>OV656868.1:18794192-20126640 GCA_927399465.1 Sarcophaga caerulescens | reverse complement strand
ATTCGGTTTGCTTTAGTTAACATACATACAAGCCACCATCAGATCAGGCTTCTTTCGGTTCAAAAAGTATTGTAAAACGAATAAACGATGGTTTGTGTAATTAGTGAGCGTAAATAGTGCTGTAATGTATGGGAGGCCTTTACAACATTATGAGAAAGTTTCATAAAATTTCTTTCAATGTAATCATACAGTAAAATAAAAACAACAACAAAAGATGGAAATAAAATTTTATTCACAAATAATGCCGGTATTATTTCAATATAATTTTGTTTGTTTTTTTTGTTTTTTTTTTTTGTTTTTGTTTCATTTTTACATGATGCTTGAACCCTGTTTAGCATCTGGTGCAACAGTGCAACTGCTATCGAGTGCAAGAAAAAAACTTGGCCACATAATAGGAAAGGAAAATGCAGACAAACATTCGAAACAGAAAATATTTTTTATTTTTAGCTACCGACGATATTGCTGATGCCGTAGAAATTGCTGCAATTGTGGCTGTTGATAACCGTGAAGTAGCGAAATAAAAACACAGCGTCCCATAAATGCCTCCCCATGAGTGTTTCAACATGTACTCGCAACATACGAACATTGAAAATAAAAACAAAAATTCACTGTAAGAAGTCGTATAGAACCCTTTTTTGATGTGCACATGTGTTTGTCGAAGAAACAAATTCGTGTTTTATTCTTTTTTTTCTTGTTGTTGTTGTTCCTTCAAACACAAGAAGTATTTCAGTGTTCGTTTTTTGTTTCATTTCATTTTATATTTTTTAAACTTTATTTCTTCAATTCGATGAAGTAAACAATTGTAGCTGTTACTTGAATTGTTGTTTACATTCGGCATGTATTGTTGTTGTTATTTCCTTTCCTTTCAATTATTATTGTTGTGGAATTTATTTACAGAACTTTGTTGGAGGGCGCAGTTCTAAAAACGAATTTCTATGTTTTCATTCTTTAGAAAAAAAAAAAAAGAAAAAATTTTCAACATAAGCAATAATTTCATATATGTACATATATATATAGGGTCTTCCAAGAGGGGCTTCCAAACTTTGACCATTGATAACAGCCATGTAGTTGATCTGTCAAATTTGTTATCATTTCATTTCAGTCTGTTATGCCATATCACCCAAAGGTCCGTTTTCTAATGAATGCATACGTGAATAGACAAGATGGTCGAATAACCATTTACATGAGATCCAAGAGCACCCATTGCAACTGTTTACTGCGAAATTTGGGCTGGCAGCATCATCAGTTCATCACACCACAAGGCGGTGTTCTATCACCACTTCTCTGGAACCTTGCAGTCAACTCTCTCTTGAGGGGGCTGGAACACTCTGGCAACGAAGTCATAGCTTACGCTGAAGACATTGCCATTGCTGCGTCAGGAATTTGTCCGCAGACACTGTCGGATAAGTTGAACTTGGCGCTGTCAATCGTACTGGACTGGTGTAGGGATTTTGGACTGTCTATTAACCCCTCTAAGACCGATACGATTCTTTTTACGAGGAAATATAAAGTTCCGACCTTCTCCCTTCCCAGCATACGTGGGACCAGACTTACGTTGAGTCCCAAGGTTAAATATCTGGGCCTGATCCTCGATCCCAAACTCAACTGGAGGGCGAATCTGGCTGCTAGGGCACGCAAGGCGGCGTGTGCTGCTTACGCCTGCAGTAGAGCGGTCGGAACCAGATGGGGTCTTCGCCCAAGGATCATGCGTTGGATATATTCCACGGTCATCGAACCCAGCCTCTTATATGGCGTTGCTTTCTGGTGGACTCCTCTGGACAGACAACACAACGTCAGACTCCTTGACAAGGTCAGAAGGTCTGCCGCCATTTATATAACTGGTGCTCTACGCGCCACCCCACGAAAGCCTTGCTCGCGATGCTCAACTGGCTTCCTACTGTGCTTCTCGCTAAGCAGGCGGCCAAGTTTACAGCGACTAGACTTAATGCTTTGTCTCGCTGGCACATTATATCTTCTGGTCACTCCACTATTCTGGAGGTTGATCCGGTGGCCCCTGTGTACATGGACTATATCACTGCTGAATATTGTCTTGACAGATGTCAAGACAACTAGTATTTCCTACATTATTATGTAACGAATTGAATAAACCGTAAAACTCGGAACTACTTTAAACTGAATTGAAAGGAATTACAAAATTTGAATCAAAATTCATTTGATGTCACTCTCGATGTGTAAAAAGTTTAAAGAAATTTCTATACAAATCTTCAACTTGAAATGAAATGAAATTTTGCATAAATGTAGGATTACGAATAACAAGGGTATTGTATGATATTTTTCAATGGCTCCTGTGAATAATTTTGAAAAATAATAATGAATTCGGTCGTGTTGTCAAACTATTAAAATCTGAATATCATAATGAAAGTATTAAATTTTAAAATAAATTTATAAAGATTTTACCCTAATTAAGGCTTACACCACTACACATTCTATGTGATTTATACGCATATAATACAGACCTCATTGTGTAAAAAATTGTAAGCCAGTGTTGAAATCAAAAAAATTCCCCAAATATTTCTAACAATTCTTAAGCAATTTTTTTCTAGACTTAGATCAATTGCCAGTTGTCTTTCAGGTGTAGAATTGCCACTAGCATGTATCAATACAATGGAGTGGACTAAAACGTAAGATTAATTAGTCACCAAGCTCGCTTCACAGTAGGCTCATGGAACCTCGAACCGTGTCGTATATTGCACCGTCTTTCTCAAATAACATGCCACCCAAACCCAATTCTTCCACTTTGGTCAAAATAAGTCAGAAATCATCAAACGGTACCTTGCTTCATTATGATTTAATTTTAGTGCCGACACTAACAGTTCATTATTCAGGTTGCATTGGGTACTCTTTAGCTTCAGGCTGCTCTTCAAACAAATTCGACGATTCTGTTTATCGACGTACCCGTTTAACCTAAAATGAACTATGTCTCTATCTTCTATCGAAGGTAATTGTTCGATAGAAAACATTTCTCACACAGATCGAATTATGAAAATGAATTTCAATGATGTGTAAGAGTGTACTCTGTTCTATGAAATGAATTTTTCTAGCCCTTAACAGGCCAACAAAATTTCAAAAAAGTAAATTATCCAGAAACCGGATCATATTTTTTAAAGCTTTTTAATACGCTTAATCCGAGTACGACCCTTTTTTGTCTCAGAGATATCATTAAATAAAAATTCGGATTAGGATGAAGCGCACCAAAAATTTTTAAACAAATTCCGGTTAAAAACCTCTTATCGACCTATGTTATGTCACAGAAAACATTCAAACTTACTTCTTTACAATATTTATGCGCATGTACAGTAGCGAGAAAAAAAAATGCAACGCTATGTTGTATGATATTCAATCGAGGCTCAAAACTTATAACGTTATCCAATTCCACTCCACTTTTGTTTTTTTTTATTCATTGATTTCTAAATTTTAATAAAAGGTATCATTAAGCGTTGTTTTCTTCTCTTTTTACTTAATTTTTTTCGATTTATAAAAAAAGCGAAAAAATTTAGCGAGAAAAAAAAATGCAACGCAATGTGGTAAAGGTAAAAGGAGATCAAATAGAGGAATTAAAATAAAAGTTTAATGAAAACTTTGCAAATTGTGAATTTTAAAATAGAAACAGCTGTCAGCAGATAGCAAATTTGCCTTTATAAGGGCTTTGGCAAAAAGAGGCAAATCAATGAATGAAGTTGCTCATCAATTTAATATCAACAAATCAATGGTTTGTCCGATTTCATCGCGATACCGTCAAACAAATATCGTGGAAAGAAATAGGAAGTGGTCGACTTCGTAAATCTAGTGCCCACCAAGACCGTCAAATGGTAAAAATAGTAAAAGCTGACCATCGGAAAACGGTAGTAGATGTCACTAATTATGCAAACGGCCAATTAGGGGTTTCTATTGGCGTCCACACAGCCAGAAACCGATTAAGAGAGGAAAATTTATTAGCTAGAAGACCAACCAAGAAGTCACTTATAAGTAAAGTTAATAAGAAAAAACGGCTTGACTTTGCTAGACGGTATCTGCATTGGTCAAAAGAGCAGTGGCCCAAAGTTTTGTGGAGCGAAGAATCAAAGTTTAACTTATTTGGCTCTGGTGATACAGAATGTTGTTTATTTACAGAATTTTGTGAATATCTTTGTTTTAGGGGCCAACGAATGTAATTTAACCCATCAGAGCCAAATAAGTTAGACTTTGATTCTTCGCTCCACAAAACTTTGGTCGTTTGCATAATTAGTGACATCTACTACCGTTTTCCGATGGTCAGCTTTTACTATTTTTACCATTTGACGGTCTTGGTGGGCACTAGATTTACGAAGTCGACCACTTCCTCTTTCTTTCCACGATATTTGTTTGACGATATCGCGATGAAATCGGGCAAACTATTGATTTGTTGATATTAAATTGATGAGCAACTTCATTCATTGATTTGCCTCTTTTTGCCAAAGCCCTTATAAAGGCAAATTTGCTATCTGCTGACAGCTGTTTCTATTTTAAAATTCACAATTTGCAAAGTTTTCATTAAACTTTTATTTTAATTCCTCTATTTGATCTCCTTTTACCTTTACCACATTGCGTTGCATTTTTTTTCTCGCTAAATTTTTTCACTTTTTTTATAAATCGAAAAAAATTAAGTAAAAAGAGAAGCAAACAACGCTTAATGATACCTTTTATTAAAATTTAGAAATCAATGAATAAAAAAAAAACAAAAGTGGAGTGGAATTGGATAACGTTATAAGTTTTGAGCCTCGATTGAATATCATACAACATAGCGTTGCATTTTTTTTTTCTCGCTACTGTATTTGTCTGTTAAGTTACGTTGATGTATGTATTATCATCCATAACGATTTCGTCACTGCCACAAATTGAACAAACTTTTCAACTCTATAGTACAGTCTCACCCATCACATAATCTACTGTAGTCTATATTGTAGATTTGTTACATATTATTTCTTGTCTTATAAAACGGAAGCATTAAAAGTAGGGTATCGCCTTTAAGAAAAACTGAAAAATCTTTATGTTTCACATTCAATACTCAACGAGTTCGTGTAAATATAACCTAAGCCATTTTTGCAACAAACTGGGGGAAAATATAATGCTGACGACAATCATCTTGCGCGCTAAAGCAAGTCAACTACAACAGTTGCTGAAGTATTGCAACTGTTGAGCTGCACTATTTATGTGTGTGTAGCTAAAGTCCCAGTTGCAATTGCAAACGCTTGACAAACATGTGCAGCTTGCAAGTGCTCATGTTTGAAATAAACTGCTTATGTACGAGTATTGTACAATATAAACAAAAACAACAAAAACGAAACAACAAAAAAAAAAAAAAATTAAAATTAAAATGCAAAAAAAATAAAAGAAAGAAAAGGGAAACAATTCTTTTAAGAACGGAAATATTAGATGATGCATAATCGTAATCTTTTTTGAGTTGCTTGTTTATTTCTTTCGAATGTCTGGAAGGGATAAAGAAAAGATACTCGAAGAAACGTTTTTATTTCTTGTAAGAGAAAAACAAAAACAACACATAATTCGATTCGGGTCGAATTTTGTGGTGCCCTTTTGTAATTGAATTATAATAAGTCCAGTAAAAAAAAAAATAACACACTCTATTTTTACAGATGGTTTTGAATAAAATGTTTATTGTATACATTTGAACATATGTATGTGTGTGTGTGTATCATATTTAAAACATTTTCATAAAATATAATTAATTTTTAGTATATACTTAGGTTGATAAGGAAAAACGTGTTTATTGCTTAATTTTCAATTCGTATTATTGTCGGATTGTAATAAAAAAAATTAAATTTTATTTTTTAATTGTTAAATGAAAAAAAAAAAAAACTTTTTATATTCCATTGAAGTCCAGGCGTTGAAGGTTCTTTTCGATTTAAGCTGTTGCATGCGGTAGAGAGGAAAAGAGTCGTTAAGATTTTTGTTAGGTTAATGGGAGACTAGTCTAACGTGAGATGCATCACAAGTCATTGTTACCTGGCAAATCAATTTGTTGACAGTTCCTTCATTAATTGTCTGCCAAACAGTGCCAGTAAGCTCGATGATTTTGAGAAATGCTTCACAACGAGAATGAGTAATAAGAGTTAAAGAAACAATTTGGTGACGCGATAATTTTTTTGGAGAGGTTCAAGGTAGTGCAGTAGGAGCGGGACGTTTGGTACCAGCGTGAAATATTCGCGTTCCAAGCGAAAGCTTACGCCACCAAAAGATGTGTTCAATTCAACTTGGGCAAGAAGAATGTGCCTAAAAGGTTCAGTCGAGATTAGAATGGAAGTCGCGGCAATGATCATGCAAAAAAGTTTGCGGCAAAGTTGCTTCCACGCTCCTGATAAGACCAGAACCAGACGATTATATCCGGCGAAAAAAAAGATGAATAGAGGCGGGCCTTTGTCTGAAAACAAAAGGGTTTGATTGGGTAATTACAATGAGAAGTGATTTCAGTTAGCATCAGACTATTGTGAAGTACAGCTTCCTGAAGTTTGCCAGAGTAACAAGATTGTATGAGATATTACAGGAATACCTTGAGGGCAGTACAATAAATCGTCTGGTCTCTATGCCTCTACCTCAATACCTCTACACATAATCCTGATAGTTTCTGTTTTCTTTTCTTTAATTTTTTTAAGAAAATCAATCGATGCACAGAAAACATCGATGTAGTTTGCGATAATTGACAAAAAATAGCATCGAAAAAAACATCTATATTTTATTTTAATGTCATCACTAACCAGTAGCACAATTTATTACAGTGGCACCTCGATTTTCCGTGATGGTCGGGACCGGAAGCATTCCGGAAAATCGATTTTCCCGATTAATTGAGTACCAATTTTGGCTAGTTTTTTAATAGATATTTTTAATCAATTAATAAATGAATATGTACATATTTATATAAAATCTAAATAATTCAAGGATTTTATAGACATACATGTTTCAAAAATATAAAAAAAATAATTTTGTCAGAAAACAGTGAACAGTAGATAAGGATTTCGTATACTAAAGAGGAAATTCCCCTTTTTCGCTTGTTTGTCCAAAATGATAGAAAAAAATTCTTGCTTATAATGTCGGATTATAGAGGTAATCACGGTTAAACGATGCAGAAAAATTCAAGTCGATCCAAAATAAAATTAAGTCGATGGAAAAAATTTTCTTTCTCCATCCCGGATAATTGATGTTGCCGGATAATCGAATCACGGATAATCAAGGTCCTACTGTATTTATGATCGTACCTTTGATGCATTTTCATGTTTTTTATACTAAATTTATTAAAAAAGTTTTTATTTATTTTTTAAAATTTTTATTCAAAATCATAAGAACGAGGTGCAAAAACAAAAGATTTTTTACTACTAATGGTGTTTTCTTTTCTACAAAGAAAATGTCACCCTCTTACAAGGTACATTAAAAAAATTTTTGACTAACCCTGTTGTAATGTCATTTTTTATTTGAGAAGAACATAACATAAATATTAAAAAAGGGTATGCCCTGTGTTTACCACTTATTAAGAAAATGAATGAGGAAATGCCAATATGTTCAAAGGTGTTGCCAGATCGCTAATTTTTTTACTTCATTTTTTGCACGCTTTTTTTATAACAAAAAAAAATATTTTAACACTGTTCTAACAATGAATGTTCTAACAATGAATGAATTTTTTATACTGCTGACCATGTAGCTTTAATAATGTAATATTTCCTTAAGATTACTCCACAAAACAATGAAAAAATTAACTTCAAATTGGATAACAATACCAGGCGGCTTTTTAAATTTCATCTGGTAGCTCTATAAATAAACAAAAGTCATCTGCTTTACAGGGCATTATCAGCACTCTCGATTTATAGAGGGCATAAAATGCAATGCCCTCCACCATTGGCAAGTGCGAATTATTTAGAATAAAACATACCACCCTTTTAGAGGGCGAAACATTTTTAAGAAACAAACGCAAAATTGCATTTTGCGTTAATAAAATGCACATTTTTTGGTAGAAAAGAAAACACCATAAGCCTAATGGATTGTGGAAAAATTCGTAATACCACTAGTTGATGGTTAACGATCACTAAGTCCAAAAGAAGAACGGCAAATCGCACACATTCTTTGAATGGAATTTTATTGTATTTACTACGTTCGGGAACGATCCCAAACAACAGTCTTAGACAAAATACATACATGTTTTATGTTTTACTTTGTCTAGTTGTTTCGCACTTTTTTAAGCGAAATCATATTTACCTTCTCTATTTCAATCCTTTCCATCCTTTCTTTTCCAAAGGTAATAATATTAGATGAGGGTGACAAAAAAGACATAAAGAACACCGTGAAGCGAATACTACTAAATTAGAGATTGTCAGAATTAGCTTCCTTGGATAATTTTTTTTACGAACTTGAAAAGCTTAGTAAAAGGTTTGTTTCCAATAACGAGGTTGATTAAGTCGCTAAAAACTATTTTTGAAAGCTAGACAGTTTATAGTATAAATAGAGTACCCAATTAATTTCAGAATAATTGGTGCTCCGACATGGAAACTTAACTCCGTAGGATCTCCAACGTCTGTTTTTTGCTATTTTAAATAACTTCAGATAGGCTTAATTGCTAAGCCCAATACCAATTTAATATTCATCAATGCTGAAGTGCAAAACCGGAGCAACTTAAATGTTTTGATTAACATTTTTAATTTGGATTCACACATAAGCTCTATTCTCTGTTTAGCATAAGACTTGAAATATTTTAAGCGTTTCTCTAGTGATATTGTATGAATTTCTTTCTACTGAACTCCTACATAAAGAAAAGCTAAGAAATATACCCGTATGTTGCAGATGTTATTACGAACTAAAATCATCTTTTATTATTTAATTAAAAAATCAAGAAAAAGAAGAAGCAAAACGTTTAAAGACACCAGCAAATAATTTTCTAAACAAAACAGAAAGCCAACTGATCAAAGTCCACTTCAGCATGTTTGGTGCTGGCAACTCCGTATAAATCAGTTACAGTGTGAGAAAAGAATTTTGTTAACGTTAAACGTTAACATTTCTGCAATTCATTATTGAAGATAAGAATTTTAATTGTAGAAAATTATTTTCTTGCAACATCTCTATACGCAGTTATAATGCGATGATTGCATCAATTGTAAACTTGACAGACAGCAAGATTTTCTCACCAACAAATTGAATTTTATGACAGTCGCCGTCAACGAGGTTGCCTATCATTTCTTGTTCCATCTCCTCCGTTAAGGTACTCAATCAATATATTGTGAATTCAAATTACATTAACTGAATGCAATGATTTAAGTTTCATTAATATGAACATGTTTAGTTTGCTTACACAGAAATCTTTCATATCTTCAGCTTTTTAAGTAAGCATTTGCAGTACAAATACGAGTAAAGCTTACATCAGTTCACATTTGAGTGTAAAAAACAAAATGATAGAAAAAGGCAACATTTTGGAAGTATAAAGGCAAAACTTTTGTAAGGTTACCTTTTTAATAGGCAACATATTCTTTTGACTGAAGCTTTGTAATGACCACTTATGTATGTATGTATGTATTATGTAACAAATACGGCAACATATTCTTCTAAATATAACAACTTCCTTAAATAAAGTATTATTCGATAACTTAAGTGAATGTAGTTGATGATCCTCTGTACAACTAGACTCATTACTTTATTACCGAACTTTTTAACAGAATCAATGTTATTGAAATGAGCTTTTTTTTTGCTTAATAAATGCTAAACAAAGTGACATGAATTGTTTATTTAGTTGGAAGCCCTTAATGGTCATAGGTTAGGTTAGGTTGGAGTGGTAGCTTTAATACCAAAAGCTGACATGATCACGCACAGCGGCCCATTGTAACGCCAAAGGAAAGCGCAAATTTCCCCAAACTCAAATGAAATTGGTAAGCGTAGGGACTGCACACTAAAACCACGACTCCCCTAAGATGTAAACCAGCCTGAAAGTTTTATGAACGAAGTTATATCCTTGATAAATGATCAATGGATGATAACTCTGTTAAGTTGGAGAGCCAAATAACATAAATCTGCAACTCGCGATAGACGTAGTTTTAATAGTTTGTTGGTACGTCTGCTATCCATCATGGGTCTGTGAGTGAGTCTGTCAATGGAGCAGGATTCCTCATTTGTCGATAATAGGTTGCCGTTCCGATAGAATTCTTGCCTAATGGCCAATTTAACCGAGGTGAGTGGCATACCCAATTCGATTGGCGAGGATTCCGTAGAGAATAATGGTTCTCCAATTACTGAACCAAATTTTCTGAATATTTCAGAAACCGAATAAGCACTGACTATATGCAGAAAAATCTGCGATTACTGCAAATGTAGTTTTTGCGGTATAAAATAAGTGTTCAGTTTTCTTTTTTTAATTTTTATAGTTTCCCCGAATCATAAAAACTTTCCATTTGCAATTTATATTTTGAAAATCGTTTTAATGAAGGGGGAAATAACTGTTTTTTGTAATCGTTTAAAGAAAATTGTTGAAAACAAAATCATGTACAAAAATCATCCCCAAAAGGCATAAAATACAAAGCAGATCGAAATCAAATACAAAACAGATCGTGAGCAAATATAAAGCAGATCATGATCAGATACAAAGCAGATCGAGATCAGATACAAAGCAGATCGTGAGCAGATATAAAGCAGATCGGGATCAGATGCAAAGCAGATCGAGATCAGAGAAAAAGCAGATCAAAATCAATATTAAAAAATTATCACAATGTCTAAAAATGATCATAATGTTAAAATAATTTGTAAAGATAAGAGCTGTTCTAAAGGAAAAGTTAAAAAATATTAAACTGAATCAAAATTTGAAATGAAACAACAGAAAAAAAAGGATTTTTTATTTTTATTATGTATACAAACAAATGTGAATGTAGGTAAATAGGTAGGTTTACATTTTTTTCTTATAAACTATTATGTCTGAGGATTTTTTATCTTATAATATCCCCAGGCAAAGTTTTTTTTTTCTATTTTCCCATTAATTTACTATTCCTTGTAATTAGTGGAGGGTGTGGTGGTGGTGCCGTCTCAGGTGATGGCGACCTCGGTGAATCGGAAACTGCTGAGGGTGACGTTGGTGTTTGTATTTTTCCTTGGAAACTACCTAATGGATATTGTCCATTTGATAGAAACCATTGAGTTTCTTCGTCGTCGTTGTAAAACATAATTTTTTAGTTTTTTCTCTGTTTTTAGATTTTCAAAATACAGTTGTTTAATAAGTAGAGATCAAAAAATGCACTCTATTTATACTAAAATATTAATGATCCTTATAGCACAACAACAACAACACGTACAACTATATTTCTGTTTCTTCAACATTAAATCATACAAAAAATTAATTAAACAAAACCACGTCCAAAATACTTTATACTTAAAATTAAAAACTGTAATACGAGTCAAGCGTTTTAAAATTTGTTTACAATGTGTCGTTATCCCACTTTTGACCATCAGCAAATACAAAAAATAAAATAAACAAAAGCATAACATTGCACACGTCCACAACATGAGTTTACGGTACCCTACATCATGCACTCGCTGATCATCGGAATCATGAACTTAGACTAGAGACGAATCTACTCACTTTCAATCAAAGGATGGCCAACCACACACTTTAAAAAGGTCAAACACAATCATTCTGTCTATTCAATAATTTGTTTGCAAAGTAATATAAATAAAAGGAACAAGAAGAAGCAGGCATGATCTCAAATTTGTAAGGAAAAATTGATCCAGAAACGCCATACATTTTCACATTACATGTTACAAACCGATCGACTAACCGACCACTACCGACTGTAGCGTAGGCATAATAAAAGTGCCCTAGAACATACGTAAACATACTACTCGACTCCCCTAAGCTGTAAACCAGCCTGAAAGTCTTATGAACGAAGATATATCCTTGATATCAGTGGATGATAACTCCTTTAAGCTGACAAGGAATGAAGAGCCAAATAACCTAACTTTGCATCTTGTAAGAGATGGGCATTGTCAAAGAAAGTGAATAACAGTTTACTCCTCTTTAGCAGACCCACAACCTCAACATTAGTCCTTCAATGGGAGCTGCAGTCTTTCCGTGTATCTTCCCATAACACAATGACCTGGTGGCATGGCCACTGTAGTCAAGATGATCTTGCGATCAAGTTTTAATAGTTTGTTGGTACGTCTGCTATCCATCATGGGTCTGTGAGTGAGTCTGTCAATGGAGCAGGATCCCTCATTTGTCGATAATAGGTTGCCGTCCCGATAGAATTGTTGCCTAATGGCCAATTTAACCGAGGTGAGTGGCATACCCAATTCGATTGGCGAGGATTCCGGAGAGAATAATGGTTCTCCAATTACTGAACCAAATTTTCTGAATATTTCAGAAACCGAATAAGTACTGACTATATGCAGACAAATCTGCGATTACTGCAAATGTAGTTTTTGGCGGTACAAAATAAGTGATCAGTTTTTCTTTTTCTTAATTTTTATAGTTTCCCCCAATTATATTGTTACGTTTTTACCTTTTAAAAACGTTAAAAATATGAGTTCGTAGATTGCAAATAAAATAAAAATAAATCTGTGTTTAATTTTAAGTCAATTCTTTATTATCTGCACAACTCTTGTGGCACTGTTCGAACTTCTTCCACTTATACAACGATAACTTTCACAATATGTGCTTTTTTCGTTATATTTCTGTGCTTACAACCCTCTTGTAAGCAACAACACTTATTAGTTATTCCTCTTTGCTCACAACCTCTTTTTTTTTGTAAGCACTACACTAACAACTATGTTCTCAAACGCAACTTGTCTGCACACAAGTCTGACCGAATTAAAGCTTAATATTTTTAATTCTCACACCGACGTGACGTCGTCTTACACGATTAAATTCAAACTCGAACTCCGAGAATCACGTGTCTTCATACACGACTGACTGAATTCTAACTGAATCATCGTTGCTCGCTTTATCTTGCCTTTTATATCACTGGATCAACAGTGTGATGAATGCCCTTGAAGGATGATGACGACCTTCGGGAACAATTCAAAAATGTAAACAACTTGTTTCTATTTTTGTTGTTCGTGTATCTTGTTTACTTTCGTCCAGGCAGAGTTGTTGTTGTTTTGTTTGTTTGTCTTTCTGCTATATTTTTTTATACACGGACGTTGTTGTTATATTTTTGTTTATTCATCGATCCTGTAAACAAGCCTGTTATTTTTGTTGGTATATGTTTATTCATTCGTTGATCACGTAAACAACTGCATTGTTTTGTTTTTGAAGCTTTTGTTTATCATTTTATGTGTGATCAAGTCCATTGTGTTGTTTTTGGAGCTTATGCTTATTATTTTAACAACACCATTTCCATTTTCTTAACAATATCATAAAAACTTTCCATTTCCAATTTATACTTAGAAAATCGTTTTAATGAAAGAGAAAATAACTGTTTTTTTTTTTTGTAATCATTTAAAGAAAATTGATGAAAACAAAAATAAAAACAAAATCATGTACAAAAAAACATCCCCAAAAGGCATAAAGTTTTCAACATTTTTCAACCATATCAACAACATTGCGAACATTGCGAACGATGTAAATCAACAATAAAATGCAAAAACCTTAAAAGTACAGTAAAAAGTAAAAGAAAACTGAGACAAAAATGAAGAAAGAAATTTCAAACAACTGGCAGTTTGAAGATAATTACACAAATCACGTTTCTTAGATTTTTTTAGTTGCCAGTGCCCCCTTTAAGAGAATTTTTATTTTATAATCAAATAAACAACATCAGCATCAACATCAACATCATCATGCTTCGACACACAATTTTCATGTTTCCCATCTTTGGGAATCTTCAAATGAACCCTCGGGTTTGGTACTGGTTTTTTAACAGTCACTACTTCCAATTCTTCTATTTGCCTAACGAGTAAATGACAAATACTCCTGAAAAATTTAAAACAACCACACACACACAGTTTCAAAATATCGATAAACAAAAAGTCCTTTCATACTGCTCCCATACTACTCTTCCTGTTGTGGTTTTCAGTGCAAACGTCCTTTAAATCTGCCAAGACTCTATAACGAGAACAACTTCCATCTACTTGAATACGAAAGAGAGAATCTATTTAACTTGTTTTTGGCTTTTTTGTTTGTTTGTAAAACACAATTTCCTAATTCGATATTTGTTTACAAGCAACAATTCGAAATCCATCTTTCGAATTGGGGTTGAATATGTTTGAATATCCCTGTAATCGGTGAAACGTGGAGATCATTTCATTGTTTTGTATTTTTTTTTTGTTTTCATTTTCCATTTTTTTTTTTTTTTAATTTGTTAGGTTTGCTGTGTGGCACGTTTAACTTTAATTCAATAGTCAAAGTGCGTATTTCCAAGTGATAACCTTAATGTGAGTAAAACGAGTATTTCATTATCGATAACTTCAAATCAAACAATTTCGAAATGACAGCTTGGGGGAGGACAACAACACATCTGAATCATATTTAAAGTGGGTGAGTATTTGAGGCTTTGTAGACAAGTACGTGTTTAATTGTAAAGTTTCAATACACAAGACATGTGGGTGCGACAATTAAATTAAATATTGGACCACACAAATTAAAACCGTATTTTTATGCGTAGTTATTTAATAAAAAAAACAGTTCACTTATTTATCTACGCATTACCTTTCTTATGATTTACGAACGATTACAGTATTGCCTCGATTTACGTAGTAGAATGTTCCGGAAAAAGGCGACGTAAATTGAAACGACGTAAATCGAATTTCAAATAAGTCATACTATCAGATGCATTTATTTATGCACATTTTCCCAAAAAAAAAAAAACTAAAATAATTCAATTTTTATTCTGTACTAGCTGTACCCTGCGCGCGTTGCTACGCCTCCAACTAAAACAAATTTGAATCATTTTATTGATTTTGTTCATTTAAAAAAAAAAATTGACATAAACTTTAAAAATTTAGAGGTTTTCGATTATGAACATTTATTGAAGTGCTGTCGGAAATTGGTAATACCAACTTATAACCCTTCATCGGATCATGCGCAACAACTTTGCTAAAGGTCATAACATAATCAAATGCACAGTTTACGATTTAATTCATTTATAGTAATTCTCAGTGGCGCCACCTGTCGGAAATTGGTCATATCAACTTATAAGCCTTCGTCGGCTCATGCGCAACAACTTTGCTAAATATCATAACATAATCAAATGCACAGTTTACGATTTAATTCATTTTTAGTAATTCTCAGTGGCGCCACCTGTCGAAAATTGGTCATAACAACTTAGAAACCTTCCCCGGCTCATGCGCAACAACTTTGCTAAATATCATAACATAATCAAATGCACAGTTTACGATTTAATTCATTTATAGTAATTCTCAGTGGCGCCACCTGTCGGAAATTGGTCATATCAACTTATAAGCCTTCGTCGGCTCATGCGCAACAACTTTGCTAAATATCATAACATAATCAAATGCACAGTTTACGATTTAATTCATTTTTAGTAATTTTCAGTGGCTCCACCTGTCGAAAATTGGTCATACCAACTTAGAAACCTTCGTAGGCTCATGCGCAACAACTTTGCTAAGGACCATGAAATGATCAAATACACAGTTTACGATTTAATTCATTTATAGTAATTCTCAGTGACGCCACCTGTCGGAAATTGGTCATAACAACTTAGAAACCTTCCCCGGCTCATGCGCAACAACTTTGCTAAAGATCATAACATAATCAAATGCATAGTTTACGATTCTATAAGGTACATACAAACATACATTCATTTTTATATATATTCTGTATAACTAAGTACAGACATAAATGAGCCGCTCAGTGCACAAATCGATTAACTCCATAAAACAAAAAGTAGAGAAATGCCATGAAATAATGGAAATTGTTTTTTAAAATTCCCTTTACAAATATACTGTGAGCGTCAAAAGAAAGTGTACAATATGGATAAAATTCTAACAATCAACAAACTCAACTTTTACCACTTGTAAGGAGAGTGCCCGAAAAAATTTGACAATATTTCGAATTTGTAATTTTTTTTAATATGTTTCAATTTTAAAAACTGGCAATGTAACTATTTTAAAATACAAATAACGATAATTTAATAATGTATAGTTTTTTTTTATGTACACTTTCATTTGACGCTCACTATATATTGTAGAGTACATAAATACATATCTGTGGCATTAAATAATAATAATAGCTGCAAATTGCTTATAGTTATCATTCAACGGTTGCTAGTGGTGCATTTGAATTGCATTATTGAAACGATTTACATAAGAGTATGGAGTTAATAAAAATGTCTTCTGAATTAGTTATTATTCAATAGCCCCAAAAATTTTGTCATTTAATGGTGTTAACCTTTACTGTTCAGGAAAGTTATAATAAATAAGTATAAAAAGTTATGACTATCCCAAGTGCTTTGACACTTAAATTTAAGATTTTCCAAAAAGTGGAGTTAATCACTTTGTGCACTGAACGGCTCAAATATATGTAGATGGATTTTTGATTTGTTATAAAAATTTATTTCATATGTTGTTCACAAAAAGTTTAATAAAAAACTAAAAATTATCCATTAGCACTTAAATATTTATTTTTTTCAAAACTCTATATTTTATTCAAATAGTTACACACAAATATTGAATTTTTTTTAAAGAGGGAATTCCCCTGATTTTGTTGATAAACAACAGCGGCGACGTAAATCGAATGACGATGCAAATCGAAGTTGAAGGGAACAAAATTTTTGACGACGTTAATCGAAACAACGTAAATCGAGACGACGTAAATCGAGGGAATACTGTAATTCTGAACTAAATCCAAAAAACCATTCTTCGTTTTCCATCGAAATACAGTGAACTCGCGATAACGTGAACTAATTTTTACCAAGGCAGTTCACATTTTCGAGTTTGTTCACGTTATCGAGTACCCAAACAAAAAAATACCCTATTTAATATGAAAAATAATATTTTAATAAGTAAAAAATCATCTGTGTCATCTTTGTCCGAAACTGAATTTAAAATACTTTTCCAGCAATTGTTTAAAATTTGTTGCGATATTTTATTCCTTGCTGAGACCAAAAGATTAATTGCATCTTTTATAGTTAACATCTTAATAGAATTTAGCAATTCTGTTTGTCTTCCAGGCACTAATGCCAAGAGACTGTTTCTATAATACAGTTTTGTTATTTTAAAAGCATTCTGGTCCTTGTGTCAGTTTGGCAATCTCTGGAATCTTATTTTTTGATTTATTGTTCTCTTTATTTTCTATTATTCGTTTTACGTAGTTTTGTTATTGTAATTTGATTTTCATTTATTGTAGTCATGTATTGGGTTATTAGACATAAGCCCAGGGTTCAAAACTCCAGGTCAGACTCATAAAAATGAAAATATTGTTACGAAAATGGAAATGGTGTTCTTAAAAATGATAAACAAAAACTCCAAAAACAAAAATAATGGACTTGTTTACAAGATCGATGAATAAACAAAAATATAGTAACAACATCAGTATAAAAAAAATATAAGGGATAAAGATGTAAACAAGCAAACAAGCAACAACAAAATGCAGTATAACAAAAGAGAGCGGATAAACAGTAAACAAGACATACAAACAACAATAATGAAAACAACTTGTTTGCATTTTTAGATATTTCCCGAAGGCAGTCATTCTCCTTCGAGAGAATATAAAAGGCAAAACAGAGCAGGGAACAGTGATTCAATTAGAATTAAGTCAGTCCTGTGTGAAGACGACACGTGAGATTCAGTAAGAATTCGGTCAGTCGTGTGTGAGACACGTGAGTTCAGAAAGAATTCAGTCAGTCATGTGTGAAGCCCTCCGTATTGTTGCATGCAAAAAGGTTGTAAGCAGAGAAGAATAACGAACAATTGTTATTGCGTACGCGCAAGAGTGTGAAAGAAGAATAACAATTAAAGTAAATTGTTGTTAGTTAAGTCAAATCGTTAAAGGTGACACACGGAATTGTGCGAACAATAAAGAATTGATTTGAAACTAAAGAAAAATTTATTTTTATTTTATTTGTAAACTACGAACTCATATTTTCAACGTTTTTAAAAGGGTAAAAACGTAACAATATTAAAATATTTCTTTGGCGATTTCCTCTTAGCAAATTTCTGGCAAAAACTCTGAAAGTAAAAAAAGTCTGTCGTTCGGATTCGACTTTAAACTGTATGTCTCGCCAGTCATGTCCTGATTTAGGGGTTGTAAATTTT
Organism: Sarcophaga caerulescens; assembly: GCA_927399465.1. Lineage (NCBI taxonomy): Eukaryota > Metazoa > Arthropoda > Insecta > Diptera > Sarcophagidae > Sarcophaga > Sarcophaga caerulescens. Next base: position 20,108,418 of record OV656868.1, on the reverse strand, counting down.
TGTTATTGTATTATTTCTTGTTGTTCAGTAATAATTCTGTTTTTGCAACAATTTTTAAATGTGCCTTCAATTCCCTCTAAATAATCCGTTTAGAAATATACAGAAATTGCTTTACTTTAGCAGCCAATTTTGATTACAAATTATATTTAATTATTCTCAGCTGAGTAACATAGATCAAATGCTCGGTGAAGTGTAACAAGACCAGAATCTCTGTTGGGAATCGAACAGACGACCCTCACGCTAATAGTCTAACACACTACCCACTAGACTACCAGTACACCCAGTAGGATAATTAATTCTGATAAAATGAATGACCAAGTTTCAGCACATATACATATGTATCGAAGAGAGGATTAATGGCGTTTTGAGCACTTCTTAGAGTTACAATATTCCAGGAACGGATGCAAACCTTCTTGCCCTATTATAAAGTTACACATACCTATATCCTGGCGAAGGGCGAGGGTGTGTTCATTCCAAAAGAGGGAAAGAAAACACTACACACACACAAAATCCTTCAGACCAAATTAGTATTTCATGTCCTTGAATGGGAACGAAGGTAATCATATATGAAATCCTTGATATAGAAACAACATTTGATAACACTCCTCACGAAGTCATATCTGAGTCATTGGATAGAAGAGTTTTATAACCTATAATAGCAATATGGATTCTAGAGTACCTATACACACGATGTACTGAAATATATGCAGGAAATAAAAAACTATCTGATGCAAGCTTCGACTGCCATGGATAAACAGATGTTATAGTCCTGATAATTAATGGGGAATTGGGGGAAGACTGTCTGCGTTATTATTCAAAGAGGTCTTGAGATTGTAAATCATTGGTGGATGACCCGAACAGAACGAAAATAGTATAATTTAGAAAAAGTAGAAAACTTTCTAAATGTAAGAATATTAATGGTGTTTTCTTTTCTACAAAGAAAATGTCACCCTCTTACAAGGTACATTAAAAAATTTTTTGACCAACCCTGTTGTAATGTCATTTTTTATTTGAGAAGAACATAACACAGATATTAAAAAAGGGTATGCCCTGTGTTTACCACTTATTAGGAAAATGAATGAGGAAATGCCAATTTGTTCAAAGGTGTTGCCAGATCGCTAATTTTTCGACTTCATTTTTTGCACGCTTTTTTTTATAACAAAAAAAAATATTTTAACACTGTTCTAACATTGAATGCAATTTTTTATATTGCTGACCATGTAGCTTTAATAATGTAATATTTCCTTAAGATTACTCCACAAAACAATGAAAACATTAACTTCAAATTGGATAACAATACCAGGCGACTTTTTTTAAATTTCATCTGGTAGCCCTATAAATAAACAAAAGTCATCTGCTTAACAGGGCATTAGCAGCACTCTCGATTTATACAGGGCATAAAATGCAATGCCCTCCACCATTGGCAAGTGCGAATTATTTAGAATAAAACATATCACCCTTTTAGAGGGCGAAACATTTTTAAGAAACAAACGCAAAATTTCATTTTGCGTTAATAAAATGCACATTTTTTGGTAGAAAAGAAAACACCATAAGAATATGTGAGATAAAGTCACAGAAAGTGGAGGTAAAATGTCAACGAATATCACTGGATAGTGCTCCCCAATTTTGGAACGTGCCTCGCAACGACACTTAGTAACAAAAATTAATTAAATAACCTGGAAGTTGCAGTGTTTTTTTTTTTAAAGAGGGACTATTTTATTTTCTGGTATACAGATAGATCAAGAAAGGATCTTGGAACAGGATTGGAAATGAAATACTCCGCACCCATGGGCAAACACGCGAGTATCTTCCAAGAGGAGGTCTATGCCACCGAAAGGTTTGCTCTATTAAATCTGGATAGTCCGCCCTTGGCGCATTCGGCTTTACGACATCTAGGGAAGCTGAATCAGCTAAATAGGTTAAACAGATTAAAAAAATTTCAAACAATTAATTCCTGTAGAAATCTTCTTTCAAAATATTTATTCAACGCATTTTTATTATTAAATTGAAAAGGCGATATTTTTCGAATTAATCTTATACCCTTAAAGTGTTGTATACAGAGGTGTTGTCGAGCCGGAACGCTCCGGAACGTCGTTCCGGTACTTCCTTTTTGGACAGGAACGCGTTCCGGAACTGAAGATGATTTCTGATAACGAGAATTGGCTGACGTTTTGAAAAAAAAAAATTAAATAGAATTGCTGATTTTTTTCTAATTTTTGACAAATTTTTATATGTACTTTTATAAACAAGGGTTTGAACCGAACCAGAACCGAAACAAATACGTGAACCCGAACTAATTACTACTTAAGAATTTGGGTATTTAAAACCATTTTTTTACCCTTTCGGTCGCATTTAAATTTAACTGTTGCTACCAAGAGAATCACTTATTTTTTCCATACAAAAATGAAGAGCAGGTATTTCCGCCTTTTTATCGTTAAATCATGATTTTTCCTATCCTTTTTATGCTATATACAGGGCCGATTCTGGCGACGGGCGAAAATTGGGGGAAATCTCCCTCCCCCCGTCGTCAAATTTGGGACATTTGAGACCTAAAAAACAAAAAACACCGCCGCCAGGATTATCATGGAAAATCACCTCCGTCGTTAAATTTGGGACATGAGAACGCACAGAGCGGCCGCCTACCCATGATCGACCCTGTCTATATAATTATATGTACGCGTTCCGGTAAAAAAAAATACCACAACAACACTGGTTGTATAGTACATATGCAGATGTACATATGCAATGCAACTTTGTAACAAAACTTTTTTGCATTGTCTTCTGATAGAATGCATGGCAATGCCTCCCCCTTCCAAAGCTGATTACGGAATTGTAATTGAACAATAAAAATATATTCTTATGCGATCTGTCGTTATAAATAACGAGTATATGAGTGCAAGTGGCTGTTAAGAATCGATATCCATTAGAGAAACACTGGGATGGCTTGGATGCCTTTCTCTTTAATCGCAAATAAATGAAAATTTATTTAATGTTTTACATACGAAAACGATTAAAACCAGCTCGAACCACAATCAAGATTTCCGGCTTTTTCTAACAATGAATCCAACAGCATCAACTGCAACAGCAATTACAGCAATAGCGGCGTACGACAATGACAATACCACAGAATAGTACTCGTATCAACTTATTTATGCCCTGATGAAGACCATTAATGGATTCCTTTCCATTATTGTTGTTGTCGTTGTTGTTGCCGTTTAGAATATTGGTTACAGCAGGCGTTTTGAAAGAATACAAAATGGTTGGAGGTCTGAATGGATGGTTGGTTGGATGTTTTACTAGATGACTGTCGTTTGGTTGGTTTCTTCTGTTTTAAATATTGTTTGTTTGTTTGCTGCTCTTCTGATTGTGGTGTTGGTTTGTTATTGTTATTGTTTCCATTTCATGCAACAAGGGGTGACTTTATTTCGTTTTATTTTTTTTTTTATGTTTTCTTTTTTTTATTCCAGTCAAAACAAACCTTACAAAAACAAGGCAATATTTGTATTCAATGTTTTGGCAGCTTTTGTACTTTTTAATCAACGGAAAACCACGTGGTCTTAGCCACATAAAAACTTCAAGTGTTAATGGCTTAAAAAAGAAAGGGAAATGAACGATGGGCGAGAGAGAGTGTGAGCTTAATCGAAAGAAGCAAAAAGTAAAAAGTGGTTATAAATGGAATACAAGTTAACGGGCATCATGTGGCGCCATTTAACTCAAAAACAAATTTCACTTTTGCAACAATCGCACACATACATACATACTTATTTAGTACATACATATGTATGTGTATGTTAATAAAAAGAAAACACAAAAAAAAAAACCTTTTTGAATGTTGCATACAATTTGGCGCCTAAGGGTTGTTTACTGTTTGGATTTTCTACTATTGTTTAGCCTTATCACAGATTTTCTTTCCATATAATAATAACTTTGAAATGTTTTCCATTTTTTTTTATCTGTATTTGTGTTAAAACACGTTTACGAAATAAAATTTTTCATAAAAATTTTACTGATTTTGTAAACGAACTTAATGCGTAAATTTCTTTCCAAATTACATACAGAGCGTATGTCAACATTGTTAATACAAATGTTTATAAACATAAGCCTTATTAAAGCAACATGTTGACGTTCATTTACTAATGTATCCAAGAGGATTGAAAAATAATTGTATTTTAAATGAATTGAATTAAGTGTAGAAGTTTTTTTTAGATAAATAATCAAAATACATGATAAAATTAATAGTTTACAGATTTTTTGAAGGACAAAAAGCAAATCTAAAAGTCAGAAGTCGCCGTAGTATAGTAGGTAGTCTGTTGGCTTATTAGACTGAAGGCCCTAGTTCGAATCCCAGGTCAGACATCAAAACGAAAATATTTCTTCGGCGACTTCCTCTCAGCAGATTTCTGGCAAAAACTCTGAGAGTAAATAAAATTGCCATGAAAAGCTTCTAAAAAAAATGTCGTTCGGAGTCGACTTTAAACTGTAGGTCCCGCCACTCATGTATAAAATTAACGCACACAACATAAGTGGCGTGAGAAGCTAGGTCGTAATCCTGACTGAAGGGTTGTAATGACCAATTATGTATGTATGTAAAAGTCAGAACATTTTAGAAAAGAATGTCTGAAGATATTATACCGTTTTTACCGTTTAAAATAAGTTTGTTTATAGTGTGTAATACAACTGTTTTGGCATTATTTTATCACATTAATTTTCGTTACGTCAACTTCTAGAATATACTTTCTCTATGTAGTTCTGTTATTGTAATGTGATGCTTGTTTATACCAGTGCTTATAATTTCTATGTTGTTTTGTTATTAATTAATATGCCTTTCACGCATAGCATATTAAAATGCATAATACTGGTTTGAATTTTATTTTAAGTTTTTCATATTTAACAATTTCAATTTTGATAATTATGTTTAAATGCATTTTCAAATTTATAACACAAGATAAGAGTGTTGAAAAATAAATCCAATACTTGTGTATGAAATAAAAGTTCTAATTTATAACGGGTAGAGTAATGAAGTCGCCGTAGTCTAGTAGGTAGTGTGTTGGCTTATTAGACGTAAAGCCTGGGTTCGAGCCCTAGGCCAAACATCAAAACAAAATACAAAAAGTATTTCTTCGGCGATTTTCTCTCAGCAGATTTCTGGCAAAAACTCTGAGAGTAAAATAAAATTGCCATAAAAATTTTCTTAAAAAAAATCTGTCGTTCAGAGTCGACTTTAAACTGTAGGTCCCGTCACTCATGTATAAAATTAACGCACACAACATAAGTGGCGTGAGAAGCTAGGTCGTAATCCTGACTGAAGGGTTGTAATGATCAATTATGTTATGTAGAGTAATCCAATGCAGAACAAGTCTGCTGCTTTTCGTTTCCATTATGTTCCTCTAACATATTTAGAAAATTACTGGGATTGAGTCCTTGGACAGAACCAGATAGTAATTATTTTGTGGTCTTGCCAGATGTCTTTCAGACTCTCCAATTATTGAACGTATAGTAGAGAAACGCTTGTTAATCAAACTTTACATTGCCTCATTGGAAAAGATTTTATTTAAGGCTTACGTAAGTAATGTTTAGACCACACTTCAATGAAAGCATCGTTACATTATAGTCCTTTATGAAACATTTTCTTTTAACACTAAACCTACCATGACGGGTCAAATGACCCATTTTGAACTTTTTGTCAGAATTTCTTGAAAATAACATTATCAAATCGCCATTTGCCTTTACGACTTTTATTACAAAATACATTGAATGTGTTTTAAAAGATTTCTTCCTCTCTTGTTAATTTTTTACCGAGAAATTTATGTAACCTACCTTAAACACCGCAAGGGGTCATTTGACGCATGCAAAGATTCTATTTCCTAGTTTGCAATTTCTTGTGATTTTTTTCCTAACATAGAACGATATAGTGATTCATTTGATACTACGGACGAATGTGAGTCCTCAGGTAAAGAAAGTGAAGACGAGAATATTTTGAATATACGAAGAGGACAAAAGAGAAAAGACCATTACCGAGTTCAGAAAGTCAAAGTGATGTGAAAGACCGATGTACTGCAATTGCGGCTGATGGTACTATTTGGCAAGAAATTGAACAAGGCTCCACACCTGGACGATTTCCAATTTATAATATTTTTAGCGGGGTTGTAGGCCCGACTGCATATGCCAAAAGAAATATCATGAAGGGCAAAGTAAGAACTGCATTTTCTTTGATTATTGACAATCGTGTAATGAAGCACATAAGAAAATGCACAGAAGAAGAAGCCTCTCGAGTACTGGGAACTCAATGGAATCTTAGTCCTGCAAAACTAAATGCATTTATTGCTATTCTCTATGCACGTGGCGCATATCAGGCAAACAATATAAATATTTCATATCTTTGGAACAGTAAATGGGGTCCCGCTTTTTTTTTAAAAAAGCCATGTCCAGGAGTAACTTCTGTGAAATTATGCAGTTTATCAGGTTTGACAAAAAAGTCAACGAAGCCAGCGTTTACAAACAGATAAATTTGCCCTAATATCCGAAGTATGGTATAAATTCATCGAGAATAGCCAAAATTGTTACAAGCCTGGGGAGCATGTAACTATCGATGAACAGCTTTTCCCAACCAAATCGAGGTGTAGGTTTACACAATATATGCCGAAGAAACCGGATAAGTTTGGTATCAAATTCTGGCTAGCATCTGATGTCAGCACCAAATATATCATAAATGGATTTCCATATTTGGGAAAGGAAGAAAGCAGAAGAGATTCAACTCCGCTTGGAGAATTCGTTGTTCTCAAACTACTGGAACCGTTCACAGGACGCGGAAGAAGCGTCACTACTGATAATTTATTTACAAGTGCATCACTAGCTGCAAAGCTACTAGAAAAAAAACCACTATTGTTGGAACGATCCGCGGGAACAAAAGAGAACTACCAAAATTCGCCAAGCAGGCGAAAGATGGTATGCCACGCTTCTCCACAAAACTATATAAATCGAATAATTGTTCACTTACTATTTACAAAAGTAAGCCAAACAAAAAAGTCCTTCTGCTAAGCTCAAAGCATAAATCTGTTAGCATTGAAACCGTATGTATTGTATTATGTTTGTTTGCTTAATATATAAACTATTTTGAGTCGTTATTTAAAAAAAATTGTTTTATTCATGTAGCAAATTGGCCTAATTGATATATTTCTCACAAGACATAGTAATATATATAACATTTTGCAAACGGGTCATTTGACCCGCTATGGTAGGAATAGGAATACATGAACTGTCGGTAGGTTTAGTGTTAATATCTTTATAATGTTTATCGATTATTATCGGTATTGATGCCTAACGATAACACTCCAGATAACTTCTATACTGTATCATATAAACGTTGTGCTGTGATTAAATCTAAAGCTCAAAAGGATATTGTTGTTTTAAGGACAATATTTTATATACGAGAAAGTAATCCCAATGAGTACTTACAAGCTATCTCATCTCATCTCATAACTTATCACACCACCCATGTTGTGCATGTGAAATTCTTCTTGGCAGCACTTACAATTTTAATGTCGATTCCCATCAGAGATCAGCAATGAATCGTATTTTCGCTCCTCATAAGTACTCATGAAATTTTGAGTATGAGTGAGTCAAGAGTATTGAAATTCAACTACTCTGATTCATTCGTACTCGCTACAACATTGATTTATAAGTATAGGTTGCAATGAGTATGAGTACAAAACGTTGACATCAAACTCACAACATTCGATTCATTGTTTGATTCATACGCCTACTCATTCAGATTCATAAATTTAGAAAAATACTTATAATACTTACGAATGATTCGAGTCACTCGAATCATTCATCAAAATTTACAGTAGTAGTTATTGTTGCATTTACAAAAGAAGAGAAAAGAAAAGACAAAGACAGCAAGCAAAGCAAAGCACACACAACCTTCTAGCTAGTATTGTGGTGTTCGTACTCGAATCATACTTATTTTGTGCTTCGTGTATAATTTGAGTCGTGGAAAGTCGAAATCAAAAACATCGTGCATATTGTTAAGTATGAGTACGATGAGTATTTCTAACTTTGAATATGAGTAGTATGAGTATGATATTAAAATAAGTATGAATGCGTATAAGTAGCTGAAATTTTAAGTATGACTCGAATCTACTCATTGTTTTGAATACTCGTTGCTGATCACTGATTCCCATCGAAAGTTTTGAGAAATTTTTCATGCCAATTTGATATACGAGTACTCTATCGCCGAAAGAAATATTTTTTTCGAATTTCGAATTGTTCGAGATGTCTTGGCAGGTGTTTGAACAATGGGCTGTTGAAATTCTTTATACTGTCACTCAATACCTTTGTAAATAATTTCTATTATTAAACCAATTTTGAGATCTTTCTTGAGAAAGAGATTTGAAATCTAATTTAAAAGCGAATTAATATCACAAAAAATATTTTTTTTAGCTTAATTTCATTTAACGTTTTAAAATTGTGATTTACATAGATTCCAAAACCAGTTCAATATAAAACCAAAATAAATCGTTGAATAATTTCAGTCTTTAGTTTTATGCTTGAAATGTTGTTGGAGCATGAAATCCAAAAATTCTTTAATTTTTCCCCTTTAAGTGTAATTAATTTTTTAACAGTTTCTGTTGCCAAATAATACTGTTGGAATAAATTACAGTTTTATTGTGATTTTATCGCACTCCTCCAATGCACACACATGTTACTTACAGTCCATAGCTAGACGTGTTAAATACTAATAAATATTCAAATGAATCCCATAAAAATTTATGATCACTCTGTTAGCACTGCACGCAGGCACTCACTCACTCTCTCTCTCGCTCTCTCGCTCTTCGGTTTCACTAAGATTTGCTTATTGTAAGCGCTGGAAACAAATTAATGTTTTAAGCCACCTTTATCTGTCCAGTGACTCATTTGTTCACCACCAAAGCATAGCATATTCCAATCAGACACCCCTGTTAGACTTTCTACGAACTTAGACCGCTACTGTAGCGAGTATTTAATCTATTGGGATTGTGTGTGTGTGTGTGTGTGTAAGTGAGTACGGACGGTTATGTTGGATGGAATATTTGGGAAGCAAACGACTACAGAAGTACAATTGCCTGTATGGAATTGAAGAGCCCATAAAGACACTCAAATAAAATGAAGCACGTGTTTAAATTACCGTGAATACGCTTAAGGGGTGAATTTTTTTGAATCTAAGTATGTATTTGTGTTAAAATGTTCATATTTTCATTGTATTTGTATTTGTTTTGTTAATGCGAGAATTGTAAGTAAATTAAAAATCGCGTTCACCAATATATACATACAAATACATTTACATACAATACACGCATACATAGATTTGTTTTTTTGTTTCAAAGAAAAAATCATCTCCTCTAAATGCTGAGCAAATTGAGAGACTGCAAATACTTGAATATTCCAACTGTTCTGCTAGTAATGACACTAAAACTCAAGTGACAGTGGCTCGAAATCAAGACGGAAACATAAAATTTGCCATTAAGAGAAAAAAAACCGGCAACGGATTATTTTATTTTAACTTAATTTTGAGCAATTGCAGGTGATCTGTATAAGGGACGATTTATCGATTCAATAGGACTGTGCTACATATCATAAAATCCAAGAATCGAAATTTCTGAAGCCAATATTTAGACTGAAACAATCGAGAGGGAGCAACAATTATACTGAATTGCAATGAAGGACCTTCTCTTGTAGTAATATTCCTATACAGTAATCCTTCGATTTACGTCGCCTCGATTAACGTTGTTTCGATTTACGTCGTGAAATTTTTTGTTCCCTCTAACTTCAATTTGCGTCGTCTTTCGATTTAAATCGCCTTTTTTTGGAACCAACTGCGACGTAAATCGATGGATTATAAAAATTAAAAAAATACTACATACTTTGTAGTATGAGCAATATGAAATTCGATTTACAGTATTCCCTCGATTTACGTCGTCTCGATTTACGTTGTTTCGATTAACGTCGTCAAAAATTTTGTTCCCTTCAACTTCGATTTGCGTCGTCATTCGATTTACTTCGCCTCTGTTGTTTATAAACAAAATCAGGGGAATTTGCTCTTTAAAAAAAATTCAATGCATAAAATAAAAATTGAATTATTTTAGTTTCTTTTTTGTAAAATGTACATAAATAAATGCATCTGATAGTATAAGTTATTTGAAATTCGATTTACGTCGCCTTTTTCCGGAACATTCTACGACGTAAATCGAGGGAATACTGTACGTCGTAAATCGAGGGATTACTGTATAATGACAGTTCTCGCATGGAGAATATTAAATTTTGTATAAAATTGATAGCTGGCCAACAGACAATGGACCGAAATGTATCTTACTTTTGAAAAATTATGAAAGGATACAAAATAGACTTTTTGGGATCTGCATGCATTCTGGGTATTGTCTTCAATGGCCGCTTGACGTTGCCGAATCACATTAATGTCATTGTTGGTAGAGTTTATAGTAAGCTTCGAAACCAGCGGGATTTTACAAGGTGTACTAATTTTGCCACACGCATGCAACTTGCTAGTCGCCGTAGTCTAGTAGGTAGTATGTTGGCTTATTAAACGTGAGGCCACGGTACAAATTCCAGGTCAGACATCTCGAGCAAAACCAAATATGAAAAGTCTCCCACAAATCTGTCGTAAGGAGTCGACTTTGAACGACTTACATACATAATTGGTCATTACAACCCTTCAGTCAGGATTATTGACCTAGTTTCTCACACCACTTATGTTGTGTGTGTTAATTTTATACAGGGTGGGCCAAAAGTCACGAAGGGGTTTAATCGTTTAATCGTTCTTGGGAATCTCGTGGCTTTAGTTCTTGCACTAACTGCAGCTTGTATGGGAAAAGATGTAAATTTCCCTTTAATATTCTGCGTAAAGACCGCCGAGACATTTGCAGCTCAGCAGAGCGCCTTCGAGTTGATGTTTCAGGATTCTCCTCAACATTCTCCAGAACGCGTTGAATATTTGCTTCATTAATTACAAAATGTGGTCTTCCGCTTCGTGGAAGATCCCTTAGTGAGCCTTGTTCCTGAAAACGTGTCACTAATTGATTCGGATGGTGAATTCCGCACATTAAAATGACGACGATAGGCTCGTTGAGTTTGAATTATTGATCGATGATGTTCAAAATAAAGTTCTATGATTTTGGTTCGCTGGATAACGTTGTAACCTTCCAAAATTAATCTCCCAGATTTATTTTACAAGTCCTAAAAAGAAAAATAAAAAAAAAAATTAAACTAGAATAGTTATTAATTTTTCAAATCCCTTCGCGACTTTTACCCCACCCTGTACATGAGTGGCGGAACCTACAGTTTAAAGTCGACTCCGAACGACAGATTTTTTGAGAAACTTTTCATGGCAATTTTATTTACTCTCAGAGTTTTTGCCAGAAATCTGCTGAGAGGAAATCGTCGAATAAATACTTTTTATATTTTGTTTTGATGTCTGGCCTAGGGCTCGAACCCTGGCTTTACGTCTAATAAGCCAACACACTACCTACTAGACTACGGCGACTTCGAACGACTTATTGAACACAATAAAGCATTTATGTGGTATTTCAGAAAACTAAACTTTAACAATGCACTATAACTAATGAGCAAATGTTCAAATATACAATAATTGCATAAATCTCGAATAGCAGTACATAGTAGTATTGCCTATATATTTATAATGAATAACACTATGCGACAAAATCAAAAAAAATTAAATACACCCGGTTAATGACATAGTGTAGGTTATGAGTTTTCTTGAGTAGAACTCAAAAATATTTTTTTTATATTTCTCGAACCCTCCAATCTTTTTTTTTTTTTTGACAAAAACTGTTTTTTTTTTAGACTTTACGCACAAATTTCTGGATTACTGAAACATTTCTGACCCGATTTTCAAAATTTAAATCTTGTTGGAAAGGGGAGAGATGGAACTTTAAAACGTTATACATACAGTCGAACTTCCCTATAATGAATCTTGACGGGACCAGAAAATCACTTCATTATATAGAAACTTCATTATACAGAAATTATATTTTTCCCCCACTTTTTATTTAAAATAATTAGGCATATTAGTTTGGGTTACACTTTTCCATTTTTCTTCCACATCAAAACCTTGTAGTACCAAATAACAAAACCATTATAAAAAAATTATATTTTTTTCCATTTTTATTTAAAATAATCAGGTATTTTAGTTTGGATTACACTCTTCCATTTCTCTTCCTCAACAAAACCTTCTAATACATTAAGAGATTAATGGCCCAGATATAGGAAGATTCTTACCACGTGCGGCAGTTACCCATTTGAGCATTGCTTCATCAATATCCTCAAAAAGGCAGGTTCGAAGCCTTTTGCGTTTAGTGCTCAATTGCTCGTCTTCTACATTTTTTAGAATCACAGCCTTGTTTTTTAAAATATTTGATAATGTGCTGGGAAGAATTCTAAACTGCCTAGCCACATCTTTTTTTTAATCCTTCTTCAACTTTATTAATAATTAATTATTTTTTTTTCAAGAGAAATGCTACTTCGCTGCATCATTTCCGATCACTGAACACCGGCAACTGATGTCAAAATTTTTATTGATGTGGCTTTATTCTTTTTTTTTTTTTTTGTTCTTATTTTCCTCTTTTGGGAATCCTCTCATTATATGTGGCATCTTTCTCGGTACACAGAATTGTTAGTATGCGTAACAGAAAATTTTTTGAAAAATTCATTATATGGAGACAAAAACGCATGTGAGTCAAATATTACACTTGCAAAATTGCTTCATTGTATAGAAAACTTCATTGTATGGAAATTCATTATAAGGAGATCAATAAGGAAACAATGAAATTGGAACGGAAAAAGTTGTGTGTTTGAAATAAATTCATAATAGGGAGAGCTTCATTGTATAGAAGTTCACTATAGAGAAGTTCGACTGTATATCTATTATTCTACTTAATATGCTATGAGTTTTGATGAGGTAAACTTGGAAATGCGATTTTTTTTTCATATTTTCTCAAGTTTGTTCGTTCATAGCAGCAAACTTTACTTAAAAAATATACGATAAGTAATAATATTCTTAAAGTATGTTCTCTTGTGAAGAGATTGAGTCATCATTTGATAAAATTGGATAAAAATTACCGTAGTTATAATTTAAATAGTATAACAGTCGTGTTATATTTTATATATATGTATGTCATCTCATCTCTCCCCTTTCCAACAAGATTTAAATTTTGGAAATCGGGTCAGAAATGCTTGAGTAAGCTAAAAATTTGTGCGTAAAGTCTAAAAAAACAGTTTTTGTCAAATAAAACAAGTTTGGAGGGTTCGAGAAATACAAAATAAGGAATTTTTGAATTATACTCAACTAATTGAACAACGTGGACTATGTAGTTACTCGGGTGTATTTTCACTGTCGCACCGTGTAATCAGTGAAAAAAATAGAAGATCTAACCACTCCAGAGTCATAAGTTATAAACATGAATTAGTGCAAACAAAATTCATTTGTCCCACTGTAAACAGATTTCCAACTTTTTAATTGTATCAAATGCTTAACAAAGAAAACGAAATTTTATAGTTTATTTGCCACATAAGGTACGAACAACAACAACAACTACATCGTGTACGTAATTTAAACAATATGCACAAATGCGAATCTATTCTTCATCCTCCCCATTCATATACATGCATACATGCTCACTATACCTATTTGCCAGTAACATAAAAAAAATCAGACACAAAAACATTCAAGTGCAAAAAACACAACTACAACAACAACACCAATAATAATAACGAAAATAAAAAGTAATAAACTTGAACCCTTATTTTGTTTAATAAAAAAACTCATAATTTAAGCACGAGAGTGAATGTGTGTTTCACATAGAACAACACACAAATACACCCTCCGAAATCGGTTTACCGGTAGAAAGAAAAACATACATTCGTAAGCTGGTGTAAGTTTGTTTGTGTGCAAAAGAGAGTAAAAATACACAACAAACAAAGAAAAACCAAAGCAAAACAGTAACTAAAATTCAAAAGAGACATTCTCGCACACACATTTACACACACACACCCATATATAAGTACATGCATTCAGGACAACACGTGAACGCATAACGAAAAGACTCACCACGGTCATGGACAAACAGAAAACAACAACAATAGCAATAACGGTAACGACGACATTGAACTGTACAAGGGATGTAAAAAAAAAAAAAAAGAAAAACACAAAAACGGCAACAACAATAAAAAGCACAAAATTTACCCCCATGTGTATTCGAAAATGCAACAAAAAAGCAAAACACAACACTAAAAGCGAACAACAAGAGGAAGAGCAAACGGAAAGCAAACTCGTGAGAGAGAGGAAAAATTCATATAAAAACATTAAATAGTTAAAACAGCAACAACAAGAACAACACGAAGTACAAGCAAACGAAATGAGCGAACAAAAACGTGGAAGATTTCTTGTTTTTGTGTTTTGTTTTTTTCTACCATGTGACGACCGACCGACGGACGGACTTGACTGACACAAAGTTTGAGCCAAAACAAAAATGTTGGAAAATTTCAACGATTAGATTAAATTCGATTGCAACGTGAGCGGTACCGTTTCAGATGGTTGGTTGTTATTGTTGAAACCAAACGAAAGTGGTTGATTTGAGTGACGTCTTTGGTCGTGATTATGTTTCTTGTCTTGTCTATTTTTGTTTGTTCGTTTGTTTTGCAAACATTGCCAACAAAAAATAACTGTGAATTTGAAAAACAACAAAACATGACTTTGTTGGTGTAATTTAATTCGGAAAGAATATAAAATAAATAATTAAATGAAATTGTTTACAATAAAAAAGGAAACAAAAAAAAAAAAAGGAAATAAAATATTTTGTAATTGTGTAAGAAAGAAAATTCTACTGAAACCAAAGAGAATAAAGTTTAATAAGAGCAAATTCATAATTGTATCACCTTGAAAATAAAAAAAAAAAAAATTCAATAATAAGAATTTCATGGAAACTAAGTGATAACAAAGAAGTGATACAAAGAAAGGAAAAAAAAAATAACAAAACAAATAATCAACAACAATGTTGCAAGGAAATGTTGCAACATTATTATCTCAAACATTTCTTTTTGTACGCATATAAAGCATCAATGTTGCCGCGAGTGTTAATTATACTATCTAGCCGTATACTGTAAACATACTGTACGAGCGTGTGTGTACGTGCGTTTCATTTCCTATGCGTGCGCATTAGCATCCGTTATTTTCATTTTCTTGTTTTGATTCGGTGATTTTGTTTTGATTCCCCATCTTCATCTTTTCCGTGTGTGATGTTTCGAAAAGTCAAACATGAATTCAGATGATAATTTCAGTTTGGCCGGCAACAATGATGAATCCGATGAGGAGGTTATCGAGAGCATGGAATTGCTGGAGGGCAATTACCAGATGATAAGACAATGGGTGCCACCAGCACCCAACTATTGGGATGCACCCCCAAAGGCAGTCATCAAATCAGCTGAAGTGAGGTAAATATGAACTTGGAACAAAGAAAATGAAAGACACTCAAACGAACTTGTGAACATATCGATTTTCTTGCTGTCAATGTCAACTGTATCAACGTACATACGTATGTATGTATGTATTTTATGTTTTCCTCTTTGTTTGTTTTGAATGTCTGCCAACGTGAAACAAAAACAAAACACACTTATTTAAATAAATTAAATTACAAGAACAACTAAGGTACCCTACAGAAACCTTGAGAAGGCACTGATATTTCCCGTAAAAAATTTAAATATATTTGAATGGCATTGATGGATCTTGTTCTGTCAATTTTTACTTTACTGTTAAAGTAAAGAGTCCGCCAAATAACTTTTTTTTTTGAAAATGCTTTAAAAAAAAACTACTGAATATTTTCTCAAATTTCTTTTTTTTTATTTGAAAGTCCAATCCTTCCGGTTAATAATGAAAAATAATTTCATTCAAATGGCTGCCTCGGCTGGCCATGCAGTAGCCTACACGATCAGTCGAATTTTTAAGCACATTATCGATTGTGTGCAGCTGTATTTCACCAATGGCTTCACGAATATTGTCCTTTAAAGCGTCAATTGTCTCTGGCTTGTCGGCGTAACACTTATCTTTGACGGCACCCCACAAATAATAGTCCAACGGTGTCAAATCTCAGCTCCGAGGTGGCCAAATGACATCAGCTCTGCGGCTGATAATGCGATCTTCAAAAACAGGGCGCAAAACATCAAGTGTAGCTTCGGTTGTGTGGCACGTAGCGCCGTCCTGTTGAAACCAAATGTTGCCAATATCCCGCTCTTCAATTTTTGTGAACAAAAATACGTTCAACATGGCCCGATAACGATCGCCATTGACTGTAACGGCTACTCTTTGCTCATTTTCGAAGAAAAATGGCCTAATTATGCCTCTGGACCAGAGATCAGCAACGAGTATTCAAAACGATGAGTAGATTCGAGTCATACTTATAATTTCAGCTACTTATTCGCATTCATACTTATTTTAATATCATACTCATACTTCTCATATTCAAAGTTTGAAATACTCATCGTACTCATACTTAACAATACGCACGATGTTGTTGATTTCGACTCTCCATGATTCAACATATACACGAAGCACAAAATAAGTATGATTCGAGTACGAACACCACAATACCCGCTTTTTTCTTCTTTTGTAAATGCAACAATAACTACTACTGTAAATTTTGAAGAATGATTCAAGTGAATCGAATCATTCATGAGTATTATAAGTATTTTTCTAAATTTATGAATCTGAATGAGTAGGTTTATGAATCAAATAATGAATCGAATGTTGTGAGTTTGATGTCAACGTTGTACTCATACTCATTGCAACCTATACTTATAAATAAATGTTGTAGCGAGTACGAATGAATCAGAGTATTTGAATTTCAATACACTTGACTCACTCATACTTAAAATTGCATGAGTACTTATGAGTAGCGAAAATACGATTCATTGCTGATCTCTGCTCTGGACCAAAATCCGCACCAAACAGTGACTCGTTTTGGGTGCGTCGGCTTTTCAATGTATGCGTGCGGGTTTTCTGTGCCCCAAATGCGACAATTTTGCTTGTTTACATACCCGCCAAGATCAAAATGAGCTTCATATGAAAAGATGATTTTTTTTTGCCAAAATCGGCATCTTCTGTAAGTCGATCGCAGGCCCACTTAGCGAAGCGAAAACGCGTATACACAACCATATTCGTTCAGCGGAAGGATAAAACTAATTATCTGTCAAATCAGACATGATCTAAGTGTTACCATTCACGAAATAAGCACTAGTTGAAAAAAAAAAACGTTAGATCGCAGACCCGATAAATTAACTTTTAATCAAAACTACAAGACTACAATAGATTGCAAAGGACATGATCACATGATCTAGCTTATGACTCTACGGACATAATTTTATAGGGACTGTAATCGAAACGACTATTTAAACATGCGATAAAGGCTTATGATTGTATAGAAAGATTTTATTTTATTCATATTTCCTAGGTTAGGTTAGGTCGGAGTGGTAGCTCTGATGTCACAAAGCTCACTTGAGCACGCATAGCGGCCCGTTGTGATGCCACGGGTGAACGCAGTCCCTGTACTGACCAAGTTCCACCACAATCAGGGAAAAGGAAGAAGTTGGTCAGCGCAAGGGCTGCACAACGGAAGCACGACTACCCCGCACTGGAAAACCAGCCAGAAAGATTGATGAACGAAACTATATCCTTGATATCAATGGATGATAGCTCCGTTAAGCTAACAAGGAATGGGGAGCCAAATAACCTATATCTACACCTAGCAAGAGACGGGCACTGACAAAGAAAGTGAATAACAGTCTCCTCCTCCTCAGAGGACCTGCATCCACGACAGAAATCGTTAAAAGGGAGCCTCATTCTTTCCGCGTGTCTGCCCATGACACAATGACCCGTAAGCACGACCACCGTAGTCGAGATGACGTCACGACCAAGACCAAGTAATTGGTTGGTACGCCTTTTATCCATCAAGGGCCAGGTGAGCCTAGCGGTGGAGCAGGACTCCTCATTGACCCAGGATAGGTTGGCGTCTCGAAAGAATTTCCGCGCAATGGTCAATTTGACCGAGGCAAGTGGTATACCCAATTCAACAGAAGAGGATTCCGGAAGGAGCGCACCAGCTCTGGCGAGCTCGTCTGCTCTGCAGTTACCCGGAATTTCACTGTGCCCGGGGACCCACACCAAAGAGACACTGGTGAAGCGCCCCGAAAGAAGGTCGAGACAGCGACGACATTCCCTAACGATCCTAGAGTTAATCACGAAACCCGATAGAGACTTTATCGCGGCCTGACTGTCAGAGAAGACCGAGACGCGAGTGAAAGGAGCATCGTTGACAAGGATCCATTGAGCGGCCCGGTAGATCGCCATCACCTCCGCCTGAAACACGCTGCAGTAGTCCGGCAGACGGAGAGAAATGTTCAAGTTCAGTTTCCCAGAGTAGATACCGCTTCCAACACCATTGTCGACATTGTAGTGGTTATCACGTGTGCTTCATATTTCCTACATTAATGGAAATTTCGAATATCCTCTACTGGAGGATACAAACAATAGCCTTCTGTTGCAAAAGTTTAATAAGTTCTTGATAATCGGCCAACTGATATGGTAACCTAAACCTATTAGAAGGCTTTTACAAGTCTAAAGACGTATCAGTTTGATTTAAACTCAAGCTAATGATTTAAAAGCAAGTCACCGGGCACCGCAATTTGTTTGATTTTCTTTTGCTACAACTTACTTTCAGAAGGCAATAAAATGAATAAAAAATAAAATTCGGAAACAATATAAACTTTCAGGATAAGTTGCTTTGTTGTTGTTTCGACAAAGTCAGCAGATGTATTAGGGCATTTTAATGAGCCCAGTTAAAGTTGGCTTAAGGGTTATTAACTCTCTATTACGTATATATAACGTTTGTTCTCTTGTTCCCACGCACAGGCATGGCAAACTAGTCGTCTCGGGATCCAATAGCTCTTACATCGGAATTAGCAGCATTCCAAGTTTCACAATAAAAAAAAAGCATTGATTCCACATTGGAGTCAAAATATTTTAGAATTGTCAATAAGGAAAGTATTGAAGATTTTCATACTTCCTTAAACATACCAAGGGCACGCGCTGCTCTCTTTATACTCAGTTTTATGTTGGTCCCAAGCAGTGGTGTTGTGCTAATTTTTTTTTACCGGAACGCGTATACATAATTATATAGACAGGGCCGATCCTGGTTAGTCGGCCGCTCTGTGCGGTCTCATGTCCCAAATTTAACGACGGGGGTGATTTTCCATGATAATCCTGGCGGCGGCGTTTTTATTTTTAGGTCTCATGACCCAAGGAGGGGAGGGAGATTTCCCCCAATTTTCACCCTTCGCCAGGATCGGCCCTGTATAAAGCATAAAAAGGAAAGGAAACGAAAATCATTTCCAATTCTCTTATCAGAAATTATCTTTAGTTCCGGAACGCGTTCCTGTCCAAAAAGGAAGTACCGGAACGACATTCCGGAGCGTTCCGGCTCGACAACACCACTGGTCCCAAGCAATAACACCCAAAGTCGAAAATGATATGTACTTACGAAAAAAATAAATTTTTAAATGAATGTAATTGGGCTTCATTAAAATTTAGCTCACCATGGTTTTATTAAAAAAAAAAAAATTTTTGAAAAACATTGTTAGAAAAATAAAGATTTCACTTAAATATAAAGTTTTGTTAGTAGAATATAATGCCATATATAGCTCAAATTGGCGTAAGTCGACTTAGGCTATTATTGCTTAGAACTACAGAATGAAAGTCAGCAAGTCTGTCTTGGAGCCCCTAGGCGATACAGTTATTTGTCATCGTTCACTCTTGAATAATCATGTCAAATGTGAACACCTCTAAAATTAATTTTCTCCAAAAGACTGTTTTCATATTGAATTCTACATGGTAACATTGCCATTTAATGATTTTTCAAAAGGGGCCAGTTTTTGGTGGACTCCTTTACATATCAATCAGAGATCATCAATGTGTATTCAGAAAGTTGAGTACAATCGTAGAATCGTAGTAGAATCCGACTCATAATTTCTGATACTTATACGCATTCATACTTATTTTAATACCATACTCATACTACTCATATTCAAAGTTTGAAGTACTCATCATCAGAGATCAGCAATGAATCGTATTTTCGCTACTCATAGGTACTTATGAAATTTTGAGTATGAGTGAGTCAAGAGTATTAAAATTCAACTACTCTGATTCATTCGTGCTCGCTACAACATTGATTTATAAGTATAGGTTGCAATGAGTATGAGTACAACGTTGACATCAAACTCACAACATTCGATTCATTGTTTGATTCATACGCCTACTCATTCAGATTCATAAATTTAGAAAAATACTTATAATACTTACGAATGATTTGAGTCACTCGAATCACTCATCAGAATTTACAGTAGTAGTTATTGTTGCATTTACAAAAGAAGAGAAAAGAAAAGACAAAGACAGCAAGCAAAGCTGATTCGATTCACTCGAATCATTTATAAGTATTTTTCTAAAGTTATGAATCTAAATGAGTAGGCTTATGAATCAAACATATTTCGAATGGTATGAGTTTGATGTCAACGTTGTACTCATACTCATTGTAACCTGTGAGTGAGTACAAATGAATCGGAGTAGTTGAATTTTAATACTGTTGACACACTTATATTAAAAATTTCATGATTGCTTATGAGTAGCGAAAAAACGGTTCATTGCTGATCTCTGATATCAATGCATTTCAGATAGCTGCACGGTTTAGCATATCAAATGCTATCTCGGAGCCAATGAAGACTGTGTCAATTTATGTTGCAACGCCGAACACATAATCCTTTCCTGCTCTTTTCTTAAATCAGATGAAGCACCGTCGCATATTTAACATCATAACGACGCCTCCGTTCTATAACATTCTAAATCGAAAAAGTGTGTTTTGAGTTATGAGCTCTCAAAGTTTTCACACTACATAAGACTATATGTGTATTCTAAGTAGATTTTTCCCTATATCTTCGGAACGGATCGGCGGAACATTAAAAACGTTCTAAGTACACTTAGAACGTTATAGAATGGAGGCGTCGATAATTCTCCTCTAATTTCTTAATTTCAATAAGTTATTTAGAAGTACTACGTAATTTTTCATAAACATAAAGGTTTAGGTTTAGATTAGAGGACGTGTACTTGTCAATTGAAAAAAGTACAGTACCTGAAGGTCAAATTGACCCATTCTCCGGAACGTCCTTAAAATGAAAGGATAATAGAAGGGATAGGAAAAAGGAGAGAAAGTAGGAAAGGGAGAATGGGAAGCGGAGGAATTACACAGACCAAAGTAAACACAAGGGAGAGCGCGACTACACTGATGAAGCCTTATCACTTCTCAACCAGCTCAAGCTACCAATGAATCTGTGGAGAGCCTTTATGTCGGCTCTCGACACAGAATTCAAACCCTCAAAGAAGCCCCTGCCAAGGCTCCTCAACCTCAAACTACTAAGGGCTACGCAGTTACAGAGAGAGGTGCTCGACAGTCATACATAATTGGTCATTACAACCCTTCAGTGAGGATTACGACCTAGCTTCTCACACCACTTATGTTGTGTGTGTTAATTTTTATACATGAGTGGCGGGACCTACAGTTTAAAGTCGACTCCGAACGACAGTTTTTTTTTTTTTTTTTGAGAAGCTTTGCATGGCAATTTTATTTACTTTCAGAGTTCTTGCAAGAAATCTGCTGAGAGGGAGATAGTATAGTGCTCGACAGTCTCCAACATAAAAAATTAACTTAAAATTGAATTTACATTTTCTGTCAATCGTTTAATAAATCATCGCTTTTTATTTTAAATAAAAATTGATTCTTAGTTTATTGTTATAATTAAAATAATAATTTAATCGACGTGGTTACTTATTTATTTCAATGTAAATACAATACAAAAAGTACAAATACGGAACAGTACACAAATTCTTTGTACTAAATTACGGAAAAAACTGATTAAAATCTTCGATGCGATTTCAAACCAATTGTCATATTGTAGCACATCGTCAGTAATGCCATGAACCCTATTACGCATTTGGAGGCGATTCTTACGCATATGAATTTGTTTTAATTTTTACTTTGATAGAATAATTTAAATTTTATAATCATTTGAAATTGAAAAACAAATACAACATAGACATAAATCTAGTAGAGGCATAAGAACAACTTGACAGGCGTAGGGAGTACAAAGAGGACTGATATGGCTTCCTTTCCAAGAATAATTTTAAATTTTTTTACTCGTCATAGTTAAACAACTCATCAGCCGGTGGTAATTAATGAAGTAATTGTGTAATCTTTTAAATGTTTGACTGCAAAAAAAAAACATTAAACAAAATTAAAAAGAAAATGAAACATTTAAAATGTTTAATATGTAGTTTTGCTTATCAACATGTTTACCATTTGGAGGAACATGTTGCTATTTAACGAACACACCATTAGCAACAAATTAAATGTGTAAATACAATGAATTCTTTAGAGCCTTTGGGGACATGAAAAATTGAATAGAATGGAAAAATCAAGGGAATAAATTCGCTTATTAATTGATGGCAACTTATATGATGGAATATAAGCAAGATTTCCTTAAAATCTTAGGTAAGAACTAATAATTTCATGTGTTTTTCATTATGGCAGTTCTCGTATTCTCCCGGTTGCTACAACTCTGCCAGGTATAAAAAGCAACTTTTGTTCTTGGAAATCTAAAATACACTTATCCCTCGTTTTACACGGTATTCGTTTTACACGTTTTCGATCTTACACGGTTTTTGAAAATAAAATTTTTTTTAACGAAATTTATTAATTGATGAGATGTTAACCAACTTTTATCTCAATACGAAGAGGTATACGAAGATATGACTAAAAATAAAGAATCTAATGAGATAGTGTGGTCTAGCGATGAATGTGATATTGTACAAATTTCTAAAAGAGGCGTATTATTGAAAGCGAAAGTGACAGCAATTAAATTTGAATGAAAATAGAATGTTAAGTCTTATTTATCGCAATCAATTTAAATGAATTTCTAATTTTAATTTTTATCTATAAAGAAAATGCAATATTTAAAATAGTTTTTTTTATATTTGTTTTATTATTGAAATAAGTTAATATTCCTATAATTTATTAAATGTGTTTGATATTAAATACACTAGAG
The DNA here is from genome assembly GCA_927399465.1 of Sarcophaga caerulescens. Lineage (NCBI taxonomy): Eukaryota > Metazoa > Arthropoda > Insecta > Diptera > Sarcophagidae > Sarcophaga > Sarcophaga caerulescens. The sequence goes on along the minus strand of OV656868.1, from coordinate 20,085,210 downwards.
CCCCGACTTGCGTCGAACCGATATGCGTCGTTTCGATTTGCGTCGCTTTTTAAAAATTGACAAAACTCAGCTTGCGTTGATGCAATTTCAACTTGCGTCGATTAAATTTAGCCGAATTTGAAGGAATGGAAAAGGATTACATTAATGAACTTTTACTGTCTCACGATGAAGAGCTTGATAATGAAAATTTATTATCCATTAATATTCAGCATGCTTTAGAAGATGATGTTATGATAATTGATAATACATTAGAGGAAAAAAAATACCATTATCCAATATTTCGAAAGCTATGCAATTAATTTCCCATGCATTGGATATATTTTCTGAAAACGAACCTGACGAAAATCGTAGCGAGGGCGTAGCAGCATCTGCTGACCAAGCCATTAGTTGTTACAAGGAAATATATCAGCAAAAAAATCTCTAAAAATTCAACAAAACTTTTTGTTAACAAACCTGTAAGACCATGTAATCAAATGGAGTGTTGTTGATTTGAATTTATTATCTGAAGAAAGCACCACATAAACTAAACAAAGCACAATTTCTTCTTTAAAATTTATTTTTTTTATAAATGAATTTTATTGATTTTTGTTAAGTTTTTTTGTAAATTCATATTTTTGCTATTTCTTTATAATAATTAGAGAAAACTTTACTGAACTTAATAAAATAATGAAAAATGTTTTCATAATTCTGTTTTATCCGAAATATTAAGTTTTTTTGCTTCATTTTGATGAATTTCAATGCATTTGTATAGAAAAATTTGATTCGATTTGCGTCGCAATTCTCCGGTCCCCATTAACGACGCAAGTCGGGGCTCTAGTGTATATTAATATTTATTTTTCATTCAATGTGTTTGTTATTCATCATATTAAAAACTGACAAAAAGGGCTTTTTTATAGTGATTATCGTTTAGCACGGTTTTTCCATATAAGAGTGAATTTTTCGAGTTACACGGTTTTTTATGGAACCTATCTTCCGTGTAAAGCGGGGGATAGGTGTATTCCAAAAATATTATATCGCTAATACGCACCCCTTTTTCATCGTATTTAGCATGAATGTAAGGAACTCAATAGATCAACCACCAAGAAAACTCGATAGAATATTTCCATTAGACCGTTCACATAAATATTTTTCTATTTCGATTTTTTTTTTTGCCTTCACTTGATTGTTGGTCACACGTCAAGGCAATAAATCAATTCTAAGAAAAATGCTAATGGTTTAATCCAAGCAATTTTCCAATGGGGATTTAAAATTAATGCATGAGGAGGAGAAAAAAAAAATTAAACCCAAGGAAAAGGCAAGCACATTAATCATCATGAAACTATTTTGCAGTGAAAAAATAAAACCACCAGAGGACTCATGGTTAAAGTTTGTAATCAAAGATGAAACGGAAATTTCCACTTGAATTGCAACAAACAATTAAAGAAGTAAACTTATACGTTGCAACATAACGAAGGTATTGTTCTCAAGATTAAATACTCAAATTTGCTATTCAGACAAGAGAAAGAAAAAAAAAAAAAGAAGTGAATTCCGATATACTGATACACTGTCGTACAGTGTATCTTGATTACAAAACAATTAAAGTGGCACAATGATGAAGACTGACAAGCAATAGTGTGATGTGCTGTGCTGTGATGTGAATGTGATGACAAAAACAATGAAAGATTAAATGACACGGTTGTCATGTGGTATGGAAAAAAGGAAGAAAAATACTGCAACAATAGCTACAAAAAATAAAAAAATAATAAAACACCAAAGTGACAAAGCCAATAAAAGAAATCAAGTCATCATAAACCAACCACAAGTACAATTGTTGCAATTGTTTTGTCATTTTAATTATAATTATTTTGTGTAAATGCAAAATACATGTGTATGTACTTGTCAATTGAAACATTTATTTGACAGCAAAAGCACTCTAATAGAATCTGTAATGCCCTACAATTTGGAAAAATGTTTGCCTACAAAAATAATACATATCACGTATAATTATAATGAATAAGTTCATCATTATCCTAGAATACAAGAATTGCATTCTCGATATAACAGGTAAAATATTGTTACGTTTTTACCTTTTTAAAAACGTTTAAAATATAAGTTCGTTGATTGCAAACAAAATAAAAATAAATTTGTGTTTAGTTTTAGATCAATTCTTTATTGTTTGCACTATTTTGTGTGCCACTGTTTACAACTTGATGATACAACAACAATTTGTTTAATTCGCTATTCTTCTTTACACTTCTGTTCCCGTAAGCACTAACAGCTGTTCGGTAAATCTTTACAACGGCGATCTTCAAACCACGACTATTTTCTTCACACGCAACGCGTCTTCACACAAGACTGACTGAATTCTTACTACTACTCATTGCCTGCTTTGTCTTGACTATTTATATGCCTATGTAAACAGTCTGGCGAACATTTTTGAAATAGTATGTTCGTGTTTTCGCTTTGGCGATAACTCTCGTAGTTTCATTTGGGCAATTCACACAAGCCGTTGTATCGTTGTATTGAGTGTATTGTAGGACGATTATACAACAGTATATGATTGTTGTTGATAATTTTCATGTAAAAATCCGATACACTTATACACATTTTTTTCATATGTTTTTGAAAGTTGTATTGGTTTCGTGCTATCAAATTGTGTGAATGAAAAAAATGTGTATATGTTTTCATATGTTTTTCAAAAGTTGTGTTGGTTTCGTGCTATCAAATTGTTTGAATGCCAAAAAAATACATTTTGAATACGAAATACACAATACAGCATATCATTAAGCGTTCACAATCAACCAAATGTATTCAATACAACATACACGATACAAAGTCGTGTGAATTGCCCAATTGTTGTCTGCGTATTTTGGTTGCATTCTTTGTTGTTGCGTTCTCGCTTACTTGTCTATCAACTTCTCTTTCATATTCATGGTTTGTTGGTTTACTTGTAACAAGTTCTTTGCATTTGTTTGTGTAGCTTTTGTTCATTCTAATGTTAAACAATGTACACCATTTCCATTTTTCGTAACAATATTAAATATTACATTACATTATAATTGGTCATTATAACTCTTTAATCAGGATTACAACATGGTTTCTCACACCACCTATGTTGCGTGTGTTTATTTTATCCATGAGTAGCGGAGACCTAGAGAATAACGTTGACTCCGAAGAAGAGATTTGAGAAACCTTTCATGACAGACTGTGAGAGTTTTTGCCAGAGGATTGCTAAGAGAAATTCGTCCAAAGAAATACATGTTTCATACTTCATTTTGTTCGAGATGTGTTAGCTGGGATTTAAACCTAGTAGACTACTACTAAACTACTAAAAAGCTAATTGCAGAAGCTGTGTGTTGCTCCCAAATTCTTAACCACTCTAAAAATCTTCCAACATGCCTGGATAATGCCAAGAGAGCTAGTATTCAGTACGGAAACATATTTAGGTTAGGTCAAATTTGCATAGCTTACTTGAGGCCAATATGGTTCTGCTTTAATTTATCCGAGAATACAGGTTCTCTCATTTTACTAGTTCACGAGCAGTACTGGTATTCCACATACTCAGAAATCATGCTTATTTGGAGACCTCGAAAAAGTATAGAAGCCGAAAGATCAATCTTCTCAGCGGATCTAGCTAATTCTCTTAAATATTCACTTTATAGCTTATCTAAGTATATTTATGTGCTATCTGGTGTTCCTCAGGGCAGCCATCTTGGTCCACTTCTATTTTCCCTGTTTATAAACGATCTTCCCAACATAATTAATTTTGCCAATATCTTGATGTATGCTGACGATGTAAAAGTTTTTCTCTCCTTTAATAATTTCATCGAGCATATGTATCTTCAAAATGATCTCAATAATTTCTTTTTGTGGTGCGAGTACAACATGATGGAGCTGAATATTAAAAAATGTAAATGTATGCGGTTCTCAAGAAATAATTTTATCACGGTTAATTACTTGCTTGGAGGTCATCAATTGGAGAATGTTGACTCTTTTATTGATCTTGGAATCATATTAGACACAAAATTAAACTTTAATGATCATATCACTTTGATTGTAAATAAGGCAAGAAGCACTCTTGGCTTCATAAAACGTTGGGCAAAAGAATTTTCTGATCCTTATATTACGAAACAGCTATATGTATCACTTGTCAGACCAATTTTGGAGTATGGATCCATTGTATGGGATCCTCACTATGATGTTTACAGTGAACACATCGAATCTGTGCAGAAACAATTTCTTCTCTTCTGTTTGCGTGGCCTTGGATGGAATTATTTAATTCATATACTAGCAGACTGGCATTAATAAAACTGCCTACCCTTAAGAGCCGTCGAACGATGTTAAATATATCCTTTTTGTTTAACCTGATCACTGGTAATATTTGCTGTGAATTTCTGTTAAGATCGGTTAAATTCAATATTCCTTGTCGTAATTTCCGCTGTTATAATCTTATTTATATTCAATTCTGCAGAACTAATTATGCTGTTGCTGATCCTTTAACTAGAATTTGCCGTCAATTTAATTATTTGTCAGACTTTATTGATTTTTCTTTAAATTCTTGCGTTATAAAACGGAATATTATTGTTTTTCTCAATTCTTAACTATTCCTATTTTTATTGTAATAATTACGTTATTTTTGAAGAAACTGTTTGTAATTGTATTTAATTTTATTCGTACCTATTTTTGTTATTAGTCAGTAGGGAATTTGTCCATTGACTTAAATAAATAAATAAATAAAAATTATAGTGACAATATCTTGCGGTCGTCCTCTAAAAGTCCCTAAAAGTATTAAATATACGACAATTATATTGTCTGTGTGTGGTGTCACCTTTCGCTGTGATTTTTTCTTACTGCCTTAAAATGTTTCGCCCTAAAAGAGATTTAGAGGTATGGACAGTGGACCAACGGACAAAATTTTATTTAGACGTAGATTGGTGACTTTGCCGTCTCAGCTACGAAAATAAATGCTAGTTGACAGTGGATTTTTCATAGATTCTCATTGCTATTAGCTTGGTCCTAAGCATATTTTCGCATAAACTCTCGAATTACGATTAGTTGACTGCACATTCGCGAAGAATGGTGTAACGGTAATAGTAAAGGAAGTTTTAAAAACATTTCAACATGTTTGTTTTCATTCATTTTTTTTAAGCCATTATAAGCCGATGGATAATGGATATTATAGTTTTTAAAAATTCATTCTTTCCTGCGCTTATTTCAGATATCTTGATAGTCTTTAGTTATCATATAATAGGCTCTTCTCATAACTTAGTTAATTCTGAAAGTGTTAAATTGACTGTAGGGTATTCCCTCGGCATAACTGCTGCTCCAACCGCTCTGAAGACATGCTCGTAGCTTCTGCTAGTAGTTCTTCCGCGGACCTTTATAATATTTCATTAAGTTTATTTCGGTACTTTCTTTTTACCTTCTTGATGTTGTTGCTGGAATTGAGGCTTCCTTTGTGTTCTTCTGTGTTTTACATACATACGAGTACATACATAATTGGTTATTACAACCCTTCAGTCAAGATTATGACCTAGCTTCTCAAACCACTTATGTTGTGTGCGTTAATTTTATACATGAGTGGCGGGACCTACAGTTTAAAGACGAATCCGAACGACAGATTTTTGAGAAACTTTTCATGGCAATTTTATTTACTCTCAGAGTTTTTGCCAGAAATCTGCTGAAAGGAAGTCGCCCTGGGGTTTGAACCGTGGCCTTATGTCTAATAAGCCAACACACTACCTACTAGACTACAGCGAGTAGTGTTTTACCTCTATTTATTTTGCCATTGCCACTGTTTTGCTTCTATTACACAGCCCTGCAAATTTGGTTTTTTTTTTGTGCAAATAAGATGGACCCAGGTGTTTCCGAAGGCATTTTGCACGCTGAACACGAATCTGGGTACATAAACTTTCCATCACGTCAGATTTTCGAAAAAAAGGAAAAGAAATTAGTCAGATTTACTTGAAGATTGTTATAAACCTCGACCGCCATATTGGATCCGCCATTTTAAATTTTTTCAATCTGAATGAAGAGCTGTAATCAGCGACCCCAAAAACCCCTGAGTAACAATTTTCAAGTAAATCTGATTAATTTTTAAGGACCTCCGTAATGTGTTTCTTTTTCTCTTGCATCCCTTGACATAAACCCACCCACCCTACTTTAAGGGTGCATGCAATCAATTTGGGCGCATTTTAAAGAGCAAAGATCAGTTGTCAATTTCTGACAATAGCGATGGTTCTAGCACGTCAGTGTTTAGCTCTACAATTTTTCAAAAATGGCCAAAAACGCTATTTTTCTCGAAAACCTGACGCGATGGAACGTTTTTGTACCCAGATTCGTATTCAGCGCGCAAAATGCCTTCGGAAACACCTGGAGCCATCTTATTTGCAAAACCCATGCAGGGCTGTGTTATTAGAAGCTATGCTTCATAGCCTTTGATAGCTGAGCTCTTGCTCTATTCGCTTCGCAAGTATAGTAGCGAACTGTGCGCTCAGGTTAATTTTAATAATTCGATCTTAATTTTCCTTTTCTCTACAAATTTTTAATTTAAACGGGACTGAGTGGTCGACCATGTTCGCTCATATGATCTATCTACTCTTGAATATGGCCTAGTTTTCAAGCAGCTCCGTTACCGACTAGGATATTTGGGAGTCCCTAGCTTGACTGATTTTCAGCAGGAGTTACTTAGCACCTTAATTCGGCCGCTGGAATAACTCTTCGCTACTACTGCTCAACTTAACTTAACTGTTTCTGAAGCGGAAGATCGAATTGAGATCGAAGCCTTCACACCACGACATTTGTTATGGTCGCTGTACTTTTAACTTAGTGTTGGGAATCCTGGGATCCCGGGGTCCCAAAATCCCGGGATCCCGCAGTTTTTAACAATTCCAAATTCCCGGAATTGAGCACTTAATCCCGGGATTTAACTTTTTAAGCCGCAATGAAAAAAATCGTATATTAGAACTCTCACTAATTCGAATTTCCTGAAATTAGAATCTGTTGAAACTTCAAATTGCGATTTTTTTTTTTGAGATGTATTGGGCTACTAGAACAAAAGCTTGCAGTATATGGACTTAACTTGAGAAAAGATATAGTTGGTATTATGACAGACGGTGCAAGTGTCATGAAAAAAGTTGGCAGATCATTACCTGTAAATCAACATTCATGCTTTGCCCATGGTGTCCAACTGGCGGTAATTGACGTGCTATATGAAAAGCATGATTTACAAAGAGAGACAGATGAGCAATACCACGAAGGTGAAGAACCAGAAGAGGAAGACGATTTTTCAGAGAGTAACGAGGATGAAAATTTTTCTGGCAACGAAGAATTGGTGGATCTGTATTATGGCCATAGACATGGAGGATACCAATGTGATATTACTGAGGTCAATTGCGGTGCAGTGATCAAGAAGGTGTGAAAATTAATAGTGATGTTTTGCAACGATGTCTTGTAAAATTATGTTACGGCTGAATTTGGAAAGCAACTAACTCTAATAAAAGACTGTAAAACTAGGTGGAGCAGCCTTTTGTTAATGCTGGAACGTCTTTATTTATTAAGAAATTGTGTACAAAAGGCATTAATAGACAAAGGTCCACCTGAAGGTGAATATTTTGCTTTATCCAAAGATGAGATTAATATGGTATCCGCAAGTGCTCTTGTCCCAGTTAAAGCAACAGTTGACGCCCTTTGCCATCGGGATGCTAATCTGTTCACAGCGGATGTTGCTATAACTTTAATGTTAAAAAAACTTAAAGATGCTAACAATGTTATAAGTCAAAAACTACATTCAGCCCTCATCCTTCGCATGCAACAAAGGAGAACAGATATCAGTGGGGTACTTCAGTATCTGCACAATGGTAGAACAAATGTTCAGTCCGAATCCGAAACAGAGTTCGTAACGGTTCCTTCTTTCACAAAATGTCGCAAATTAATACTCGAAAGACTAAATGCTTCAAGTGCCAGCTACATCACTTCTAATAGCTTCTGAGTCAGAAGTTACACCTTCTGATGCAGATAAGGCACCTTTCGAAATTGTTTCAGATTCTTCTTCTTCTGAGCTTCCATCTGAATCTCTTTCTTGTTCTCTTGAAGAACCTTTAAATATTTCAGACGAGCTCAATGATGCTATAAAAAAGCACATTTACCGAGGATAGCAATTCGATGTGAGACGTTGTCTGTAAAAATTCAGAGAGAAATGCTCTTGTTTGAAAATGGAGGAACACGTGGTGACTTTTTGCAAAGAGCATACGATTTTTTAATGACTATTAAGCCAGCCAGTGTAGAGTCTGAACGTGCTTTTTCTGCAGCTGGATTTTTCGCAACTAAAATAAGAAGTCGTTTGAGCGATGAAACTTTGAATGCTCTGTGCTTCCTCAAGACGTATTTTAAAAATAATAACATATCGCACTTGATCAACAAAAGAGTATATATCTATAAAAACAATTAACTTTTTATAATTAATTTAAAAATGTGTAAAATTAAAAATAAATTTAATTTTCTTATAATTTAATAAATTCTTTCTTATAAACCTATTTTTGGATGTGTCATGTTATTAATTTTATTGAAATAATATGTTAATATCTTTCAAGAAAAACTTTTTTAAAATCCCGGGATAAATCCCGGGATCCCGGGACTAGGTAAATTAAATCCCGAAATCCCGGGATTGAAAATATAGAGCGGGATTGCCAACCCTATTTTAACTGCAAATATTGTGAAAAGTGCGCATAAATATAATATTGCTCGATATACCATATGATTTATTAAATTAACAAATCAGATGTAAAATATATGCCCGATCGATTGCCATTTAGGCTTAATTAATCAAAACTGAAAATAATAGCGTCAAAACGCTATTAAGTGCTCTTTCGTTGATAAAAGTAATGGCATGATATGTTCGCCGTACTCAAGTAAGTAGTAAGTTGGCCTATTAGACGAGAGGCCGTGGTGTAAACCACAGCTTAGACATCTCGAACAAAACGAAATATGTAAAAGAAATATTTCTTTCGGCGACTTCCTTTCAGCTGAAATGAAATTGTCATGAAGAGTTTCTCAATAAATTTTGTCGTTCGCAGTTGACCTTAAACTGTAGGTCGCACCACTCACGATTAAAATTACCACACCAAAAGTCGTTGGAGAACCTGGGCTGTAAACCTGACTAAAATGTTACAATGAACAATTGAATGGCATAGAAAGTAGTACAATTAAAAAGTTATTTAAATGCATAAATTTAAAAGTTTTCGGTTGTAAAAACTTAATTGGAGATGTCAAACATATTCTGTTTTTTTTTTTTTTTTTTTTTTTTTTTTTTGTTAAACCAGCACTCAGGGGATGGCCCCTACTCATGCAGTGCATTGTGAAGGTTTTAGGAAAATGGGGTAGTGTTTGTGGACATCTCGAGATGCGAACGGCAAGGAAACGAGTTGCTGCTAGGTGACTATAAAATGGCCAGTGCTATACCTTCACCATTAGGCAGTCTACAGCAATCGTCCCTAAGAAGTCCGCACCCTTCAGTCCTAGCTTCTCACACTACTCATGTTGTGTGTGTTAATTTTAGACATGAGTGGCGGGACCTACAGTTTAAAGTCGACTCCGAACGACAAATTTTTATTGAGAAGCTTTTGATGGCAATTTTATTTACTCTCAGAGTTTTTGCCAGAAATCTGCTGAGAGGAAGTCGCCGAAGAAATATTTTTCGTTTTGATGTCTGACCTGGGATTCGAACTCGGGCCTACAGTCTAATAAGCCAACACACTACCTATTAGACCACGGCGACTTCTAATTAATTTTTAATTTCTTTAACACTAGATTAAGCCTGCGTTTTGCTTATAATTCAAATAAATTTATATCTTTAAGTCCTATTTGTATATCATAAAACAATGATGTAAACCTTTCCCTATAAAGCGAACTGTCAATGTTTTTTGAAAACATTTAAGATTCACAAAATGTTACAATGTTGCTGCCAGTTTCTTAGTATCCGCTGATAAGAACCGCATATCTGTATGTATGAAAGCCCCGCAAACAATTTACAAAAGAAAATATCAGTGTTTCCGAAACAAATGTTGATTTGTTTCGTTCAAAATGCTATCCTAGGTTTAAAATCTTTAACAAAACGAACACCTCTATCATAAATCTGAGTGAAAAGTTGGTCTTATAGAGAATAAAATATATAAAAGTTGGGAAACACTGTCCTTTGAATTGAAATTATTATTGGCAAATGCATGTACAAAAAGCACACTTGTAATATTAAAAATAGTTAAGTACAGTGCAGTAGAGTATAAATAGTATTGGTTGTCAGCATGTAGGTTGTCATAAATGACAAGAAGAACTGTCACTGGCATAAATGTTGTCATACGTGTTGTTCATTGTATGTCGTTTTGTATTATCAATTGTATGCGATTTCTTATTTTGTAATGCTTTTGTTTTTTAATTTCCAGAAACAGAAAAAGTAATTTTTTTTTTAATTTGCAGGCCTTTCAATGTATCATAGTTTCTCTAGAAGGTGTATTAAATTCAATTCGCAAAATTTCTCGCAAAAAAGAAAGCACATCTTTAAAACTCTGTTTTCTGCATCAAAGCAGACAATATTGCTTTTCTGGTGACAATAATAATTTATTATTATTTTTTTTTATAGTCAAGTCATTTTATTTTGAATTCACTCTTCAAGTTTTTGCACAAACCAATCGGGTTGACATTTCTGTATTATGCCCTATGGCTCTAAGAAAAAAATTTAATTTTCACATTCATTTCAAAAGCTATAATCTATAGAGTACACACTTTTCATTACGTTAATCTATATCTGAGTGAGAGAACGTAAAAGTAAAATTATTAGTGTAGTGTACGGTGTACCATCGTTTAACATTAAAACGATAAACATAAGCTACACAAACAAATACAACGAACTTGTTAGAAGTAAACTAACAACATCAGTATGAGAGAAAAGGGGATAGACAAGTAAGCGAACGCAACAACAAGCAATGTGAACAAAATCCACAAACAACAATAAAATCGCGATAGAGTTCTCGAGAAAGCGTAAGCACGAACATTCTCAGACTGTTTACGTAAGCATATAAAAAGGCAAGACAAAGCAGGCAACCAGCAGTAGTAAGAATTCAGTCAGCCTTGTGTGAAGTCTCGTTGCGTGTGAAGAGAACAGTCGTGGTTTGAAGATCTCCGTTGTGAGCAGAATAGCGAATAGTTGTGTGAGAAAAATAGCGAACAAGCAATTATTGTTGTATACGACAAGTTATAAACAGTGGCACACAAAAATAGTGCGTTAGAATAAAGAATTTAATTGAAACTAAACATAAATTAATTTTTATTTTGTTTGCAATCAAGGAACTCATATTTTAAACATTTTTAAAAAGGTAAAAACGTAACAATATCAAAAGGAATTATTGCCGTGTCGACTGTTGTACACTCAATTGTCTAGTAGGTAATGTGTTGGGTTACTATTTAATTTTCATCATTCATGTGGTACGTAAAACTAGGCTGCAATTCAGTCTTGAAGGTTGCAATCTTTCATTGCAGTTTAAAAAATTGTATGACACGTAGCTACGCCTATGCTTTCTATTTGACTTAAAAATCACATTTACGATATTTACGTTTAAAAAAATAATTACATTTGATCACAATAGTACTCAAAGTATCAAAATACGACATGAAGTTAAAAACTAGTATTCAACATAGCCCATAATAAAAGCGCAGTTCAATTGTCGACAACTTTATGTGTTTCCTTGCACGTTGCAGTGTTTAATTAACTGTAATTACCATAAAAAGCGGAAGTCGCCGTAGTCTAGAAAATAGTATGATGGCTTAATAGACTTGAGGCCACAGCTCAAACCCCAAGTCAGACGAAATATGAAAAAATATTTCTTCGACGACTTCCTCTCAGCAGATTTCTGGCAAAAACCTCTGAGAGTAATTAAAATTGCAATAAAAAGTTTCTCAAAAATCATTCGTTAGGAGACGACTTTAAACTGTTGGTCTCGCCACTCATGTATAAAATTGACACACATAATATGGTTGGTGTGAGAGACTAGGTTGCAGTCCTGACTGAACGTTTGTAATGACCAATTATTTATGAAGAATAAAATTCGAGTTTAAATGCCAGATTTCTAAATTTTTAAACGTTAAAAAATACCACACAAAAAAGACTATTCAGTAGAGTTTATAATTTCCCGAACTTTTTCGCCTCCCGGGATATGAAAAATAAAATTTCTTAATCCCGGGAATTCCCGGGAATTTGAATTAAATTTGTAAAAATAAATATTAGCTACAATTTAAACACTCCTTTTAATAAATAAACCCACATTTAAACAAAAATAAACATTTTTATTTAATTTTTAAATAAAAACAAAAACAATAAATAAAGAAAAAACAAACAAATTGATAAATTCATATATTTTTAAATATAATATTAAAAAAAGAGAAGTGTATAATAACGTAGTGAGATCAGTAAAATTTTAGGGATTTTAATTATTTTCCTTTCAAAAATAAAATTTTAATATTATTAAAGCATTCAAAAGTTCATCAGATGTTCTATTTCTTATTTTTGTTGATATGTTGCCTGCTACAGAAAATACTTGTTCGCTCTCTGTTGATGTGGGTCTCACAGATAGCAGTGCATCATACAAATGTTTCAAGTTCGTCGTACGATTTAATGTTATTTCAAATATACCAAATTCTTTCTTTAGCACATTATCAGACTTCTTTTTTTTCTTTGGATTTAATGTTGAATTTGTTATAGCCTTTTCAAGGTTATAGCCTTTTTGTTATAGCCTTTTCAATGTTGAGGTTTCATCCTCTGATAGTAGTGTTTCGTCGTCACTATGATTTTCCATTTCAAAAAGTCTTTTGTATATTTCATTAGCAGTTAATAATAGGGCCGTTTTATTTGAATAAGAAAAATTATTCGATTTATAATCATCCGGGTTTTTTAATTTAAAATTTTAGTAAAGAATATAATTTAATTTCTCTTCTTTCATTTATACGACACTTTAGTGATGCCAACCAATTTGTTGATAATATGTTGTTTTTACTTTCCAATTCTTTATAAAGCGTTTCAAGGGTGGTTTCAGCAATCAGTAAATTGAAATCTCTTCGCCCAAGGGCCTCTTTAGATACCGTCTTTGTTTAATACTAGACCACTCATCAAAAACAACAGAAAATCTACCATTTTTTTGCACAATAGATTCTATATCTAAAATAATTTGTTTTTTAAATCTTTCCATAAAATTTAGTATTAAGTTTTTGACGGTAGTTGGATTTTTTGGCAAATCTAGGCCCAATTGTTTCAGTGACAGTCTTATGAAGCAGCTTTCAGTTGTCGCGTGGATAGAAAATCCGTCTACAGCAGCTAATCTTGACAATATTTAATCTAAAGACTGCGTAGGTTGAAAATATTTCTTTACGCCCGATGAAGTTGTAGGAATCACTGATGGAACGTCTTCTACGTCAGATTTCAAAGTAACATTGTGAACTTGTCGCAAGTGGTGTAGTAAACCACTTGTGCATCCACCTTTGTACATCAGTCGTTTTGGACAGAGAGAACATTGCGCATAATCTGTAGTTTTAGAAAAATATTTCCAAGCTTGACTCGTACGCTCCATGGCTTCCAAAAATATTCCGTAAACTTTATTTAAAAATAAATAATTTATCTTTACTACTGTTTATTACCACACAAATATCAAAAATATGGTACAAAGTATGGTATTTGTAGGTATCAAAACAAAAGTCAGCTTTGTAATAAAAAGTAAAAACTACAAAAAATCATTTGAAATTCCCGAAATTTCCCGAAGAAAATTTCCCGGGATTTACCAAAAAATATTTCCCGGGAATTCCCGGGATTTTTTCCCGCTTAGAAACCCTACTATTCAGGCAACTTTATTTAGATTGACATCAGTTTCTTTGTGGAGGCAACTGCCTACATCTGAAATCTTGTAGGCTTCCGTAACTGCTACTGGAAGGTCATCATTAGTTTTTACAATATTAAATCAACGAATCTGTATTAACCAATTTAAAAAGAAATAAAACTGTAGCTTTGTTTATTTAAAGTTTTTAATAAGATCGGCAACATACTTAAGCTATCATATTCGACATTTTGCTGGGAAGTATTTTCTTTAAATAAATAAATAAACCAAATTTTAAAATTTATAATCCTATGTTTTATTTGAAACAAATAAAACTCTTTACTTACATTCAGTTTCATTAAGAACAGAAATAAATTCAAAAGTGAATGCAGCATCTGAATGATCCCCTAAGACTATTTTAAGCATAATCTTCTGACATACAAACGTTTAACGAAGTATCAATTTATATCGAACAGAATATGTATTACTGTCATTAGGTTAGGTTAGGTTAGGTCGGAGTGATATCTGATATCACAAAGCTCACTTGAGCACGCATAGCGGCCCGTTGTGATGCCACGGGTGAACGCAGTTCCTGTACTGACCAAGTTCCACCAAAATCAGCACAAGGGCTGCACAACAAAAGCACGACTACCCCGCACTGGAAAACCAGCCAGAAAGTTTGATAAACGAAGCTATATCCTTGATATCAATAGATGATAGCTCCGTCAAGGAATGGGGAGCCAAATAACCTATATCTACACCTAGCAAGAGCCAGGCATTGACAAAGAAAGTGGATAACAGTCTCCTCTTCCTCAGCGGATCTGCATCCACGACAGAAGTCGTTAAATGGGAGCCTCATTCTTTCCGCGTGTCTACCCATGACGCAATGACCTGTAAGCACGACCATTGAGTGTCATTGAGTGGTTGCAAAACTGCAATAACATTCTTGTTATATGGTACTTGTTATATGGTATTACTAGCAGATTGTACCCGGCGTTGCGCGGCTTATGTAGTTTGGATTAGTTTAAAAAATTAAAAAAAATTATTATTGGGTCATTTTTGCATTAAAAATAACAATAAATAAAAAACCGGTTTATGCACTCAATTTGGCCGTTTTTGGCCCCTTTCCCCCTTTTTGGACCCCTTTTGGTTCAACTTTAGAAACGGAACACCTCCAATAGCTATTTGGGAAACTTGACCAAGCTAAATCGTAAAAAATTACCTTTAGACAGATAAAATACAGCATTTATGCATAAAGTACTAATTTTTGCCCATTTTTTCTCCCCTTTGACCCATTTTTTCCCCCTTTGGGTCAAAATTTTGAAAAGATTTATTGCCTATAACCTGCACCGACAAAAGTTCGATCAATATCCCAAATTTCAAGAAAATCGGTCCAGGCGTTCAAGCGTGATTGGCTATGCACTCAATTTGCCCGTTTTTGGCCCTTTTCCCCCTTTTTGGACCCGTTTTGGTCCAACTTTAGAAACGGAACACCTCCAATAGCTATTTGGGAAACTTAACCAAGCTAAATCGTAAAAAATTACCTTTAAACAGATAAAATACAGCATTTATGCATAAAAGTACTAATTTTTGCCCATTTTTCTCTCTTTTTCCCATTTTTCTCCCCTTTGGAGTCAAAATTTTACATTTTAGATTTATAGCCCATAACCTGCACCGGCAAAAGCTCGATCTATATTCCAAATTTCAAGAAAATCGGTCCAGGCGTTTAGCCGTGATCGGCTAACAAACAAACCAACAAACAAACAAACAGACTTACAGAAAGATTTATAATATATATTAGGATTCTATTTACCGACTATAGAGTATTCTGATAGTTTCAATCCTGTGTGATTCTCTAGAGAAATTTTTTCAATTTTTATTACTTTTGTATTTGCAGTTGCAGTTGTAGTTGTAATCTCCCTTTACCATCTACTGCCAAACAAAATGCAATTTTAAATTCATACAAAAAAATAAATTTTAAATTTTATTTCATTCTTATTTTTATACGTCGCCTTCCCGTCTTGTGATTTTCTTATTCCGTAAAAAAACAAACAAAAGACTTCATTTCCATTTTCTTTTTTATTGTCGGCTACAGAGTTCTGGTAGAACATTTTGTTGATTCTTTTGCTGTCATCATTTGGTGTTCGATAATGTCGCCTTCAATAACGATGTTATGAAATTTGTCAACAAAACAATAACAGCAACAAAAACAAAAAAAAAACAAAAAAACGTCTGTTCCATTGTGTATTTGCATTGTGTTAACAAAAATTCAATTTGAATTGAACAAACATTTTGCACCTGATCCTGAAAATTTTAGAATTTTTGTATTTTGTCCTGTGATTCAATCGTACAAATCTTGTTAAACATGTTTCCTGAATAGCAAAAAAAAAAAAAAACAACAACAATCAAGAGATGCAAATAGTTGACTCTGTTAGACAAGTGTCATAAACACTAAAATGTGCAACAACAGTTTGCAACAATGTGACAGTCTGTTTGTTATCCACAGACTCGCCTCGTTCACTACGTTCGAAATTATTTATAAATTCTGAAATTGGAAAAAAAATATTCATATTCGTTCCATAGAAGACAGATGTGATGAGAGAAGTCATATGTACTTTATATGCATACCTACTAAAGACTAAACGATAGATAGCAGTGGCATGGCGATAGTAAGAAATGCAACAGGTTTGTGTGATTACCATACCATTCGAATACATCTGAGATAAGATGATGCGTGTATGACTTTTAAAGACATTTAAAATGAAAATTTTTTATTAAATAATCATATTTTATTACAAATTCCATACATTATTACTTAATTAAATTAAATAATCATCCATAATACACTAGAGCCCCGACTTGCGTTGTTAATGGGGACCGGAGGATTGCGACGCAAATCGAATCAACTTTTTCTATATAATATCCATTTGATTAGGTGGGCTTACAGTTTTGTTAACAAAACTGTCTAAGGTTTGTTGAATTTTTAGAGATTTTTTTGCTGATATATTTCTCTGTAACAACTAATGGCTTGGTCAATAGATGCTGCTACGCCCGGAAATGGGAAATTAATTGCATAGCTTTGGAAATATTGGCGATTGTTAATTTTTTTTTTCCTCCAATGTGTTATCACTTATCATAACATCATTTTCTAAAGCAATGGATAATAAATTTTCATTATCAAGCTCCTCATCGTGAGACAGGAAAAGTTCATTAATGTCATCCTCTTCCATTCCTTCAAATTCGGCTTTTATAGCTAAAGTTGCCAAGCATCTTCGGCTTTTTACACACATAGGAAACGAACATCAATAATATTCGTTGAAATGAGCGTAAAAATGCATTCAGTTGTTTGTCAGCTTTCAATGAGGTAGGTTCTCGTCGCTTCTTGAAATTTTTTTGTGTATCTATTATACACCCAAAGAAAAATTAAATTATAATGTGGAATAAAAACTGGGAAACAGAATTTCTTTTTGCTTTAAATATATTGAATGAAGCTGAGTGTTTAGTATGTTGACAAATGATACGAAGACAGTGTAAATTCTGATTAAAGCGACATTATAGAAATTGTCATACTGAGTTTCATACAATAACGGGCAGCGAACGGGAACATTTGTTTAAAAAGTTAATGCAGGATTTTAAAGCTAGGAATAATAAAATCAAACAAAACTTAAATTATTTAGTTCTGAAATTAGTAACTTGATAGACAATTTTAAAATAAGATTCAAGGATATTTTTGAATTAGAAGGGGCAATAAATATCTTCAATAATCCACTGAATTGTGATTTGCAAAATGTTCCACTAAATTTTAAAGAAGAAATATTACAAATGCGCAGGATTTATTAATACCTATGGGAAATGGTCTCGATTTTTGGAAAAATATTTGTCAAAATAAGTACGCTGCCTCTAGTGATTTAGCATTTTACGTTTTTTCTATGTTTTCTACAACATATACCTATTTGTGAGTCATCATTTTCTACAATGTCACAAATAAAAAACAAACATAGATGCAAATTGACGAATAGTCATTTAGAAATATTATTAAAAATAAAAAATTATGACAAAGAAATTAACATTGATCAACTTATGGAATTTTTGGATTCACGAAACAACATTTGCTCACTGTAAAAGAAATATTTCAACAAATATTCTGTAAAACTAAAAAGGAGAATCACCAAATTATATACGTTTTTCCGCATTTGATGTTTTTTTTTCGTCGCATTTATGTATTTTGTGGCTAGTTTATGAATTGTTACGCTTTGTTTTCTCGTTTTTAACAAATAAAATTGAATCAAAAAAATTTCACAGCTTTTTCTTTGAATTTTTAAGTGAAGTATGTTTATTTTAAATAAATATGTTTATATAAAAAAAAATAAAGTTTAAAATAAAATAAAGTAATAAATGCCATCAAAAACCACAATAGTTTGTAAACAATATTTGTTCGAACATTGCTTGAAACAATAATTACTAACAATTTTCCTTTGGATTGTACACATGCTTCTCACAAATACACTCACATTTTATCATGTTCTCTTTGTGCCGACGTCCGGATATAATGGTTAAATAATATCTGAAAGAGTCAGGCAAGAGAATGCCAATATCGCGTCGGCCATTTCTAGCTGATTTAATTGAACTGAAATTGGTTCATAACCATAGTTGCCAGATAAATAAGGCATCAACTTTCGTTGAAATCATAAAAAAACGTCAGAAAAAAACAAGTAAATAAATTGAAAGGAAAGTACTATATATATAAGTACATATTTTAGTTCAAAAATAAAACATTAATGAAATATTTCACTTCATCTTCATCCTATTTACACCACTTATATCCGCCCGAGAATGGAATACAACTCTCATGTATGGGCCGGTTGACATCAAACTCACAACATTCGATTCATTGTTTGATTCATACGCCTACACATTCAGATTCATAAATTTAGAAAAATACTTATAATACTTACGAATGATTCGAATCACTCGAATCATTCATCAAAATTTACAGTAGTAGTTATTGTTGCATTTACAAAAGAAGAAAAAAGAAAAGACAAAGACAGCAAGCAAAGCACACACACAACCTTCTAGCGAGTATTGTGGTATTCGTACTCGAATCATACTTATTTTGTGCTTCGTGTATATGTTGAATCATGGAGAGTCGAAATCAACAACATCGTGCGTATTGTTAAGTATGAGTACGATGAGTATTTCTAACTTTGAATATAAGTAGTATGAGTATGATATTAAAATAAGTATGAATGCGTATAAGTAGCTGAAATTATAAGTATGACTCGAATCTACTCATCGTTTTGAATACTCGTTGCTGATCTCTGGTTCAGATAGGCGCCTTTATTGCGTAAATCGCAATAAAAACAATTATTGAACTCAATATTTCATATAAAGTTTAAATTAATTATTGCGCAATAAATACGCAAATTGTTATAATATTGAGTAAAATATAAAATTCAGCACTGTCATAAGTACGTTTAGTGAGCATATTACAATTTTCCGAACACTTTCTGTTGATATTTGACAACTCAAATGTCAACAACGACACACAAACACTAACAAACTAACAAACGACACTAATTTTCGCAACCAAAATAAAAACAATGTTGTTGTTTACTAGCTATTAAATGAATATTGAGTAAGCTGAATTGCGTATATTATTATGCCTGAACACTTAAAATATTATACTCAATCAACCGAATATTGGCTCAATAAAAGTGCATATCTGAACATAGTATAACGTATCCTAAGCCAACTCACTTCATATGTACCTACTAAACCATGGCAACTTATCAATTCATTTACATTTCATAATCTCGATTTTAAACAAATCTAACATTATACTGTCCAACTCAAACTTAAACTTTTTCCAAGCTTAGCTGAAAATCATAAGTTAATTATTAAAACCTAGAAATTTTTCCGCTTAATTTATATATTTTCAATCTAACGTTATTCTATTCATTAAAATTCCCATAATTTAAGCAAAAGAATTAATTGAGATATTTTTATGTTTTATTTTCTAAACACGTCTTCATTAACACTTTATAAGTTTAATGGCAAGAGAAGAATTTTCATTAAAGAACGGAATAAAGGAAATAAATCTTTCCCATCACCGAATCCAATGATGAAGCAAATCTGACATTTCCGATGACATTCATTTTATAATTCTTAAAATAAAAATAAATAAGTTTTGCATCAAGAATTGAAAATCATCAAATGTTCCTTTGACTTGATGAAAACATCTTATGGTTGATTGACGTCAAATGCATTAGAAATAATTTGACAAATTGTCGTAAAACACTTAAAGTGGTGATGCAAGAACCGCTTCTTGCAATGTTGCAAGTTCTCTTATTGCATACCCTTAAGTATGATGGAATGTATGTGTATGTGTTGTTGTTGTTGTGCACTATGCATGCCATCATATAAAATTATTGTTCTCATGAAAATAGCATCTGTCCGCGTCAACTCAAATTCAAAGAAGTTGTCTGCAATAATTTTGTGAATTTTATTTTCATTTCTACTTAGTTTTACGATTGCTAAACAAATTGGAATGAAGAAAAACATATTTCTACCGTTACTGAATCAATCAATGGAAGCTTTTAATTGACAATAAAAGACATTTCTTTTGACATCAAACAAAAAATATCTGGACTAAGATGTTCTACAAAATAAATTAAAGAAATATGACAAGCGAAAGGCTTTCGAGATATTTTAGAAAAATAATTTAATCATGGAGACAAAATAATGAAAGGGTCACATGCGTCACATTTCAGTCTATTCAGAGGTAACTTTCACTAAAGTTATGAATCTCATTTTTGACCATTAAAATTCTAAGATCTCTGTGTATTTTTTTGTTGGTGATAAATCGGAGAGTTTTAGACTGGCATCTCTGTAATATCTCCAAACTGGAATTACTTGTAGTTCCCCAGAGTTGAATACCATAAGTCCACACAGGTTTTAGTATTGCTTTATATAGCAGAATCTTGTTTTCTAAGCTTAAGATTGACCTAGGGTCCAATAACCAATACATTTTTTTTTTTTTTTTAATATAATGTTTCCATGTAAATCTCCGATCTAGATTGAGGCCTAAGTATTTAACTTTTATTTACTGGCACGATATACTGGCGCGCAATAATTTTTCCTTAGGGTAAATGCGACGTGAACAGATTTTGTGTTATTTACTTTTATGTTCCATTTTTGAAGCCAATCTTGTATAAGATCTAATTGATCTTGCAGCATATTAGAAGCTATGACTGGCGATTCATCTGAAGCTAGTATTGCAGTATCGTCTGCATACAGGGTGGCTGATATATAATGCAACAAAGTAAAGCGCTATATTTTTTTAATTTTTTTTAATTTTATTGTTCAAAAGCAAAAAATTTTGGAAATAACATCAAATTTTAGAATCAGTTTAGATTTGTTCGAATTGGTCACCTTTGGTACGAATTATGGCCTTCAAACGGCCGACAAAGCCATCACTGGCTGCACGAAAGTGACTCTGAGGTATTTTAGCCCATTCCCGGCGAAGCGCTGTCTTGAGATGATCGACACTTTGGTATTTTTTAGTGAGAACCTTACTCTCCAAAATGCCCCAGGCGCTAAAGTCCAACAGATTGAGATCCGAAGATTTTGGTGGCCATTGTGCGGTAGAAATGAAGCGAGGAACCTCCTTTTTAAGCCGTTCTTGGTTGACGCGTGCTGAGTGCGGTGGTGCTGAGTCCTGTTGGAATGTCCATGGTCTGCAGCCGAAATGTTTGTCTGCCCAGGGCTTCAATACTGTCTTTAAGACATTTTCCCGATAATATTCGGCATTTATTTTGACCCCACGGTCGATGAATACGAGCGGGGAGCGACCATCGGCCGTTACGGCGGTCAACACCATTACCATCGGCGGCGCTTGAGTACTGGTGGCCAATCGCAGGTGTAAATTTTCAGCTGACCTCTTTGGCAAGTAAACCCGATCATTTTGTTTGTTCACAAACTGCTCAATTAGGAATGGCTTCTCATCGGAGAAAACCAAATTCGGTAACTGGTCACTTTCGTGCAAGCGAAGTAACTCCTTGACTCTTTCCAGTCTAACTTTTTTTTGTCCATCGGTGAGCTCTTGCACTTTTTGGAACTTTAATGGCTTTAGTCCAAGTTCATTTTTCAATATGTGTTGCATCCGTTTTCGCGATATGTTCAGCTCACGAGCAATTTTTCTACTACTGCGGCGTGGATTTCGATCAAATCTGGCCTTCACTTTTCGTATCATTTCTGGTGTTGTTACCGTTTTTTTTCGTCCACTTAAACTGTAGGTCCCGTCATACACGTATAAAATTAACGCACACAACATGAGTGGTGTGAGAAGCTAGGCCGTAATCCTGACTGAAGGATTGTAGTGGCCAATTATGTACATATGTATATATGATTTGTTTGATTAGCTGTAATGAATCTACATTTAATTTTAAAATTAAATTAAAATTAAGAGAAAAGAAAAGAAAAACCTAAGCATTTTACAGTTCCTTATGACTTATGAAACCCAACTATGTGGTGTGTATTTAAGTTTTCTTTTAATCCGTGGCTTATTGTTGATTGACTTTTAAATTTGACTGTCTGTTACGAATATGATTTACTTTCAAACTTGTACAATGGTAAACTTACAAGGCATGCAACATCCAACGATCATAACAAATATTGTTCAGATAGCTTTCAACTTTACATACATACAAACTCTAAATCATGAAAATTACCATGTAACGTGCCACAAGGTGGTAAATTAATTTTCATATTTGCATAATCAACAACGCTAACAAAAAGAAACAAAAAACAATAACAACAACATTAAAATATTATCAACAACACCCCAGTACCAACAGAATCGACACAACCAACGGTTCGGTTCGCTAGTTGTTTGGCTATGGGTCGTTTGGCTCGTATAGCTATTGTTGTTGTTGTTGGTCGTCATTAATAGAATTTATTGCGAACACAATGAGTTACAAATATTATGTGCGCTAATTTGTTAATAATCCACACAATATTGTTACTGTTGTCGTTATATGTTGTATTACAGTTCGTTTCAGTCTTTATTTTTTTTCTTCTTCGTCTGTTTTATGCTTAAGCCAGTTCAAGGCTTTATTGTTTCTTCAGACGACGGGGCTTAAATCCATGACATGGGGTCTAACTGTGATGGTGGAATTATGAATATTATGATTCATTTGTTTTAACGAATATTAAAACGAAAACAAAATGAACATTTAAACGATTGCCACTGTTTTTTAAAACAATTTCGAAATGGAATTAAAAAAATTAACAAGAATTATAATCGAGGCAACAGAATAGCAGCTACGAAACTAGAAAGAAGACTAGAATAAATGTAATGCCAAAATGGATACATTAACATGGGGAGACTTTAACAGAGTTTTTCAATAGATGCTGCCCTAATACGTTATGGTTACCACAACGAATGGGCTACATCTGAAGGTATCAATAAAAAATTGTTGCGACTTGAAAATCACATTGCAAATCAAGTATCAAGATGTATTGTACAATTTAAGGCAATACAATTTGCAAAATATGTAATAGTGTTTTCTTTTCTACCAAAAAATGTGCATTTTATTTAAAAAAATGCAATTTTGTGTTTGTTTCTTAAAAATGTTTCGCCCTCTAAAAGGGTGGTATGTTTTATTCTAAATAATTTGCACTTGCCAATAGTGGAGGGCATTGCATTTTATGCCCTGTATAAATCGAGAATGCTGATAATGCCCTGTAAAGCAGATGACTTTTGTTTATTTATAGGGCTACCAGATGAAATTTAAAAAAAGTCGCCTGGTATTGTTATCCAATTTTGAAGTTAATTTTTTCATTGTTTTGTGGAGTAACATTAATGGTGTTTTCTTTTCTACCAAAAAATGTGCATTGTGCATGTACAAAATGCAATTTTGTGTTTGTTTCTTAAAAATGTTTCGCCCTCAAAAAGGGTGGTATGTTTTATTCTAAATAATTCGCACTTGCCAATGGTGGAGGGCATTGCATTTTATGCCCTGTATAAATCGAGAGTGTTGATAATGCCCTGTAAAGCAGACGACTTTTGTTTATTTATAGGGCTACCAGATGAAATTTAAAAAAAGCCGCATGGTACCTTTATCCAATTTTGAAGTTAATTTTTTCATTGTTTTGTGAAGTAACCTTAAGGAAAAATTACATTATTAAATATACATGGTCAGTAATTTAAAAAAAAAAATGCATTCAGTGTTAGAACAGTGTTAAAAAATTTTTTTTGGTTATAAAAAACAGCGCTCAAAAAATGAAGTCGAAAATTTAGCTATCTGGCAACACCTTTTTTCATATTTACATATTTTATTGAAAACAAATCAAAAAATACAACATATTTTTAAATCTAGAACCTTAACGTTAATAAATATAAAACATTTAATACGTACAAAACACTTTTTTTAAATTAATTTTAAATATTATTATTTACATTGAACGACTTTTGAACAAATTGCCATTTCCTCATTCATTTTCTTAATAAGTGGTAAACACAGGGCATACCCTTTTTTAATATTTGTGTTATGTTCTTCTCAAATAAAAAATTACATTATAACAGGGTTGGTCAGCAATTTTTTTAATGCACCTTGTAAGAGGGTGACATTTTCTTTGTAGAAAAGAAAACACCATAAGAAAACATTACATTATTAAAGCTACATGGTCAGTAATATAAAAAAAATTGTATTCAGTGTTAGAACAGTGTTTATTTTGGTTATAAAAAAGTGCTCAAAGAATTAAGTCGAAAAATTAGCGATCTGGCAACACCTTTTTCATATTTACATATGTATTTTATTGAAAACAAATCAAAAAATACAACAAATTTTTAAGTTAAATTTTTAAATATGGATATTGCTGCATCTATTTTATTTGCGAAAATTGAAATAAATCAGTTATTAGATTCATCTTCGTCATCTTTTGAACAAATTGGCATTTCCTCATTCATTTTCTTAATAAGTGATAAACACAGGGCATATACCCTTTTTTAAAATTTGTGTTTTGTTCTTCTCAAATAAAAAATTACATTACAACAGGCTTGGTTAGCAATTTTTTTTAATGTACCTTGTAAGAGGGTGACATTTTCTTTGTAGAAAAGAAAACACCATAATTGTCGCCTGTCGCCTGTCGCCAAGATTGTGTTTTTACATGGTATGAGTGTGTGACAAGTCGTCGTAATTTTTACCAGTAAATATTTGTTTTTCTCTCTGTTTGAAGTAAACATAAAACATTTCTTAGGCTTCAATTTAATAATTCAAAATGTAGTTCCTCGTCGGCATTTGTTTGATGTGCGTATGAATGAAATGAAATTGACGTGCCAAAACCACACAATTCATCTGAGTTTTTATTTGTATGTTCCAGAACTAAAACTAATACATACAACAAAAAATTCAATAAAAATTTGATTTCAGAAAAAGGAATTTCAAATTTATTTCAAACCCAACAAAAAAAAAGAACGTTTTTATGTATGTCATCATGGGTTGGGCTTATAGTTTTCGCTCAAACATACTCGTATTTGCATGTGAAATAAGAAAATTTCTTTACGTTTCTTAATCAATCAATTTGAAATTGAAATTCAAAAATTAAATAAATCCCAAAAACTAATTCAGAATATGGTTGCAAATAGTTCTGTATTTTCAGGCACTATTAACTTCTTATCCTCTATAGTTTTATGCTTAAATGATCACAAAAATTATAGAATTTATGGAAATAATTTGTTTCATCTCTTCTTCCTTTTTCTACTTCCATGACCATTCCTAGCTGCGGAGTATATAGTACATTGGCCAACGAACATGCAATAACGGTAGCCAGTTTTTGTCATAAAATCCAACTACTTACGGTACTTTCTTCTATGGACATCATGAGTTATTTTTTTCTTTGTTTTTGTTTTTCATTCTTCTTCTATTTAAAATGAAAAATTAATTATAATTTTATCTTTATCGTCTTCTGTTAAGCTGCCTATTTGATTACAGGTTTTCAAATATAATTTTTCTTTATAATGATCACCAAAGTTGCTCAAGTTTATGACGTTGTCCACATAATCAGACATCGAACAAATTTCAAACATTTCTGTAAACTTGCGCGACAGGTGCTAAATCTTGTTGCAGAAAGGCTTACATTTTTTGTTGTTTTTTCTCTTCATTTTAAAATTATTTCTTTATTAATTGGCTTTCTGAATTATCTCAAAGACCAACGCAATTACAGTTTAGCGTGAGTTTAACAAATAGTTTCTGGCGTAAATAAAAAATTTGCGTAGAGAATAATTGAAATGCGGAATACTTTAAACATGTCCACAATTACACAACAAGAAGTTGGTTTGTAGAAATCGATTGTGGTCGATGATGATGTTCAGATTAAAAAATAACAAACATTGCTGTTGACCCTTGTCTCGTTTCGATTAGTAAAAGTAAATCAAAATTAAACATTTAATAAATTCTTTATTCCAAACGAAATTTCAAAACGTCTAAGGACCAATTATGTATGTATGTAAGGTCAGTTTAGCCCATGCACTGATATCCGTAATTGTGGTAACAATTTTCTTCTCAAATACCAAATTATACTCTTTAAAGTGAGTTTTCAATAGAACTCTTAATACAGCAGCTCCAATTTTACCCGTTTTATTTTTTATTATATGAAAAATTCGTTAAGCCCCAGAAAAAATCCTAGTTCTGCCACTATTAGTGTTGGGAATCCCGGGATTTCGGGACCCCGCAGTTTTTAACAATCCCAAAATCCCGGGATTGAGCACTTAATCCCGGTATTTGACTTTTTAAGCCGCAATGAAAAAAATTGTATATTAGAACTCTCACTAATTCGAATTTCCAGAAATTAGAATCTGTTGTTTCAATGCATTAACCGCTATGAAATTAGAAACAAAACTTCAAATTGCGATTTTTTTTTTCTTTGAGACGTAAACACTTAAATTAAAATCACCAGAAGCAGATGAACCACCAACAAAAAAAAACTAAACCATTAACCAAGTATTTTCCTATGCTGGGGCTAGAAGACAGATCACTTTCTGCTACACTTGCACGACTAACAGCCCTTGATGGGATTTCAATTAACGTTATATGCCGCTCTAGTGACTTACGTGCAGGTCTTACAGCAATGGGATTTAAAGTTTACCTACGACTGTCAACACAGTCCGCCAAATGGTTGTATATTACAGCAACAAAATAAGATGTCATGCAAAAGTATGTTACGGCTGAATTTGGAAAGCAACTAACTCTAATAAAAGACTATAAAACTAGGTGGAGCAGCCTTTTGTTACTGCTGGAACGTCTTTATTTATTAAGAAATTGTATACAAAAGGCATTAATAGACATAGGTCCACCTGAAGGTGAATATTTTGCTTTATCCAAAGATGAGATTAATATGGTATCCGCAATCATTAGTGTTCTTATCCCAGTTAAAGCAACAGTTGACGCCCTTTGCCGTCGGGATGCTAATCTGTTCACGGCCGATGTTGCCATAACTTTTATGTTAAAAAAACTTAAAGATGCTAACAACGTTATAAGTCAAAAACTACATTCATGCGATGGATGCATGCAACAAAGGAGAACAGATATCAGTGGGGTACTTCAGTATCTGCACAATGGTAGAACAAATGTTCAGTCAGAATCCGAAACAGAGTTCGTAACGGTTCCTTCTTCCATAAAATGTCGCAAATTAATAGTTGAGTTACTCGGAAGACTAAATGCTTCAAGTCCAGCTACATCACTTCTAATAGCTTCTGAGTCAGAAGTTACAACTTCTTCTTCAGCCAGTGTAGAGTCTGAACGTACTTTTTCTGTAGCTGGATTTTTCACAACTAAAATAAGAAGTCGTTTGAGCGATGAAACTTTGGATTCTCTGTACTTCCTCAAAACGTATTTTAAAAATAATAAAAAATAATAACATATCGCACTTGATCAACAAAAAAGTATACTATATCTATAAAAACAATTAACTCTTTATAATTAATTTAAAAATGTGAAAAATTAAAAATAAAATTAATTTTCTTATAATTTAATAAATTCTTTCTTATAAACCTATTTTTGGATGTATCATGTTATTAATTTTATTGAAATAATATGTTAATATCTTTCAAGAACAAATTTTTTAAAATCCCGGGATAAATCCCGGGATAAATCCCGGGATCCCGGGACTAGCTAAATGAAATCCCGAAATCCCGGGATTGAAAATATAGAGCGGGATTGCCAACCCTAGCCACTATGTTGAAAATTTTTATGCATTGTTATGATGGGAATAGTCTAATGAATGTAAAAAAAAAATGCAAACTAGTAATTCAAATTCTAATTTAATTTTATTATCATTTCTCGTTTCGATGCAAATAAATTTTTTGTGACAGTTACGAATTATTTTTTTATACTACGCATCAGAACTATTATTCAAGATAATTTATAATTTTTAAATGTGTTCATGAGACTGTGATTTTTTGACGATAAACCTTTCAATGCTAAAAACTGTTCTAGACATATCTGAAAATAAAGTTATTCTCTATTGAGAGTTGAATTTTATTCAAAATTTAAAATAACTTATCGTCGTCTTATTTAATTGATTAAAATCGATAAATAATCAGGGATGTCATAGAATTCAAGTCGGTTTTGCCTTTTGTCGTTTTTGAAAACCAATATTGGAATCATTTGGTGTCACAAAACCAAGTCGGTTTTGTTATTTTCGAATTGAAATAAAACCGATGTTCGAAACAGCTGTTGTTTACATTTGTGTATTTATTTACAATTTTTATTAAATT
This sequence comes from Sarcophaga caerulescens, assembly GCA_927399465.1. Taxonomy (NCBI): domain Eukaryota; kingdom Metazoa; phylum Arthropoda; class Insecta; order Diptera; family Sarcophagidae; genus Sarcophaga; species Sarcophaga caerulescens. Next base: position 20,056,605 of record OV656868.1, on the reverse strand, counting down.
TTTTTGGACAAAATATAAAGTATTTTTATTAAAAATTGCTGTTTTTATTAAAATAATAAAAAAAACAAATCTTTTTAAATAAATAAATAAAAAAAAAATTAGTACTGCTGTTATCGCAATTTTGTTGTTAGAGGAAGAGCGCTCAGAAAAGATGAAAAAACGAATATTGCGAGATTGCAGCAACCCACTTAAGTTGCCGGAGACAGCGTAAGTATATCTGTTATACTGTACGTTCATATCTTAAGCTGCTTTGCAGATTTATAGCATATTACCGGTTGAAGAAAGATGCTTTGTATGGTTCTAGATACAGTAAAAGAACAGCTTTCCCGTTCTAAGATCCCGCCATTGCTACAACTTGTTGCTACTTTTCGATTTTTAGCTAAAGGGTCATACCAAAGATCTGTTGGAAATGACTCTAGCATACCTCTGGGTAGAAGCACAGTTTCTACAATTTTCGACGATGTGCTCAAAGTTATGGAGCGGTTCATTTGCCGTCAATGGGTGCAACTAGAAATGAACTCCAATTTTATGTATTTTTGTACATCCATTTTCATTTAAATTTCTGACCATGATATGAAAATTCGAGCGGTTGATGCACGGTATCCCGGCCCTAGCCATGACGCCTTTATTTGGAACATTAGTAGCGCCAGACGACATTTCCTTAGAATGTAAAATCAGGAGAACGAACCTCAAACTTATTGGGAGATTTTGGGTATGACATTGAGCCTTTTTTGTTAACGCCACAACTCGAAGGAATATAAAATCAATATGGCTCATGCATCGGCACGTAATATTGTGGAAAGAACAATAGGAGTGTTGAAAAGTCGATTCCGTTGCTTAATGAGCACATTACACTACCATCCGGAAAAGGCAGTAAGAATTAATTATAAATTCCTGCTGCGCTCTGCACAACATTTGCAGGAGCTATAATGTGCAAACCAGTGAGGATGAAGCTGACTTTACCTGATAGTGAAGACAATGTTATTTTGTCATCCAGCACATCTCTGCAAAGTGAAGGTCAGAGAATCAGAGACGAAATAGCCAACACCTTATAAAAAATTGGTAAAATAAAAGCTATTTATAAAGTAAAATTAAAGTTGTTTTTATTTCACATAAAAAAATTTTAGAAAAAAAAGCGCAAATGAAAACTGATAGTTGTTAGCTGCTCGGTTTATTTTCAATAACAAAACCGATAACAAGACATTCTGTGACACCTAAAACCGACACTTATTCAAGTTCGAAAACAAAACCAATAATCTTGGATTGTATGACACCAAATTGATTTTTGTTGCGTTTTCAAATCCAATTACGACATTATTGGATTCTGTGACATCCCTGAATAATAATTTCTTATTTTTCCCGATCCATTTTATTTCTGTGTGTTATAAATAAGATGTCATCTGCGAATTAATGGATAAGATGGTGGCCATCTAATGCATCAAATTATCAAAATAGCAAATTTTTGCTTTAATTTTAAATTAAATTTTCTAATATTAATAGAGAGATTTTTTGAAAATTGTAATATAAATGGATTGTGTCGACTTTATATTTTAAAATGGTAATAAATTTAAGATCTGGCAATAAGATTTTATTTCTCTAATTGTAGATTATGATCAAACACATTCTCTGTTTTAAATAACTTCTTTTATCAGTTTCACAAACCGCATGAATACCATCCACATTCTATTACAAAAAACGAAGTTGAATGTTTTTCTTTGTTCAACCGAAGTTATGCGCATGAACAATAGTTTCCACATAGGTTTGAATCAAACACTTTGAGAGTATCAAACACCAACGAAATTTGTTATTGCATTTTTCTAAAGCATATCCTAAGGTGGCAGTTAAAATGAGAAATTTCCTTTGTCAAGTTGAAATTCTGAATAGCGCTTAACGATTTAACGACAATTATTTCCAAACTCATTGTGAATGATTTAAAATGAATTTTCGCCTAAATCCATTATAATGGACTGCAAATGAATAATTAATGGAATGCCAAATACAAAAGGCATGAATGAATGATGGCTAAGCTATGTCATTAGTTTTTCTATGATAATGATAATTTGCTGGACTTTTTCCATGAGAACACGTTAAACGGGAGACTTAAAGGACATATTTACACATATATTGATAAGATTACATACATACGTACATAATATTCATTTAATTTTTTTTTTATTTATTAAAAAAAAAGAAAAGTATTGTGAGATTCAAATTTATTTCCCCACATTAGTTTTAAGGAAAACTTTTTTAAATGTTAGGAAAAAGAGACACACCTGTGACTTGCCTTCTGGCATTTATTTTTTGCTTTTTCCCAACGGTAAGAATCCTTAAACATGCAAAAATTGAAACAACCCCAAAGCATTATTTTTATTAGTTTTGGCACAGTTTAAGAAATAAAATTGGCCATTCATATGGAAATAAACAGAAAAAAAAAAATAAAAAAAACTGCTGAAACTAAAAACTTTTCAAAATTGTTTTTTGTATTCATTCTGTTTTTTTTTCTGTTCGTATTCTCTTTATTTTTTGCTGTTTTGGTTTATTTATCATGAAATTCCCATAAACTTTGTTTTAATGGCTCACAACCCAATTTACTTCAGCACTGATTTTATTTTATCAAGAAAAGCAAAAAGGAAAAGGAAAAAAATTAAAAAAGGGTTGAATTGTTAGAGAAATGTGTCTCTAATGGAAATATTATCGGCAGTAAAAGAGACAATTTTATTTGTGGTTCTTATTTCTTTTGACATGTGAACCTATGGGAAGCAATCGGTTGCTAAAAAAAATATTAAATACTTCTTGATATTTCATATTTAAAAACTTGTTTCCATTATATAAGAAAATACTCTATGAATTTTAGAAAAAATAATCTAAAATGTTTGAAATTTTCTTTATTTTAATAAGATTTACTGTAAGTCAGTATGTGCTAACTGACTCTAATGAGATAGTAATTGTCTGCCATTGCCGCCTAAGAGATATCAATCAGTATTCCATTAAGATTTGCCAAGAATTGCGCAGTTTATATTCTAGAATAGCAATGAATACTACATAGCACAATTATACACAGGAAACATACACGTTTTCTTACCGTTAAGTGTTACCGAACTAGAGTAACGAATTCACATGCGGGACCTACAGTTTAAAGTCGACTCCAAACGACAGATTTTTTGAGAAGCTCTTCATGGCAATTTTATTTACTCTCAGAGTTTTTGCCAGAAATCTGCTGAGAAGCAGTCGCCGAAGAAATATATTTTTTTCATATTTCGTTTTGATGCCTGACCTACTAGACTACCTACTAGACTATGGCGACTACGTTATTATATAATATAGTGAAAGCTCCCATAGGCGGACACCGACCGTCGAGGCATCTTTGTCCGCCAAGGAGAGATGTCCGTCCAAGGGATATTTTGTTAAAATACTTCGGGAAAATTTTAATAAATACATATTTACCTGTATACTATTTGTTGCCAACGATAACTGTGATAAAAAATAATCTTTAAAAATATTTTCATTAACTTTTATTTTTTTCATATTCATATGGGCAATTTCGTGTCAAGTGACCCAATTTTTAAAATCGATGTCTTCCGATTTGGATGAAATTTGCACCAAGGTTAGTACTATTGGATAGTTGGCCAGACACAAATTTTCAGCTCTATCAGTTCAGAACTGCCGGAGTTAGAGGGGGTCAAAGTTGGACATTTTGGTCATACCGGGTTTTTTAAAATGTGTGTAACTTTTCACCTATTGGTCCTAGCAAAAATTTTACAAAGGATATTAGATAGCTATTTCTTCAGTCTTTCCAAAAATAATTTTTTTAATTTTTAAAAAATTTTTTTTTTATTTTTTTTTTAATTTTTTTTTCAATTTGGGCCCTTTTTTTTTTTTTTTTTTTGCTTAAAAGAAAGCTTATAAAATTTCCTTTAAGGCCTTCAGAATCGCTTAATGGGATGCGAGTGGGATATCTATCAAAAAAATTATTTTTTAACTCAAGAATAAGATTTTTCAATATTTGGCACATGTACCATTTTCATTTTCCCCCATTTTTTTCCAAATGGAGTTTTTTTTTATTTTTCCTCAAAAGAAAACTTAGACCATTTCCTTTAAGGTCTTTGTGGGCACTTAGTAGCAAGAGGCATATCTATAAAAAAAAATATTTTAACTCAAAACCAAAGTTTTTAAATTTTACCATATGCACTATATTTTTTTTTAATGGATGTTTTTTTTTTTGTTCAAAGAAAGCTTACTTTCATCCAAATCGGAAGACATCGATTTTAAAAATTGGGTCACTTGACACGAAATTGCCCATATACATTGTATATACGTAGATATGTATTTATATTCAGAGTAGCTAATTAACTGACATATAAAGGCAAGAAATATTATTAAGATCTAAAAAATTGTTGTATTGTTGTTTTTTATAGTTTGCTTGCTTGTTTTTTCCACATATCCTCGTAGTGGCTATCTAAATTCATTAATTTTGAATATGCTACAAAGTCGTTTGACGAAAAGGTTTTTAATCGTTGAATTTGTATAAAGCTTCCTCAAAGGTATTTATTCCGTTGGGCACAGAATGAATTTCTTGGTCCTCATCACTAATAAGTCTGCGATGTTTCGAACTGAAAGTTTTTCATTTTCTGCAATATCAATTACATACACTTTTTCTTTTAATGAAAAAAAATTTGGCCGAGTCACCTTAACACCTTGCGATTTTGAACACACTAATTTTAAACTTTCACATCATATTTAATTACCATCCATCAGTTATCACATAAACCAAAATAAAAAGAGGAATCACAATTTAGATTTTGTCTATGAACATCACATTACATAAAATAATAAACCGGGGATTCATTGCACTACGCAATGTTACATAAAATGAAAAATACACACTCAACAAAGAAAAATTGATGTAATCTCTACACATTGCGCATAGTATAAAAGGGGGATAAACCGAAATACAATAAAATTGCTCAGCTTTGCTTTTTGCAACATTTATTTGTCCGCTTATGGGAGATGTTTTTGGAAAAACAGGTGTCCGCGTCCGTCCAAGGGAGCGTTCGTCAAGGGGAGATGAATTTGTTCTAAAAATACGACCTAATTGACGGGACTTAGAAAATCGTCCGTCTAGCGGAGATGTCCGCCTATTAGAGCTGTCCGCCAGTGGAGCTTTCACTGTATTATTATATAAAATAAAATTTGCTAGATAAATTGCAACCAGCTTTAAGAACAAAATTAATAAATAATCTATTCTGTTTTTATTTCTTTACAGGTAAGGAATAAACAAAAATTCAATACGAAAATTATTATTTTAAATGCAATTGAAAAAAAAAAATTTGGTAAGTAGTTAACAAATATGTATTAAGATTTTAATTCTAATTGAATGGAATGTTATTGCAGTAAACAATTTAGTATTATCTCACGGTAATGGTTTTTTAAATTGTACATCAACTATTGGTTGCAACTACAACACAGTACTGCAAACACTGGCAAATGGAAGAGTAAAAACCTACATTTTAATGACCCAAAACTTGTTGATGAGATTTTAAATTTACGATAATTACTCTTTAGAGGGGAAAAAAAAGTCGAAATATTCACACAAGTGCATACATACACATACACATGCACTTGCACTTGCACTTGTACCATGAGAAAGTGTTTGAGATTTTTAATCGTTTTTTTTTTGTTCGTTTTGTACTCGTACTACTCGGACTGCATGAAGAGACATGAAGAGAAAGAAACATTAATTAACCTTTTATAGTTTGTATGTTGCAAGTAAAATCATTTAATGATTCATATGTTGCACATGGCAGTTGTGTGAATATTAATTTACTATTGGAGTTTTTGTAACATTGACCTTGAACTTGTTTATATTTAACTTGCAACATGTTGCACAGTGCTATACAGTTGGGCATATACAGTGTCGGACAAAACTAACTGAACAAATCTTACTTTCGACGTTAAACCATACGAAAAAAAAGAAAAACTCGATATTTTCAAAATATTTACTATAATAAAATTGTTAAATATAGCAGGTGATAAAACCATTATCTTTTTCTTAAAAATCGCACTCTTAATGTCTATAAATAAAATAAACAACTTGTAAACTCTACTCACAACGCGACAAAACAAACTGAACAAAGCTGGTCAGTAGCAAAACAAGCTACAAGCAGTTCATTCTGGAGGACGGCCAAAATGCACTACTTCAAGAGAGAATGCTCGTATAGTTCGGGAATTTAAAAAAGATCCATTCCAGTCCGCTCCCGGTGTTCTCAAGTCATTAGGTTTAAATATTAGCACGCGTACCATTCAAAGAAGAGCTGTGGCAGCAGGGTTGAAATCGTATAGATCAGCAAAAAAACCATTTATTTCACAAAAAAATAGAAAAGCTCGACATAAATTTGCACAAAAACATATAAACTGGACTAGAGATCAGTGGAATAAGATTTTGTTTTCCGACGAATCCAAATTTAATATCGTAAGCTCAGATGGGATGAAAAGAGTACGTCGCCCACCTAACCAACGCTTGCATCCTCGATACTGTCGAGGTACTGTTAAGCATGGAGGTGGCTACGTAATGGTGTGGGGCTGCTTTTCAGGGCAAGGCTTAGGACCCTTACATAAAATCGATGGCATTATGGACAAGCATATGTATGAGAAAAATTTTGCAGAACGTGATGTTACCGCACGCTGAAGACAAGAAATGCCATGCTCCTGGATATTTCAACACGACAACGACCCAAAACACACCTCAAAAGTTGTAAAAAATTGGTTGGAGCAACAAAAGGTCGTTGTCTTGGAGTGGCCTGTACAGTCCCCTGATCTTAACCCCATAGAAAATCTATGGGAAATAGTAAATCAAAAAATTAATCGGGGTGATGTTGGGGGAAGACCAGAGGAACTATTTACTGCCATCAAAGATGCATGGTTAAATGTTCCAATGGAAATTATCGATAATCTTGTCGATTCAATGCCAAAAAGGTGTCAAGAGGTTATCAAGAACAAAGGTTTTGCCACTAAGTACTGAAGTCGAAATGTTGTTCAGTTTGTTTTGACGCTTGAATATATAATCATCAATAATATTTTATTTTGTTATAAATTAAAAAAAAAGAATTTTTAAAATACATTTATGTTTTTGTTATAAGAGTTATTTATGCCTTTTATTTTTATCTTTTTGTTGTATTTAATCGAGTGAAATTTCGTTAAAAATTTAATATATTATGTATTAGTATTTTGTTCAGTTAGTTTTGTCCGACACTGTATATGGTATAGGCTACACTTGCTTGCTTGGCTTAAACTGATAAAAAAAAACAGCCACTAAAACAAAACTATACATGAACAAAAAAAAAAAAAAAAACAATTCGTAAATAAAAATGAATTAACTACGATTTATTCTTTATTTTTTATTTTTTTTTTTTTTATATTTTTTTTATCGTTTTCATTGTGGTGTAAATTATTAATGATGCATACAATAAAATTCTATGCTTGTAGTGTTTGCTTATGTTTAAAATGGACTTGCCATTGTCGAGTACTTACTAGACAGATTCACGTCAGTGTTGCAAAATTGAAATTTTAAAATGCTACTGAACTATAACTGAAAGAGTACTTTTTAGCATCAAATGGTACTTTTGTAAAAAAATACATACATACAACCATTACAAGCCTTCAATCAGAATTATGACCTATCTTCTTACACCACTTATGTTGTGTGCGTTAATTTTTTTATACATGAGTGGCGGGACCTACAGTTTAAAGTCGACTCCAAACGACAGATTTTTGAGAAACTTTTCAAGCAATTTTATTTACTCTCAGAGTTTCTGACAGAATGAGGTCACCGAAGGAATATTTTTTTTAAATTTTCGTTATTTTGGAGATGTCTGACATTGGGTATGAACTGCGGGCTCACATCAACTAAGCCAGCACACTATCTACTAGACTATTTATTTATTCATATTGTTGAATTGATTGCAAACCAAGCAAAAACAAATATGTGTCTTATTTTAATTAAACTCTCTTTATTGTCCACACTTTCTTATGTGCCACTGTTCACACTTAACTGATACAACAATAATTACTACAATCTATTGCTTGTTCACTATTATTCACACACAACTATTCGCTATACTGCTCACAACGGATATCTGCGAACCACGACTTTTTACTTCGCACGCAACTTGTCTTCACACCGCGACTGATTAGTTCACACGCAACTTCACGCAAGGCTGTCTCAATTCTAACCAGCGTTGCCGTTTTGGTTATTTTTAACCAAATTTGGTTATTTTTTTTTGTAATGTGTAAATGTGTATTTTTTCTTCATTTTGGTAATTTTTTTATTATGGTTAATAAAGCAATCACTTCTTTAATTTTATTTGAAAATTTGCATTATAAGCTTTGCAATCGTTAGCAAAGTGTTTTAATTCTTTAAGCGTTTTTATTACGTTCAATTGAAATATTAAAAAAATTTTAATACAAATAAATAAAAACCTTAATTTATTATTTGTAGTTTAACCCTCTCATTCCCGATGTTGCGTATATGCAACATTGTGTTTATGAGCCTCTAAGTACAGCTATTTTAAATATTTTATTGTGATTCTTTCGCAAAAATATAGCCTCATGTGTTGTTTAAGCTTACAGCTAATTGGTTGGTAGTTAGCTGTGCACGTGCTCACTTAGTAGTTATTCTCCCGAGAGCGAAATTGACAAATTCATTTTGCAAAATAAACCTTATTTTAAAAAGTGTTAAAACACATTAATATAATTAAGTCATCCTAAAACCGAGTTCGACAACTATAGTAAATAATGAAAGGTAGGTGAGTAATTTAACACGTTGACTGCCGACTACGAGATAACTCGTAGATTGCGTTCCCTTCTAGGGAGACACAGGATGAAATTGAAAAATTTGATTGGGATGATTCGGCTGACGAGTAAAATGAAGAAGAAGAAGATGTAATAAGAGGGTACAACTAGTTTCAAACTATGCAAGTAAGAATGCAAGAGATGGTACCGCAAAGACAAGAAGTTCATAACTATACCTCGTCCAGGTATAGTATAATGCTACAACAAGCACATGCGAGGTGTTGATCTTGCGGACATGATGCTTGAATTGTACAAGTCAAACTATAGTTGTCGCAAAAAAGAGAGGTTGTCCATCATCACTTCTTTTGACAATTTGACAATGAATTCATGAACTTCATCACCTTCTCCATCGACCCCGTCATCACCAGCTCCTTCTACGGGTTCTGAATCAATTCCCTATAAAAGAGCACATGTTGCACAGCCTGCAAAATCCCTACGATTTGATGGTTATAATCATTAGGCGGAATGGGGAACAAGGGACAGACTTTGGAAAGCCTGTAAATGCAGCAGATGCAATGTGCACTTGTGCTCCAATCCTCAAAAAAATTGTTTTGTATCCTTGCATACATAAATTGAAATAAACGGCATTTGAAAAAAAAAAATCAACTTGTATTGAAATTTATAACACCATTGCCCAATGTTGCCTATACACAACATCCTGTAGCTCTTAAACCAGGACACCTAGGACATTGAAATTTTTGTCAGTTGATATTGAGGTCAACTCTATCTTATATGTCTACTCAAAAAAATTTATATATAATTAAATAAATAAAACAATAAAATTTTTGTATTAAACCTTAAATTTGTTAAAAACAAATACATTTATATAAAAAATATTTTTTGGTTATTTTTTTCCTTATTTGGTTATTTTTTACTTTAATTTTGGTTACAAAATTTTTTTGGTAGTGGCAACGCTGATTCTAACTGAACTCGTTGCTTGCCTTGTCTTGCCCTTTTATATGCGATCGTCTTCAGTCTGATGATGGTTCTCGAAGTGGAATGTTCGGGGTTTCGCATTTTCGAGAGTTCTTTTGCGACTACGTTGTTTGTTGTTGCGTATGCTTACATGTCCATCCCTTTTTGCTCTCATGCTTGTTGTAGCTGGTTTATTTATAATCAGTTCGATGTAAGGTTTAGTGTGTATTTGTGTTGTGTGTATTGTGTACGCATTGCCTCATGGTCTTTGTATGTATTTGTAGCTTTTGTTTATCGTTAATGTTAAACGATATTAGGTCGTTTCGATATGCGTAACAATATTTAATGCACTTACGGTACGGAACAGAAAAACTAACGACTTATATGTGTTCCTCACGTAACTCACAAAAACTGCTAATTCTGAACGTAACAAAACGTAAAAGTTCCGTGTAGTCAAACGTCGACGGAACGTTATGGAACATACTTTCGTTTGTAGCATATGAAGAGTAATCTTAATGCTTACCAAAATCATATGTCGGTTCGGCAGGCGTTCTCATTGCTTTTCGTATTCTAAAAACGAACGTACGTTCCGTGAAGGTTTGGCTAACCGGGGCTGAAGACAAATTCTACCGTTAGCATTACGTTGCTAATGCATTTATAGTTGAAAAGCACACGGCATAAAATATGAATAATAAAAAAGTACTGAAATCTTCGCGGATGTACTGCGGTATTTCTGAAATGGAAAAGTACTGAAAAAAGTACTAAAGTACTGAATTTTTCAACACTGATACACATTAAAAAGAAGCTCTTTTCGATCATTTTATTCTTTTTGTCTTGTTTTATTTCATATTTCTTTCCATGTCTGTATTGGATTTTATTTGTTGGTGTTGTGAGGGGAAATAAATTGTTTAAGTAGCAATGTTGCAATGAAATAGACAAAAGATAATTTACATAGACATACAAATGATTAATGGCACAGTTTTTTTTTGTTTTTGTTTTTGTTTAAATGATCCGAACAAGAAAAAAAATGTCTACAATGCCAGTGATGTACAAGGAAAGGTTTCGATTTTATGCTTCTTGCTGTAGAAGCAAACTTATTCGATATTTAGTTAAAGGGAATTCAGTTTTTTGAGTTGCCATTAAAGTTTTCTTATTTATTTCATCATTTCGTTATTCGATTATTCGTTGTTCCTTCACTCACTAATGAGTGCCTCTGGTAAACATCTTTATGAGTTCAAGAGGCATTGATGTAACCATTGCTGTTACTTGTAGAATAAGAGCATAAAATGAGGGAATGAAATCGAAAAGAATATCGTTTTTATGATCCATCATTTAGTTTTATGGCTAGTAAAACAGTTAAAATGATTTGTTTTCTCATTAAGAAAATTAATAAGAGAGACGCTAGTTAATGTGGCATCGAATGTAAATATGTACATACATACATATGTAAGCATGCATGTATCATCATTTAGTTTTATGGCTAGTAAAACAGTTAAAATGATTTGTTTTCTCATTAAGAAAATTAATAAGAGAGACGCTAGTTAATGTGGCATCGAATGTAAATATGTACATACATACATATGTAAGCATGCATATATTTAATTTGTTTTATCGTATAAGATTTACAAGGAATTTCAAAAATGTTTATTATTTTAAAGTTAATAAGAGCACGTGACTTTGTAAAATTCATGCACTTTGCGAGATTTTTCAATAAAAATATCAGAAACTAAAGACGACTTGAACTTGAACTTGAAATATGTAGTTCGGTTACAAATTATCAGTAGATGATCGTATTATTGAAAAGTGAAACGAGTGAAAATTCGGAAATTTACAGTCATATTTTTACGTTTTTATCTTTTTAAAAACATTTAAAATATGCGTTCGTAACTTATACAACAATAACTACTTGTTCGTTATTCTTCTCTGTTCACAACCTTTGCGTAAACAACAACATTTGTTCGTTAGATCTGTATAGCGGAGATTTTCAAACCACGACTGTTCTCTTCACACGCAACGTGTCTACACACAAGACTGACTGAATACTTACTATTCATTGCCTGCTTTGTCTTGCCTTTTTGTGGGCCCACGCAAACGGTCTGATGAAGGTTCTTGAAGTAGAATGTTCGCGTCTTCGCCATCTTGAGAACTCTATCGCGTCTTTATTGTTGTTTTTGTATTGTGTACACATTGCTTGTTGTTGCGTTCGCTTACTTCTCTATCCCCTTCTCTCTAACACTGTTGTTGTTGGTTTAGTTGTAACAAGCTCGTTGTAGTTGTGGGTGTAACTTTTGTTTATCGGTTTTAATGTTAAACGATGGTACACCGTTTCCATTTTCATAACAATATTTTGATTTTCAATCACAGAAATCTTATAAAAGCTTTACAAGCTGCTGAAAAAGTTTGTGTATTTCACAAAGATCATGCTATGGTTAGCTAAACAGCAGCGAAGTGCTATCCTGAAATGAAATCGTGCTTTTATAAGGCCTGAATTTGTTACACGTCATTAGAACTGAGAACATTTTATCACAAACTGTTCTTTCATTGCACAATTGTGCAGAGAGAATTCACACACATTGTTTATGCTCTTTTATTTAGTAGTCGATTAGACTGCGACAAGCACACATGTCAGCGGATGCTATAATATTTTTTTATGTTTACACTCAAAAAATATTTTATGTTAAAAATCCTTTTTTTTTAAATTCAAAGTCTTATATATTCTTAAAACACATTTTGATTGTTTTAATAGTCAAGTAAATAATTTAGATGATGTGGAAAGAGAAAACAACTTTTTTATAGACATAAAGCAATATTTTGGAAAAATTAAAAGGTTGGTTATTAGCAGGAGAGGAAATTTATGAACCAAAATTAATATCCAGCAAATATCTAAAAAACATTACATAATTATTAACTCAAAAATGTATAACTTTATGTACATATGTTGAGGAATTAAAAGTCAAAATAGGGTATACATATTACTAATATTTATCTATAACTGTAAGCTATCAACTTATTTTCTCTCTCTTACTCACTAATACACAACCAAAAAATTATTGGTAACCCCTGCTTTATAGACATTTTTGTAATTTCCTTATTCATTAAATATTGTTACTTAGTGTCTAGACAGAACAATTCAGGATTCAGAAATGAATTTCGGCAAATACTAAAAATTAGAACGAAAACTGAAAAAACTTGTAAAACTAAAACCAAAAAAGAAATAATCAAAAACAAATTATTTTAAAGTAAAAAATTTTTCAAAATGAATTTCCATTTCTTTTGTGTAATGATTATTGATTGCAAGTAGAACACAATACGAGTACTTACAATTTGTAATTATTCCTAAAGGCCATTCATTGCTTGTTTTCAAACACGTTGCAAACAAACATGTTGAATGTAATTTGGTTTAAACTTTAAAGTATTGAAGAAAAATAAAACAGCGGCTAAAGAATACCCTCGTACAAGAACGAAATTGAAACGGAAATTGTAAAAGAAGTAAACAAAAAGAAAATAAACGTTAAAACGAAACCAACCGCAACCAGCAGCATTCAATGAAAGAGTGAGAAATTTTTAGATTTTCTCAAACAATTGCGGGCTGATACGATCAGTTTGAGAGCGAACGCATACGCGAGTGGTTGTAACACCTGTCGGAAGCGGTTAAACGTTGAAGAAAAATACTCAGAAAACGCGCGATATTTTGTTGATTTATTGAACATGTGCAAAAATTATTGTGTGTCTCTCACATTAGAACAACGTATGAAATATTAAAGAATAAAAAAGAAATGTTTTGTTTTTAAATTTCAAAATAATTATAAAAGTTTATAAATTATTGTATATTTATTATCGTACATAAAAGAAGCAAAATGATTATTTCAATCAAATCAAGTGCAAAAATGTGAATTTCGAAAAAAGAAAAGAAAATAAAATCAATCAACTCCGTTCAAAAAAAAAAAATTTTTTTGAATTTATGAGATTGTAAAATAAAACAAAGCAAAACAAAAAATATCAGATTTATAAGTGGATAAGCCAAATCGTCATTGCAACAATAATAATAAAATCGGATTATTGTGTGTTCCTGAATGTAAAAGAAACAAAAAAAAAACAGGAAAAAAGATACAATAAATGTGATTGCCCCCTCAAAAATAAAAAAAAAATAAAAAAAAATGTATCCAATCAGAAGTAAAACGTTTCAAGGTGCGTTTTTAGTCCAATCGTTTTTGGATGGAACTCAATCCCAAATTCAAAACCAAAAAAAAAAAAAAGAAATCTAAAAGAAACAAGAGAGTTAAACATTTTCCTCCTTTTTTTCTTTACAAAATAAAAAAATTTCTTGTCACATTGTCACCATGAGAAGCTTTTGCTTATAGCAAAAAAAAAAAAATAAAATAAAATACAACAAAAAAATAAATAAACAAACCTACGGTTTAATGTTGTTGTTATTTGATGGTTTTTGTAAAGTCAGAAAAGAAACCAAAGAAAAAAAAAATTTAAAGAAATTCCTTAATTTGGTATTCTGTGGGTTTAGCTTATGCGATTTTGATAGGCATCAAAATGCAAGTAATATCGTTATTTAACGCTTTATATACGTTACAAATACAATAACAAAAATAATAGTAAACATTTATTCTTTATAAATATTTTTGCTGGTATTCACCTTGGTAACTTTTTTTCAGTACCCATAGGTATACACCATACTACTACCATATGTATGTACATACATATGTTATATGGGTACTGAAACCCATTGTTTTCCAAGTACTCATATTTCTGTTATTGTAGCTGTTGTTATTAAAGCTGATCGTACGATTATAATAATCATCATCATCATCACCATCACCATCACCATACGCCACATACAATATGTTATAACCATTGAAACTAAATTCGAATGAAATTGTTTAACTTGAACGAATGGGTTGACAAAACAGCTCAGTAAAGAGAAAAAAAAATGAAAAAAAAAAACAAAGAAAAAATAAAAATCATATTTGAAATAAAAAGCGAATTGAATTGAAAATTATTTATTTATTGTATAAATTATGTATGTAGACAAGCATACAGACAATCAAACGTGCATATTTATTTATAATGAGAACTCAAAAAAAAAAAGGGCGTGTTTATAACGTAGAGATGATATTGACGTCGTTTTTTACGTTCTGTCTGTGTATTAAGGGATTTTCCAAAAAAAAAAAAAAAAAAGTTTCTGTCTTAAGTCTTTTGTTTCAGCCAACATGTGCAACAAATTAAAAGGAATTTTTATTTCAAAAAGTCCAAATTACAACAGGATTATTCATTATTACTGTGCTTATTGAGGTAGAAAATGCCTAAAAATTCAAAAATCTAAATTCCCTTGCATTCCTTGAACGGCATTAGTCGGCCTATGAAAATAAAGGACAATTTTCAAGTGCTTCTTTGCTTTGAATTTCAGAGAGATACCTATTCAACATTTTTCATTCGTTTGAATGACCTACTGAAGCCGTTAACTATGGAATATACATACATACGTACACAATTGGCCATTACAAGCCTTCAGTCAGGATTACGGCCTAGCTTCTCACACCACTTATGTAATTTGTCAAATCGGTTGTTTCCGTAATCTGAAGAAATATTAATTCGTAATGTTGTGTGCGTTAATTTTATACGTGAGTGGCGGGATCTACAGTTTAACGTCGACTCCGTACGATAGATTTTTGAAAACGTTTTTAATAGCAGGGTTATTTACTCTCAGAGTTTATGCCAGAAATCTGCTGAGAGTAAATCGCCGAAGAAATATTTTTTTTCATATTTCGTTTTGATGACAGACCTGGGATACGAACCCGGGCTTTTCGTCTAATAAGCCAGCACACTATCTACTAGACTACGGCATGCACTACAAGGTACCAAACTCTCTTTATTAATTCCGATCGTTTATGGAATATAACATTGTTCTAATTTCTGCCACGGCTACTCAGTTGGAGCACATACGAAACGTTTGAATTGCCATGGCGCATAAATCACTCTGAATTTGATCGATGCCATCAATTATGTTGGCTTTAAGGAACGCTGTGGTTTGCAGATTATTGGCATCACCTACGACTCAAGAAAAGCCCACAAGAGAAAAAGTCTAATGAGGTCAAATCGCACGATCTCGGTAACAAGTTCACATCACTTTCACGCACAATGGTCATGACCAAATTGCTCATGCAGAATATTCAATGCAACGAGAGCTGGGTGGCGCATAGCGCCGTTCAATTGAAAACACAGATTGTTGGTGTCCAGATTGTTCAATTGAAGACGAAAGAATTTGGTAACTTCAATCTATAGTACACATCGTTAATAATGATGATCTGGCCAATGTCGTTCTAAAGAAATAACTAAACAGTGATTGTTTTGGTATGATCTGGACACTCTTGGATTAGTATCGTGCCAAAGGCGCCAATTTCGTTTATTTACATACCTTTCAATCCATAAATGTTACTCATCATTTCGAATGTCAACCTTGGGGACGTGCGTATATCATTTCGAGGCATTAAATCAAATTCAATTGGCTACGATGAAATACACCCGAAATTCCTGAAAATTATACTTGACTACATTATTGTATATATAACACACTTATTTAACACCATTCTAACGACTTCGGAATTTCCTTCGATGTGGAAGCACGCGAAAATTGTCCCCTTACCCAAAAATGATGGAAAGTACAGACCAATTGCGATTTTACCTTACTTGTCTAAGGTCTTTGAACGTTTGGTTCATGAGCAAATAGGCAGGCATTTGTACGACAATTCATTACTGACTAACAGACAGTCTGGTTTCAGACCTGGACACAGCTGCGTTACGGCTTTAGTGGATGTTGTAGAGGAGTTGAGGTCAAAAATGGATCAGAACATGGTGTCTTTTCTGGTACTTCTAGATCATTCGAAAGCGTTCGATACTGTTGATCATGACATTCTTTGTCACAAGTTGATAAATAACTTTAAATTTTCAACATCAGCAGTTAAACTATTACGTACATACCTGTATAAGAGAAGTCAGACAGTGCACTATGGAGACGTAAAATCATTTAGCAGCGCGGTACGAAGAGGTGTACCACAGGGTTCAATTCTCGGCCCTCTGCTATACATAATGTATTCAAATGACCTACCTTCTCGTATTGCTCACTGTGGAATTCGAATGTATGCCGATGACGTTCAACTATATATTAGCTGTTTTAGAACTGACATCGATAATTGTGTATTGAGACTGAACCAGGACCTTGACAATATATTTAAGTGGGCTAGTGCAAATGGTCTTTGCTTGAACGCTGATAAATCTAAGGCTATCATAATTGGGAAAATCGGACTTTTGCCGAACTTACTGCCACCATTAGTCGTTGGAGACTCGCCCATAGAAATAGTACAATGTGCTAAGAACTTGGGTATTACTTTTAATAGTCAACTCTCCTGGACTAACCATGTTAATACAATCTGTGGGAAAACGTAGGAAACTGTTTCTGCACGGATTTAATGTTGTCAGTATGAACCTTATACATAGGGTCCCAAATAATTGAACCATATTCCAGAATGGGCCTCACAAGACTGGTAAAAAGCTGTTTCGTTATACTATATGGATCTTTAAATTCTTTCGCCCAACGTTTTCTAAAACCAAGGACTGCACGTGCCTTATTAATAGTAAATGAGATGTGCTGGGTAAAATTTAATTTGGTATCCAGTAGAATTCCAAGGTCGGAGAAAATTTCCAATTTATTTAGGCAATGTCCATTGAGAACATATGTGACATTCATATGTTTACGACGAGAAAAGCACATATAATTGGATTTTTTTTTGGGTTCAACTCCATGAGATTAAGCCTGCACCAAGGACCAAAGGCATCCAAGTCGTGTTGTAGAAAAATATGATCAACACAATCATTATAGCTCAGAAATATTTTCACATCATCGGCGTACATTAGAACATTAGAGAATTTTATAATACTCGTATTTGGCAAGTCGTTTATAAAAAGAGAAAACACTAGTGGACCAAGATGGCTGCCCTGAGGTACACCAGATAGAACAGCAATTGGTTTAGAAGTAAGACCCTTAAAGCATACTGTCTGCCTTCTATTTGTTAAGTACGTGTAGATCCAGAGAAGACAATTTGGTGTAAAACCCATTAGTCCAAGTTTTTTTTTTATCAGAAGTTTATGATTAACCTTATCGAAGGCCTTACTGAAATCAGTGTATATGACATCTGTTTGCTTCTGATGAATAAATCCACGATTGACTAAAGTTGTTAATTGTAAAATATTCGTAATCGTTGAGCAACCTCTACGAAAGCCATGTTGGGCAGATGACAGTAAAGATGACACTTGATGAGAAAGATTGGTCAGTTATTATTTTTTCAAAAAGCTTTGGAATTACACTCAATTTAGCAATTTAGCTCTATGATTACTATAAATAATTTATAGGAGGCCAATCATGAAGAAAATAAGTTATGAATATGGGAGTGACACTTTCTCATAACTTTCTACAGTTACGAAAAAGTATCAGAATATTTGCAACCATATGTTCCTCAAAAATTAACCTTAGACTCGGCAGTCCAACATTTTTTTCCATTCAACCAATTTGCTTGAGCTAGAGTAAAGTCATTGCATATACAGATCGTAAAAATTTAACATGTTTTGTGGAAAAACATTCTAAAAACCCTTAGGAGTTTAACAACAAATAAATGAAATATAATTAGCAATATGCCAAAATCGGCTTTTTGCGAAAAAGAACTTTTTTATTGTTGAGAATGATTCTTTAGGGCTTCAGTAGCAACTTTTGTTCTGGGACTTTTTCATAATTCCGTTATTTACAAAATTACCGTTATTTTTATGTTATTGAAGAAAATCAAAATTTTGACCCATAAATTTCCAAAATTCGACCAAATGATGTTTGGCAACTTTGTACAAAACCCTTTGTCGAGTATATTTGCTAAATATATGAACACATAATATTTGCAAATACAGGGTGTTTCGATACATTTTTCAATAAAAATGAATTTTTCGCCATCTAGCGGCAATAATTTGTAATACCTATATTCAGCAATTAGACAGATAATTTGAATACCTTTCGATCAAAAAACAAATTTTGAAAATCGGTTGAAAAATGACCAATTGAGAAAGAAAAGTGCTATAAAATAATAAAATAGTTTCAAATTTATAAAAAAAGATATATAAATACATATGTAACTTAAATTCATCATTAAAGTTTTTTAATTGCTTACATTTTTAGTTTCGCGAATAAGATTGCATTTATTTTAATTTTATTGAACAGACTACTTATTATTTATACTTTTCGAAACATCAAGGTATTTTTATTATTTACATTTTTAGAGGTCTACATAGGAGTGTAAATTCTTTAGTTTTTCTTTGAGTTGGGACTCTAAACCCAAATTTGTTGTTTGCCAAACTTTTTCACCGTGATATTTATAATTTAAGCGTCTTAAAATGTTTATTTGCTTTTTAAGAATTTTAATCCGATTAATCTGTACATCGACATAAGATAGTTCATGTAATAAATTAAATAAGTCCATAGGCTCGTCCATATCAATCAAATTTTGAAATAGAACTTTACTCTCCGTACGTCTTTTTTTTTGTTTCTTGTTTGCTCTCTATCTCTTTCAATCTCTTTATTCCTTGAGCCGATTCTTTTGAAAATCCAAATTTTTCTTAATTAAGGGCGTTCACGACAGTACACCAAATTTCAAAAGCCTATTTTTCATTCCTTCTATTTCTGTCCCTTCGTTTTAAGGTATCAATGCACTATGTGCCGTCTTATCACGATAGTAAATGAAATATAAGTTTATTTACTTAACCCATGGAGAGGAGTTTTGTTTCCCAATGTAAAAACAGTGTCTATAGTCTTAATTACTGACGTATAATTCATTTCAGTAGCATAAATTTCAGTTTTTTACAATATGCACTCTATTTTTAAAATTAATTAATAAAATTTGTCGAAAATAGGTTTTAGTGTTTTTTAAACGGCACAAATTGAGCTGAATATTTTGGCTTGAAAGTCAGCATAGTTGTTGACGACTATAATGTGTAAAATTCTGCGAAGATGCTTAGAGATTACATTCCTACTTCAAAAGTTATATGTGAATGAAGATGAAAAAAGGGCATTTTTTTTTAATTTTTTCGCATTTTTTTTTAACATTTTCCACATTTTTTTGTAAACGAAAAGCGCGATCGTCAAGCAATTTCGCAAAATTTTAAATTTTGAAGTCGTTAACAACTGTGTTGAATGGCAAGACATAATATTCAGCCCAATTTGTGCCGCGTTAAATGTTACCAGTAGCATTTTCTTACTTTCAAGTTTTGTTGTTGTAATTTTTTTTCTCTCAGTGTATTATTACAACAATACCAGAAAATGGAAGATTAATAGCCAAATTAACTATCCAATAAAAAAAATATTGGTTTTATAGCTGTTAACATAAATAATGCGTTAAATTCACGAAAAGTTAAAAAGCCCAAGTTTGAAAGGCAACCCAATATTTCCGTTTTAGGGCAAGTGAGGGACAATCTAATTAGCAATTACGGTAGCTGACTCTACCCCCGAAACATTAAAAATAATTCGGCATTCATAGCTTGAAAATGAAAAAGTACATTTTTTTGGCATATTGCTAAATATAATAGTAGAATGAATATTTAAAAATGAATTTCTTCTAACAAGATAACAATAGCATTTAATTTAATTTGATTTCAATTAAATAAAAGCCTCCTTCTAACCTATTTCGTACAAAGGAAAGGAAATTAAATCAGAGGCAGTCTATTAACTCGTATTTTATTTCAACATTTCTTTTTTAATTTAAAATTTCAAATTTTATTTTATTATGCAATTCTTTTTTTTTTTTTACAATTACCGCATATAAAAATTAAATGGCGTGACTTGTTTATATCGCGTTAATGAATTGTAATGAACACTTATTCCATTCCATTTCATCTGTCTCATCCTCTACTCGCAATATAAATATGTATGCATATGCCTCATAGCTATGCTAATATAGGTCTTTAGTGATTTAAATTCGATGTATTTTTCTGTTGAAATCTTTAGAAAAAACAAAAAAAAAAAAAAAATGGAAAACAGTTAAATTAAACTGGATTTGAATTGACAGATGTGTGTCAATTTTAAACAATTTCCACTTGCTTTTTAGCTTTGTTCAACATGACATCTTCAATTCTTATGAAAATTATATGATGCGATGACTAGCGCGCATGCTTTTTGAATGTGTACGTAATTCAGTATCTTGTTAACAGGATGTAAATAATTACCACATGTTCGAATATTACGGTTAGAAGTGAATATCTGTCATCATTTTCAAATGAGCCTAGTTTACTGGGCCTAGTTTCAAAGTTGCTTTTACAAACAAACAAATATGCTGCACATAGCAGCACTGAGCTCCTCTGGAAAGCAATTAAATTTGAAATACTTTTCATTCTCATTATAATGATTAACTTGAATCTTCATTAAAAATGAACTAACAATAACACGGTGCGACAGTGAAAATACACCCCAGCAACTACATAGTCTAAGTTATTCACTAGGTTGAGTAGAACTTAAAAATACTTTTTTATTTTTCTCGAACCCTCCAAACTTGTTTTATTTGATAAAAACAGTTTTTTTTGATCTTTTTACACAAACTTATTGAATACCCGAATATGTTTGAACCTATTTTAAAAATCCAAAGTTTTTTTTTTGAAAGGGGACAGATAAATCTTTAAAATGGTATACGTAAACATTTTATCTCAACTTATATGCTATGAGTTTTGATGGGGTAAACTTGGAAAAAATAATTTTTTTCTTGTTTTTTCAAGTTTAGCTATCCTTAATTGCGAAATTTAATTAAAAAATATAAAATAAGTGATGACATGAGCGCCCTGGTAGTCTAGTGGGTAGTGTGCTAGACTATTAGTGTGAGGGTCGTGGCTTCGATTCCCACCAGAGGCTCTGGTCTGTGACACTACATCGAGCACATGGTCAAAGTCACTCAGCTCGTATATAATTAGGATATAATTTGTAATTGTATTTTAATTAATAAATAAATAAATAAATAAATAAGTGATGACATTCTGAAAGTACATTATCTTGTGAAGAGATTGACACTTCGTTTGATCAAATCGGACAAAAATTACCGAAATTAATAATTTAAATAGTATAACAGTCGTGTTATATTTTTATATATGTGATCTTATCAAATGAACTTTCAGTTCAAAAATTTTCAAAAGTTTTGATGGATTTTGATTGTTTATCGCACAATGTATCAATTTCATGTTTGCACGACTTTCAGAAGTCGGATAATATTTGTGTTTTTTGCAAATATTATTATTTCTCATTGGCCAACTTCTGGTGGTCGCTCAAACGTGAAATTGACACATTTTGTGATAAACAATTAAGATCCATCAAAAATTCTGAAAATTTTTGAACTAAAAGTTCATTTGATAAGATGACATATATAAAAATTATAACACGACTGTTATACTATTTATATAATAACTATGGTAATTTTTGTCCGATTTGATCAAACGAAATGCCAATCTCTTCACAAGATAATGCACTTTTAGAATGTCATCACTTATTTCATATTTTTTAAGTAAAGTTTGCTACTATGAACAGACAAACTTGAAAAAATATGAAAAAAATTCCCATTTTCCAAGTTTACCTCATCAAAACTCATAGCATATTAAGTCAAATAATAGATATATGTATACAGTTTTAAAGGTCTATCTCTCCCCTTTCCAACAAGATTTAAATTTTGGAAATTCGGTCAGAAATGTTGGAGTAATCTAGAAATTTGTGCATAAAGTCTAAAAAAAACAGTTTTTGTCAAATAAAAAAAGTTTGGAGGGTTCGAAAAATATATAAAAAAAATATTTTTGAGATCTACTCAACAAAACTCACAACCTACACTATGTCATTAGCCGGGTGTATTTAATTTTTTTTATTTTGTCGCATAGTGTAATTATTCAAATCTTAAAACTAAAAATTTATATATTTATTTAGCTATTGCCAAATAAAATAAAGTATTCAAAGTATAAAATAAAGTAAAGTAGCATTGGGCCTCATTCATCTCTCTCATCTTCGGCCGAGTGCAAGAGTATCCTTCCTTTTTAATCGAATATGGCCAGTGTGACGTAAAATACCACGGACTAATGGATTTGTGTGGTCGGTCATCTATGTTATCTAAGTATTTTTCAGCGTGTCTTACAATTTCCATTTTAACCAGCGGGATATCTAGATCTTTGTGAATATTCGAGTTTTTAATATACCAAGGGGCGGCAGTGATCATTCGTAAAATTTTATTTTGGCGCCTCTGAATTTTCTCTACGTTTGAAGCTGACGCAGTACCCCATAGCTGTACTCCATAACACCAAATGGGTTTTAATATTGATTTGTATATTAGGAGTTTACAATCTAACTTAAGTGATGAATTTCGACCAATTAACCAATTTATTTGGGCAGTTTTCATAGTTATTTGCGCCAGTTTTGACTCAATATGCAATTTCCACGTTAAACGACGATCAAGGTGTATACCCAAGTACTTTACATGAGTGATTTGTAGTATTGTCTGATTATTAATGCATATAGCAGGGCAGGTCTCTCTTCGCAATGTAAAGTTTACGTGGGTGCATTTTTGTTCGTTAACTTTTATTCCCCATTTCTTTAACCATTCCTCCAGCAGCGATACTTGTTCCTGTAAGGACTGCGATGCAATCTGTGGTTTCATATGTACGCTTAAAAATGCAGTGTCGTCAGCAAATGTGAAGAAAGTATGTATGTTTTCACTTATTGGCATATCAGCTGTAAATATCAGGTATAAAACAAGACCTAGTATGCTACTCTGAGGAACACCGGAGTTTATTTTTTGAGGGTAACTTAAATAATTACCTTGTTTAATTACAAATTTCCTGTCACTTAAGTAACTCTTCAATATTTCATATATATTTTCAGGGAATATTTCCTTCAATTTAAGTATAAGACCATCATGCCACACTTTATCAAAAGCTTGAGAGACATCAATGAAGAGTGCAGAACAATACTTTTTTTCTTCGAATGCATTTCTTATTACATTAACTAGTCTATGGGTTTGCTGAATGGTACTATGTTTTCTCCTAAACCCAAATTGGTGGTTTGGGATACAACCGTATTGATTCAACAAAGGTGCTAGTTTACATATCAGTACCTTCTCGAATAATTTGGATAGGTTAGGCAAGAGACTTATCGGCCTATATGCATCAACCTTGGTATGATCCTTACCTGGCTTCGGTATCATGGTTATGAGTGAAATTTTCCATTGTGTAGGGTAATATCTGAGTCGAATAACGGCATTCATTAATCCATAACTGGTAATTATTGTTTCGAACGATGATTCTAGTTTAAACTTAATTAATTAATTATAAATTGACCTGCAATTGTTTTCTAATACAAAACAAAATGTGTTAAAACATCAAAAAAAAATTTTTTTTTGTCAAATAAAACTTAACTTTTACTTTAGATTTTAAGGCACTTATATTGGAAAATTATATCGACAAATACTAGGTTAACGTCCAAGACCAAATCTGTCTTAATTTCGTTCTTTAACTAACTTTAAGTTTGATTTGTTTCTTAAAAATGATTTAATTTGTTCAAATTAGTTCAGTTAGATTAGTACAACTTATGTGTGCCAAAATGTTCGCAAAACATAAAATGTTATGTTTAATTAGTATTACAACAAGGCTTCTCACACCACCCATGTTGTGTGAGTTTATTTTATCCATGAGTGGCAGGTAGGACATACAGTTTATAGGCGTTTTCGTACCATAGATTTTCGAGAAACTTGTCATGGAAATGTTATAAATTTCACAGCCCTGCAAATTTGGACTTTTTTCATTCAGATTTGAAAAAATTCAAAATGGAGATCCAATATGGTGGTAACAATTTTCAAGTAAATCCGATTAATTTTTATAAACCTCGACCGCCATATTGGATCCGCCATTTTGAATTTTTTAAAGCTGAATAAAGATCTGTAATCAACGAACCCAAAAACCCCTGAGTAACAATTTTCAAGTAAATCTGATTAACTTTTAAGGATTTCCGTAATGTGTTTCTTTTTCTCTTGCACCCCTTGACATAAACCCACCAACCCTACTTTAAGGGTGCATGCAATTAATTTGGCTTTGGGCTCATTTTAAAGAACAAAGATCAATTGTCAATTTCTGACAATAGCAATGGTTCTAGCACGGCAGTGTTTAGCTCTACAATTTTTCAAAAATGGCCAAAAACGCTATTTTTAGGGGTTTCAACCCCCTGACGTGATGGAAAGTTTTTGAACCCAGATTTGTGTTCAGCGCCTTCAAATGCCTTCGGAAACATCTGGAGCCATCTTATTTGCAAAACCCATGCAGGGCTGTGTTTTTAGAGTTTTTGCTAGAACTCTGCTGAGAGAAAGTCTCAAGAGAAATATTTTTTCATACTTCGTTTCGCTGGAAATGTTTGACATGGTTTTGAACGGTGGCCTCACGTCTAATAAGTCAATACACTACCTACTAGACTACAGCATGTACTACAAGGTACCAAACTCTCTTTATTAATTCCGATCGCTTTTTGACTAATGACTTGTAGTGACCAGTATGCTATTTGGACCAAAATTCGAGGCCCTATGGTAAATGTGCCCATTTTGAAGTTACAGGCATTACACAGCCAAGTTGGAATTTCCAATAAATACTGATTGCATATAAAATTTCAAGCCAAACATTTCAGCCGTTTAGCTGTCTATAAAGTCCAAACATACAACCACATATTCATTTTTATACATTCTTCAAGGAGAATGATTTCAGACAGATTTCAATTTAGATTTCAATGCGTGTAATTGAATAATTCACTTCTGTTATATCCCATCACTATCAATACTATCAATGGAAATGCAAAATATTTTTAATCAGAAAATATTATGATATTCTCATAAGTATGTTCTAAAACTTTTGCGAATGTAGAGTATCTAATGGTGTTTTCTTTTCTACAAAGAAAATGTCACCCTCTTACAAGGTACATTAAAAAATTTTTGACCAACCCTGTTGTAATGTCATTTTTTATTTGAGAAGAACATAACATAAATATTAAAAAAGGGTATGCCATGTGTTTACCACTTATTAAGAAAATGAATGAGGAAATGCCAATTTGTTCAAAGGTTTTGCCAGATCGCTAATTTTTCGACTTCATTTTTTGCACGCTTTTTTTTATAACAAAAAAAAATATTTTAACACTGTTCTAACATTGAATGCAATTTTTTATACTGCTGACCATGTAGCTTTAATAATGTAATATTTCCTTAAGATTACTCCACAAAACAATGAAAAAATTAACTTCAAATTGGATAACAATACCAGGCAACTTTTTTTAAATTTCATCTGGTAGCCCTATAAATAAACAAAATTTATCTGCTTTACAGGGCATTAGCAGCACTCTCGATTTATACAGGGCATAAAATGCAATGCCCTCCACCATTGGCAAGTGCAAATTATTTAGAATAAAACATACCACCCTTTTAGAGGGCGAAACATTTTTAAGAAACAAACGCAAAATTGCATTTTGCGTTAATAAAATGCACATTTTTTGGTAGAAAAGAAAACACCATAAGTCGGGAGAATATAATTACAATTTTTTGTTTTGGTATAAAAAAGAATTTGAATACAAAAGATTCAAACAACAAACTTGATTTTCATGAATATGCATGAAATCACTTACAAATCAAACAAATTTTTGTTTTATTTTTTATTATTTCAGTAGATAGGATGAAATATAAAAAAAAATATTACAAGCAGATAAGAAAAGAAATTTTCTGTTCATTTAATGCCAACCATACGGTAAACACTTACTGTAGATGAGGATAAGCGAAAGAGGCAGCAAAAATTCTGCTTAAATAATACACACACACACGTCGCCCTTGTACGAAGAACATAGACTGGTTAGACTGACATGCTATGCAATTATGTGAGCACTATCATATCTTTAAACTTGAATGACTTGCAGCTATTTTATATTTTATATTTTATTTTGAATTTTTTATTTTTTTATGTTTGCCTGTTCCTTTTGCATTTCTTAAGTCTTTTTTTTTGCAGTTATTATTATGATTTCTTGAATATTTCTTGTAGTTGTTGTTGTTGTTTTTATATCGGCAAAGATAACGATAAACAATCAACAAACTGAGTGGTATTGGTAGCAATGGTGGTAGTAGTAGCAGTAGTAGTAGTAGTAGTAGTAGTAGTAGTAGCAGTAGTAGCAGTAGTAGTAGTAGCAAGTGGAATTTGTAAGTGGTTTTTGGGGAAGTGATCAGCAATGGACAACCAACAACAACATCATGGATGGATGACGACGTTAAAGATAGCGAGAGTGCGAAATTGCTTATGGAAAATCTTAATTCGATGCAACAGTTCGTACCCAATCGAAACTGGCAACATTGAAAATAAATTTTCAATCAGCATAAATATCAATATCAATTTCTGTTTCACTTATTCGCTCATTCTCTTTTGTGTTCATGTTCCTGTAATGCTAAGCGACTATTATTGTGCAGGGAATACCATGATTACCATGCTTTAAAACAGTTGCATCGCTTATTCGTCATGTACGAGAGGCGCGACATTGGCCGTTGCATCTTCACTAGTCACTAGTGTCGATTTGGTATTTTTAATTAAAATTAAAGATTTGTTTGAGCTGCACTTATTAAGTAATAGATGAAGCAACAGCATAGGAGCTGCAGTAGCTGGAATAAATTAACATTTATTTTATGATTCAAAAGCTATTTTTGGCATATATTCAGGATCACTTCTAACCAATGCATAGAGAGTAGCAATTTCAAAGACACGGTCATCGTGTCTGCCATAATAATAATAATAATAATTCGAAAGCTGCCTGTTGTTTTATGTAAGTGGAATGTTGTTCACAATTAGTGCTGCAACAAATAGGCAATTTTCCGCCATCACTTTTGGCTCATTTGGTTTTTCCTCTTCGTTGATACGAGTATGTTCACAAATACCCACTGAGCGAATACGAATATTGTATTACGTTACGGTTTTAATGAAACAATTTCATAAGAATTGTTTTCTTTCCCCACATACATTCATACATACATAAATATTTTTTTATATATTTTCCTTATTTGTCTATCGGTTGCAAATTTAATAACACTTTTTGTGTTGTGGCACGGTTTCTTATTTTCTGGCGTTATAACCAACCATAGAAGGAGAAACGTAAAATGCATCCATTAAGTGAAATGGTTTTCATCTTTATTTTCCATTATTATTTATTGTTATTGGTTGCAATTGTAGCTGAAGCTGTTGTGGTTGCTCTTGCTTTTTAATGTTGCAAGTTTATTTTTGGTATTAATTATGTTGTATTTTAATGCCTACAGTGTTCATTTGCTCTACTCTACTCCACTCTACTACACAGCAGCATATTTTCAGTTTTGTTTACAACTTTTGCCACTATTTGCACTGCAGTTATTATGATCGTCGGTGGTAGTGTTAAACTATAAATGACGTTTATTTTTTTTTTTTCATTTTCTTTTTCAACGCAAAATAAGTTAGAAAAAAATCAGAAAACGGAAAACAGCAGCCTATGAATTGACATAATTGGTAGGCAGGTTTTTTGCCCCCCCTAGGCTATAAATTAAAAACGAAAACTTTCTCTTCAAAGATTTGTTCATTTTTGTTGCTCTTACTATTCGAATTTTAGTTTTGATTAATGCTTTAATTAATTTTTCATAACTGTAGCAACTGTAGAAAAATGCAATCTTTTACTTTTAGAGACAATTTAATTAAAAAAAAAAATTGTTTTTATTTTTTTATTTCGTTTCTACTTCATTAGGTCTTGCAGCCAGTGATTGTGATTGTTTGAAATCGTTTTTTTAATTTCTTCGACTTTCAAAAAGACTTTGAAATGAAAAGAAAAGCGTTTACAGTTTATTTCCCTAAACAAAAATAGAACGAGTATAAAAGAAACTTGAAATGTCGAAAATATGAAAAAGTGAAAAGTTACACACATTTTAAAAAAACCCTGTATGACCAAAACGTCCAACTTTGACACCCTCTAACTCCGGCAGTTCTTGACTGATAGTACTCCAATAGTACTAACCTTGGTACAAATTTCATCCAAATCGAAAGACATCGATTTTAAAAATTGGGTCACTTGACACGAAATTGCCCATATGTATAAATTTTTAAATATAATTTTTATAAAACTTACTAGCTGTACCCTGCGCGCGTTGCTGCTCCGCCAACTAAAATAAATTTGAAGGAAAGACATTACACAAATATCCAATTAATTTTGAATCATTTTATTGAATTTGTTTCCCGTTGTCCAGATGATTCAGACGACCGGGCCTGAGTAATACGCATTCGTTCATTTTCTAATCTCACTTCTCTCGAACGGGTCTCAGCGGCATGTACTCGAAGATTTTCCAGTCTCAATGCTCGTTGCTACTCTGATTCTGAGGCTCGTAATGCTCTTTTCGTCCGTGCTTGAGGTGTAGGTCGACCAATTACTTGTCATTCATTTTGAATAATTTTCAGTGGCGCCATCTATCGGAAATTAATCGCACCAACTTAGAAATCCCGTCGACTCATCCGCAACAACTTTGCTAAAGATCATATCATGATCAAATGCATAGTTTACGATTTAATTCATTTTTAGTAATTTTCAGTGGCGCCACCTGTCGGATATTGGTCATACCAACTTAGAAACCTTCGTCGGCTCATGCGCAACAACTTTGCTAAAAATCATAACATGATCAAATGCATAGTTTACGATTTAAATAATTTTTAGTAATTTTCAGTGGCGCCACCTGTCGGAAATTGATCATACCAACTTAGAAACCTTCCCCGGCAGATAACCTGCACTGACAAAAGCTCGATCTATATCCCAAATTTCAAGAAAATCGGTCCAGGCGTTCAGGCGTGATTGGCTATGCACTCAATTTGCCCGTTTTTGGCCCCTTTCCCCCTTTTTGGACCTCTTTTGGTTCAACTTTAGAAACGGAACACCTCCAATAGCTATTTGGGAAACTTAACCAAGCTGAATCGTAAAAAATTACCTATAAAACAGATAAAATACAGCATTTATGCATAAAAGTACTAATTTTTGCCCATTTTTTCTCCCTTTGTCCCATTTTTTCTCCCATTTTGGTCAAGATTTATAGCCTATAACCTACACCGACAAAAGCTCGATCTACATCCCAAAAAAAAAATCGGTCCAGGCGTTCAGGCGTGATTGGCTAACAAACAAACCAACAAACAAACAAACAAATAAAAAAACAGACTTACAGAAAGATTTATAATATATATTAGGATATTTTGTAACGGTACTTTCCCAGAATCTGTTACTTCAGCTTAAAACAAGCAGTTAGCCAAACTAAGAAATGTTCCACAATCTAAATTTTTCAGTTGACCTCTCTTAGGGAAAAAAATTCCAGTACATTCGTTGAATGATAACACGAATGCAATTTTTTGTTCTCTCAAGACGAGTATACCCGACATTAAGCGAAAAATTTTCCTATCACTCTGACGAGTATACTCGACATAAAAAGTTAAAGAGTTACAGCTAATAATATTTTAATTGCTTATTTAATTCATCTTTATTTTGATTTTTAACACAAAAAAAATAAAAAATAAGTAAAAAAAATATTTTTTAAAAGGTAAAGTGTTGAAATAATAAGCGATTGTGACTTATAAAGGCATGATTTATTATGGTTTAGAGGCATAGCTGCCAGATTTGACGATTTTGAGCTCAAAAAATATAATTTTTACGATATGATGATTTATGCCCTTATTTTGACAATTTTTGAAATTAAAAATTTATGTACGTCATATTCTTTACTTTAGTAAAGAAGGGGATGGTTCCTACTCATGCAGTGCATTGTTTTGGAAATAGGAAAATATGTTATGGGAAGGAGGAAAGAAGTAGTAGTGTTGGTGGACACTAGATTTGAAACCTTTATTACCATAATTGATAGAAAAGGCCTCGGCAGGAATGGAGTTTCACACACGAATAGTTCGGCTAAAGAACGGAATTTGTCTATAATGTGGTGTTCGATCCACTGGCCAATCGACCACAAACGGAGGTGCTTGCGAATAAAAATGAGTGTTACGTAGGAATACATGATTCTCGAGAACAAGTCCTCTTATTTCGCTCGAGAAAAATACGCCGTAGTAGCAATGGAACAGTGAAACACAAACCAAATTACAACAATGTTCTAATGACTCAATGGAGTTGGATACGAGAACCTTCATTCTCTCCTGTACGCGGTCGACCCATACATGAGAATTATATTCCATTCTCGGTCGGATATAAGTGGTGAAATATTTGTTGCATCGTCTTAAGAATCCAAGGCCCTACAAAATGTGTCGGTTCTAGCGAACATCACACTAAATTTTCATGCCCAGAACGTTGAGAGCTTCTGACTCCCTAATATTTACATTACACAGGGGTATAGACCATAGATGCCCATTTCATAGTGCTTTTCCGCAAGCTAAAAACACACATATTCTTATTCTCTTTGGTTAGTCGTCACTCAGACAGCGACGAATGCACATGCGTAGCGGGTGTACGATTTTTTTGTAATATTTTTTGCTTAAAGCACTGAAAAAAATTTACTATGACTTACGAAACATATTTTATGATAAAAAAAAATGCGTTTGGTGATGCTCAATGCATTTTATGTTATAAAATATTGAAGGAATGTAGATAATATGCTTTTAGAAGGCACTATTGTTCTTATCATAGTGATAAGGATGATTTTAACGATGGGGAAAAAAAGATTTATTTTGTAAAAATAAAAAATTTCTTTGGAAAAATTGAAAGAGTGGTTACTTGAAGAAGAAAACAATGAAACAACCTCAGAAAATAAAATGTTAAAAATGGAGTTATCAAGCTTAATAAACTTGGATATTGTTAGGCATGGTAGACCATTTTCTGATGGGGAGTTCATTAAAAAAAATTTAAATAAATGTTTTCAAAAACTTAATTTTAAACTTATCGAAAATCTTCCATTGTCACGCAATAGTGTTATTCGGTGCACTGATCAATTGGGGGCATCTTTAGAAGCCGACATTGTAGAAAAATTTCTATTCCAAATTTTATTGTAAATTCCGCTTTTTGGATTTTTTTCCGTACATTTTATTTCAGTTTACACAACTTTTCTTTCAGTGCAGTTCTCTCTCGCTCACCAATACTACTACAGCTTTAGCTTTGGGCATCCCTGGTATAGACGATTCATTATTATTGGTACACTTATGCTATGCAATAAACAACACTTTTGTAGATTGAGATGATGATAGAGAGAGAGAGAAAGAGAGAGAGAGAGAGAGTATTAAGTCAAGTTAATTTAAATTAAACCAAATTCCTTAAAACTTAGCAATTGTAACTGCTTCGACTTTAATGTTTTTAATTTTAATACATATATTTAAACTAGGTACGTACATGTTTTTAACATACATATACGTACACTCAAAAAAAGAATCAAGCCATCCGGGCTTGAATCAAACCATATCGGTCACAATAGTGCGGTAAGTACGGTTTGGCTTGAATCAAGTACAAAAGAGTTGAATCAAGCCCGAATCAGCCAAGTAAAAAAGTGTTGATTTTAGCGCGATTTAAGCCTTTTTGGGATCAAAGTGATCTCATCATGTATTTGGTTTAAGCATATTTTTTCTTGATTTAAGATCGAATTCGTACTTGATTCAAGAGAATCAGAAGTTGAAGTAATCCTTAAGCGCACTTGTTTCAAGAATTATAAAGTTGATTTAAGCTAGATTTCGTACTTGAATTAACTTATAAATGGGATCGAATTGAGGCAAATCGTACTTTATTCGAGCACAATGAACTTGATTTAAGCCCTAAATTCATCCAAAAACGAGTTTGTTTCCAGAATTTTGAACTTGATTTAAGCTCGAACTCGTACTTGATTTAATCCTAAAATCGATTGATTTGAAAAAAATGCAAGTCATCTACCCAAAAAAAATGCAAGTCATCGACCGGAATAATCCAAGTCATCTACCAAAGAGATGCAACTTGCGAAAAATACGACATTTTGTTGGATATATATTGTATAAATACACATGAACTAAATGAGAATTATTAAAATTTTTACTTTTAAACTTAAAAACCCACAATTCCATAACTCAAAATAACACTTTTTTAAATAGATTTGACCTTTTTAGTGTTGATTTTAGTAATATAAGGTTTAGTTTTTTAAATCAATCCCGTTTTTTGCTTGTTTTAAGCAAACAATAGCCAAAACGGGCTTAATTTTTCAAGTACGTTTTTTGGCTAAAATTGAGAATAGAAAAGTTGATTTTAGCACGCCGTTTTTCTTTCTGTGTATATATTATATAAAACACTCTTTTATTAAGTTTATTTTTATAACTAAAGCGTTAAAAGGACATGTTAAATTTTTTTGTTAAATATGTTTTTATGTTTAATTTTTGAAATAAAATAAATATTTATATTAAATTAACTTTATAAGTTTGAGGGCTATTATTACAACTTGCCGTTAAACTTGGGTTTAGTTAAAGGTACCTTTAGGTAAAAGGAACTGCAAAGTTACCTTTAACTTATTTTCGTTATTACAACTTACAGATAAAATAAAGTTA
The DNA here is from genome assembly GCA_927399465.1 of Sarcophaga caerulescens. Lineage (NCBI taxonomy): Eukaryota > Metazoa > Arthropoda > Insecta > Diptera > Sarcophagidae > Sarcophaga > Sarcophaga caerulescens. The sequence continues at coordinate 20,023,230 of OV656868.1, read as the reverse complement.
AGTTTTTCAAAAAATATGGCAGTGTCGGAGCAATGTCGATAACACTGCTCAATTAAACAAGTTTTTTTTAAACGCAGTCACAACGACGGGCTTCGTTTTTTAGTTGTATAATGGCCCTTACTACGATAATAATAATTTTTTTAAAAAAACTTTTCAATTTACATATTTACTTATTCCTTCTGACGATTTTTTTTTAATATTTGACGATTTGATGCTCTATTTATCTGGCAGCTATGTTTAGAGGATGTAAACTATTGCATAGGAATGTTCTTTAGTATGGATGCCCATAGTTTAAGTGCCTCGGCCACGATCAAACAGATTGGATCAAATTTTGCATATGTGTTGGTAATTTTTGTTTGACTTAGCACAGCAACGCATCAAATTTAAGCCTTCAAATTTCATTTAAAAAATGTCGTGAAGAAGAAAACATCATATGGTTTTCATCGGAAAAAATTCTTTTATGGTTTTCTGTCTTTTTTTAGAAAATATTTTTTTAGGTTTTCTCAAAGAACATATGGTTTTTGGTTGGGAGATTTGTTTTTATTTTTTTTATTATCGAGTTTTTTCTTTTAATATGGAAAATGATTATTTCATAGCCATTGCCCTGTCGCAGGCAATTAAAAAAAAAAAAACAAAAAAAGGAAACAAAAAAGGATGAAACAGTGGTTGAAGAAAAGGGATGAAAACAAAAAAATCAAGAATCTTCTCAATGAACGCATTGTTATGGAAACTTGTGGAGGAATAAACAAGATTTTAAAATATAATATAAAGGCAATTAAAACAAATTATTAATGGGCTTAATTTTTTCGGCTTATAATTAAAATCGTTAATAATTTTGTTAAACAAAACATACATACATAATTGGTCATTACAACCCTTCAGTCAGGATTATTGACCTAGTTTCTCACACCACTTATGTTGTGTGTGTTAATTTTATACATAAGTGGCGGGACCTACAGTTTAAAGTCGACTCCGAACGACAGATTTTTTTTGAGAAACTTTTCATGGCAGGTTTATTTACTCTCAGAGTTTTTGTCAGAAATCTGCTGAGAGGAAATCGCCGAAGAAATACTTTTTGTATTTTGTTTTGATGTCTGGCCTGGGGCTCGAACCCTGGCTTTACGTCTAATAAGCCAACACACTACCTACTAGACTACGGCGACTTCAATTTTAAACAAAACAAAGTTCATAAAACTAGAATAAATAAACAATATCATAAAATTCATAAATAAAAACAAAACTAAATAAAAAAGATCAAAATAGCTACTTTTTTACAATTCTTTTGTTACACACTTTCAAAAACCCGCGAAACAAAGTGTGATGTTACTCATAGGAAATCTAGAGAAAAATGAAATTTGAAGTGATTGCCCGCACACGCATCAAATTTGCTTCAATTTTCTGCGGAGCAGGTAGCGAAAATCAAAATATTTTGATATTCTTCAAACTCTTCTCAGCCTGTACGTGTGAGGTCAGTTTTCTGTACGTGTGAGTACAGTTTTACCAATACAATCACAGAAATGACAATTTGATCCAATCAGTTTGATCGTGGCGGATCTGCATTAAATTTCTTTCATGAAAATTCACAACATTTTTAACAGTTTGATTTTAGGCAAACAATGGAATTATTATTACACATTTTACTTTCAGCATGAGGGGGATACATTGTTTTGTAACACTTAACAAAACAAAATTTATTACATTCAATATAAGGATCAGTAACTACTTATCACCGTAACTACTTAATTGTACAAATATCAATATTTTTCACTATAAATATTTCATTTACATAAAATTCTACTTTTTTTTTTATTAAAACCTGAGATATTCTATATCTAGTTTGGTAAAACTGCTAAAGAATTAAGAACTCAAATGTATTGTGTGATAAGTGATTGTAATATTTATACAAAAATTATGCCAGAGGTTATGATCTTTATTCGTTTTTATTTTTATTCCACAAACGTACATTTTTAATTAATTGTGGTTTCTTTTCATAATAACAATAATAATAAATTTTCTAATCAAATAAACAAAATCTAAACAGAAAATAATTTGAAAATTTTAAATTTTTCCTTTAAAAGTACGACAGTTGGCGTACAACCAGTACTACTGCTGTATGATGTCTTTTTGGATTTGAACTTTATAAAGATTTTATTGTTATTTATTTTTTATTTATTTTTTTTTGTAGAATTTCGTGTAAAATATGCAGTTTTCTTTATTGAAATTACTTCTTCGAATAACATATTGCGTGTTAAATACAAATTTGTTTTAAATGTTTTACAGCATATAATACGAGTGTAAAAATTTTTATTTAAAAAAATACATTATTCCCTCGATTTACGTCGTAGAATGTTCCGGAAAAAGGCGACGTAAATCGAATTTCAAATAACTCATACTATCAGATGCATTTATTTATGTACATTTTCCAAAAAAAAAAAAAAAAAACTAAAATAATTAAATTTTTATTCTGTATAACTAAAGCTGGAGGTCCACACCACGCCATCTACGCGTTCTCGCATTCTATGCGGCTGTCAAAAAATTAGAATTAATGTATTTATATGGTGCAAGTTACACGCACAAAAGCGTAGAATGCCTTGACGCATAGAACGCGTAAAGTAGATCTACTTTCTACTTTTGTAAGCATCACTAGCGGCGCGCCTACAAAACAGCTGATTTTGACAAGTTGTTTTGTTTAAATTTGTTTAAACATTGGCGCGTAAAAAGCGTTGCATGTAACTTGAAGCCTAGAATGCGAAGAAGGTATGAAATGCACGCAACGCTTTGACGTGAAAACGCGTGGTGTGAACCTCCAGCTTAACTACATACATACTGAAATATAGATGGATTTTTGATTTGTTATAAAAATTTATTTCATATGTTGTTCACAAAAAGTTTAATAAAAAACAAAAACTTGTCCATTAGCACTTAAATATTTATTTTTTTTCAAAACTCTATTTATATTTTATTCAAATAGTTACACACAAATATTGAATTTTTTTTAAAGAGGGAATTCTCCTGATTTTGTTTATAAACAACAGAGGCGACGTAAATCGAATGACGACGCAAATCGAAGTTGAAGGGAACAAAATTTTTGACGACGTTAATCGAAACAACGTAAATCGAGACGGCGTAAATCGAGGGAATACTGTATTTTTTTTTTTCAATACAAAAACGCACATCACATCTCTTCACAACTTAGAAACTATTAACGAATATTTACTACAAGAACATCAGAGTTAAAAGACTAAAAAATAAATCTCTTTTCTAGCCTTAGACCATAAAAAAAATACATTTCAAAAATATACTCGTACGATGTTTAGCATATCAATAGTTGTGTTTAAGGGGGGGTTTTTACTCTCGCATCTACCAGTCATTTGACGCGGCCTGATGATCTCTGGCAGAATTTAATGAATAATGTTGTGTGGGTCAATAACCAAGTTGTTTGACTGACCACTATTTTGTATTTTCGTTGTTTTATGGATTATTTAATGCCATCATAGAATGGAAAGAAAGAAACAGAAAAAATAAATAAATTTAAAGATGAAATATATGAGAACTGAAATGCTTAAACGGAAGAAGTTTATAAAAAAAAATTAAATTTGAAAAACAATTTAAAGAAAAATTAACAGAAAAGATGAATGTTTAAGACACTGGAGTGGCGAAAATAATGGAGATTATTACATGGGAATATCAAAGTACAGGGTGGGCCAAAAGTCACGAAGGGGTTTAATCGTTTAATCGTTCTTGGGAATGTCGTGGCTTTAGTTCTTGCACTAACTGCAGCTTGTATGGGAAAAGATGTAAATTTCCTTTTAATATTCTGCGTAAAGACCGTCGAGGCATTTGCAGCTCAGCAGAGCGCCTTCGAGTTGATGTTTCAGGATTCTCCTCAACACTCTCCAGAACGCGTTGAATATTTGCTTCATTAATTACAGAATGTGGTCTTCCGCTTCGTGGAAGATCCCTTAGTGAGCCTTGTTCCTGAAAAGGTGTCACTATGCGTCGAATCATTGATTCGGAAGATGAATTCCGCACATTAAAATGACGACGATAGGCTCGTTGAGTTTGAATTATTGATCGATGATGTTCAAAATAAAGTTCTATGATTTTGGTTCGCTGGATAACGTTGTAACCTTCCAAAATTAATCTCCCAGATTTATTTTACAAGTCCTAAAAAGAAAAATAAAAAAAAAAATTAAACTAGAAAAGTTATTAATTTTTCAAATCCCTTCGCGACTTTTGCCCCACCCTGTATTTTCATTATTGTTCCTATAAAACTATGGCTATGAAACTAGGTTAAAATATTTTCTTACTATTTTTCAACTCTTCAAGTTAATTTGAGTACAATTAATGCTTGAAACATTTAAGGTATCAGAAAAATTACACTATGCGACAAAATAAAAAAAAATGAAATACACCCAGCTAATGACATACGAGTAGTCATAGCTAATCGTCAAAATAAGGGCATAAATCGTCATGTAGTCAAAATAATATTTTTGGAGTTCAAAATCGTCAAAATGACAGTAAATCGTCAAATCTGGCAGCTATGGACATAGTGTAAGTTGTGAGTTTTGTTGAATAAAACTTAAAAATATTTTTTTTTTAATTTCTTGAACGCTCCAAACTTGTTTTATTTGACAAAAACTGTTTTTTTTTTTTAGACTTTAGGCACAAATTTATTGATTACACAAACATTTCTAAATCGATGTCCAAAATTTGAACCTTATTAAAAAGAAGAGGGATGGGTCTTTAAAACGATATACATGTATATTTTATTTGACTTAATAAGATATGAGGTTTGATGAGCTAAACTTGACAAATGCGAATTTATTTCATATTTTTTCAAGTTTGTTCGTTCATAGTAGTAAACTTTAATAAAAAACTATGAAATAAGTGATGACATTCTGAAAGTCCATTATCTTGTGAAGATATTGACACTTTGTTTGATCAAATCGGAAAAAAATTTCTGTAGTTATTATATAAAGAGTCTAACAGGCGAGTTATATTTCTCACACATATTTTTTCAAATGAAATGAAAGAAGTGTTTTTTTTTTTTGCAAATATTATTATTTCTCTTTGCCCAAACATTGCCCAACTTCTGGTGGTCGCTTAAAATTGACACATTTTGAGATAAACAATCGAGAGCCATCAAAAATTCGGAAAATTTTTAAACTGAAACTGCATTTGATAAGATGAATATATATAAAAAATATAACAAGACTGTTATACTTTTTAAATAATAACTACGGTAATTTTTGTCCGATTTGATCAAACAAAGTGTTAATCTCTTCACAATATAATGCACTTTCTAAATGTTGTCACTTATTTTATATTTTTTAATAAAATTTTGCAATTAAGAATAGCTAAACTTGAAAAAATGAGAAAAAAATTATATTTTCCAAGTTTACCCCATCAAATCTCATAAGATATAAGTTTGAGCAAAATGTTTACGTATACCATTTTAAAGATTTATCTGTTCCCTTTAAAAAAAAAACTTTGGATTTCCAAAATAGGTTAAAAAATATTTGGGTAATCAATAATTTTGTGTGAAAAGATACAAAAAAACCGTTTTTGTCAAATAAAACAAGTTCGAGAAAAATTAAAAATTTATTTTTGAATTCTACTCAGCCTAGTAAATAACTTAGACTATGTAGTTACTCGGGTGTATTTTCACTGTCACACTGTGTTATTAAATAAAAAATCTGATTTGCTATTTAGCCGAACGAAAGACTTAGGCACCAAACCTGTTTTATTATTGCCGTGACAGTAACTGTGACAATGTATTTGACTTACAACCATTGTTGATATTGTCTTTATTTTTTAGACACTAAATACAATATAATATGAATCTAAGACAAGGGATTTTGTTTAATTAATTGATTATATTTCCTAACACTTCTTCCACAAAAAAATTGCCTAAAAAAAGAAATGACAGAAAAGGTTTGAATTTTTACGAGTTTCTTACTAATGATGCTTTTGTTTAAACAATAAAATTTATGAGTCAAATATTAATTTTATTTTTTATTTCTATTGTTAAGCAAATTGCGTTCTCTGTATTAGTAGTGTCAGACACCAGACATCGAGACTATTCTGTACCGGCCATCATAAAATCGTAAATCTTAACAAAAAGCTGCTTGAAAAGAATTTCCTTTTTTTAAGTATGTCTCAAAATATTCAAGGTAACCAAAAAATATTAGTCAACAGAAAACGTAAAATATTTAGGATGTTGAATTAAATACACAATAAAAATCTGTCATATGATAAATTGAAAATCTTTAGTTTACAGTATATGAGTATAGGTATCTATTACGTGTTAGCAAGTGAAAAATATTATATGAATTACTACTACGGCTACTGTTATGTTCTGAAGTCATTGGAAAGTTGCTTAAAACAATTTATTACTATCCCATCAAAATACTTAAATACAATTGTTATTTTGAATTTTTAAAAAAGAAAAATCTTTTAATATGATTTTGTTTTGTATTTTTGTTACAATTTAATTCATAAATTTCATAAACTGTACCACATTTGTAAATAATAGAAAATATTTTCAAGTCTACTCTACTAACATTAAATACACCTCCGTAAACGTACATACTTACATTTGTTACAAACAAATGTTATTAGGGATGTTTAAACATTTAGAGAAACTGCTTACGACAAAAAAATGAAGTAAAAAATCCTGTTTTTAGGTTAGGTTAGGTTAGTTAGCTAAATGAAGTTAAGTAAAATGGAAGGCATCAAAAGCGAAGTTTCTTAAAACTCTAAATTAAATGTAATTTATAATATTAATTTTGTTTTCAAATTTATTTTGACCTCTTTCAAATGTATTTTTACTTTTTCCTCTATAGTTGGGCTTTTAGGTCACAACAATTGAATTAAAACAAATTATTTTATTTTAATCTTTTTTTCTCATCCGACGTTCCGTTGGATAATCCCAACAACTTCAGGAAATAAAACGACATCCCTGAAGAAGTTGGGATTATCCAACGAAACGTCGGATGAGAAAAAAAGATTAAAATAAAATAATTTGTTTTAATTCAATTGTTGTGACCTAAAAGCCCAACTATAGAGGAAAAAGGAAAATGTAATTTATTTTACCCATAAAGTTCAGCTTTCCTTGCATTTACGATGTATTTTATAAATTATTTCTGTAATCTGCGATCTACATCGCCATTGAGCACGAGCTCTTCAACTGGATTCAATACTACGTAAAAATTTGCTCTCTTTAGGACCTAAGCCTGTTTATTTTAGTATTGAATATTCCGTGGTAGTATTAATACATTGTTACGAAAATGGAAACGGTGTAATATCGTTTAACATTAAAACTATAACCAAAAAAGCTACAAAAACAGAAACCATTAGTATGAAAGAAAAGGTGATAGACAAATAAGACAGAACGTAACAACAAACAACGTAAACAAAGTACACAAACAACAATGAAATCGCAATTGATTTCTCGAGAAGGCGAAAACATGAACATTCTACTTCAAGAACGCTCATCAGACTGTTTACGTGAGCATATAAAAAGGCAAGACAAAGCAGGCAGCCTGTAGTAAGAATTCAGTCAGTCTTGTGTGAAGACGCGTTGCTTGTGAAGAAAACAGTCGTGGTTTGAAGATCTCCGCTATACAGATCTAACGAAAAAGTGTTGTTGTTTACGCATAGGGTGTAAACAAAGAAGCATAACGAACAAGCAATTATTGTTGTATACGACAAGTTATAAAGAGTGGCACACAAAAATAGTGCGTACAATAAAGAATTTAATTGGAACTAAATACCAATTTATTTTTATTTTGTTTGCAACTCAAACGTTTTTAAAAAGGTAAAAACGTAACAATATTTTGAATCAGTAGTCAGGAAAGCCTACTTTTATACCTACTGCTTGCGGACGTGAAGCTTCAAAACAATATAACAATAGTATATTATATGTGATGTAATAGATCTGCTTCATTCTTATTTACTTACTTATTTAATTGGTCATTACAACCCTTTAGTTAATTTTTCCCTGAATGGCGGTACCTACAATTTAAAGTCGACTCCGAACGACAGAGTTTTTGATAAACTATTCATGGCAAATTTATACTTCGAGTTTTTGTCACTAGACTGCTATAATGAAGTCGCCGCAAATAAATGTTTTCATATTTTATTTTTTTTTTTTTTTGATGTCTGAGATCGCGTCTAATAAGCCATCACATTAATTACTAGTCTACTGTGACTTTAACGGCGGCTGCTTTATTTTGTAAAATATGATTGTTTCAGCGAATTGTCATGCGTAAAATTTCGATGGCATCCGATTTTCTAAAGTTTATAGATTACATATCATTAAACTAACATTTATGAGTCAAAATATAAAAAAAAAAAATAAAAATAAATAAAATAACATAAAAACAAAAATAAATGCTTTTAATAGAACTTGAGTCCCAAATATTCTTTTTCGGCAGTCGAAGTATTAAAGATCAAAATATTTGATCGTATTTATATTTCGTACAATATTTGATGATGCTACACGTCACCCGATGTGACAGTCTAGTGCGGGCCACCAGTGGTACGCGCCGTCCGATAATGTAATATAAAAGTGAGAAATTTATTCTTATTTCGGTACCTCTTATTGTAAGCTAAACTCGTTCGACAGAAAACAATTTAGTTCATTTCGAAAAATGTTTGTTTATCGTAAACTTTTTCTGGGTTCTGGCGTGGGAAATATCGACTCCAATATCTTCGTCTAGTTAACTATACATAAATCCTAAACAATTTAAAGTCTGACTACTTTAAAACTACATACAAGAGGGTTTATTCGCGTTGCATTTGTGTGTTACAGTTTTAGTTCATAGTTCCACAAATAGTGTACGTTGAGGTACAACTCTGAGTTTCAAAATGTAAATCGCGAAATTTAGAAATGTCATCTTTAGGGATGAAGCTATTTTCTTGATGAATGGCTATGTGTACAAACAAAATTGTTGAATCTTGAACCAATCCACAAGAGACACAAGATTGTCCAATACCTTCTGAAAAAGTCACTGTTTGGCCTGGATTTTGGCCTGAAGCAGTATTTGGACCATATATATTTGAGAACGCCGTTGGTCAGGCCATCGCTCTAAACGTTGAGCACTATAGGTTCATAATTACCGAAATCTTTAGGCCTGAAATAATGTCAACAGAACGGCACTACGTGTAGCACAGCACATGACTAATTGACTACTATGCACGAACGATCATGGTCACCTTACGTTTAGGTGATGTGAACTATGAGGTGAATGCGAATAAGCCACAAACCACAGCGTTTCTTAAAGTCATAAGTCACATAAACCATGTCATTGGTGAAATTCAGCTCGATTTATGCACCAAAGTCGTCGGCTACACCTAGAGAAGTCGTGGTGGGCTTTTAAACGATGTATTATGCATTCCTGCCGGACTATTGCAGCGTGTTCCAGGCGGAAGTAATGGCCATCTACCGGGCCGCATAGTGGATCCTCGCACACGGAGTTCCTTTCAGCTGCATCTCAATTTTCTCCGATAGCCAAGCTGCGATAAAATGTCTCTATCGAACGTTTCGGATAATTCTAGAATCGTCAGGGAATGCCGCCGCAGCCTTAACCTTCTTTCTGGGCGATTCAGTGTAACACTTATCTGGGTCCCCGGACACTGCGACATTCCGGGAAACTGCAGAGCAGACGAGCTAGCCAGGGCTGGCGCACTTCTTTCGGAATCTTCTTCGATCAACTTGGGAATGTCACTTACCTCGTTTAAACTGGCCATCGCGCGGAAATTCTCCCGGGACGCCAACCTATCCTGGATCAATGAGGAGACCTGCTCCACCGCTAGACTCACTTGGCCCTCAATGGATAGAAGGCGCACCAACCAGTTACTTGGACTTGGTCGTAACATCATCTCGATCACAGTTGCCATGCTTACAGGTCACTGTGTTATGGGTAGACACGCAGAAAGAATGCGACTCCCATTTAACGATTTCTGCCGTGGATGTAGATCCGCTGAGGAAGAGGAGACTGTTATCCACTTTCTATGTCAATGCCCATCTCTTGAGAGATGCAGATATAGGTTATTTGGCTCTCCAACCCTTGTTAGCTTGACGGAGCTATCGTCCATTGACGTCAAGGACATAGCCTCGTTTATAAAACTTTCTGGCTGGTTTTCCAGCGTGGGGTAGTCGTGCTTTAAATGTGCAGCCCTTGCGCTGACCGATTTCCCCCTCATTGGCTCGGAGGAACTGGGTCAGTACAGGGACTGCGTTCGCCTGTGGTGCCACAACGGGCCGCTATGCGTGCTCAAGTGAGCTTTTGGCATAAAGCTACCACATTAACCTAACCTAACCTATTATGCATTCAATAAATCTTTCAAATGAATAAAAAAAAAAATTCGATAATATCTCACACACACTTTGTTTTGTTTAAATTCTATAGTCGGAAGCGTTTCATGAAAGGTCTGATATTTATACATAATTTCAATGAACTCTGGCAAAAAGCTTAAAAAAGTATGAATTTCTCTCCATTATTAAATGAAGAAGTTTTTTTTTTTTGTTTTGCTTTTGTTTTTAATTTTCAAATAAAAAATAAAACAAAAATTCTAAACGTTATGACTATTAATAATATTTTCACTTCTTTTCTTCGTAATTAATTTCGATATAAAACTGTTAAAACATGATCTGAACACACTTAATGGTTGTAATGGAAACCGGTTAAACGAAAACTAATTATTAATATGCAGGCAATAAATTGAATTTAATTCAGGCCGTATGTGGGTTTCAAAGCAATTTCAATTGTAACTGTAAGAGGGAGTCATTGTAATTTTATTTGAATTTATGAAAGTCGGAAATACACAAATAACCCAGCAATAGTTTTTGCAAAATTTTGTTCCATAATATATGTTCTATTTGTTCTACAATATTGTTACGTTTTTATCTTTTTAAAAACGTTTAAAATATAAGTTCGTTGATTGCAAACTAAAATAAAAATAAATTTGTGTTTAATTTCAATTAAATTCTTTATTGCTTGCACAATTATTTTTGTATGCCACTGTTTTCAACTTGATGATACAACAATAATTTGTTTTACTCGTTATTCTTCTTTGCTTACAATCTTTTTGTAAACAACAACACTTGTTCGTTAGATCTGTATATAGGGTTGCCAGATTGGGTTTTAAAAAGCTGGACAAAACAAAAAAAGCTGGAAATAAAAAAATACAATTTTTGTCTCTGTTGGGACTACAAAATTCGAAATAGTTTGAGACAACTTCTCCGACATCTCCATTTTATTATGTTTTTATGTGTTTATCAAGCGAGCGGCTGCCTTCATATTTGATTATAATGTCTGTTTGGCATAATGTACACTCTGCCGTGTAATTATCTTTTTTTCTTATCCAATTAGCATATTTTGCAAACTTTTTCCATCTATCACAGAAAGTTGTGAGTCGTCTTTTTGATGGACCAGCTTCTTCATCAATATCCATTTCAAGATTTTCTGCAAATTATTTTTATTATTTTCATGTACAAAAAAAAAATAAAAGCTGTACGTAAAGAAATTGACTATCGCTCGCAATAATATTTATTATGACATCAGCTGTTCAAGTGTTGAGACAGACATGTTGTCAGTGATGATAGAAGAGGGAAATCATAACTTAGTTGTATAACAAATGTACCATCAGTGTTGGCTAACATGATTTGACAAAGATAACATGAAAATTATTGCCCAAGTTATTGCAGTGTACTAAAAAAATTTCTATTTAGCTGGACAAATTAAATTTTAGCTTGAAACTGGACAAGCATCAAAAAAGCTGGACAATCTAGCCAAGTCCAGCCAGGCTGGCAACCCTATCTGTATAGCAGCCATCTTCAAACCACGACTGTTTTCTTTACACGCAACGCATCTTCATACAAGACTGACTGAATTCTTGCTACCCGTAGCCTGCTTTGTCTTGCCTTTTTATATGCCCACGTTTTCAGTCTGATGAAGCTTCTTGAAGTCGAACGTTAGGGGTTCCGCCTTCCCGAGAACTCTATCGCGACTTCATTGTTGTTTGTGTATTGTGTACACATTGCTTGTCGTTGCGTTCGCTTACTTGTCTATCCCCTTCTCTCTCACACTGTTGTTGTTGATTTACTTGTAACAAGCTCGCCACATTAGTCTGTGTGGCTTTTGTTTATCGTTTTAATGTTAAACGATGGTACACCGTTTCCATTTTCGTAACAATATGTTGAGTTTCTTCACTATACTTTACATTAATTTGATTGATGTTTGAATAGTTTTGTAAAGAATTTTTACATTAAAAATCTTCCGTGTACATTTACATGTAGAAAGTATTTTAGAAAATTGCAGGATTTCATTTCATTTCTTTACTAAACTGTTAAGACCTTTCATAATATAAAGGTTATTATCGATTACACGGTGCGACAGTGAAAATACACCCGAGTAACTACATAGTCCACGTTGTTCAGTTAGTTGAGTAGAACTCAAAAATAGCTTTTTTTTATATTTCTCGAACCCTCCAAAATTGTTTTATTTGACAAAAACTGTTTTATTTACTTTACGCAGAAGTTTCTGTATTACTCAATAATTTCTGACTTGATTTCAAAAAATTTAAATCTTGTCAGAAAGGGTAGAGATGGACCTTTAAAACAGTATACATATATCTGTTATTCGACTTAATATGCTATGAGATTTGATGAGGTAAACTTGGAAAATTCGAATTTTTTTCATATTTTTTCAAGTTTGCTCATTCATAGAAGCAAACTTTAATAAAAAAATATAGGATAAGTAATAATATTCTTAAATTCTGTTCTCTTGTGAAGAGATTGAGTCATCATTTGATCAAATCGGACAAAACTTACCGTAGTTAGGTTAAAGAGTCTAACAGTCGATTGATATTTTTTATATATATCATCTCATCAAATGAACTTTTAGTTCAAAAATTTTCAGAATTTTTAATGGATCCTGATTGTTTATCACAAAATGTGTCAATTTCACGTTTGAGCGACCACCAGAAGTTTCCCAATGTTTGCGCAATGAAAAATAATGATATTTGCAAAAAACACCAATATTAGCCGACTTCTGGTAGTAGTGCAAGCGTGAAATTGACACATTTTGCGATAAACAATCAAGATCCATCAAAAATTCTGAAAATTTTTGAACTAAAAGTTCATTTGATGAGATGATATATATAAAAAATATCAATCGACTGTTAGACTCTTTAAATAATAAGTACGGTAATTTTAGTCCGATTTGATCAAATGATGACTCAATCTCTTCACAAGAGAACAGACTTTAAGAATATTATCTCTTATCCTATATTTTTTTATTAAAGTTTGCTAATATGAATGGACAAACTTGAAAAAATACGAAAAAAATTTGAATTTTCCAAGTTTACCTTATCAAATCTCATAGCATATTAAGTCGAATAATAGATCTGTGTATATCGTTTTAAAGGACCATCTCTCCCCTTTCTAACAAGATTTAAATTTTTTGAAATCGGGTCAGAAATGTTTGAGTAATCCAAAAATTTGTGTGTAAAGTCAAAAAAATCAGTTTTTGTCAAATAAAAAAGAAATATAAAAAAAATATTTTTGAGTTTTATTCAACAAAACTCACAACCTACACTATGTCATTAGCCGGGTGTATTTAATTTTTTTTATTTTGTCGCATAGTGTTATTAAACAATTGCAAATTTAGAAAGATTAAAAAAGAAAAGAACTAAAAACTAATAAAAATCAATATTCCGCTTAAATTGTGAATCAGGTCAAGATAAAGGAAATAATGAGGAATAATTTTTAATGCAAATGCCTTATGAAATCCCAAATCAACAGAAATAACTGGAAGTGACTGATAAACAGCATTTAAACAGACTTGAGAATATAATCAGTTACCTGTACATGGAAGAGAATGTAATAAAAATTAAAAAACCAAATACAAAAAAACAGATATTTAGACATGCATTCATGAAAAACTGAAATAAAAATAAAGAATTATTATGGATATGCATAGCGCACCATTAAATACACATTCGACATTCACACTCTACAAAAAATTATTAAATGCTTGCATTCTAGCTAAAGAAGCAGATGTGAAAAACATAATCTGACACAATTTCTGTATTCTTTTTTATGTTTAAAGTTATTTTCTTTATATTTTCTTCGTTTTTTCCATTTGTACGGATCTGTAAGTAAAGAAAATTAAACAAACAACGAAAATATCAGCCAATCAGCTATCATGCAAACTTGAATGCAGGTTTTTCTGTAATCGAGGTTCTACAAAAACATTAGGTATTGTAAAAAGAATTCCATTGTATATGTCTGAAGTCTGAACATGTATTGTTTTGATCAATAACTCCATTGTATTACATTCACCCTCGTTACTACTGGCTGAAAACTGTCCAAAGTACCTCCTGATACAATTAATCAGTCCTTTGACAATTAACTGTAGACGTGGGCATTGTCTCGAACCCAGTATTTAGATCCCGTGATTATGGAAATGAATATTCAGACCACATACTTAGAACCGATGAGAAATAAATGCATCCAGTAAGGAAACACCTGGTGTTGGACTGAGAATTGTCCTTGCAGCATCGTTAAGTTTGTCAGGATAGTAAGCTTAGAGTAGACAAAAGGGTTTGACGGGAGGATAATAACGACGCCTCCGTTCTATAACATTCTAAGTCGAAAAAGTGTGTTTTGAGTTATGAGCTCCCAAAGTTTTAACGCTACATAGGTCTATATGTGTATTCTAAGTAGATTAGATCAGCGCATCTTAACCAAATTTTGACACTATTTAAGTTAGAGAACGTAAAATTTAAAAATGCAAGAACATTAAAAACGTTCTAAGTACACTTAGAACGTTATAGAATGGAGGCGTCGATACGGTCGTAGTATATTGTTACGAAAATGGAAACGGTGTACCATCGTTTAACATTAAAACGAATACACTACTCCCTCTCTTCCATCTTTCTATAACCCATTTTCCTAAAAACCTGCACAATGCACTGCATGAGTAGGGGCAATCCCCTGAGTGCTGGTTTCACCAAAAAAAAAAAAAAGTAAACCAACAAACCACGCAACCACACGCAACACTGGCGGTATGAGAAACCAGGTTATAATCCTAATTAAAGAGTTATAATGACCAATTATAATGTAATGTAATATTTAATATTGTGAAGTCGCCGTAGCCTAGTAGATAGTGTGTTAGCTTATTAGACGTAAAGTCCGGGTTCGTATGCCAGTTCAGGCATCAAAAATATTTCTTCGGCGACTGCCTGTCAGCAGATTTCTAACAAAAACTCTGCGAGTAAATAAAATTGCCAAAAAAATCTGTCGTTCGGAGTCGACTTTAAACTGTAGGTCCCGCCACTTATGTATAAATTAACACACACAACATAAGTGGTGTGAGAAACTAGGTCAATAATCCTAATTTAATATTGTTACGAAAATGGAAACGGTGTACATCGTTTAACATTACATACATACATAATTGGTCATTACAACCCTTCAGTCAGGATTACGACCTAGCTTCTCACACCACTTATGTTGTGTGCGTTAATTTTATACATGAGTGGCGGGACCTACAGTTTAAAGTCGATTCCGAACGACAGTTTTTTGAGAAGCTTTTCATGGCAATTTTATTTACTCTCAGAGTTTTTGCCAGAAATCTGCTGAGAGGAAGTCGCCGAAGAAATTTTTATATTTTCGTTTTGATGTCTGACCTGGGATTCGAACTCGGGCCTTCAGTCTAATAAGCCAACACACTACCTACTAGACTACGGCGACTTCACATCGTTTAACATTAAAATAAGGAAAAGCTACACAAACAAATACAACGAACTTGTTACAAGTAAACCAAAAAACCATGACTATGAAAGAGAAGGAGATAGACAAGTAAGCGAGAACGCAACAACAAACAATGCAACCAAAATACGTAAACAACAATGAAACTGCGAGAGTTCTCGAGAAGGCGAAAACAAGAATGTTCATCAGACTGTGTTTACGTGGGCCTATAAAAAGTCAAACAAAGCAGACGACGAGTAGTAAGAATTCAGTGAGTTTTGTGTGAAGACGCGTTGCGTGCGAACAAAACAGTTGTCGTTTGAAGATTGCCGTTGAAAAGATCTGCATTGTAAGCAAAGAAGAATAGCGAACTAAACAAATTGTTGTTGTATTATCAAGTTGTGAACAGTGGCACATAAAATAGTGCGAACAATAAAGAATTTATCTAAAACTAAACATAAATTTATTTATATTTTGTTTGCAATCAACGAACTCATATTTAAACGTTTTTAAAAAGGTAAAAACATAACAATATAGTACTATTGCTTTTTACAACTATAATATTAATTACGCCGTAGTCTAGTAGGTAGTGTGTTGGCTTTTTAAACGTAAAGCCGGGGTTCGAGCCCCAGACCAGACATCAAAACAAAATACAAAAAGTATTTCTTCGGCGATTTCCTCTCAGCAGATTTCTGGCAAAAACTCTGAGAGTAAATAAACTTGCCATGAAAAGTTTCTCAAAAAAAAATCTGTCGTTCGGAGTCGACTTTAAACTGTAGGTCCCGCCACTTATGTATAAAATTAACACACACAACATAAGTGGTGTGAGAAACTAGGTCGATAATCCTGACTGAAGGGTTGTAGTGACCAATTATGTATGTAATATTAATTACGACTATAATATAATCGAAGTCATCGCAGTCTAGTAGGTAGTGTGTTGGTTTATTCGATGTGAGGCCACGGTTCAAACTCCAGGTCAGAAGTCTCCAACAAAACGAATTATAAAAAAATATTTCTTTGGCGACTTTCTATCAGCAGACTTCTGGCAAAAACTTTGAGAGTAAAATAAAAGTACCATGAAAAGTTTCTCAAAACTCTGTCGTTCGAAGTCGACTTTAAACTGTAGGTCCAGCCCCTTATGTATAAAATTAACGCACACAACATAGGTGGAATGAGATGCTCGGTCGTTATCTTGACTGAAGGATTGTAATGATGAAAATTACGTACATACATATCGACGCCTCCATTCTATAACGTTCTAAGTGTACTTAGAACGTTTTTAATGTTCTTACATTTTTAAATTCTACGTTCTCTAACTTAAATAGTGTCAAAATTTGGTTAAGATCCGCCGATCCGTTCCGAAGTTATAGGGAAAAATCTACTTAGAATACACATATAGTTGTACGTCGCGTGAAAACTTTGAGAGCTCATAACTCAAAACACACTTTTTCGACTTAGAATGTTATAGAACGGAGGCGTCGATATGTAATAATAATATTGTCTAGGTTAGGTTAGGTTAGGTTAGAGGACGTGTACTTGTCCGTTAAGACAAGTACAATACCCGGAGGTCGAAATTGACCCATTGTACAACGTCCTTGGAGAGGGAAGGAAATAGAGGGAACAGGATGAAAGGAGGGCATAAGGGTAAGGGGAGGATGGGAATTACACAGAAAAAAACAGACACAAACAAGGGTTGAGCGCGCGACTACACTTATGAAGCCCTAGCACCTCTCAACCAGCTCAAACTGCTAATGAATCTGTGGAGAGCCTTGATGTCGGCTCTCGACACAGAACTCAAGCTCTCAAAGAAGGCCCTGCCAAGGGTCCTCAACCTCAACCTACCAAGGGCTGGGCAGTTACAGAGGAGGTGTTCGATAGTCTCTAATTCCTCCTCATCGCGACATACTCTGCAATAGTCCGGCCGTCAGCGACCTAATCTCGCAGTGTCCTGTGATAAAACCGACAACCAACCTTACGCTGGCCTTAACCAAGCCCAGCAGCCAATCTGTTCTCTTACTATCCACAGCAGGCCATAGACGTCTAGAGACAGAACAACCTGATCAGTTCCTCCAACGCCTCTGCTCTTCCTCCCTGACCCATCCATCGATGAGGCCATAGAGGTGGCAGACTGGGGGTTCAGGACCAACTATTAAATCGCCCCCCGAAAGGGAACCTAACCTAGCGAGGGCATCCGCCGTCTCATTGCCCAGTATTCCGCTATGACCCGGAAATATTGTCTAAAGCCAACCACTTGTAGAGAAAACTGTTCAGTTTCAAGATCTTAATAAAGACGTATAGCATTTAGAAGAGCTTGTACTAGATTATATCACATCTATTCACAAACACTACAATGCTTAAACCGCTTATTCTGATTAAACACAGATTCTATTGACGTTGCTGTAAGTGACTCATTCTTTAAGGGGGACTTAGACATTAACGCAAAATGTATTGTGTCTTCAGCTTTAGCATTTAATCGCCTACGTAATAGTAATAAAATAATAAAATTATCTTTTGGAAAAACTAAAGGATTAATTCTTACAACACCTTATATAACTGAGAATAATAAAAATCATTGCAACAATATTTATTTCAACTGTCTGTCTGTCTGCCAACACATTTTTTGCTTGATTTTATGAAATCCCCTGTCGAAAAATTAATGTGCCTATAGGAAGACATAAATATAATCCAATGACTCTGATATTAATGTTCTTTATAACATCGAATTTTATAGTGGAATGAATAAATAAATTATTTTCAATTACCATATCCAGATTATAAAAATAGTAGAAATTCTTTATGATAATTTAATTACAGATAAATCAATTTCAGAACAGCCCTAGTAGTGTAGAACATCTACCGGTTTAAGTGAGCATTATTGAGAAATAGAGTTTCGTTAATACATATTCTTTGTGTTTCTGTATTTTTGAAATCAATTCATACAACTTCTCAAATAGTGAGCCCCCCTTTTCCTTTTGTCGCTGCAGCGCAAATATAACAAATGATCGTTTAATTGCTTCATTATGCTGCAATGCATTTTGAGTCCAGTAAAAATCAACTGATGATTGACTGTTATGATTGGCAAATGTCGAGGAAGTTGCTTCCTACAATAAACGAATTTGCTGCAGCTACAATTTAAAGCATGAAACACCTCAAGCGAATACTGTCGCATGCTTGTGTTCGTGCAACTGGCTCTACTTTTTACCTGAATACCAATTCAAATTGTTGCTTTTCCAATTATTTGATTTTGATTTTCATTTTTCCATTTTCTTAATGGTTTTTCGATTCCCTTAGCAAAAGACAAAATTCTTTAATTTCTTTACAATACCATGGGATTTCATTGGCTTTTTTGTTTTCGTTTTTCTAGATTAAAATTTATTTCATTTCATTAGCTTGCCCCCAGGGATAAAGTGTATATTAATGCAGTTCCTTCTTTCCAAACTAACCAAACTAGCCAAAGGGATTAAATTAATCATTTTCAGCTTTCAACTTTTGCAATATTTGCAACAACTTTTCTTACAGTTGTTGGACTTTTCGCTGTTTTTGTGTATTTTTTTTTTTTTTGTATGTATTGCAATGTGTTTTGGCCAGATTTGTCATAAAATTTTGTAAACAACTGTATTTACACAATTCGAATGCAAAGTTGCTGCAACACCATTTCAAAATGTTTTTATTTTTGTTTACTTGTAGACCGTTCACGTAAACCAACACGGCAACTTTAAATGCCGGCAAACGAAAAAAACAAAAATGAAAAATTGGGTTGATCGTCTTTGTCATGTAGAGAGAATCAGTTAGTCATTCTATCGGTTATCGGTTATCGGTGTGTTTTCATTTCGTTTTTTACAGTTTTCAATTATTTACAAAGACAGAGAGAGAAAGAGATTAGAATAACTCGTACAATTACAATTTAAAATGGTAATAAATCGCGCAGTCATTTATTATGACTTTAACTAAATTGAAAAGCCAATCTGCGTTCATTTCTTCTTACAAATATTTCTCGCTTATTTCATTCTCTATGCAATGTGAAGAGGTGTGAATGAATATTTGGAACTGATGCTCTGCCACCATATAAGCTTTGAAGAGCTGTTCAATTTGGAGCGTGTAAAGCATTAATTTTGAAAAAGTAAATTTTTCAAACTACATAAATCGCTTCTATTTGTGAAATCCTTGCATCTCTTTACAGATTCATAAATAGTTTGGCAGCCAATTAAAGTGTAAAATTGTTTTGAATTTTTCTTGGAAAAAAAATTTTTTTTTGGAAAAGTTGTTGTTACTGTTACTTTAAAATTTGTGGCGATGTTATGATGAGTTATATCCATGACATATGTAATATAGTAAATGTTTATGTACATATTTATTCAAATAATACAGTTTTATGATCAAATTTGTTTCAGTTCTTTTGCAATCAGTGTAATAAAGTGCTTTTCATAATTATAGCACCACCCTAATTTTTTGAATTTCTAAAAAGTACATTTATAATAACAACAACAAAACATTTCATTACGTGTAATGTTAACGTAAAAGAAAAAATAACACAAAATTTTTCAAATTGTTACCGCAATTTTTACTTCAGTATAAAAATTAAGGTTTTTGGTCTTTGCATAATTATAGCACCAGTCTCAGTTTTGTTAAATAAGAAGCTTTATTTACCAAAAATGTTGATACTTTTTTACGTTTTGATGTCTGACCTGGGATTTGAACTCGGACCTTTCGTCTAATAAGCCAACACACTACCTACTAGACTATGGCGACTTTTTAAAAGTTCTTTATTATGTAAATTCTTCTGAATGACAACAGAATTATAGTCAAGCAAGGGATCTGTTCCTAGGCTATGTACAATGTTTGTTTTATTGCTTTTTAAAATCTTAATAATCTCAATCGATTATTAACCCTGGAGAGTAATCTTCGTCCAATAAGAATAACCTCATGCTGCTAAAAGGTGGTTGTCAAAACATTGTTTTTGTTCATATTATTGTGACAACATTTTTTAAGATTGATGGGTCCTTGCTACTACACAGCGTTCGCGCTTCTTTCAGCGATTACCAGCGTTGCTAGTGAGATAATTAAGATTTTACAAAATCGTTAACACAACAATAAAAAGTTCAAAGGCAATAAATATTGAATTGTAAACTAAAATGCGTGTCGCCGTAGTCTAGTAGGTAGTGTGTTGGCTTATTAGACGTAAATCCAGGTTTCGAGCCCCAGGCCAGACATCAAAACAAAAATACAAAAAGTATTTCTTCGGCGATTTCCTCTCAGCAGATTTCTGGCAAAAACTCTGAGAGTAAAAAAATTGTCATGAAAAGTTTCTCAAAAAAATCTGTCGTTCGGAGTCGACTTTAAACTGTAGGTCCCGCCACTTATGTATAAAATTAACACACACAACATAAGTGGTGTGAGAAACTAGGTCAATAATCCTGACGGAAGGGTTGTAATCATTGTTGCCAATTTGAAGTTTTTCCCGTCAAATCTGACGTTTTTGCAATGCCAATTACGGGAAAAAATGCTTTTTAGCGGTTAGCGTGAAATATGGAGTTTTTTACAGCGCTTTAGCGTTTTTTAGCTTTTTTTACTTTTAACGCAAACATTTAAATTTATATAGATTTTTTATTAAAATATTTTAAAAAGTCTCAAAAAGCTAAATTCTAAATTAAAAATTTTCAAATTTAAAAGAATCGATTTTTGTCCGAAAAATATATAAAAATTCTATAGATGTTCAGTGGCCATTTTCGAACATATAAGAAAAAGTACACCATACAGACTGTATGCAAACGGTAGTCCAGAGGGTGCTCTTTCCAACCGTGGTAATGGGATAGCTGAACTAATTTTGTGAGTCGAGATTTTCAAATTTTAAAAAAATCGATTTTTGGCCGGAAAATATATGAAAATTCTGTAGAAGTTTAGTGGCCATTTTCGAACATATAAGAAATAGTACACTATACAGACTATACGCAATTGTTAATTGTTTTAACGTTAATTTAAAATTTTTAAACTATTTATTTGACGGGTTTCTGACGGTTTTGTAAAAATTTATTTTAGCGATTTCTGGCGATTTTTAAAGCCCAATTTGATTTTTGAAAATTTGAAAAAAATTTGGCAACACTGGTTGTAATGACCAATTATGTATGTATGTAAACTAAAATGCGATCATTTAGATCTCGAATGAATTTACAACGCATCATCAGTAAGTGTATAACTGAAATAACAGAAAATAATAATAAAGTGAGAATATTATGTATGACAAGAGAATACCGCATCGCTGATTAATTATAAAATTCTGTAAATTTAATTGTAATTCATTAATCATAGCGTAAACAGCGAAACGAAACAAAATGCTTCAAAGCAATTAAAAGTTGAAAACAGTTTATCGGTCTTTCCAGATTCATTAGAGTTTAGTAGGTGAACCAACCAACTTAAGTTAAGATCTTTCAGAATCAAAGTTTTAACAAAATATTCCTGTATTCTTGCCGCACATTCTTGCTGTTGTTGTTGATTTCACAAATACTCGTATATGCGAGTATCATGTGGCTGCGAACAATGGCAATGGCAATGGCAACTGCAACTGCAACTGTTACAATTGTAATAACAATAATAATGCAAACACAACACAACACAACACAACAATACAAGCAACAATAAAATAATCATTATCACAGTCATCTCTCAAACAGCAATAGGAACACAACAACACAAAGTATTGTTAAGATCGCGTGTTGAAAAATGATGCACGTACGTTTATTGTATCGTATTTGACTCTTTTTTTTGTTTTTTTCTTATCAGAAATCTTGGCATGCCACTAAATGTGGCAGCATTCAAAAAAGACAATACTTACACACAGACAAACGGACAGATAGAATAAAGAGAGATGCATACATTGATTACATATGTATGTATTACGTACATACGTTTTTATTAGTTTAAATGAAAATCAACATTTATTTTCTCTCTCTTGTTTACAACGTATTTAGAATAAAAAGGTCTGGTTTGTTGTTGTTTTTTGTTTCCAACAACTTTTTTTATTCGTTTGTAATTTCAGATTTCCAAGTAATAAGCCGGAAGTTAAAAGAGAAATAAAAGATGATTTTGTTATTGTCTTTATGCTTTCGTCTATTTGCAGACAAATAACATGACGAGCCTTGGATTTGTTAAAAAAAAAAGAAAAATAAAAAAATTATTCTCTGAAGTACAGTAATCCTTCGATTTACGTAGCCTCGATTAACGTTGTTTCGATATAAGTACGTTGTCAAAGTTTTTGTTCCCTCTAACTTCAATTTGCGTCGTCATTCGATTTACGTCGCCTTTTTTGGAACCAACTGCGACGTAAATCGAGGGATTACTGTAAATATTTTCTTTATTGTTATGGTTAAAGTTCAATTAGAAAAAAGAAATTAAAGTTCTTCTGTTGTCTTTATAAAAATGGGTTTCTTTCTTGCCACGACACGCTACTTTTGAATGAAGTAAAGTTGCACAAAAGCGAATACAAATACGAATACAAAAGCCAGAGACAATTAATAATTTTTGCATAATCAAAGACATTGTCTTCCATTTTGATAGATAACGTACAGGGAAAGTCTAAAATATATTTTGTTTGCTTTTTTATGATCTCAATGAATAGGATTTGTTTGTAAAACATAACATCCTAATATTGCTCTCACTTAGGCTTGCCATATTTGAAATCGTAAAAAAACGTACATCGAAGTTAAAAAAGCAGTACAATTGAGTAAAAAGAAGTACAATGGTTTATTTTCAAAATTTATTTAATTCAATAAAAAAAAACTAACAAAAAATAGTTAAAAACAATAACAATGAAGAACATAAAAAAAGAGATCAAAACTATTTGTATTTAATATAAAAAATGAACTTAAAATTTAATTTAATTTAAATCAGTTTTTGTGATTTTAAATCTATGGAATTTATATATATTTCAGACTAGACTAAAATCAATGTATTATATTATGATAGTATTATTGGATTTTAAATTTATGTGAATAAAAACTCAAAAACAAATTTTCATTGTTTAATACTTCAAAATTAATTTAACAAAAAATAATTTTAATGGTATACTTTGATATAAGTATATACGTATATGTATATACATATACATTATTAATTTTTGAAAATTATTGACTTTAAAATTAACTGATACATTTAAATAAATTATAAATATTTATCACTTTTTTGTATTTGATTTATAATTTAATTTTTAACTTTTTCGGTTTTTAAAAAATTGAAAACCTCAGTACAACTGTATTCAAAGTTTGTTTTTATTATTAACTCGCTTTCCAAATTTTCTATTAAAAGTTTATTTCGTTCCTTCCTCCAAAAATTAAACATTAAACTAAAAATTCGTTCACTGGCTGCATTAGAATGAGGAATTGAAAAGACGAAGCAACAAATGTTTTCAAAAGTAGGAAATGATCCACTATTTAAGAATTCTTTCCACTTTTCTTCTGCAGATTTTTCTTTTTCAATTTTTTCAGCAAATGTTTTTAATGATATAAATTCGTCAAAAAGTTGATCTAAATCAATATTTTCCACAAATTCATGAAAGGAAATGTTGAATTAAGACGGAAAATTGAAAGTTTTTCAAACTTATTATTTTCTAATTGAAAGTACTTATATTCGATAAAAACTCTGCTACGCGTTTTTTAAAAAGACAAATCTTTTGCTGATTATTGCAACTGCTACATATACGTTCGGCTAAAAACCCATAAAATTTTTCATCTTGCTGTTGTTCAAATTTGTCATTTAACTGTGTTATTATTTGAAACATATCAATTATTACAAGGCTATTATTTTCTTCTAACTTTTTAATAGCAGATATTATTGTATTTCCTATATTATGGACAAAACCGAGGTATGCTTCAGAAATTTCATTTTCGAAAAATTGGCATAAAACAGGGAAACAACAATCTTGCGACAAAAAATAAGCCTTAATAGCAGCATAGTTTTTTAAAAATCTCTTCACAGAGGGGGTTACAGAAAGTCATCTAGTTGGTACATGACGGAGCATTTCAGACCATTCCAAATCGCAAAATTCAAACATTTCTTTCAGATTTGCAGTTTTTTTGTTGATGCCGAAAATTCATTAAAAACTTTAATTACAATATTTTCTAAATCAAATTTGAATATTTTTAAAGAATTTTTAAACGCATTATTTAATACGTGACAAAGGCATCCAATACCTATTATATACGAATTTGCTTTTTTAAGCTCAACAAATACACTTTTTTATTTCCAAAATTTACGTTGGCATTGTCTGCGCAAAAGCTTGTGATGTTTTCTAAACTCGGTTTTTGACTCTCCAATTTATATTTATAAAGAATTTGAAATATCACTTGATATTTCGGAGTCAGAGTTATAAAAACTTAAAAGTTTTGTGCAGACTCCATTTTCTTTATCAAAATATCTCACAACAATAGGAAATTTTTTTATTTAATATTACCTTTGTTAGAAGCATCTGTGGAGATTGAACAGGACATGTTTACCTCTATAAAATTATGGTGAAAGTACAAAAAAGTACAAACAAGGTTGAAAAAAGTACAAAGAGAAGTACAGATACTAAAAAGAAGTACATTTGCGTACTTCTTTAGGGGTTATGCAGTTAAAAGTACAAAAACTAAAAAAAAGTACGCGTACTGCTGAAAACAGTACGTCTGGCAAGCCTACTCTCACTCATCGACGATAAGACCCAGGAACAAGTCTATTCGAAAACCAATATTCAGTTTACAACTCCCTGTACAAAATGTGGTGATTAAAAATCTTAATCAATGTGTCAACCCACCGCATAAAAGCTTCAAAGTTATTAACCAGCAAAATTCAAAAAACAATGTTGTCAACGATAAAGCAAAGGAAACCGTTGTTGTAGTTTCATTAGCCTCAACAGAATGTTGAAAGAATGAAATGTTAAGATGTTAACATTGAAATGAAGTTTATTTTCGTTGCTAATTTGTTAATCATTAATCATGACATTTAAAACTGGTTTATAATGAATATTTTTATGCAAAATATATTGTACGTAAATATGTAGCTACATGTGTATATACATATGTACATGCTGAACAACATACAAATTTATTTAGCAATTTGTCTAATTTTATAGGGGAATTTATACAAAAACATTAATACGATATTACTAATGACAAGAAGGCTGTAAAAACGATATTTAACTTCTGTTATAATCAATATTGTGTTATTTCAAACAGAAGATTTCTATTAAACTGAAATAACAAGTTATTAAATTTTAACCCTATATGGCCACGATAGTCCAAGATTTTGCGTGCCAAGAAATTTGCTTTAGAAATATTTTTCACAATATTTTTTCATCTCTGTGCAGTTGTAAGATATTGTTTCGAATATTCGAATTCTTCTCAATAACTGTATTGCACAACACAGTATGGGTTAAAGGGTTGGATTGTAAAATAGGAGTCCATCGCCCAACTTCATGCATGAATTTTTAACAATTTTACAGTCAATCTCAAGGAGTTTCAATTTGGTTTGAGCTAATTTTTTTTTTTTTATGAAACCAGCACTCAGGGGATGGCCCCTACTCATGCAGTGCATTGTGCAGGTTTTTTAGGAAAGGTAGAAAGGGGGAACAGATGCGAACGGCAAGGAAACGAGTTGCTGCTAGGTGACTATAAAATGGCCAGTGCTATACCTTCACCATTAGACAGTCTACAGGCAATCGTCCCCAAGAAGCCCGCAGTTTCTCACACCACTTATGTTGTGTGTGTTAATTTTATACATAAGTGGCGGGACCTACAGTTTAAAGTCGACTCCGAACGACAGATTTTTTGAGAAACTGAGAAGAAATCGCCGAAAAAATACTTTTGTATTTTTTATTTTTTTGATGTCTGGCCTGGGACTCCAACCCTGGCTTTTACGTCTAATAAGCCAGCACACTACCTACTAGACTAGAAAAATAAAGTGTATATGAAGTCGCCGTAGTCTAGTAGGTAGTGTGTTGGCTTATTAGACGTAAGGTCCGAGTTCAAGCCCCAGGTCTGACATCAAAACAAAAATATGGAAAAATATTTCTTCGGCGACTTCCTCTCAACAAATTTCTGGCAAAAAAAAACACTGAGAGTTAATAAAATTGCCATTAAAAGCTCCTCTGTATCTGTAGTTCGGAGTCGACTTTAAACTATAGGTCCCGTCACCCATGTATACAATTAACGCACACAACATAAGTGGTGTGTGAAGCTAGGTCGTAATCCTGACTGAAGCGTTGTAATGACCAATTATGTTATGTATGTATAAAGTGTATATGAGTATGTAATATCATCTAAATTGTTTCATCGTTTGGAAAATCTATTTATGTATAGAGCATGACATCGTTCAAATATCTGCCACCGGTTTTCCTCAGTGCAGCGCATTCGAAATGTCGAATTTTCTAGCCACTGGCGCATAAATTCGGCAGATGTCATGGGTTATTCTGGCTTTGAGTAAAGCTATGTATTGTGTCTTATTCGCATATGCCTGAGACAGCACAAGAAAAGTCTAACATGAGACAACCATGGCCTCAAATCGGTCGTTCTGAATATTCTATGTCATGGGCTAAGTGGCTCGTAGCACTGATCTGTTCAGGTCACATTTTACTGGCATCCAGATAGATCAATTCAGGCCAAAAGAAGGTAATAATTAGCGAACTATAGCGGTCACCATTGTCAGTGATTTGTTGCCAAACAGGCCAACGTTATTCTCCATGAAATACGAAACAATTACTCTTCCAGTCCAAAATTTACAACAAACAGTAACTTACCAATTCGATAATTTTGTCTGTTCACATATTCATTAAGCCCGAAATTGACCCCATCGCTGAAGATGATTTTTCGATGAAATTAAGTTCAGTTGCCAAATGCTCCAAAACCCATACAGCGAACACCCGTCATTGGCCATTATTGTTCATGGTGATTTGGCAAAAGAGACTGAATAAGTGGCAACTAATTTGACAGTTGTAGCTTCATCAAGATGGCAGTTATCAACTGTTAAAGTATGGTCTTCCTATTGGAAGATCGTATCCTAAGCAAGTTGAATGCCGAGATGTTTTAGATGTGATTGGAATGGAAACTATTTGATTATTTATTCGTAATAAATAATACTAGATGACCCGTGCGAATATTTCGCACCGTTAGTTGTAATTTTTGTAACATAATATGAAAATAATTAATAGAAATTTTATTAAAAGTATAAAAATATTAGAAATCATAATATATCATACATATTTACATACATACATATGTTTAAATGCTTTCATAATACTTCTTTGAATACAATGTTAGAGGTAATGGACATGATCATCGTTAACTTTTTGCCCGTACGAATCCTTAATACAAACAAAAATATCTTTAAGCGTACGCACTCGAGAAAAAGCCACGTATAACTGCCCATGTGAAAAGACCGGTTCTGGTAAATACAATCCTACCTTTTGAAGGGTTTGACCTTGTTTTTCTTAAAACCTTTTCAACTGTTAAATATCAGCTGACACTATATATATGTATATATTAAAAGACACCGTATTACTACAAACAATGCCATGACAATGACGACATTACCAAAATGGCTTTTAGAACTTTATATATTAGGTGGAATAGCATTACAATTAAGCGACCCTGTTTATCGCACTTGATCTAACAACTACTGCAAAGTATTGCCAAAACAGCTTTTTACAACTTAATATGCATATTATATATAACTGACTTAGTAATAAACGGCATTATAGTAAATAGCGGTATTGCCAGAATGGATTTTAATACATACTATATTATGTAGAACTGCATTACTATTAAGCGACCCTGTATTACCACACTTGAACAAAAACATATAATCATAATGACAACAGTATTATCATGCAGTTCTATAGAAAATATAATTTTTATCAATGAAAATATTAATATTTCAATTTATAATTATTTTTCGTCATTAGTGTTAGATATAAGCTTTAAAATGAGATATCATTCATTAAATTTGATGCGGTGGTATGGGAGATATTTGCAACCGACAAAAAAAAGTGCTTTAGAAATAATATATATGATGATTATTGGTAATGTGAATGTTACGTAAACATATTTATGTTAATTAACCCTTATTCTCCGTAAATGTAATTACTTTTTTAACTAAAAAATTTATTTCTGTGGGTATCGAGACGTATCATTGGGGTTCTCAAAATCCGGTGTCATTAGCAAAGGTGGAAATGTGTATATGACTCAATGTTCGAAATAGAGGACGAGCCTCAATTTACTATTTTGTTGTACACCGGTTCAATCAATCGACTCGAAAAGTCACCCTCATAAGTCACAAATTTTCAAAATTTCATTTGGAAAATTGTTGTCATTCACCGATTCAAACACTCTTATTTGATTAGAAATTTGTGAAATTTGTTAATCATATGGAAACTGAAATCATATGTAAGACTGTGTATATAATAAAGATCAAGATGTAGAGAGTTTTCAAGTTTTTTTTTTTTCTACACATGAAAGAGGTTCGAATGCTGATCAACAAAAACCATGAGGTCATATTTTAAATTGACCTTATGGATGTAGAGTGTATTCTGAAGGCATCTCATTAGTTAGATGCTTTTACGAAGAGCTATGAAATCCATTTACATTTGAGTCAATTAGCTTCTTTTTACTATACTCTCGCAGCTAGAAATTGTCTGGTTATACTCTCCTGTGAAGTTTTTTTTTTAAGAATTTTCCCCGAGAGCTTACCCAATGAAACAAATATTTAATGCAACCAAAATCCTTCGTTATTGCAATGAATGTTAGGGATACAGAAAACCTATAAATTGTCTATCAGAGATGCTAATATATCTTATGATTTCAGCTGATTTACAATGACTTCAGACAACATTTAAAGATTATAGCCTCTAACTCGTCTGTAGTACGGAATAAAAGTTCGCCTCAATGGTTATTAATTATTTAGTTTATCACCTGCTTACCCAGAACATCCAAGACTATATTTAGAGTATCATACACATACTAACTAACTACTTGTGTACATGTGTACATATCTACCCTGTCCAACTCAATATGTGTTGGAATGACAGTGTGACACTTTTTCTCATTCTACTACGACTACGACATTCTACTGCTACTACTACTACTGCTGCCAGTGTTAGAAATATTTTTAATAACGCAAAACAACATGTTGTTGTTCACTGCAGTTCATGTTGTGGCTGAATTCAAAGTCAACTTTATTGTTCAATTGCACACGTCTTGTATGCATGCAGCCGGCAATGGGACAAAAATTAACATCACATGCAGCAGCGAGAAGCACAACAGATCGACGAAGCGACTTAAATGAACAATAAATTAAACAATTTCATTTGAGTTTTTCTTTTTATAGGAAATTTTCTCTGAATCTAATATTTCTTAAAATTTTTATTTCTTGTTGTCACTTCGAATACAAGTTTTCACCGCGATGCTCTGGTCTCGATGAAAGAAAAATAGAAGAAATTATAATGAAAAGAGAAAAAGTTAAAAAGAAATGAAACTTTCCAGTTCATAAAGTGTTTGACAATCTAATAGTGACGGGCTGGCTGGCTGGCTGGATGGTTGCTTGGCTGACTAGTGACTCGCATGAGATTTTTTTCTTTTTATTTCATGAATTCAAATAAATTTTAAATTTCACACTCTTACAGTCTCCTCTACACCACAACAGGAGTTAATAATTATCTTGTTTTCATTAGAAACGTACATTGAGCGTAAATTATGTGGTAGTTTGTGGATTAATATGCATACGATGGCAATAAATTTAAAATGTAATGCGATTGTACAATATTAAGGTATGCATACGAAAAAATTTGGACATGCAAGTTTGTTTATTGTTATTTTTTATTTATTGTTATTTTTAATGCAAAAATGACCCAATAATAATTTTTTTTCATTTTTTAAACTATTCCAAACTACATAACTCGCGCAACGCCGGGTACAATCTGCTAGTTCTTATATAAACTTTCCGCTCTTTTTTTCTCTTTTATGTCTTTAATTTCTTTTTGCATTTTTTTCTTCAGGTGATTTTGGAGCATTAAAAGTCTAAAGAACAACTTCATTTTTGAATTTCTGATGGAATACACGGAGTATTTCTATTTTCGAGCCACTTTTCTTTCAGAGATGATACGGGTGACTAACCACCTTATAATTTTACTTGCTTTGCTGCAAATACTTTATTTTTTGAGTGCCCGGGTATATTAGCAGGTAGTGTGCCAGTCTAGTAGTGTGAGAGTCGTGGATTCGATTACGTGGATTCGAGACTCTAGTACTGAGAGCGTAATAGTTAGAATATAATTTGTAATTGTTAAGTCGCCTAGACTACGGTTCTTCTCTTTCAGCTAGTTATATTAGGAATGTTTGTCTTCCATTCAATTAGCTTTCCTATCGATTTTTAATTCTTATAGCAGTAGCTTGTTCTGGCACTTCAAATAACGGAAGTAGATGCGCCTTATTCATCTACATCTAATGGTGTTTTCTTTTCTACCAAAAAATATGCGTTTTATTAATGCAAAATGCAATTTTGCGTTTGTTTCTTAAAAATGTTTCGCCCTCTAAAAGGGTGGTATGTTTTATTCTAAATAATTCGCACTTGCCAATGGTGGAGGGCATTGCATTTTATACCCTGTATTAATCGAGAGTGCTGATAATGCCCTGTAAAGTAGATGACTTTTGTTTATTTATAGGGCTACCAGATGAAATTTAGAAAAAGTCGCCTGGTATTGTTATCCAATTTGAAGTTAATTTTTTCATTGCTTTGTGGAGTAATCTTAAGGAAATATTAGATTATTAAAGCTACATGGTCAGCAATATAAAAAATTGCATTCAATGTTAGAACAGTGTTAAAATATTTTTTTTTTGTTATAAAAAAAGTGTGCTAAAAATGAAGTCGAAAAATTAGCGATCTGGCAACACCTTTGAACAAATTGGCATTTCCTCATTCATTTTCTTAATAAAGCCCACTTCACATGGTAATACTTTACGTACGTAAAGTCTAATGGAAAAGTAAAATGAAATTCCATCCGTATGACAAAAAAGAGAATAAAAGTCGTATGATTTATATTTTTTGCGTTTACATGATCGGTATAAGACAATAACAAAGTAAAATGAAAACTGCTGTTACACTTTTTTTCTATGTGTTTACATAAAAATACATCCCTGATCTAATGCGACTTGCTTGTTTTTTGAATCATTTCAAAAAATGAAGAGGGCCATACGACTGTCAAAATTTTCATCCGTATTTTCTCTCAATGTGTGATGGTTTCATTACATAGTACGTTTAGACGATCACATCCGTACTCTTCTACACAAAATTTTGACAGATCATATTACTTGTGGGACCGTGTAAAGTAGGCTTAAGTGGTAAACACAGGGCATACCCTATTTTAATATTTGTGTTATGTTCTTCTCAAATAAAAAATGACATTACAACAGGGTTGGTCAAAAATTTTTTTAATGCACCTTGTAAGAGGGTGACATTTTCTTCGTAGAAAAGAAAACACCATAAGTGTATCGTTATTGCTGTTATTGTTGCCCGTTTCGCTTCATCGGATATTATCATGAAAGCAATACAACGAATACAATTTTATGGCGGTCATCTTCTCGGAGAGCACTATATAATGCCATGAGATTAATCTGTCTATACACTCAGCACTTGTGAATACAAAATAGTGAAATAGATTTCAAGAAAAGCCTGCAGAGACTTTGAAAGGAGTTGGCGCATTATGTTTTGAGTTTGACCAAAAGTGGTTAAAACTTGCGTAAGAATCTAGTAGTCACCGAAGTTTAGTAAGTAGTGCGTTGGCTTATTAGACGTGAGGCCACGGTTCAAACCCCAGGTCAGACATCTTCAACAAAACGAAATATAAAAAAATATTTCTTCGGCGACTTCCTCTCAGCATATTACTGGAAAAAGTTCTGAGAGTAAATGTAATTATCAAGAAAAGTTTCTCAGAAATCTGTCGTTCAGAGTCGACTTAAAACTGTGAGCCCCGCCACTCATGTGTAAAATTAACACACACAACATAAGTGGTGTGAGAGGCTAGGTCGTAAACCTGACGAAAGGCTTATAATGACCAATTATGTATGTATGTAATAAAGGGTCCGCCAAATACCTTTTTTTTTTTGAAAATGCTTTAAAAAAAAACTACTGAATATTTTCTCAAATTTCTTTTTTTAGTTTGAAAGTACAATCCTTCCGGTTAATAATGGAAAATAATTTCATTCAAATGGCTGCCTCGGCTGGCCATGCAGTAGCCTACGCGATCGGTCCAATTTTTAAGCACATTATCGATTGTGTGCAGCTGTATTTCACCAATGGCTTCACGAATATTGTCCTTTAAAGCGTCAATTGTCTCTGGCTTGTCGGCGTAACACTTATCTTTGACGGCACCCCACAAATAATAGTCCAACGGTGTCAAATCGCAGCTCCGAGGTGGCCAAACGACATCAGCTCTGCGGCTGATAATGCGATCTTCAAGAACAGGGCGCAAAACATCGAGTGTAGCTAAGGCTGTGTGGCACGTAAAGCCGTCCTGTTGAAACCAAATGTTGCCAATATCCTCCT
This sequence comes from Sarcophaga caerulescens, assembly GCA_927399465.1. NCBI lineage: Eukaryota > Metazoa > Arthropoda > Insecta > Diptera > Sarcophagidae > Sarcophaga > Sarcophaga caerulescens. The sequence continues at coordinate 19,989,911 of OV656868.1, read as the reverse complement.
CTTCAATTTTTGTGAACAAAAATTCATTCAACATGGCCCGATAACGATCGCCATTGACTGTAACGGCCACTCCTTGCTCATTTTCGAAGAAAAATGGCCCAATTATGCCTCTGGACCAAAATCCGCACCAAACAGTGATTCGTTTTGGGTGCGTCGGCTTTTCAATGTATGCGTGCGGGTTTCCTGTGCCCCAAATGCAACAATTTTGCTTGTTTACATACCCGCCAAGATCAAAATGAGCTTCATCTGAAAAGAGGATTTTTTTTTTGCCAAAATCGGCATCTTCTGTAAGTCGATCGCAGGCCCACTTAGCGTTGTTGTTCAAGCGTATACACAACCATATTCGTTCAGCGGAAGGATAAAACTAATTATCTGTCAAATCACACATGAGCTAAGTGTTACCATTCACGAAATAAGCACTAGTTGAAAAAAAAAACGTTAGATGGCGGACCCGATATTTAATATTGTTACGAAAATGGAAGATACTGTGAGGTTTTTGTCAGTTTAGAAATATCCTAATTTTTTTATTGCGCATTCCTTAGTAATTCAAGTTGATATTTGATATGTTCGTTTTAAAAAGTCGCCAACTCAACGAACAATGGCAGATGATATCTTTTTTTTCTCTTTGTTTTTTTTTTTGTTTTCTTATATTGTATTACACCACAAATAATAATTATCGGATTAATATTGTGGCGCATGCACACAGCATGATATGAAATTTAATGCATAGTTTTAAAAGCATTAATAATTTATGCAATTAAGCCCGAATAATATGCATAAGAATGCACATTATTTTTCTATGCAATTAGTGGATTTGAATGTTTTTCAATTTTTCTTATGTTAACGAAATTTTAAAGTATTTCTTCAATAAATATCGTGTATATGTGATCAGTATGAGTTAAAAATTCTTGTTTTAGATAATTTTTTTCCCAAAAGATTTGCTTTCATTTTGTTAGAATTCTTGTGGAGCTCTTAACCGTTCGATGCTTTAAAATTGAATACAACTTAAATATATTTAAACTCACAAAGAAAAATAACAAAAGAAAGAAAATGAAATAGAAAACAATAAAAAATATCAAGTTTTCAAGATTTTCATTCGATTTCAATAGACGACGAACTGCAATAAAAAATTTTCAATTCTAAAAAAGATTAAATTTTCGTCTTCATAAGCGATGAAATTTTATGGAACTTTTCATTTTAATTTTCATTTAAAATTATCGCTTTCGATTCAGAATTGATTGAAATTAATTCGTGATAATGCGAATATACGTACGTTGATTTTATTGTCAATCTAGGCCTTATTTGGTAAGGGTTGCCAACAAATTTCAATTTAAATAAGTAATTAACATTTATTGCTAATACTAGCAGATTGTACCCGGCGTTGCGCGGGTTATATAGTTTGGATTAGTTTAAAAAATTAAAAAAAATTATTATTGGATCATTTTTGCATTAAAAATAACAATAAATAAAAAACCAGTTTATATGTTTCGAAACCGGTTTTGAAACCGGTTTCTTAAAAAAATGCAATTTTTCAAATTATTCGGAAACCGGTTTAACAAACAACACAGTTTTTTGAATACTCTAAGTCCTAAATATGAATGCACTCAATTTGCCCGTTTTTGGCCCCTTTCCCCCTTTTTGGACCCCTTTTGGTCCAACTTTATAAACGGAACAACTGCAATATCTATTTGAGAAACTTAACAAAGCTAAATCGTAAAAAATTGCCTTTAAAACAGATCAAATACAGCATTTATGCATAAGAGTACTAATTTTTGCCCATTTTTTCTCACTTTGTCCCATTTTTTCTCCCCTTTTGGTCAAAATTTTGAAAAGATTTATTGCCTATAACCTGCACCGACAAAAGCTCGATCAATATCCCAAATTTCAAGAAAATCGGTCCAGGCGTTCAGGCGTGATTGGCTATGCACTCAATTTGCCCGGTTTTGGCCCCTTTCCCCCTTTTGGTCCAACTTTAGAAACGGAACACCTCCAATAGCTATTTGGGAAACTTAACCAAGCTAAATCGTAAAAAATTGCCTTTAAAACAGATAAAATACAGCATTTATGCATGAAAGTACTAATTTTTGCCCATTTTTCTCCCTTTGTCCCATTTTTTCCCCTTTGGGTCAAAATTTTTAAAAGATTTATAGCCTATAACCTGCACCGACAAAAGCTCGATCAATATCCCAAATTTCAAGAAAATCGGTACAGGCGTTCAGGCGTGATTGGCTAACAAACAAACCAACAAACAAACAAAAAAACAGACTTACAGAAAGATTTATAATATATATTAGGATTAATTAATTTATTTTCACCTATAAAGTGATTTTGGTCTACTGGAGCAGATCCTAGAAAGTTTAGAGGTGACACTATCCAATCGTTGTTGATGTTATACTCACTCTGTGTTAGTGGAATTTCGAAGGCTTTCTGTATGTGTTAATATTTAGAGGGGATTGAAATTTCTTAATTTTGTAAACTTTAGAAACGATGACATAAAATTTTTTCGTCTATTCCGTGTTTTGAGACTTTGGTTTCAAAATCGACTACTTTAACCATTAAAGCACGCCATTCTAAATGGCATCAGATTATTTGTAAGCATTCATACCGGCATAGACATGGCACACAAGGCACTTCAAATTAAGAAAAAGTTATTAATGTGGTTAATATGGACTTTCGAATTTAAACAGATGATAATGGCAGTGTTGTTGAAGCCAGATCTGTCAAAATAGTTGTCATTTATTCAGTCCATGAACAAACAAAATTGTCGATACCAATTCACATGAGATCCAAGAGCAATCAATGCATTCCGAAAAAGTAACTAACTTTGTGGATTTTAGGCTGATGGCATTATCGGTTCAGATTTAAAGGTCGATGATTAATAAACTTATTTTGTCCTGAATTGGATGAGCTGGACACCATTGCCATGTGGTTTAAACAAAACGGCACGACGTGTCACTCAGCTCATTCCACATTGAATATTCTGCATAAGCAATTTGACCCTGTTAGAGTTGCCGTGGTCTAGTAGGTAGTGTGTTGGCTTATTAGACTGAAGGCCCGATTTCGAATCCCACGTCAGACATCAAAACGAAAATATTTCTTCGGCGACTTCCTCTCAGCAGATTTCTGGCAAAAACTCTGAGAGTAAATAAAATTGCCATGATAAGCTTCTCAATAAAATTTGTCGTTCGCAGTCGACTTTAAACTGTAGGTCCCGCCACTCATGTATAAAATTAACACACACAACATGAGTAGTGTGATAAGCTAGGACTGAAGGGTGCTGCGGGTTTCTGGGGGACGATTGCTGTAGACTGTCTAATGGTGAAGGTATAGCACTGGCCATTTTATAGTCACCTAGCAGCAACTCGTTTCCTTGCCGTTAGCATCTTCCACAAACACTATTCCCTCGCTTCAAAATTCCTATAACCCATTTTCCTAAAACCTGCACAATGTGCCGCATGAGTAGGGGCTATCCCCTGAGTGCTGGTTTCACCAAAAAAAAAAAAACCAATGGTATGAAACACCATTAAAAACTTTCAATGATATTTCGCACGCAATTTGTTTTTATTTAAATAAGGGATTCGCTGAATGAAAGATCCAATACTAAACATAAGTTCGTTGTCTCTTGAAAAACTTACATACATACATACATACATGCAGGCATGTCACAGTTTCCGATCGGAATGGCTTTGATTCCGTATATGCAATTCCGATCGATTTTGTTTTAGATTCTTCAGATTCCGAACGATTTTGTTCATTTCAAAAAATTATAAAATTGCTGCTTTTGAAATAAAGTATGGCAGTTTAGAGCATGACAAAAGAAAAAAAACATAATTAGTGAATAAAAAGTAGAACCAAAAAGATAATTTTAATTAAAATCAAAAAAATTATAAATTTTATATGAAAAAGCCGGTGATTTAAATTTTTGTGTTGTTAGAGCCAGGAGATGACAAATCGTTGTTGAAAAAGTACGCCGAAATGCATTGAGTGATGCAATACTTGGATGAAAAAATACAACACTTTGTTTTGTTTTTCTCAGCAAGTTTACAAAATTAAATTTCTTAAACATAAATATTAACTAAATACTTAGAAAACCTATGTAATAATAAAATATACCATTTTTTCTTTCAGTTTGATTAAATTTTATTAATATTTTTCTTTAATAAATCATCAAAAATATTAAAACCACTTTGAAAATTTAAAGTGGTTTCATTCCGAAGAAATTTTTCGTTTTCTAAAGACTCGAATTGAAATCACTTTCGATCGGAATTGCGGTCTGTGACATGGCTGATAATTGGTCATAACAACCCTTCAGTCAGGATTATGGATCCAGTTTCTCACACCACTTATGTTGTGTGTGTTAATTGTATACATAAGTGGCGTGATCTACAGTTAAAAGTCGACTCGGAACGACAGATTATTTGAGAAACTTTTCATGGCAATTTTATTTTCTCTCAGAGTTTTTGCCAGAAATCTGCTAAGAGGAAGTCACCGCAGAAATATTTTTTTTTTATATTTTCGTTTTGATGTCTGACCTGGGGTTTGAACGTGGCCTTACGTCTAATAAGCTAACACACTACCTACTAGACTACGGCGACTTTGAAAAACTTATACAGTGGGACCTCGATTTTCCGTGATGGTCGGGACCTGAAGCATTCTGTATAATCGATTTTCCCGGTTAATTGATTACCAATTTTGGCTAGTTTTTTAATAGATATTTTTATTAATTAATAAATGAATATGTATATATTTATATAAAAACTAAATAATTCAAGGATTTTATATACGTACATGTTTCAAAAATATAAAAAAAAATTATTTTGTCAGAAAACAGTGAACAGTAAATAAGGATTTCATGTACTAAAGAGGGAATTCCACTTTTTCGCTTGTTTGTCCAATTTAAAAAAAAAAATTTTGCTTATAATCACGGATAATAGAAGTAATCACGGTTAAACGATGCAGAAAAATTTAAATCGTTCCAAAATAAAATTAAGTCGATGCAAAAAATTTTCTTTTTCCATCCCGCATAATTGATGTTGCCGGATAATCGAATCACGGATAATCAAGGTCCTACTGTTAGGTTAGGTTAGGTCGGAGTGGTAGCTCTGATGTCACAAAGCTCACTTGAGCACGCATAGCGGCCCGTTGTGATGCCACGGGTGAACGCAGTCCCTGTACTGACCAAGTTCCACCACAATTAGGGAAAAGGAAGAAGTTGGTCAGCGCAAGGGCTGCACAAAGGTCCTACTGTACTCTTGTAATAATTTTAAATTAAAATTTCAAAATTTTAATAAATTCAAATTATATATATTATTTTGACCTGTTCCTTTGATAATCCAATCAATAAAATATTCTAGCTCAAGGTCAGTTTCTTAATTATCAATTTTCTTTATTGATGAAAATTTTTTATTATAAATTAAAGAAATTAATTTTTAAGTAAGTCAAAGAAGCAAATATTTTATTTGAATTAAATAGTTAAAGTTAATAAAGGCATTTAGAACACTGTGTTGTTAGTGTTGTAAAAATTTTAGATACCACTGTTCTTAAACTAGTACGTAATTACAATAGAAATTTCAAGAAAAACCTAAATGTTGGCTTTTCCATTGAGCTTCGGTAATAATGCTTAACTAAACTGTTATAAAAGTCATGTGAAAGTGGCACACCTTAACCAGACAATCAACAAACAAAAAAAAAAAAAGAACTACAGTTTATTAAGTACAGTAGCCATTAAAAATACAAGAATTTGCAAAAAGCCGCTTAAGTTACTCTCAATTTGAAGTGTTAAGAAAATGCTGCAAAATTTATTGTTTAACTCTTAAGTGGGTTTTCAATGTTGCATTCACTAAATGATTTATTTCGACAGTCCAATATGGCAAATAGTTGTTTAATTTTGCCTTACACTGTAATTGAAATGTGTTAAAATACTTTTAAACAGTTTGAACGAACACAAAATTATTTTTAATGTTTCTACGCATTGTTGTTGTTACTTATTTTTTAGCGTTTTTCTTTTGTTTCGTTTGTTTCTTCTTGTTTTTTTTTTTGTTTTTTTTTTTTTTGGTGTGTTAAAAGAAGGTGGAAAAACAGCAAATGCTCGTGTTTAAAAACTATTAGTGTTGATTTATGAAGTTGTGCTAAAATAGCTTCTCTCTCTCACTGTTTAAGTTAATAATACCTGAGCTATTTGCGTTACTTAAAAACAAACGAAAGAAAATGAAAAAAAAAAAAATGGAAACAAAAAAAAATTAACCAAATAACAATGCCAAGAGCAATGTTTTTTTTTTGTTTTTTTTTTCATTTCTAAAAATGAACTTTCAAACAATTGTATCTCAAACAGTAACAACAACAACAACAACAGTAGTAATAAACACTAAAGAAATATTAGTGTTTTAATACGCTGTTATCTGTAGACAAAATTTTAATTGAAATTTTTCAAAAATTGCAAATTGTAAACAATTATTGAGAAAAAAAAAAAAAAACAAAAAAAAAAATTAAAACAATGTTTCTACAATAAACAAAAGAAAAAAAAATAACAAAATATGATTAAAAAATATATTTTTTACTAGAAAATCCTTTACCGGCCGTGACTTAATCAAAATTGACTTTGCGCCTTTTTATTCGTGCCACTTTTGCAACATGGATGGACATTCTGAGTTACTTAGAAAATTTGTAGAAACACTCTTTTTTGATTGAACTCATACATACACTAGAACAACGATTACCATTTCATAGCACAATTGTGCAGAGAGAACTCACCACAGAATATACACAGAAGGGAAACGAAAGTTTGACGTTTACTAAAATTGTGTGAAAGGGACAGCAAATATTACCAACAAGTACCAAAAAGTATTTCTGTCTCTGTCTGATTATTTCTGTTTTGTTTATTTATGTTTGTTAAATTTTAGGGTGGATTTTTCTATTTTGGTAGAAATTGATGATATTTTTGTAGAATAGTTTTGAAAGGAAATTAACTGTTTTATTGGGGAAACGTAATACGGAACTAATGTATTTGGTGACACCTTTCATCGATTGTCACTAACTTATTATTTAACCAATTTGGTGGCATATTCACAAATTCCTGAAACAAAAAGTTATGAGTATATATTTTGTTATATTTTTCTTTTTACTTATCTCTTACACACGTAACTTATTTCATTGTGAAGAGAAATTGCTAAGAGTTCGATTAATAATAAAAAAATTACCCAATTTAAACTTTATCATTCAAGAAATTAATAAATACTGATAATATACACAAAGTTCTGCAAGAAAAAAATTTTATGAGCAATATGTCTTATTTGATCTTAATATATTTAGCTTCTTACTTACCTTTTGCACAAGAAACTATATTCATTCCGACCAAAAACCACATACATTTCGATTAATAATTAAATATTTAAGAATCTTTAAACTTTTCATTGAAGAAATTAAAATATATTCCAAATTTTCCTTTTTTTAACACAAAATCAATGTTTGTTTACATTTAATTTTTCAACTTTATCCGCCAGTTTTCAGTCTGTATATCTGTTGCTTCTAACACATTGCTTTGCAAAACTTATAATTCATTTTTTTTCTCCCTTTAACTATTTTAGTAAAATTATGTTATGAGAGTTTGTCAAACGTCATTGCTTTCCCTTCTGTGTATATTCTGTGGAACTCACACGCATTCTTGTGTTTTTTGATTTAGTTGTCGATCAGACCACAATATAAGCAGTAACGAAACGAATTTGACAGGAGCACTGTTCGAATGTAAAAGAGACAGCAAATATTACCAAAAAGTATTTCTGTCTCTGTCTAAAAGTAACTCTGTTTTGTTTGTTTTCGGGGAGGATTTTTATTATTGGATAGAAATTGATGATATTGTGGTAGAATAATAGAATAATTATGCACATAATTCGGGTTCTTGGTTGAAAGGAGATGTACCATTTTATTGGAGAAACGTAATTTGGAACTAGCGTATTTGGTGACACCTTTTATCGATCGTCACTAACTTAGTATTTAACCAATTGAGAGGTATATTCACAAATTCCTGAAACAAAAAGTTATGAGTATATATTTTGTTATATTTTTATTTTTACTTACCTTTTGCACACGGAACTTGTTTCATTATGTAGAGAAATTGCTAAGAGTTCAATTAATAATGAAAAAATTACCGAATTTTAACTTTTTCATTCAAGAAATTAATAAATACTGGTAATATACACAAAGTTCTACAAGAAAAGAATTTTATGAGCAATATGTGTTATTTGATCTTGATATATTTAGCTTCTTACTTATCTTTTGCACAAGAAACTATATTCGTTGTGACCAAAAACCACACAAATTTCTATTAATAATTAAATATTTACGAATTTTTAAAATTTTCATTGAAGAAATTAAAAAATATTCTAAATTTTCCGTTTTTTAACACAATATAAATGTTTGTTTACATTTAATTTTTCTGCTTTATCCATCAGTTTTCCCTCTGTATATCTGTTGCTTCTAACACATTTGGTTCGCAACACTTATAACATTTTTTTTCTCCCTCTAGTTGGACCAGTGTTTTTACGCTAAAAGCCTTTTTCAAATGTCATTGCTTTCGTTACTGCTTAGCTGTGGATCAGACTGCGACAGGAACACATGTGCGGTGGATGCTTTACCATTTTTTTCAGAATGACACTCAAAAAATATTGTATGTTAAAAGATGCTTTTGATAATATTCAATGCCTTATATATTTTGTCGCATAGTATAATTTTTTTTAAATGCTTTGGAATGCTTGCTTTTTCTCTATTAATAAAAAATGGTTTATTATTTTTTTATTTTTATTTATCTAAAAACATGGTCTAATTTTTAAGCCAAAGATGGATACCTTTACGATCTTTTAATAAAAAATGGATTTTTTATTTTATTTTTATTTATCTAAAATTATTAAGCCAAAGATAGATAGCTTTACATATGTAAGTTGATAAAATGAAAATCAAAATAACGTATATTACAAACACTTTTCTATGGCTGTAAATAAATCAATTCTCTCAATTTATTTTCTCTCTCTTACTCACTAATACATAACCAAAAAATTTTTGGTAAACCCTGCACTAGAGCGACTCAACTTGTATGGAAGCGAAATTCATGCAAGGTGTACCCCCCTCAGTCACCGTAGTCTAGTAGGTAGTGTGTTGTCTTATTAGACGTAAAGCCAGGATTCGAGCCCCAGGCCAGACATCAAAACAAAATACAAAAAGTGTTTTCTTCGGCGATTTCCTCTCAGCAGATTTCTGGCAAAAACTCTGAGAGTAAATAAAATTGCCATGAAAAGTTTCTCAAAAAAAAAAAAAAAAAATCTGTCGTTCGGAGTCGACTTTAAACTGTAGGTCCCGCCACTCATGTATAAAATTAACGCACACAACATAAGTGATGTGAGAAGCTAGGTCGTAATCCTGACTGAAGGGTTGTAATGACCAATTATGTATGCTCTCTTAACATAAAAATTTATTCTGTTAATATTAAGGTTGCCGTCGACAAAATTTTTAGTTTGCTCTAGATTTACAAAATCAGATTTATCTTCACAAGCAAAACTATTTTCAATCTACTAAATGAAAATATGAAATATGAAAATATAATATATATATAATATAAATATAAAATCTACTATATAAAAATAAGTCGGGTTTTCCTTCCTGACGCTATAACTCCAGAACGCACGAACCGATATTGACCAAACTTAATATACATGTTCTATGGGAGTGTTTCTGTGTAGTTCGTCCGACAGATGGCGCAATATTTGGTTTTTTTTTGTGTTTTTGCACAGTAACTCAAGAACTACTGCACTATGCTGTGTTTCGTTGGAGGCGTTGGGTCGTTAATCAGCGTGCAGTGGCGTTAATTAGCCCGATACCGACTGAAACCTAACATCTTTTTGTGAAAAAAATATATTAAAAAAAAAAGTAAATAAATATCTATCTATCACTCTTTTTTAAACTCTATTTGCGCAATAAGCCTATTTTATGTTTTGCTGAAGGCGTTAGGTGCTTGATCGGCGTGTGGCGGAAACTTATCAGGTCTAGATGGCTTAAAAAAAATTTGATATAACAAAAAGTAGGCGTGGCAAACCTTATATTTAGGGACATAGTGATCGTAGACGAATGCAATTTGGTGGGTAAGTTCGTAGAGTCGATATCGACAAACTCACCAAAAATGGGAGTGGCAACCCTCCCCCTTTAAAAGATACCATAAGTCGGCTAATACGATCGTTTATAACTACATACATATGTACATACATATCTAACATGTATGTCTGTTAGTTTTTGTTTTGGAGCGAGTACAACAACTACAACTTCGTCAACGCTACCGATGATTCGGACCTCTTATTGTTATTCTTTGTATGCCTCACCTAAATAACGTACCGACTTCGATTAAATTTTGAACTAGATATATAGATCCACACACTTATAGTAAGTTAGTTATTTTTATATATAGTAACTGTTTTATGCAGCGTATTACAGCAAATATATAGTGTGACCTGTTTTGGGCAATAAAAAAATCAATTTTGGGTGGGACGAAGTTCGCCGGGTCAGCTAGTAATAATATGAAAATTTTAAGGAAAAATTACATTTTTCACAACCTTATTGATTTAAGCTTTCCTTTCGAATATTACCGGATTTCAAGTTACAAAGGAAAGATTTGAATTTTTTTAATTTATTTTTTTGTCCGGCCATCTTTTCCATTGGTATAGCAATTTATCACTTAGTATCTATTCAATAATAAACTATCCATAGTTTAGAAATAAAAAATCAACGTTTTCATCTATTTTATCAAGTCTAATTGAAAAATACGAATTTAACTTTTAAAATTCAAAAAACTTTGTTAAAAAGTGTCAACATATGATAATTTCCATCTCTGGCCTTTAGTAAATTGCTTTTATTTTTATTTTTATTTAAGATACATAAGTACATGCATACACAATATATTTTCACAATTCCTATTGATTATTGTTGATTGCAAGCGAACTAAACGCTGCCACAAAAATAGTTACAGCACAGTTGCAGCATATTCATGTTGCAGGTAAATAGTAGATGGCCAGCAGTTTTCCCACTGTTGCATTTATAAGCAGCTGAATTGAAGCGGTTCTTGCAAAGAAACACTAAAATTGGTTAAAACTTTTGAGAAGACCAAGCGGGGAAAAAAAATTAAAATTTTCAGGCTCACGATTCAATATCGATCGATTACTTCCGTATTTAATGCTTTTGGCGATTGTCCTACTGTGTACAATTCTTAGTTTTTAATTTTTTTTTTTATTATTTCTTTTCTCTCTCTCTCTTTATTTAGAACAGATTATCTTGACGTTCTTTTTTGTTTTTAAACTGAAAAAAAAAGCATTTTAAGCTACATTTGTGCGCAACAGAAGTAATGCAATCATTTTAAGAAAAAATTAAATACATATGCTATGCTTACAAGGGCACCCTACTCTATTTACTTTTCAATTTAACTTTCATTCTATTTATTTCATTATGTAACTCACATCAGAGATCAGCAAAGAGTATTCAAAACGATGAGTAGATTCGAGTCATACTTATTATTTCTGATACTTATACGCATTCATACTTATTTTAATACGATACTCATACTACTTATACTCAAAGTTGGAAGTACTCGTCGTATTCATACTTAACAATACGCATGATGTTATTGACTTCGACTCGTCTCTACTTAACATTTACACGAAGCATAAAATAAGTATGATTCGAGTACGTACAGTACTATACTCACAAGAAGATTGTGTGTATGCTTTGCTTGTTGTCTTTGTCTTTCCTTTCTTTCCTTGCAACAATAACAAAGGCTGTAAATTTTGATGAATGATTCGAGCCACTCGAATCACTTATGAGTATTTTTCTAAATTTATGAATCTGAATGAGTAGGCGTATGAATCAAACACATTTCGAATGCTGTGAGTTTGATGTCAACGTTGTACTCATACTCATTGTAACCTATACTTATAAGTCAATGCTGTAGCGAGTACGAATGAATCAGAGTAGTTGAATTTCAATTCTGTTGATTCACTCATACTTAAAATTGCATGAGTGCTTATGAGTAGCGGAAAAACGATTCATTGCTGATCTCTGACTCACATACGATATTTATTCCCTTTGGATTCTTTACGGTTTAAATGGCTGTCGCAAATGGTCGCCCTATCTCCCTATTTATTATTATTTTTATTTATTTTCTGTTTTGTTTAAGCTAAACAAGGCCAACTGGCGTTACTTAGAAACAGCGTCCTCTATGGACATCTGGATAATGTAGTGGAGAAGAACTTGTTTTGCTTCTTGGATCTTCCACTTTCCAAGATGTGACGCCATCTGAATTTTCTTATAATGTTAAGGGATTGATTCCTCTAATTTTTATACATTTTTCTCGCTATTTACGAGTAGTCGCCGTAGTCTAGTAGGTAGTGTGTCGGCTTATTAGACAGAAGGCCCGAGTTCGAATCCCAGGTCAGACATCAAAACGAAAATATGAAAATATTTCTTCGGCGACTTCCTCTCAGCAGATTTCTGGCAAAAACTCTGAGAGTAAATAAAATTGCCATGAAAAGCTTCTCAAAAAAAAAAAAACTGTCGTTCGGAGTCGACTTTAAACTGTAGGTCCCGCCACTGATGTGTAAAATTAACGCACACAACATAGGTACTGTGAGAAGCTAGATCGTAATACTGAGTGAAGGGTTGTAATGACCAATTATGTTATGTTATGTTATTTACGAGTTTTGATTAAGGATTACTCGGTTTTGCAGTGGATCACTTCAACCGCTACCTTATGCCACCAATTTTCCATCATCCAATAGTAGCAATATTGATTGCCAAGAAATTGTGCACAATTAATATTTAATCGTTCGAAGAATATTGCAATACATAGAAGGGCTACTGACTGTGAGAAAATATTGATGTTTACAATGCAACATCATTTTTATTTTGATTTTAATTTTTAAAGCTACTCACTCGTGCATTCCATTCACATCATAAAATGAGGTTAAAGAACATCTTTACAGTTTTTATAATTTTTCATTAAATTTTCATTTAAAAAAAATTGTATTCATATTGCAAATGCATTCTTTATTTCCTTTGAAATCCTATCTTTCGATGATGGCTTCTTTAAAGCTGATTTAATCATTAACACTTACATATGTACGTATTCATGGGTTTAGAGGCCAATAAAATACCAGAAGAATTTTATTTTTAAAATAATTGCTTACGCATGTTGTGCTACCATTTGTTTTAAATTTTTATTGGCGTTCGACAATTTGAATTCATTAGAGATTAAAGAAAGCCAAATGGTTCGTAACCCTTACTTTAGATACGCTTGCACCTGTTTTCTAAGCAACTTTTTTCATAAGATTAAGGGCTCACCAAAAGATCGACAGTAAAAATTATGAAAGCTATAATGGTCGTTGCGAATTCAGGCCAAATTAATTTTCAACGTAACTGTTGTGCAATGGGATTAAAGTTCATTTAATGAATTATTACTTTAACATATCTTTAACATTAATCTGCCTGTGATACCCTCTATCGCTCTTTAAAAAAAAAGAAGATCTATAAACTATAGGTGTCTGTTAAAAATTCAATGTTAAAAATTTTTTAATGAATAATGTGTGTGTATTTTATGTACACGCTGTAATTCATCGTTTGCCAAAATTGAAAGCTGATCAAAGCAGTAAGTTATACCCCTCGAGTTTAATTTTTAGACCGAAGCGCATTGCCTAGCACTCCGAGTTCACTTATCCAGAAACTAGAAGTCGGTACTTAAATTTAAACGGCTTTAAACTAACGCATGATGGTTTTACAAACTTTCCCTTACAAAGTTTCCTTTACAAACTTTCACTCAATGCAAATACAGATAAGTATTTTGTTATGACACTGTATAATTAAATTAAATTTGTAGAATTTCAAATTAAAAATTCAATTGGGCAATTCACACAAGCCCTTGTAACGTTGTATTCAGTGTATTGTTGGACGAATATACAATAGTGTATGCTTGTTGTTGATAATTTTCATATAAAAATCCGATACACTTATACACATTTTTTTCCTATGTTTTTAAAAGTTGTATTGGTATCGTGCTATTAGTTTATGTAAATGCAAAATATTTTCTATGTAACTTGTGTCAACAATTAACATTTCAAAATTGTATTGTTGGCACAGATAATTAATTAATTTAATTTTTTCCGTAATATTTTTCATATTGCGGCTTGATAATCAAATTATGAATTATAATAATAATATATACATATGTACATATATGTATAATAATTCTTCTTCTTATCGCTTTTTGACGTTTGGAATACAAAATACACAATACAGCATAGCATTGAGCGTTTACAAACATATACGATACAAAGTGTCGTGTGAATTGTCCAAATATATTTTGTATATACACTAGAGCCCCGACTTGCGTCGATCCGATCTGCGTCGTTTCGATTTGCGTCGCTTTTTAAAAATTGACAAAACTCAGCTTGCGTTGTTGCAATTTCAACTCGCGTCGATTCGATTTGCGTCGTTTGAATCCCTACTTGCGTCGTTTAAATTTCGATTTGTGACGCTACATACATTTAATTTTTTTCTTGCAGCATTGAGTACTACCATTTTAGTATTTGTATTGTGGAACATATTTAGAATTTTTTTTGTATTTTAAAATTCTTGCAACTTCTGTTTATTGTTTCGTTATTTCTTTATAATAATTAAAAAACATTTGTTGAACTAAATAAAATAATGAAAAATGTTTTCATTATTCATTCATTTTGCTTTCCTTTGAATTCTTGGGCCCAATAAATGAAATTTCGATGCATTTGTATGGAAAAAGTTGATTCGATTTGCGTCGTTTTGATTTGCGTCGCAATTCTCCGGTCCCCATTAACGACGCATGTCGGGGCACTTTTATTGCGTAAATCGTAATAATGGCGTTTATTGCTCAATATTTCATATAAAGTTTCAATTAATTATTGCGCAATAAATACGCAAATTGTTATAACATTGAGTAAAACTTAAAATGCAGCACTGTCATTAGTGTATTTAGTGTGCATATTACAATTTTCCGAACACTTTCAGTTGATATTTGACAACTCAAATGTCAACAACTACAAACAAACAAAAAAATAAAAAACAACATAACAAAAAAAAAAAAACGAAATAAAAACAATGTTGTTAAAACAACCAGTTGTTTTGTTTACCACTGTCAAATAAATATTGCGTATATTATGTGTCTAAACACTTAAAATATTGTACTCAAATAAACGAATATTGACTCAATAAAAGTGCCTGCCTGAAAATAAATATTGCGTATATTATGTGTCTGAACACTTAAAATTATTGTACTCAAATAAACGAATATTGACTCAATAAAAGTGCCTGCCTGAACTTAATTGGTCACAATAACGCTTTAATCAACATTACGAACTAGCTTTTCACACCAATTTACCCGATGAGTGGTGGAACCTACTTCGAACGATCGATTTGAGAAAGTTTTCACGCCTCTTCGACTTTTTGCCACAAGACTACTGAGATAAAGTTGCCGACAGAAATGTTTTCTATTTATTTCGTTTCGACTGATATGTTTGAGCTGCGGTTTGAATCACGGGTCAACACATTATCGATTAGACTGTAAGTGCAGAAATTAAAGCGGTATTTACAAGGTATACGATATTGTGTCTGAAAGATTACCCTGTCATAGTCACGTGTGTATTTTTTCGTGTTCTGTATATACATGTATGTACGTTTTCATGTCTAACACGTAAATATTAAAGTCATAAATAAGGTTGCAAGCGAGTGCATCAATTTTGGCAATCTTCTGCAGATGATTATTGACATACTTTTTTGACATTTGAACTTTCTGTAAATAATGTCGGCAATACTATCTAAAGTTCAGTGTGTTAAAGAAGCCAAGTTTAGTTCTTTAATAAACTGTCCCTAGGTATGCGACTCATACAAAATCACTGTTATTACAACAAAATGCAATTTTCTTTCGGTGACACAAAAAGAAAAAAACTAAGAAGAAAACAAACAAATTTAAGTTTATTTGTATACGATGTAATCGAATTATACCATAAACATAAAAGAATCCATAATGTAGAGTGTCTCACCTTAACGGTTCGTGTCGTTAAGGTGGAGATATTAAATTTTTTCTTCTCTATTCAATCTTATCGGCTGTGATGTTCGATTCAGTTTACTCAACACAACATGTAATAGACGTCAGACTCTTGACTCAAGTTTATCAATTTTTTTTAGTTGAACTGTGTGTGTGTTGTTGTTGTTTTTTTTTCTTAAACTACAGTTTTTGTTTTTTAAGGCTTTTTTTGTGGTTTTGTAAGTTGCCTTTTATGTACTGATTGACTGAGTTGTGATGTTGTTGCAGTTCAATGACGATGTTGCTGTTGTTTATATGTATGGCTGTGATGATGTCTTTGGCGCATGGCTAGAAGGTTCCTTTAACACATTCATAATACAATACACCCAAACCTGTTTTTACACGGTTTTTTTTACGCGAATTTGAAATAACACGGTTTAACACGGTTAACAAATTGACGAGACTGATATTGAGCCACCCCAGCAAAAGAGAATGCGCTTGCTATCAGAAACTGACTTCGAATAAAATAAAAAAAATTTTTTATTGAAAATAATTCCGTTCCTAATTGTCTTAAGAGTTTGATAACTAATATTATTTTTATAAATGGAAGAGAATTTTTAAGTTTTTTCTTTATTTTTTTTATAATCATAAAATGAAATACAGTAGTTTTCCGTTTTAACGACCATTCGTTTCTACGAACATCGCATTTAACGAACAGGCAAATTTTTCCTATTGAGTACCTTAAATAGCGAACAAAAATTATTTTTTGTACTCAGTTTAACGAACAAATAAAAATATTATTTGAATGAAGATAAAATGACATTTGACAAATATAACAAAAAACCTAATGTGTAGTAAAAAAAAATATACCGTTGTTTTAAGCGGTGTTTTTTGTTTTCTTTTTTTTTTTGATGTTTTTGTTTTTGATGAAGAAGAAATTGAGCATGATGATGAGGAGGATGTTGTCGAAAACATGGATCCCAAAATAAGACACGAGGATGCAGTCAAATATTTTGAAAGCTGCATTAAATGTACGCAGCAAAATAATATTGATTTTTCAAAATCAATGATTTTAAGAGAGCTTCAAGAAGAAGCAATAAAAATGAATATTTCTACATCAAAAAAACAAACATTGCTAAATCAATTTTTTAAATAGATTTGTTTCAAAGAATTTTTTGATGTTTTTGTTCTTTATGTGTTCTAATGTAATATGAATTATTATTTTTTATTTTTTTATAAAATAACAATTAATTTGTGATATGAATTGTTTCCTTTTTTTGTATTATTTTTATAAAAAATAATTAATTTTTATAAAATACATTTAAAAAAAAATATTTTATGTACTTTTAACTTATTCTCATACCAAAAACCCACATTTAAGTTAGTACTGCATATAACGAACTTTTCGATTTTACGAACAGGCCTGACAACATATAGGTTCGTTAAATCGGAAAACTACTGTAAAATAAAAACTCTGTGTATACTATTGAACTAAATCTGTGCGTTTTTATAAAGTTATTCAATTTTATAGGCATATGTAGGCTGCTGCATCAATCCTATGTAAATCTTTTCAGTTTGTTTATACTACGGTATCCACTGGAACGTATCTACCGTGTAAAAAATGGTTTGGGTGTATGTTCCACATGCTTGATTTTTATTTTGTTCTCTTTTTTGTTTTTTAAAATGTAAATTGCCTTTAAACTAAAAAAATACAAAGCAAATGTATTCTATTCACTATTTGTCTGTCTGTCTGTCTGCCTGCCTGCCTGTCTTGCTGGCTTTTGTCTATGAATCTGTCTGATATGTCTGATGTATTAAGTGTCGGCTTTTATTCTAAAATAATCACTACAATGTGATGCAATCATAATGGAGAGATCAGCTTAAAAATATCCATTAATCAGCAGCCTTCTTCCACTTTTCTGATAATTTTTGTAAGCAGCAGCTTAGCAGTACTAGTACTAAGCAATCACTTGGAATTATTTTTTAATGTAAAAACGATTACAATTTATGGTTAAAATGAAAGAAAATAAAAAATTACGCACAAATATTTGGATTTAACCATATATTCGTCTGCTATGCGAAAAGTTTATAACTAAACGAGGTTATAATCAAGTGTTAAAGTAACATGCTCTCCAGCTATATAATCTTTATCGCCATCATCATCATTATGATTATCTCAAGACCATGTCCATGCAATACTTACTCTTCCATTTTTACTTTCTGTACTGAAGCTTGTTTGCTTGAACTCTTTAGAAATGCATGCCGATATTGATGAAATTGGTAATGAATTTCTAGTTTGGTTCGTTTTTAATATTCTCTTTTATTTTGTTTTTTTTTTTGGAGTGCAAAGATTGAAAAAATCACTGCATTATCTCCATCATCTTTTTCGATTTTCAATGGGAACTACTTAATGCAGTTTGAAGTTCTTTTCTTCTCTTTTCATTCGTCTCTTGATGATCAGATCAGATCAGATTCTATTGTTTAAATGAAGAGAACAACAACAACAAAGAAAAAGAAAAAGGAACAGAAAAAAATGAAAGCTGCATGCAACTGACTGTGTTGCCGGTTGCATTGATATTGTTACTTTTGGGTTTTGGAATACATAATGTGGCTTGAACAACAATGTAATCTTTTTGACTTTTTTTGGAGCCGTTCTGTCATATTCGAATTTCGATTTTCTATACACCGTTAGACGGTGTTTCCATTTCCTCTGCTTTTGTTTCACGTGAATAAAAATCAATTCTTATCACTTTCCGTTGAGAGAAATTTTAGTTTTATTTTCATTTAATGACAATGATGATAACAATTGAATAGAACTTAAAACTCATTGTTATTGCATTCATCAATATCGTATTAAAATTCTTTGAATATTTTTCTATAATAAAAAAACATTTTTTATTTGAAAATAATTTCTTTCAATGGGAAAGATCATGACAATATGTGAAATGATTGTTTTTAATTAAGGAATTTTTATTATTATCATAATTTTTATCATAATTTTGATATTTAGAAACGGAGGTAAAAATTCTTGCATTGCGTTTTTGTAAAACACCAATCGGGAGTAATTTTTTTTTTCAAAAAGGCAGTGAATTAAACGAATTAAATTCTGTATTAAGCTTTTAATCCATTGTTAAGATATAAACAGATTAAGCAGAGTGATTGAGTTCTATAAACTGGAATTATGTACGTACAGGGTGGGCCAAAAGAAACCAAGGGGTGTAAAAGTTTAATAACTTTTTTGTTTATTAACTTTTTTTTATTTTTTATTTCAGATTATATAATATACAAAATAGAAATTTTTTTACACAAAGTATGAAAAATGATGTCTCTTAAATGACCACCGTTTTCAGATTCGCACTGATGGGCTCTTTTTAGAGCATTTTCCATAACATCTTTCAAAACTTGTGGCTGTAGCGTTCGAATTTCTGCAACAATGTTTGCCTTGAGTTCAAGGATTGTCTCTGGCTTGTTCACATACACTCTCTCCTTCAAAAAACCCCAAAGAAAATAGTCGGGTGCTGTCAAATCTGGCGATCGCGCTGGCCAAATAATTTCCGAATTTCGAGAAATTATTCGCTCTCCAAAAATTTGACTTAAAAGTGCCATTGTGACTCGGGCAGTATGGGCAGTGGCTCCGTCTTGCTGAAACCACATACCAGGTCTGTTTTCAAGAGCAGGACGTAAAAAATTTTCTATCATAAACCGATACCGCTCTCCATTTACGGTTACAGCACAGTTTCCATCTTCATTCTCGAAGAAGTAGGGCCCAATGACATTTTCAGATGTGATCCCACACCATACTGTACACCTGATGGGGTGCAATTGGCGTTGATGAATGGCTCTTGGATTTTGAGAACCCCAGAACCTACAGTTCTGCTTATTAACAAAGCCATTCAAATGAAAATGAGCTTCATCACTCATAATCAAATTTTCAATAAAGTTGATTTCATTTCTGGCCAACTCTTGAAATTTAACTGCAAAATTTAGACGTTGCCGATGATCTCCGGGTTTTAATTCTTGGACCAATTGCACCTTATATGGGTATAACTGTAAATCTTTTTTTAAAATGCGCCGTAGTGACGTACGAGACATTCCTAGCTGAGCAGAACGCCTTCTGCAAGATGTTTCTGGTGCTTCGTTAACACTTTGCTGTACTCGTTCAATATTTTCCGCAGTGCGATTTAAACGTGGTCTACCGGTTCGAGGCAAATCTCTTACGCTGCCATGTTGGTGATGACGATTAACTAAGCAACGAATCATCGCTTCAGAGGGCGAAATTCTGACGTTAAAATGTCGACGATATGTTCTTTGCGTTAAAATAATTGATCTCTGGTTTAAATAATAAAATTCTATTGTTCTGGTTCTCTGTTCAGTTGTGAACCTCTCCATTATAAATTCTCCAAGTGTTGTCTATATAATCTGAAAGAAAAAATAAAAAAAATTAATAAACAAAAAAGTTATTAAACTTTTACACCCCTTGGTTTCTTTTGGCCCACCCTGTATGTATATTAGAGATGTGCGATATTTTCAAAACTGTTATTTAATCACGGTGATTGATAATTCACTGGTAACAACAGTGATTGAAATTGCCAAATAACAGTTACTAATAATATCGGTCTTTCAAAATTGTTACATTCTCAAATTTATTTCATTTTATTTTGAGCGAGGCAGAAGTACTATTAGATGATGCTGATTATTTACTTTTGTCTTTTATACAAGAACTTTCTGTGAAACTTAATTGTCAAACTTTATATAAAAAAAAAAAAATTACATTAAAAATAATAACATTGATGACACCACTTTGATTTTGTTTAGTATGTAGTCTTTTCGTAGTATGTATCTAGTTGTCTCTTTCTTACGACTTACTAAAATACGTTATTGTCATTATTGTATTATTGGAATACTGTGATCACAATCACTGTTTTAAAGAACAGTGATTAACAAATCACGTTCACTGAGAACAACGTTCTTCAAAAATCACTGGATCGCTCATCTCTAACGTATATTTTAACCAATAGAGTTGCACTTAACGAAAAGGATTTCTCCCTTAAGTCTAGACCACATTTGTTGGACGTTGTTTTTAGGTTTTGCTAACGTTTTGAAAGAAAAAATGTTAAATGTTAACGTTAAGTTTTTACCTTTTTAAAAACGTTTAAAATATGAGTTCGTTGATTGCAAACAAAATAAAAACAAATACAGTAGGACCTTCATTATCCGTGATTCGATTATACGGTAACATCAATTATCCGGGATGGAAAAAGAAATTTTTTTGCATCGACTTTTATTTTGGATCGACTTGAATTTTTCTGCATCGTTTAACCATGATTACCTCTATTATCCGTGATTATAAGCAAAAATTTTTTTCTATTATTTTGGACAAACAAGCGAAAAAGGGGAATTCCCTCTTTAGTATACGAAATCCTTATTTTACTGTTCACTGTTTTCTGACAAAATAATTTTTTTTTTATATTTTTGTAACTTGTATGTATGTATATAAAATCCTTGAATTATTTAGTTTTTATATAAATATGTACGTACATTTTCATTTATTAATTAATAAAAATATCTATTAAAAAACTAGCCAAAATTGGTACTCAATTAACCGGGAAAATCGATTATACAGAATGGTTCCGGTCCCAACCATCACGGAAAATCTAGGTCCCACTGTATGTGTTTAGTTTCAAATAAACTCTTTACTGTTCGCACTACTTTTACAATTTAATGTATTCAACAATAATTTGCTTAGTTTGCTATTCTTCTTTACACTTCTGTTCGCGTAAGCGCTAACAACTGTTCGGTAGATCTTTACAACGGCGATCTTCAAACCACGACTATTTTCTTTACACGCAACGCGTCTTCACACAAGAATGACTGAATTTTTACTACTCGTCGTCTGTTTTGTTTTGCCTTTTTATAGTTCCACGTAAACAGTCTAACGAACATTCTTGAAGTAGTAATGTTAAACGATGTTACACCGTTTCCCTTTTCGTAACAATATTATGACCGGTCGTGGATACAAATATTGTGATAAAGGACTTCTATTTTATGAAGATTACATTTAAAGAACATGGCTGAAGAGGAAGAAAAACTTCCCTTCCATATACAGGCAGCTTTAATGAAAACCTTTAACAATTTAAGCAAATGTAAACAAAATGTAATTAAAAACTTTATAGACTGAAAGAATATTTAAATGATCGATCGAAAAACACACAAATTAGCTAAATTTTATTTTTGTGTATGGAATAGCATACAATATGTAATTCAGTTTTTAAAAATTTTAAACACAGCATTTTTTTTTTTTTTTGTGAAACCAGCACTCTGGGGATGGCCCCTACTCATGCAGTGCATTGTGGAGGTTTTAGGAAAATGGGTTATAGGAAGGTGGAAGAGAGGGTTTATGGACATCCCAAGATGCGAACGGCAAGGAAACGAGTTGCTGCTAGGTGACTATAAAATGGCCAGTGCTATACCTTCACCATTAGACAGTCTACAGCAATCGTCCCCAAGAAGCCCGCACCCTTCAGTCCTAGCTTCTCACACTACTCATGTTGTGTGTGTTAATTTTATACATGTTGTACTTTCAAAATTATTAGCAAACAGAGAGACTTCTAACACAGCCCGTGATTAAGTAAGACGTATAATCTTATACGGTGGACAGATAGGCACCTTTATTGCGTAAATCGCAATAAATACCATTATTGAGCTCAATATTTCATATAAAGTTTCAATTAATTATTGTGCAATAAATACGCAAATTGTTATAATATTGAGTAAAACTTAAAATGCACCACTGTCATAAGTGTGTTTAGTGAGCATATTACAATTAACCGAACACTTTTTGTTGATATTTGTCAACTCAAATGTCAACAACGACAAACAAACACTAATAAACTAACCAACAACACTAATTTTCGCGACCAAAATAAAAACAATGTTGTTGTTTACCAGCTGTCAAATGCATATTGAGTAAGCTGAATTGCGTATATTATTATGCCTGAACACTTAAAATATTGTACACAATTAACAGAATATTGACTCAATAAAAGTGCATGCAGTTTATTTTGCTAAAGGCATACTGAACTTCGTTCCAAACGCTTCTCTTTTAAGACCAATTTTTTAACTCCTGTTTTGAAGTAAAGCATATTCATGTGAAAGCATTTTGCATAGATCGAAACAAATGTTAATCAGAAGGAGCAAAATTTTGGCTGGCATTTGTTGGGGACCCAAAACCATAGGTAAAATATTAATAGAAGAAAACTGCACTGTACAAATGTATTATTAAAACTGATTTTGTCAAAATTTGCCACAATGTAAAGGCAATAAATACATGAATGATAGACTAATAATTAAACGGATGGCTCCTATTCATGCAGTGCGTGATGTTGGAATTCGGTTAGTAAGCTGCAAGAATAGGCCGAGAGGGAATAGAATGCAACAAATTAGTGTTGAATTATTTTTTGCAACTGCTACACTTCCTTCGCCATTTTTTTTTTTTTTGTAATAATTCACAACTTTTCCTATAAATTAAACCCACAGCCACCACACTTGACTACACTACTAGACTACTGCTACACCCGTAATTATGAACCGAATTAAACCAAAATCAAACATTATCCTTTCCCGTTGAAAAACTTAAATAATGTGAACTTTTATCATATATTCCTACAATCATTTTCTGCATCCATTCGCCTTTCCATTCGTTCATGTTAAACTTAATTACGCAAATGCTAACCACTTTGAAGTTTGAGAAATTTTGACAAATTTTTACCGGAAGAAAGTGTATGTTTTTCTTAAACTTTTGTTCAACAAATTATGTATTTAAAGTTAAAACTAATTTGGTAGAGTTTTTAACGTAAGGATATATCCGGACAAATTACACTATGCGACAAAATAAAAGAAATTAAATACACCCGGCTAATGACACAGTGTAGGTTGTGAGTTTTGTTGAGTAGAACTCAAAAATACTTTTTTTATATTTCTCGAACCCTCCAAACTTGTTTTATTTGACAAAAACTATTTTTTATGACTTTACGGACAAATTTCTGAATTACTCAAACATTTCTGACCCGATTTTCAAAATTTAAATCTTGTTGGAAAGGGGAGAGATGGACCCTTAAAACGGTATACATATATCTATTAGTTGACTTAATATGCTATGAGTTTTGATGAGGTAAACTTGAAAATTGCGAATTTTTTTTATATTTTTTCAAGTTTGTCCGTTCATAGTAGCAAACTTTACATAAAAAATATGAAATAAGTGATGACATTCTGAAAGTGCATCACCTTGTGAAGAGATTGGCATTTAGTTTGATAAAATAGGACAAAATTTACTGTAGTTATTACATAAATAGTATAACAGTCGTGTTATATTTTTTATATATGCCATCTCATCAAATGAACTTTTAGTTCAAAAATTTTCAGAATTTTTGATGGATCTGGATAGTTTATCACAAAAGGTGTCAATTTCACGTTTAAGCGGCCACCAGAAGTTGGCCAATGTTTGCGCAAAGAGAAATAATAATATTTGCAAAAAACACAAATATAAGACGACTTCTGGAAGTCGTGCAAACGTTAAATTGACACATTTTGTGATAAACAATCAAGATCCATCAAAATTTCTGAAAATTTTTGAACTTAAAGTTCATTTGATGAGATGACATATATAAAAAATATAACTCGACTGTTAGACTCTTTAAATAATAACTACGGTAATTTTTGTCCGATTTGATCAAATGATGACTCAATCACTTCACAAGAGAACAGAATATAAGAATGTTATCACTTATCCTATATTTTTTTTATTAAAGTTTGCTACTATGAATGGACAATCATGAAAAAATATGAAAAAAATTCGAATTTTCCAAGTTTACCTGATCAAATCTCATAGCATATTAAGACGCATAATATATATATGTATATCGTTTTAAGGATCCATCTCTCCCCTTTCCAGCAAGATTTAAATTTTGAAAATCGGGTCAGAAATGTTTGAGTAATTCAGAAATTTATGCGTAAAGTCATAAAAAACAGTTTCCGTCAAATAAAACAAGTTTGGAGGGTTCGAGAAATATAAAAAAGGTATTTTTTAGTTCTACTCAACTAACTGAACAACGTGGACTATGTAGTTACTCGGGTGTATTTTCACTGTCGCACCGTGTTATTCTAGAGTATGCGGTCTGGCATAAGTATGTCTACAATTTTTTAATTTGGAATTTCAAACTTATCGAACTACTTAAAAAATGATGAGAGGTATTCCCTAAACTGTCTTAGAACTGTCTTAGAAATCCAATAATATTTTAACATGGTTTTATACCACTTAACAATACAGTAGGTAAACTTGGTGAATTTATTAACTTGTTTTCCAGCTTAAAAACTTGAAAAAAATTTTCAGAGTTTGGTTAACGAAACTTTTAAATAACACCGAAGAGACAAAAAAAAATTTTAAAAAAATACTACTCCGTGTATATGGAGTAAAACATTAACATTTATTTTAAACATTAAAATACATAGAATACGAGTGTACTTATGCAAAATTTTGTTCGTATATTGACGACAACATGACTTTCTTGATATAGAGAGGAAAGCTTGCTTTTCTTGTTTCTAATTATCGTACAAGACGATTTCATAAATCAATCGAAGAAAAAACAGAAAAAAAAAATTCTTTCCAATGAATGGCAAACAACACAAGCCTCTCTCTGTCTTGCGCTCCATGGTGAACAAAGTGACAATGGGACCACAGCTATTTTGAGTCAACGATGAAAAACCTCTAAAATATAGTGTTTTTTTACTTCCCTAGAGACCACATATGATGATAATAATGATGATCATTAAGATCATAATAATGATAACGACGTAGCCAATAGTGCAAATAAGATAGTGCAGTGCTAACAAATTAAATACACTCTCCCGATGAGGAGACGACGTGCTCTTCCATTACATATGCTAAATACGAAATTTAATTATGGTCGAGAATCTTGTTTCAATTACCGTCTACTACTACTACTACAAGACAATTTTATAGAAAAACAAGATTTCATTTACCAAACCATCACTTACAGCAGTAGCAGCAGCAGCAATAGCATCAGTAACTGCTAGAGCATAAGAAAAGAAGAAAATATTACAAAAATAATTACCAAAAGTACTCCACAACAATAAATAGTTACATGAGCAGCAATTTTTTTTTTTTGTTTTTTTTTATCCAGTTTTTGTGTTTTCTGGTCAATTTTACAGAAAATCCTTAAAGGTATTGCAAAACACAGTTTTCTTGGCAGGTAAACAACAACAACAGAAAAAAAAAGGGAAAATTATAATAATACAATAACAATAATAGCAGAAAAAAATACAACAATAACAACAATACTATCAAATACAACATGGAACGGATGTCATCATCAGTTGAGCCCGTAGTACCACGTACCGCCAATTTGCTGGCATGCAAACAATGGTGGCGTGTTTGTTTCTTATACGGTGATCAACAGAAATATTATCGACAAGTTTATAGTAAAGCAGCAGCCCAACGATTGGCATTATCAACGGCAACAACCACATTTACATCTACATCGACATCTGCATCCACAGCAGCAACAGCAACAGCAACAACAACGACAACAAACTTCACAAGTGACTTAAATAATGAAAATGACAATAACGCGAGTCGAACAGAGTCGACAGACTATGATACGGTTGCCATAGATTTTATCGAAACACAATTAGACGAAGATGCTGAAGATGTGTCAGACGATAAGCATACAACTACAACAGAGATAACGAACAATATTAATTTAACAGCAACAGCAACAGCAACAACTACAACAGCAACATCAACATTAAAAACCAAAGAACAACAGCAACAAGAAGCGCCAGTGGCTTTATTTCCCTTAAAATGTGATACAAACACAACTAGTTCAAGTGTGAGAGGAGCAGAAGATACCAGCAGTAGTAGTACCTTAAGGAAAAGTAAACGTCTTTTGCGTTCTTTACGAGGACATCGAAAGGGCGGTGGCGATACAAATGAACCATGTTCTACGTCTGCAACAACAACAACAACAACAACAACTCCCCCTGCCACAAACAAAAAGCCTACAAAACACTTGCGCGACACTTTGGAAACCTTAAAGAGTTTAAGCCTTCATCATCACCAACAATTGCAGCATTATCATGATCATCATCATCGTCATACGCTGACCAAACCTCAATTACAGCAACAGAATACCAGCAGCCATAATCAATTGTTTAACGAACCCACGAAACAAAATGCCAAACACACCCTGCTCGATGATCCATTTCTCATGGGCATCGGTATAGATGAAGATCATTTGGGCGATTTAATATGCGGCAAGAAACCATCATATACGCCACCGTCAGCATTGGAAAATGTTACGAAATATTTTAATCTTCATACAGAAACTATGCAAGAAGCTGAACCACCAACTTCAATTATAAACGATGCAACGACGCTGGAAGAAAATAAACCCATCTTGCCACCAAAACGTAACGTAAATACTGTGCAACAAAAACATATCGAAAGCGATCTGAAGTTAAGCGAAAGCGATTTGGAATTTCTAAACTTGAATTTACGAAATCGTAGTTTACCACGTAACTTGAAACCCTGCACAGATCCTCACGACATAAGTTTCATTTTCAAGGAAGAAGACGACGAGGAAAGCCTAAGAATGAAGGATAATACCTCGGCGTTGGCACATGACACTGATATCGAGTAAGTATTTATTTTGACGAATTGTTTAAAGTGTTGTTCTGATACGATTAATCGAAATTTATTCGATTTACAACATAAAAACAAAATGAAACCTTAATTACACGGTGCGACAGTGAAAATACACCCGAGTAACTCCATAGTCTACGTTGTTCAGTTAGTTGAGTAGAACTCAAAAATACCTTTTTTATATTTCTCGAACCCTCCAAACTTGTTTTATTTGACGGAAACTGTTTTTTATGACTTTACGCATAAATTTCTGAATTACTCAAACATTTCTGACCCGATTTCTAAAATTTAAATCTTGTTGGAAAGGGCAGATATGGACCTTTAAAACGGTGTACATATATCTATTATTCTACTTAATATGCTATGAGATTTGATAAGGTAAACTTGGAAAATTCAAATTTTTTCATATTTTTTCAAGTTTGTCCATTCATAGTTGCAAACTTTAATAAAAAAAATATAGGATAAGTGATAATATTCTTAAAGTCTGTTCTCTTGTAAACAGATAGAGTCATCATTTGATCAAATCGGACAAAAATTACCGTAGTTATTATTTAAAGAGTCTAACAGTCGAGTGATATTTTTTTATATATGTCATCTCATCAAATGAACTTTTAGTTCAAAAAATTTCAGAATTTTTGTTGGATCTTGATTGTTTATGACAAAATGTATCAATTTCACGTTTGCACGATTATCAGAAGTCGGCTAATGTTTGTGTTTTTTGCAAATATTATTATTTCTCTTTGCGCAAACATTGTCCAACTTCTGGTTTTTGGTTAAACGTGAAATTGACACATTTTGTGATAAACAATCAAGATCCATTAAAAATTCTGAAAATTTTTGAACTAAAAGTTCATTTGATGAGATGACATATATAAAAAATATAACACGACTGTTATACTATTTATAAGGTCCATCTCTCCCCTTTCTAACAAGATTTAAATTTTAGAAATCGGGTCAGAAATGTTTGAGTAATACAGAAATTTTCGCGTGAAGTCTAAAAAAACAGTTTTTGTCAAATAAAACAAGTTCGGAGGGTTCGAGAAATATAAAAAAATAGTTTTGAGATCTACTCAACAAAACTCACAATCTACACTAAGTCATTAGCCGGGTGTATTTAATTTTCTTTATTTTGTCGCATAGTGTTATTTATCGAATTATTTATTTCCGTTATAAATCCTAATCCCAATTCACTTACTTACTACTCCCACCTCTGCATTTTTTCTTATCTTAAACTTATTTTATTATTTTCACTACGAGATTTTAATATCTTATTGGCTATTTACTGCAAAAGCAATACATCTATCGAGTTGTGTCTGAAAGATTCAATTACTGTCGGATATTAATTAAACTATGCGACAAAATAAAAAAAAAAAAATAAAAAAAAAAATTAAACACACCCACCTAATGACACAGTGTAAGTTGTAAGTTTTGTTGCGTAGAACTCAAATATATATTTTTTTAATATTTCTTGAACCCTCCAAACTTGTTTTATTTGACATAAAATGCTTTTTGGACTTTACGCACAAATTTATGGTGTTTTCTTTTCTACCAAAAAATGTGCATTTTATTAACGTAAAATGCAATTTTGCGTTTGTTTCTTAAAAATGTTTCGCCCTCAAAAAGGGTGGTATGTTTTATTCTAAATAATTCGCACTCGCCAATGGTGGAGGGCATTGCATTTTATGCCCTGTATAAATCGAGAGTGCTGATAATGCCCTGTAAAGCAGATGACTTTTGTTTATTTATAGAGCTACCAGATGAAATTTAAAAAAGTCGCATGGTATTGTTATCCAATTTGAAGTTAATTTTTTCATTGTTTTGTGAAGTAATCTTAAGGAAATATTACATTATTAAAACAACATGGTCAGCAATATAAAAAATTGCAATCAATGTTAGAACAGTGTTAAAATATTTTTTTTTTTTTTTTTGTTATAAAAAAGCGTGCAAAAAATGAAGTCGAAAAATTTGCGATCTGGCAACACCTTTGAACAAATTGGCATTTCCTCATTCATTTTCTTAATAAGTGGTAAACACAGGGCATACCCTTTTTTAATATTTATGTTATGTTCTTCTCAAATAAAAAATGACATTACAACAGGGTTGGTCAAAAATTTTTTTAATGCACCTTGTAAGAGGGTGACATTTTCTTCGTAGAAAAGAAAACACCATTATTGATTATACAAACATTTCTGAACCGATGTCCAAAATTTAAACTTTATTAGAAAGGAGAGGGATGAACCTTTGAAATGATATACAAATATATATTATTTGACTTAATATGCTATGAGGTTTGATAAGGTAAACTTGACAAATGCTATTTTTTTTTTCATATTTCTTCAAGTTTGTCCGTTCATAGTAGCAAACTTTAATTAAAAAATATGAAAAAAGTGATAACATTCAGAAAGTACATTATCTTGTGAAGATATTGGCTCTCCGTTTGATTAAATCGGACAAACATTACCGTAGTTATTATTTAGAGAGCCTAACAGTTGAGTTGATAATGCGATCGTCGATTCCATCAACGACAGGTGGGCGGCCTCGGACACGGGTAGAACGGCTCGTAAAATCTGGCCAAGGCTGGATGATGGGCGCACATTAAGTCTACTCAAACTCCAAAGAGGCGCGCTCAGTGTAGTTGTCGGTGTCATTACGGGGCATTGCATTATGGGTACGCATGCGAGCCGCCTTGGTCTTGGATACCTTGCTAACGACTTCTGCAGAAGCTGCAGAGATGAGGAAGAAGAGGAGACAGTCACTCACCTGCTGGGTACATGCCCGGCTCTTTGCCAAAGGAGAAGAAAGTACTTGGGTACTTACTACATGGATGATCTGGAGGAACTGTCAAGGATTGACATTGGCAGCCTGAATCACTTCATCAGGAGCTCCGAGTGGTTTCGAGACTAGGGGATAGTGAATAACTGTGGTAATACAATGGGCCCATTGCGGCCTAAGTGAGTCCGTCTACAATTTCTTTTCTAGGATGGGCAGCCACCTCTACCTACCTACCTAACAGTTGAGTTATATTTTTCATACGAGGATATTTATTTTGGTAGTCGCCGTAGTCTAGTAGGTAGTAAATAAAATTGCCATGAAAAGTTTCTCAAAAATCTGTCGTTCGGAGTTGACTGTAGGTCCCGCCACTCATGTATAAAATTAACGCACACAACCTAACATAACAAGGATGTTGTTAAACAAAATTCATATTTTAGAATATTATTTAATTTGCATTCAAAATCTTGATTACAAAACATTAATGTTACGCACTTAAAATAGCCGAGAATAATATGCCATTATATGTACATTGTATGTACATAAATATGTTACATATATTCTGTATATATATGGTATGTATCCATACCAAATACATACTTATGTACTCTTTTTTTCCACGAAACGTTTCTTTGAAAGACAAAAAAAAAGAAGAAAAAAAAACAGTTTGGTAAGCTAAAATTGAAATATAATCTGTTGGTAATGTTATCCAATGATACTTGAATACATTGTTTAATAATAAAAGAAAAAAACAGAAACCAAAACAATACTAAAAACAAAAACCACTTACAGGATGTGGACACTAAAGTCATTACATATCACTGAGCATGCGTAACTTTCAATGAACAATTTTTTACCCGCATTCGTGTTTTTTTACTGTTTCTTACACTTTTTTGTTGCTTTTTTTTAATGTTGATTCAATTTTTTTCTTCTTATGCTGGATCATACATTACAAAAACTCAGATTCAATTTCAGTTTTGAAGGGAAAATGAAAAAAAAACAGAAAAAACCGTCAAAATTATTTTGTCTTCTTTTTTTTTTCCTCTTACTGGTTAGACCATGGAAATGTATTTGCGGTTATTTAATGTTTCTTTTTGTATAGCAAAGCAATTCCATTTTTTATTCAATTTATTTTAGAAATAATGGACAAACATGTCAGATGAATGGCATCCATACTGTTCTTCATTTAACTTTAAGAGAGCGATCATCAGGTTATTTTAGTAATTTTTGGTTTAGTAAGCGTGTCTACTAAGTACATAAAATAAACAAAAATTTTTTATGCCCTACACCAGGGATGGGCAACCTTTTTGTAATGCGGGCCAAAATTGAAAACATCCAAACTTGAGAGGGCCATTAACATTGATTTTGTAGGTAAATGAAAATTATGTTCTCAGAAAACGGTGAAGAAAATTTTTAGAAATTGAACAAAAATAAAATATTTCTAATAATTAATTTATAATACTTTTTATTACTGCACTACAACATTACAAAAAATTAATAATAAATCGTACAATTATATTAATGCTACACCTGCCACTGCTTAGTTGTGGATAAGGTACTTATGTCTGGTTCAATTTTAGTAGTAGCAAGTACTAAGCTACTTTCTAAATTCTCGTCTGTAATTCGCGACCTACATATATTTTGATTTTAAAAAAGTCATTTTCGAAAAAAATTGTTCGCATTTATATGTGCTCCCAAACAATGAAATAATTTTTTTTGCGTTATTAATAATTTTTATAGAATTCAATTTTTGATAATTCCATAAATTTCATTTTAAGATCCTTTCTTTCTTGCAGTTCAATTAATTCTAAATGAAAATTTTCGGGAACTTTGGTCACATCTGTTAACAAAAATGGAATCGAAAATACATCAAAATATCCTACCATTGACTTGGCTCCATCCGTAGATATTCCTGACATATTGTGATATTCAAGATTAGATTTTTTCATTGCTTCTTTCATTACAATAAATATGTCGTTCCCGGTTGTTGTCGTTTGAAATTTTGTTAAAGATAAAAGTTCTTCAGTAATATTAAAATTTTTATTAATTCCCCTTATAAAAATGCATAATTGGGCACTGTCAGTTAAATCTTTACTTTCATCGACCGCTAGTGAATACCACTGAAAATCTTTTATTTTTTCATTTAATGTCTGTTTAATGTCATTGGACATTTCATCAATGCGCCGTGTTACAGTTCTACGCGACAAACTTATGTTATCAAATTTTTTTCATGTTCAGGGCAGATTAATTTTACTGCAGCAAGGATACAATCTTTAACAAATTCTCCATCAGAAAATGATTTTGAATGTTGGCAATTTTTTGAGAAATAATGTAACTTGCTTTTACAGAATTTTCAGAGTCACTTGTACTTTTTATGAAATACTGCTGCTGCTTGACTAACAATTTCTTCAGATTTTCTGATTTCGTAATTCTTTCCTCTTCAAGAAATTTGTCGTAGTCAGTAGAATGATTTGTTGAATAATGTCTTTTAATGTTTTATTCCTTATTAACAGATAAACTGTTTCTACAAATTAAACACAAAGGCTTATTATTCTGTTCTATAACAGCTTTGTTGAAATATGCGGTTTTCCGATTCCACTTTCCTCTTTTTGCTTGATGAAGCCATTCTAAGAGATAAAAATTACGTAAAAAAATAATATCAATATTAAAATATACCAATACTACCTTCAAATTACTGGAAAAAATTTATGAAATTATTAATAACAAAATCACCAACTTATGAATCTGAATGAATGCAAAGAAGACAGACACTGCACTTTGCACACGCACAGACAATAAACACGAATTTAAATAAATATAACGCACTGCGCAATTGCAGACACAACCAAGCGTACACGCGAGAATGCAAACGTAATGCAAATCTGGGCGACAATGTGTTAAGATCATACCGCGATCGTAACAAGTTGGTTACGATAGGCTATTTTCGGTTTATTGTCACCTTGTGTCCCGATCTTGGCTATTTAAGATGATGCCCAAGGTTGCGTTCAGTTTCGTTTTGACAAGATTTGCGATTATGCCCGATTATTCTCGAAAAAAGCCGAACGTTTCGCATTCTCGCATTGTACACGGTGTTGTCTCGGCATAATTCGACTATTCCCGAAACACGTCGAGCACACTGATAAGTGTACGTCAAATAGTATCATAAAATAACTACAATTGACAAAAAATTATGTTTTTGGTATGTTATTTACTTTAGTAGTGAATGTCATTATAAATAACTCAATATTTTGATAAATATCATTAAAACGTTTGAATAAGGGCCGGCCACCATATAAATTTTTAATATGTTCGCGGGCCAAAGTTTATGTGCACGCGGGCCGCAGGTTGCCCACCCCTGCCCTACACTATATTTCGTAGTGTTGTTGTACAATGGCATACAGTTTTTTCCAAGTTTTATTACCGGCAAAAAAATAGGTTACCTTATACCACATAAAGTTATCATATGATCACTATTTTTTTGCCTTTCGTTCTGTTCTGTTATTTTCAATGATTTTTTCGGTTGTGATTTTAAATTGCTTCTGACAACAACCAAATTTCAAAAGTTCACTTTATTATGATCTACTCCATCATCAACAACATAATGATGATCATCATTACTGTTGTTGTCGTCATTATGATGAATTTATCTGTAAAGTTTTAGTAGCAGTATGTACTCTTTAATGTTTAACTGGCAGTTTTTCTTTAATTATGAGGCTTTGAACAGCAACTGTTGATGGCTGGTCATTAAGAGAAGTAGGGAAGTAGGGTCGTAATTAGTAGCAAGCAAAAGTTTCTTTCATTTTCTTCTTTTTGTTTTTATTTTTTCTGTTTTACTTAAAAAAAAAAAAAGCAATTAAATTTAACAAGGAATAGAGACATAAAGGTTTTGCAACAATTTTTTAAAATATATTTCTGTTCGTATTATTACAGTAATTTTGCTTGTATTTTTGTGTTTTTTTTTTTTTTGTCTAATTAAATAAACTAGGCTTGGCCTAAAAACCGGGCAGAAACAACAAATTATAAAATAATTGTCTTCGGAATATTGTTGAATACATTTATGTGTTGTTCTGTCTCTCTCTCTCTCTCTACCTTATGGCAAAACTATTTCAATAATTATTATACACTGTACACAATGATGGTAACAAACGACAACTATTATATGGAAACTCTTATGATCAAGAATAGTGTAGAAGTATGAAAGAAGATCCATGATTTAATAATAAAGTAAAGGAGAAAATAAATTCTTGAATTACTTTTAAACAAGCAAATAGGGATGAACTAAAAACCAGCATCTTCTCTCTCCGACAACGCAACACAACACAGACTGTTCTTTTTCTTCTTGCCTTTCAGGGCTGGAATTGTGACTGACTCGTCCTTGTACAGCAGAGACTACACCTTCCTCCATCTTGTGTGTGTATGTGTTAATTTTATCTATGTGTGTGAGTGGCGAAATCTGCAGCTTAACCTAGACTCCGAACGCATGGTTGATTAACTTTTCGTAGCAATATTTATTTACTCTCAGAGTTTCTGCCACAACACTTTTGAAAGAAAGTCGCTGAAAGAAATATTTTTTCTTTTAATTTTCGTTTTGTTCGAGATATTAAACCCGCTTTTTGAACCACTAACTCTTGCCTAAAAAGCCTAAGTACTACACATTAGACTTCAGCATACCAAACTCATCTCTCATTAGCTTTATAATATCGTGTTTAGAGTGGCATGTATCATCCAGAGATCAGCAATGAGTACTCAAAACGATGAGTAGAATCGAGTCATACTCATAATTTCTGATACTTATACGCATTCTTACTTATTTTAATAACATACTGTTACGTTTTTACCTTTTTAAAAACGTTTAAATATGAGTTCGTTGATTGCAAACCAAGTAAAAACAAATATGTGTCTTATTTTAATTAAACTCTCTTTATTGTCCACACTTTCTTATGTGCCACTGTTCACACTTAACCGATACAACAATAATTACTACAATTTATTGCTTGTTCACTATTATTCACACACAACTATTGCTCGCATTACTGCTCACAATGGATATCTTCAAACCGCGACTGATTAGTTCACACGCAACTTCACTCAAGACTGACTCAATTACAACTGACTTACTCGTCTGCTTTGTCTTGCCCTTTTATAGTCCAACACGAACAGTACATCGAACAGTACAGCGACTCATGGTCTTTGTATTTGTAGCTTTTGTTTATCGATAATGTTAAACGATATTAGGTCGTTTCGATACGCGTAACAATACTCTTACTCTTCATATTCAAAGTTTGAAGTACTCATCGTACTCATACTTAACAATACGCAAGATGTTGTTGATTTCGACTCTCCATGAAACTATGTATACACGAAGCACAAAATAAGTATGATTCGAGTACGAACACCACAATACTCACTAGAAGGTTATGTGTTGGCTTGCTTGCTGTCTTTGTCTTTTCTTTTTTCTTTTTTTTTTTTTTTGTAAATGGAACAACAACTAAGACTGTAAATTTTGATGAATGATTCGAGTGATTCGAATTCGATTCACTCGAATCATTTATGAGTATTATAAGTATTTTTTGAAGTCGCCGTAGTCTAGTAGGTAGTGTGTTGGCTTATTAGACGTAAAACCAGTGTTCGAGTCCCGGGCCAGACATCAAAAACAAAAACAAAATACAAAAAAAATTTCGTCGGCGATTTCCTCTCAGCAGATTTCTGGCAATAACTCTGAGAGTAAATAAAATTGCCATGAAAAGTTTCTCAAAAAATCTGTCGTTCGGAGTCGAATTTAAACTGTAGGTCCCGCCACTTATGCATAAAATTAACGCACACAACATAAGTGGTGTGAGAAACAAGGTCAATAATCCTGACTGAAGGGTTGTAATGACCAATTATGTATGTATGGATAAGTATTTTTCTAAATTTATGAATCTGAATGAGTAGGCGTATGAATCAAACATATTTCGAATGTTATGGGTTTGATGTCAACGTTGTACGCATACTCATTGCAACCTGTACTTATACATCAATGTTGTACTGAGTACGAATGAATCAGAGTAGTTGAATTTCAATACTGTTGACTCACTTATACTCAAAATTTCATGAGTACTTATGAGTAGCGAAAAAACGATCATTGCTGATCTCTGGTATCATTGGTCGTTATCTTGTTCCATTGACTATAACGTTTCGATATGATGGTTCTAGAATAAATAGCACCCACAAATCACATCAAATAACACTTCCTTTAGGGTACATTGGCAGCTCGTGAATGGCATCTGGCAACTGTCACATCAAATTTGGTAACACTGTTTGTTGACGTATCAATTGAGCCAAAACTTAGCTGCGCCGTAAATTTTGACAATAAACTCCATAATTTGCAAACGTAATTCCTTTGGTTGCTTGCTTTACACCGAAAACATTCACACATTTTCACACAAATTGAAAACAAAAAATTGTAAACCATTATGACACAAGTTGTAAAACATTATTTGCAACACAATCGTTGATTGATTTATGAATGTATCACACACACATTAATATCAACGTTTGATTTGTTAAGGCTTACAAAAGACTTAAGCAAGACACTTTTTTTTTATATTGTTACCACCCATTCATTACAATAGATTTCAGCTAATAGAGGTTTCATATTTACCCTTTCTAAAAGCAAAATAAAGAGAAAAAAAATTACAACAAACATAACTGAAGCATAAATTATTTTTATATTTTTGATGAATCGATTTGAATACGTGCTCATAGGAGTTGTTAAATCATTTGATTTGATTTGATTTTGTTGTTGTTCATGTTTCCGTGTGGTCGAGTGTTGAGGCTGTCACTCATCTATCAGCTTCAGCGTATAAGTATGACATATCATAGCATTTTTAAACTGACAAAATGTCAAATCAGTTGACACATATTATTCGGATTACAAAATACTTATAACAACGATACGGTTTCGATTTGTAATTATTTTTTTTTTTTATTTTACTGCAAAGGTGATGAAAATTCAATCAAATTTTGATGCAATTTGCGGTGCATGAAGATGTAAAATAAAGGGGAAACAAAAAACCAAGAGATTATTTTCGCTTTTAAAAAATGACGACCCAATAGATAAAATTTAGAATGAATTAGGAATTGAAGAAAAAATTTAAAATAATTCGACTTGAAATAGCCTTAGAAGGCATTATATTGTGCCTTTAAAATCAGTAACTAATTTAGTTTATTTATAAATATTTTGTAAGAAATCTACACAATTTGCTAGACTGCATAGAGAAGCTCTCATATTTAGTTTTCCACACAAATTGCAAATGCAATCACATGTGGTTTTCACTTTTGACAAATTGACATTTTGTTAGAGTTCGCTTTTGCTTTTTTAGTTTTTTTTTTTTATTGCACATGCCTTCAATGTCTACATTTTCATCTCGCATTACACCCATACCTCACTTTGCGTCGTGGTTACATTCCATAAAACACGATACAAATTGAAACGACCATTGAAAGATCGGAGATAGGTTCCAGGGTTACAAAAATACTACTTTTTAAATAGAAAATTGATCAAAGTAAACATTTAAAAAACAAAGAAAATTTTATTTTTATTTTATTACATACAGTATCGGCCAAAACCTAAGCACTCCCTCAGTACATTTTTGTTTAAAATGATAACTTTTTTAAGAAAACAAAATTATAAAAATTTTTTATTTTTATTTACAGTAGTCGCTCGGTTATATGAACTAATTCAAACAGAGAATGTTCACTAAATGGAGAAGTTCACATAATCGAGAGAATATAAAATAAGTAATTCAAATGATTTTTATTACATTAAGTTTTTACTTTTAATAAGCTTTTTAATAATTAATGCACATGGAAGTAGTCGGTTATATTTTTTTTTACTTTTTTTGCTTCAAGGGATTTCTGTAGCGCTTTGTCCCTGCATTTTCGCAATGCCAAAATATCATTTATATCAGATATATTATTTTCACTCCAAGCAATAACTTTATTTATTGAATTCGATTGCCTCCGTTGTGCTAATTTCAGCTGTTGTTACAATGCACTGCTCTTAATCATCATCTTCAACTTCGCTATCTATATCTTTGCTACCAATGTCTTGATTCTACGTCTGAATCTCTTCCCGTGAAAGCTGTACACCATTCGTTAATTCATTGACTAGATCTATGACTTCATTCATAGGTGCTTCCATGTCGTTTTGATATTTTTATTTTAAAATACTGAGTGGAATGTCTTTTTCCGGGTAATTTTCTTCCTCAAAACTCAAAATATTCTTCCAACACTTTTGTATTGTGGATGTATCAATCTTATTCCATGCCAAACTTAGGTTTATAACTGCATCTTTTATGCTCAACTTTTTCAAAATGTTTGAAGCATTTTCAGCATTCGCTGACACTATTGATGCTAGCAAAGCCTATCAATAGTATAGTTTCGTAATTCGTAATCCATTGGCTGAATTAATGGCGTAACATTTGATGGAATGTAAGCAACGAATATGTTTCCGTCCTCTGAACGCAACAACTCCGCAGGTGGATGACTTGGTGCATTTTCCAATAAAAGAATGGCTTTAGTAGGCGAGCCCTTTTGGTTTAAATATTTAGTCACCTAAAATGGAATAAGAGAGAAATGTTATAAAACACATGTACAAAAAGCTTTTCAAATTTACCTGTACAACAAATGAATCTTTAAAAAAAATTTGGAAAATTGCTGCCGTCATCCATGCATTTTTAAAATGGCTATAATCTACGGGTGTAGTAAAATTGTTGAAGCATCTTGAATTTTTTGCCTTTCCTATCACCAGTGGTTTTACTTTGTGGTCCCCAGAAGCATTTGTACAGGCCAGGAATGTAAGACGTGCTTTTTCGGCTTTTCTTTCAGGTGCACTTTTTTCACTTCTTAAAACGTAGGTTTTGTCTAGAAGCAGTTTCCAAAATAGGCCAGTTGCGTCCGCATTGTAAATTTGATCATGTGTTAAATTGTGTTCTGCTATTAAAGAATGAAGTTTTTTTTAAAAGGTTCTACAAACTCCGGATTTGGCCGATAATTTTTCACCGAATATCTTTAAAAATCGTATACCGAATCGTCACTTGAATTTCTGCAGCCACCCATCACTTGCACTAAAAGAACTTTTTTCTTTCAATTGGTCATTAAAATATTTCGCTTTTGCTTTAATTAATTCATTTGTAATGGGTAAATTTTTAAGTCTTTGTTGATTGAACCAATGATAAAGCTTCGCCTCCAAAAATGGCATTTCTCCTTTTCTTAATGTTTTTCTTTTAATTTTGCCTTCAATAATATTTGTCTTGAAGTTTCTTTATTTTTAAAAGTTTAGACTGGTGCTAATAAAAATTTTTAACTTGAATAAAAATTAATTTTTCTACTTAACTAAAATATCTCTTTAATACAGCGCTACTATTATAGGCGCTACTATTATAGACAGCTATATAAGCGGTCTAAACTAAAGCATCCCCAATTTAAGGTAAAAAGAAAAAAAACTATTGAAATCAATATTTCATTGCGAATCCTTTATTCTGGATGATGATAGAGGATATTAAATTATTAATTATTGCAGGTGAAATTGCTTACCAGGCTATTTTTGTGGCTTCAAATAAACCTTCTTTGATTTTGCAAAGTTGACTCGGTTGACTTTTAAGTTAACGATCTCCCACAAGTTCTCGATTGGATTAAGATCGGGAAATTGGTCAGGCCAAGGTAGAACTACTATTAAATTGTTTTGGATTGTTTTTGACGTATGTTTTGGATCGTTATCTTGCTGGAATGTCCATTTAAGTGGATCCATAATTCCATCAATCTTATGAATTGGCCCAATCCTTTGCCCAGAGAAACAACCACAGACCATTATGTTGCCGCCTCCACACTTTACAGTGCCTTTGCAATATTTAGGATTTAACCGTTGTCCACGCCTTATGCGTACACGCCTTATGCCATCTGAATCTTTTAAATTAAACTTAGATTCGTCAGAACACAGCACAGTCCTCCATTTTTCACTTCACTTCAGTTCAGATGGGCCTTAGCGAATTCAAGTCTGGCTTTTTTTTATTTTTTGACGATATGATGATCATTTCGGCCTGTGGACATCGTTTGTTCATTTGCGTGGCATGTAGATAACATAAGGACATCCCTTTTATCCTTCCACTTTAGGATAGTGACATGGCTTTTTTGAACAGCGATTTGCTCGCCTCTCTTTAGTTTCTTGTTTTTAACCAATAAAGGCAAGTCCTTACGGTTTTTTTCTCAAAGTTCCACAAAGATCGGTTTTACGTTGGAGCAAATAGTTAGCCAATGGCAGACTTGTGTACCAAAAATGTATTATAAAACGCTAAAAATATTCGCAGCCCACATGTGGTCTGTGGACGATTTATAGAAGATTTTGTTTCATGGAGTCCACAGCCCATATGTGGGCTATTAACAAAAACACCCTTTTAGCTATTTATATACATTTTAAAAGATGTAGATATTTATATTTATTGAGGCTTATCCGAAATACACCGATTATGCAAAAAAAAAAAAAAAATCGGACGTGTGGGGCACTCCCCAGTTTTTACCTTGGACATTGAACGTGTTTTTTTTTTTTTTTTTTTTTTTCTGAAACCAGCACTCAGGGGATGGCCCCTACTCATGCAGTGCATTGTGCAGTTTTTTTAGGAAAGGTGGAAAGGGGGAAGATGCGAACGGCAAGGAAACGAGTTGCTGCTAGGTGACTATAAAATGGCCAGTGCTATACCTTCACCATTAGACAGTCTACAGGCAATCGTCCCCAAGAAGCCCGCAGTTTCTCACACCACTTATGTTGTGTGTGTTAAAATAAAATAAAAAATTCATTTAATTTATAACACAATAATTGAAACTGAACTTTAAAAATAGGAAAACAATGTGAAAATAAAACTATATTATTTTCAGTTAGAAAGGAAATCCCTAAATTTTGATAGCAAAACTCATGGCATCTTTTAGAAAAAAAAATAATTAAAAACCCATAACAATGCAACTTCGAAAATCCAACGACGCACAGAGAAAGTTATTACGTTATTACGGAAAAACGCAAAACGAAACGACGTAAAACAAGGTATGAGTGTTCTTTCAATACCAACCAGACCATTCAGCTACAAACGTATTTGCAACATTCTGTACGGGCCCTTTTAACACGAGTTTAGTGTCCTTTAAGATGCTGCACAACCTGGAATAATAAAAAAAAAAAAAAAAAATTTTTTTTGCAACACCTGAAACTGGCATTCTATAGATAAGACATCAAAGAAGATTTTATTACAGTTTAAAGCCATTAAAACCCAAACCATTTTCGATACAGCAAATGAACACTTTGTGTTAAATTGTTGTTTTTTGTGTAAAATGCCAATACATCGTATTGATTTAAGATTTCCGTTTAAAGCTTCACAGTCATTTTAACCACACTATGTTCAGTTAACAAATCTCAATTTCAAATCAGTTACCAGAGAGTTGGTAATAAATTGTGATTTTTATCAATGATACGCGTATGCATTTTTCTTTTTTGTAGCAGATTACTTACCATCGCTTTGGAAATAAAATATTTATTCAAATCCTTAAAAAAAAATTTGAAAAATAAATTCTAATTCGATTTTAATTTTTTTTACCATTTTCATACTCTGTAGTACACACATATGTACATAATTCACCAGTCTAAGGACCACCTCTTTTGCAACACACAGTATACATATCGCTCCTTTATTGCAACATAGTCATATCTCAAAAAATTAAAAATTTGTAGTTACTTAAGCAAAACTGCTCTTTTAGACCTTCTGTACATGTTGAAAAAAAATCAGTTTTATTATCCCAAGCTGAACCGAAGTTATAGCAAAAAGTATTTGCGGCAATTAGATCATAGGACTTATGTCTTGAAAACTTAAATCGCATTTTGTCAAGTTCAAGTTTTTATGAGATATGACTATGTTGCAATAAAGGAGCGATATGTATCTGAATAAATATGAATTTCTCATACAAAAAAAAATTTAATTCTTCTGTTCTTTAAAGAAATTTCTGAGTAGTGGTAAATGGACCACCATCAGTATAATGTTATCACAATGTAGCCGTTGTTGTATTTAAAAACAATCAAACAAGAAAATTTACTCACGCAATTTAAA
This sequence comes from Sarcophaga caerulescens, assembly GCA_927399465.1. Lineage (NCBI taxonomy): Eukaryota > Metazoa > Arthropoda > Insecta > Diptera > Sarcophagidae > Sarcophaga > Sarcophaga caerulescens. The sequence continues at coordinate 19,947,217 of OV656868.1, read as the reverse complement.
TAAAACACGCAACACAGTTGCAACTTAAAGCTACAGGAAAAAAGACAAAAATTAAAACGATCAAGAAGACGATTATCAAGAAGTTGCAAAACTAATCAGATTCATAATTGCTTATTTACATTTACAGTGGACAGCAAAAGTCTTAGTACTCCAATATATTTTGACGAAAAAAAAGTCCCCACAGACGTAATACTCTTGCACAAAGCACCAATATGACTTGAAGAGAATATTATGGCGATCATTTGAAAGAACGGTTACGTAATCGCTAAACCTCAAACAAAAATCAACCGAAAAACTTGCTTATGGTGCCACCAGAAAACACTAAACAAAACGTGTACTTTCAATTCCAAATGGGTTAACAATCCAAAAATGTAAACAACTTGTTTCCATTTTTGTTGTTCGTGTATCTTGTTTACTTTCGTCCAGGCAGAGTTGTTGTTGTTTTGTTTGTTTGTCTTTCCGCTATATTTTTTTATACACGTACGTTGTTGCTATATTTTTGTTTATTCATCGATCTTGTAAACAAGCCCTGTTGTTTTTGTTGCTATATGTTTACTTATTCGTTGATCAGGTGAACAACTGCATTGTTTTGTTTTTGTAGCTTTTGTTTATCATTTTATGTGTAATCAAGTCCATTGTGTTGTTTTTGGAGCTTTTGCTTATTATTTTAACAACACCATTTCCATTTTCGTAATAATATATTTGCGACTTTTTCTTGTGGTTTAACTTGTGTTACATTTTTTTTAGTAAACGTTTAAGGTTTGTAATATGTTACGTTTATGTATGTCTCGTGATTTCAGAATTCTTAAATTTTTATTATCACTCTAAATAAGAGCATATCATGAAGTCAATTTATGTGGACTATAATTTGTGTTTGCCTTTTTTCATTACTTTTACAATTAAAGAATTCCTTAACAACTCTGTCATTTCACAATTGTTAGAGCGAAGTTTTTTTTAACGTTTCACTACAATTTGCCGCTGCAAAATTGTTGAACAAACAAGAGGGAATCAAACTATTATTTTCTATACAACACGGGTATAAGTATTGGCGGAAATCAATCACACACTGCTCTTTGGCTGTTTAAAATCAAAACTACACCAGCATTATTGATGAAATTGTGTCTTGTGAACGAGAGAGTATTTGTGCAGCATTATTTAATTGTAGATTTTTATTATGCATCCCACAAACACAAACACCAACCACTATACTATAATTATTGTTTATTAATGTAGTTCTCCTTTAAGAATATCTGAAAATAATTGCAATAAGGCAACAATGAAAGAAAAAATTTTTTAAAATCAAAATATTATAAACCATAGACACCCAGCTAGCAATTGGAAGATTGTTTTTAAAAAAATCACCTTACTGAGTCTTTTTAGAGTACTTTTGGTGATCAAAAACTTATTAGTCGGTTACACGATTAAAAAAGGACTCAAAAATGATTCGCACCAATGAGTAAAATGAGTTCGATTTAAAATACAATAAAAAATTGTATAGCAATCGGAAATTAATCATCCAGACGTTTAAAATGTCACTATTATTTCCGTTACTGTTATATTCTACTTATACTGAAGATTGAAAAACGATTAATCAAAAACAGATCATGCATATGTTTGAAAAGTGTTTGTAATTACATACGTATTTTATGATCATATTTTGAGCAGATAGATGATTAAAAACTGCTTTTGTCTGTATAAATTTTCATTTATGTTAAGATGGCTATGATTAGGCTTGCCAGATTTGAAATCGTCAAAAAACGTACATACATCGAAGTTAAAAAAGCAGTACAATTGAGTAAAAAGAAGTACAATTGTTTATTTTCAAAATTTATTTAATTCAATAAAAAAAAAACTAACAAAAAATAGTTAAAAACAGTAACAATAAAGAACATAAAAAAGAGATCATAACTATTTGTATTTAATATAAAAAAATGAACTTAAAATTTAATTTAATTTAAATCAGTTTTTGTGATTTTAAATCTATGGAATTTATATGTATTTCAGACTAGACTAAAATCAATGTATTATATATTATGATAGTATTATTGAATTTTTAATTTATCTGAATAAAAACTCAAAAACAAATTTTCATTGTTTAATACTTCAAAATTAATTTAACAAAAAATAATTTTAATGGTTATTGACTTTAAAATTAACTGATACATTTAAATAAATTATAAATATTTATCACTTTTTTGTATTTGATTTACAATTTCATTTTTATCTGTTTCGGTTTTTAAAAAAATTGAAAAACTCAGTACAACTGTATTCAAATTTTCTATTAAAAGTTTATTTCGTTCCTTCCTTCAAAAATTAAACATTAAACTAAAAATTCGTTCACTGGCAGCATTAGAATGAGGTATTGAAAAGACGAAGCAACAAATCTTTTCAAAAGTAGAAAATGATCCACAATTTAAGAATTTTTTCCATTTTTCTTCTGCAGATTTTTCTTTTTTCAGCAAATGTTTTTAATGATATAAATTCGTCAAAAGGTTGATCTAAATCAATATTCTTGATTGAAAATAATGTAATTATTTCCAAAAATTCATGAAAAGAAATGTTTGAATTAAGATGGAAAATTTAAAGTTTTTCAAACTTATTATTTTCTAAATTGAAACGACCTTTTATATAAGTACTTATGTATATTCGATAAAAACTCTGCTGCGCGTTTTTTAAAAAGACAAATCTCTTGCAGATTATTGCAACTGCTACATATATGTACGTTCGTCTAAAAACCCATAGAATTTTTCAACGTGCTGTTGTTCAAATTTGTCATTTAACTGTTTTATTATTTGAAACATATCAACTATTACAAGGCTATTATTTTCTTCTAACTTTTTAATAGCAGATATTATTGTATTTCCTATATTATGGACAAAACCGAGGTATGCTTCAAAAATTTCATTTTCGAAAAATTGGCATAAAACAGGGAAACAACCAACTTGCGACAAAAAATAAGCCTTAATAGCAGGATATTTTTTTAAAAATCTCTCCACAGCGGGGGTTATGGAAAGCCATCTAGTTGGTACATGACGGAGCATTTTAGACCATTCCAAATCGCAAAATTCAAACATTTCTTTCAGATTTGCAGTTCTTTTTTTGTTGATGTCGAAAATTCATTAAAAACCTTCATTACAATATTTTCTAAATCAAATTTTAATATTTTTAAAGGCATCCAATACCTATTATATTCGAATTTGCTTTTTTAAGCTCAACAAATACACTTTTTTTATTTCCAAAATTTACGTTGGCATTGTGTGCGTTGGCATTGTGTGATGTTTTCTAAACTCAGTTTTTGACTCTCCAATTTATATTTTAAAGAATTTTAAATATCAATTGATAATTTGGAGTCAGAGTTATAAAAACTTAAAAGTTTTGTGCAGACTCCATTTTCTTTATTAAAATATCTCACAACAATAGGAAACGTTTTAATATTACCTTTGTTAGAAGCATCTGTGGAGATCGAACAGGACATGTTTACCTCTATAAAGTTATGGTGAAAGTACAAGATAGGTAGAAAAAAAGTACAAAAAGAAGTACAGATACTAAAAAGAAGTACATTTGCGTACTTCTTTAGGGGTTATGCAGTTAAAAGTACAAAAACTAAAAAAAAGTACGAGTACTGCTGAAAACAGTATTGCCAGACGTACGCCTAGCGATGATATAAAGTACAATTTTGTTTTAAATAGAAAATTTTTCTTTGTTTTTTAACAAAAAAAAAAAATATTTGTTTTAAATAAACTTTGATGTCTGATGTACATACATCACGAATATGTATAAACATATATTCTTTATCTGTTACTTAATGTTCATGCGATTCAAGTGATTTTTGAAATCGCGGCGTTGTAAACGTAGGACTCAGAAAACCTCATAAAAACACTTGAAGAGAGTAAAATACAATTATAAGTACGACTAATAAATGACTCAAATTTTAATCATAAATGACCTAAAAACGAGTCCAAATTAATACAAACATGACTCATAAATGACAATAAAAGGACTCATAAAAGACTCGTATGCGATTAAACGATGACTAAAAGACGACTCGAAAAAGAATCATAAACGAAGGTAAATAAGACTAATAAATGATTAGAAAGTGACTGAAAGACGACTCGAAAAAGAATCATAAACGAAGTTAAATAAGACTAATAAATGATCAGAAAGTGATTCGAAAATGATTATAAAGCTACTAGAAAAAGGGTCGAAAATTACTCTAAAATAATATAGAAAATGACTCATAAGTGAGTTTTTAAGAAGAGTCGCTGGTAGTCACTTTTTTCTCCCGATAACAGAGTCTTTTATGAGCGCATATTCGAGCTTTTTAATCGCACAGAAGAATCAAAAAAGACTCGAATTTGATTAATAATTTTCAAAATTGCTGGCTGGGCATACATACCATACATCAGGGTTTACCAAAAATTTTTTGGTTATGTATTAGTGAGTAAGAGAGAGAAAATAAATTGAGAGAATTGATTTATTTACAGCCATAGAAAAGTGTTTGTAATATACGTTATTTTGATTTTCATTTTATCAACTTACATATGTAAATCTATCTATCTTTGGCTTAATAATTTTAGATAAATAAAAATAAAATAAAAAAATCCATTTTTTATTAAAAGATCGTAAAGGTATCCAACTTTGGCTTAAAAATTAGACCATGTTTTTAGATAAATAAAAATAAAAAAAATAATAAACCATTTTTTATTAATAGAGAAAAAGCAAGCATTCTAAAGCATTTAAAAAAAATTATACTATGCGACAAAATATATAAGGCATTGAATATTATCAAAAGCATCTTTTAACATACAATATTTTTTGAGTGTCATTCTGAAAAAAATGGTAAAGCATCCGCCGCACATGTGTTTTTGTCGCAGTCTGATCGACAACTAAATCAAAAAACACAAGAATGCATGTGAGTTCTCTCAGCACAATTGTGCTATGAAATGGTAATCGTTGCCATACATACACATGTATATGTATATGATATGTATGTATATAGTGAATATACATTAAATACTGTGAATTTCTGCATAAAAATTGTTTCAATAAATTATAAGGGAGTTAGTTGGCTTAGATAACGAAAACAAAAAATAAAAACAAAAAATAAAAACAAAAATAATTATGGTATAAATAATCATACAGAGCCGGCATTTGTATGCCACTCCAATAGTGCTCGAGGCAAATTCCACAAACAGAAGTAACTTTAGACAGACAGAGATTTTTTTTTTTACTTTTCTAAGCATCAAACTTAGTTATAAAGAAAAGGCATTCTCACTAGCTATTCACGAACATTGTTTAACTTGTTTTCAACATTCATTTAAGTTGCACAGTTTATTAGAACTTTAACGAGAATGTTTATTATGCATCTTCTTAGGTAAGCATTTTTGCATTATAGGTCAGGAGACTAGAATTTTTATTCAAACAAATAAAATTCAAATACGTGCAGTATTCAAATAGAATACTACATTGTCGCACCTTTTCGGTTTTTGTTACAAAGCAATTTTGTTTCATAGAAATTCATAATTTGTTTTAATAAAAAGTATGTAATATTTTCTCTTGGGTGTACTAGAATGCATGCAAACAAGGTAAAGTTTCTTCAGAATGGTTCTTGTCTTGCTGTGTTTAAAATTGACACTCAACCTCCACAAGCATAGCTGCCAGATAAATGAAGCATCAAATCGTCAAATATTTGAGAAAAAATCGTCAAAGACGTTCATTGAAATCGTAAAAAAATTGTCAGAAAAATGAATAAATAAATTGAAAGGTTTTAAAACCAAAAGCATATAAAGCCAATGTTAAGCAGCAATAATATTGCATCATCTATATCCATTTGTGGTGTAAATATTAGGGAGTCAGAAGATCTTGACATTATAGGCATAAAACTTCAGTGTGATGTTCGCTAGAACTGACATATTTTCCAGTGCCTTGGTTTCTTAAGGCGGTGCAATAAATACTTCACTTCATCTGATCTACTTACCATTTACACCATTTATAACCGACGGAGAATGGAATACAACTCTCATGTATGGGTTGGCCCTTAACGTCTATTTTTAGGCTTCTCGACTGTTATCACGATAGTGTGTCCAACTCCATTGATTCATTGGAGCATCGTTGCAATGTGGCTTGTGTTTCATCGTTCTATCGCTACTACAACGGATATAGCTCGAGCGAAATAAGGGAACTTGTTTATGAAAATCATGTATTCCTACGTAACACTCGTCTTTCTCGGCCAGTACATCCATATGTGGTGGATTGGCCAGTGTATCGCACACTGCATTACAGACAAAAGTCGTTTGTTAGACGGAGTATTCGTATGTGGAACTCCCTTCCTGCAGAGATCTTCCCTGTTATTTATGGTATTAAAATGTTATAAAAATATTCAAACCTAGTGTCCAAAAACACTGCTCCCTCTTTCCTCCTTCTTATAATATATTTTTCTAGTTCCAAACAAACAATGCCATTCCCTGAGTGTTGGTCGTATGAAAAAAAATAATGGCACTTGCCTTTGTTCTTCCGATGGTAATATTAGAAGCTATAATCAAATTTTTAAAATTGTGTGCAACGGCAAATGATAATTTATTTGGCTTTTAAGGGATTAAAAAGGCATCAAATACAGAAAAATCATCACAGGTATTCGAAAATAAATTAAAAATATAATACTTTACTCCTGGTTATTACTAGCATAAATTTCCAACAGTAACAACTGCAAAGCAAATACAACGCTTAAGGAGACTTTTAATGTACCAAAGTAAAGAATATGATGTAAATTTTTAATTGCTAAAAATCGTCAAAATAAGGGCATAAATCGTCATGTCGTCAATATGATATTTTTGGAGTTCAAAATCGTCAAAATGACGATAAATCGTCAAATCTGGCAGCTATGTCGACAAGGCATCACAAGATTTTTAAGTAATACGTCCAATTCCATAGACCTTAAATTTGGGTTGTACGTAGGGCTTAGGACCAGCCGCAAAAAGACTTTATCTTTAGAGCAAAGCTCTAGCATTATCCCCTCAAAAGTTGACGATTACATACATACATAATTGGCCATTACAACCCTTCAGTCAGAATTACGGCCTAGCTTCGCACACCACTCATGTTGTGTGCATTAATTTTTATACGTAAGTGGCGGGATTTACAGTTTAACGTTGACTCCGAACGACAGATTTTTGAGAAGCTCTTCATGGCAGGTTTTTTTACTCTCAGAGTTTTTGCCAGAAATCTGCTGAGAGGCAGTCGCCGAAGAAATATTTGTTTTCAAATTGAATTTGTTGGAATTAAATATTAAAAAGTGTAAGCTCATGACGTTTTTTAGACATTCAAAGATTGATACCTTCTATTGCATTGATAACGCTGTGTTGGATAAAGTTAAAAGTATTTTGGACCTTGGTATTCTATTGGATCATAGACTCAACTTTCGGGATAACATATCAATGATCGTGAATAAAGCTTATGGCATACTTGGTTATATGAAACGCTGGTCTAAGAAATTTATTGGTCCTTATTTAACTAAAACGTTATTTACATCTCTTGTCCGGCCTATCCTGGAGTATGGTGCTGTCATATGGGACCCTTGTTATGCAGTCCATATAAATAGCATAGAGTCAGTGCAAAAACAGTTTTTAATTTTCTGTTTACGAGGTCTTGGTTGGAACTGCTATGAATTACCGCCATATCGGAGTAGACTTGCTTTGATTAAACTGCCAACTCTTAAAAGTCGTAATTCCATGATGAGTACTCTTTTTATTCTGGGTCTAATACAGGGTTTACCAAAAATTTTTTGGTTATGTATTAGTGAGTAAGAGAGAGAAAATAAATTGAGAGAATTGATTTATTTACAGCCATAGAAAAGTGTTTGTAATATACGTTATTTTGATTTTCATTTTATCAACTTACATATGTAAAGCTATCTATCTTTGGCTTAATAATTTTAGATAAATAAAAATAAAATAAAAAAATCCATTTTTCATTAAAAGATCGTATAGGTATCCATCTTTGGCTTAAAAATTAGACCATGTTTTTAGATAAATAAAAGTAAAAAAAATAATAAACCATTTTTTATTAATGGAGAAAAAGCAAGCATTCCAAAGCATTTAAAAAAAATTATACTATGCGACAAAATATATAAGGCATTGAATATTATCAAAAGCATCTTTTAACATACAATATTTTTTGAGTGTCATTCTGAAAAAAATGGTAAAGCATCCGCCGCACATGTGCTCTTGTCGCAGTCTGATCGACAACTAAATCATAAAGCACAAGAATGCGTGTGAGTTCTCTCCGCACAATTGTGCTATGAAATGGTAAACGATGGTCTAATACGTGGAGATGTTGATTCAGAGTTCCTGCTCAGTCGATTGAAATTCAATGTTCCTGTGCGACCTACACGTAATTTTGATTTGCTTTCACTGACTTACTACAGATCAGACTACGAAAATAATGATTCCTTCAGACGTGCATGTAAAACATTCAATGAATGCTACCAAGTAGTTGATTTCTCTGTGCGCAAAGATGTTTTAAAGAAAACCTTAACAATATTTTTGAACTGTTAATTTAAAGTTGCAGTTGAATTAATATAAACTGTTTTGGATATGTCTCATTTAGTCAGTAAGGATATATTGTATCTATTGACGTTAAATAAATAAATAAATATTTCGTTTTGATGCCTGACCTGGGATACGAACCCTGTCTTTACGTCTAATAAACCAACACACTACCTACTAGGCTACGGCGATGAATAGTCGACGATTACAGTGAACATTTAAAGGATTTAAGAATATACACATGGCATGTCCGATCCCTTTTTCTCATGGACTGACATGACTACCGTGCAGGAAAAGCGGTGGATAGGAGAAGATTGCTATATGCAATCATCATGGAATATCTACTACGGCTGCCATACTCCAGAGCATGAGGGAGGATGTATGCTGGTAGTTATAGATTTTGTCGCCATGTTTCTTAGTTCACCCATATAAACGAAATGTTAGCCACAATCCGCAACATAATATATTTTATACATAGACGGAAAATGCGATGGCTGGCCCATGATGACTAAATCTTTCTGGAGGATATTAATTCGAAGATCGCATGAGAAGTTATCTTAACATGGTAGTATGTGGCAATTAGTTTTACATACATACATACATACATAATTGGTCATTACAACCCTTCAGTCAATATTACGACCTAGCTTCTCACACCACTTATGTTGTGTGCTTTAATTTTATACATGAGTGGCGGGACCTACAGTTTAAAGTCGACTCCGAACGACAGATTTTTTTTTGAGAAGCTTTTCATGGCAATTTTATTTACTCTCAGAGTTTTTGCCAGAAATCTGCTGAGAGGAAGTCGCCGAAGAAATATTTTCATATTTTCGTTTTGATGTCTGACCTGGGGTTCGAACTCGGGCCTTCAGTCTAATAAGCCAACACACTACCTACTAGACTACGGCGACTTCATTTATGAGTTTTAGCATCTCGATATTCACAAAGTCACATAGTTGTACCCCGATTGATCCGCATCAGAGATCAGCAATGAATCGTATTTTCGCTACTCGTAGGTACTTATGAAATTTTGAGTATGAATGAGTCAAGAGTATTAAAATTCAACTACTGATTCAACATTCTGATTCATTCGTACTCGCTACAACATTGATTTATAAGTATAGGTTGCAATGAGTATGAGTACAACGTTGACATCAAACTCACAACATTCGATTCATTGTTTGATTCATACGCCTACTAATTCAGATTCATAAATTTGGAAAAATACTTATAATACTTACGAATGATTCGAATCACTCGAATCATTCATCAAAATTTACAGTAGTAGTTATTGTTGCATTTACAAAAGTAGAGAAAAGAAAAGACAAAGACAGCAAGCAAAGCACATACACAACCTTCTAGCGAGTGTTGTGGTGTTCGTACTCGAATCATACTTATTTTGTGCTTCGTGTATATGTTGAATCATGGAGAGTCGAAATCAACAACATCGTGCGTATTGTTAAGTATGAGTACGATGAGTATTTCTAATTTTGAATATGAGTAGTATGAGTATGATATTAAAATAAGTATGAATGCGTATAAGTAGCTGAAATTATAAGTATGACTCGAATCTACTCATCGTTTTGAATACTCGTTGCTTATCTCTGATCCGCATCCAATTAAACTGATCACATTGTAATTGAAAGAAGGTATTCTTCAATTACCGACTTGGGCCACTACCTTGTAGCTGCCATATTCCGTAGGTAGACAGCCTTACTCTAGTAAGTAGTGTGTTGGCTTATTAGACGTGAAGCAGGCACGGTTCAAGCCCCAGGTCAGACATCTCTAACAAAACGAAAAATTATTTCATTGCAAAACCTGGACGTCAAGAAACAGCAATCACATAACATAGCTAATATGTTCAACTCAACTCTCGAATAGGCTTCGTTGATCCCCATTTAACCTCATCGACATTGGGGGACTGTGGTTCAACATCTCCAATTCCTTGCTCACTGTTGCGGAAACAGTACACTCAAAAAAAGAATCAAGCCATCCGGGCTTGATTAAATCCATATCGGTCACAATAGTACGGTAAGTACGGTTTGGCTTGAATCAAGTACAAAAGACTTGAATCAAGCCAGAATCAGCCAAGTACAAAAGTGTTGATTTTAGCGCGATTTAAGCCTTTTTGGGATCAAAGTGATCTCATCATGTATTTGGTTTAAGCATATTTTTTCTTGATTTAAGATCGAATTCGTACTTGATTCAAGAGAATCAGAAGTTGAAGTAATCCTTAAGCGCACTTGTTTCAAGAATTATAAAGTTGATTTAAGCTAGATTTCGTACTTATAAATGGGATCGAATTGAGGCAAATCGTACTTTATTCGAGCTTGATTTAAGCCCTAAATTGTACTTGATTTAAACCTAAATTTATCCAAAAACGAGCTTGTTTCAAGAATTTTGAACTTGATTTAAGCTCGAACTCGTACTTGATTTAATCCTAAAATCGATTGATTTGAAAAAAATGCAAGTCATCTACACAAAAAAATGCAAGTCATCGACCGGAATAATCCAAATCATCTACCAAAGAAATGCAACTTGCGAAAAATACGACATTTTGTTGGATATATATTGTATAAAACACATGAACTAAATGAGAATTATTAAAATTTTTACTTTTGAACTTAAAATCCACAATTCCATAACTCAAATAACAAATAAGTCAAAATTACACTTTTTTAGATAGATTTGAGCTTTTTAGTGTTGATTTTAGTAATATAAGGTTTAGTTTTTTAAATCAATCCCGTTTTTTGCTTGTTTTAAGCAAACAATAGCCAAAACGGGCTTAATTTTTCAAGCACGTTTTTTGGCTAAAATTGAGAATAGAAAAGTTAATTTAGGACGCCGTTTTTCTTTCTGTGTACTTAGTACAGAAAAACCGCTTAAAACCACATCAGTTTCAGGAAAGTTTATAAAAATTAACGGAATTAAAATTGATGATCAAAAAAGGCTGTTACCACATATACTTTTTATATTAAATAATTGGTCAATTCACACAAGCCGTTGTATCGTTGTTTTGAGTGTATTGTTGGACGATTATACAACAGTGTATGATTGTTGTTGATAATTTTCATGTAAAAATCCGATACACTTATACACATTTTTTTCATATGTTTTTAAAAGTTCTATTGGTTTCGTGCTATCAAATTGTGTGAATGAAAAAAAGGTGTATATGTTTTCATATGTTTTTCAAAAGTTGGGTTGGTTTAATGCTATCAAATTATTTGAATGCCAAAAAAATACAGTTGGAATACGAAATACACAATACAGCATAGCATTGAGCGTTCACAAACAACCAAGTTTATTCAATACAACATACACGATACAAAGTCGTGTGAATTGCCCAAATATGTTGTAGTATTTTCATGCTTGTATGATTTGCCTTTGCTTAATCAAATTTTTTCGATTATACGAATGCGATCATTAGTCCAAAAAACATCTCGAGGGTAGTAAAACTACTAATAAGAGAAAAATACATCCAGAAGAATTTCAGTATAATCCTTGCTCGTATAAAAATCTTTGGGTATTTAATTAATCGTGTCTCTGGCATAAATTAAATTACAAACAACAGAACAGAACCCGAAATAATAAAATGTTAACAACTCAACTCATTTCGAGATGTTTGAAAAATTTCACAAGAACGTGATATTTCACTGGGTATAGAAACAGGCTGAAAGAAACGTGCAAATCGAATAATAAAAAAAAAATGGGAAATGAAAAATGGTAAACGACAGAAGTAAACTAATTAAACCAGAAATGTTCTCTTGCAAGTGAACTGAACTGTTCAAATCAATTCAACTCAACTCGACTCGGCTGCACTTTATTCAACTTAAATGCCATCTCTCTCTCTCTTCTGAACTCTTACAAATAAAGTTATTAAAAAATATTTCGTTTTAGACATTAAAAGCAGTTATAGCAACAACAATAACAACAACTACAACGACCAACATCAAGCATCAAACAACAATAATTATCCTCTTGTATTACAAGATTTCACTTCAAATCGTCAATGGCAATGCTAGGAATGAAAAGTGCTTACGTTGAAAACAGGGAGGAGCTGTCGAAGAACTACAGCTGTATACAACATGTTGCAACATAGAACTTGTTGTTGTTGTTGTTTTCTTTTTTTATGCATTGCATAACTTTGTTTTAATTGCTTTTGACTATTTTTAATAGAAGTTTTGATATTTTTTTATTCTCTTTCTCTCTCTGTCTCTCTCTTGGGCATTTAGTCGTTTTTATGTTTTCCTGTATGTTCGTTCCATAAAGTAAGTTTGTTATTCACTTTAACTAAAAGTTGGAAGCTCGTTGTCCAGCATCTTTCATTTGTTGCTTACAGTTATATGTATGTACGTGAGTAGTGAAGTCATCACTTTTCTGCTTTAATTAAAGTGAAAGCATTTATAGTGAGTAATCAGAACTAAATAATCATGAGAGATGATAGAGTTATGAACCATGAAACACAGGGAATGAGTTGCTGATGATGAAATAAATGAAATCTGGGAAAATCATTTACATTATGGTAGATGAAATCGTGAGGCTGGTGCCATAGATTTATTTTGATCTCAAAACATTTAAGGCATTTAAAGTCCATAATTAAGGATAAATCTTATCTTAAGACATAACTGTATAAGATATAAAATTGGTTTATTGTTTGGCAATAGTACTCAATTTTGTCCAAATCATTTTTAATTACCCTTCAGTCAGGATTTCGACCTAGCTTCTCACACCACTCCGAACGACAGATTTTTGAGGAGCTTTTCATGGCAATTTTATTTATTTTCAGAGTTTTTGCCAGAAATCTGCTGAGAGGAAGTCGCCGAAGAAATATTTTGGTTTTTTTGATGTCTGACCCGGGATTCGAACTCGGGCCTTCAGTCTAATAAGCCAACACACTACCTACTAGACTACGGCGGACAAAAATTACTGTAGTTATTATTTAAACAGTCTAACAGTCGAGTGATATTTTTTATATATGTCATCTCATCAAATGAACTTTTAGTTCGAAAATTTTCCAAAGTTTTGATAGATTTTCATTGTTTATCGCAAAATGTGTCAATTTCACGTTTGCACGACTATCAAAAGTCGGCTAATGTTTGGGGTTTTTTTCAAATACATAGTATTATTTCCCTTTCCGATTTGATCAAATGATGGCTCAATCTCTTCACAAGTGTATACCGTATACCGTATATGTGTATACCGTTTTAAAGGTCCATCTCTCCCCTTTCCAACAATATATAAATTTTGTAAATCGGGTCAGAAATGTTTGAGTAATCCAGAAATTTGTGCGTAAGGTCAAAAAAAATAAGTTTTTATCAAATAGAAAAACTTTGGAGGGTTCGAGAAATATAAAAAAATATTTTTGTGATCTACTCAACAAAACTCACAACCTACACTATGTCATTAGCCGGATGTATTTAATTTTTTTTATTTTGTCGCATAGGGTAATTAATAAAAAAAAAAAAAGAAATGGAGTTGGAAAAAAGAACAGGACTGTATGTACCACAACAACTGCTTCAGCCTGAACTCATCTAATGGAATCCCATGTCTAACAACCCGTAAAGTGCGTTTCTTGAGAAAGTTCGAAATAAATCGAGAGAGTTAACAACCAACGTCAAAATCCATAAGTTTCTTTCTTTCTTTCCATCAAAATGGAAAAATACCGGTAGGGTGTGATGCACTGAAAAGGATAACTAATGGACCAGAGAACAGCAATGAGTATTCAAAACTATGAGTAGATTCGAGTCATACTCATAATTTCTGATACTTATACCCATTCATACTTGTTTTAAGATCATACTCATACTCAAAGTTAGAAATACTCATCGTACTCATACTTAACAATACGCACGATGTTGATGATTTCGACTCTCCATGACTCAACGTATACACGAAGCACAAAATAAGTGTGATTCGAGTACTTGCTGTCTTTGTCTTTTCTTTTTTCTTATTTTGTAAATGCAACAACAACTAAGACTGTAAATTTTGTTGAATGATTCGAGTGACTCGAATCATTCGTAAGTATTACAAGTATTTTTCTAATGTGATGTTTTTGTAACACAGGCTATTTCACTTGCTTGCCTGTTTGCATGGAAAACACAAACAAAAACATTCAATTTTGTTCGTGTTTCCCATATAAACAGGCAAGCAAGTGAAATAGCCTGTGTTATAAAAACATCACATAAATTTATGAATCTGAATGAGTAGGCGTATGAATCAAACATATTTCGAATGTTATGGGTTTGATGTCAACGTTGTAATCGATCGAGCTTTTGTCGGTGCAGGTTATAGGCTATAAATCTTTTCAAATTTTTGACCAAAAGGGGACAAAAAATGGGTCAAAGGGGGAAAAAATGGGCAAAAATTAGTACTTTTATGCATAAATGCTTTATTTTTTTTATATAGGTTTTATAGGTAATTTTTTACGATTTAGCTTGGTTAAGTTTCCCAAATAGCTATTGGAGGTGTTCCGTTACTAAAGTTGAACCAAAAGGGGTCCAAAAAGGGGGAAAGGGGCCAAAACCGGGCAAATTGAGTGCATTTATAGTTACGACTTAGAGTATTCAAAAAACTGGGTTGTTTATTAAACCGGTTTCCGAATAATTTGAAAAATTGCATTTTTTAAGAAACCGGTTTCAAAACCGGTTTCGAAACCGATAAAGCGGTTTTTTATTTATTGTTATTTTTAATGCAAAAATAATTATAATAATTTTTTAAATTTAAAGAAAAATTTATACAATAGGGGGTCCCATGGCCACCTTTTTTGTAGAAATACCTCGCAAACGATGCCTGTCTTAAATTTAAAAACATTTTTCATTTTTTAAACTAATCCAAACTAAATAACCCGCGCAACGCCGGGTACAATCTGCTAGTAATTTTAATAATATTTTGATATCCCTTAAGCTATCACTTTTAACATTTTTAATAGAAACTGTAAAGGGGACAAATTTCAAAACATTTTGTATATTTTTTCAATATTTTATGTTCAAATTTAAATTTCTAATAATTTTTTTTTTTAATGCTTTAATCTAATAAGATTAGCATTTTAATGGCCTTGCTAAAGCCTGATTTTATTTAAAAAATCTGTAAAAAATTTAAAACTTATGCTACGACATAGACGAAAAGATATTTCAACACAATAAGTATAGACGTATTGTTAGCCGGCTATTTTGAATTTTATAAATTTTTTAAAGATATTTAGATAAGCAAAATGAATGATATTGTACGTGTGTATATCAAATATAAATTTAGATATTTTGTTTCTTCATTTTTAATTGGCTGCTACTTTTATTATTAAGACATTAAGATCGTATATGTACATATATTATATATCTTGGCTCTTGATTAACAATTCATTATTAAAATATCATAATCGAAGAGAACTGGTTGGTTGGTTACACTTTAACATAAACTGGCAAATAGTTTTCAATTTATTTGTATTGCTCTCTTCAGTGGTAATATTTTCAGTATAGCGAATGCACAACAACAACAGTAAAAATAAAAAAAAAAACTGATTTTTTTTGGAAAGAAAAATGAAAATTTCCACCGAATTAAAACTGTCGGTGAACATAAGCAATGGAGTGAGCAAAAGCGTGAATATGTATGTCCAGTCAATTTAATAGAAGGCATTAAATCATACTAAAATCCAACAGGCAACATCTACTTAAAGATGCATTAAAGTGAAACATGTGAAAATCTTGTACACTTAACGCCTTTTGACGTTCAGTTTAATGTGTGAATACGTTTGCCATGCAATCAAACAATCCACCAAACAAACGTTCAAACGTTTAAATAAATAGACGGAAAGAATAAAAATTGTTTTTTTGTACTTTTTTCATTTTCCATTTTGCTTTTTTGTATAAGCCGTATTGTAAAAAACAAAACAAAAAAAATTAAAACAAACTGAAGAGAAATAATGTAAGAATTTCATTTGATTTTTAGTTTTATTTGACTACACGATCAACAAGCATAATGCTGATCAGCTTCAGCATCATCATCAACTTCAGCATCATCATCAGCATCACAGTGATAGTAATACATATTGGTATTGGAGTATTGACTTTATGGGTTGCAATAACAACTTCTAGTTGTGCGACTTTGACTTTGGCTGTGACTCAGCCATTGGTTGCAGCTGCGGCTTTTAGTTTTGCTGTTTGAAATATTTCCTTGCAAGTGGTTTGTAAATTTTAAGAAACATTTTAATTCTGGTTTTCACATTTCTGCCGCATTCGATATGTTTTTGTTACAGCGATAAAAATACAACCGATTTCCATATGAGAATAACTACACTCAGCCACAAAACTATACATACGGTTAACAAATTTCAGAAATTTTTTAACCAATCCGTTTTTGTTGAAAATCTTTATAATTATCTGACAACTTTCCTTGATTTTAAGACGGCCGTTTGCATTGGTTCAGAAATTTGTGAAATTTGTTAATCGTATGTATACTTTTGTGGGCCTATGTAAGTAAGTTGAATGTGTTAGTGAGCATTAAAGTGAGCCAGTTAATGCCTGCCAGCAGCGTCGCCAGAAGATTCTGGTGAAAAATCATTATTTTAAGGAAAAAAATCATATTTTGGGGGAAAAAATCATCACTTTCAACCTTTTATTTGTAAAACATTAAAAAACAAATAACAATTCAAAATAAAAGTGTATTACATTGATTGGTTATCGGGTTTTGTTATCATATACTAACTTTATTCTTGAGGATATGATATAACCCGATAATCAAACAATTTTAAATTAATTACATGTTTTACCAAAAATATTATATACATACAAAACAAAAAATAAATATGTATGTTATACATACATAAAAGACAATTCAATTTAATTAAAATTAATTTTAAAAAATCCATACATACATACATATTGTCGTCTGGCCTTCAATTTGGCCTATGTAATTTTCAACAACTTTTCAGAAGACGTAAAAAACAACATAATTTTTATATGAAAGTCATACAAAACTACTTAAATATTTTTGCAATAATTTTGGAACCAGCGGTGACGTTGGACAAATTTTTGCTATAGAGATGGACCACAAATAAGACTTAAAAATGGGTGAATAAAATTAATTTCCCAAAAGGCACATAGGCCATTTTGCAGGCCAGCCGACGATATGTAAGTAATAATTTTATAAGGTACAAAAATGAGATCTAAATAGAAAAGTAAAGTTTTGTAAAACTTTTAGTAGTTTCCTATAATAATTTAATTATAATACTGGGAAGGTTTCATATTTTTTACAATTTCTTCATCAATTTTAAGATTATAACAGGAACACCTTTTAACTAGTAAATAAATAATCCTGTATAAACAAAATACCTTCTAATGTTGCATTTTCAAGCCTGTTCCTGTACTTAGTTTTATTTAAATTAACTTTAGAAAAAATTCGTTCAACGTTTGCAGATGAACTGGGAAGACAAAGTATACTGGACACAAATTTCGTCAATGTTGGAAAAACTAAATCGTTATCAACACAAGTTATTTTAGAAACTCTGGCCCAAAAATCTTCACAATTAATATTTTCTAAGATTTGAAAATATTGTTTGAAATCTATGTGACGAAGCTCTCTAAATTCATCGTCTAGCTTTTGAGAATCATTTTCATTAATTAAATTTGGAAATCTTTCTATTAGTGGAGACAATGAAGAAACTTTCTTATTAATAATATTATATGGATGGAAGTATCATTAAAATTAAAACGTTTGGTTAATTGTTTACAAAACTCAATGTAAAATGAAACACAGTAATTAGTGAATTCAGTTAATTCACTATTGGTAAATTTTGTTTCAGAAATCTTTTTTTTTTTACAAATACTCCTAAATATACATCTTCGGCGTTTAAAAAAACGTCTTTATTTTCAATATTTTCCTCAATATTTGAAATCAGTGTAGCCAATGTATGTGGCTTTACAAAATTGTCTAATATTTTTAAGTATAAACGTTCCATTTCAGAATACATTTTTTGAATTTGGGAGTTTGTACTTTGAAACATTTACACTGTTATAACGTAAAGTATCTATATACAAAAAAAAATCATATTTTTTGGAGAAAAATCATCAAAAATATGATAAAATCATCATTCTGGCAACGCTGCCTGCCAGCCAACATACATATTTTCCTACAATAATGGGTATAAATGTTTAGGCCCGATTTGTGTTTATTAACTAAACGACTGGCTTATCTCTTTACCATTTACAATAAAATGTCTGAATGTATGAATGCATAAATTTATAATTTATTTTAGATTTTAATTTTATTTTCTTAAGTATTCCATTCGACAAATATTGATTTTAATTATTTCCTATTCTTGTTTTTTTTTTTCTTGCAGGTAAGTCAACAATTAAAATCAATTCGTAACGATTGCAAAGCAAACAACTTCTTCTGGAAGGTATTGTAGCAGAATTTAAAAAGATTAGAAATCAGTAGGTAGAGCTTAAACTAATAAATTTCTCACATTACCGCCATGTCACAAACTATGCGAAATGTGCATAGGAAAACAATTCTCTGTATCCTGATATAACAACAACAACAACAACAACAACAAAAAATCACATAAAAACATCAACAGCATTTTGGCATTCAACATGTAAGAAAAGGAGCACAATGTGCGCGCAAATACTTATTTCATGTTCAGCTGTATAGTGAAATGCAAAATGCACACATGAGCTACATGCGCATGTGCTCATGTGCGAAATAAAATTGCTAAAAATCCTACTCAGGTCTATGGTTGGATGGCAAGCGAGCATTTGCAGCGTTCAATGTGTGCATAGAAAGAAATAAAATTAAATACGAGTTGCGCTATGGCGGTGTGTAATCGGAAACCTTTTATTTGTCTTTGCTTTAGCATTATATGTGAGTGTGTCTCTGTGTGTGTGTACGTCATTGTGTCTAATCAGTTTTACGGGCATAAATTACAATTTTTGTTTTGTATTTCGCGATTTTGCGTCATATTTGCATCACTGTTATGTGTGTGTGTGTGAGTGTGAAGATAAAAAAATTTATCTTTATTATTATATTATCTTATTTATCTTTGTAATTTTAAAAAAATCATTTTAAAATTTACAAAATGCCATTTCAGTGACAGTAAAAATATCTAAATTATGTGTTTATTTCTATTATTTTTGTTTTTTGTACCAAATAAAGCTGTAGTAAATATGAAACTATGGGCGGCCCATAGTTCTCGCTATATTCCCAAAGGCAATTGTCTTTAAGTGTATGTCGATATTTGTTCTATTTAAAGGTCACAATAAATTTAATGGTTGAAATATATTTCATCCACTACTTTTGGATAATAACCTTTCCATTTAAACGAGTCGAACATAGGACATAAAATGGATCGACATCGTAGCGTTTCAATAAACTACTTCAAGGCACAAGTTATAAGAATTATTCATAATCGTTGGTTACAATTTACAATACTACGATATTTTTTGTGTTATTGAAACTGTTTATCATTATTCACAGATTCACCTACTTTGTAGATCGAAACGTTCTATTCCGTCTACACTCATTACGTAAAACAAGTGACTTTTTAAACGTTTGGGGTTTGAAAATTTAAAAATGATTCAAAAAATTTACAAAAATTTAAGAAATATTTATTTTTAACGATCAATCAATATCTTTCATTTACTTTTTAAGCTTAAATTTTGGCAGACATTTTCTTATGAATGTAATATTATTCCATTCCATTGCTGAAATTGTCAAAACCTCACAAAAAATACTCCAGTGGGGTATTGACCACCTGTCTATGATCGGTACCAAATATTAATTTCTCACCGAATATGTCCGTAGTTTTCAATGCCGTTATAGTATATGGCACTGATATATCAATCAATTCAAAATTTTCCATTTTGGTAAAAAAAAAAATTTCAATCGCACGATACCTTGCAGCATTAATAACCCATTTACACTACAGCGAAATCTAGTAGATTAGATTTCAAATCTTGCTCAAAATCTAGATCGTTTACACTGGATTTATTTGACAGTAGCAAGATTTCATTTTAATAACAAAAACAGCTGACTGAAATTTAAAAGAAAATAATATTTCCAAATTTAGTTTAATACCAAACAAAAATGAAAAATATAGGACATTTAGTATCGTTTTCATCAAGACCAAATATAAGATCCAATCAGAAATAATGTTGGTGCAAAAAAACGTCAGCATTTGTAGAATATAAGATTTAAAAAATAATGCAAATGTATTACTACATATAATTGCTAAATAAAGGGTCCGCCAAATAACTTTTTTTTTTTTTTGAAAATGCTTAAAAAAAAAAACTACTGAATATTTTCTCAAATTTATTTTTTTAATTGAAAGTACCGCAAGGATGGTTAATAATGGAAAATAATTTCATTAAAATGGCTGCCTCGGCAGGCCATGCAGTAGCCTACACGATCGGTCCAATTTTTAAGCACATTATCGATTGTGTGCAGCTGTATTTCACCAATGGCTTCTCGAATATTGTCCTTTAAAGCGCCAATTGTCTGTGGCTTGTCGGCGTAACACTTATCTTTGGCGGCACCCCACAAATAATAGTCCAACGGTGTCAAATCGCAGCTCCGAGGTGGCAAAAGTATGCCTCTGGACCAAAATCCGCACCAAACAGTGCGTTGGCTTTTCAATGTATGCGTGCGGGTTTTCTGTGCCCCAAATGCGACAATTTTGCTTGTTTATATACCCGCCAAGATCAAAATGAGCTTTATCTGAAAATGTGATTTTTTTTTTGCCAAAATCGGCATCTTCTGTAAGTTGATCGCAGGCCCACTTAGCGAAGCGAAAACGCATAACCTTTTGTTTTCCATTATTAACCGGAAGGATTGTACTTTCAAATAAAAAAAACAAATTTGAAAAAATATTCAGTAGTTTTTTTTAAAGTATTTTCAAAAAAAAAAAAGTTATTTGGCGGACTCTTTAGCAGAATGGAATGGGTACATGTTTTTAAATTGAACTGTCATTTTTTTCCTGCGCAGCGTTGTATTTTTAAGTACTATTTGACAAAACACATAGTTGCATTTCTATTTTTACTAGATTTTGAGTAGATTTTGCCGAAATCTACTAAATAAGTAGATTTTGTTTTGTATGGGAAATCTAGTTAAAATCAACTAGATTTGGCTCGAAATCTCATAAGTACTAGATTTCGCTGTAGTGTAAATGGGCTATAACTTTAATATTTATATTGCATTGTATTGGCAGCTCACCCAATTGACATACCCATTGATCTAAAAATGGTATTAGTGGCAACATACACATTTCTCGCACAGCGCCGTGAATGTTATTCATTTACCAAGCGCTTTTGGTATTGCCACAGGATACAATTTTTTTTATATCGATGTAACGAGCAAAAACAAATGCAATTCCGAATATTTTTACTTAGTGTTATCTAGCGGTTATGGCTCGATATTATGCTTACAAAAACTAAACAATTCTTGACGCATTTTAAAATATTTGCATATTATTTAAATATTTAATGTTTCTATTACAAAATAGTAACAAAATTTTTAAATATTTGTTTTTATTTAAATAAAATAATAATACCTAAATTTTTTGCCTCCCGCACTGCGAAACAAGATCCCCTTTACTATAAGCGGCGAAAAAACTTATAACAGAACAAAATAGAGATAACCAATAACACGAGAACATTTAATTCAATAAGAAAAAGCTAAATAATAATTTACAAATTTCTCTCCAAAATACCCAAAATTTGCCTACACATTTGTGTAGGCAGGGACGGAAAGGGTTATAAAATGATAAAAAAAATAACAGAAATTCCATCAAATTCTTGACAGTATTCACTCTTGCCTCTGTTTCACTCTGGCGTTTGTCATACGCCTGTGTACTTTTTTTAACCAATTTCTGTTGAAATCCACGTGAAATGCGTTTTCCATTTTCCCCTTCTTTCGATTGGATTGCACAGTGTAAGATTTTGCTAATCTAGCTGGACAAAACTCGTTATTTTGAGTTTCGATTTGAGTAAATATTTTTATCCAATATGAAAGAGCACTTGTTATAAAATAAGAAAACGCCAAAACTTTTCCTAATTTGTCAGCAATAACATCGTAATGGTACTTCAAACTTCATATTTTTGAGTGAATTAAAAACAATAAAAATATCTACATTAAGTTGCTTATTCTTAAAAGCGTGTAACTTTTTATTGGATCGGAATTTTTTAACTATTTTTTTGTTTGTTTTGAAGCTCAACATATTCGCTATCAACATCACGAGAATTTACGGTTCTAAAAGAAAAATTCTTTTCGTTCAATTTCAATTAAACAATTACTTTTTTTTTTTGTTAAGTTAAGAAAAAAAAAAGAAAAAATTCTGTAATCGATAACTTTTTTGGTTCACACCGGATCAACACCAAATTAGTGTTATACGAACGCCGGAAGTGTCTACTTTAAGGCACATATAAAATTATCTGCCGAGATTTGCCGGATAAAGAAAAACACCACATATCACAAACTTTTTGACATATGGCTTAAATCACCGGAAAATGGAGGCTTTCCTTAAACTATATTTGTGGAAAAATAAGCAGTGGTTCTAATTCTCACATTGATTATGAGCAATTAGAAAGTTTTGTAAAAAATGTGTATAAAAGATTTAAGCTAAGGTGGAAAGCGGTAAACCGAACGAAACGCGATTTTATAAGTCGCTATGATAACTGGTTAAGTACAAGCATTGGAAGCCAGAAATAAACACCAACGAAATTATCGGGAATGTTTCACTCGTAAAATTTCAAGAACTGATACCAACAAAGATTTAATAAACAGACTTTTAGTAACATCTGATCCATATATAAACAGTTTGCAAAGACCTCCTGTATATAAAAAAGTTGCATTGACCCCAGAAGTTCTACATTTATTGAAATTTCCAAAATAAACAGAATAATATCAAAAATAAATTTTTCAGTTGTATGGGAAGTGGGCGTGGCAGTGGTCTAGTAACACCTTGTACCAAAATTCATAAGTCTAGCATAATTGTTTTCCAAGATATTTAATTTTGTCTATCTAGAATGGCTAAATCGTACCTGTGGATTGCGATCAAGACAATGAACCAGTGCTGTCTCCTAGACTCCTAAGAAAGCTATTTAAAAATGCATGAATTTTTGTTCATTAAATTTCAAAATATTGTAAAAAATGTACCGCTTTTTTAAATATTTGTAATTAGAAAAAGAGGATTTTTTCGATTTTAATTTAAAACGAAAAGATTCACTATTTAAACGTGTAATATATATCGGAAGTCGCCGTAGTCTAGTAGGTAGTGTGTTGGCTTATTAGACGTAAAGCCCGGGTTCGTATCCCAGCTCAGGCATCAAAACGAAATATGAAAAAAAATATTTCTTCGGCGATTTCCTCTCAGCAGATTTCTGGCAAAAACTCTCTGAGAGTAAATAAACCTGCCATGAAAAAGTTTCTCAAAAGTCTGTAGTTCGGAGTCGACGTTAAACTGTAGGTCCCGCCACTCACGTATAAAATTAACGCACACAACATGAGTGGTGTGAGAAGCTAGGCCGTAATCCTGACTGAAGGGTTGTAATGGCCAATTATGTATGTATGTAATATATTTCGGTATAAAGTTAAAACTAACTTACTAGTGTAAGTGGAATACGGTGTAAAAGAAATATTCGTCTTTTATAGGTTTATTCACGTTTTCCTTTTTTTTTTTTGTGTGTTTCACAACATTTCGGACAGAGTCATAAATTTAAACTTTCCATTTTTATTTTGCGTACATTTATTTATTACACAATATTCGTAATTTTTTCATTTCTTTTTTCCTCATATTCTTCTTTTATTTCCTTCTATGCAAAGGAAAATACGTACAAATTACAGGCAACCAACCATCCAGTCAAAAATATCCAGCTAGGCAGGCATCATTTTACAATGGCCACTTGAAGTTCGTTTCATGTGACCACTGGACTTGGTGGTGTTGTAAAGCCAAAGTAAAATGCATCAATAAAATTTTGTTGGACAATTATCATGGAGAGAATAAGAAAAATAATATCTTTTACATGTTGGCCACAACATGTAACGCTCTGATCGAAACACTAGCACATAAATTATTGTGTATTATTGCGACGCTGAGCCTATGGTAGGACAACTATGACAGCACAAGTCATCATAAATCATGTTTTCGTTCAACCGATATCTTCAGGAATGTTTAAATCGATATGGAATCAGCATGATTTAAAGATTTTTAATATTTTCTATTCGGGCACTAATTGCTCCCCCCCTGAGTCTGAGCGACTGCAAATAATTCAAGCAACTTTCCATTTCTGTTACGCTTTAAGTTTAAATCTTTGTAAAAATATTTTGCAAACTGATCAATTACATGGGATTGTTATAAAATTCTTGTCTATAATTAAACGGCTTTACCCTTGGCTGGATTATTTACTAGAAAGTACTTTTAAGAACTGTTTAAAGAAATTCCATCTTAAAAATTGTACAAAAGCTGATAATTAAACTTGAAGACATATCCACTTTTATAAAACTAGATTTTGGTATTTTAACGACACTGTTTAATTTGGTAATACTTTGTTTTCAGTTTAGATTAAGACAGAATACTAAAGCACTTTACCTTTTAAAAGCTTTTAAAATATGAGTTCGTTGATTGTAAACAAAATAAAAATAAATTTGTGTTTAGTTTCAATTGAATTCTTTATTGTTCGCACAATTTTGTGTGCCACTATTTACAACTTGATGTATCCAACAATAATTTACTTGTTCGTTATTCTGCTCACAAACGGAGATCTTCAAACCACGACTGTTCTCTTCACACGCAACACGACTTCACACAAGGCTGACTGAATTCTTACCACTCGTCGTCTGCTTTGTCTTGCCTTTTTATAGGCCTACATAAACAGTCTGACAAACGTTCTTGAAGTAGAATGTTCGTGCTTACGCTTTCTCGAGAACTATATCGTGACTTCATTGTTGTTTGTGTATTTTGTTCACATTGCTTGTTGTTGCGTTCGCTTAGTTGTCTATCTCCTTTTCTCATACTGATGTTGTTGGTTTATTTGTATGTAAATTGTTAGTGTAGCTTTTGTTTATCGTTTTAATGTTAAACGATATTACACTGTTTCCATTTACGTAACAATATGATAGTTAAAAATTTTGCAGAAAACTTTTCTAAAAGCAGCACCATAATTACTTTGGAAGGAACAGAATGAAATAGATATTATAACAGTCATTCATTTTATTTGTCGTATGGTATACATATGTTTTAAGTGAATTTAAAATGCATTTTGCATTCTTCGACGCTCGTTCGTCTATTAGCTAATCTTTTTAGTGCCTCATATCGCGCCGGTATTTTTCCAACTTGCTGGAAGCATGCTAATGTAATACCCATCCCCAAAAAGATTAAGGCTAATAACTTTGAGAACTAAGGCCTAAGAGCAATATGTTCCGCACTTTCCAAAATTATGAACAACGTGATAAGCCACCATCTTGTGAAATATCTAAAGTCCAACAACCTAATTAGCGACAGACAGTACAGTTTCCACAGGGCCAGGAAAAGACAGGAAAGATAAAACCAGTCTATCCGCCAATTTGGTAAAAGCAAGGTTGTGGCTCTAAATATTTTCCAAGCATTTGACAGGGTATGGCACGCTGCACTTCTTTTAAAACTTATTGCTTTTGGTGTCAATAGTCGCTTCTCTCGATTTATATCGATCTTTCTCAGACATCGCACTATACGGGTTGTTATAAATGGAACCCAATCATACTTTCAAGTTAAATTCAGGGGTACCGCAGAGTTCTGCTCTATCTCCAGCTCATTTTATTATTTTCATTAACATACATACAAAATTGGTCAATAGAACCCTTCAGTCAGGATTACGACCTAGCTTCTCACACCACTTATGTTGTGTGCGTTAATTTTTATACATGAGTGGCGGGACCTACAGTTTAAAGTCGACTCCGAACGACAGATTTTTTGAGAAGCTCTTCATGGCAATTTTATTTACTCTCACAGTTTTAGCCAGAAATTTGCTGAGAGGAAGTCACCGATTGTATTTTTGAAGTCCGCACATAATGCAACTTCCTGGATCATTGCCAATTTAGCGTGCATATCTAAGAAGCTAGGAATGAAACAGAAGCTGGCATAGTCCATGCCTCCTAAACTGCTTTGAAAAAGCCTGGTAATTCATTTTCGGAAGGACATTGCTTCCATCATCATAATTAAAAGCCAGAGAAGTACGAGCGCAAATTTTAATTGTATTACTTATATGTCGCCGTAGTCTAGTAGGTAGTGTGTTGGCTTATTAGACTGAAGGCCCGAGTTCAAACCCCAGGTCAGACATCAAAACGAAAATATGAAAATATTTCTTCGGCGACTTCCTCTCAGTAGATTTCTGGCAAAAACTCTCAGAGTAAATAAAATTGCCATGAAAAGTTTCTCAAAAATCTGTCATTCGGAGTCAACTTTAAACTGTAGCTCCCGCCACTCATGTATAAAATTAACGCACACAACATAAGTGGTGTGAGAAGCTCGGTCGTAATCCTGACTGAAGGGTTGTAATGACCAATTATGTTTTTTTTTTGTTTTTTTTTGTCTTGAGCCGGAGGTGGTAATCTTCGAAAGATACTTTTGTTCCAACAAAAGCATGCAGGATTCACCATCACTGGTGCCTACGTACTAAACCCACCCCCTACACACTTCAACCACTCTCCCTCCGCGGGACTGCCGTAAGGTATTACTTCGCGGAGGGCTGGTTAGCTCGAAAGCTTTATCACATTAATTCAAATTTCGCCTACGTTCCTCCAGTCTTCGGAGTTCTAGCATTACTTCAGCCATTTTCTGGCTGTATTGGCTCCATAGCGTCCTAGAATTCAACAGCTCCTCCATGAGCCGGTTTGGTCTTAATCTACTTTCTCCGGGCCATCTAAATCTGGGGCAGCATGTTAGGATATGCTCCGCATCCTCCTCTTCATCTACACAGTTTGGGCATATAGGGGAAGTATCATGTCCAAATCTGTGCAGGTACTTCCTAAAACATCCATGACCAGTTAGGAACTGGGTCACGTAGTAATTCAGCTCGTAATGTTTGTTTTCCATCCAAGGGATTATAGAAGGGACAAGGTGAAATGTCCATCTTCCCTTTAAACTGCTCTCCGATCGTGACTGCCATTTGTGCATGGAAGTCCTTCTTTCCTCCGCTTTTATAGCCGCTGTTCGTCCTGGATACTCGAGACGGCGAAAGTATATCCGCCTCATCTCATCCGCCAATATGTCTATTGGTATTGTCTTTGCCAATACCAATACCGCTTCATCAGATACTGTCCTGAAGCCACTTATCCGTCTAATCGCGCTTAGACGATACACCGAGGACAGTATTCTCCTTGTCGTCCCCACGGAGAGTGCCTCCGACCATATGGGGCAAGCATACAGCATTATCGACGTTACTACTGCTGAAATTATCCTCCTCTTGAATGGACCTGGTCCTCCAATATTTGGCATCATCCTCGCCAGTGCTCCCTGCGTCACAGATGCCTTTTCGCCGATGTATTTTACGTGCTCCTTGAAATTCAACCTGTCGTCGATAATCACTCGCAGGTATTTTATCGCCCTCTTTGATTCGATCTTTGTGCCTCCAACGATCACTTCCATCTTCTCCACTATCTTCCGGCCGCTTATCAAGACGGCTTCCGTTTTGTGTGCAGCAAGTGTCAAACCTGCCTCATCCAGCCATGCTCCAACATTTCGAATCGCTGTGTTAGTCTTCTCCTCTATTTCTCTTACCGTCTTAGCTACCGAGATTATGGCAATGTCATCTGCAAAGCCCACAATTGTGGTCCCGTTTGGTAATCGCAGTCGAAGTACTCCATCGTACATGATGTTCCATAGTAGTGGCCCAAGTACAGAGCCCTGCGGGACACCCGCCGTCACTACGTATTCCTGCCTCCTTCATCTGTTAGGTATATTACCTTCCTGTCCTGAAAGTAATTGTTAAGAATCTCCATTAAGTATGGCGGCGTAGCCATGTTAAAGAGGGCTCTCATAATCCGCCCCCAATTCGCTGAGTTAAACGCGTTTCTAACGTCAAGTGTGACAACCGCGCAGTATTCCTTGGTGCCAAATCTCCATCTTTCGCCCTCTATTGCATCTCTTGCAATGTCGACCACCTTCCTTATCGCGTCAACAGTGGACCGCCCTTTCCTAAATCCGTATTGCAGGTCCGAGAGAGCTCCTGCTGCCTCAGCACGCGTCAGTAGTCGATTGTATATTATATGACCAATTATGTACCTATATTTGTATGTACTTATATGCTGATCGTGAAGAATTTCACAGATTGCGTTCAAATACTGCCGCCTAAAGAAAGAAAAGCTTTTCGAAGTCTACTACTGTTAGTTACTACGGCGATCTCCATTTTACAGACTGTTTACGATCACTCTTAGCCGAATTGTTCCTTTTTGAGTGTAGGCATGAGGCTGATTGACAGTCTCTTGTTTCACACACCAAAAGGGTCGGTTTTTTTTAACATAAAATTTATTTTTCAGCTTGTTTTTGGTTTCATTTTAAATGTGATTTTTTTCAACTATTTTAAAATCTGGTCACACTACTAGGTTACACTGATGATATTGTGTCAGTGTTGCAAAACTGAAATTTTCAAATGGTACTGAACTATAACTGAAAGAGTACTTTTTTGCACCAAATGGTACTTTTGTAAAATAGTACATACATGCATACATATTGGTCATTATAACCCTTCAAACAGAATTACAGTAATCCTTCGATTTACGGCGTCTCGATTAACTTTGTTTCGATTTACGTCGTCAAATTATAACCTTAAATATAACCTAACTTCTCACACCACTTATTTTGTGTGTGTTAATTTTATATATGAGTAGTGGGAAACTTTTGAGAAAATTTTTCATGGCAATTTTATTTATGGTGTTTTCTTTTCTACCAAAAAATGTGCATTCTGCATGTGCAAAATGCAATTTTGTGTTTGATTCTTAAAAATGTTTCGCCCTCAAAAAGGGTGGTATGTTTTATTCTAAATAAATCGCACTTGTCAATGGTGGAGGGCATTGCATTTTATGCCCTGTATAAATCGAGAGTGCTGGTAATGCCCTGTAAAGCAGATGACTTTTGTTTATTTATAGAGCTGCCAGATGAAATTTAAAAAAAGCCGCATGGTATCTTTATCCAATTTTGAAGTTAATTTTTTCATTGTTTTGTGGAGTAACCTTAAGGAAACATTAAATTATTAAAGATACATGGACAGTAATTTAAAGAAATTGCATTCAGTGTTAGAACAGTGCTAAAAAAATTTTTTTTGGTTATAAAAAGCAGCGCTCAAAAAATGAAATCGAAAATTTAGCTATCTGGCAACACCTTTCTCATATTTACATATTTTATTGAAAACAAAATTATACAACATATTTTTAAATCTAAAACCTTAACGTTAATAAATATAAAACATTTAATACGTACAAAACACTTTTTTTAAATTAATTTTAAATATTATTATTTACATTGAACGACTTTTGAACAAATTGCCATTTCCTCATTCATTTTCTTAATAAGTGGTAAACACAGGGCATACCCTTTTTTAATATTTGTGTTATGTTCTTCTCAAATAAAAAATGACATTACAACAGGGTTGGTCAAAAATTTTTTTAATGCACCTTGTAAGAGGGTGACATTTTCTTTGTAGAAAAGAAAACACCATTATTCTTAGCGATTTTGCCAGAAGAAAGTCGCCGGCGAAATATTTTTTTTTTCATATTTCGTTTTGATGGAGATATCTGACATGGGGTATGAACCGTGGGCGCACGTCTAGTACTACTAGATTATTTATTTATTTATATTCAATACACAATAAAAAAAACTAACGATTTATTCGTGTATCTCACATACAAGACAAAAACAGCTGATTCGGAACATAAAAAAACGTAAAAGCCCCGTTTAGTCAAACGTCGATGGAGCGTAATGTTTGTCATTTTTAGCATATGAAAAGCAATGCAAATGCTTACCGAAAATAACATTACAGTTCGTCAAGCATTTTCATTGCTTATCGTGTTCTTAAAACGCTTGTACGTTCCGTGCACGTTTGGCTAACCGGGACTAAAGCCCAATTCTACTTTTAGCATTACGTAGAACATGTTGCTAATGCATTAATAGTTGAAAAGCGCATAAGACATAAAATATGTGATAATAAAAAAGTACTAAAAGCGTTGCGGGGGTACTGCGGTATTTTTGAAATGAAAAAGTACTGAAAAAAGTACCAAAGTACTGAATTTTTCAACAGTGTATTGTGTATCATTATCAGCATATTTTATGCGACATCGAACTTTAGTAGCGAACCACAACATCAAACATTATGTTTCGTTAAACTTACGAATGCATTCAGTATTTCAATGAACTTCAGAAACAGAAAAATTAAAGGAAGTTAGTGCTGCTAACGCTATCAGGTTCTTATTTACCATCAGCGGGGACCACATGCATGCTTTTGAGTAGAAGTAGAGAAGTAGAAGAATAAAATAAATATGCTTGTATGTATATCCATATAAAAAACATTTCAAATACAAATATTGACAAAGGCCTTGAGAATAGAAAAAAGATCAATAACACTACAATAACAACAACAACATCAACTTTAACTTTCCTAGCTTCTAAATTATGATTGTTGTTGTTTTCATCGTTTAAGCCGTGAATTTGCAAAATGAATTTCTAAAACAAATATTGTCTGCAAATAAAATGCGACTACATACATACATACATACATACATACATATGGTTGTATAAATATTAAATAAGCATACAAGTATTCTTCAACTGGCCTAATGCCAACGATTACATGAGACTTACGAATGAAAATCGTATAAAGTATTGGATGGATGGATGGAACAAGTGCTTTGCGCAGTCGCAAACATGTCCAGGCATTAAAATTTTATTTTGACAGTTTCAAGTTTGAATACACTTATAAATATGACAGAATGACAGACTCTCTTTTGGTGCACGTAGAGAAGCATGTGAGAGTCTTTGATAGATAACCGCCAGGAGGCTTTCGAAAAGTTTATTTCTACATAAACGAAGTAAATTTCAAATAATTTTAAATAAAAAGGCACTTACGAGTGAATATTAACAACAAACAACGTATGTAGGACCGACAACACTTGACGACAATTATGAAAGGCAACAATACGGAATTGTTGCCGTGGCAACTAAGGAGTGCGCACAAAAAAAAAATGGGTCTACTTTTAAGCTTATAACTTTTATCATAATTGAAAAAAATGAATACCGTTACATTGTTTTTGTTAGTCATCTGTTTCAAAATCCACGTGCTAAATCTCATTGCAATAGCAAAATTAGTTTTTTGAAAATGGGCACCCAACAAGAATGTCGTAAAAAAATAATTGAAATTTTCAATGAAAAACCGCGCCGCTTACAAAAAACGATTGCTAGGCTCGCAGGTGTTAACCAAAAAACAGTTTCTAAGGTAATACATAAAACAATATAAGGAGTCTTTAAGTATTGAGAGAAAGCGTGGAAGTGGAAGAAAAAAAGGATTTGACGACCAAAACAAAGCAAGTAAAATAATACGTATTTTTCAAAAAACACCCTAACATGTCTGGAAGAAAAATGGCTCAAAAAGTTGGATGCTCTGAGAGAAAAAAATTTTGTACACAAAAGAATTAAAATATTATTTACTTTAATTGAAATATAAAACGAAAAAAATCCGCCACTTAGTTGTATTTCTATAACGAAAAGTGTAAATCCAGTTTTTTTCGTGCGCACTCCTTAAATCTCTTGTCTCTTCAAGAAAACACATTTGAAATACAAAATTATGGAAAATAGTTTAAAACGGAATTTTTTTTTAAAAGTAAGCTGCTAGAAAACAAGGGAACTTTGGATGCTTTCTTGCCAATACTACATTGCCAAACAATGAAATTTCATTTCAAATTCATACTCATTTTTTTTTTTTTTTTTTTTTTTTTTTTTTTTTTTACTCATATACGGCCATTTATGAGATAAACTTGTTCTAAAACGTTTACATCTTTTAAATTTAAATTTAATTTAAAATAATAAAATTAAAAATAACAATATTATGCCTTTTTGACTTCTATTTTAGACAGAAAATTCGTTGATTATTATACAAGTGGTGGTTCTTCGAGGTCGCCATTCCAGTGTGAATTAAAAATACATACTCAAGTTTTTCTGCTGCTTGATCCATTCGGTTGGCTACAAATGTTTATCAAGGAAGCAGTGCATCATTACATCACAAAATTCAACACCAAAATGTGAAATTAGTTTTTGAAGCAATCAAACGATTTATCTGTTTTAAAAAAAATTATAGGGTGGTGGTCGCCGTAGTCTAGTAGGTAGTGTGTTGGCTTATTAGACGTAAAGCCAGGGTTCGAGCCCCAGGCCAGACATCAAAACAAAATACAAAAAGTATTTCTACGGCGATTTCCTCTCAGCAGATTTCTGGCAAAAACTCTGAGAGTAAATAAAATTGCCATGAAAAGTTTCTCAAAAAAATCTGTCGTTCGGAGTCGACTTTAAACTGTAGGTCCCGCCACTTATGTATAAAATTAACACACACAACATAAGTGGTGTGAGAAACTAAGTCAATAATCCTGACAGAAGGGTTGCAATGACCAATTATGTATGTATATGTATGTATAAGGGTGGTGGTTTAAAAGCTTAAATTTAAAAATGCAATAAAACAAAAACGGTTTAAAATTTTGGCAAATAATTTTTTTTTTTTTTGTTGTGAAGTACACTTATATTATTTCATTAAAATGGCTGCCACGGATGGCCTCAGGGTACCTCATTCGATCGGAACAATTTTTGTGGATTATTTCGAGTGATGGTATCATGAATGTTGGCCTTCAAACGCTTAATTGTCTCTGGTTTGTCGACATAATACTGTTACGCAGATCGAAACGACCTAATATCGTTTCACATAAAAACAATAAACAAAAGCTACCAGCTACACTAACACATATGTACACCGAACCATGCATAAAGCAACAATAACACAGTATGAGTATGAGAGAGATGAATAACCCAAACGCAACATAAGCGAACACAACAAGAAGCAATGTGTACACAATACTCATTAACAAATACATCGAACATCTTCTTAATAAGCCAACAACAACAAGCATGAGAGCAAAAGGGATGGACAAGTAAGCATACGCAACAACAAGCAATGCAGTCGCCATAGAGTTTTCGAGAGTGCGAAGCCGCGAACGTTCTTCTTCAAGAACGTTCGATGTACTGTTCGTGTTGGACTATAAAAGGGCAAGACAAAGCAGACGAGCAAGTCAGTTGTAATTGAGTCAGTCTTGAGTGGTAGTTGCGTGCGAAGTAAATAGTCGTGGTTCGAAGATATCGGTTGCGAGCAATAGTTGTGTGTGAATAATAGTGAACAAGCAATAAATTGTAGTAATTATTGTTGTATCGGTTAAGTGTGAACAGTGGCACATAAGAAAGTGTGGACAATAAAGAGAGTTTAATTAAAATAAGACACATATTTGTTTTTACTTGGTTTGCAATCAACGAACTCATATTTAAACGTTTTTAAAAAGGTAAAAACGTAACAATACTTTTCTTTAACGGCACCTCACAGAAAATAGTCCAACTGTGTCAAATTGCAGCTTCTTTGCGGCGTATTGACATCAGCATTTTGGCTAATTAAACGGCCATCAAATGTTTGACACGATAATTCGATATGTGGCAAGTTGCACCATCCTGTTGAAATCAAACATCGTTCACATTAAGAAAAAAATTCTCCTGGGACCTATTATAGTGGGCCGTTTAAATTTAAAAATGCAATAAAACAAAAAATTGGAAAGTTCATTTGTGCCGGTTAGAATTGGAATATTAATTCATATGGCTGCCATGGCTGGCCTTACAGTGCCTCATTCGCCGTGCACTTTGGAGTGCATGGGGTCGTATGTCGGTAAAGGCATCACGAATGGTGGCTTTCAAATGCTCAATTGTCTCTGGTTTATCAGCATAACACTTTCTTTTCATGGCGCCCCATAGGAAATAGTCCAAAGGTGTCAAATCGAAGCTACTTGGCGGCCAATTGACATCACAGCCATCAATCCTTTGATGCCATAAATAGATTGTGACATGAAATATGTGGCAAGTTGCACTATCCTGTTGAAACCAAATATAGTTCACATACAATACAATACAAAAAAATACAAAAACATGGGTTATCATGGTGCGATAGATGTCTCCATTGACCGTAATGGTTGCGCCGTCCTCATTTTCAAAGAAATATGGGCCAATGATGACTCCGCTCCACAAGCTGCACCAAATAGTCACTCAAAATGGGTGCATTGGCGTCTATAAGACCACGTGTAAGTTTTCTGATTCCAAATATGGCAATTTTCGTTATTAATGTATACGACAAGAAATCGACATCATCGTGAAGTTTCTCGTTGACCCAAATTTCTACTAAATCCCGACGTTGCTCAAGCTCGATTTACGCTTGAGCATTCATTCATTATAGAATAGAATAACATAAGTATTGCCAGATTCGAAATAACCGAAAGTTAAATATCACGAAAAAGACAAAAACTGCCATGGCTAACTCCAAGCAATTGGGATTTGATAAAAGTATGCATAACGTAAGGTGCACATACATACATATGTATGTGTACCAGAGATCAGCAACGAGTATTCAAAACGATGAGTAGATTCGAGTCATACTTATAATTTCAGCTACTTATACGCATTCATACTTATTTTAATATCATACTCATACTACTCATATTCAAAGTTAGAAATACTCATCGTACTCATACTTAACAATATGCACGATGTTGTTGATTTCGACTCTCCATGATTCAACATATACACGAAGCCCAAAATAAGTATGATTCGAGTACGAACACCACAATACTCGCTAAAAGGTTGTGTGTGTGCTTTGATTGCTGTCTTTGTCTTTTCTTTTCTCTTCTCTTCTTTTGTAAATGCAACAATAACTACTACTGTAAATTTTGATGAATGATTCGAGTGACTCGAATCATTCGTAAGTATTATAAGTATTTTTCTAAATTTATGAATCTGAATGAGTAGGCATATGAATCAAACAATAAATCGAATGTTGTGAGTTTGATGTCAACGTTGTACTCATACTCATTGCAACCTATACTTATAAATCAATGTTGTAGCGAGTACGAATGAATCAGAGTAGTTGAATTTTAATACTCTTGACTCACTCATACTCAAAATTTCATAAGGACCTATGAGTAGCGAAAATACGATTCATTGCTGATCTCTGATGTGTACCCAGGTTACAAAAGGTTAGGTATACAATTCTAACACTAGTTCTAATTCCTTTACAGTTCGTATCTCTTTATAAATAATTTTGTATCTTGAACAAAAGCACAAAAATTTGTCATAAAAACAATGTAATTTTTTATAGTAATTTAAGTCTATTTACAAAAAAATTTAAACATAAAAACATAAAAGGCATATTCGTCTTTAAAACAAAAACAAAAATTTTGACTAAATTGCCGATCGTATGCTCATTAAGGCCTGCAACATATCAAATGCTAGATTTTAGCTGGACAGTAAAATAGCACAAAAATAAAATTTTTGAAATAAAAATAATATATTTTAATAAATAGTAAAAATATTATTGTTTTTCGTTTACTTGGTCAATATTTGGTAGAATAGCCTTTATTTTTAAGCACCGCGTGGCATCTACGAGACATGCTTTCAATCAAATTCTGGCAACGTTCTTTGGGAATCGAGTACTAAGCGTTCCGTATTCCAAGCCACAAATCGTCCAAATTTTTGTACTTTTGTTGAGCAATTACACATTTCACATTGTGCCAGAGGTTTTCAATCGGGTTTAAGTCAGGACTTTGCGCCGTCCAGTCTAAAACACGAATGTGCTCTTTGCAAAACCAATCCTTTACCAGCTTAGACGTGCGTTTGGGATCATTATCTTGCATAAATATGAATGAAACTGGCATGTTTTCAAAAGCATATGGTTGCATTTTGTTTTTCATAATGTCCATATACTTGTAACGGTTCATTTTTCCATTAATTTTGACGATTGGACCCACACCATGCCATGAAAATGATCCCCACACCATGATGCTTCCTCCACCATGCTTTATGGTCTTTTGAGTGTAACGTGGATTAAATGCCTGACATTTTGGCCGATTCAGAAAGACTCCGGTCCATCCGGTCCCAAACGATTTATCTTTGTTTCATCACTCCAAAGTATTTTTTCCCAGAATGAGAGGTCTTTATCCTTGTAGGAAGAAAATCATAATCAAACTATAAATGGATTTTGTGCTAATTTAATGTCCATAGCTGTAATTTACGTCAACGTATTAAACGATCAGAAAGAATTTCTGGCTTGTATCGGCTTGGTCGACTGCCGGAAAGGAAATGTATTTCTATTATTTTTATACGATTCTTGAATGAGTATTTACAAAAACCACAAAAAAAGGCAGTCTCGTTAGACTACAGCACTTGATGGATCTTATTCATTTAATGCGCAGTGTAAAATTTTAGCAAAATTTTTGCACAGTCATACACACACACACACACATGTTTTGTTATACGTTTGCAAAACATGCATGCATGTGGTTGGCATTTGCAATGAATATTGAAGGCTGCTAATATGTACATATGAGCAGCACAATATGTGTATGACAACTTATTACTGATGGAATTTGCATGAAGAACTTTGCTTGCATTGAAGTAAAACGAAAATACAGGGAACCATTAACTGTGAAAATAAAAAATAAAAAATAAAAAATAAAAATGAAGAAATAACCTGTTGGCTTCTTAATAAAAAAAACGCATTTTTTCTTTCTTTTCTTTCTTGGAAAACAAATT
Source organism: Sarcophaga caerulescens (assembly GCA_927399465.1). NCBI lineage: Eukaryota > Metazoa > Arthropoda > Insecta > Diptera > Sarcophagidae > Sarcophaga > Sarcophaga caerulescens. Next base: position 19,909,846 of record OV656868.1, on the reverse strand, counting down.
CACATGTTTTGTTTTGCAGCGATCCTTGACTGGGACTTAATGACTTAAGGGGAGGTTTTTTTTGTGTATTTTTTACTGTTGTTTACAAAATAATTTCTTATAAAGTTTTTTCTTATTATGGACGAGAGTAAGACCTAAACACAACAGAAATTATTGTTTTAAAGGCTGGTAAATTTTATTCGAAAACGTAAAAAAACTCACAAGTGCCTTCAAAATGACACGTTTTTACCCAACAAATGTTTTGAATGATAAAAAGCAAGGCAAGTTCAATAGGTAGTGTTATCAGCCCAACTGATTGCTTTTTTCAGTCCAAGTAAATGTCAAACATTGCACAGTGTAAGATTTTGCTAATCTAGCTGGACAAAACTCGTTATTTTGTGTTTCGATTTGAGTAAATATTTTTATCCAATATGAAAGAGCACTTGTTATAAAATAAGAAAACGCCAAAACTTTTCCTAATTTGTCAGCAATAACATTGTAATGGTACTTCAAACTTCATATTTTTGAGTGAATTAAAAACAATAAAAATATCTACATTCTTAAAAGCGTGTAACTTTTTATTGGATCGGAATTTTTTAACTATTTTTTTTTTGTTTTGAAGCTCAACATATTCGCTATCAACATCACGAGAATTTACGGTTCTAAAAGAAAAATTGTTTTCGTTCAATTTCAATTAAACAATTATTTTTTTTTTTTTGTTAAGTTAAGAAAAAAAGAAAAAATTCTGTAATCGATAAATTTTTTGGTTCACACCGGATCAACACCAAATTAGTGTTATACGAACGCCGGAAGTGTCTACTTTAAGTCACATATAAAATTATCTGCCGAGATTTGCCGGATAAAGAAAAAAAACAAATAATGAGTGATAACACCACATATCACAAACTTTTTGACATTTGGCTTAAATCACCCGAAAATGAAAGGCTTTCCGTATATAAAAAAGTTGCATTGACCCCAGAAGTTCTACATTTATTGAAATTTCCAAAATTAACAGAAGAAAACTATGACTTTTAATATTTTATTCATACTTTAATTTATATGTACTATGTACATATGAAATTATTTAAAAATTAATAAAAAATTAAAAAAAAAAATTAATAAATCAAAATTAATTGTTACTTCTACCTCTTTATTATTTATTTTAAACATTATCATTCATACTTTTTTACTTTTTGATTATCCTTCGCGAATAATATCAAAAATAAATTTTTCAATTGTATGGGAAGTGGGCGTGGCAGTGGTCCAATGTCGCCCATATTTTTGACAATGGTTCATATTGGCCTAGTAACACCTTGTACCAAAATTCATAAGTCTAGCATAATTGTTTTCCAAGATATTTAATTTTGTCTATCTAGAATGGCTAAATCGTACACTGTGCATTGTCATTACCTCGAAATAACTTTTGAACAAAAAATTATCTATAAAAAGAAATTTATTTTCTTTAAGACAAAAAAAAAGCTTAAAAACTATATTCGGATTATAAACATTTTCCTATTGGTTACGTAACAAGAAAATAATTGTCGAAACTAAGAAATTCCCACATTTTTAAGCAAAAAAGTGATGATTTTTGGACTATGGCAACCGAATTTTCTAGAAAGTCATCTTAAACAAAATCCTGTGGATTAATTTATTTATTAGTTTTTTACAATAAGTGTACACATTTTTTTTTGCTCACTGTATATACAGTTGCGGTATAAATAATAGCAGCACACCATATATTTACAAATTACTTTCTATAACTCGTTATGTATTGTTTTTTGGATTTCCATCGTACAGAAAAATTCAAAATATTCTAGGTTGTTCCGCCAAAATGATTCGGAACGCCATATTATTTAAAGAAAAGACCGAAACACGGGGAAGAAAGCCGTTAGTAACTCCTGCTATAGAAAGAAATGTAAAGCGGTATAGTTGCAAAGATCCTTTAGCATCAGCTATAGAGATTAAAGATAACGTGTGCCCAAGCCTAAGTGTCGAAACAGTGCGTAAGTTACTACGTAAACAAAATTTGCACGCAAGAAGTCCAAGAGCTGTACCTCTTTTAAAAAAAGAACATGTGAAAAAAAAGATTTTAGTTTGCAAAATTGCATGTGACATGGCCAAATGAAAAGTGGCGCAACATATTGTGGTCAGACGAATCAAAAATTGTTTTATATGGCGGAAGAGGATCTCGGCAATATGTGAGAAGACCTCCAAACAAGGAATATGACAAGCGATTTACAGGTAAAACTGTTAAACATGGAGGCTCAAGCATTATGGTGTGGGCATGTTTTTCATATTATGGTGTTGGTCCGATATATTGGATAAAAAGTATCATGAATGCCCCCCAGTATGTAGATATTCTTAAAAATATCATGCTTCCATACGCCGAATATGAAATGCCTCTCAGATGGATCTTCCAGCAGGACAATGATCCAAAGCACACCAGCCGACTTGCCAAAAACTTCTTTGAAGAAAACGGAGTTACAGTTATGGAGTGGCCTGCGCTGTCACCTGATCTCAACCCGATTGAGAATTTAAGGTGTGATGAGCTTTGGAGAATTGTGGAGGAATCCTGGAAGCAAATACCAATTGAAAGGTGCCAGAAACTAGTAGACTCCATGAAAAGACGCTGTGAAGCTGTTTTAAAGAACAAAGGCAGCTCAACAAAATACTAAATCATTATTTTTCCTTCGTACTTAATACACATTTAAAAAAGTACAAAGTAGATTAACTTTTTTAAGAAACAAAATAGTATTTGGATAGCTGCTGCTATTTTTTTTTACTGTAAAATAATTTCAAATGAATAGTTTTAAATTTCTGATCTCTCAACCTGAAGTAATTTTTTAAGTTTAAATGTAAAATTTAAAAATACTTGGAATAAGACATTAAAAAATAAAAATATATTTTTTTTAAAATATCAGAGTAATTTTTTTTTTAACATCTAAATAATAACTTCGGCTGCGCTGCTATTATTTATACCGCAGCGTACATTCTTTTGTTTATTTAGTTTTTATTTCCTTTTATATTTGTATTCTACACAATTTATAATTTATTTAAATATTCTGGATGTTCTAGCACAACTTTTGTTGTAGAATCCGCTTTTATGCTTCCCAGTAGTATCCCTCTGAAGGTCATCATACCTTTGTGGTAGCGCAAATCAGCGCGTATTTAAAAAAATTTTATTTTTAAAATTTGTTTTTTAAAATTTTTTTTATAAACAAAAAGAAACAAAAGAGAAATACATAATGACACAAAATAACAACTTTATGTTATTATATGGATTCGCCTTTGTCATTTCTGGCTTACGGCGAATTTCATTTGACATTTGTGTGTACCCAAAAACAACAGAAAATACATGTTGTTTTTGTTAAAAAACACTGCGAATTGAGTTGTTGTACTATTGCCATCACCTATTGAGTTCGCCCTGATAAAAAAGCTTTTGAACTCATATTTTGAATGTTCTAAATTAATTATTTTCGGCTGTCAGAGAAAATAAAGTTTTGGTGTTTTTGTACGACCGGTTATGTCAAATGAAATTCGCCGTAAGCTAGAAACGACAAAGGCGAATCCATATAATGACATAAAGTTGTTATTTTGTGTCAGTATTTCTCTTATTTTTGTTTATAAAAAAAATTAAAAAAACTAATTTTTTTAAATACGGGCTGATTTGCACTACCACTGAGGTCGTTATGCTTCAGAGGGATACTGGGAACCATAAGAGCGGATTCTACAATAAAAGTTGTGCCAGAACATCAAGAATATTTGAATATATTATAAATTGTGTAGAATACAAATATAAAAGGAAATAAAAAATTAATAAACAAAAGAATGTATATACAGTGAGCAAAAAAAATGTGTACATTTATTATAAAAAACTAACAAATAAATTATTCCACAGGATTTTGTTTAAGATGACTTTCTAGAGAATCCGATCGCCGTAGTCAAAGAATCACAACTTTTTGTACCTCAAAATGTTGAATTTCATAGTTTCGATGGTTATTTTCTTTATACTTAACCAATAGAGAAATGTTTATAATCAAAATATAGTTTTAAGCTTTTATTTAATCTTAAGGACAATAAATTTCATTTTATAGTAATTCTTTGTTCAAAAATGTATTCCAGATTGTAAGTGTACAATTTTTTTTTTTGCTCACTGTACGTATACAAAACATTTGACATATCCCGTCGCTCAAAAAAGCAGTCAGCTGGGCTAATACCACTACCTAGTTGAATGTGCCATGGTTCTAAATTAATTATTTTCGACTGTCAGAGAAAATAAAGTTTTGGTGTTTTTGTTTATTATAATCGTGTGACGTTGTATTTTTATTATAAAAATCACAAACACATTTCAAATAAGAAAATTATATCTCGTCAAATCGCGATAATTGTAATACTATTGGTATACGAATGAATTCGCCGTAGCCTAGCAGGTAGTGTGTTAGCTTATTAGATGTAAGGCCACGATTCAAATCCCAGGTCAGACATCTCAAGCAAAACGAAATATAAAACAATATTTCTTCGGCGATCTCCTCTCAGCCGATTTCTAGCAAAAACTCTAAGAAGCAGTAAATTTTCCATGAAAGGTTTCTCAAAATTCTCTAGGTCCTAGTTCCAGGTACTCAGGTATAAAATTAACACACACAACATGGGTGGTGTGAGAAGCTAGGCAGTAATCCTATAATGACAAATTATGCATGTACACAGAAAGAAAAACGGCGTGCTAAAATTAACTTTTCTATTCTTAATTTTAGCCAAAAAACGTGCTTGAAAAATTAAGCCCGTTTTGGCTGTTGTTTGCTTAAAACAATCAAAAAACGGGATTGATTTAAAAAACTAAACCTTATATTACTAAAATCAACACTAAAAAGCTCAAATCTATTTAAAAAAGTGTTATTTTGAGTTATTTGTTATTTGAGTTTTGGAATTGTGGGTTTTTAAGTTCAAAAGTAAAAATTTTAATAATTCTCATTTAGTTCATGTGTATTTATGCAATATATATCCAACAAAATGTTGTATTTTTCGCAAGTTGAATTTCTTTGGTAGATGACTTGGATTATTCTGGTTGATGACTTGCATTTTTTTTCAAATCGAACGATTTTAGGATTGAATCAAGTACGAGTTCGAGCTTAAATCAAGTTCAAAATTCTTGAAATAAGCTCGTTTTTGTATAAATTTAGGTTTAAATCAAGTACAATTTAGGGCTTAAATCAAGTTCATTGTGCTCGAATAAAGTACGATTTGCCTCAATTCGATCCCATTTATAAGTACGAAATCTAGCTTAAATCAACTTTATAATTCTTGAAACAAGTGCGCTTAAGGATTACTTCAACTTCTGACTCTTTTGAATCAAGTACGAATTCGATCTTAAATCAAGAAAAAATATGCTTAAACCAAATACATGATGAGATCACTTTGATCCCAAAAAGGCTTAAATCGCGTTAAAATCAACACTTTTGTACTTGGCTGATTCGGGCTTGATTCAACTCTTTTGTACTTGATTCAAGCCAAACCGTACTTACGGTACTATTGTGACCGATATGGATTGATTCAAGCCCGGATGGCTTGATTCTTTTTTTTAGTGTATATATGTATTGGAATAAGAAAGTTAATTGATAAGTTTAAGACGGCTGAATCGGTAGAAGACATGAAACTGAAAAAGAAGATAAAACAATTTTCAATTGGACGGCATCTTCAGCAATTTAAAGAATCTACACTCGATTATGATAAAATTTGCTTAAGAATTTGCATCCTTAACCTTAAAAAGTACATTTGGTGCAACAATAGAATTAAACAGCCGATAACAGACTCGAAACCCATTAATTCTATTAAAGAACAAACGATTTCCTTGAAACAATAACTTGACAACTCGAAAAAAATAGAAAATTCCGGCCAATAATCTCACCATGAACTGTTTGTTCTATTTGCGACGTCGACAATAAGATATGCCACACAGACCGTGCAAAAAATTATCCTTAGTTTTAACGGGCATACACTACACAAACTATCTCTAAGATACAATTTTTTCATAATATCCACAACCAGTTGGAGCATTAAATGACGCCATAATTGCTGCGATGTGACGTAGGAAATTTAATGTAAAGTATTGATGTCGCCGTAGTCTAGCAGGTAGTGTTTTGGCTTTTTAGACGTAAGGCCACGGTTCAAACCATAGGTCAGACATCAAAATCAAAATTTATTTATTTATTTATTTATTAATTACAATACAATTACAAATTATAGTCGAATTATATACGAGCTGAGTACTTTCGACCATATGCTCGGTGTAGTGTCACAGTCCAGAGCCTGTGGTGGGAATCGAACCGACAACCCTCATGCTAATAGTCTAGCATACTACCCACTAGACTACCAGGGCGCTCTCAAAACGAAATTATGAAAAATATTTCTTCGGCAACTTGCTCTCAGCAGATTTCTGGCAAAAACTCTGAGATCAAATAAAATTGCCATGAAAAGTTTCTCAGAAGTCTGTCGTTCGGACTCAACTTTAGACTTTAGGTCCTGTTACTTATGAATAAAATTAACACACACAGCATAAGTAGCGTGAGAAGGTAGGTCGTAATCCTAACTGAAGGGTTGTATGTATGTATTGAAATACCGAAGGTGATTCAATGAGTTCGAGATTTTTTGACTGAAACGCTGGCTTTTAGATACACAATAATTTCTAATTTACTGTTAAATTACGCAGTTGTTTGCTACCAAAGATTGTCGAATAGAAACTAAAAGGCTTAGCGCGTTTTAATTTTAACCGGCCTCAACTGACAGATGCCGGTTGAAGGAAGTCAAGAAATTGAAGAAGTACTTGACGTCACCGGAGTGTAGTAGGTAGTGCTGGTTTATTAGATGTGAGGCCATGGTTCAAACCCCAGGAGAGATATTTCCAACAAAACGAAATAAGGAAAAATATTTCTTCGGCGACTTCCACTCAGCAGATTTGTAGCAAAAAAGTCTGTGAGTAAAATAAAATTGCCATGAAACGATTCTCAAATAATCTGTCGTTCGGAGTCAACTTTAGACTTTAGGTCCCGTTATTTATGAATAAAATTAACACACACAACACAAGTAGTGTGAGAAGGTAGGTCGTAATCCCGACTGAAGGTTTGTAATGATCAATTATGTATGTATGACTGCCTGACTAACATTTGCCGACATCAATAACTTCCACGTTCTTAGTTATGCGTAATCAATTTCCATTTAAAATTAATAAAACTTTTATTATTCGCCTTTTAAAGAGCTCGAAAAAACAACACTGCCGTTGAAAACTCATCGATTCATTCATTAAATAACTTACTCAAGCAACACTTACTCAAAATACTATTACAGTATTCCCTCGATTTACGTCGTAGAATGTTCCGGAAAAAGGCGACGTAAATCGAAACGACGTAAATCGAATTTCATATTGCTTATACTACAAAGTAGTATGTTTTTAACAAGGAACTTAAAAAAGTAACAGTAATCTTTCGATTTACGTCACAGTTGGTTCCAAAAAAAAGGCGACGTAAATCGAATGACAACGCAAATCGAAGTTGAAGGGAACAAAATTTTTGACGACGTTAATCGAAACAACGTAAATCGAGACGACGTAAATCGAGGGAATACTGTATTAGATGTTTATCCTACTGAGTTATCTCAAGACGAAACTTGTGCCTCGTATTTTGAATATGTATATATGTCCGCCATCATCAGAATGATGTCGATAGTCTACAAAGACCAATAAACTACAGTATTAAGTGACTTTTTTTCTTTCAAAAGTTTATAATTAAAACATCAGTTGAAAAATACCTTGGATTTTTGACAATAATTCTCCCAGTGTTTCTTATTCGTAAACTCCAACAACAATAATAAACAATTTTGTAAAGAACACACAACAAATTCTATTCAAATTCAAAAAAAATTACTAGAGAATCTCTTTTAAGAATTTCGCATAAAATGTCAAATTGTCAACGAGTAATGTTGACATATTACCACGTACAACATTTAACACTTTAGCGACAACAAAAAAACAACAAAAAAAGTTTATTTTTCTTTTAAAATCAATAGACGTCGGTTATTCGTTTGGTACATGATACAGACCATCTTTCGGATTCATTCCATTCACACACTCATACATCGACACACGTGTTTCTAAAACCACTTAAAAGCTTAAAACAGGCGGCTCTTAAAATGTGGCACCATCGTCATGTGAAGCAGCCACATAGTAAAGTGTAGTCAATAAAAATATTATGCAGGAGAAATAAGAAAAAAATATGGAAACGCTTTAAATTTAAATTAAGGATCTGTTTCTGTAAGACGAGTAGTTTCATATGAACATTTATTTGCATGGAAAAGACAATCAAAATTGAGTGTTTTCCGTACAACTGTCTCATACAAACAGACGTGCGTCTGAAGCCATTCGTGTTATAGAAACACGATATAAAACGATTCGCGTACATGTGTATACCACACATGTATGTATGAATGTAAGCATGCGTATGGGGAGTGTTTTACTCAAATGAACTGTAAAGGAATGCAAACTAACAATTGTACGGGCCTACAATTGTGTTTTAAAAACTCCCAACATTTTTGTTTCTTTAGACTTAGAGGATGTCCCCTATGCAGTGTATTGTGTTGGAATTAGGAAAATAAGTTATGAGTAGTCGCCGTAGTCTAGTAGGTAGTGTATTGGCTTATTAGACGTAAAAGCCAGGGTTCGAGCCCCAGGCCAGACATCAAAACAAAATACAAAAAGTATTTCTACGGCGATTTCCTCTCTGCAGATTTCTGGCAAAAACTCTGAGAGTAAATAAAATTGCCATGAAAAGTTTCTCAAAAAAATCTGTCGTTCGGAGTCGACTTTAAACTGTAGGTCCCGCCACTTATGTATAAAATTAACACACACAACAGAAGTGGTGTGAGAAACTAGGTCAATAATCCTGACTGAAGGGTTGTAATGACCAATTATGTATGTATGTAGTTATGAGTATTTGGGAATATTAGGTTTGAATCTATACAGGAAATATGTCTGCGGGAAGATAGTGATTGTGATCTCGATAGTGTGAGTGGAAAATCGACCACAAATGGCTGTGATTTACGTGAAAGACGTATATTACGTAAAAATATGCAATTTTCGGGAACAAGTAGCTTAATTGCTCTCGGATAAATTCCATCAAAATAGAGGTAGAACAGCAAAACACAAGCCATATTGAAGCAATAGAGTTGGATACCATACTGTCGGTAATTTCGCTCTCTCCCGTATCTCAAAATAGACTTTGATGTACAGGTCTATTGATGAGAGTTGCATTCCATTTTCCATCGGATATAAATTGTTTAAATAGTATGGAGATCAGATGGAGCGAAATATTTCTTGATTCTTTTTAAGAAATTGAAGCACTTGATTGCTTCTTTTGAAGTCGCTGTAGTCTAGTAGGTAGTGTGTTGGCTTATTAGACGCGAAGCCAGGGTTCAAATCCCCGGTCATGCATTCAAGAGGATATAGAAAATGAGTTAACGACTGTGGAAGAAATAAGATTTTATGTAAAACATTTAAAGAACTCTAAAGCTCCTGGGATTGATGGCATTAAATCAATCATTCTCAAAAATATGCCGGATTCAATTTTTAATATTTTATCTAAAGCATTTAATTGGTGCTTAAAAAATGGATATTTTCCGGACATTTTTAAAAAGGCCAAAGTTATTCCCATCTTAAAACAGGGGAAAAACCCAAAATTGACATCGAGCTACCGACCGATTAGTATGCTGAATTGTTTGGATAAAGTTTTTGAAAAGGTTATTTTCATATATATATATATGAATTCACAGAATCTAACTCAATTTTAAAAGCAGAACAATTTGGTTTCCGTAAGGAACACTCTACGATTCATCAAATCAAAAGAATCGTAAAATTTGTGAAGCTAAACAAATCTCAACGTAAAAGCACGGGCATTATTTTTCTGGATATAGAAAAAGCATTTGACACTTTATGGCCCAATGGTCTTGTTTATAAACTGAATAACTTTGGATATCCTATGTTTATTCAAAAAATTGTAAAAAGTTTTTTGGCAAATAGAACATTCGTGGTGGAAATAAATGGTAAAAGATCTGCCTGTCGTAGAATTTTAGCTGGCGTTCCGCAAGGTTCAGTTTTATCACCGATTTTATATTCCATATATACTTCGGATTACAAGATACCAAAAAGTTCAACATTGGCCCTTTACGCTGATGATACAGCTATTGTTTCAAGTGGCAAAGTCTCAAATGATATCGTCAAAAAAATGAACAAGAGCTTCTTGCATATTGAAAAATACTTCACAAAGTGGAAAATACAAATTAATGAAGGAAAAACACAGGCAATAATTTTTCCCTTTAATAAGTCGCCAAAGAGAATTCCCAGCATTTCGCTTCGCATTCACTGACACCAAATTCCCATTCAAACCTCCATCAAATATCTAGGCTTCGTTCTGGATAATCGCTTGTCGTTTAAAGAACATGTGCTATATTCTTGCGAAAAAGCTATAAAATGCGGGAGAGCTCTTTTCCCTCTATTAAATCGTAAATCAAAACTGAACACTAAGAATAAACTTCTACTTTACAAAATGTGCATTCGTCCGATTATGACTTATGGATGCCAAGTATGGGCAGATAGCTGCGCCAAAACATATTTGAAAAAGCTCCAAATAATTCAAAACAAAAACCTTAAAATAATATATAATTTACCCAGATTATATTCTACTGCTCGTCTCCACATGCGATTTAAAGAAGATATGTTTGAAACCACAACCACTAATCTTTGCCGAAGATTCGAAGATCGAAACAGATCTTCACGTTACACTATCTTAAGAAATTTGAATTAATAATTCCTTCTATTATTTCAATAATGAAATCCTATAGAAGTAATTAAATTATCAAATTTTTCTAATTAATTAAAATTAATTGGGGTTTTTGTTCTATCTTTTCCCCTAAACTGCCTTATAATTAATAAGCCACCTATTTTGTAAAAATAAGTTCCTAATTGCTGCAATACTTTATTTTAGTTATATCTCAAGCTCTGTATGTATTAAAATTATTTTTATTTTTAAAATTGTAATAATGATAGATTTTAATAAAAAAAAAAAAAAAAAAAAAAAAAACCCCGGTCAGACATCAAAAACGTAATATGAAAAAATATCCCTTCGACGACTTCCTCTCAGCAGATTTCTGGCAAAAACTCTGAGAGTAAATAAAATTGCCATGAAAAGTTCCGCAAAAAAACTGTCTTTCGGAGTCGACTTTGAACTGTAGGTTCCGCCACTCATGTATAAAATTAAAACACACACAATATGAGTGGTGTAGCGAAAGCTATGCCGTAATCCTGACTGAAGGGTTGTAATGGCCAATTATGTACATATGTATGATTGCTTCTTTTACTCACTTGAAGAAGCAAACATCACATTGAATTTTCATATCCAGAACATCAAGAGCTTTTAAAATTCCTAATATTTGCACCGCCATAGTTACTACGAACAATGCCTTTGAGGCATTGTTCACATGACCCCATTCGGAAATTGACTGTAGGTCGGATGTGCATGAGTAATTCATATGAAGTCTTTTTCAGTCCATCTTCAAATCTATGATCGAAAGAATACGATTGACAAATATTACTCTGCTGCTTCTGGGGACATTTATAGCTAAGTGTGGAATAGTTAGTAGGAATATAATCTGAATTTATGAGCATTAAAAACAACACCTGCAAATACGTACATAGAGTTAGGTTTAGGTTAGAGGACGTGTACTTGTCGGTTAAGACAACTATAATGGGTCGAAATTGACCCATTGCAAGTACATAGAGTTGCTTCTATAGTTTTTAAGGGGCATTTTTCGATTGCAATCATTTAGCCTTCTGTCAAAAAGAATTTTACTTCTACAGTAGTTTTCTTTTTAAAATGCACGCAGTTTACTATCGGGTCCGCCATCTAACGTTTTTTTTTTCTTTCAACTAGTGCTTATTTCTTGAATGGTAACACTTAGCTTATGTCTGATTTGACAGATAATTAGTTTTATTCTTCCGCTGAACGAATATGGTTGTGTATACGCTTGAACAACGCTGGGAAATATTGCGACATTACTTTGAAAATCATGGTAATGTTTCAGAATGTGTTCGAAAATTTCGTACGGATTTTGTAAGAAGAGAAGTACCGTCAGCTCCGTATGTTCATTATCTTGTAAAAAAAAGTGAAAGAACTGGCATCCTCATCGATAAACCAAAGCGTGAAAAGCCAAAAACAGAGCGTACACCCGAAAATATTGCTGCTGTGGCAGAAAGTGTGCGTGAAGCGCCATCAACATCAATTCACCGTCGTTCTCAACAACTGAACATTTCGGAGACATCATTGAGACGAATTTTGCATAAAGACCTTGGTATGACGCCATACAAAGTCCAATTGGTTCAGGAGTTGAAGCCAATTGATCATCCAATGCTAAGTGGGCCCGCGATCGACTTACATAAGATGCCGATTTTGGCAAAAAAAATCATCTTTTCAGATGAAGCTCATTTTGATCTTGGCGGGTATGTAAACAAGCAAAATTGTCGCATTTGGGGCACAGAAAACCCGCACGCATACATTGAAAAGCCGACGCACCCAAAACGAGTCACTGTTTGGTGCGGATTTTGGTCCAGAGGCATAATTGGGCCATTTTTCTTCTAAAATGAGCAAGGAGTGGCCGTTACAGTCAATGGCGATCGTTATCGGGCCATGTTGAACGAATTTTTTGTTCACAAAAATTGAAGAGGAGGATACTGGCAACATTTGGTTTCAACAGGACGGCTTTACGTGACACACAGCCGAAGCTACACTCGATGTTTTGCGCCCTGTTTTTGAAGATCGCATTATCAGCCGCAGACCTAATGTCGTTTGGCCACCTCGGAGCTGCGATTTGATACCGTTGGACTATTATTTGTGGGGTGCCGTCAAGGATAAGTGTTACGCCGACAAGCCAGAGACAATTGACGCTTTAAAGGACAATATTCGTGAAGCCATTGGTGGAATACAGCTGCACACAATCGATAATGTGCTTAAAAATTGGACCGATCGTGCAGGCTACTGCATGGCCAGCCGAGGCAGCCATTTGAATGAAATTATTTCCATTATTAACCGGAAGGATTGTACTTTCAAATAAAAAAAGATATTTGAGAAAATATTCAGTAGTTTTTTTTTTAAGCATTTTCAAAAAAAAAAAAAAAAAAAGTTATTTGGCGGACCCTGTAGAAGACTGTTATTATTAGCTCGTATTCAGCTCTTTCTTTTCTTTTGTTGTAATGAGCTGACGCTCTCACACATATCCGCATTTACATATGTATGTATGCTTGGAAATAAAGCCACTCGCAGCCATATACAAACATCCGTGTCCGTCTTGTCATTTTTCCCATTCACACATACATACGTATGTACGAGTAAGATGAAGATTACAAGGAATTTCTCTTTGAAAGTGTTAAATTATAATGAAGATCATCAGATGAATAAACAACAACATCTTAAACAATTCAAAAACTAAATAAAATAAAGAGTCTATAGAGGCGATAGAAATTGTGAGATACGGTGGAAATGAAAACACTTGTTCTACAGTAAAACCGCACTTGAATGTACATCAAATGTATATATGTATGTATGTTTTGCTATCTATGCACGAGTATACACCGAAATGTTGCTCGTTGCATACATATGTTGACAATTTTCTGCTTCATTGTTTTACTTTTCCATTCATTTTATTGTTCGATGCTCCATTCTATTCAACTTTTTTTTTTTTCTGTGTGGGCACTAAAGATTCATTATTGTTTTGCTGTACACATGTGCTGTATGTTGTCATACATTGTTGAATGCTCATCTTTTTTTTAATTTTTTCTTGTTTCTTATTTAAACAATTTCCTTCTTTAGCCACTTTTGAGGTGTGAAGATTCAATTTCCAAGCAAATTGTTTAAAATTGTTATTGTAGCGACATATTTTTTTCAATTCATGCAAATTACGGGGTTTATACAATGGCTTGTAAATTGTGGACATGACTATGCATGTGCATTTTATGGTTTTCAAAATGAACACTATGTGGGGCTTTCCATGCTCTAGCGTTAACGTGGTAGTATCAATTTGTATCACAGATCAGCAATGAGTATTCAAAAAGATTAGTAGAATCGAATCATACTCATAATTTCTGGTACTTATACGCATTCATACTTATTTTAATATCGTACTCATGCTACTCATATTCAAAGTTTAAAGTACTCATCATATTCATACTTAGCAACACGTATGATGTTTTTGATTTCTACTCTCCATAACTCAGCAGGATTTTTTTTTTTTTTTTTTTTTTAATTTTTGTGGTGTGTGAGGTAGGGTTCAAAATGCCTTCGCACTTACAGTGACCGTCGTCAACTGCGTCGAGTGGTGCTTCCACTAAAACAATCCCTCCTACTCTTCTGGGGATACTCCCTTCCCGGAACGGCTATCTGCATTACTTCGGGAAGGGCCCAGAACGACGTCCCATTAGGGACCGTTGTCTACTCTCCCACGTCTGGGTACGCCATATTTGAAGCCAGCTTCATGCTATTGGCTCATCTTCTCATGTATCATTTCGTTGTATTGTGTCAAGGTCGACCTTCTTTCATAACTCAGCAGGGTGGCTGATATATAATGCAACAAAGTAAAGCGCTATATTTTAAAAATTTTTTTTTTTTTAATTTTATTGTTCAAAAGCAAAAAATGTTGGAAATAACATCAAATTTTAGAATCAGTTTAGATTTGTTCGAATTGGCCACCTTTGGTACGCATTATGGCCTTCAAACGGCCGACAAAGCCATCACAGGCTGCACGAAAGTGGCTTTGCGGTATTTTGGCCCATTCCCGGCCAAGCGCCGTCTTGAGATGATCGACACTTTGGTATTTTTTAGTGAGAACCCTACTCTCCAAAATGCCCGAGGCGCAAAAGTCCAACGGATTGAGATCCGGAGATTTTGGTGGCCATTGTGCGGTAGAAATGAAGCGAGGAACCTCCTTTTTAAGCCATTCTTGGTTAACGCGTGCTGAGTGCGGTGGTGCTGAGTCCTGTTGGAATGTCCATGGTCTGCGGCCGAAATGTTTGCATGCCCAGAGCTTCAATATTGTCTTTAAGACATTTTCCAGATAATATTCGGCATTTATTTTAACCCCACGGTCGATGAATACGAACGGGGAGCGACCATCAGCCGTTACGGCGGCCCACACCATTACCATCGTCGGCGCTTGAGTTCTGGTGGTCAATCGCAGGTGTAAATTTTCAGCTGACCGCTTTGGCAAGTAAACCCGATTATTTTGTTTGTTCACAAACTGCTCAATTTGGAATGGCTTCTCATCGGAGAAAACCAAATTCGGTAACTGGCCACTTTCGTGCAAGCGAAGTAACTCCTTGGCTCTTTCCAGTGTAACTTTTTTTTGTCCATCGGTGAGCTCTTGCACTTTTTGGAACTTCAATGGCTTTATTCCAAGCTCATTTTTCAATTTGTGTTGCATCCGTTCTCGCGATATGTTCAGCTCACGAGCAATTTTTCTACCACTACGGCGTGGATTTCGATCAAATCTGGACTTCACTTTTCGGATCATTTCTGGTGTTGTTACCGTATTTTTTCGTTCACTTTTTGGACGCGATGCAACACTGTCAGTATCACGGTAACGAGCAATGGTACGAGAAACAAAAGATTTATTCACATTTAAATGCTGGAGGGCTCTAACGATAGCCACCTGTGGTTTTCCAGCCAAATATAAAGCAATCACACTATCACGCTTGAATTCCATCACGAATAACTTTTGTTTCTAAATGCAATAGATCAAAATGCTTTTGTAAGCTTGTAAATAATAAAATGAACTGTCACTGGAATAAATCTGTCAGCTGTCAGACGAGCGGTTTACAAATGATAACATATTTTCGATACTCATAAGTACTTATGAAATTTTGAGTATGAGTGAGTCAAGAGTATTAAAATTCAACTACTCTGATTCATTCGTACTCTCTACAATATTGATTTATAAGTATAGGTTGCAATGAGTATGAGTACAACGTTGACATCAAACTCACAACATTCGATTCATTGTTTGATTCATACGCCTACTCATTCAGATTCATAAATTTAGAAAAATACTTATAATACTTACGAATGATTCGAGTCACTCGAATTATTCATCAAAATTTACAGTAGTAGTTATTGTTGCATTTACAAAAGAAGAGAAAAGAAAAGACAAAGACAGCAAGCAAAGCACACACACAACCTTCTAGCGAGTATTGTGGTGTTGGTACTCGTATCATACTTATTTTGTGCTTCGTATATATGTATGTTGAATCATGGAGAGTCGAAATCAACAACATCATGCGTATTGTTAAGTATGAGTACGATGAGTATTTCTAACTTTGAATATGAGTAGTATGAGTATGATATTAAAATAAGTATGAATGCGTATAAGTAGCTGAAATTATAAGTATGACTCGAATCTACTCATCGTTTTGAATACTCGTTGCTGATCTCTGGTATGTATGTGTGTATGTATGTATGCTTTAGTACATATTAATGTGGAAATACCCATATGTAAAGTTTATAAAAAAAAAAAAAGCAAAGAAGAAAAATTAAATTTGAACGTGTTATTATTGTTGGAAATATTTAAATCTTACAACTAGCTCTCGTACTAGTATGGCAGAGTATAACGTAATATTTAATTTCCCTTTGTGCCGTTACCAAGTTGTTAACAACAACGGCAACTAATATTGGGTTAGACAATTGCCACACACATGCAAGCACATATACCAGCCAACATACAATACAATCCAATACAATGTGTGTCTATCTATAGCTGTGTCTGTAGAATACTCGTATGTATGTATTTAAGAGCATTTATGGTACGCTGTATATGATTTTAATGTTTTTAGTTGTAGTTTACGCGCACATTCCTTCACAATTTCTATGAACGCTTTTCTTTTTTTTTTTGTACATTACAGCGCGATACCATAACAATTGCTTTTACACACACGCTTCGTAATAGTATTCGCATTGTACCGATCTTTTTTGGAATATTTTTAAAATATACCTATGTCCGTTTCGTCCATAGCGAGTGAATACAAAAACAAAAAATACAAAAAAAAAGAAGAAGAAAACATGGAATAAATTGGAGTTGTGTTACATTTGTTAATGGTTTTGTTATTCATTCTTGCTTGCTGCTGCTATTGTTGGTTATGCTGTGAAGCATAAATAGGCAACAACTACAATAAACATACAATCATTAATTGGTCAACTCTGTTAGGTCGAGTGAGAGAGAGTATCCATGTGTTTTTTGTGTGATCATATAAACGTATGTGTATCTGTGCAATAACAATAATGCCAGTTGTGTTGTACAATTATCAAGATGTTCAAACAAATCGTTTTCATAAAAATTTTTTTTAATTTTGTTTTTATTATTGTTGTTGTTTTTTTTTAAATTTTCTTTCTTTTGTAAGTGAACGAGAAAAAAGATTTTTTTTTTAGCCTCATGCTTTTCAAATGAATTAGTATTTAAAACAGCGTTCGAAAAAATACTCTAAAGTACGCAACGTTTATATACTGTACTGAATGTCGTGGGTAAAGAACACAAACACATTCACTACAACGAGAGCAAAACTTTTCGTTTCTATTTTAATGTTTGTGAACATGTACGCAAACTCTAACATAACGTACTGAACAGAGTTCACAAACACTATTTTTTAGTGTTTGTGTACAAAGTACACTAAAAAGATCAGTACACAACGAAAAAAATTGGGTTTTAGTGATCTTTTTTGAGTACACTAACATTTTTAGTGTACGCGAGAGTTCATTCAGTATTTTTAGAGATCGCGTTGTGGTTTTTGATGCCATTTATTATCCTTTAGGAATAATAGACATATTTCGCTTAAGAATACAAATAAAAACTGGCCATTTTTCTCTCTCTCTCTCTCTTACTGAATGAGAACATAAACTCTCGCGTACACTAAAAATGTTAGTGTACTCAAAAAAGATCACTAAAACCCAATTTTTTTCGCTGTGTACTGATCTTTTTAGTGTACTTTGTACACAAACACTAAAAAATAGTGTTTGTGAACTCTGTTCAGTACGTTATGTTAGAGTTTGCGTTCATTTGTTGTGTATATGTTGTGTACGTAATGTGTTTGCGTACGAGTTCACAAACACTTAAATGAAAGTTAAAAGTATTTTATCAGTTACTTACATAATGGTTAGTGTACAGTATTTTTTCGAACACTGAATCAAAACAATAAAAATTTAATAATTTTTTAATTGTTTTGTCCAAAGCAAAGACCTAAAACCACACAACGAAATTAAATATAACAACAGAAAGTCGTCCTAATACACTAAATGCCTAACCTAAAACCGAGTTTTGAATAGAGAGGAGTTGGTAAATATACATATAGGCAATTTCGTGTCAAGTGACCCAATTTTCAAAATCGATGTCTTCCGATTTGGATGAAATTTGCACCAAGGTTAGTATTATTGCATAGTTCACCAGACACAAATTTTCAGCTCTATCAGTCAAGAACTGCCGGAGTTAGAGGTGGTCAAAGTTGGACATTTTGGTCATACAGGGTTTTTTTAAAATGTGTGTAACTTTTCACCTATTGGTCCTAGCAAAAATTTTCCAAAGGATATTAGATAGCTATTTCTTCGATCTTTCCAAAAATAATTTTTTTAATTTTTAAAAAATTTTTTTTTTTATTTTTTTTTTTTTAATTAATTATTTTTTAAATTTTTTTTTCAATTTGGGCCCTTTTTTTTATTTTTGCTTAAAAGCTTATAAAATTTCCTTTAAGGCCTTCATAATCGCTTAATGGGATGCGAGTGGGATATCTATCAAAAAAATTATTTTTTAACTCAAGAATAAGATTTTTCAATATTTGGCACATGTACCATTTTCATTTTCCCCCATTTTTTTTTCCAAATGGAGTTTTTTTTTATTTTTCATCAAAAGAAAACTTAGACCATTTCCTTTAAGGTCTTTGTGGGCACTTAGTAGCAAGAGGCATATCTATAAAAAAAAATATTTTAACACAAAACCAAAGTTTTTAAATTTTACCATATGCACTATATTTTTTTTAATAGATGTTTTTTTTGTGCTCAAAGAAAGCTTAGTTCTTTTCCTTTAAGAGCTTTGTGGTCACTTAATGGGATGCGAGTGGAAAAACTCTAGCGTGCGAAACTGAAGCTCTAGTAGCTCAATTTTATGAGCGAGATGATATGAGTCGAATGATACCAGGAATGAAAGGGTGTCTGTTCGAATCGATGGCCAGAAAGTCCACTCGCATCCCATTAAGTGACCAAGTGATCCAAATTGAAAAAAAAATTAAAAAAAAAATTTTTTAAAATTAAAAAATTATTTTTGGAAAGATTGAAGAAATAGCTATCTAATATCCTTTGGAAAATTTTTGCTAGGACCAATAGGTGAAAAGTTACACACATTTTAAAAAAACCCTGTATGACCAAAATGTCCAACTTTGACCACCTCTAACTCCGGCAGTTCTTGACTGATAGAGCTGAAAATTTGCGTCTGGCCAACTATCCAATAGTACTAACCTTGGTGCAAATTTCATCCAAATCGGTAGACATCGATTTTAAAAATTGGGTCACTTGACACGAAATTGCCCATATGTATGTACATGTACCTACAATACGAAACGAAGTATGGCTTAAGTTCTAATGCAAAAAACAAAGTTTTACCGTAGATTAAAAGTATGCAACTTTTGCATGAAGTAGCTCTTCGAAATCTGCTTTTCAGAATACAAATTTTTATGTTACACTGAAGGTAAATGTGGTAAAAGGGTTCGTATATTTTGATACAATTTAGAAGTTTACAAAAAAAAAAAAAGGGAGATAGTCAGGGATGTCACAGAATCCAATAATGTTGGAATTGGATTTAAGAACGACACGAAAATCCATTTGGTGTCATACAATCCAAGATTATCGGTTTTGTTTTCGAACTTGAATAAGTATCGGTTTTAGGTGTCACAGCATCATTTTATTGCATTTCATTTCATTACATTTATTGTTCGGTTTTTTTAGGTCATATTCAAATTTTATCATCTGTTTCTAAGGCATCATAAATGAATATACATTTTGAATTTAAATTGAGAGAAGGCAAATAATTTATTATAGGTGGCTAAGGTAATCGATTTCTCTCAAAGGCTTTGATCTGTTACACTGCATAGAGCAGAAGATTTTAGTACTACGCCTCCAATAATTGTAATATAATCGTATATGTATAATGAAATATACGGTCGTTGATTAAGCACTTCTCATCTTTAAATTTAAATAAAACGAAGTGTGTGTGAGACATCACTAAAATTTGTATTCATTTAAAAGACTTATTAATGCCATTATGTACATATGAAATATAACATCGTTCTAATGTCCGTCACAGCTTGTATGAAATGATTGCATTGATTGAAGTATTCAATTTTCTATGACTCTGACGCATAATTCAGTCAGGATTTGATCGATGGCATGGATTTGACAACTGCTATGGTTTATAGCTTATTCGCATACATTTGTAAATTAAGAAAACACCACAAGAAAAAGTCTAACACAGTTAAATCGTACGATCTCGGTGTTCAGTATACATCAACTTCACGTGAGATAACCATGCCCTCAATTCGCTCGAGCAAAATATCAACTGTGGCATGAGATGTGTGGCGACATTTCGTTGGTGTTCAGATCATTCAATTTAAGCCAAAAGAACTTGATCATCAGCGATCTCATTTGAGTTGTTTTCGTTTCAAACTCGACAAATTTTATATGATCACGTATCCATTGATCACTAAACAGACCTCATCGCGGAAGATGATTTTTTGAAATGGAAATTATGGATGGAATTGGAACTTGTCGTTAATTGTCAATAGTTTTCTACGGCGATTTGGTAAAACAGACTAAATAAATACTAACTAATTTAACAGATGGTAGCATTAACAAAATGGCCGCTGTCACCTGTCAAACAGACTCTATATTATATGTATATAGAGTCTATAACTTTAGTAATATCACATTAATTAGTGATATCACATTAAACTGATTCTTTTATTCAAATTTTTGTCATATCGGATGTTTGACGCTAATTGCATAATTTAACGACCAAAAACATTTACAATTTCACGAAATCTACCAGTTTCGTAGTGGATTTTAATTAATTTGAACAATAAAATCTAAAAAGAAACTGAATTCATTTTGGTCAGAGAAAATCTTTCGGATGCCACCAAAAAAATTTTTTCTTTGTATGAATTTTAGGAAAAATTATTAAGAGTCCATTCGTAGTGCGTATATTTAAAATAAATATTTTTATTACAAACATTTATTTAAAATAACACTATGCGACAAAATAAAAAAATTAAAAAAACGACATAGTAAAAGTTGTGAGTTTTGTTAAGTAGAACTCAAAAATATTTTTTTTATATTTCTTTTCCTCCAAACTTGTTTTATTTGACAAAAAATGTTTTTTTTTTGGACCTTTCGCACAAATTTATCGAATACACAAACATTTCTGAACCGATGTCCAAAATTTATACTTTCTTAGGAAGGGGAGAGATGGACCTTTAAAACGGTATACATATATTTATTATTCGACTTAATATGCTATGAGGTTTGATGAGGTAAACTTAACAAATGCGAATTTTTTTCACGTTTTTTCAAGTTTGTCCGTTCATAGTAGCAAACTTTAATTAAAAAATATGAAATAAGTGATAATATTCTGAAAGTGCATTATCTTGTGAAGAGATTGACACTTCGTTTGATCAAATAGGACAAAAATTACCCTAGTTATTATTTATAGAGTCTAACAGTCGAGTTATATTTTTCATATATACATACATACATACATATATATTTTACAAATGAACTCTTAGTTCAAAAATTTTCAGAATTTTTTATGAATATTGATTATTTATCTAAAAATGTGTCAATTTCACGTTTGAGCAACTACCAGAAGTTGGCTAATGTTTGCGCAAAGATAAGTAATAATATTTGCAAAAAACACAAATATTAGCCGACTTCTGGTGGTCTCTCAAACATGAAATTGACACATTTTGTGATAGATAATCAAGATCCATCAAAACTTTTGAAAATTTTAGAACTTAAAGTTCATTTGATAAAATGATAAATGACACATAAAAAATATAACACAACTGTTACACTATGTACATAATAACTAGGGTAATTTTTGTCCGATTTGATCAAACGAAGTGTCAATCTCTTCACAAGATAATGCACTATCAGAATGCCATTACTTATTTTATATTTTTTAATTAAATTTTGCAATTAAGGAGCTAAACTTGAAAAAATGAGAAAAAAAATCATATTTTCCAAGTTTACCCGATCAAAACTCATAACATGTGAGTTTGAACCATATGTTTATGTATACCATTTTAAAGGCTCATCTGTCCCCTTTTCAAGAAACTTTGGATAAGTTAAATAGTTTAAAAAATTTTTGGGTAATCAATAATTTTGTGTAAAAAGAGCAAAAAATACAATTTTTGTTAAATAAAACAAGTTTCGAGGGTTCGAGAAATATGAAAAAAAAAAAATATTTTTGAGTTCTACTCAACAAAACTCATACCCTACACTATGACATTAGCTTTGTGTATTTTGACTGTCGCTCCGTGCAATTTATTTATTTTATGACTTAACCTGTGCATTATTCAATTTTGTTTCAAACTAAAATATTTAAAAAAAAAAATTAGAAATATTGTGAAATCAACTTTATTATCGGGACAAAAGTTCACTTAAAGTTTTTGTAATAAAAATGATTTAACCTTGAAGATGTTGTAATCAATTGTAAAATTTAAATTTCCTTTATTGGTAGGGGTGGGGTACTCAAATCTCACAAATTGAACGTCCTTGTGATGGAGTTAACAATGTTGTTGTCTCTCTGGTTTAATTTTATTGTTTTACTATCAATTCAAGAATCCTTTATGACAATCATATTCGATGTTCAAACATGGTCTCTATTAACGTAGAATTCCCAATGTGGGAACGATAACAAACAATAAAAGAATACGTCGATGCAGAAAACAAAAAAAAAAAAAAATAGGGAACAAATGATGTTAACCTGAATGCAAAACAATAAAATTTCATAGCAAAACGAAGAGAATGTACAAAGAATTTGTTAACACATGTTCTGGTATGAATTTGTGTTAAGGACCTGTTTACAGTGCATAACAAAAGTTAAAAATACCACCAGGGTAAGACTTAACGGCCGAATATATTGTTACGTTTTTACCTTTTAAAAACGTTAAAAATATGAGTTCGTAGATTGCAAATAAAATAAAAATAAATCTGTGTTTAATTTTAAGTCAATTCTTTATTATCTGCACAATTTTTGTGCCACTGTTCGAACTTATTCCACGTATACAATGATAACTTTCAAAATATGTGCTTATTCGTGATATTTTTCTGCTTACAACCTTTTTTTGTAAGCAACAACAACACTTGTTAGTTATTCTTCTTTGCTCACAACCTTTTTTTTTAAGCACAACACTAACAACTGTTTTCTTCACGCAACTTGTCTACACACAAGTCTGACTGAATTATAACTTGATCTCGTATCTTCACACACCACTGGTTGAATTCTCACTCAATTCAACGCGACGTCGTCACACGGCTAACTTAACTCGAACTCCGAGAATCACGTGTCTTCATACGCGGCTGACTGAATTCTAACTGAACCTCCGTTGCTCGCTTTATCTTGCCTTTTATATCACTGGATCAACAGTGTGATGAATGCCCTTGAAGGATGATGACGGCCTTCGGGAACAATACAAAAATGTAAACAATTTGTTTCCATTTTTGTTGTTCGTGTATCTTGTTTACTTTCGTCCAGGCAGAGTTGTTGTTGTTGTTGTTTGTTTGTCTTTCTGCTATATTTTTTATACACGGACGTTGTTGCTATATTTTTGTTTATTCATTGATCTTGTAAACAAGCCTGTTGTTTTTGTTGGTATATGTTTACTCATTCATTGATCACGTGAACAACTGCATTGTTTTGTTTTTGGAGCTTTTGTTTATCATTTCATGTGTGATCAAGTCCATTGTGTTGTTTTTGGAGCTTTTGCTTATTATTTTAACAACACCATTTCCATTTTCATAACAATATTATAAAAGTAGTTTACGGAGCATGACAAAAAGCATTTTACAAGCAATTTTTTATAAGACACTCACTACTTGCCATTACTTCTGTTGGCAACGTTAACTGGAATTTCAATTATAATGGCATTCTGTTATCCAGTTCCATTTCTATTTGCCTGTATATTTTAACCTTTGGAAACTCAATGTACATGTCTTGTGCATATGTATGTATGTCGAATGCTCTGAATTAAATTCAGGACCTTGAAGTATTCGTACTTTTTGTCAGCATTCAAACTCCTCATAGTTCAACAAAGTGTAGCAACAAGAAGATAGGAATAAATTTTTTTATGTCCCATTGGTAATGTATTGCAGCAAGACAACATTTTATAAACCACCTGTCACGAAACACTGTACGAGTATGTCGTCCCTTAACGATATTAAGAAACATCACAAAAAAATGGAGGGAAGATATTAAATTAATGTCATAAATTGTTGCTGTTCTAAAGGAACACTAGTAACGTTGGAATACAAAACATAGGGGATGCAATCGTATAAATTCCATCGAAAGCATTCAAATGTGTGTTTCACTGAAACTAATATAAAATATACATACATATGTACATACATAATTGCTCATTACAACCCTTCAGTCAGGTTTTCGGCCTAGCTTCTCACACCACTTATATTGTGTGCGTTAATTTTATACATGAGTGGCGGGACCTACAGTTTAAAGTCGACTCCGAACGAGAGATTGTTGAGAAGCTCTTCATGGCAATTTTATTTAATCTCAGAGTTTTTGCCAGAAATCTGCTGAGAGTCAGTCGCCGAAGAAATATTTTTTTTTTTTTCATATTTCGTTTTGAAGCCTGACCTGGGATACGAATCCTGGCTTTACGTCTAAAAAGCCAACACACTACCTACTAGACTATGGCGACTACAAAAAAAATATGAAACAGAAAATGGTTATGTTAGACCATTTCGAATTTCAGATATCATGGCGTTCTCAGCTAAATTGGGCTATAAACGATATGATTTTTATAAATTTGGTGTTAAATTATAACTGAATCGAAATAGATTTCCGGACAGCTTTAGATCTGTAAGTGGAATTAAAAGGTTTAGAACGTTTTAATTATTTAAAAGATCTCGTAAATCTATTATAAATTTTGTAAATAAAACGTACACGTCAAAACTTGATGAATTTACAATACATTTTCATTATTTGCCTCCCACTTCATAATATGTATGTACATACATACGTCACCTCATTTACCGAGCATTAGAGAAGTAAACTAGTGAACGGACGGACGGACAATGTACAGTATTCCCTCGATTTACGTCGTCTCGATTTACGTTGTTTCGATTAACGTCGTCAAAAATTTTGTTCCTTTCAACTTCGATTTGCGTCGTCATTCGATTTACGTCGTCTCCGTTGTTTATAAACAAAATCAGGGGAATTCCCTCTTTAAAAAAATTCAATATTTGTGTGTAACTATTTGAATAAAATATAGAAATTTTTTATTAAACTTTTTGAGAAGAACATATCGATGGCTTAATATAGAAAGGTCGTATCTCATTTTTTTCAAAATCGGGGTTTTTACATAATATGTATTTTACATGTATGTTGGTTTGTTTGTTAGCCAATCACGCCTGAACGCCTGGACCGATTTTCTTGAAATTCGGGATATAGATCGAGCTTTTGTCGGTGCAGGTTATAGGCTATAAATCTTTTTGACCAAAAGGGGAGAAAAAATGGGACAAAGGGAGAAAAAATGGGCAAAAATTAGTACTTTTATGCATGAATGCTGTATTTTATCTGTTTTATAGGTAATTTTTTACGATTTAGCTTGGTTAAGTTTTCCAAATAGCTATTGGAGGTGTTTCGTTTCTAAAGTTAAACCAAAAGGGGTCCAAAAAGGGGGAAAGGGGACAAAAACGGACAAATTGAGTGCATAGCCAATCACGCCTGAACGCCTGGACCAATTTTCTTGAAATTTGGGATATTAATCAAGCTTTTGTCGGTGCAGGTTATAGGCAATAAATCTTTTAAAAATTTTGACCCAAAGGGGAAAAAAATGGGACATAGGGAGAAAAAATGGGCAAAAATTAGTACTTTATGCATAAATGCTGTATTTTATCTGTTTTATAGGTATTTTTTTACGATTTAGATTGGTTAAGTTTTCCAAATAGCTATTGGAGGTGTTCCGTTTATAAAGTTGGACCAAAACGGGTCCAAAAAGGGGGAAAGGGGCGAAAAACGGGCAAATTGAGTGTATTTATATTTAGGGCTTAGAGTATTCAAAAAACTGGGTTGTTTGTTAAACCGGTTTCCGAATAATTTGAAAAATTGCATTTTTTAAGAAACCGGTTTCAAAACCGATAAACTGGTTTTTTATTTATTGTTATTTTTAATGAAAAAATGACCCAATAATAATTTTTTTTAATTTTTTAAACTAATCCAAACTACATAAACCGCGCAACGCCGGGTACAATCTGCTAGTTTTTTTTATAAGAAATCAAAAATTTAAATTAACAAATTTCACAAATTTCTGAACCAATGCAAACGGCCGTCTTGAAATCGAGGAAAGTTGTTTGACAATTATAAAGATTTTCAACGAAAACGGATTGGTTAAAAAATTTCTGAAATTTGTTAACCGTATGTATACTTTTGAGGCCCTGTGTATATTTATGTATGTACTTAGTTATATAGAATAAAAATTTAATTATTTTGGTTTTTTTTTTTTTGTAAAATGTACATAAATAAATGAATCTAATAGTATGAGTTATTTGAAATTCGATTTACGTCGTTTCGATTTACGTCGCCTTTTTCCGGAACATTCTACGACGTAAATCGAGGGAATACTGTACGTAGAAAATGAAAATGTACCCACTGAAGGTAATAAAATTATTCTGAATCACGAACAACACATATTCGTATGCAACAACAGTTATTTATGATCGTAATTCAGCATAAAATGAACAACAAATTGACAACACGGACAAATAATGCAAATAAAAATTGAAATTCAAATGGATGCCAAAATCTTTTCATACTTGTACTCTGTACTCCACTGCAACCACGGAGTATAGAACACACACACATTTGCATCGACTGCATTGGAAGATGAGCGGCAGTGAGGGAGTGGGTTATTTGTCTAGGAAAATTTGCTAAAGACTCACACACACAGACACCCTCGGACAAAGTCAAACTGTCTGACACAATTAAATTTCAAAATCGAAATAAATAAATAAAACTTCTAAAACAACAACAACAACAGCAATCACAACAATAATAATAACAACGAATTGCAGGCACAATTCAATGCTCGTGGAGCAACTGTGAAATGCAACACCTCCTACAATCGTTTCTTGCCGTGTTCTTTTGTATCAAAAAAAAAAATTGTTTTAAACCAAAAAAAAAAAAAAAAGACGACAAACAACTGGATTTCTACTTAGGCCAACTGGCTGGTAACGGCTATTAAAAGTATTTTAAATGCAAGTTCAACGAATTTGACAGAAATGCAATACTGCATGCCGCCTATATTTTTTTTATTTCGGGCATAAAATTGCAAAAAAAAAAAAAACTAAAATTCGGTTGTAAAAAATTTTTAACGGCCAGACTCTAACAAAACCAAAAACGAAAAAAAAAAAAAAATAACAAAATGATCTCAATGACATTATGGCCACCACAAACTGTTTAAAATCTAAGAATATTTTCCCATTACAATAGTTTAAAATTGTTGCTCTTTCTGTTGTTAGAGCTTTTGCTTCATAATTTTCATTTCTGGACGAGAAGAGTCCCCGTTGTGAAGCATTTTTTGATTTTTTTCTAAAAAATTGAAAATGAAATATTTACACGGTTTTAGATTAGTTTCTGTAATTCTGTTGTTTTGTTTTGCTTTCAGGTCATTCGTTCTTATCATTATGTAAAGGAAAGAGTAATTTTGGTTCCACAATCACTTTTTGTACGTTTCACCAAGTGGTTATGAATACTTTTTAGAACACTTGTATACTTTTAGAAAACAATGCTTAGATTCTTAGTTTTATTTCAAAGCATTATCTACGATAGGAAGTAATTCCATTGCTTGAAACTACGATTGGTAATAGAAAGAGCAAGAGAAAATAAATCTTAAATTAAACTTTACACTGAATGAGTCATTGTATAGGTTGAGCCATCTATCGGTTTAATTTTGGACCTTTGGTTATTTCGAATCTGGCACTACTTATCTTAATCTATTCTGTCACAAAATTCAGTGTATTATCTCCACTGAACGTAATGAATCGATTTACGCTTGAGCAACGTTGGGATTTATTTGGGACTGTTTGGTGTGGTATGTAGAGCGTAGGCATCATTGGCCCATATTTCTTCCAAAATGAGGACGTCGCAACCATTACGGTCAATGAAGACACCTATCGGAGCGTGATAACCGATATTTGTGCATCCACTCTTCATGGTATTGATGTGAACGATGCTTCAAATCTTTTTGCACAATTGATTTATTGCGTGAAACGTTTGATGGCCGCCAAGAAGCTGCGATTTGGTACCATTGGAATATTATCGTGTTATGCCGATAAACCAGAGACATTTGAGCATTTGAAGGCCAACATTCATGATGACTTTGCTGAGATACAACCCACTCGGCAGCCATAAATAAACTAATGCCCACATAATTTGTTAAGCTACAATTCCACCTGATTAATATCGTGTTAGACTTGTCTTCCATTAACTTAACCATAGTCTTAATTCTAACAGAGCCTGCCAATAGGACTGGCTCTCAGTGCTACGGTTGTGCAAATGCAAGCTTGTCTCTGTAAATTATTCTACTCCAAGAAAGTATTTTCAAAACGTTTTACACGTACATCTGTCGATTATGTGTGGCATATTATATTTCTGTTTGTAGAGGTATTTTTATTTACAAGTTTTAACTACGATCCATCAAATAAAAAGCATCGATATTTGGTGGATGTTGATCGATAAGCTGCATTGAAGGTTTTTAAAACATCGATTGTATCGTAGACCACTAGACTATTGGTACTAACAGGTATCATGTTTTGGATTTTCGTCAAAACTACGTAAAGGAACAGCATCAGGCACTATTAGGAAGTAAAGGGACCAGATTCCAAATCATTATGCTAAATCGAGTACTCGCGGGAATAATGGATTTTGCAGATAATGGAAATTATCGTTTCAGCCTTTGTGTTGTGTTTTGTATTTCAGCCCTTATCATATACAGTGGACAGCAAAAGTCTTAGTACTCCAATATATTTTGAAAATTTCATGAATTTTAACCAACAGTTTGTATAAAAAATTAAGGTTTTTATATTTATTTTATTAATTTATTTCTGTTTTATTATAAAACAAATAATTTTTTAATGTTTTTTTATAAAAGAAGAGAAAAATAAGGAAAAGTTTCAGATGACTCCATAGGTACCCCCAAGGAGAACCCTGCGTAAATTTAAAATTCAAAGGCCTTATAATATATGTGGGATTGGGAGATTGATTGGGATTATATCCCAAATATGACGAATAAAGTAGAAACCATCGTAAAGAGCTGTATCGAATGTTTAGTATCAGAGGCAAAAAAAGGACGCAAGGAAGGATTCCTTAGTCCTATTGATAAGGATGATAAACCGTTACTGACGTATCATGTCGACCATGTCGGACCAATGGAATCGACAAACAAACAGTATAATTACATACTTGTTGTGGTAGACGCTTTTTCAAAATTTATTTGGTTATACCCCACTAAGAGTACAGGCACTAAGGAGGTCATAGACCGTTTGTCGAAACAAGCATATACATTCGGAAACCCAAGAAGAATAATTACCGACAGAGGTACTGCTTTTACCTCTAACCAGTTTAAGGAGTATTGTAATGTCCAAAACATACAGCATTTGTTGATAGCAACGGGTATACCAAGAGGAAACGGTCAGGCAGAAAGGTTGAATCACACCGTAGTAACAATGTTAGAAAAATTGTGTCAAGAAAGACCGGAAAACTGGTATAAACATGTTGGTCGTGTACAACAAATTTTAAATAGCACGCCACCTAGAAGCACGAAGCATGCACCTTTCCAATTACTGACCGGATTGAATATGAGAACAGAAGATATGAAGGAGATTCGAGAGTTGTTTGATGATTTAATAATAGAAGAATTAAACGCGGATAGAGACAATATAAGACAAGAAGCAAAACAGAACATCCTCACTTTACAGCAAGAGAACCGCAAACAATACGATCGCAAGAGGATCCCAGAAACTGTATACGACGTTGACCAATTGGTAGCCATTAAGCGTACACAATTTGGCACGGGTATGAAATTACGACCCAAATATCTTGGACCGTACAAAGTCGTAGGAAAGCTAAACCATGGTCGTTACGAAGTCCAGAGAGTAGGACGTTTTGAGGGTCCGAGATCAACCGTATCAGTAGCTGAATTTATGAAACCATGGGAAGGACATTCGAGGACGAATGTAAGTTCAGGATGGCCGGATGTGGGATTGGGAGATTGACGGACAGTATGGTAACCCCGTGAACAGGACGTTGACGGACAATATGTTAACACTGACTAGGACGGACGATATGGCAACGCAGAGAAGAGAAAATGAAATAGATAGAAGTAGTAGGACGAGTAGAAGCTAGGCAGAGTTAAGAGAAAGACGTAACGCGAGTGTGATTGGTCGTCAAACCGAAATCTTTTATATTCAATATATTATAACTGTTAATTAATTAATCGATAAGTAATAAATGTGATTGTTAAGAAAATAAAAGAGTGTTTTATTGAAGACAGTGGACGATCCCATTTCTACCACCACAGCCTGGGGTTCAACCCACTTCTACCACCACATATATGAAAATGTTATCCCTTGTATTTAGTAGAATATCCCTTAAGGTTAAGTACTCCATTTAACCCATTTGGAATTGAATGTACAAGTTTTGTTTAGTGTTTTCTGGTGGCACCATAAGCAAGTTTTTCGGTTGACTTTTGCTTGAGGTTTAGCGATTACGTAACCGTTCTTTCAAATTGATCTCCTAAGTAATCGCTTGAAGTCATATCGGGGCTTTGTGCAAGAGTATTACGTCTGTGGGGACTTTTTTTTGTCAAAATATATTGGAGTACTAAGACTTTTGCCGTCCACTGTATATAGAAAAATATGAAACAGTTTCAAAATGGAATTTTTACCGAAGATTTAAACATAGAAACCTTTATTAATGTATTCTAAAATGTTTATTGAAAGTACACTTTAAAAGCAGTACTGAGACATAACTTTTTAATACTTCACCACACAGTGCTTACTTACTTTCTAGTGTTTATGGCTTGTGGAACCGAACATAGTGCAAGTGTTGCAAGTATCTCAAGATTGTTTGTGTAATAATTTTGTGGCTTTCGTTAAGCTTCCTCTCAGTTTCATTTTCGCCTTGAATAGAAACAAATTTTCTCGGTTGTTTATTGTTTTTGGCAAAATTAGAAGCCAAAAACTTTTTAATCCCTTCTGTAGAATTTGTATCACAATAGAATTCAAAAAGGGAGTGTGCAAGTAAAAGGCATTTAATATCGGGTCCGCCATCTAACGTTTTTTTTTTTTTTTTTCAACTAGTGCCTATTTCGTGAATGGTAACACTTAGCTCATGTCTGATTTGACAGATAATTAGTTTTATCCTTCCGCTGAACGAATATGGTTGTGTATACGTTTGAACAACAACGCTAAGTGGGCCTGCGATCGACTTACAGAAAATGCCGATTTTGGCAAAAAAAAATCATCTTTTCAGATGAAGCTCATTTTGATTTTGGCGGGTATGTAAACAAGCAAAATTGTCGCATTTGGGGCACAGAAAACCCGCACGCATACATTGAATAGCCGACGCACCCAAAACGAGTCACTGTTTGGTGCGGATTTTGGTCCAGAGGCATAATTGGGCCATTTTTCTTCGAAAATGAGCAAGGAGTGGCCGTTACAGTCAATGGCGATCGTTATCGGGCCATGTTGAACGAATTTTTGTTCACAAAAATTGAAGAGGAGGATATTGACAACATTTGGTTTCAACAGGACGGCGCTACGTGCCACACAGCCGAAGCTACACTCGATGTTTTGCGCTCTGTTTTTGAAGATCTCATTATCAGGTGCAAATTTCAAAAAAAGGTGAGACCCGTATTTAAATAAATCGACTAAAGATTAAAATATGTTAATTTGGCATTTTTATTACAAACAACCCCGAACAAAAACTTCAAAAACCGTTTTTTTTCACAGAATATCCTTAAAAAAGGACATGGATGATCGTCCTTGGAAAAATTGTATATACAGTTGGACGCGCCTTAAAAAAACCTTTCTCATGATATACATATTGTATATGTTGGTAAGGAAACAGATCCTCAAATTAACAAAACATCCAAAAATAGACCCTTTTTCAAAATGGTCCAGCTCACGAGAGGTCAAAGCTGGAGCCGAAATATTTTAAATGTCATCTTAAAAAAGTCCAAGGTTCATTTTTAGGGGGGGTACATCGAGCACGAATTTCGCTTCCGTACAACTTGAGTCGCTCTACTGTACATACATAAATGGTGCGTAGAATGGTGAGCGTAATTCCTTGGCCTGTTCAACATTTATTCTTAGCAAATGGATTTGATTGATATTTATGCTAGCTTGTTGAGTTCAACAAAATATCGAAATAATTACAATCATTGTTTTTATTTTTAATAAAAAGTTTTTCAAAGAAAGTTTAGCTTCTTTCAACTTGTCCACTGTAAATATAGGCGCGTTTTCGAATTCGATTCGAGGCATATCACATTATACATCAATTTGCAGTTGTGCAGCAGTCAGTCACCGTTTATGTAAAGAATATGTTGTTCCGTTTTTAGCACCTGATTTTATGAAACAATTAAAATTCGTTAAATTTCAATTTGTGGTTTAACTGGAAATGAATTCGTCCCATTTGGCTACTCCTTTTTTTTCTATTTATTTCCATATTTTGGTTTTAACAACTATTGTAACGTAAAACGAATGGACAGGCAGACAGACAGACAATCATACAAGTGGAGTGAAAAGGAAAACATTTCGCAAAAATTCCGCATTTAATTGCTTTGAAACCGCAAAAACCGCCTGCAACAATATTGACACATCAGAATGTTAAGCGAACTAGAAATAAAAATGTTGCAGAACGCTATTGCTGTTGATGTTCTCGAAAAAAAAAAGGAAAAAAACAAAAACACTCGAACAAGATGTGCTGTTTTATTCACAGTAAAACAAACAAACAAACAAACGGCAATGTAAACGGCCCTATGCCATACCATAATCGCGGATGGCCAATGACATGTGCCAGACAATAAACTATGGATGTGCACTCCCATTTATTTTGTCAGTTAAACGTTACAAATAAAATTCAACAACAACAACAACATTTTTATGTTTCAAACTAAACGAACATTCCTTCAGACGAATGCTAATATTTAAACGGATGTATAGAATATTCCATCAAAATCATTATTGGAATGTACATGTCATCCTAGGGAGACTGACTGACAGACTGGCGATCTGGTTGCATGTCCAAGTCATTCTGTAGGAGTTTAAACCATAAAACGTTTCTTTTTAGCAAAAACAAAACGCAACTATTTATGCACAACATTATCATCGTATTTATGCAAAATCGCAACTTCACATCATTAATATTAAAAAATTATAAAGACTCACAACCAAATAATACTATGTTCAGACATGCACTTTTATTAAATCAATATTCGGCTTATTGAGAACAATATTTTTAGCGTTCAGACATATAATATATGAAAATTTATTTGACAGCTGGTAAACAAAACAGCTGATTGCTTCAACAACATTGCTTTTAATTTAATCGCGAAAATTAGTGCCAAAAAATTTTTTAGAAAAAAAAATGGAAAACAATTTAACATTTAAAAAGGTATTGCTAATGATTAACCGAAACGCCGAGCTGTTGCGGTTAATAGGGACTACTTTTGACTCCAAAGTGGCTTTTCTCAGAAGGATGAGAAAGAAAAATTTGATATGAATCTCAAAATAAAATAGAAACCTTTCTGCTGACCCTCCATTTTTTGTTTGTCGTTGTTTACATTTGAGTTGTCAAATATTAATAGAAAGCGTTTGGAAAAATGTCATCTGCTCACTGAACGTACTTATGACAGTGTTGTATTTAAAGTTTTTATCAATATTATAACAATTTATGAATTTATTGACCAATAATTAATTGAAATTTTATATGAAATATTGAGATCAATAATGCCGTTTATTGCAATTTACGCAATAAAGGTGCATGTCTGAACCCAGTATAAGGAAGTTAATCTAATTAATCGAAAATAAAAATTTAATACAATTGCTATCAAGTTCTCTCCTTCGACCATGATTGATTATACGTTAAAGGTTTATATCTTCATATACCCCTTCCAAACCATGTAGAATGTGGACGACATGGTCTTCATTACAACTGCGGACATTAATACGAAGACTGTAGGAGAAACTTCTGTTGGTTATGTCTTATCTAGCTCCGATATATCTTTAATATCTTTACACAGATACAGATATAAATTTATGGCCTTTAATCCTTCGTATCATTGTTTTTTCAATCCTTTTCATATTTTGTTTTGTTCTGTTTTTTTTTTTAATGAAAAAAATCTAAAATTTAAAGTTTTAAATTTTTCTTGAACACTTTCTGCAAAAACCATCTATTTTTAACCATATGCATACATAATTGGTCATTACAACCCTTCAGTCAGGATTACGACCTAGCTTCTCACACCACTTATGTTGTGTGCGTTAATTTTATACATGAGTGGCGGGAGCTACAGTTTAAAGTCGACTCTGAACGACAGATTTTTTGAGAAACTTTTCATGGCAATTTTATTTACTCTCAGAGTTTTTGCCAGAAATCTGCTGAGAGGAAATCGCCGAAGAAATACTTTTTGTATTTTGTTTTCTTTCCTTTCTTATTTCTTTAATTAAATATTTAATTTAATATTGATGAAAATAAATCTGTGAATAAAGTAGCTAAAACATATTGTCGGAGTTATTTCAAATGCCTCACGGGAATCAAACCACAGTGGCTTGCTAATCAGCCCATCTACTGATTGCTAACTCAGAATCCACTGATTGAATATAATACCAAATAATAATAATACTGTACATATTATTTAAAACAATTTAATAAGAATTTCAAAAGAGAATGACAGAATTTGTTATTATGCACGTGAGCATAATTAAGTATCATTATGGTAATATACGGCAATCCTACCAAACATCTTAACCTGATTGAAGCCAAGTGCATAAGTACTGTGAACTGTTGCCATAACGAACACATTTTCACAATTCTCCAGGGGGTCCCTTTAAATCTTTAAATAACTCTTTCATATACAACTTGTTGGTATTAATTTTTATGCTAATAAAGGGATTAATCTTTACAGGAAGTATAAATCATATTACCAGCATCACACACATATTGACTGTCGTTTCAAAGCTACTTCTACCAATAATAAGAAATCTTTTAATTGAAATCAATATCTTTGCATGTGTGATGCTGCTTTTAACTATAAACGAATAAACATGGTTTTAAGCAAGGTTTTGAAATTAAAAGTCTTCTTCTTTCTTACGTGTTGAAAAAAAAAAAACAAATGTTTTCAGTGCAAAAGAATAAGACGAAATTAATACAAATTTTATAACATGCGATTTTTTTTATAATTTAATTTTTAAGTTTAATAAATTAATCGCTTCGCTGTTCAAATTTTGAAAAGTTAGTTAGTGTGAGTTTAAAAAAACAAAAGGATTCTATTGCTTTTTTATAATTAATTTAATTTAATTGTAAAGTGAATAAATAAATTAACTCTCATGAGTATAAATAGTGGATAAGTAAAAAAAATATATCTGTATCACTAATCTTCTTGAATTTACTACGCATGTTTTCAGGGGTTTTCTTGCCAGGGCTCGGACTGATGTAATTTATACTGATTTCAGTAAGGCTTTTGATAGGGTTGATCATGGAATTTTGCTTCATAAACTGTCATTGATCGGTATTCCTGATACTATTCATCGTTGGCTGGGCTCCTATCTTTCCCTTAGGACTCAGAGGGTATTGTTTAGGAATGTATTATCTAAGACTGTTTATGTTACTTCTGGTGTTCCGCAGGGTAGCCATTTGGGTCCTTTACTGTTTTTATTGTTTCTTAATGATCTTCCTTGTGCTATTTCTGATTGTAATATTCTAATGTATGCTGACGACGTTAAATTATTTTATACTTTTGATGATGACCATGGTCAGGCTGTTCTTCAGCGAAATATTGATTCCTTTGTAACTTGGTGCGGGACTAATTTGATGGATATTAACTTGAGAAAGTGTAAGTGCATGGTTTTCTCTCGCGGGGGCGTAGTTTCGTCCACTTATGTGATAAATTCTTGCCCTTTGGAAACTGTTACTTCATTTCTTGATTTGGGAGTATTATTGGATATTAAACTGTCTTTTATTGATCATATTAGTATGGTGATTGGCAAGGCTCGGGCTGTTTTTGGTTTTGTGAAAAGATGGGCTAAGGAATTCACTGATCCTTATATAACAAGACTGCTATACATTTCACTTGTTAGGCCTATTTTGGAGTACGCGTCTGTTATTTGGAATCCATACTATCGTTGTCATAGTGATTCAATAGAGTCTGTGCAGAAGCAGTTTTTATTATTCTGTTTACGTGGCTTAGGATGGGATTATGCCAATGGGTTTCCATCCTATGAGGCTAGATTGGGTCTGATAAAACTTTCAACTTTGGAACGTAGAAGGGCTGTGTTAGGCGTTTGTTTTGTTTTTAATCTGGTTAAAGGTGATATCGATTCTGAGTTTTTGCTTTCTAACCTGAATTTCAGTATTCCAGCAAGATTTTCACGGCACTATCGTCCTTTTTCCTTAGATTTTTATAGAACAAACTATGGTTGTAATTTTCCTTTTCGTAGATTATGTAATGATTTTAACATGTATTATGATTTTATTGATTTTAATTGTACTGTTTATAATATTAAACGTAGCTTATATGCTGCCATTAATTTGTAAATTATTATAGAAAAATATATTCTCGTTCTTGTCTTAGGTAGTTATGGTTTACGAGTATTGTTGCTTTATTCAGCTTGTGATTAAGTGCTGTAGCTGATTTATGTTGTCGTTGCCTTTACTTTTCCCTAACCCGCTATAGTCCGGACTGTAGTGTGTACGTGTCCCTACGTAATGGTGACGAGCCCTTCGCGGTCGGGTGAGGGTAGGTTAGTGTGAGGCCGGGGACGTTCGAAAAAAAAAAAAAAAAAAAAAAAAAAAAAAAAACAGTGGAAATGCGGTCATTAGCTTAATTGTATAGAATATACCAAGTTCTCAATGAATCAACAATAAAAATATTGGTGATCTGGAATTTAACAAAAACAAACAAAAAAATAATCTTAAGTGCAAATGCATCCAGTTTGAACATATACCATATGTCGAACAAAACACAAACCTATTTTAACCTATGGATAGATAGTTAATGAGGGTGACTTTATGAGTATTCCCCAGTGGAAAGTAGCCATAGTGCTGTATATTGCAGTACATCGACAGTGGACAGCAATAGTCTTACTACGGCAATATATTTTAGCAATTTCATGAATTTTAGCCAACATACATACATACATACATAATTGGCCATTACAACCCTTCAGTCAGGATTACGGCCTAGCTTCTCACACTACTCATGTTGTGTGTGTTAATTTTATACCTGAGTGGCGGGACCTACAGTTTAAAACTGATTCTAAATAACAGATTTGAGAAATTTTTATGGTAATTTTATTTACTCTCAGGGTTTTTGCTAGAAGACTGCTGAGAGGAAGGCGTCGAAAGAAACTTTTTGAACATATTGTTACGTTTTTACCTTTTAAAAACGTTAAAAATATGAGTTCGTAGATTGCAAATAAAATAAAAATAAATCTGTGTTTAATTTTAAGTCAATTCTTTATTATCTGCACAACTTTCGTGCCACTGTTCGAACTTATTCTACGCATACAATGATAACTTCCACAATATGTGCTTGTTCGTGATATTTCTCTGCTTATAACCTTTTTTATAAGCAACAACAACACTTGTTAGTTATTCTTCTTTGCTCACAACCTTTTTTGTAAGCACCACACTAACAACTGTTTTCTTCACGCAACTTGTCTGCACACAAGTCTGACTGGATTATAACTCGATCTCGTATCTTCACACACCACTGGTTGAATTCTCACTCAATTCAACGCGACGTCGTCACACGACTAACTTAACTCGAACTCCGAGAATAACGTGTCTTCATACACGACTGACTGAATTCTAACTGAATCAACGTTGCTCACTTTATCTTGCCTTTTATATCACTGGATCAAGAGTGTGATGAATGCCCTTGAAGGATGATGACGACCTTCGGGAACAATCCAAAAATGTAAACAACTTGTTTCCATTTTTTGTTGTTCGTGTATCTCATTTACTTTCGTCCAGGCAGAGTTGTTGTTGTTTTGTTTGTTTGTCTTTCTGCTATATTTTTTTATACGCAGTCGTTGTTGCTATATTTGTTTATT
This sequence comes from Sarcophaga caerulescens, assembly GCA_927399465.1. NCBI lineage: Eukaryota > Metazoa > Arthropoda > Insecta > Diptera > Sarcophagidae > Sarcophaga > Sarcophaga caerulescens. Next base: position 19,871,183 of record OV656868.1, on the reverse strand, counting down.
CATCGATTTTGTAAACAAGCACTGTTGTTTTTGTTGCTATATGCTTACTCATTCGTTGATCACGTGAACAACTGCATTGTTTTGTTTTTGGAGCTTTTGTTTTTATGCGTGATCAACTCCATTGTGTTGTTTTTGGAGCTTTTGTTTATTATTTTAACAACACCATTTCCATTTTCGTAACAATATGGTTTGAACAACGGGCTTCCGCTTAAACACACTACCTACCTATGATCCACACAATTAAAAAAATTTCGAAAATGTCGTTACAAGTTATTAAAGATCAGTAGATTAGTGTATCAGAAACTTAAATTAACTTAAAAATTTCAACATGCAGAAAATCAAAAGTGGAATGAGAGAAATATTAAGAATAAAAAGAAGAAGCTATGTTCAATTCAAAAGTCATGGTTCGTAACTTTTCACACTTCGATGGTAAGTAGGAGAGATAATGCAGTTTTTACCAACAATCGAAATTTATTTGTAATAAATTATCGGACATATCTTTTTTTTTAAATTTAAAATTTTTCATTTACAAACATATTCTTGGTTCCATACTAAAATGACGATTCTAGAAATGAGTAAAGAAATAAAAAAAAAGAAATTATCACGTGCATTTTTTCATTAATTTTCAATTTGTTATGGTGCCGGTGTTTAAAATTAATCTGTTTTACAAGATAAAAAAAACGAAATATTTTTCATTTTTGTTTTTCTAATCTTGTCGTTTGTTGTTGCACAGTTTTCAAACTTAATTAATCTGTTTAAAAACCTTCTTTCTTTCACATATATGTTTTGTTGTAAGCATTTAAACACAATACGAAATTTTGTTTTAACGGAGTCTTTTGTTTTGCTTTTTTACAGGCCCATCAGCAGAACGCCGCTAACACAGGTATCGTACTTACAAAAAATACCAACATTGCCGCGTCACTTTTCGCCAAGTGCCACGGCAGGAGGATCAGTGGCGGCAAGTTCAAACACACCACCACCTCTGCCACCATTGGGCAGTTTGAGACATCTTGGCAACAGTAATGTTGCCTCAACGTCATCGACAGCCACATCAGCAGCAGGACCGATTACAACCAGTTCATCGGCTGGAGCACTGTACAATCCAACATTGAATGCAGGTTTGCCTACATCACCGTTGCCAATGCAGCATCAATTTCAACACCAGCAGCATCAGCAACTACAATCATCTCATTTACCACAATTGCCGCCACAACAGCAACAACATCATCACCATCATCATGCCCATCAGTATCTTCCACCACATCTGCAACAACAGCAACAGCAACAACACCAACAGCAGCAGCAGCAGCAGCAAAAATTAACATCGAATACACTGCCACATCAGCCATCACAATATTCACCTGCGGCATCAGCATCTTCATCAATCTCTAAATATTCTTCATCATCTCTCAAGCATGTTCACCATCCCCATTCGCATAACCAGCAACAGCCAGTACCACATCAATTGTCCCCAGCAATATCATCACCATCACCGCCCTCCCTACTGCATCATCCAACGGCAGGCGGTGGTGGTGGTGTTGGTGGTGGCGTTGGTATAGGCGTACCTGGTGTTCATCCTCCCTTTTTGGTAGGTCAACACTTGGATATTCAAAGGCAATCGCACTCGGATGATGATAGCGGATGTGCATTGGAAGAATATACTTGGGTACCACCAGGACTTCGACCTGATCAGGTATGTACTACACTTGTAACCTCTTTAATGACATCAATTTACTCTATTTTTACAACACGATCTAATTCCCATGCATGTTCTAAATATGCTGTGCCGATTACTGACATTCAACGTTCATTATTTCCATGTCAGGCGATTTTGTTTATTTCAATCATTCAATATTTTTTTATTTTTTTTTTATTTTTATTTTTTTATTTTTATTCGTACAAAATTAATCTCTTAATCTAGCATCTCACTCTTACTCTTTATCTGGCATATTCATGAATGAACGCATAAATAAGCGTATATTTATGGATGCAGAAGCACAGTCTGGCAGACTTAATGCAATAAGTACGTACGAACGGATTTGTCCAACTGTGCCAATCTGAGAATCATAAATCAATTGCAAAAAGAAACTGTGACGACGACAACGACAACGACGACGACAACGACGACTGCCTGATAAAAATTAGTCCAGTAAAAGTCGATAACTGGAGCAGCATATTTTTCACCACAGAAACAAGTTCTCTTTACCATTCCGTTTCATTTAATTCGTTTGAATGTCGCTCAATCTACCATACATACATACGAATATGCATGGATTAGGATTGCAAAGAATGATTGAAATCCTATTTCAATAATGAGACCATTTTTATTGCAAACAATTATCAGTAATACATACATATGTATGTATACATACATGTGTGTATGTATGTATGTAACGTCAACAATAAAATACAGTTGATAATCGCAATTTCACCTTTTCCTGTAAATGAAAAATAACATGGCCATGTAAATCATGATCTACAGAACTTGCAACTCAATTCACTTCACAAACATATTTACTAACGACACACTGTATCTTTATACATATGCATATGTACATGTATGCATATGGTATGTAATTTGATTCAATAATATCTATTATTGATTAGTCTACGATTATAATAACAAGTAAACAACTGAATGAAGAAATATGTTAAATCAAATGATGCTCTGAATACGTTTAAATGCTACGTGCCTTGTAGTCATGTATGGTGGAAACTTTCGGACCAACAAGACCAAGCACACAGGTCTTGTATTATAATCAACACATTGGGCTTAAGGATCAATTTCTAATTAAAATTAAGATTTTCAAAAACTCACTATATTATGATGCAATTAAAAAAAAAAAAAACAATTTAATACGATCGGAAACTTACTTGCTGAAGTTAAAGCTGATCCCAATATTGCTTATATCATATCATTTGAAAAAATTTCGTATTACCAGATGTACGAAATCGAAGTTACATTACCGGGTCTCAGAACGATTTAAGTTTAACACGTCTACACTTCCAATTGTCATACTGTACCACCAGTGGTATTGTGCTAATTTTTTTTACCGGAACGCGTATATTTAATTATATAGATAGGGCCGATCCTGGGTAGGCGGCCGCTCTGTGCGGTCTCATGTCCCAAATTTAACGACGGGGGTAATTTCCCATGATAATCCTGGCGGCGGCGTTTTTTTTTTCTTAGGTCTCATGTTCACGGTTCGGAAAAACAAGCCGGTTCGTTCCGGTTTTTGTTCCGGTTCGGGTTCGGTTCAAACCCTTGCTTATAAAAATACATATAAAAATTCGTCAAACGTTAGAAAAAAAATCAGCAATTCTTTTTAATTTTTTTTTCAAAACGTCAGCAAATTCTTGTTATCAGAAATCATCTTTTGTTCCGGAACGCGTTCCTGTCCAAAAAGGAAGTACCGGAACAACGTTCTGGAGCGTTCCGGCTCGACATCACCACTGTGTACCACACTGTTCCATTGAATCAAAATGAAAAAAGCGTAACGAAATGTTAATTATGGATTGCACCTTGTATACATAATTGGTCATTACAACTCTTCAGTCAGGATTACAACCTAGCTTCTCACCCCACTTATATTGTGTGCGTTAATTTTATACATGAGTGGAGGGACCTACAGTTTAATGTCGACTCCGAACGACAGATTTTTGAGCTTCTTCATGGCAATTTTATTTACTCTCAGAGTTTTTGCCAGAAATCTGCTGAGAGACCGTCGCCGAAGACATATTTTTTCATAATTTCGTTTTGTTGGAGACGTCTGACCTGGGGTTGTAACGATGGCGTCATGTTTAATAAGCCAACACACTGCCTACTAGACCACGGCGACTATAATAATAATAATTTCTAATAATGCCAAGGAAAAACATTAAGATTAGATAAACGTTTTGATATCTGATATCTGGGGTTTGAACCGTGGCCTTACGTCTACTAACTCGACACACTACCTTCTAGACTACGGCGACTACATTGCATTGCACCTTGTACTTCCTGTAATTTGTAGCTTCTACAAACATTGTGATACTTTCATTCCATATGAATCGTTTTTAAGGATGTTTTAAATACTTATTCGTTAATATTTTTCGAAAGTTTATTCAATCGAAAGAATGTACCGAATTTAATTTAAGCTATCTGACTGTCAGATCGTCTTCATGGCATATAACTTCTTTGAGGTTGACTCGAGATTAATATGAGAATGCCTGGGCAAGCTGAATCATCTAAAAAAGTTGGGTACCAAAAAAAGGGAACGCCGATGGGTTTTACATGGGTACCTGTCCGCGTGGACCTAATCCCATGGTGCTCTTAACACCGGGTGAAATACAATGCGTCTACCAACGCCCCCAGATGTAACAGACTGTTACACCTGAGTACCAATTCGAAGCCATGTATTTGGACATGACTTCCCCCTTGGTTAGGAGCGGAGCCTATCTAAAACTCAAAAAAAGCTAAATCAGATGAACTTGTTGGGAGGGAAGTTGCTAATCAGGCCAAACATTTTATGTGGTGTGATAAAATGAGTTGGTAAAGCTTTACGCGGCTAAGGGAAAGTTAGGGAGAGGCGAAGACTCTTCTCCAGCCTTAAGATATGCTGATTGTAGACTCAGAGAACATATGTTGAAAATAGGAATCGCTTCAGGCTATAAAATAAGATTCTGTGATGATTAAAACTTACTCATTCTTAGAATCTGTGGGGTGCTAATGCATTTCAGAAGACGCTTATGATGTACAAGTACTACTACGTTAACCATACTGGCATCAACATTCAGAACAACAGGTTTGGATTAGACATTATAGATCAGTAATTTTGTACATAATAGAAGCTATACAATACACATTAACATAATTAAAACTCTTCAAATTTGTCATTACAATCCTTCAGTCATAATTACGACCTGGCTTCTTACACCACTTATGTTGTGTGGGTTAATTTTATACATGACTGGTGGAAATCACAGTTTAAAGTCGACTTCCCCCAATATATTTTTAAGAAACTTAGCGATTTTATTTACTCATAAAGATTTTGCCAGAAATCTAATGAGAGGAAGTGGTCGAAGAAATATTTTTTCACATTTCGTTTTGTTGAGATGTCTAGGCTGTGGTATGAACCAGAGATCAGCAACGAGTATTCAAAACGATGAGTAGATTCGAGTCATACTTATTATTTCTGATAGTTATACGCATTCATACTTATTTTACTATCATTCTACTCATAGTTGGAAGTACTCGTCGTATTCATACTTAACAATACGCACGATGTTGTTGATTTCGACTCGTCTCTACTTAACATTTACACGAAGCACAAAATAAGTATGATTCGCGTACGAACACTACTATACTCACAAGAAGATTGTGTGTATGCTTAGCTTGTTGTCTTTGTCTTTCCTTTCTTCTTTGTTTGTATATGCAACAATAACAAAGGCTGTAAATTTTGATGAATGATTCGAGCCACTCGAATCACTTATAAGTATTATAAGTATTTTTCTAAATTTATGAATCAGAATGAGTAGGCGTATAAATCAAACACATTTCGAATGTTGTGAGTTTGATGTCAACGTTGTACTCATACTCTTTGTAACCTATACATACTTATAAATCAATGCTGTAGCGAGTACGAGTGAATCAGAGTAGTTGAATTTTAATACTCTTGACTCACTCATACTCAAAATTGCATGAGTGCTTATGAGTAGCGGAAAAACGATTCATTGCTGATCTCTGGTATGAACCGTGGCTTCACGTCTAATAAGCCAACACACTAGGTACTAGACCACGGCGACTATAATAATAATAATTTCTTATAATGCCACCGAAAAACATAAGTTTGGAGCTTAAAACCTAACTGTCCATTATATTACTTTGTTGCATAAACATCGGAAGAATACAGAATTCTCACAGAAACATTTTCAATATTACTTCCCAACTAATTAAAAAAATTGAAATAAAATAAAAATCTATCAGATAAAAATCAGTATCATTTTCGACCCGTACATCTTTACTAAACCATGAATAATAAAATAAGTTAAATGGCATAAAAGTTTCGAAATCCAAATGAATATTTTAATTCAACGATTTTTTTTTTAAAACATCGTTGATGTTCCATTAAATATTCTCTTTATCTGGCCATCAAACATTTTATTTTATTATCAGAATTATTTTTCTCTGTTTTGTTTTTGCAAATAAGTGAACAAAATTTTTTTCAATGTAAATAAGGAAAATACAAATTTTTTATACTCTACCAAAAAATAAAAATAATAACAAGTTCCCTCAGCAAATATGGAAGGAAACCAAAAAAAAACAGAGCTGCATATTTGCAAAAAAAAAAAAAGGTAAAAAGAAGAGCAATTAAGTCAAGGCATATCCAATAGGTAGGATCGTCTCAACAGCTGACGAGTATTTGAATGTCAAAATTTTGTTGTTTGTTTTTGTGTTTTGTTTCGATAATCATTTTCGTATTTATAAACCCTCATATGTACCGGATGTATCCTTAACGATACGCACTCTAGAAATTCTTCAGGATTACTATTTCAAAGCCAATTTTTATTAAAATTTTTGCAAGATGATTAATAATATTTAAGGCTTTAACACTAAATACACATATCTTTTAAACTACAACCTAGATTTACTATATTTATAATTATTTAGACGAGAGTGATGAATTCCCAAAAAAGATTTCGGTATCTCCAACTAGGTGCCAAAACTATGACCAATAACAAATAACGTTAGCATCTGCCATTTTTATCGATGGCCATATAAAAACATGTTCTTTAGATAAAGTGGAAATGTTATTGACTGCATGGAATATTTTTTTTTAATTTATAGGTGCCCCACTATTGCGTAATTAAGCATGACATAAAAATCAAAAGAAATTTCAAAATATAAAATTTATTTAGTTTTTTTAACTGCTTTTATTAATTTCCTATGGAGGTTTGAGGGTTAATTTTTTTGACATTCCGCTAGCACTTTAACAAAAACAAAATGCCTGTTGTTTTTGCATTGTTGTACTTGTTGTACAGATGCTCCTACCTCTTATAAATATGCCATGAATTAAGTTCTGTCCCCCAATAAAATTGTTTTTAACAATTATGAAAAATTCATAGTTCTTACATGATGGTAATACAACATAAGTTTAAGTTGAATTTTTGTGCCCCAAATAATTTTGTTTTATTGTATAGACTGCCTAAAAATGTAAATTTTTTTTCCAATAAATTTAAAATTTTATTACCCATCGTGGGACAGACTGCCTTGAGAACTTTTTTTGAATCATTTCAGTTTAATGAAAAGCGAAATTAAAAAAAAAAAAAAAAAGTGAAGGGAAGGGAAGGGAAGAAAACAGGGAAAGTATGTACATAGTACGTATGCAATAAATTTATTACGAAACCCTCAAACATTTTTTATTCATTCAAAAACTGAAATTGACTGATATGACTAAAAAAGAAAAAAATACAAAAATACTATCAAAAGTAATACAAGCAAACACATACACTGCAGCACTGACACACACGCTGGACACCAGACGACAATAAACCAAAAACAATTTAAAAGTGTCTCCAAAAAAAAAAAAAAAAAGGCAATGAAACCGAAAAACAAGATTGCAGAAGATTTATTTCACAGCATCAAACAATTCGTGGGTAATAATTTACAATGCAATCTTTCGGTGACCGTATGTGATTGGGTCTACAACGCTGTGAGTGTTGGGGAACATGGTGGTTACATTGCTTACATTCATCATGTCACTAAAAGGCCAACAAGCCAGCAAGCCAGCCAGCCATTGAGGCTGTTGCTGCCGTCCGCTTGTCTACACATATGTTTCTATATATTTGTATGTATGTATGTATGTATAGGTGCATATATAACACATGTTATATGTATAATCTTTTAAAAATACGCTCATAGAATCTAAATAAATAAATCAATAAATACGTTACGTTATCCTCTGTTTTGTGCGAAATAAAATCCTGTAATTGATATTATGATTCCCTTTTTTTATTTTTTAATTGATACACATACATACATATATGTATGCTTGTATGTTTGTGTATGTTTACATGAATTTAGTTTTTCCTTTTATATCATTCGAATGCAAAAGTCACTTTGATGTTGTTAAATTACTAATACAGCCCAGGGATTTGCTAGCATCGAATAATATTAAGAATGAAAGAAAAAAAAGATGTAAAGCAGGATATTGAGTTGTCATAACAAATTTAATTTTACATACAATTTTTTTTGTTTTCATAAGTGCGTTTTTAATTTCCTTCATACTCTGCATGACATGTGCTAAAGTACTTTAATTATTTATAGAAATACTTTAAAAGGTATCCGTATTTTATTCTTGTTTTGTTTAAATTATTAATTCAAATTAATGACTTGCTTTTAAACGGATACCTTTTTATATCAAATTTTTATTTTTATGAAAAACAATTGATTCATTATTTCATCATAATTATGCGTTTTTATTAAACCTTTAAGAGTCACAAAGCGACTTGATAATCCATTACAGTTGGCATTAATTCTTGAGAGATTAAAGTGAATAAAAACTTGTTGAAATCAGAAACATTGAACACAGTTTTGTAATTTATAAAATAAAATTAAAAAGGTTTTGATGCTACATCGACCAGGAATCTTAAAAAGTCTGTTATATATTTAATGTTTCTTTACAATATTTCATCGGTGGTTGGGCAAAAAAGAGGTCGACTATTTGAAAATCGTTTTCAACCAAATGTTTGCAATAATACGACAGAACAGCCACCTGTGGTTACTCATATTCCGCTTGATTTCAAATTTCAACAGATCTAGATAACTATTACGCAATTCCATCATGAAAACCTCCGGACATTGTTAAAGTTAGTAACAAAATGTTCGAAGAGAATCCTTCTGTTTATATATTCCAATATATTTCTGTTTACATTTTACAACTTGATTATTACCCACAAAAATAAAAGGTTACTCGAGTTACTTAGTTATTACTAAATAAAATTATTATTATGATTATTTAGTTATTATTATTAGTTAGTTATTACTAAATAAAATAAAAGTTTCAAATGAGATCAGATGCATTCCAGATCATCAATTTTGATTCTGAAAGAAACGTGTCGCAATTCAAAAAATCTACAGAAATCATAAGAAGGGATTCGTAAAAAACAAGTTCTGCTGGACTCTTTTTATAAACGATTCCTAAGCATTCGGCATTAAAGGCTGATTCGTAAGCTGAAGCAAAATTTTCCTTTTAATATTGGAACCCGTATAATATGTAATATACACTTCGGAGATGCCTTTTAACAGCCGTACACACTCGTCTACACTTGCAGATGCCTCTGCTTTTCTTAACACACATGATAAACTTTTAAAATAATATCCTTTCTCTTATTAACCCCTTTTTCCAACCTTGAAAAACGGCTAAAGCCTTAAACAATTAAATTAAGTGAACAAAAACGTGTTTACACAATATTCACATTACTGCAGGAAACATGTTCTCCCATTCGAATAAATAGTAAGGTTGTACCGCAATACTCGCATATAAAATAACTTGACATTCATTCTGGTAGATGCCGGACTTGGAAATTTGGCATTGAAGCAAAATTTGCTTAAATTAAATTAAAATATTCGAAATTTATTGTCTAATTGGTAAAAACGCTCTACTGAATTAGATCGCAAACGACTACTGTACAGTTCATTTCAAACACTATTTGGTGCTACACTATTCAGTTAAGACGTCAAAACGAATGATTACAGCTATGGTAAAGTAAAAATGCTATATAAACTGTGGGCGCATTAGTCTAAAGAAGAGCGACATAGCAGCTGTTAATTCCACTCAAGATATATAATATTTCCAAATATAAGTAACAACGAAAGTCGAAAAATTTCTTTCCGTTGATCAGTCCAGATTCCTTAGCTAGATTTGTTTAACAGATAATTATTTGAAAGGGGAAAAAATCAATACTGTTTCTCGAGAACATCGAAAAACTGACATGAAAAAATGTTGGAAAACCAACAAATACTTCATTTTGAATACTATTTCTGCTCTAAATCCGAAAATTCATGTCAAATGGGTAATAATTTTAATAGTGATTATCATTCTGGTGCTGTAATGGAACATAGTTTCAATTTTTTTTATTCGATTTGCATTGTTTTAATGTCAAAGATGCAAAGCCTCTCTTGCAGGTCAATTGACAATAAAAAAAAATAATTCAAAACCAACTACCTACGAACTGCCACTAAAGCTGGATTCCACCCAAGAACAAGTTCAGTTTTTTGAGGATTTGTTCCAAAACGATTCACCCACTTCGAACATTTGTTCTGTAAAAACAAGGTAACCATATGAAATATTTTTGTGAACGATGCGTGTTAAGTTTACAATTAGGCAGCACAGTAGCAGATGACTGCAATTCGTTTGTTTTCTTGGCTTGAGTGTGATCATATTTTTTATCGTGTTACAAAGCCATTGTAAATTAAAACAAATCTTAATGAAAAAATGGACAAACGTAAAGTGCTTCTTTTAATACCCATTGATATACATACATACAACATACATACATAATTGGTCATTACAACCTTTCAGTCAGGATTACGACCTAGCTTCTCACACCACTTATGTTGTGTGCGTTAATTTTATACATGAGTGGCGGGACCTACAGTTTAAAGTCGACTCCAAACGACAGTTTTTTGAGAAGCTTTTCATGGCAATTTTATTTACTCTCAGAGTTTTTGGCAAAAATCTGCTGAGAGGAAGTCGCCGAAGAAATATTTTCATATTTTCGTTTTGATGTCTGACTTGGGATTCGAACTCGGGCCTTCAGTCTAATAAGCCCACACACTACCTACTAGACCAACGATTACCATTTCATAGCACAATTGTGCTGAGAGAACTCACACGCATTCTTGTGTTTTTTGATTTAGTTGTCGATCAGACTGCGACAAGAACACATGTGCGGCGGATGCTTTACCATTTTTTTAAGAATGACACTCAAAAAATATTGTATGTTAAAAGATGCTTTTGATAATATTCAATGCCTTATATATTTTGGCGCATAGTATAATTTTTTTTAAATGCTTTAGAATGCTTGCTTTTTCTCTATTAATAAAAAATGGTTTATTTTATTTTTTAGTTTTATTTATCTAAAAACATTGTCTAATTTTTAAGCCAAAGATGGATACCTTTACGATCTTTTAATAAAAAATGGATTTTTTAATTTTATTTTTATTTATCTAAAATTATTAAGCCAAAGATAGATAGCTTTACATATGTAAGTTGATAAAATGAAAATCAAAATAACGTGTATTACAAACACTTTTCTATGGCTGTAAATAAATCAATTCTCTCAATTTATTTTCTCTCTCTTACTCACTAATACATAACCAAAAAATTTTTGGTAAACCCTGTACTAGACTATGGCGACTTCAAACATACATACAAACGTACATATAATATGATGTGGCAGCTTAGTTCAACTTTACTTAAAAAATTAAAGTAGCTGGCAGCACAGTTCGATTGTTTCAGAACAAAAATTAAAATTAAACCAATTCGAGCTGAAATTGTTCCGAAGCAAGCTTACTCTCTTTCGCTCTCTCTCTCTCTCTTAAAAAGAGAAACGTCAAATTACATATAAAAAAAATTTGTTCCGAAACGATGGGTGAATCCAGCTTAAGAATGATTGTTTAATAAATATATTTTGTATTCAATAAAACAAAACCAAAAAGAACATCCGATATCAAAGAATTTCTATTTCAAAACAGTATAGAAATTACGAGAATACGAAGAAATAAATATAAAATAGCAACAAGAAAATTACAAGACCAAGAAAAATATTTACAATAACACGTCAACATTCAGGCTTTAGAAGTCGTTAGACTGGAAAGTCAGTGGTAATAAGAAACTCATATATGATACTGTTCTATTATTACAATGTGAGCTTAGTCCTTTTAGTACAGTCAAGTCGCCATATTCTAAAAGGTAATGTGTTGGCTTACTAGACGCGAGGACGTGGTTCAAAATAAGGCTCAAAAGACAACTTCCACTTAGCCCGTCTTCAGTAAAAACTCTGCTAGTAAAACAAAATTGCCATGAAAAGTTTCTCAAAAATCTATCGTTCAGAGGCGATATTAAACGATAGGTCCCACCTCTCACGGATAAAATTAACACGCACAACATGATTGGTGTGGGAAGCTAAATTGTAATCCTGACGAAAGTGTTGTAATGAACAATTAAGTAAGTTAAGTACAGGGATTGTTTCATGAGATCAAAGTCAATACACTAGAGCCCCGATTTGCGTCGTTTCGATTAGCGTCACTTTTTAAAAATTGACAAAACTCAGCTTGCATTGTAGCAATTTAAATTTGCGTCGATTAAGTTTAGCTATAAAAGCCGAATTTGAAGGAATGAAAGAGGATGACATTAATGAACTTTTACTGTCTCACGATGAGGAGCTTGATAATGAAAATTTATTATCCATTAATATTCAGCATACTTTAGAAGATGATGTTATGATAAGTGATAATACATTAGAGAAAAAAAATTAATAATCGCCAATATTTCCAAAGCTATGCAATTAATTTCCCATGCATTGGATATATTTTCTGAAAATGATACTGACGGAAATCGTAGCGCGGGCGTAGCAGCATCTGTTGGCCAAGCCATTAGTTATTACAGAAAAAAACTCTAATAATTCAACAAACCTTAGACAGTTTTGTTAACCTAATAAAATGAATTTAATATATAGAAAAAATTGATTCGATTTGCGTCGCAATTCTCCGGTCCCCATTAAAGACGAAAGTCGAGGCTCTAGTGTAATTTCTTTCATTGTAAAATTGTAATTATTGTTTATTCAAAGATTAGAAAAATTTATCCACTATTTTATTTTATATTTTACTCGAAACCTGTTTTGAATTAATTATAAAAAAACAGTTTCAAAATATATATCCTTTAATAAAATTGTCCTTCACTTTTTCATTTTTTCTCTTTCAATGCGCGAATAGAGTTTGGAATTTTAAAAACTTTTCTTCGTACTAATATGATAACACAGGCATTCTTATCAATCAATGCTTTCAGGAGAATATTTAGGATTTCTATTTAAGATACTACAAAGAAATATTGTTTTTTCTCTTCTTACAGGTTCGTTTGTATTTCTCTCAAATACCAGACGATAAAGTGCCATACGTCAATAGTCCTGGAGAGCAATATCGGGTTCGACAACTATTGCATCAACTACCGCCACATGATAACGAGGTAAGTTGCTTAAGTTAAACTAAAACTATATATGTATGTATGTATGAGATGTGTATTCTCACACCAAGAAATATATGTATGTAGCATACAAATGTGAATAAATATGTATGTTATTTTATTAAGCGTTTCTTATCGTTAAATTTTTAAACAAAGTTTGTCCTAATCATCGAAATATTTTGTACATTTGAAAGACCTATTAATGGCATTATGTGTCGAATACATTATCATTCAAATCTACGCTACTACATCACTAGATAGAGCATAATCGAAGCATTTAATTTTCCATGAGCAGACTGAATTTGTTCGACGGCATTGGTAATGTTGGTTTTGAGGACCACATTGGTTTGTATCCAGTGGTGTTGTGCTAATTTTTTTTTTTACCGGAACGTGTATATATAATTATATAGACAGGGCCGATCCTGGGTAGGCGGCCGCTCTGTGCGGTCTCATGTCCCAAATTTAACGGCGGGGGTGATTTTCCATGATAATCCTGGCGGCGGCGTTTTTTTTTAGGTCTCATGTCCCAAATTTGACAACGGGGGAGAGGGAGATTTCCCCCAATTTTCGCCCGTCGCCAGGATCGGCCCTGTATATAGCATAAAAAGGAAAGGAAACAAAAATCATTTCCAATTCTCGTTATCAGAAATCATCTTTAGTTCCGGAACGCGTTCCTGTCCAAAAAGGAATTACCGGAACGACGTTCCGGAGCGTTCCGGCTCTTCAACACCCATGTTTGTATCTTATGCGCATACACCAGAAAAGAAAAAGTAAAAGTCTATTTAAGAGATGACCCTGCCCTCAAATCGCTCGTGTATAATATTGTTACGAAAATGGTTTTACTTTTACAACGTTCAATTTGTAAACAAAACCTACAAAAACAAAATACAAAAAAAAAACAAAATTAACTTGTCTACATGATAAACAAGTAAACAAAAATACAACAACAAACATCAGCATAAAAAAGTGATAAACAAGTAAACAAAAATGCAACAACAAACACTGCAAGAACAAATATATACAAAATACACAAAAAAATATAATGTAAACAACATGTTTAGAAGGAGAAATTATTCGCCTTCAAGAGCATTTATTAGACTGTCTACTTTCCGATATAAAGGGAAAAGCAAGGCAGGTTAGAGGACGTGTACTTGTCCGTTAAGACAAGTACAATACCCGGAGGTCGAAATTGACCCATTGTACAGCAAGGCAGGCAACGAGTCAGAAAAAGTTCAGTCAGAATAATTGTAGTTTGAAGCAGAGATCAGCAATGAATAGTATTTTCGCTACTCATAGGTACTTATGAAATTTTGAGTATGAGTGAGTCAAGAGTATTAAAATTCAACTACTCTGATTCATTCGTACTCGCTACAACATTGATTTATAAGTATAGGTTGCAATGAGTATGAGTACAACGTTGACATCAAACTCACAACATTCGATTCATTGTTTGATTTATACGCCTACTCATTCAGATTCATAAATTTAGAAAAATACTTATAATACTTACGAATGATTCGAGTCACTTGAATCATTCATCAAAATTTACAGTAGTAGTTATTGTTGCATTTACAAAAGAAGAGAAAAGAAAAGACAAAGACAGCAAGCAAAGCACACACACAACCTTCTAGCGAGTATTGTGGTGTTCGTACTCGAATCATACTTATTTTGTGCTTCGTGTATATGTTGAATCATGGAGAGTCGAAATCAACAACATCGTGCATATTGTTAAGTATGAGTACGATGAGTATTTCTAACTTTGAATATGAGTAGTATGAGTATGATATTAAAATAAGTATGAATGCGTATAAGTAGCTGAAATTATAAGTATGACTCGAATCTACTCATCGTTTTGAATACTCGTTGCTGATCTCTGGTTTGAAGATCTCCGTTACAAAGATCTGTCGAACAATTATTTAGTGATTTGTTATTGTTTATGCAAAAGTGTGCAAAGAGGAATAACAAATACAGCAATTGTTGTTGTTTACATCAAGTTGTGAACAGTGGCACACAGAATTTAATTAAACTAAACACAAAATTATTTTTTTTTTTTTTGCATTCTACTAGCTCATATTTTAAATGTTTTTAAAAGATAAAAACGTAAAAATATTCAATGTAGCATGAGCTGTGTGCCATTTAAGCCATATATTGAAATTCAATGACACCAAGCTTCAAAACCAGGCTTCAATATTTCCAGTTCATAATATTTAAATGTTTTTGATGCTCTTAAGATAAATTCATTCAGAGTGTGTATACTAATAAGCAACATAACTTTTTATTTATCGCTGTTACAATCCATTAGTTTTTGTATTTTAAAGATTATTTTACCATTCAATCACATCTTCTTTGTTGAGCCAATAATTAAAACAATTGTTGTTGTATTGTAAATTAAGCCCATAATCGTTGTTTATAGTCAAAGTCATAAATTTGTTCCCCAACAAGAACATGAGCAAAACTTTTCAATGTTTGCCAGGCAACATGACAAGCCAAACACCCACAAATTTGAGTTTTTAGTTTGAATGCCGTTGCAGGCCAATGGCCAAATTATAATGCAAAATAATCTGGTTATAGTTTTAGCCCCACAGTTTTAAAAATCTGTTAAAACTTTATGGCCAAATTGATGGTTTTCGGTTGTACGAAAAGGTTAGAAAAGAGTTCCTCTTATTCAATGCACATGTGTGCGTATGTATATATGTATGTGTGTGTGTTACTAACGTTACTTACATTTTCAGAAAATGAATTTTTCCCACAACTAACGAGCATTTCATTTTATACGTGCGAGTAATACGCATATCGAAAAGCCACAAACAAGCTAACGTTCAGCGTAACAGTAGCAGCAGCAGCAGTGTCTACAGCCGTTGTAGTGGTAGAGAAAAACAAAAAAACTTAAATTCAAAATTTCCCATATCAGAGATAACTTCATTGATTGGAATTGCCATGATGTTGTTAACAAGAATAACCAGAACACAGGACAAAAAAAAAAACACAAAACACAGCCACAAATACTCCTCAGACACCGAATAAATATAAAAGACCGAAACGCAACTGAGTCACAAACGTAGAGCTGTCGTAAGCTAATCAGTAACAATTCTTCATATTTTTAAAAACTAACTAGACGTACTACACATGCCACAATTTAAAATCTTATGGTGTTTTCTTTTCTACCAAAAAATGTGCTTTCAGTATGTGCAAAATGCAATTTTGTGTTTGTTTCTTAAAAATGTTTCGCCCTCAAAAAGGGTGGTATGTTTTATTCTAAATAGTTCGCACTTGCCAATGGTGGAGGGCATTGCATTTTATGCCCTGTATAAATCGAGAGTGCTGATAATGCCCTGTAAAGCAGATGACTTTTGTTTATTTATAGGGCTACCAGATGAAATTTAAAAAAGTCGCCTGGTATTGTTATCCAATTTGAAGTTAATTTTTTCATTGTTTTGTGGAGTAATCTTAAGGAAATATTACATTATTAAAGCTACATGGTCAGCAGTATAAAAAATTGCATTCAATGTTAGAACAGTGTTAAAATATTTTTTTTTTGTAATAAAAAAAGCGTGCAAAAAATGAAGTCGAAAAATTAACGATCTGGCAACACCTTTGAACAAATTGGCATTTCCTCATTCATTTTCTTAATAAGTGGTAAACACAGGGCATACCCTTTTTTAATATTTGTGTTATGTTCTTCTCAAGTAAAAAATGACATTACAACAGGTTTGGTCAAAATTTTTTTAATGTACCGTGTAAGAGGGTGACATTTTCTTTGTAGAAAAGAAAACACCATTAATAAGATCGCCTGCTCAAGTATGCGTCGTTCCATATGATAATTATGCCATTACCGTAAAAGCCCTCCATAGAGACGGATAAAAATTTGATTTGAATAGATTTCTACAGCCCAGTTGAAATGAATTTTTCATTTACAATTTTATTCATCATTGCCAAGATCAGGTGTTACTTGGTGTCAAAGGTTACTTAATAAATAAAAAATTTATTCAAATATCCTTCTATGGGTAGAGGAAATACTGAAAAATTCTCTTCATAGCCAATCATCATTAAACAGTTCTCACAATAAAAAAATACTAAAGCTATAGCAAGCCCACATACGAGAGATGCAACAGTGTAGTTAGGAAGAGACAGATATGTTACCGTGTTAGGTTAGGTTAGGTCGGAGTGGTAGCTCTGATGTCACAAAGCTCACTTGAGCACGCATAGCGGCCCGTTGTGATGCCACGGGTGAACGCAGTCCCTGTACTGACCAAGTTCCACCACAATCAGGGAAAAGGAAGAAGTTGGTCCGTGTTGAGTCGAGGGCAAAGTTCAAAGTCGTCGAGAATTGCCTAAAGATAACGATGACACCGGATAAAAACAGTTTTTATTACTTGATTATAAAGATGATAAACCCACTACGATCTCTAAACCATAGATGCCCATTTCATAGTGCTTTTGCGCAAACTAAAAACACACATATTCTTATTCTCTTTGGTTAGTCGTCACTCAGCCAGCGACGAATGCACATGCGTAGCGGATGTACGATTTTTTTGTAATATTTTTTGCTTAAAGCACTGAAAAAAATTTACTATGACTTACGAAACATTTTATGATAAAAAATGCGTTTGGTGATGCTCAATGCTTTTTATGTTATAAAATATTGCAGGAATGTAGGGAATATGCTTTTAGAAGGCGCTATTGTTCTTATCATAGTGATATGGATGATTTTAATGATTTATTTTGTAAAAATAAAAAAATTTATTTAGAAAAATTGAATGAGTGGTTACTTGAAGAAGAAAACAATGAAAAACCTCAGAAAATAAAATGTTAAAAATGGAGTTATCAAGCTTAATAAGCTTGGATATTGTTAGTCATAGTAGACCATTTTCTGATGGGGAGTTCATTAAAAAAAAATTTAATAAATGTTTTCAAAAACTTAATTTTAAGCTTATCGAAAACCTTCCATTGTCACGCAGAAGTGTTATTCGGCGCACTGATCAATTGGGGGCATCTTTAGAAACCGCCATTGTAGAAAAATTTCTATTCCAAATTTTATTGTAAATTCCGCTTTTTGGATTTTTTCCGTACATTTTATTTCAGTTTACACAACTTTTCTTTCAGTGCAGTTCTCTCTCGCTCACCAATACTACTACAGTTTTACCTTTGGGCATCCCTGCTCTAAACCATCTCCAATATATCAGAGAGAAAAATGTTTATGCACTCTATAAATGCTCAGATAATGCTCAGTGTTTTAACTGCCAGAAGCTGAGTGTGTCGCATGGGGTGGTCTCTACGAAACAAACAAATTCATGAAGCCATGAAGCTACAATTTCCGGAAAAATAAAGTAAAAATTATTGTGTAATCACACTGCAAATTATAGACGATGTCCAGTGTACTTACTTACTTACGACTAAACCTGTTTTATTCAGAACTACGAATAAAACTTTTCATACCACCCACGTTGTCTTTGTTAAATTTATCCATGAATGGTGGAACCTACAATTTTACATCGTCTCTGGACGACAGATTTGTGAAGTTTTTTATGACAATTATTTGCTCTCAGAAACATCAGTACTGAGGTTTGAACTCAGGTTTGCTATCATCTAGCAGTCAAACACACTACCTACTAGTCTGCGGTGACGTCATGCATATGTCCTGAGTGCTCCATAATAGAGAAAATTTCAAACTTTTCATATAAAATTTTTATGATTCTCTAGAACCATATTTTTTAGCAGCTGACGATTACAATGACAGACATATCTCTATATGATTACGACTTATTACACATAGAGATCTCACAGCAAATTCCATATGTTATCGATTTATTTAAGGTGTTTTGTGATTCTTGCATCAAATTGCAACTACAATTTCGAAACCTTATGATACTGTAAAAAGTAAATAACACACTTAGAGCACATATTATTATATTACAACTTGCCGTTAAACTTGGGTTTACTTAAAGGTACCTTTAGCTAAAGGGAACTGTAAAGTTAACTTTAACTTATTTTCGTTATTACAACTTAAAGGTAAAATAAATTTAACTTTTTCAAAAAATATGGCAGTGCCGGAGCAATGTCAATTAAACAAGTTTTTTAAACGCTGTGGCAACAACGTGCTTCGTTTTTTGTTGTATACGCTCATTTTGTTTATATTTGAAGTTGCCATATTGAAAATAATATTGTTACGAAAATGGAAATGGTGTTGTTAAAATAATAAGCAAAAGCTCCAAAAACAACACAATGGACTTGATCACACATAAAATGATAAACAAAAGCTCCAAAAACAAAACAATGCAGTTGTTCACGTGATCAACGAATTAGTAAACATATAGCAACAAAAACAACAGGCTTGTTTACAAGATCAATGAATAAACAAAAATATAGCAACAACGTCCGTGTATAAAAAAATATAGCGGAAAGACGAACAAACAACAACAACTCTGCCTGGACGAAAGTAAACAAGATACACGAACAATAAAAATGGAAACAAGTTGTTTAAATTTTTGGATTGTTCCCGAAGGTCGTCATCATCCTTCAAGGGCATTCATCACACTATTGATCCAGTGATATAAAAGGCAAGATAAAGCGAGCAACGAGGATTCAGTTAGAATTCAGTCAGTCGTGTATAGAGACACGTGATTCTCGGAGTTCGAGTTAAGTTAGTCGTGTGAAGACGTCGTGTTGAATTGAGTGAGAATTCAACCAGTAGTGTGTGAAGATACGAGATCAAGTTATAATTCAGTCAGACTTGTGTGTAGACAAGTTGCGTGAAGAAAACAGTTGTTAGTGTTGTGCTTACAAAAAAAGGTTGTGAGCAAAGAAGAATAACTAACAAGTGTTGTTGTTGCTTACAAAAAAGGTTGTAAGCAGAGAAATATCACGAATAAGCACATATTGTGAAAGTTATCATTGATACGTGGAATAAGTACGAACAGTGGCACAAAAGTTGTGCAGATAATAAAGAATTGACTTAAAATTAAACACAGATTTATTTTTATTTTATTTGCAATCTACGAACTCATATTTTTAACGTTTTTAAAAGGTAAAAGCGTAACAATATATGTATATGTATGGCAAGTACATACATAAACTTAAGTTTAAAAGTTACCGGTAGGATGATCCTCCCTTTAGCTTAACGCTCACTTCTACCATATTGTCCACATATTGTAATAAAAACAATTTATCTGGCCCGTTATAATCCTCCCTTTAGTTAACGGCAAGTTGTAATAATGGCCCTTAGAGTATACTTCCGTATGCAAATCATAACTAAACTTAATAGTTTGCGTTTGGCACTGTTTTCCAAAATAAATTACTATTTCGCTGATATCAACTGTTCATGTAACTGAACTGTTCCTGTAACCGAACACAAACCGAAATGAATACGTCCACGGAAAGACCAGAACAATAAAACCGAAACTAGAGTAAAGATTTAAAGTCCGGAAATGGATATGTGAGTAGAACTATAAAACAGACAATTACATACACACAGTTACTAAAGTATACATACATACGGTTAACAAATTTCAGAAATTTTTTTTTCAATCCGTTTTCGTTGAAAATCTTTATAATTGCCTGACAACTACCCTGCACAGGCTGCACAGGGCCACAAAAGTATACATACGATTAACAAATTTCACAAATTTCTGAATGCAAAGCAAAAGACCGTCTTTAAATCGAGGAAAGTTGTCAGACAGTTATAAAGATTTTCAACGAAAACGGATTGGTTAAAAAATTTCTGAAATTTTTTAACCGTATGTGTACTTTAGTAACTGTATGTACATACACACTGACACACAAGCTCGCTAACATTTGTGTAAAGTAAATTATCAAAAACCCAAAAAGAAGAAAAAAAAACATCAAAATCAAACGAGAATGAGAATTAATGCGGAAAAAATGGTTTTCAATAAATGAATTGCCAAACTATGGAAACCTAACAAAAGCCATGTACGTACATATCAGAGATCAGCAATGAATCGTATTTTCGCTACTCATAGGTACTTATAAAATTTTGAATATGAGTGAGTCAAGAGTATTAAAATTCAACTACTCTGATTCATTCGTACTCGCTACAACATTGATTTATAAGTACAGGTTGCAATGAGTATGAGTACAACGTTGACATCAAACTCACAACATTCGATTCATTGTTTGATTCATACGCCTACTCATTCAGATTTATAAATTTATAAAAATACTTATAATACTTACGAATGATTCGAGTCACTCGAATCATTCATAAAAATTTGGTTACAGTAGTAGTTATTGTTGCATTTACAAAAGAAGAGAAAAGAAAAGACAAAGACAGCAAGCAAAGCACACACACAACCTTCTAGCGAGTATTGTGGTGTTCGTACTCGAATCATACTTATTTTGTGCTTCGTGTATATGTTGAATCATAGAGAGTCGAAATCAACAACATCGTGCGTATTGTTAAGTATGAATACGATGAGTATTTCTAACTTTGAATATGAGTAGTATGAGTATGATATTAATGGTGTTTTCTTTTCTACAAAGAAAATGTCACCCTCTTACAAGGTGCATTAAAAAAATTTCTGACCAACCCTGTTGTAATGTAATTTTTTATTTGAGAAGAACATAACACAAATATTAAAAAAGGGTATGCCCTGTGTTTACCACTTATTAAGAAAATGAATGAGGAAATGGCAATTTGTTCAAAAGTCGTTCAATGTAAATAATAATATTTAAAATTAATTTAAAAAAAGTGTTTAGTACGTATTAAATGTTTTATATTTATTAACGTTAAGGTTTTAGATTTAAAAATATGTTGTATTTTTCGATTTGTTTTCAATAAAATATGTAAATATGAGAAAGGTGTTGCCAGATAGCTAAATTTTCGATTTCATTTTTTGAGCGCTGTTCTTATAACCAAAAAAAATTTTTTTAGCACTGTTCTAACACTGAATGCAATTTCTTTAAATTACTGACCATGTATCTTTAATAATGTAATGTTTCCTTAAGTTTACTCCACAAAACAATGAAAAAATTAACTTTAAAATTGGATAAAGATACCATGCGGCTTTTTTTAAATTTCATCTGGCAGCTCTATAAATAAACAAAGTCATCTGCTTTACAGGGCATTACCAGCACTCTCGATTTATACAGGGCATAAAATGCAATGCCCTCCACCATTGACAAGTGCGATTTATTTAGAATAAAACATACCACCCTTTTTGAGGGCGAAACATTTTTAAGAAACAAACACAAAATTGCATTTTGCACATGCAGAATGCACATTTTTTGGTAGAAAAGAAACACCATAAAATAAGTATGAATGCGTATAAGTAGCTAAAATTATAAGTATGACTCGAATCTACTCATCGTTTTGAATACTCGTTGCTCATCTCTGATACATATGTACGTACGTACATGTGTTTGTACATTTAGCTAAAGGTACTGCCAAACAAATCACTGGCTTTTATTTTCGGCTCAAATCTAAACACTTACACCCCAAATAGCGGAGAAATTTAAGCAACCATATACACACACACAGATAACCTTAGCAGCTTCCATGGATGACTTTTCAGAAAACTATTCTTGGCTATGCGTTTGGAAAATTTGCATAAAACCTGAATGGGTTTGAATACATATTAAAAAAATATGAGAATGAAAAACATGGTCAATTGTAATAGGAAAATAAAAAGAAAATAAATGATGATCTAGACTTGGCCACAAAGTAAAACAGCTACCGTTTTGCTTTTGACCAAACCATTCAATATCAAACAATCTTAAACAGTTCGTACCATAAGTTAGTATTTCTATTGCCTGACCGGTAGGAAATTAAGCAAACTCTCAACTCAATTCTCTAAGTCAACTTTACAGTGTTTCTACTGCGTGTCTTCCACACAGGCCTTTCGAAGGAAATTCAATGCCTAAAGGATAAACAGTTGATGCTGCACCCGGAATTATAGTATGAGTAGTCAGATGAAACCATAATCAGCATACAAAGTACGTGTGAAACTGTGTGGACTATGTAAAAAAACCAAAGCAATGGTCAACGCAAGAAGACCATTTGTTATCGACAATATCTACTTACATGCCTACTCCAAAAACATCATCTTCCAGTTCTAATTCATTCTTTTCCTCCATTCTTCCATTTACATCTACTGGACTGCTTGACTGGACTGCTTGACCAGACTGTTGACCGTTTGGCTGGCCTTAGTATTCATAAATAATGACAATAATGATGCTGTTGGTATGTAGTAGTATGCCAGCATCATTCTCATCGTCATCATAATCATCGGCATTTCCACACTAGTCAGTTAAGCCCAGTCGTTTAGAAGTCGTAGAAATTTAAACTCTGGGCATTTTTATAGCTCCTTAAAATGTTTTCTTCGTTAAACATGTCATTTACGTATATACATACATACATACATGCATGTATGTGTATTTGTAGCACATTATTTAAGAGCTATTTTATTTATTTTTATTTCTTCTTCTCAACTTCACTGTTCTGTTCATCATTAAGAACAAAAGAAAAAAAAAAAGAAAAGAATTGTTAAAATTTTTTGCATTTTCATCTCACTCTCTCTCTCTCTTTTTCTTTGTTTTTGCTGTCATTTCAGGTTCGTTACTGTCACTCGCTGACGGATGAGGAACGCAAAGAACTTCGTCTATTTTCCACACAACGTAAACGTGATGCACTTGGACGTGGTAACGTCAGACAGTTGATGAGTGCACGTCCCTGTGATGGCGTAAGTATTTTATCGATTTGTCGTAACTTTTTTCTCTTTCCTTATGTCATTTTAAATATCGCAGTACAGCGTAAATGATGTTAAAAAGTTTTTTTCACTTTAAATTTCATAATTTAATGGAATTTTAAAAATTCCGCAGCCTATTAAAATTTTTTTCAAATTGTTGTTCACGCTCTGGACAGTGGCATTATATTTCCGCGATAATTCCGCGCAATTTTTGTGAAATTTTATTTGCCTGAAAATAAACTTCCGATATAAAAAGCAAAGAAAATATTGATGAAAAAACGCTCCAAATTTTTTTTTTTTTCAAATTGAATAAAAATTAAACATACGGGAATTACCTCATGGAAGTTGGTTCTGATGTTGTCAGTGAAAAATATTGTAAAGTTGCTCAGAAAGATAACACTATGCGACAAAATGAAAAAAATTAAATACACCCGGCTAATAACATAGTGTAGGTTGTGAGTTTTGTTGAGTAGATCTCAAAAATATTTTTTTTATATTTCTCGAACCCTCCAAACTTTTTTTATTTGACAAAAACTGTTTTTTTTTTACTTTACGCACAAATTTCTGTATTACTCAAACATTTCTGACCCGATTTCCAAAATTTAAATCTTGTTGGAAAGGAGAGAGATGGATCTTTAGAACAGTATACATACATCTATTATTTGACTTAATATACAATGAGTTTTGATGAGGTGAACTTGGAAAATGAGAATTTTTTTCATATTTTTTCAAGTTTGTCCGTTCATAGTAGTAAACTTTACTTAAAAAATATAAAACAAGTGATGACATTCTGAAAGTACATTATCTTGTGAAGAGGTTGACACTTAGTTTGATCAAATCGGACAAAAATTACCGTAGTTATTACATAAATAGTATAACAGTCGTGTTATATTTTTTATATATGTCATCTCATCACATGAACTTTCAGTTCAAAAAATTTCATAATTTTTGATGGATCTTGATTGTTTATCACAAAATATGTCAATTTTACGTTTGAGCGACCACCAGAAGTTGACCAATGTTTGCGCAAAGAGAAATAATAATATTTGCAAAAAACACAAATATTAGCCGACTTCTGGAAGTTGTGCAAACGTGAAATTGACACATTTTGTGATAAACAATCAAGATCCATCAAAAATTCTGAAAATTTTTGAACTAAAAGTTCATTTGATGAGATGACATATAAAAATATAACACGACTGTTAGACTCTTTAAATAATAACTACGGTAATTTTTGTCCGATTTGATCAGATGATGACTCAATCTCTTCACAAGAGAACAGACTTTAAGAATATTATCACTTATCCTATATTTTTTTATTAAAGTTTGCTACTAGGTATGGACAAACTTGAAAAAATATGATAAAAATTTGAATTTTCAAAGTTTACCTCGTCAAAACTCATGGCATATTAAGTCGAATAATAGATATATGTATACCGTTTTAAAGGTCCATCTCTCCCTTTCCAACAAGATTTAAATTTTAGAAATCGGTCTAGAAATGTTTGAGTAATACAGAAATTTGCGCGGAAAGTCTAAAAAAACAGTTTTTGTCAAATAAAAAAAGTTTGGAGGGTTCGAGAAATATAAAAAAGGTATTTTTGAGTTCTCCTCAACTAACTAGACAACATGGACTATGTAGTTACTCGGGTGTATTTTCACTGTCGCACCGTGTAATTTTATTTTAGGAAATCATAATAATTAAAAAATAATTAAAAGCGATATCAACACAGTTATTTAATTATGGTAGCTTTTTTTCCTTTTAGAAGTTTTAAATGGTAAAATAGTTTACAAATATCGAAATCGCTCTGAAAAAATATTAATGAATGGCGCTCTTAAATTAAGTCAACTCGTACAATCATAATTGCTATTATTGCAGTGACCCTTCAGGATTACTTACTTACTTACATAATTGGCCATTAACAACCTGATTAACGGATTTCGACCTGCCGCAACACATCCTTCCAGGCACCTCTGCTTCTTGCGCTCCTACGCCAGTTGGTCACACCAATCGATGACAAAACTTTCTCGATTTGGTCCTTCCAACGGATACAAGGTCGTCTTCTTTGCCGACTTCCGCAGATTCCCGCATCAAATACCCCGCCAGAGCATCCTCCTCCATTCGAATGACATGGCCGAGCCAGCGCAGCCGCTGGATATTAATAAGCTGTACAACGTCTATGTCGTTGAGGAGCGCATACAGCTCACTGTTGGATGCGGAAATTATCGCCAACTCACACTGGACCGAAGATCTTACGTAGGACTTTTCTCTCGAATACTCTCAAGGCTGCTGCATCTTAGAAGACTCCCGTTCAATAGCACTAAAGACAGCAGTAACATCGCGCTTGGTATGCCCTATGATGTCGATGTCGTCAGCGTACGCAAGCAACTGGACATTTTATTGAAAAATTATGCCATTGTGATGCACTCCCGCCTTTCGCAGAACACTCTGGATGATGAAGTTGAAGAGGTCGCATGATAAGGGGTCCCCTTGTCTGAAACCTCGCACGGTATCAAAAGCTTCGGAGAGGTCCATTCCTACCTTGACGGAGCTGCAGGAATTGCTCAACGTCATTCTGAATAGCCTTATCAGCTTCGCAAGTATATCGAGCTCAGACATTGCGGCAAAAACACGATCCCTTATGGGGCTATCGAAGGCTGCCTTATAGTCGACAAAAAGATGGTGTGTGTCGACTAGTTTTTCGTGGATCTTTTCCAGAATTTGGCGTAGTGTGAAGATCTGGTCGATGGCGGACTTGCCAGGTCTAAAGCCGCACTGATAATCAGTGTTTTGACGAGTGGCTTCAGTCGTTCACACAATATGCCCGTAAGAATCTTATATGCGATAGGGAGAAGGCTTATACCTCTGTAGTTGGCGCATATCGTAGGGTATCCCTTTTTCAGGACAGGACAGAGGACACTGAGGTTCCAATTGTTGGGCATACTTTCCTCTAGCCATATTTTGTAAATAAGCTAGTGCATGCGCCCTACCAACTCATTACATCAATTCAACTCATTACACCTACCACTTATTACACTACCTACTCATTACATCAACAATTCGGCGGGGAGGCCATTAGGACCTGCCGCTTTATTGTTTTTAAGACGCATAATCGCGACTTTGACCTCTTCATGGCTAGGCGGCGGAATCTCCACGCCGTCATCATCGATCGGGTTCGGAACATCATCTCTAGAGGCGGTATTTGTGTCGTCATCGCCTTGTAGCAGAGTAGAGAAGTGTTTCCTCCACAACCTCAGCATCCCCTGCGGATCTTTTTTTTTTTTTTTTTTTTTTAAACAGTTCTCAGGGGATGGCCCCTACTCATGCAGTGCATTGTGCGGGTTTAAGGAAATAGGTTATAGGAAGGTGGAAAGAGGGAGTAGTGTTTGTGGACATTTGCTTTAAATTTACCAATATCGTAACTGACGGGAAAAACTTCCGCAGGAAGATCATTCCACAAGCGAGCAGTGCGGGCAAAAAATGAATTTTCTCTGGTAATGCATTGTGCGGTTCACTGGACAATCAACCACAAAAGGATGTGCTCTGCGTAACCAGGTTTCCATTCATTTCCTTGCAGGAAAACGCTCCGGGCTTATACCCCTCGGTTAGACACTTAACCTTTTGATAGAATTTTCGAGCGTCATTCCTACATCTCGACTTCCTCACGCTCACGCCTTTCCTGCTCCCTCTTCTTGAGTCTGAAAAGGCATCTCTCATCCCTTCTCCTCTCTCTGTAGTATTCGACAATGGCTCGCGTAGCGGCCGACTGCAACCTTTTCTTGTATGCGGCGTTTTTCGCTGCAGCTGACTCGCGACACTCCACATCGTACCATTGATTTCGTTGGGGTGGGCGCTCGAAACCAAGGACTGGAGATGTTGGCCCACAATCCACCAATGTCGCTGAGATTAGATGGGGAACAACTGAGCTTATCCGAGAGTTAAGCGGAGAACGCCTCAGCTGTCCTTTGTGATCGCAGCTTCTTAACGTCCAGCTTTCGCAATGCACTAGAGAGCGCAGTCCTCGAGGCGCTAATGCGCAATCGGAACTTGGCTACAACAAGGTAGTGGACCGAGTCGATGTTTGGACCTGTAAATGTGCGCACATCTAGTACACTGGATACATGCCTTCCGTCATGCCACGTTAATTGTTAGCATATAAAGAGCAATGTAAATGCTTATCGAATTTACATTACGGGTCGGTAAGCAGTCTGAATGAACGTATGTTTTTAAACAAAAAAAAATCAAACGTCCAATATATGGTATTGGACAATATTATGTCTGAAAGGGTTAAGGTGTCAAATATCATCCAAGATGAAAGTGTCATATCCAAAATATTACGTGTATAGACTACAATGTATCCATAAATATTTTTATACTCTCAAATGGCTCCAAACTATTTTACGTTTAAAGTTATGATTTTGAAAAATTAAAAAATTTAAAAAAATCTGTAAAACCGCACATTTTGATTTTATTTGCATTGCCTAACACTTTTACAAAGTGTTTCAAATTCTATCATTAGAAAAATGTTTTAAGTTTTTTTTTTATCATCCATGTCAGTGCTGATTTGTTGAATCGTTACCATACATATCCCTATTGTTTAACAATTTAAAGACTGGATTTCACTGGATCATGGATTTCTAAAACTATTTATTCTTAAACGCTGTAACGGATTAAGAATTCAATGAGTTTCTGTGTTTTTCAACAGACAGTTTTTTTTTTTCTTCTATCATTTAATTAAACAACACTAACAGAAATCTCTCACGCCCACTTAATTTCTGCTTATACTCGCATTTTATTTGCACAAACCATCAGTTTAAACACTTGCATGCAGTTTTTGATGTCGGATTAAACTCAATTAGCAATTTAAAGCTAATTTCATGGGTGTAAAGTTAACATTTCTTTCACTTGTTCAGTTACTACAACACTGCTCTATTGGCTCGGCGATGAATGTATGAATATGTATGTGTGCAGAGGTGGAACATGTGTCCGGAGACACTAATTGTAAGTGGCACAACTAAAGTCTTAACTGTCACCAAATGTAAGCAAGTGTTCAATGACACATGTTGTGCTCCTACTGAAAGAAAGTTTCTTTTTCATACAGTTTTATAAACGAAGCATGACCACAACCAACTCAATGAGAAGAGCAGAATAAAAAAAATTAAAAAGTTGGTAAAGAAATGTTTTTAACAAAGTTGCTCAAAAATCGCAATGAAATGACTACAGTATTCCCTCGATTTACGTCGTAGAATGTTCCGGAAAAAGGCGACGTAAATCGAAACGACGTAAATCGAATTTCAAATAACTTATACTATCAGATGCATTTATTTATGTACATTTTACAAAAAAAAAAAAGAAACTAAAATAATTAAATTTTTATTCTATATAACTAAGTACACCGTTTTCAGCTTCGCACTGATGGGCTCTTTTTAGAGCATTTTCCATAACATCTTTCAAAACTTGTGGCTGTAGCGTTCGAATTTCTGCACAAAATATTTGCCTTGAGTTCAAGGATTGTCTCTGGCTTGTTCACATACACTCTCTCCTTCAAAAAACCCCAAAGAAAATAGTCGGATGCTGTCAAATCTGGCGATCGCGCTGGCCAAATAATTTCCGAATTTCGAGAAATTATTCGCTCTCCAAAAATTTGACTTAAAAGTGCCATTGTGACTCGGGCAGTATGGGCAGTGGCTTCGTCTTGCTGAAACCACATACCAGGTCTGTTTTCAAGAGCAGGACGTAAACAATTTTCTATCATAAAACGATACCGCTCTCCATTTACGGTTACAGCACTTCCATCTTCATTCTCGAAGAACTAGGGCCCAATGACATTTTCAGATGTGATCCCACACCATACTGTACACCTGATGGGGTGCAATTGGCGTTGATGAATGGCTCTTGGATTTTGAGAACCCCAGAACCTACAGTTCTGCTTATTAACAAAGCCATTCAAATGAAAATGAGCTTCATCACTCATAATCAAATTTTCAATAAAGTTGATTTCATTTCTGGCCAACTCTTGAAATTTAACTGCAAAATTTAGACGTTGCCGATGATCTCCGGGTTTTAATTCTTGGACCAATTGCACCTTATATGGGTATAACTGTAAATCTTTTTTTAAAATGCGCCGTAGTGACGTACGAGACATTCCTAGCTGAGCAGAACGCCTTCTGCAAGATGTTTCTGGTGCTTCGTTAACACTTTGCTGTACTCGTTCAATATTTTCCGCAGTGCGACTTAAACGTGGTCTACCGGTTCGAGGCAAATCTCTTACGCTGCCATGTTGGTGATGACGATTAACTAAGCAACGAATCATCGCTTCAGAGGGCGAAATTCTGACGTTAAAATGTCGACGATATGCTCTTTGCGTTAAAATAATTGATCTCTGGTTTAAATAATAAAATTCTATTGTTCTGGTTCTCTGTTCAGTTGTGAACCTCTCCATTATAAATTCTCCAAGTGTTGTCTATATAATCTGAAAGAAAAAATAAAAAAAAATTAATAAACAAAAAAGTTATTAAACTTTTACACCCCTTGGTTTCTTTTGGCCCACCCTGTATGTACTTAAGTATTTATTTTTTTCAAAACTCTATCTATATTTTATTCAAATAGTTACATACAAATATTGAATTTTTTAAAGAGGGAATTCCCCTGATTTTGTTTATAAACAACAGAGGCGACGTAAATCGAATGACGACGCAAATCAAAGTTGAAGGGAACAAAATTTTTGACGACGTTAATCGAAACAACGTAAATCGAGGGAATACTGTACAACGATGTATGTATGTATGTTGTAACAACGAGAGGTGTAAGCAGTATGCGTACAACATAATGGAAGCCAAACAAACTTAAACTTGACTTTGTTACTGAATAAGTAAGTGGAGGAAAGAAAATGAAAGAAAAGTTTGTGAATGGCGAGAAGAAGAACACCTTTGCAACAGACACACCGTAAGACATGACCTGGCTAACTTGAGGGTAATTGTTGTATACATATTGCTTAGCCACATTACTGTTATATAAATTTCTCTGTCTGTCTGTCTGTTGGGTCTGTCTGTACCCAAATGTCCATCCAATATAAAAGTGCTGAGAGATCCATTTGTCCAAGTGATAGTTAATGCTACTTTGGAAAGTTTACTTTTACATTGACTTGTCTAGCGTCAGTTGAAAGTTTTTTTTTTATAAAATTCTTTGCTCATACCCATCATCATCCTCTAAATACATATGTACATTCATATTGCTTACGTTGAAAGTTCTTAATTCTTTATATTTTATTTTATTTTTCATTTTGTATTATTTTTCATTTTGTATTTTCTTTTTCTTTTTAATTTAAAAGAACAAACAAATAAGACACGATTAAAATGAATGATTCTTTAAAAAAAAATTTTCTCGTAATCCAATTACAGTGTGATGATTTAATTTCAACCGGTGACATCGCTGTCTTTGCAACCCGTTTGGGGCCGAACACATCTTGGCATCCTGGCTGTTTTGTATGTTGCGTATGCCATGAGCTGCTTGTCGATCTCATTTACTTTCATCGTGATGGACGCTTATATTGCGGGCGACATCATGCAGAAACTTTAAAACCAAGATGTTCAGCCTGTGATGAGGTAAGTTATTCCATCTTTTTTTTTTTTTTTGTGTCATTTTAATTAAAATGTTGCATTTATGTAATGTGACATGCTACGTGTTTTAAATGTAAATTGAAACTCTGAGAGAATTTTGAAACAACAGGAGGGACCATGCAATATAAACATAATACGGAGTAATTTTTGGAATGCATTTTTATATTGATTCTGAGATTTAATAAATTCTAATTCTGAATAAAAATACAAAATTATTAATAAATCTTTGATATTTTTGAGCCCTGAGCATAATTCGCCCACTAGGCATTGTTTTTAGATATTTTCACCATAAAACGTAGCCATTCTAATGGATTAGTAGGTAGGTAATTTTTCTATTTGTTGATGTTGACATCTCAGTCATTTCTAACCAACAGCATCAGCCAAAGGGCCATTATTACAACTTGCCGTTAAACTTGGGTTTAGTTAAAGGTACCTTTAACTAAAGGGAACTGTAAAGTTACCTTTAACTTACTTTCGTTATTACAACTTACAGATAAAATAAAGTTAACTTTATTCAAAAATATGGTAGTGCCGGAGCAATATCGATAACACTGCTCAATTAAACAAGTTTTTTAAACGCAGTGGCAACAACGGGCTTCGTTTTTGTTGTTGTACAGGGTGGGCCAAAAGTCACGAAGGGGTTTAATCGTTTAATCGTTCTTGGGAATCTCGTGGCTTTAGTTCTTGCACTAACTGCAGCTTGTATGGGAAAAGATGTAAATTTCTCTTTAATATTCTGCGTAAAGACCGCCGAGACATTTGCAGGTCAGCATAGCGCCTTCGAGGTGATGTTTCAGGATTCTCCTCAACACTCTCCAGAACGCGTTGAATATTTGCTTCATTAATTACAGAATGTGGTCTTTCGCTTCGTGGAAGATCCCTTACTGAGCCTTGTTCCTGAAAACGTGTCACTAAGCGTCGAATCATTGATTCGGGTGGTGAATTCCGCACATTAAAATGACGACGATAGGCTCGTTGAGTTTGAATTATTGATCGATGATGTTCAAAATAAAGTTCTATGATTTTGGTTCGCTGGATAACGTTGTAACCTTTCAAAATTAATCTCCCAGATTCATTTTACAAGTCCTAAAAAGAAAAATAAAAAAAAAAAATTTAACTAAAAAAGTTATTAATTTTTCAAATCCCTTCGCGACTTTTGCCCCACCCTGTATATGCTCATTTTGTTTATCTTTGAAGTTGCCATATTGAATATAATACATATTGTTACGTTTTTACCCTTTTAAAAACGTTAAAAATATGAGTTCGTAGATTGCAAATAAATTTTATTTTTTTTTTGTTATTGAATCTTTCCTAATGAAATTTACAATAGTTTTCAAATCTTAAAACTAGTTTTGAGGGTTAATAGTTAGCACCAGCGTGTTAACTATATTTTGTATTCAAATCTTATAATAATACTAATAATGCTATGTACATCTTCAATTAGGGTCAGTGCAGCCGTCGAGCGGGGCTCAATGTGACACTTCGTTTTAACCTCTGATGGCCATTGAATTGAAGCAGGTCCCTTGCCAATGCGTTGGGGTGAATCGTCAGTTTATCGACGTATTTTATGGCGACTTTTTTACTTTCTTTCTGAATTGTAGGAATGTTGAGATCTCTATGGATATTGTCGTTACGAATATACCATGGAGCGCAGACAATTTGTCGTAAAAGCTTGGATTGTCTTCTTTGTAATTTCAAAACGTTAGACGAGCACGCACTGCCCCAAAGCTGAATGCCGTAGGTCCATATTGGCTTTATAATGCATTTGTATGAAATAACCTTGTATTCAAGGTCTAATGTTGAATTAGGACCAATAATCCAGTGCATTTGAGCGGATTTCAGCTTAATGGCCGCTAATTTGGCCTCGATGTGACGGGACCATGTTAGACGCCGGTCTAAGTGGACTCCCAGGTATTTGAAGTGGTTTTCAACAGGGACATCAATATTATTTATTTTGATTTCTGGGCAATCCTGTCTTCTGAGTGCCCATGTAACATTCGGGCACACTTGGATGGATTCACCTTTGTTCTCCACTTTTCAAACCATTTTTCTAAGTCACATATGTGCGACTGCAGTTGTTTCGATGCTACTTTCGGATCCTTGTTGACGCTTATAAACGCAGTGTCGTCTACATAAGTTGATGTGTATGTGTTAGGATTTGTGGGCATGTCCGAAGTATAAATTAAATATAGAATAGGGCCTAGTATGCTACCCTGAGGGACACCTGCAGAGATCTTTTTCGTTGTAGACATTTCGTCCTTCAATTTGACCTTAAAAGTTCTGTCAGTTAAATAGCTTTTAAGAAGTTTGTGTGAGTTCTCGGGGAACAGTCGTGTTATTTTGCTGAGTAGACCATCATGCCAAACCTTATTGAATGCTTGTGAGATGTCGATAAAAAGAGCTGAACAATATTGTTTCCTTTCAAATGCCGATCTAATTATAGTGACGATTCTATGAACCTGCTTAATGGTACCATGATTAGCTCGAAATCCAAACTGATGTTCAGGGATAATTTGTCGCTCGTCGAGGAATGTGGCTAAGCTTTGGAAGAGAATTTTTTCGAACACTTTTGATAATATTAATAGCAAGCTAATAAGTCTATATGATGTTATCTGACTAGCATCTTTTCCCGGCTTGAGAATCATAACGATTGTAGATATTCTCCAAGATGATGGGAAGTAGCCAATTCTTAACATTGCGTTAAATATGAATAGTACAATTCTTATAGCACAAGTGGGTAAGTTGATTAACATTGAGCCTGTAATGCCATCGGGTCCTGGCGACTTTTTCACGTCAAGGCTTTTAAAAGCGGCCTGTACGTATAAAAAATAAATACGTGTCTAATTTTAAATCAATTCTTTATTGTTCGCACAATTCTGTGTGCCACCTTTAACGATTTGACTTAAACAATAACAATTTAGTTTAATTGTTATTATTCTTTCACACTCTTACGCGTACACAATAACAATTGTTCGTTAGATCTTTAATAGGGGGATCTTCAAACTACAATTATTATCTTCACACGCAACGTGACTGACTGAATTCTTACTGAATCCACGTGTCTTTACACAAGACTGACCGAATTCTTACTGAATCGCCGTTACTTGCTCTATCTTGCCTTTTATATCGCAGGGTGTAAGCAGTCTGATGAATGCACTTGAAGAAGAATGTCTTTGCCTTCGCGAAATCTCTATAAATATAAACAAGTTGCTTGCAGTGTTGTTGTTGCACGTTTATCCGCATTTTTTTTCACTGCACTTTGTTGTTGCTTGTTTACTTCTTTGTCCCCTTATTTTTTTTATACTGATATTGTTGTTATATTTTTGTTTATTCGTTGATCATGTAAACGAGCCCATTATTTTGTTTTTGGAGATTTTGTTTATCATTTTAATAACACCATTTTCATTTTCGTAACAATATGTATGGCAAGTTTAAACATAAACTTAACTTTTAAAGTTACCGGCAGGATGATCCTCCCTTTAGCTTAACGCTTACTTCTACCATATTTTCCACTTGTAATAATGAAAAATAATTTAATTAATTAAATTCCTCCCTTTAGTTAACGACAAGTTGTAATAATGATCCTAAGTCTTCTAAATTAACAACAATTTAGGTATTTGTCAATGACGTATCATTTGATAAAGTTCCGTCCTCCTTGATTGGTTTAAAAATTTATAATTTCTCTATAGCTTCAGTGATGATGACATTCTAAATAGTTTGGATCATCAATTCAATTTCAATCAAATCTGATCAATAATCCTCTGTAAATACTTATTTTTTTTAAGTCCCACTGTGCCCCATATTAAAAGAGAATGCTTACTTTACTCGTATGCGAAAATTCTCAATCATTTCAATGTCAAAAAGTTAATGCTACTGAACTTTTTACAAAGGGTCCATCCATGTTGCATGAAAACTGTTAGGAAACAACACCTTCAATTTGCTCTCATAACAGACCAACTTTCTTAAACGAACTTTATTGCCACCAAAATACAAAGAAAGAAAAATATGAAGAAAAAAAAAATAGCAAACACTGTGTAATACAAAGAAAACTTTTGTGTTTTTCTCTCTCTCTTATAGATTATCCTGGCTGATGAGTGCACCGAAGCTGAAGGACGTGCTTGGCACATGAATCATTTTGCTTGCCATGAATGCGAAAAGCAATTGGGTGGTCAAAGGTATATAATGCGGGAGGGTAAACCCTACTGTTTGCTTTGTTTCGATGCCATGTTCGCGGAATACTGTGATTTTTGTGGCGAAGCAATTGGTGTGGATCAAGGGCAAATGAGTCATGACGGCCAACATTGGCATGCAACGGATGAATGTTTTTCTTGCAATACATGTCGCTGTTCACTGCTGGGACGTGCATTTCTACCACGGCGTGGAGCCATATACTGTTCAATAGCCTGTAGTAAAGGTGAGCCACCAACACCGTCAGATAGTTCTGGCACTGGCATGTACACAACACCTACACCACCCACACAAAGAGTGAGGCCCCAAACACGTATACCTAGCAGTCATGCGTCAAGTTCACCGCCAATGTCACCTTTGCAGCAGCATCAACATCAGCAAAACTTTAACCAGGCCATGTATCAGCTGCAGAGCCAACAAATAGCTGCGGGAATAGGTAGCAATGCTTCAAGTGGTGGTTTGGTTGGAATACCATCAAGTGCAGATGGTGCTAAACAAAGTTATCCCACCTCAGATTCAGATGCAGGCGTTGTAAAAGACATGGAACATACAGCATGTGATTTTACGGATTTTTCTGGAGGTTTGCCTTCATCATCATCGCAAAATATGTCTCCTTTAACATCACCAAGTGAATTCAATCATTCTATGCCAAAACCCATGGAACTCAAACGTGATGGCCCTTATAACTTTAACGAAATGTCTTTGAATTTAGAAAATACTTGGCCGTCGAAACCCAGTATGACGGCAGCCAATAGCTACAACATGCAACGCCAATTGCACCAAATTAGTGAAACGGAAAACACTAAAACGTCCAGTATGCCAGAGTTATCGCAACAGGGGACTCATTCCTCAATGTTAGCTCAAACAAATCAAAGCAATATACAGCAGCAATATGGCTCGGATTATAATCAGCATATGCCACCACATAATATTACCTCACCACCACCTTCCGAAATACCAGATCTTCCAACGCCCAATCTATCAGTTGCCTCAACAGCTTTACCACCCGAACTTATTGGATCGCCAACTGCCTCAGCCGGAGAAAGATCACTACTTTCACATCAATCGACACAATCAAATCCGACACATCAACCTATACATCCTGTTTCTATACTAAGCGGCGGCTCTTCCTCCTCACCCATGAGCGGAGAAAATAAAAAGAAGGGTGTGCGTTTTGAGGGTATACCTCCCGATTCATTGCCACGATCGCGCAGTTACTCAGGCAATGGTGCTGGCACCCAAAGATCAAATGACAATAATCCAGAGAAACAACGCCATGGAGGCAATGGCAATGGTGGCCACTCTTCACGAAGACGAAGACGGCGTAAATCCCATCGTTCTGGCAGTGGCCATCGGTCCAATTCAACCACGCGCGCTGATACTTATACAACAACACAGCCTCTATCCTCATCATACCAGGGACCACCCTCTGTACTGCAATCGGCCAACTTGGATCCCACACGCCACCATCATTCATCTCAGATAGCAGTGGGTGGTAATGATGACGACTCTGATGATGCTTCAAGTGTCTGCTCAACATGCTCGTCAAGTTCGTCAAGCTCAGAAGACTACATGTATCAAATTCCTTTGCGTCGCCATTATGGTGGCGTTCGAGTTAGTTATGTGCCCAATGATGCTTTGGCATACGATCGTAAACGCAAACCTTCAGATCCCAATGATAAAGACAAAAACTGTATCATTTCGTGATTTCATAAAGAAGGCTTGCCATGTACATTATGGATGGTCATATATGTAAACTGGTTGCTTGCATGATTGTTTAATTTACTGTTTGTTTGTCTGTCTTCATTGGCAGTCTGTTAAATAATGACGATGTGATGGTGTCTCTCTTCTCTCTCTTCTAATTTTCATGTTCAACACTATAATTTATTTCATTTGGTCGACGATGTGAACAGAAGTAGCATTAGCAGCTACGTTTTCGTTAGGAGTCCTTACCAAAAATTTTTCTTTTTTTTTGGTTAAATCATGATATTGCCTAACGCTTAAAGTGTATGATGATATGGTATGCTGTTGTAAAATATAAAAATTATTGTGTGTTCTGATTACACTTCTACCTATGGTTACGCATAAGGTTGACTTTATTTAAGTATCCATGTATTCAGATTGTGGTCCAACGAAGACTTTCAAAACTTGTTAACGAACACGTTGGCTCCGTTGTATGCTACTGTTTAAAGGCAATAAAAGTTTTTCACAAAATAATTGGGTATTGGCATCATCATTTAATCATTGCCAGCAGCCATTGCAGTAACCATTTCAACTTTTCAGTTTCTGAATTGGCATTTGAATCCGTTTTTTTTTTTTAGCAATTTAAAAAGAAATTTTTATTTAAAATTATCAGTTCCGGCAGACCAGCGAAATAATATGAAAGAAAATTAAATTTTTTTTTAGTTGAAACAAAAAAGTAAAAACCAAATTTATGTATAAAATCCTTAATTATAATCCTTATTTAGCATTTAATTATTTAAAGTAATAATCTTGACTATGATTATCTTAAAAAAAAAATGAATAAAATTGTTAAGTAATAAAGACTTAGGGCCGGCCATTATTACAACTTGCCGTTAAACTTGGGTTTAGTTAAAGGTAGCTTTAGCTAAAGGGAACTGTAAAGTTACCTTTAACTTATTTTCGTTATTACAACTTACAGATAAAATAAAGTTAACTTTATTCAAAAATATGGTAGTGCCGGAGCAATATATAACACTGACGATAACACTGCTCAATTAAACAAGTTTTTTAAACGCAGTGACAACAACGGGCTTCGTTTTTTTGTTGCCATATGAAAAATAATATATAATATGGCAAGTTCAAACCAGTGTTGCAAAATTGAAATTTTAAAATGGTACTGAACTGTAACTGAAAGAGTATTTTTTCGCATCAAATGGTACTTTTGTAAAAAAAAATACATACATATATAATTAGTAATACAACCCTTCAAACCACTTTTTTTTTGTTTGTGTTAATTTTATAAATGAGTTGCGGGACCTACAGTTTAAAGTCGACTCAGAACGCCAGATTTTTGAGAAATTTTTTTATGGCAATTTTGTTAAATCTCAGAGTTTTTGGCAGAATAAGGTCGCCGAAGGAATATTTTCGTCATTTTTCGTTTTGTTGGTGATGTCTAACATGGGTTTTGAACCGTGGACTCACATCCAGTAAGCCAGCATACTACCTACTTAACTATTAGGTTAGGTTAGGTTAGAGGACGTGTACTTGTCCGTTAAGACAAGTACAATACCCGGAGGTCGAAATTGACCAATTGTACAACGTCCTTGGAGAGGGAAGGAAATAGAGGGAATAGGATGAAAGGAGGGCATAAGGGTAAGGGGAGGATGGGAATCACACAGAAAGAAACAGACACAAACAAGGGTTGAGCGCGCGACTACACTTATGAAGCCCTAGCACCTCTCAACCAGCTCAAACTGCTAATGAATCTGTGGAGAGCCTTGATGTCGGCTCTCGACACAGAACTCAAGCTCTCAAAGAAGGCTCTGCCAAGGGTCTTCAACCTACCAAGGGCTGGGCAGTTACAGCAACTATTTATTTACTTATATTTAATACACGTACGGAACGGAACAGAAAAATTGACGACTTATACGTGTTCCTCACATACACAACAAAAATAAGTGATTCGGAACGTAACAAGACGTAAAAGCAATGTTTATTCAAACGTCGACAGAACGTAATGGAACATACGTTCGTTTTTAGCATATGAAGAGCAATGTAAATGCTTACCGAAATTACATTACGGTTCGGCAAGCGTTCTCATTGCTTTTCGTATTCTGAAAACCAACGTAAGTCCCGTAGACGTTTGGCTAACCAGGACTATACACTAATTCTACCTTTACGTT
The DNA here is from genome assembly GCA_927399465.1 of Sarcophaga caerulescens. Classification (NCBI taxonomy): domain Eukaryota; kingdom Metazoa; phylum Arthropoda; class Insecta; order Diptera; family Sarcophagidae; genus Sarcophaga; species Sarcophaga caerulescens. The sequence goes on along the minus strand of OV656868.1, from coordinate 19,831,589 downwards.
GCTAATGCATTAATAGTTGAAAAGCGCAAGACATAAAATATGTAATAATGAAAAAGTACTGAAAGCGTCGCGGGGGTACAGCGGTATTTTTGAAATGGAAAAGTACTGAAAAAAGTACTGAAGTACTGAATTTTTCAACACTGGTTCAAACATAAACTTAACTTTAAAAGTTACCGGTAGGATGATCCTTCCTTTAGCTTAACGCTCACTTCTACCATATTGTCCACATATGTATATTGTAATGAAAAACAATTTATCTGCCTGTTAAAATCCTGCCTTTAGTTAACGGCAAGTTGTAATAATGGCCCTTAAAGTTTCTATGCATGAAACAATGACAATTATTTACAACAACATACTATAATTTATTTATAAAAATTTAATATATAGTACATACATACAGAGTACTTAAGATATTAATTAATTTGAAACAATTTGTATAGAAATGAAATTGAACAAAGCAAATACAAAGTAATAAAGTACAATCTATTAACTTTACTCGACTATTTTTTAATTTTAAATCGTAAATCATAGAAATATTGCATAGGCATCTAAGTATACTAGTTCATTAAGGATATGCTGAGTTATTCATTAAATTTAATGAATATTCATAAATTAAAGCAATAATAAATTATTTTAATTAAATTTTAATTAAATATTGTATTCTGTTTCTTCACTCGTATTACTCGTATTAATTTAAAAACAATTTATTTTTAATTAACAAAAATTACAAATTCACATTATGTATGGTATTCTAAAATATTTTATTTAATTTATTCAATATACGATATTAATATTAAATGAACATAAATATAGGATTATTAGATAAGTTGCAATTAAAAAAAAAAAAAAAACAAAAAAAAAAATAAACGATTATTGAACAAAAATTAATTTTATAACATGATACATATTTTGAAACCAAGTTTATTGTAATTTAAAATTAATTTTATTGAAAAATAATATTGTATTCATAAAATAAAGAACATGCAATCATAAAATTGAATTTCATTTTTAACTTCTGCTACATATTAAAAATTAAAGGTAACTAGCCGTAGTCTAGTAGGTAGTGTGTTGGCTTATTAGACGTGAGGCCACACTTCAAACCGCAGTTCAGACATCTCGAACACAACGAAAATACAAAGAAGTTTAATTCGGCGACTTCCCCTCAGCAGATTTCTGGTAAAAACTCAGAGAATAAATAAAATCCCATCAAAAAGTTGCTCAAAAATCAGTCGTTCGGAGTCGCCCTTAAACTCACTCCACTCTTGAATAAAAAATTAATACACACAACATATGTAAGTGGTGTGAAAACATAGGTCGTAATCCTAATTTAGAGTTGTTATGACCAATTATGTATGTATGTATCTGACATCATGTTTACACCAAACAAATGTTGTCTGTGGTGATGTAAGGAACTTGCTGATTAAATTCTACACTTTCTCAATATGTTACGCTGTCTAACCTTCCTACCATGTTCGATTTCAAACTCGTCGTCTATGTGGTTTTTTCGTTCTGGCATTGATGGCAGTAATCATAGAGTAAAGTACTACACTAAGCTAAAGGGTTCAAATACCTACCCGACAATATTTTAATTAAATTCAATTATATTGTTACATTTTTACCTTTTAAAAACGTTTAGGGCCATTATTACAACTTGCCGTTAAACTTGGGTTTAGTTAAAGGTACCTTTAGCTAAAGTGAACGGCAAAGTTACCTTTAACTTATTTTCGTTATTACAACTTACAGATAAAATAAAATTAAAATATGGCAGTGCCGGAGCAAAGTCGATAAAACTGCTCAATTAAACAAGTTTTTTTTTAACGCAGTGGCAACAACGGACTTCGTTTTTTTGTTGTATACGCTCATTTTGTTTAAATTTGAAGCTGCCATATCGAAAATAGTATATGATATGGCAAGTTCAAACATAAAGTGACCTTTAAATGTTAAAGGTAGGATGATCTTCCCTTTAGCTTAACGATCACTTCTATCTTATTGGGTACTCATAATAATGAAAAACAATTTATCTGCCCGTTAAAATCCTCCCTTTAGTTAACGGCAAGTTGTAATAATGGCCCTTAAAATATTAGATCGTAGATTGCAAATAAAATAAAAATAATTTTGTGTTTAGTTTTAATTAAGTTTTTTTTATTATTCGCACAATTCTGTGTGCCACTGTTCACAACTTTATGTAAACAACAACAATTGGCTTTTTTGTTATTCCTCTGTTTATACCCTTTGCATAAACAATAACAATTACATAGATACATAATTGGTCATTGCAACCCTTCAGTCAGGATTATTGACCTAGTTTCTCACACCACTTATGTTGTGTGTGTTAATTTTATACATAAGTGGCGGGACCTATAGTTTAAAGTCGACTCCGAACGACAGATTTTTTGATAAACTTTTCATGGCAATTTTATTTACTCTCAGGGTTTTTGCCAGAAATCTGCTGAGAGGAAATCGCCGAAGAAATATTTTTTGTATTTTGTTTTGATGTCTGGCCTGGGGCTCGAATCCTGGCTTTACGTATAATAAGCCAACACACTACCTACTAGACTACGGCGACTTCAATACAATAACAATTAGTAGACAATTATTCGACAGATCTTTGTAACGGAGATCTTCAAACCACGATTACTCTCTTCAAACACACCGCGTCTTCACACAAGACTTACTGAACTTCACTCATACTGTAGCCTGATTTGCCTTGCAGCGTAAACAGCCTGATGAATGTTCTCGAAGGCGAATGTTCATGACTTTGCCTTCTCGAAATCTCTATAAATGTAAACATCATTGTTTACATTTATTATTGTAGTGTTGTTTGTGTATTTTGTTTACATTTACTCTTGTAGTGTTATTTGTGTATTTTTTGTTTACTTGTTTACCATTTTTCTATGCTGGTGTTTGTTGTTATATTAAGCAGTACGATAATTTGTAAACAGGTTTGTTTACTGCATTGTCTTGTTTCTGTAGCTCTTGTTAATAATTTTAATGTTAAGCGATGTAAAAGCAAAACATCAGTATCTAGATTTTTCATTTTCGTAACAATATTTTATATCAAAAATCTGTCATTTCGCTTTTAAACTGTTGGTCTCGACTCTCATGCATAAAATTAATACACACAACATAAGTGGTGTGATAAGCTAGATTGTAGTCCTGACTGAAGGGTTGTAATGACCAATTATGTATGTATGTTTGTATATTCTATAATTTAATGGCCAATTTTGTTTTTGTTTAGGGTTTTTAGCATCTAAAATTCTGTATTTTCAAAAACGGATCAATATCGGAATTCGGCACAATAAAACGAACGGTTAGTTTGGTCACCGATTGTTATGTTGTTTGATTGCAATGCAATATTTAACTCTTCCACAAGTTAAACAAATCTTGCAGTAAATCTCTACCTAATAATGTAAACGATACGAAAAAAATTTCATCAATATAAGCAATTTGATTAGTTACTTTATTATTGCTTACCAGACCATAATTGAATCATTACACTCAATTGAAAGCAGACTGTTACCAGACTACACTTTCATCTAATTTTACTCTTTTAATCTTTTAGTTTTTTTTCTTCAGTGTTTGTAAAGGCCAAAAAAACCGCAAAGGAACTGAGATGTCATAAATTCATAATAATCTACGACCCCAAACACCACAATCGAAAATGGTCATAAAGCGATAGTGAAACTACTTGCAAGCGGACCACAATGCAATAAATAAACTCTAACTTCGAATACAACAACAATAAACAAAAAACTTTGTATTACACCGAGCAGAGAATAAATAAATTTTAACACAAATACCCTGATTACGTGAAAGAGACTATTACAATGACGACAATCCAACGAATAAATATGAATACATGCACACAAATACGAATAAATGCGTTTGAGAGAATTTCGTTAGTGATGAGATTGTGGATGTGCATACATATTGATATCCTAGAAATGTTCTAAATGTTAAAACTGTTTCGAATAACATTTACATGAGTAGGATCAACAGTACCGAGCAAAAAAAGTGCAACGTTAAGACGATTGATCTTTATGTACGCCTCTTTAAAAAATAAACAGTACTGAAATCAAATACTTATTTTTTACTGTTGATAGCTGATATCTGAGAGAATATCTCTGTTTAGGTGGTTTTCGAATATATTTCGTCACATCAGAACCAAAGAGATTAAATTTATGGTGTTTTCTTTTCTACCAAAAAATGTGCATTTTATTAACGCAAAATGCAATTTTGCGTTTGTTTCTTAAAAATGTTTCGCCCTCTAAAAGGGTGGTATTCGCACTTTCCAATGGTGGAGGGCATTGCATTTTATGCCCTGTATAAATCGAGAGTGCTGCTAATGCCCTGTAAAGCAGATGACTTTTGTTTATTTATAGGGCTACCAGATGAAATTTAAAAAAAGTCGCCTGGTATTGTTATCCAATTTGAAGTTAATTTTTTCATTGTTTTGTGGAGTAATCTTAAGGAAATATTACATTATTAAAGCTACATGGTCAGCAGTATAAAAAATTGCATTCAATGTTAGAACAGTGTTAAAATATTTTTTTTTTTTTTGTTATAAAAAAAGCGTACAAAAAATGAAGTCGAAAAATTAGCGATCTGGCAACACCTTTGAACAAATTGACATTTCCTCATTCATTTTCCTAATAAGTGGTAAACACAGGGCATACCCTTTTTTAATATTTGTGTTATGTTCTTCTCAAATAAAAAATGACATTACAACAGGGTTGGTCAAAAAATTTTTTAATGTACCTTGTAAGAGGGTGACATTTTCATTGTAGAAAAGAAAACACCATTACTCTCATCACTCCACAGCACTTTTGCCCACTGTTCACTCGATCAATTTTGATATCGCTTCGCAAAATCAAGGCGCTTGATTTAATTGGCCTTAGTTATTAGCGGTTTCTTTGCGGGACGTCTGGGAAATAAATTGGCATCATTCAATCTGCGTCAAACAGTATGCACTTCAATGGAAATACCCATTTGCTCATTAGCAAATTTAGTAACGTTCACAGCTGTCATTCTTGGATCAGCTTTAACCAGTCTAATCATTTGTCGATCTTCGCGTTGTTTAGATTTTCTTGGGCAACCGCTGTCAGACTTTCTTTCCACGCTATTTGTTGATCGAAATTTCGATGCAATTCGGCACACCGTTGATTTGCTTACGCCGAATATTTGACAAATTTCTCGCATGTTTTTACCCTCTTCCAGAGCCTTAATAATGGCTACCTTGCTATCAGTTGATAACTGTTTCTAATAGTTAATAAATATTGTAAAAATTATTAACGAAAATTTTGTATTTTACCCACATACTTTCACTAATAACACTATGCGACAAAATAACAAAAATTAAATACACCCGGCTAATGACATAGTGTAGGTTGTGAGTTTTGTTGAGTAGATCTTAAAAATATTTTTTTATATTTCTCGAACCCTGCAAACTTGTTTTATTTGACAAAAACTGTTTTTTTTTTTTTTACTTTACGCACAAATTTTTGGATTACTCAAACATTTCTGATCCAATGTCCAAAATTTAAATATAGTTGGAAAGGGGAGAGATGGACCTTTAAAACGGTATATGTCATCTCATCAAATGACCTTTTAGTTCAAAAATTTTCAAAATTTTTTTTTTTGTCAAATAAAACATGTTTGGAGGGTTCGAGAAATATAAAAAAAGACATTTTTGAGTTCTACTCAACTAACTGAACAACGTGGACTATGTAGTTACTCGGGTGTATTTTCACTGTCGCACCGTGTAATTCATTGCGTTGCATTTTTTTTGTTGCTGAAATTTGTCACTTTTTTTCATAAATATTAAATACTAGCTGACTCGGCGAACTTCGTCCCGCCCAAAATTGATTTTTTTTATTGCCCAAAACAGGTCACACTATATATTTGCTGTAATACGCTGCATAAAACAGTTACTATATATAAAAATAACTAACTTACTATAAGTGTGTGAATCTATCTATCTAGTTCAAAATTTAATCGAAGTCGGTACATTATTTAGGTGAGGCATACAAACAATAACAATAAGAGGTCCGAATCATGGGTAGCGCTGACGAAGTTGTAGTTGTTGTACTCGCTCCAAAACAAAAACTAACAGACATACATGTTAGATATGTATTTACATATGTAGTTATAAACGATCGAATTAGCCGACTTATGGTATCTTTTAAAGGGGGAGGTTGCCACGCCCATTTTTGGTGAGTTTGTCGATATCGACTCTACGAACTTACCCACCAAATTGCATTCGTCTACGATCACTATGTCCCTAAATATAAGGTTTGCCACGCCTACTTTTTGCTATATCGAATTTTTTTTAAGCCATCTAAACCTGATAAGCTTCCGCCACACGCCGATCAAGCACCTAACGCCTTCAGCAAAACATAAAATAGGCTTATTGCGCAAATAGAGTTTAAAAAAGAGTAATAGATAGATATTTATTTACTTTTTTTTTAATATATTTTTTTCACAAAAAGATGTTAGGTTTCAGTCGGTATCGGGCTAATTAACGCCACTGCACCCAACGCCTTCAACGAAACATAGCATAGTGCAGTAGTTCTTGAGTTACTGTGCAAAAGCTAAAAAAAAAAAATAAATATTGCGCCATCTGTCGGACGAACTTCAAACTACACAGAAACACTCCTCACGCCCCATAGAACATGTATATTAAGTTTGGTCAAAATCGGTTCGTGCGTTCTGGAGTTACAGCGTCAGGAAGGAAAACCCGACTTATTTTTATATATGTAGTAGATTTACCATTTGTTAAATAAACAAAACCAGGGGCCGAATTACCGCATTCGTGATCGAACAGACTTTCGTATCGAGTACAATTTAGTGACGAATCGAATGGATAGATTACCGCATTCGATAGCTCACGTATCGAAATTACAATAAAATGTACAAGATTTTTTCTAGTATGTAATAGAATTGACACATGTTTTATTAAAAACATATGTTAATACATTAAAAAGCAATCATCAAAGAAGAATAAGAAGAAAAGTAAACTAAATTTTCGCCGGTATATTAAATATTTATGCATATTTGTTAAAAATAATGTCATTTGATATTTTATTTTCTTTATTGTCGTCCGACTCAGAGGATGATTCTAATACTATACGTATTAGAAAACAAATCCGAGACAAAAGTGACCCACTATCATTGCCGGCTCCTGCGTAAGTGAATTTCATTCTTAAATTTTATTTTAATTAAACTTTTATTTTTTACAGATTTATTAAGCGCTTTCGGCTTTCAAAAGAAGCCTTCAATTTTATTCTTCGCGAATTATATTTTGAAGTGTATATGTCTACCGCAATACCACCAAAATTGCAGTTGGCCGTAACTCTTTCGCTTCTAGCCAGTGGGGGATATCAACATACAATAGGGAATGATTACCTGATGGGAATGAGTCAAAGCGCTGTTTGCAAAACGATGAACAGGGTACTAAAGGAAATTGAAAATAAATTATGTCGTAAGCTGATAGAGTATACACCTGAAAAAATAAGCTGCTCCCAGAACCTTTTTGATGTTGCTTTTCCTTGGCTGCAGTTTGGTAGTATGTTTTTGGCCAAATTAGGATGCTCCACCATGAACTGGCCATTTCATCCTTTTGTTTTCCATTTATTTTGTTTATATTGGTCCTTTAAATATTTTTTTTCTTATTTAACTTTAAAAAAAGAAAACAAATTATAAAAACTTACATTTTTTGGTTTTTTTATGCACGCTTAAGTAAAAGTATTTCTTTTCGATATCTGTAGTGTTAACGAATGACATTTCAAAAATATGCATTCGATTGCACACTCGTTATCGTATGCTATCATCTCAAATTTCGATACAACCTATTCGATATCGAATGCGGTAATCTAAAGAAGAAAGATTACGAATAATTCTACTCGATCACGAATGCGGTAATTCGGCCCCAGATATCAAACTGTTTAAATTTCCTAAGATCCGCGAATAAACAGACAAAAAGAGTTATTTTGTTACACATGTAACCAAAGATCTGCGTTGCATTTGTTTTTGCTCGGTACTGTACGTATAAGGGCTCACAAATGAAAGATTGTAACTTGTGAATCTAGAGAACTGTATTCAGATTAACAGATGCCAATATGATCAAGGAACCATCATATAATGTTGTGTGTTAAATTCAACAGTAATTTGGTGAAATTTTTCAATATTTTAGTTAATGCTTCTAAAATCAATGCACAGGATATTGTTCGTACTTTTCGCATTCAAAAACACAAATACATTAAAATTTTCATTGTACTTCAGTACTATTCTGTATACATTTGTGCCTTCATTATTGTCACTAACGTTTTGTGTCCTGCTCCCACTAAAACACACACAGGCGTGCCTGTTTCTGTGTGAATTTATGTGCAGTAATAATCGTTACATATACATACTTACCATTCATTATTTGAAAATACTACCAACTCTAACCACCATACAACTATCATCGTCAACTACAACTACAAAGTCTATAAACAGTAACACAAGCCCAAAACATATCCTGTCCAATAGCAAGGACCAAAACAAAGTAAACGAAACGAAACGAAGTAAAAGAAGTGAAATGTAATAACTTTTACGATTATTTGAGGTCTAGCAAGCTTTTATTGTGGCTGGCCATTGCTGGTTTGTTTCATTATCACCAATAAGCCTTTTGGTACACCACCAGTCCAATATAGATTCACTCATCCGTCAACACCATAATATGTGATATGATATATATGTACGTATGTATAGTATGTATGTATACATTCGTTGACCATCACAACTGTTTATTTGAATTCTTTCTCACTCAACGAATTTCATTAGTGCGTTAATGCAAGCAAAAAACATTTCATAAAATTGGCCAAATGAAAATAAATATTTAATTAGACTTGCCACATTCGTTCATTCGTCGTCCATTCAGATCCTAAAACCCATTTGAACAATAGTCGTTACACGGTCATGGTTATGACAAAGGAAACACTATCATAGATAAACTATTTAAAGGTGCTTTATATTCTTTACATGTTGTTGCTTAAAACTCTCTTCTGTGCTGGGTGCTATAAAAACGCTAAGGAATGGACGCTGGATTTTTACCCACCCTAACACTAATCATTGTGACCAATAAATAAGAGTAATAAAGTTAAATACACTCTTAAAACTTATTAATGAAAATTCTTCTTCATTATGATTATGATAGAAGAGGTATTATTAAATGTATGTTCAACTACATATGTATGTACATACGAATGCATGTGGCATTAGAAAAAGTCAGATTAGTAAAGGAATTCATTCGAAATAATGTTTACATTTATGGTGTTTTCTTTTCTACAAAGAAAATGTCACCCTCTTACAAGGTGCATTAAAAAAATGTTTGACCAACCCTGTTGTAATGTCATTTTTTATTTGAGAAGAACATAACACAAATATTAAAAAAGGTATGCCCTGTGTTTACCACTTATTAAGAAAATGAATGAGGAAATGCCAATTTGTTCAAAGGTGTTGCCAGATCGCAAATTTTTCGACTTCATTTTTTGCACGCTTTTTTATAACAAAAAAAAAAAATTTAACACTGTTCTAACATTAAATGCAATTTTTTATATTGCTGACCATGTAGCTTTAATAATGTAATATTTCCTTAAGATTACTCCACAAAACAATGAAAAAATTAACTTCAAATTGGATAACAATACCAGGCAACTTTTTAAAAGTTTCATCTGGTAGCCCTATAAATAAACAAAAGTCATCTGCTTTACAGGGCATTATCAGCACTCTCGATTTATACAGGGCATAAAATGCAATGCCCTCCACCATTGGCATGTGTGAATTATTTAGAATAAAACATACCACCCTTTTTGAGGGCGAAACATTTTTAAGAAACAAACGCAAAATTGCATTTTGCGTTAATAAAATGCACATTTTTTGGTAGAAAAGAAAACACCATTAGTCACGCCTAACGTTCTAAAACAATGCACTTTAATGGCGCATGGCGACGTATCAAATCTAACTGATCAAATTTATATATGTGCTGGTAATATTTGTTTTGCTTAGCACCATCAACACATCAAAATTGAACCTTCAAACTGCATTGTATTATTGTTGTGAAGAAGAAAAGAACATATGATTTATGCAAACCAAGCCGCGAAAATCAAAAGTATTTTGATATTCTTTAAACTCTTCCCAGTCCATACGTGTGAGTACAGTTTTACCAACACATTAACAAAAAATGCGAGTTTATCCATTATTTGATGCGTGGCCGGGCAACTTAAAGAAAGTTTCTCTGAAGCTAAGGGGTCTGATTGTTTGTTCAGGGCTATAAAGATATAAAAAAAGATCTAAAATGGCATCCAAAGTCCTATATTTTGGTGATTTCATTCTTATGGACCTGATTACCATCTAGATTATCGATTATTTATTTGTTGTATAATTAACATGAACACGCAATAAATAATAAAATTGTACAAACAGAAATTATAATTCGACTCTAGCAAATGCGTAAACTGTAAATAGTATTTTTACGAAAATGGAAACGGTGTAACATCGTTTAACATTAAAATAAATACAATGAACTTGTTACAAGTAAACCAACAAACCATGAGTATGAAACGGAAATTATAATTCGGTTCTAGCAAATGCTCAATCTGTAAATAATATTGTTACGAAAATGGAAATAATGTACCATCGTTTAACATTAAAATAAATACAACGAACTTGTTACAAGTAGACCAACAAACCATGAGTATGAAACGGAAATTATAATTCGGCTCTAGCAAATGCTCAAACTGTAAATAGTATTGTTACGAAAATGGAAATGGTGTACCATCGTTTAACATTAAAATAAATACAACGAACTTGTTACAAGTAAACCAACAAACCATGAGTATGAAAGAGAAGGGGATAGACAAGTAAGCGAGAATGCTACAACAAACAATGCAACCAAAATACTTAAACAACAATGAAACTACGAGAGTCTCGAGAAACCAAAAGCGCAAACATTCTATTTCAATAATGTTCGTCAGACTGATTACGTGGGCATATAAAAAGGCAAGACAAAGCAGTCAACGAGTAGTAGTAAGTAGCGTTACGTGTGAAGACAACAGTCGTGGTTTGAAGATCGCCGTTGTAAAGATCTACCGAACAGTGTTGTTGCTTACGCAAATGATGTGAGCAGAGAAGAAAAGCGAACTAAACAAATTGTTGTTGTATGATCCAGTTATAAACAGTGTCACACAAAAGTAGTGCGTACTATAAAGAATTTAATTGAAACTAAACACGAATTTATTTTTATTTGGTTTGCAATCAACGAACTCATATTTTAAACGTTTTTAAATAGGTAAAAACGTAACAGTATTTTTCTTTTTCAATTGGTATTATACAGATGTTATAGGCTAATAGATTTGAGAGAATTTCAACGTTCTGTAGCTGCATTGCTGTGTATTTAACGATCACTCATTTTACAAACGGCATTTGAAAGTCTCTATTTACACTAGAGATGGGCGATATTTTCAAAACTGTGATTTAATCACGGTAATTCATAATTCATTGGTAACTATAACAGTGATTGAAATTGCCAAATAACAGTTATTAGTAACAGTTATTAGTAACTGTCGTTCTTTCAAAATTGTTACATACCCAAATTTATTTCATTTTATTTTGAGCGAGGCAGAATTACTATATAGATGATGCTGATTATTTACTTTTGTCTTTTATACATGAACTTAACTTTCTGTGAAACCTAATTGTCAAACTTCATATAAAAAAAATTACATTAAAAATAATAACATTGATGACACCACTTTGATTTTGTTTAAGCCTACTTTACACGGTCCCACAAGTAATATGATCTGTCAAAATTTTGTGTAGAAGAGTACGGATGTGATCGTCTAAACGTACTATGTAATGAAACCATCACACATTGAGAGAAAATACGGATGAAAAGTTTGACAGTCGTATGGCTCTCTTCATTTTTTGAAATGATTTAAAAAACAAGCAAGTCGCATTAGATCAGGGATGTATTTTTATGTATACACATAGCAAAAAAGTGTAACAGCTGTTTTCATTTTACTTTGTTATTGTCTTATACCGATCATGTAAAGGCAAAAAATATAAATCATACGACTTTTTTGTCATACGGATGGAATTTCATTTTACTTTTTCATTAGACTTTACGTATGTAAAGTATTACCGTGTGAAGTGGGCTTTAGTAGTCTTTTCGTAGTATGTATCTAGTTGTCTCTTTCTTACGACTTAATAAAATACGTTATTGTCATTATTGGAATACTGTGATCACAATCACTGTTTTAAAGAACAGTGATTAACATATCACGTTCACTGAGAACAACGTTCTTCAAAAATCACTGGATCGCTCGTCTCTAATTTACACATGCTTGAATTTTTAAAATACCCGTGTGCCGCATTAGAAGTTTTCTACGTCCGTTGCTAAGACAGAGCACCATAACTGAATGACATTGGTTTTAATAGCGACTTGTATTGAAAAAAACTTTGAATCCAAACTTATTACAAAGTTTCTAGCAATTAAGTAATAAATCTGTGATATTTTCACCATCTTTTGGGTCATCTTTGTATGAGTTTTCCATATTAGACGACAATAAACAATGATTTATTTTACGTAAGCTGTTATTTCTCTGTTGAAACGCAGTGTAAACATTTTCTTGTTCATCGGTTATTCAGTTCAACTACGTCTCTAATAGGTATATACATATCTTTCGGCTTGGGTGCCCTGGCAGTCTGGCAGTGAGGGTCGTGGGTTCGATTCCCACCAGGAACTTCCTCAGGTTGTGTATAATTAAATATAATTTGTAATTGTATTGTAATTAATAAATAAATAAAATAAATAAAAAAATTTCGGTAAAAGTTGGAATACTTCACTTAAGTTGACTACATAAGAGGGCGAATCGATGTACGCTGTATTCAGCTGTATTAATGTGTTAGAGAGTGTTTATCGTGACGATAAAAATTCAATCCGTAATGTAAACATCGAGACCATTTTTTCGAAGGCTTTTGTAACTTCAATTGAAATGGCGGATCAATATTTTCCATCCTGAAAAGCGTTTCTTACTACCTGTTCTAATAAACAGTCTTATATCGCCATACTGTGATTTCTGTTAACACCGAATAAAATTAGTTTCGATTATTTTTGGTTATAACCCAGTCATTTGCAGCTAGTAAAAAGCTGATAGGCGCATAATACTGGATTTTAATAACCTTTTCATGGTGATAAGCAAAACAGACTGAATAAATGACAACTAATTTGACAGATGGAGCTTCAACAAGATTCAACCTTGTCACAAGGTTTTAGTTTAGACTATCTAACAATAATAGCAACGTTGTTTATTTTTAAATATTTGTTATGGAAACGACATAGATCAATCGACACCGACATTTAGAATGGCTTGTGGGCTAGATACTACTGGATACAGAACCTTATTAAATATTTTATAATATATGTAATTGTGTTAATATAATTGTAATATTACGGGTTAACTACGATGTACATCTGCCCAGTTAACCGGTTTATAAACTGTCCGTTCGAAGCCTTACCGGGAAATTACATTTGCAAGAATGTTCATGGCAAGAAAGAAGAGGACGAAGAGTAGCTTCTGTCCAAATTTTACGTCTCTAATGGCATGTATATAGACAGAAATTCTTTTCAGTACCTTACATGTATTGCAACATGGAGCTATCTGTAACCTCAGAATTACTAACTGATATGGAGATCCAGCGATTGCTAGTGCGAACCTTAAGACTTACAAAATGGTAAGTAGAATGGGCTGCGATGTTTATATTAAACTCTCGAGTAGAATGCCTGACCACTAAAGTATTTCTAGGTGGAAATCATGGCCATTTTGAAAGCGGCACAATTCTAGTTGGTTGGTGGAATTTTCCCTAAAAATTACTAAAGTTACGCGGACTCGGACGAGCGTCATTTCGAAATCCGTTGTCGTCATAACGTTGGATTGGGATTTTGTTGGAAATTTCACAGCTGAAGAATCAGTACGAAGCACACAATCTCTGATATGTTATAGAGCATAGGTATTGCGATTGTCGCAGCTAGTACAGAAGAAGACCTCGTGCGATTTTGCTAGACTCTGTTGAACTTGTATCGACAAAAATAACTCTGATGTCGTTTGTTCTTAAATCAAACGACCATTTATCGTACAATTTCAATTCGCGCTACAATTGTTTTTTTAATAGAGCGTTTGATACGAGGATTTTATATTTAATTTTTGATCTAGGTGGGAGCTTGTCCTTCAAGAAAGGTCCACCGCCTAACATTACCTAACCTAAGCCATCTACGTGAATATTAAAAAGTATTTTTTTTTTTTGTTTTTCTTAAATTTATCACACTTTTGTGCTATATTGTGCCTTATTGATATTTCCCATTTTGAATAATTTTCACATCTTCAAATACATTTTCCAATTGAATGATCAGAATGAATTCATTGTATTAGAAACTGTTAATGTTAATGGCTGTTGTGTTGATGTGCTGCTATTCTACAATAGAATGGACTATTGAATCGAAGTCATTTTCGGTCAGGCAAAATAAATGTTACTTTGTATTCGTGTCAAACAAACTTCAGCAATCGCCCTTTCATAAGCGATTTCTATTCGTCTGTTCTTTTATATTTTTTTATGATGCATTGAAAATTGCAAAATACGAAATACGAAATATGTACACTCGTATAAGTATCCTTTAAGAAGTATGATTGTATCATACAGTAACGTAACACGTGTTACAGACCACATTGGACCATTAACAAGTCTTTGCGCTGCCAGCATTCGTTGGCTGCTTCGTTTATGGGTTCGTGTTAATAACTGTAATAATTTATTTTGTGTTTTCTTTCATAAACAAGTAAAAATTAATTAAATGTTTTTTCACTCACCCTCTCACCCCCTCAATCCCTCCTATAGGGCCCGAAAGGAAGAAATTATTGAACATATCTGTAAATGTATCTGTGCAGTTAAGCTTGTGTAATTTATGACAACAAATAAGGCTGGTAAAGCATTGATAAACGGACTCCATGTACTCTATTCTTATCAATTTAATTAAATAATAGTGGGTGTTCATATGTTTGTGTATTTGTTATATTTTCAATTAAACATAACGGACTGTTATAATAATTAATTTCTTCTATCGAATGTAAAACATACATACATACAAAGACAATATTTACAAGAATTTCATCGAATCGATATTTCGGTAGATAGAATAGAATTTAATTTCAGTTAAAGTTAAAAATTTAATTCATATGAAATTTTTATATGAATTTATATCATAATAAATTCCAAAATCTATGCCAATGAAAACTTAAAAATATTCACAAAGTTTTTACTTTCTTTCTTACAATGTCAGGTCAGACATCAAAACGAAAATGTTAAAATATATGTATTTCTTCGCCGACTTCCCCTCAGCAGATTTCTGGCAATAACTCAGAGAGTAAATAAAATTGCTATGAAAAGTTTGTCAAAAATCTGTAGTTCGGAGTAGACTTTAAACTGTAGGTCCCACCACTCTGTATAAAATTAATACACACAACATAAGTGGTGTGAGAAGCTAGGTCGTAAACCTGTATTGAAAACACAAACCGATAATTTCTTTTGTTTTTCAATATAAAAAAGGTTTGTAAAGTGTGGCCAAAAATGCTCAGTACTTCACCAGGCTAACAAACGAACAGCACTTAAAAATGTGTAAGAAATATGTTTCTCTTCGATATATTCAGCCTCATCATGAGTGTCGTTGTCGTATCGTTTTTGTGTCGAAAATTAATCGTTTTGTTTAAATGGTACCACATTTGTCGAAAATCGACAAAATACAAAATTTTTTACTATTCTATTACAATTTTCGGTACGACGAGTGGCGTCAATAAATGTCAAATATGTACTACAAAATTCGTCGTTAAGGTTCTTGCTAACGACAAATAAAAAAAATTAATTAAAAACTATTTAAAAAAATGGATTTAACCAAAAAGTAAGTGGCTGTTAATTAAAAAATATAATCATAACAAATATTTTTACATTTTAACACTTTTTATCAAACATATGTAGATCAAAAATAACAAACACTAACTAGTTCACAAGGATGGTAGAACTGTTAGCACAAAATCCAAATTTGGCAAAAGGATACACAAGTGGAATAAGTAAAGTAAACGTAATGGAAGAGTGAAGCAAAATTGCCACAGTTGCATTAAGGCTGAAGAAGCCGTTTTATATTTCTGTATTTAAATTGTTCTTACTTTTTTGGTGATATAATATTTATGTGTGTTCCATCCATCTACGCAGCCTATTAGCCTTTTTACACTTAGCATCATCTTAGAGGAATGAGTGGAAGATGATAAAAATGAAAAAAGTTGTTTACATTTGCATCATCTCTCATCTTTCATTTTAAATACATAAAATCTGCTTATAATTAATGGAAAAAAATAAAATGGAAAATTCTTCAATTATCGGATTAATAATTGCACTTGAAGAGCAAAATCAAATATTAAAACAATATACGGATCTGCTTGATGTTATTATGGACAATGACTTTATTATGGAAGATGAAGAAATCTTACCAATTGCACGTGCCTCAAATCGACGAAGTTTTTGGTCATTTGTAATAATTTTCTTTTATATCTGTAATTCGTAAATTTGTTTTTAAATACACATATGTATATTTTTATAACTTTAGATTCGGTATGGAACTTTCTGGGAGAGAGACGTTCCAAATAGTAGTCCAGGATTTTTTAAAGAAAGCTTTCGAGTAGATAGGACAACCTTCTCATTACTGGTAAATCGGTTGGAGTGTTTAAGAAAAAAAGGACACAAACTGTCGGAAATCTATTCCATTAGAAAAAATGTATTTCATTAATTTATATACACAGGTATTCCCCGACTTACGACCGAGATAAGTTCCTGGTCATCGGTTGTAAGTCGATTAATTCGTAAGTCGAAATTTAAGAAATAAATTACATACTGTCCTACTAACTTTGAGGGTCAGGAGAAATGAAACTACAAAAAATTTATATTTACTTATATACATAAAATTTATATTTTAGGAATTCCCCGCAACTAGATATTTTTCTTTTTTAAGTATTTTCTATGAAAAAATTGGAAAAAAAATAGTCGCAAGTGCGAATAGTCGTAAGTCGAACGGTCGTAAGTCGGGCACTACCTGTACATTCAAAAATTTACTTACTTTGTTCAGTCCCGCTCATTTTGTGACGTTTAATTTTTTTATACATACAAACAAATGTCATTTTTTTTAGTGATGACACTAAAATTATCGAAAGATGATGAGTGGAACAAAATGAGATAGGAACATCTTGTGAAGATGATGAAAGATGACGCTTTTTTGCTCTGTATATTTCTTATGGGAAGATGTTGTCATCTTGCCAATTGATGAGAGATGAAAGATGAAGCTCAGTGTAAATAGCCTATATAACACCAGGGAAACAAGTTTTGTTGTAAAAATATTATCTAATTTCATATTTTTTATTTTTTTCTGTTGGAAAAGTAATCCATTCTTGACAAAATTCGTTAAACATAGCATCTATGCATTCATGAAACACTGCTTACAGACGATTGGCTTATACTGATGTTGAGTTCATTGCCAGCATCCTTTGGGTAACTTCCTTCAGGTAGAATTCGCATTGTTGCAGCTAGCTTCCAAATATTTGGCAAAAATGTTGACCTTATTGGTTTTCCTAATTTAAGAGTAATTCTGTCAAGAATATACTTGAATGCATCCTTATTGAGCCTAAAGTATCTAACAAATCTTAAAAAAGACTCATTGTTAACAATAATACATTTAATTTAATTTTTTATTTACTTGGAGTTTGGCATGGCAAATATGTTAGAATATTGTCTTAACTCCCTATGCATACTATTTAACTCAGCAGTACGAGTAGTATATTCTTCTCATTTTCAGAAGAAGAAAATGTAGCAACACTTAACATTTTATTTTAGTTGAAAATAGTCTTAACCCTAAGAGTACGGAGTGGGGTAACTTAGGTCCCCCAATCATAGTTTTTCTTGAATAACTTCGCAAATAATTTGTTACTGTCTTTTTCCCTTTAGGTAGTCTAATTTTATTTTGAATACTATATAAAAACTTATAAGTGGCATTAAAATATCAACCTGTTTGTAATTGGAAGGTAAGTTTTTCGTTCGGGGTACCCAAGTTACCCCACGTCGTACTTTACGTTACAAATTTTCGTTGCTTTTCTAGGACCAAAAATGGAAAAATACAAAAAAAAACCTATCCTAGCGACAGATAGAAGACTATATATATGACATTGAATACGATCCTAATGATATAGGATTAGATTGGAATAGTGACAATTCTAATTATATAGGTAGTAATTATGTAAGTGAAGATAGTGAAACAGAAGACGAGATTGAAGAAGAAGAAGAAGAAGAAGAACAAGCAGAGGATATTCTTCCGGATATTGATGAAATTGAAAATGATGATGATTTTCATTTGAATGCGGAATATTGCACCGCTAAGTCTGGCAGAGTTTTGACTTTGAAGCTATTTCCACCAACGCGTAGGTTAGCATGCAATATTGTGAATGTTACCACAGGAGTAACTTTTTACATGAGTGACGCTAGCGAAATTGATGAAATATTCAACCATCTTATAACACCGACTATCAAAAAGAAAATCTGTCGGCATACTAACGAAGAAGCCAAAAGATTGTTTGAAAAGTATAATGAAAAACATCCTGAGAGGCAAAAAAAAAATATGGAAACTGGTAACTGAATGTGAATTGGATGCATTCCTTGGAGTACTTATTAAATGAAAACAAATAAAATAACAACTTTTTACTCTCAAAATAATATTTTTAGTTCTTTTATGCTAACATATAAACAACAAAAGCCCATTTTTCTTTGGGGGACCTTAGTGACCCCACTCCGTACTTTATGTCAAAAAACGAGCTTCGTACTCTAAGGGTTAAATCAAAATAATTTATATTTTGTTATTTCTTACCGCCAACAGTTTATTTTTTGACATGAGAATTTTGAAACAATCTGTGTTTTTTCATCTATTACAAAAAAATTTCGTTGTCGTAAATTTTACATGATACCGAAAAATATTAAAAACGCCAACGACTACGACAGCTGTCGAAAAACGACTTCGACACTCATGATAAGGCTGATTGTCTTTAGCAACAAAGCTAACTTTCGTTTCAATGGGTACGAAAGCAATCAAGATTATCGACTTCTGTGTGAAGAACAGTCATTGGAAGAAGTTCAACAAATTCCAATATACCATGAAAGATGGATTGGTGGCATCATTGGAGCTCACTTTTTAAGAATGATAAAAAATTTAACATTATAATTAGCAAGTATCAATGTCTATAGTTTCAATAGAGAGGTGCTACTTGCACACATGGCATTCGATACAATAAACTCCTAAGAAGCGAGTTTGTTGAGCAATTAATCGTAGCTTACGAAACAGCCCATTGGACACCAAGTTATGTCTTTCATCTCAAAAGAAAAATTTTTTTTTGGTGTTCCTGGTATACGGATACAAGTCGGCCACAATTTCAGTCTTGAAGTGGACAATACAGCTGAAATACCGATAGGTAAAGATTCGTCAAATTCGAAATCAATGATACACAACCGACGGCATAGTAGCGAGCAGCAATTACATTAAATAATCTGTAATATATTTTTCCGGTTTCAGAAGTAAAATTAAATAAAACGTACATTAACAATGAAACTTTCATTTTTAATATAATGACTGCACCTTGCCATTATGTACGAAATACAATGTCATCTAAATGATCATCTCAGGATCGGTTACAGCAGTCGATCCTTTTGAGTGATGATGATTAGAAGGATGGACTTGCTAAATAATATTTAAACTTAATTAAGAAGCAACGAAAACGTAATCATATATTTGTTATATTAATTGTTAATAAACTGTGTAAAAAAATATGTGAAAAACTTCTGGCGTTCAATAAACGCAATTATTAAATGCGAACAATACAGCAGTATTGAACAAACGAACAGTATGATGCAGGTTATAAGAAGGACAGAAACTTTACTCTTCACCGTAATAGATATTTCGCCATTTGGCACGAATTTCTGATACATGCTTACTAACTTGATTGCTCATTACAACTCTTTAGTCGGGATTACAAACTTACTTCTCACACCACCCATATCGGGTGTATTCATTTTACCAACAGCTTAACATTGACGCTGAGTAATATATTTGAGAAACTTTGCATCGCTAAATTATTTAGTCATCGAAAGAAATATTTGCTTCTCAGAGCTGGAGTTTGAACGACGGGTTCCTCAACAATAATTCACTAACAATGTTCCGAAATTATTGGTAAATTATATTATAGGCGACAACGAAATTTTATATAGGCGGGACCGTATAGTATATTCGGTCCAGTTTGCTATTCAGTATGACATACATATACCACAGACATGCTACTAAGCATTCAAACTTAAACTTCCGTCTTTGCCGAAAATACCGTTTTCATGTGATTGCAACACTCAGAGATATTGTGGTTAACTAGTAGAAACTCGGGTATGAAGATGGATTTTAAATTTCTTTTGTACTATTCACTTCTGGAACCAATATGGGATTATGCTACACTGTTATAGGGAATAAGCTCGGCTTTTCAATAAAAAAAAAAAACATTCAAAGATGTCAAAACAAGATTTTAGCTACATAACGATCTAAACATTACATCAGTCAACGCGGAAATTCAAAATATGTACGTTATTGTTACTCAAATGACAACTTTAAGAATCTTGGCCATTAAAAAATATCCGTTGGAAAACGCACTCACTTACCTCACACTGTTGACCACTACATGTGTTTTGGTCAAAGCCTAAGCGCAGTTCTTTATGATGCCGCTTCAACAAATGTTTTTCTATTTCATGTGATTGTCATAAAAAACCTAAGTTTTCATATGAGTTCAGTTAAAAAAATTTACAAATGAAGGTTATTTTTCTGCAGGATAACACTGCCATTCGCATTTCCAAAAACTCACTCCAATGGTTTGTAGAGTGCAATACATACATAATTGGTCATTACAACCCTTCAGTCAGAACTACGACCTAGCTTCTCCCACAGTGCAATACCCCCCTTATAAAATTGAATGAACGGTTCCGTTTTGAATCTGATGGGGAACCTCAAGCTTATGTGTGACATTATGCCGGATATTTGTCAATTTCCGTGAGACAATCTCCATGAAAACTTGTATGTTATTTCATTAGTGTCCGTTTATATTTATATTGTGGAAAAATGAATTTAAAAATTTCCAATAAAATATCAGAGAAGAACAAATCACATTTTTGATAATTTTTAAATCGTCTTCTAAGTTGCATTGCAATAAACATGATCTTAAATTTTAAATTTACCCCCGTAAAATGTTTCTTATACATTTAAAATAGAAATGAATATAAAATAATGAACAGAATTATTATTTAAAGAATACCTTCAAGTTATTACTAAATGCCAAGTTTTTTCCTAATTTAATTCCTTCATAAATCTGAACAACATGCCACCGCAGAGCCTTCTTAAAGGTTATTGTCTTTGAATTCAAATCGATTTTCCATACAAATTCATACAATGTTTTCCAAGGCAAAATTTAATATCGTGAATGGATGGAATTATGGATCTCGAATAAAACAATGTAAAAGTGTAAAAATGTATTAACATACATACATACATACATCTATTGAACAATATAAATTACTGTCAGACACAGATGAAAACTTATGGGTTAAATGGCCAAATAACAGCCATTGATGGAGACGATAAAAATCTATGAAATTAATTTCAATCCATTTCTAACTGGTTACATTACATTCTCTTTGTTGCTGTTATTATAATTTTTTGTTTTTTTTTTCGAATATCCACTATGAATAGTCAACAGACAGATAAACTAATGGACAGAGACAGTCGACAAGGACGAACATTAATATTGTAAATGAAAATACCAATGGTTTGATGGGATCATAATAAACGCATATGTTTGTAATTACAATGTGCAGGATGTCATAACCAAAGGGCATAAATGCAAACGATTTATTAATTCTCCTTCTAATACTCAGCCGAATGACAATGTATCTCAGCCGCCTTTTCCAGTTTGTTGTCAATAACAAAAAAAAAATCTTTAAAAAAAATTTTGTTCGTATATCAGAAGTTTCAGATAATGAAGTTAATATAGGGAAGCATTTATTATTTTTACATTTTCGATTTTGCCACCAAAAATGAGAAATATTTTGTTATTAATTACTGAAAAACAAAGAAATTAACGAAAATCTTAAGATTCATACTGGAAGGAATTACAATTTATTCTCAAGAACATAATTGATCGATTTTTGTTTTGTCTTCTCGTTCTCATTTAGATTTTTAAGTCCATTAAATAGGTTTCTACTTACATACCTTCTGGATTCCAATGTAAAGTGCAGTCAAAGAAAAAAGTCTACGTACACCGGTGAAAGTAAACTTTTTTCCAGTTGAATTTTAATTCATTTACAATCAAGAATGTTTGAAGAACAAAACGAATATGAAAGTATGTATATAACATATACGAATAAAATAAAAATTAGCGGGAAAAAGAGTCTACATACACCGGTGTATGTGGACTTATTTCTTTGACTGTAAATAAAGTTCTATCAAATTGTAATGCAGTATCAAAGATACTTATCCCCAAGGATGCTAAGATTATACCGAAAGCCTAATTTATTTGAGAAATATTTGACAAGAACCAATATAAACTCTTAAAATATTAAAATAAAAATTCTAATGCTGTCTTAAACTTTGGATGATAATAAGTGTTTTGATTGTTTCTTGACATATGTTAAATTAAACTGTCATTACATACATATATTCATACCAGAGATCAGCAATGAATCGTATTTTCGCTACTCATAGGTACTTAAGAAATTTTGAGTATGAGTGAGTCAAGAGTATTTAAATTCAACTACTCTGATTCATTCATACTCGCTACAATATTGATTTATAAGTATAGGTTGCAATGAGTATGAGTACAACGTTGACATCAAACTCATAACATTCGATTCATTGTTTGATTCATACGCCTACTCATTCAGATTCATAAATTTAGAAAAATACTTATAATACTTACGAATGATTCGAGTCACTCGAATCATTCATCAAAATTTACAGTAGTAGTTATTGTTGCATTTATAAAAGAAGAAAAAAGAAAAGCCTAAGACAGCAAGCAAAGCACACACACAACCTTCTAGCGAGGATTGTGGTGTTCGTACTCGAATCATACTTATTTTGTGCTTCGTGTATATGTTGAATCATGGAGAGTCGAAATCAACAACATCGTGCATATTGTTAAGTATGAGTACGATGAGTATTTCTAACTTTGAATATGAGTAGTATGAGTATGATATTAAAATAAGTATGAATAGGTATAAGTAGCTGAAATTATAAGTATGACTCGAATCTTCTCATCGTTTTGAATACTCGTTGCTGATCTCTGATTCATACTGAGTGTATTGCCAGGACAAACTTCAGAATGTTGCTCGATGTGCTTCCCTCTTAGTATGCATTAATGCTTCATAGTTACCAGAAATGTGTTCCGATATTTTATATTCATTGTCACACAATATACATACATGTTGGACTTGAAGCAATCTCCAGTCTGTTTACAGTGCTCTGTCAAAAGAGCCGTTATCAAACACAGGTTGTCTATGTATAGTCTAATGCTTAACTAAAATTTCCTTTTATTTTAATTTCCGAACAAAAGTTTAGATAGCCTCAAACCCACTTAGTTTAAGAAGAGTCTTTGCCTTTCTTTAACTTTCAACTTTTTTAACATACCTTTCCAAACATGAGCCACAATTCCACCACAGAAGTGTTCTGGCCCCATCAAAGGCGTGGAACCACACATTATTTTGCATACCTAATAGATTCGACTTCCCCAGACATCTTTAAGTGGTCTACATCTGGATCTTCCGTTTGGAGGATACCCGCCAGTTTTCTATGAGCTCGAAATATTTCATTCTGGGAACAAAAAGCTACTCCTGTTCCAAGATCCATTCTTGATCCATTTGTGTGCCCCAAAATAGTTCCTCCTCTTTTAAAAGAATATGCAGCTTCCAGATTGCGTTAAAAAGCATTTACTTCCCTTTGTTAAGAAGCCTGCTGTCAGCTAATCGATTCCTTACATACATAATTGGTCATTACAACCCTTCAGTCAGGATTACGACCTAGCTTCTCACATCACTTATGTTGTGTGCGTTAATTTTATACATGAGTGGCGGGACCTACAGTTTAAAGTCGACTCCGAACGACAGATTTTTGAGAAGCTTTTCACGGCAATTTATTTACTCTCAGAATTTTTGCCAGAAATCTGCTGAGAGGCAGTCGCCGATAATAAATATATAATATAATAAATATACTGGGCCATTTTCATTGTGAGATTAAATTTGAATGAATTAATAATGTAATTAAAAGAATTTTTTAGTTCCTTATATTGAATACCAAATAAACTTTATTTTAAACAAAAATATTTATTTTATTTTCTTCCTTTTTAATAAATATTAACCAAATACTGATGTAATTTCATGGTGGGCCATTTTCACTATGATTCACTGTACGTTAGCGAGGCCTCATCGTTCTTCTGCTCAGGCTATCCTCATGAATATGTCCAGTACATATAATGTTTAAGAGCACTATGAACATAACGCTGGCCTACCTAAAGTTTTTTGTGATGTTTTTGTAACACAGGCTATTTCACTTGCCTGCCTGTTTGCATGGAAAACACAAACAAAAACACTCAATTTTGTTTGTGTTTCCCTTATCAACAGGCAGGCAAGTGAAATAGGCTGTGTTACAAAAACATCACATTTAACTACCGCAGTTGAGTTTATTCTCTTACAGGATGTACTTATCAGAGATCAGAAACGAGTATTCAAAACGATGAGAAGATTCGAGTCATACTTATTATTTCTGATACTTATACGCATTCATACTTATTTTAATATCATACTCATTCTACTCATACTCAAAGTTGGAAGTACTCGTCGTATTCATACTGAACAATACGCATGATGTTATTGACTTCGACTCGTCTCTACTTAACATTTACACGAAGCACAAAATAAGTATGATTCACGTACGAACACTACTATACTCACAAGAAGATTGTGTGTATGCTTTGCTTGTTGTCTTTGTCTTTCCTTTCTTCTTTGTTTGTATATGCAACAATAAAAAAATAAATGTAAATTTTGATGAATGATTCGAGCCACTCGAATCACTTATAAGTATTATAAGTATTTTTCTAAATTTATGAATCAGAATGAGTAGGCGTATGAATCAAACACATTTCGAATGTTGTAAGTTTGATGTCAACGTTGTACTCATACTCATTGTAACCTATACTTATAAATCAATGCTGTAGCGAGTACGAATGAATCAGAGTAGTTGAATTTCAATTCTGTTGATTCACTCATACTCAAAATTGCATGAGTGCTTATGAGTAGCGGAAAACCGATTCATTGCTGATCTCTGGTACATACATATGTAATATACTTCTCTATGTTGGCCTGCGCGATGAAGTAGTCAAATAGTAAGTAAAACTTAAGAATCCGTATTCAAAAATTTAGCAGCCGTGAATTTAAAAATGTTGAAGTATTTACAAAGCACTGATCAAATTTAAAAGTAATTTAAAAAAAAACACTTAAAAAACCAATAAAAAATTAAAAAAAAAACACCTTAAAATTTTACCTGGCTGATTTCGATAAATATCACATAAAATTTGTCATTATATTCTTAATAAACGGACATCTTAGTGAATACAGATTTCACTCTTTGAAATATCTGTTCAGTTCGGTTTTTTTCCTGAATAAAGGTGTTGTCTGGCTTTATGTTGTAAGTACAAGCATTTAGTTGCAACAACGGGACAACGAGAGTAAAATAAAATTGATATTCCAATAATCAATGCATTTGCATAAACTTGTACATCCTATCAAACAAAAACAAACAAAAAAAAAAAAATAGTGAAAAATTCGTAACAACAAAACCCTGAATGAATTTCATGTGTAGGCCTTTAAAATTCAATGCAAAACACAAAAGAACGAAAGAAAGAAAGAAAGAAAAAAAAAACAATTCTTTTTGCAGAGGAGTTGAGTTGAGTTGAGTGGAACTGAGGTTGTGTGGTTTAATATCCGTCTAATGGTTTCGTAATTATACCCTTGTTAAATGTGTTGCATTAAATCATTCTACTGATATGAATGACCATGGCTGGCTGGCTGGCATTGATACATGCCTTGCTAATATATTTTTTTTTTTTTGTTCTGTTTTTTCTATTTTTCTATGCAAAACAGACAAAAAAAAAGCCTCCTAGTACAACAACAATAAATGCAAAGTCAAGGCGTAAATGGTTTCAACACGGCTGCCAACAATAACTAAAACCAGTCTCTACATTTTTGATCGACGTTCCTATATTTTAATATTAAACGATACATTTTTGCTTATTTGCGTTCATTTTTTTTTTTTTTTTTTGTTTTTGTATCGACAGTTGACTTTTTTTATATTCGTATGCGTTCGTTGTAATGTTTTGCATATAAAATCATAACTTTTAGTTCAGAACCCTACAACTCTATGGAGAAATGTATCATGGAAAAATTTAAGATATTTAGTCGGGGTCTAAATCAGCGTTGCCGTTTTGGTCCAATTGGACCAAAATTAGTAGTTTTTATTGGTTTGTTTGTTCAAATTTTATTTATTTTTTGGTAGGAAAATACAATTAATATCTGTAAGATTTAAAGTTGGGAGTATTATTTATTTTTTCAATTTTCAGTTTCAATTTCATTTATTCTCAATAACATTATTTACAGGTAGTTCTTAAATTATTGATAACAATGAGATCAGGATTATATCCTCTACAGATAAAAATATTTGTAAATTATAAAAAATTTTGGGCGACATAATTAGTTTGGAGGAAAGAAAGTGCACAAAAACCTATTTGAATTTAATTTTATGTTTAGATAAAAACTTACTTGCTACTTAGTACTACTTAGGATGGAACTAACTCATTAATATAATGATATTCCGAATACGAACAACGTCGGTAAAAATTTTGTAATAGTCTGTCAAGTTTATCTTCTACCAGCTCAATTCTCGCTAGAACATGAAGCCGATGGGTCGAAAAATACCAATAAAGATTAAAAATTAATTTTAAAAGTAGTGACATTTTGCTATTTTAGCCCAAACAGGGGCAGCATAAAACATCGTCGGATGGAAAATGGATTTTAAGATAAGTTTCTTGTTATTAACGTTCAGTTTCGAATTACGATTAATAAACGGATATAATATACGAGTTAGTAAATTCACCTTATTAACTATATAACCTATATGCTCCTTGAATTTAAGTTTTGGATCCAAAACTACACCCAAGTACTTAACTTTATCTTCCCACTGAATTAAATTATTATTGAAATAAATACCATTCTGTGGGACAAAGCATTCCCTACGTTTTCTTGTGAAATATATTGCCCGTGTTTTGCCACTATTTAATAGTATTTTCCAGCTATTAAAATAATTAGATATTTCAATTAGGGCTCTTTGCAAATTGGATATAATTTCATCAGCTAAATTTATTTTTAGGTCTAAAAACGAAAATAAAATGTTTAAGTAATACCTTTTTTATACAAATATTAAATCAAATTTTCTATTAATTATGAGTAATTTTTTAAATAAAAGCGAATCCCTTGACGTTAATTTTCTTGACAAAAATAATAATGTAGATATAAATAAAAAGTTTTTGTAGGTACAAAAGCCGAAGTATTTTTGGAAAATAATTTAGATCAGGAAGATATACTCGTAGTGGAAATTAAATCAAATATTCTACAATTTTATATAGAATATTTAAACCAAATTAAAATAAGATTTGACTTTGCAAGAGAAGATGTAAAATTACTACAAATAATAACACCCAGAGCTTCCCAAAAACAAAAAATAAATATATTGCCCTTGATACTGAAATTTAAGAATTTAGTGGTTTGTGATCCAGATAAAATCGTAATCCAATGGAACTTACTTCGACTAAGTGATATATCCTTAGATATTACACTTAGCATAAATGAATTTTGGGACAATGTAATCACATTTAAAAATGGTTTAAATGAATTTTATTATGGTGATTTATGTAATTTTATTTTTAATTTGGTTTCTCTTCCACATACTATAGTTCTGCTGTTGCAGAACGAAACTTTTCACAATTAAGTTTAATAAAAACAAAACTAAAAAATAAGTTAGGTAAAAGCAAAAAAAGATCTCAATGATACCTGAATATTATAAATATAATTTTTGTTATATAATATGTAGTCGCCGTAGTTTAGTAGGTAGTGTGTTGGCTTATTAGACGTAAAGCCCGGGCTCGTATCCCAGGTCAAGCATCACAACAAAATATGAAAAAAAAAATATTTCTTCGGCGACTGCCTCTCAGCAGATTTCTGGCAAAATCTCTGAGAGTAAATAAAATTGCCATGAAAAGCTTCTCAAAAATCTGTCGTTCGGAGTCGACTTTAAACTGTAGGTCCCGCCACTCATGTATAAAATTAACGCACACAACATAAGCGGTGTGAGAAGCTAGGCCGTAATCCTGACTGAAGTGTTGTAATGGCCAATTACAAAAATCAAAATTGCCTGAGTTTCTGTGCTACTAAGCGTGGAATTATTATATCCGGGAAAACTGTAGGTCACCAGAAATAATTTCACTTACAACTATTATTTGGAATAAATTACACAGCCCTGCATGGGTTTTGCAAATAAGATGGCTCCAGGTGTTTCCGAAGGCATTTTGCGCGCTGATCACGAATCTGGGTTCAAAAACTTTCCATCACGTCAGGTTTTCGAGAAAAAGGGGGCTGAAACCCCTAAAAATAGCGTTTTTGGCCATTTTTGAAGAATTGTAGAGCTAAACACTGAGCCATTTTGAATTTTTTAAATCTGAATTAAGATCTGTAATCAGCGACCCCAAAAACCCCTAAGTAACAATTTTCAAGTAAATCTGATTAATTTTTAAGGACCTCCGTAATGTGTTTCTTTTTCTCTTGCACCCCTTGACATAAACCCACCCCCTACTTTAAGGGTGCATGCAAACAATTTAGCTTTGGACTCTTTTTAAAGAGCAAAGATCAATTGTCAATTTCAGATAATAACGATGGTTCTAGCACGTCAGTGTTTAGCACTACAATTCTTCAAAAATTGTCAAAAACGCTATTTTTAGGTGTTTCAGCCCCCTTTTTCTCGAAAACCTGGCGCGCAAAATGGCTTCGGAAATATCTGCAGCCATCTTATTTGCATAAAAAAATCCAAATTTGCAGGGCTGTGTTATTAAAAAATTTGTCTCGAAATTGAAAAGTGGACCAATAACTATCATTTTCAATGAATAGTTTTTTTATTTAATTTGATTTTTTTTGATTGCTTTTCAAAAAAAAAATTAATTTCAATTTAGAGTATCCAGACTGATAGCAGTTTTAACCAATAATATTCCTTTTATACGGCATTGCATTTGAATTGGTCAACACAAAGTGGATAAAATTACTGCCTTGCCTTGTCCTATATAAACTGAAGAAGAATCTTATGGTGTTTTCTTTTCTACCAAAAAATGTGCATTCTATTAACGCAAAATGCAATTTTGCGTTTGTTTCTTAAAAATGTTTCACCCTCTGAAAGGGTGATATGTTTTATTCTAAATAATTCGCACTTGCCAATTGTGGAGGGCATTGCATTTTATGCCCTGTATAAATCGAGAGTACTGATAATGCCCTGTAAAGCAGATGACTTTTGTTTATTTATAGGGCTACCAGATGAAATTTAAAAAAAGTCGCCTGGTATTGTTATCCAATTTGAAGTTAATTTTTTCATTGTTTTGTGGAGTAATTTTAAGGAAATATTACATTATTAAAGCTATATGGTCAGCAATATAAAAAATTGCATTCAATGTTAGAACAGTATTAAAATATTTTTTTTTTTTGTTATAAAAAAAAGCGTGCAAAAAATGAAGTCGAAAAATTTGCGATCTGGCAACACCTTTGAACAAATTGGCATTTCCTCATTCATTTTCTTAATAAGTGGTAAGTAAACACAGGGCATACCCTTTTTTAATATTTGTGTTATGTTCTTCTCAAATAAAAAATTACATTACAACAGGGTTGGTCAAAATTTTTTTAATGCACCTTGTAAGAGGGTGACATTTTCTTTGTAGAAAAGAAAACACCATTAATCTATCTTAAAACTTTTCATTGACGGGTACTTTACAAAATGTACCACCACGTTCATATGTATGTTGCCGTCGCCTATTTTGGCGACAAACTACTGATGGCACTCGTGTAAGATGAGCTTGTAAAAATACTTTACAAGTTATCAAACGATGTTTCTGTTTACTACATGTCAGAACATGCTGTGATGCAACATTGATAACTACTACACCCAACTGTACATTCCATTGTCTTTGAGCAGCAGAGACATTAAGAGAATTGTGAATAAAAACTTTTCAAAAGTAAATATTTTTCATATTTTTATTAAAAAATTTTATTTCGGATTTTATTTCTGTTTCTGTTGCTCCTCTTTCGTATTTGCCAAATAAAAACACAAGTCCACATGTAGTTGTGTACACGTACTATTTTATATTTTATTACTTGCCATTTCCGTTTCCTGTTTTATTTAAACTTTTCGAAAACTCCACTACAATGTGTGCATATATGGAATCGAGCTTCAAGTGGAAAGGGACTAAGGATTTGTATTCACCCACATGGCTCTACTAAATAATGTCCTTTAAATCCCAAATCCATACCATTATAAATGCAGTATACATAAGTAGCTTTCAAATGTACACCGTTGTATGGGTGTCCAACAACAAGGATGTGCAGACGAACAAACATACAAAATCATCAGATAAAAATAAAATTTATATTCGAATTTCCTCTGCACGTTCTTATCAGTCAGTGGACCCTTCCAACCATTGCAACAACGGATGCAGCAGCAACAACAACAACAACTTGTTTTATGACCTGCATAACCATCCAGAACATTGGCATTCTCATATCCTGTGTATATTTTTGGATTTCTTTTTGGTATTGGTTATACAGGGTGTTCAATACTTCTATGTGTTGCAAGAATGTTTTAAGTTTTTCCCCAATTTATTGCGTTTAATTTTAAATTAAAATAAATCACTACAGAAATACACTTTAAATTAGTTGATTACTTTAAGTAGATTTTTTGCAATTTCAATTTAAGCGAACACCCTCTACTAAAGAAATGAATTCGTTGTGCAATGTTTGAACGTGAATTTTTGTTTTAGTGGGAAGGTAAGGGAAACGAAATGCAATGTTTGAAAAAATTTTTATTTGCATTGAATATTTTTTTGAATTATAAATACTACAACAAATAAATACAACAAAAGCATGAATGAACAGTATCTGTGAGTAGTGCATGCACTCAAATACCCATTATTTTAATTTATTTGTATAGGGTATGCCAATTAGGAATATCTATCTATCTATCTACTCTGAAGGAAACATGTCTACAAGTGTCTCCAAGTCACCAGTTTTGTCGACTATATTGGTGACGTTGTGATCGAAGCGTCAACAATTATTTAATTTGCCTTTGATGAGAAAAAAAAATTGTCAATTGTCAAGAAATTATAAACGTTTAATAAAAACACAATCAATGTTATATAAAAATAGAAGTAGTGAAAATGAGACAATTATAAGTCCAAGTGTGAATTGTGAAAATTTTGTGTAGCCTGAATGTTCTGTGTCGTCTGAAATAGATTTTCCAAAATGTAGTTTAAAAAAAATAAAAGATAAAAGAAGATAAAAAATTGGTATATTGGACGCAATTGTTAAACAAAATGAAATTGCTTCAAATCTTATGGAATTTTTCCCTATCGACTCTGAAGAAAAACTGAGAGAATTTGATGCTATTTTGAAAACTCATTCAGACCCATACGGAAGTATTTACTTTTATTGTGGAAATACTTCAACGAATAAAATTGCATTTTTTGTTTATATTCAATAGATTCGATAAATGAAATCACTCCCTGGGGGCAGAACGAAACCTTCATGAAATATTTGGCCAAAATATTATCATGAGTTTTAATGTTGATGGCTCTTTTGGCAAAAAGAGGTTGCGCGAATACTCAAATGTTTTTAAAGCCGTAATAAGTAGGTTAGAGGACGTGTACTTGTCCATTGTGACAAGTACAGT
Source organism: Sarcophaga caerulescens (assembly GCA_927399465.1). NCBI lineage: Eukaryota > Metazoa > Arthropoda > Insecta > Diptera > Sarcophagidae > Sarcophaga > Sarcophaga caerulescens. Next base: position 19,799,365 of record OV656868.1, on the reverse strand, counting down.
ACCCGGAGGTCGAATTGACCCATTGTACTATTTTTTTTTTTTTTTTTTAAGTCCAAAAGAAAACTAAAAAAAAAGTCCAAAAGAAAACTAAGCCATAATAAGTAATAAATGCATGTTTGTGTTCTCATAAATATATGTAATATTTTAACAATTTGTTACGTTTTTTTTAATATCCAGATGTAATATCAACTTTCAGTGAAAATGCGGACAAAACACTTAGAGCAGCATTTCAGCGCCATAAGAAAAAATATTTCAAACAAATGGGTCACAGCAAAACCAAAAATAATGAAAATCGTGAAGAAGACGACTCTCCCAAAGAGGATTAATAATTTTACTTAATTTTAATAAAACAAAAACGTTATTTTGATGTTTCTATATAAATAATAGAGAGACTGAATTAATAGTACCTTTTTAGTTTTTATATTTAAATTTAAAAAAAGGCTGTAACAATGAAATCGTACCTTTTTATTTTTTTTAATAAAATATCAAATATTTACAAAAATTGAAATTTTATTGTAGACTTTTACTACAGAAAAGTACCAAAAGTGTAGACTAGAACTGCTAAATTGTACTATTGATTCACTGGTTCCAATGTCTACATATGGTCCCAAAAGAAGTACCTAGTCAATAGTACTAACGTCAGTAGTAGATTTTCAATGACACGCACATGTTAAATGTCTATAGTAAAAAGCATTGCTTGTCATATAATAAGTCAGTAGTACTCGTGACTGTGTCAATAGTAAGTCAGTACAGTTTCACTATTGACATTTCCTTCAGGGTATATATGTATATAAAAGTGGATGTGTGTATGTATGTAACGTATGAACTCCAAAACGGCTGGGCCGATTTTTATAAAATTTTCAGGGAATCTTCAGAATATTCAGGCGGGTAACACTGTGAAGTCTGATTTTTTATTTCCGGTCTGTGGGCGGAGGGGCGTGGCAAAATCCAATTTGTTTGGTGTATGTACCTTATAGAATCGTAAACTATGCATTTAATCATGTAATGATCTTTAGCAAAGTTGTTGCGCATGTGCCGGGAAAGGTTTCTAAGTTGGTATGACTAATTTCCGGCTGGGGGAGCCACTGAAAATTATTTAAAATCAATTAAATCGTAAACTGTGCATTTGATCATGTTATGATCTTTAGCAAAGTTGTTGCGCATGAGCCGAAGAAGGTTTCTAATTTGGTATGACCAATATCCGATAGGTGGCGCCTCTGAAAATTACTCAAAATGAATTAAATCGTAAACTGTGCATTCTTTAACAAAGTTGTTGCGTATGAGTCGACGGAGGTTGGTGCGATTAATTTCCAATGGATGGCGTTACTGAAAATTATTCAAAATGAATGACAAGTAATTGGTCGCTTTACACCTCAAGCACGGAAGAAAAGAGCATTACGAGCCTCAGAATCAGACGAGCATTGAGACTGGAAAATCTTCTAATATATGCCGCTGAGACCCGTTCGCTTGAACCACTTGAACAACGAAAAGTGAGATTAGAAACTGATCGAATGCGTACTACTCAAGCCCGTTCATCTGAATCATAAGGACAACGGGAAACAAAATCAATAAAATGATTCCAAAATTAATTGGACATTTGTGTAATGTTTTTCCTTCAAATTTATTTTAGTTGGTGGCGCAGCAACACGCGCATGGTACAGCTTGTTTTATTATATTTTTGATTTTTATAAAAAAAAATTTTTGAAACAACAAACTTTATTGAAATAAGTTTTCATTACGATAATACGCCAAAGGATAAATGTTTCTTTAAGAACATAGTCAAAAACTATAAAATCTTAAGCCTATGCTTACCATTTAAATGGACCCGTCAAGTAATAATTGTTTGTATCGCATGAATTTTAGCTGCATAACTATGGTTTGACAACTGAACACGTCAGACTGCGTTAATATTTCGTAATGTTTGGCGATTTACGCTATATTAACGCTTCCAATTCGTGGGAATGCGATAAAAAAAAAATAAATCTGGTCTCGAGGCTCATAGAGCATTTGATCTATTTTATGGTCAACATCAGATCAATAGGTCATCATAATCATCCTAGTGAGTAAACAGTTCGTGCAGTTACTGAACATTTTTTCTTTTCGTCTACAAAATTTAGTTTGTAGAAGAATTGAAATCAAATTGAAAACTCTCATCATTCTTTTTAGACGCTTCCCACTCCGACAGCAAACTATTTGTTGATCATCTAGGGATCCTGGATTAGAGATATCATTTATTTTCATTTTCTTTTTTGTATAAATGGAGGAGCATGTTTTGAGCAAGTGGATAATAATGTCAATGGCTTTTATGTACACACAGAAAAAAAACCCAATGTAAAATTAACATGGAAAAATGTTGATTTCAAATCATAGTAAATTTTCGAAAAAATTTTTAATAAATGTATTTTTAACTTTGTTTCACATTGAATCAAAAATAAAAATGTTAATTTAATCTCAGAAATAGCTGATTTGACATTTTGCACTTTAAAATAAAATTGTACATATAAGATTTAACATTTTATAATGTTAAAATAACATTTTTCAATGTTGATTTAATATAATGTATTTTTATAGTAAAAACAAAAGTTTTTAACGTAAAATCAACATTGCGTTTAGTTAATATAACATGTGCCATTGTTAATTCAACATTATATTTACATGTTTCGATGTTGAGAAACATGTTGAAACAACATGTGACAATTTTAATTGATTAACGAATAGCGAATAAAATTGTTTAACGTTAAATCAACAACGCTGTTCAGGTTAAATCAATATTGGTTCATGTTAAAACAACATTTACAAATAATAGTTTTTATATAAATTATAAATAACATCGGTTCAAGTTAAACCAACTTTTGTTATGTTAAATCAACATCATTTAATTTAAAATTGACATTGATTCATGTTGAATCTACATTGTATTCTGTTAAATGAAACTTATACCATGTTGGAAACATTTCGAACAAGATTGAAACAAAGTTGTTGAATTTTCAATTAACATGAAAAAAAGTTGAAATGAAATGAAATCATGTTGAATTCTGCAAAAAGTAACACTATTTAGGAACATTAGAAACTTTTCATTCATATATTAGTAAAGCTTGAATAAGTGTTGTGGTGTATTATAAAATTATATATTATCTGAAACTATAGCCGAAAAAGTAGTTTCGTGGCTACAAAATAAATCTAATATTGGCTCAACATCAACTCCAATATCATCTTTTTCATCATCAGTTGGAAGTTCAAAGCTATCTAAGGTAAAGTTTGAAATTATTTTTTTCGTTTTTATTATTAATAATTGTTTTACGTTTAATTTTAGAGTCTAAAGCAAATTTTAGAAGAAAGCCTTAAGGGGAAATCTGTAACTACTTCTTATAAACAAAATGATAAAAATTGACCGATTCATTTCGTGCTGAACTAATCAATATAATTTTGGAGGATGTATTTGATCACGAAGTTAAATTATCACCAAAAGATATGCCAATAATAGTAGACGAAATTGTCAATAACTTCCCCAGTGAAATAAGAGTAAGTTTTAATTAAAAAAATAGAACAAAAAAATTTTGCTTTGTTTCGTTAAATAGGAGTACTATTTTATACCACGAGGTAGAAAAGGGAATCCAGGAGGTAAATTTTGAGGAAAATATGTTAACCAAAAGGCAAAGCGTGCACGTTCATCAGTTAAAATTGAAGAAAATACAGATGCTTCAAATTCCAACTCTCTGATAGTTAATTCTGAATTAATAAACGTTATATTGTATTTACAGATATGTATGTATATTTAAAAACAAAAATAACTTCTTTTTATTGGGCGGGCTTAATATAAGCAGAAAGTCAATATGATTTTCATGTTATTTCAAAACTAGAATCCTTTTGAATTAACATGAAAATTTATGTTGAAATAATATGTTTGCATCTTATTTCAATATGAAATTCAGAGTTGAAATAATATGATTTAATGTTATTTTAAACATAAGATCATATTGATTCAATGTGAGGATCATGTTATCTTAATACTAATTAATGTTGATTTGAATGGTATCTTAAAGTAAATTCAACGTGATCTCACATTGATCCAACATAAGTAGCAATGTTGTTTTATAATGTTTTCAAGTTGTTTTTAATTGAAAAATAGTTATTTTTGGTTTACTGTAAAGTCATGTTGAATTAACATGAAACACCTATGGAGCAAAATCATAGCTGAAAAATGTTGATTTAACCTTGTTTTAGGCGTTTTTACAATGATTTTTTTCTGTGTGTATCCACTCATATAACCATGCACTCTTTAACTTTAGGTTTTTGCTGCTTGGCCCATTTTATTTGTCATAACTTTTCCGCTTAGAAAATAATCGTTTATAGATACATTCATTAAAATAATCCACTGGCATGAGACTTGTCGACGTAAAAAAATGAAGTTGTACTACAAATGTTTTTTTACAATATTGCTACGAGACTAAGATTTCTTACTAACAGAATAGATCTTGAATCTATAATCAGTCCCTCGCATACAGCTAAAGGCCGTAATTTGTCAAATCGGTTGTCTCCGTAATCTGAAGATATATTAATTCGTAATGTTGTTCAAGGTGTATAAATCCTGAGGCACACATATCTTTACTAAGGAAGCAGGGCATTATTTCATCACAAAATTAGAAATTCCTACTGCAACCGATCAAACAATTCATCTGTTTTAGAAAAGTAAATACAAAGCTTGTGTATCCAACTGATAAACATTTTTTTAGAATAAGAACAAATTTCTCGTAGGTAACTCATAAAATTCAAGCACAAAAACAAAGTCTGCAAATGAAAACGATGCCATCTATTGGCATTAATTGCAACGAAACTGCCGCTATTAACCTCAAGGTTACATTACATATGAGTTCATAATTAATATATTTTTATTATATGTAAGTTTTCCATGTTCCATTGAATATTTCTAATTTAGGATTTCATTAAATTCCATATTTATTATTATCATGTGATATTTGTCATCATGAAATTTAAATTTCTGATTTTGTAAAAGAGTTATTCTGATACGCCAATAAATGGCGTTTCTGTAATGATTGAAAATGTTTTCTTCGAAATTTCGAACAATTTTATGTTGTTGTCATAATATCAGGAATTTATGTCCAATTAATGTGGCATCTACATACATACATACGTATGGTCAGAAAAAAAATTTTAATTAACAAGACAGTTTTGAAGAAACACTCTCCCTCTACTGGAATTGCTAGAGACCAGTCATGCAACTCTTCACAAAGTTAATGAATTTTTATGCAAATTAACACGCATAATTGTAAACGGTTTTCAATAACACAAACTACCGATTAATTACTGTTGTCAGTTTCTTAAACGATTCTAATATTTTTCAAATTAACACGAATTCATCAAGAATCGTATAGCACACTGAAAATTCTTCTTTCTTTAAGACATCCAGTCAATCAAGTTTCGTTATGTGTAATGGCATTAATCTTAACGTGATTTTAACAAACAATTTGAACAAATTGAGCGATATAAAATGGCATATAAATGCTGGTAATTTTTCTGTATTAAAAAAAATTTGAAACACAAAACAAAATAAAGAATAAAACTTTTCTATTTATCTTAAAAAGTTAAATTAATGAATTCATAACTTTGATGTACCAATAAAATTTGATGATACATGCAATAATATGTAGAGTACATCATATTTTTACATAAATATTATATAAATTATTATTTCACTTGTTACTTAAAATACTTAATCCTTTAACTGTTTGTGCCGAGTATACTCGTCAGAGTGAAACGAAAATATATTCGTATAATGTTGAGCATACCTCCTTCGAACTTGATCATATGTGTGGACAGTCAAACAGCAATCAAACCGTTGGGTTTGTCAAATCAAAGGGCGTTAGGAGTTGTGTGGACTCTCTACACCGTATATGTACTGTGAGCGTCAAAAGAAAGTGTACAATTCAAAAAAATATACATTAATAAATTACCGTTAATTTTTTTTCAAATTATTTTGTTGCCAGTTTTTAAAATTGAAACAAGAAAAAAAGAATTAGAAAATTTTGGAAATATTGTAAAATTTTTTCAGGCACTCTCCTTAAGTGGAAAACTGGAGTTGAGATTGTTAGAATTTTATCCATAGTGTACACTTTCTTTTGATGCTCACTGTACATACGTTGACACAAGACCCGCCTCTACTAAGTTCCAAGCCACTGTGCCATAGAGCAAGACCTAAAGACGAACGAACTGGCACGAAAGGGATCAGAGTTGTCTGAGGAAGAGACAATAGAGGGGATATATGTATGCATGCGCCTCTACAAGAATACTTTTCCAACTTGGAAAAAGCGGCATAGAATTTAACAAACCGTGGATGGTCCAACAAGCCTGGTTGCAGAATTTCAAAACTGCAATATCCAGCCCTAAACAGCAAGAGAACTAGGGAACTACTTCAGTTCGACAAGAGGACGGTTTGCATTCTAACAAGAATTCTACCCAATCACTGTGATATTGGCAGTTTGGCTGACGATCTCGATCTGATCCATCAGGATTACTGCAAAAACTGCCATGATGTGGTGGAAACGGAATCGGTACATCACCTTTACGCGAGTGCGCTGTGCTGCAGAACAGACATCAGTGGTTTTTGGCTGACAGAACGTTTGAAGACTAAGGGAACTGGTCGGTTTCATCCAGAGCTGGTGGTGGTTGAAACCCACTACTAAGGAATCATGACAAGGAGGCTTTTTTTTTTTTTTTTTTTTTTTTTTGGCGTGTGAGGTAGGGTTCAAAATGCCTTCGCACTTACAGTGACCGTCGTCAACTGCGTCGAGTGGTGCTTCCACTAAAACAATCCCTCCTCCTCTTCTGGGGATACTCCCTTCCCGGGACGGCTATCTGCATTACTTCGGGAAGGGCCCAGAACGACGTCCCGTTAGGGACCGTTGTCTACTCTCCCACGTCTGGGTACGCCATATTTAAAGCCAGCTTCATGCTATTGGCTCGTCTTCTCATGTATCATTTCGTTGTATTGTGTCAAGGTCGACCTTCTTCCTGCGGAGTACACATTCAACGTATCTTCTTACAGCGCTCCATTTCGTCTCGCTTTCGAGCATTGCGTCCACAATGTTATCGGGTGTAAATTCGCCAATTTGCTCTATCAACATGTTCTTCTCGTCTTGCCATTTGATGCAATGAAAGAATGTGTGTTCAGCGTCGTCATTCATTTCCTGGCAATAAATGCAGCCAGGATCAATCACCTTTTCGGAAATAACCATGACCCGAAAGAAACTGGCTCAGAAAAAAATTAATTTCCCCAAAATTTCGCCGTATCCATGTCTCTATAGACGGAATAAGTCTATAAGTCCACCTTCCGCTTGTTTCCTCGCTCCATCTACTTTGCCATCGCCGTAGTGTTTGAGATCTGAGATCTGCGCTACTAATGGCGAGATTTTCTCTCCTTGTTTTCCACGATCTTCTTCCCTCAAATGCCAGTAGGTCAATAGGTATCTCACCGACGATCACGAGGACCGCGGCGCCCGATACGGTGCGGTAGGCCGATGCAACTCTTAGTGCTGCTGTTCGTTGCACTGCTGCTAGTACTTTCCGCTTAGATTTAATCTCTAGCGCTTCTCCCCATATCTCGCTTCCATACAGCATTATCGAGTTTGTCGCCGCCATAATGACTTTTCGTTTGGCCTGTGTTGGTCCGCCAATATTTGCCATCAGTCTGCTTAACATGCCCGTTAGTTTCGCTGCCTTGGTAGCTGCATGCTGTATTTGGGCCCAATAATTAAGTCTACAGTCGAGTCTCAGGCCCAAATATCTGACTGCTCTTTTTGTGACTAGTGACACATCACCTATCTGCATACTTATCTCGAGTGGAATGCGAGCCATTGTCATCAGTATGACCTCAGTCTTGTTTTTTGCGAGCTCTAGACCGTGGTCCTCAAGCCATATCTGAGTCCTTATCATAACCTGGTTCAGTTTTCTCCTTGCATCCTCAATGTCGCGCGCTGAAATGACCGATACTATATCATCCGCGTATCCCACGAGGTATGTGTCCTCTGGCATATCTATACCTAAGATATCGTCGTAGCTCAGGTTCCCTGAGCTGCACCAGACGTAATCTCTACGGCTTTTCGGCCATCGGGTGTAATGACAAGGAGGCTTACCTCCCACTAGGTGACAAAATGGGCCATATAGGCCTCACAGTGAACTTACCTGTAAACGGCAAGCTACCTGCTAACCTAACCTAAACTAAGAGCCATTGTATACATACAACAAAAACAGTGACATCACAAACATATTACAATTGAGCTTTTCTGTAGAGGTGATTAACACTTACAGCCTTAATTATTTTTATTTCTTCCTCAAGTATAAGTTTATCAAGCCTTGGTTCTAAAGACAACTTAAAGGTAACTTAAACGAATAATTACTTAAATTATTATAATAAACAAACAAAATGCCTAATTAATTGTAGCATATCAAAATGTGAAAACATTTTGTTATTTTGTTATATTTTTATACCGCCCGGAAATTGATTTTGCAATTTAAAGAAATTTTCGAAGATATCTCAATAAGGACGTATAAAGACGTATACGTTAACTTCCCTTTTTTTTTTGTAACAAAAATTACTTTCTATCAAACTCATTCACATATGAAATCTTATCATCATACCAAGAAAAATTGTGTACAATTTTAAATTCAACTTTTATTACGATTCATTACGAAAGTTTATTTTGTATTTTAATTTAAAACAATAACAAGAAGAAATAAAATAGAAACGAAATACTTTATTGATGTCTATTAAAGATATTGAATTAACCCCCCACTCCCTCTCTCTTTCTCTCTCTCTTTCTCTAACTCTCTTATTTGTTTACAAAACCAGCAGCCAGCCTGGTTGAATATTTGCATACGTTTCGGTACAAAATGTTATTCATTCAACGCAAAAGGTGAATGGTAACCAGGCAATACATCATGAAGAGAATCATAAAATAAAATGTTCAGCTTATTTTGTTGTTATATTGTTGTTGCTGTTGTAAAAAGTAAGTAAAAACACCTGGTTTTAATTAAGTTCTCTCGATATCAACAAAAAAAAACAACGGAAAACAAAGTTTCAACAAAACTTCAGTCGTTTACAATTTACAATTGAAAATAAAATGAGAAATAAAACAACAAAAATGGTAGCGAAGAAGAGAGAAAAACGCAAACGGAACGAAAAGGTTGGTTTCAATGGCGGCTTAGCTTCCGGCGGAAAGACAACAGATATTACTGTACATATTGTCTATGTACAGGTGACAATGAGAGAGAGTTTGTGTGCATGTGTATATTCAAGTCTAATAATTTATATTCTATAATAGACTCGTGTCCTTAACACAATCTAAATAATTAAAATATGCAAATACACTATAATCCTCTCATATACAAACACACACACACACATACACATACTTTGTGAATCTATACTACCCAGCAAACATTGCAATTGGTTTCTACCATTTACATTTGATAAATATTACTTTAATATTGTGTGCGCATTATTGAACTACAATTAAGTATAAAGATTCAATTTTGCACGCTGTTATCATAGTACTTTAATTTATTACTACCTAGTACATTTATGTCAAATGATATCTTCTTCAAATATTTAATGATATCTGTTTGAATGATTTCGATGAGATGTCGGCATAATTACACTTTTTTTCAGTATTTTACTTCAAACATTGTCATTGTTAAGCTTGTATTATGAATAATATTTGCCCTTAAAATAGTTACTTTGAAATTTCTTGGAATTTAAAAAAAAAATCATTATACTGTAGGCTTTATACCACCTTTTGTGTAAATTTCATAAACTTGTGTTGATTTAGAGCTAAAAGATAGAACCTGCCGCCATGTGGTTGTTGCAGTCAAGCACTGTTTTTGTGATACTTGAACACATTTTTATAATTTCAGTCGAATAGAAAGAAACATTTCTATGTGATGCAATCATGAATTCAATAATATTTGCATAACTAAAATTGTTTAATGTTGTTTTCTACTTAAAAATTATTGCTGGGTATAAACCAGTAGTCAACTTTAGCTACATACTGTTGCTGACGATATACTTCCTTCGTTTCTGTTGACTTTTTTGTTTTAAGAGCACCTTCATCAATGGTCCAAATACTGAGGTACAATGAATGAACCACTGATCCGATTTGTATAAATTATTCATGGCAGTAAAATTATACTCATTTTATACTCAGGTTTTAAAACTCTTTGCAAAATATACTTTGTCGTACATAAATTATTGTTTTTTTAAACGGCAATTCTACTTTTCGTTTTGCACACCCTACAGACCAGTCCATTCGAAAGGTTCATAGAAATATAATTTAATTTACTATACCATGTCGGCTAGCCGCCTAGCAATTCGAAAAATTGTAATCACCAATATTTATGACTAGATGACCTGTTCGCACCGTTAGTTGTCATTTTTGTAACATAAAATGAAAATAATTAATAGAAATTTTATTAAAAGTATAAAAATATTAGAAATCATAATATATCACACATATTTACATACATACATACATACATACATATGTTTAAATGCTTTTATAATACTTCTTTGAATACAATGTTAGAGGTAATGACATGATAATCGTTAACTTTTTGCCCGTACGAATCCTTAATACAAACAAAAATATCTTTAAACGTACGCACTCGAGAAAAAGCCACGTCTAACTGCCCATGTGAAAAGACCGGTTCTGATAAATACAATCCTACCTTTTGAAGGGTTTGACCTTGTTTTTCTTAAAACCTTTTTAACTGTTAAATATCAGCTGACACTATATATATGGGCAATTTCGTGTCAAGTGACCCAATTTTTAAAATCGATGTCTTCCGATTTGGATGAAATTTGCACCAAGGTTAGTACTATTGGATAGTTGGCCAGACACAAATTTTCAGCTCTATCAGTCAAGAACTGTCGGAGTTAGAGGGGGTCAAAGTTGGACATTTTGGTCATACAGGGTTTTTTTAAAATGTGTGTAACTTTTCACCTATTGGTCCTAGCAAAAATTTTCCAAAGGATATTAGATAGCTATTTCTTCAATCTTTTTTTTTATTTTTTTTTAAAAATTAATTTTTTTTTTTAATTTTTTTTCAATTTGGGCCCTTTTTTTTTTTTTTTTTTTTGCTTAAAAGAAAGCTTATAAAATTTCCTTTAAGGCCTTCATAATCGCTGAATGGGATGCGAGTGGGATATCTATCAAAAAAATTATTTTTTAACTCAAGAATAAGATTTTTCAATATTTGGCACATGTACCATTTTCATTTTCCCCCATTTTTTTTCGAAATGGAGTTTTTTTTTATTTTTCCTCAAAAGAAAACTTAAACCATTTCCTTTAAGATCTTTGTGGGCACTTAGTAGCAAGAGCCATATCTATAAAAAAAATATCCGAGGCCCTGTTGTAAATCCTAACCAAATCACGATTAATGTAATCCAAACAAGTATAAATATTAATTAATTATTATTTTTCTGATTTTTCTACAATTATTCGCTCATTTTCTAAATCGCCAATTCTTACTTCCTGTTAAACGAAATACCATAATAATCGTGTATATAATGTATGCCCTAAATAGTAGTCTGCTAGTATCAGTGTCACCTTTTTTTTTTTTTTTTTTTTTTTTTTTTTTTTTTGAAGAGTCGTAAATGTTTACCTGGCTGCTGAAAATGAAGCAATAAATAGAAGTATTATGTTGAAAAGCAGTAAATAAAGTAAATGACTTTCTGTGGAAATCATTATCGAGTATCCATGCATTCAATACCAGAGAATTTTTAAGATGCTACGTTAACGGAGTTACGTACACAAGTTCGTCACCGTACTCCTCCTATTGATGACTTTAAAGAGTCGTATAACAATATTTACTTGAGTCATAGTATGGATGCAGCGGAGTATAACCATTTTCCAAAAAAATAACTGTAAATAAAGTGAACAACATCATTCACTTGCTATTGTTGAATTGTAAACGTGGAGGCAGGCAGTCAGTCATTGTTCTCCTTCAATGATGGCAATTGAGTGCTTAATTATCCACATCCATCCTACGGCGACTTGTGCATTTAGAAATGAAAAAAAAAGGATTAAATTTCATTGTCGTTAAGGAATTGTTGAATTGTTTTTTTTTCTTCTGTGTAATCAAAATAAATATAATGGAGACAAAGGAGCAGACATACATAATTAAAAAATAATATTATTTTACTATTTATTTATTTATTTCGCTTCGTTTCGTTGCCTTCTGTTTCTAAGTAAATTCATTTTAAAATTTTGTAGACTGATGCCTTCAAACAGCATATTTACTATTTGTTTTTTTTATTTTCTTCCTCTTTGGATGCAAAAATAGAAAAAAAAAAATTTTTTTTTATTCTTTAGAGTTCAACATATGCGTATTAAAAAATAAATAGAAAAATATTTTACCAATGCTGAATGAAGACCATAAAAACATACCCGGTTGGAAATAGTAACGTAAGGAAATCCTTTCATAAAATCTTTAAAAAATTACAATAAAAACCAATACATCAATTGAACACTATATATTCTTAAAACTGGGTGTTAGCTTAGGCTTAAGGGTAGATCACCGTTCACAGGCACCGTTCACTTGGTGGCCCATAAGGCCCATTGTTTTACCCAGTGTGAGGTAAGCCCCCTTGTCATTATCCATCAGTGGTGGGTTTAAATCACCCCGACCTCGGGATAAAACCGACCACTTGCTTTAATGACACGTTCACTGCTGGGTATTTTTTTTTTTGTTGGAAACCAGCACTCAGGGGATGGCCCCTACTCATGCAGTGCATTGTGCAGGTTTATAGGAAAATGGGTTATAGAAAGATGGAAGAGAGGGAGTAGTGTTTGTGGACATCTCAAGATGCGAACAGCAAGGAAACGAGTTGCTGCTAGGTGACTATAAAATGACCAGTGCTATACCTTCACCATTAGACAGTCTACAGCAATCGTCCCCAAGAAGCCCGCACCCTTTAGTCCTAGCTTCTCACACTACTCATGTTGTGTGTGTTAATTTTATACATGAGTGGCGGGACCTACAGTTTAAAGTCGACTCCGAACGACAAATTTTATTGAGAAGCTTTTCATGGCAATTTTATTTACTCTCAGAGTTTTTGTCAGAAATCTGCTGAGAGGAAGTCGCCGAAGAAATATTTTCGTTTTGATGTCTGACCTGGGATTCGAACTCGGGCCTTCAGTCTAATAAGCTACTAGACCACGGCGACTTCGTCTACATCGAGGATCTTTCGAATAGTATAACGTATTCATATAGCCAGAACTTTCAAATAGACTCCATTATGCGTCAGATGCAGGCATAACAACAATTTATTTTTATGTAAGGGATTATTTGATGTACTTTTTAAGTTGGCCGATACTGTTAGCATTACCCACATTAAACTGATCATTCTATTTATAAAACTTTTCATTGTTTGCACCAATTTATGTATTGTAGTTTAAAGGTGACTTCTTGACTTTACAATCAAGCATTTCAGTTGGTCCTTCCTTTGTTATAATTGGGCAATTCACACAAGCCGTTGTATCGTTGTATTAAGTGTATTGTTGGGCGATTATACAACAGTGTATGATTGTTGTTGATAATTTTCATGTAAAGATCCGATACACTTATACACATTTTTTTCATATGTTTTTCAAAAGTTGTATTGGTTTCGTGCTATCAAATTGTGTGAATGAAAAAATTGTGTATATGTTTTCATATGTTTTTCAAAAGTTGTGTTGGTTTCGTGCTATCAAATTGTTTGAATGCCAAAAAAATACATTTGGAATACGAAATAGACAATACAGCATAGCATTGAGCGTTCACAAACAACCAAGTGTATTCAATACAACATACACGATACAAAGTCGTGTGAATTGCCCAAATGGTTTACGTATCGTTGGATTTTTATGCTTCACAGCATCAACATAAGAGATCTGACTGAAGGTTGGTGGACATGTTTAAGGATATTTACCTACATAAGAAGGAACTATTTTATGGAATTGAACTAAATTCGTCGCATTAGCCTGGATGAAAGCTGTGGTAGTAACTTGTAAGATGAAGTGTTTGACGAATGAGTGCCACGTTAATTGGTTCCATTGAGCACGTCGCACACAACTCTTATAGTGGGGTGCAAACCAGAGATCAGCAATGAATCGTATTTTCGCTACTCATAGGTACTTATGAAATTTTGAGTATTAGTGAGTCATTAGAGTATTAAAATTCAACTACTCTGATTCATTCGTACTCGCTACAACATTGATTTATAAGTATAGGTTGCAATGAGTATGAGTACAACTTTGACATCAAACTCACAACATTCGATTCATTGTTTGATTCATACGCCTACTCATTCAGATTTATAAATTTAGAAAAATACTTATAATACTTACGAATGATTCGAGTCACTCGAATCATTCATCAAAATTTACAGTAGTAGTTATTGTTGCATTTACAAAAGAGGAGAAAAGAAAAGACAAAGACAGCAAGCAAAGCACACACACAACCTTCTAGCGAGTATTGTGGTGTTCGTACTCGAATCATACTTATTTTGTGCTTCGTGTATATGTTGAATCATGGAGAGTCGAAATCAACAACATCGTGCGTATTGTTAAGTATGAGTACGATGAGTATTTCTAACTCTGAATATAAGTAGTATGAGTATGATATTAAAATAAGTATGAATGCGTATAAGTAGCTGAAATTATAAGTATGATTCGAATCTACTCATCGTTTTGGATACTCATTGCTGATCTCTTATTCATACTGAGTGTATTGTCAGAACAAACTTCAGAATGTTGCTCGATGTGCTTCCCTCTTAGTATGCATTAATGCTTCATAGTTACCAGAAATGTGTTCCGATATTTTATATTCATTGTCACAGAATATACATACATGTTGGGCTCGAAGCAATCTCCAGTCTGTTTACAGTGCTCTGTCAAAAGAGCCGTTATCAAACACAGGTTGTTTATGGATAGTCTAATGCTTAACTAAAATTTCCTCTTGTTTTAATTTCCGAACAAAAGTTTAGATAGCCTCAAACCCACATAGTTTAAGAAGAGTCTTTGCCTTTCTTTAACTTCCAACTTTTTAAACAAACCTTTCCAAACATGAGCCACAATTCCACCACAGAAGTGTTCTGGCCCCATCAAAGGCGTGGAACCACACATTATTTTGCATACCTAATAGATTCGGCTTCCTCAGACATGTTTAAGTGGTCTACATCTGCATCTTCCGTTTGGAGGATACCCGCCAGTTTTCCATGGGCTCGAAATATTTCATTCTGTGAACAAAAAGCTACTCCTATTCCAAGATCCATTCTTAATCCATTTGTGTGCCCCTAAATAGTCCCTCCTCTTTTAAAAGAATATGCAGCTTCCAGATTGCGTTAAAAAGTCCCTACTTCCCTTTGTTAAGAAGCCTGCTGTCAGCTAATCGATTCCTTATGTCACGAAATACATACATAATTGGCCATTACAACCCTTCAGTCAGGATTACGACCTAGCTTCTCACACCACTTATGTTGTGTGCGTTAATTTTATACATGAGTGGCGGGACCTACAGTTTAAAGTCGACTCCGAACGACAGTATTTTTGAGAAGCTTTTCATGGCAATTTTATTTACTCTCAGAGTTTTTGCCAGAAATCTGCTGAGAGGAAGTTGCCGAAGAAATATTTTCATATTTTCGTTTTGATGTCTGACCTGGGATTCGAAATCGGGCCTTCATTCTAATAAGCCAACACACTACCTACTAGACTACGGCGAATATCCAACATG
Source organism: Sarcophaga caerulescens (assembly GCA_927399465.1). NCBI lineage: Eukaryota > Metazoa > Arthropoda > Insecta > Diptera > Sarcophagidae > Sarcophaga > Sarcophaga caerulescens. The sequence continues at coordinate 19,783,579 of OV656868.1, read as the reverse complement.
AATGTAGAATCCCATGTAATATTCAACCAGTAACCAGTGTCCCTGTAGAATAATGTGTATCTTCTGGTCAAATTTAATTACAAATAGCAACTCATGGTCCGAAACGAAACAGGTGCATGCTATAACTACCATTAGTGGAATCGGATCATATTCAACCAGGCTACAAAATGACATCATCAGAAATACCTTCGATTGGAATCCGCATTTAGTATATTACAACACAATTATTAAGTAACAAATAAAATGGAGACTTATTTCCTACAGGATATTATTGTTTTTTTTAAACGTCTGCCAAACGAAAGAAAGTCTGTTTTATTTACTCTTCACATTTGTTTAAAAATCTTTTCTTTTTTCTTAAAAGTCCTTACGAATCCTCATGTATAACATAGCAATGAAGTAAATTGTTACAAACTAACATCGTATTTTATTTGCTTTCAATATGCCAGCAGTCCCAATATGTCTGCACTGAGAGAAGGCACTGAAGTCTATCAATGACTTCTTTACTTTACTTTACTCAATTCAAAGGAAGAACTCTTCTTGACGGTCACATTTTAATTACTTTACTTTCAATATTGGCAATTGGAAAAACTGTTTGTTTTTATTCTTTTTTTTTGAAGATATTGTGTAGATATAAACAAATAATTGTATACACGTTCTTGCTGCTCATCTGTGTAAATAATAAAAAAAATATTAAAAAGTTTAAGTTTTCTTACTTGAATTAGGAACGTTATTAAATTGCATACTTCAGGAGAGTTTTAATATTAAAGTAAATTCCAGAGTGTTAGTTTATATCGACGCCTCCATTCTATAATGTTCTTGCATTTTTAAATTCTACGTTCTCTAACTTAAATACTGTCAAAATTTGGTTAAGATCCGCCGATCCGTTCCGAACCTATAGGGAAAAATCTACTTAGAATACACATATAGTCGTATGTACTCGTAGCGTGAAAACTTTGAGAGCTCATAACTCAAAACACACTTTTTCGACTTAGAATGTTATAGAACGGAGGCGTCGATATGATATTTGAAAATTATACAGTTATTTGTGGATATATGTATGTATGTAAGGATGTTACTTCAGATTAGGTGGCCTCTCTCCAGGTAAAAATACGAAATTTTTCTGTAATACAGTGTGCGATGTACTGGCCAATCGACCACAAACGAATGTGCTCGCGAAATAGACGAGTGTTACGTAGGATGATTTGCCATTTAGGCAAATTAATAGGCCTACAACAGTGCTACCAACTTTCACTAAAATTTAAAAAGGCGACTATTTACGTCATTAGGAAGGCTTATCTATCCTAACTTACTTATAAAATAGTCAGCCTTCTTTATTCTAAATCCACACAATTCCCTCATGAATTTCAAGAATAAAGTTTTCAGTCCAAACGTTACTCCTCCTCCTCGGAGTGGCAACTCCTGCAGAAGTCACGAGAAGGGGGCTCCCCATGAGAGACCTCCGTCCTCTCTATGTTAAGATACGGCCAACTCAACTTAGAGGAAGTAGTAGCCAGGGTATGGGATTCAGAGATCAGCAACGAGTATTCAAAACGATGAGTAGATTCGAGTCATACTTATAATTTCAGCTACTTATACGCATTCATACTTATTTTAATATCATACTCATACTACTTATATTCAATGTTTGAAGTACTAATCGTACTCATGCGTATTAACAATACGCACGATGTTGTTGATTTCGACTCTCCATGATTCAACATATACACGAAGCACAAAATGAGTATGATTCGAGTACGAACACCACAATACTCGCTAGAAGGTTGTGTGTGTGCTTTGCTTGCTGTCTTTGTCTTTTCTTTTCGCTTCTTTTGTAAATGCAACAATAACTACTACTGTAACCAAATTTTGATGAATGATTCGAGTGACTCGAATCATTCGTAAGTATTATAAGTATTTTTCTAAATTTATGAATCTGAATGAGTAGGCGTATGAATCAAACAATGAATTGAATGTTGTGAGTTTGATGTCAACGTTGTACTCATACTCATTGCAACCTATACTTATAAATCAATGTTGTAGCGAGTACGAATGAATCAGAGTAGTTGAATTTTAATACTCTTGACTCACTTATACTCAAAATTTCATAAGTACCTATGAGTAGCGAAATACGATTCATTGCTGATCTCTGATGGGATTGTTCGCTAGCACATATTTACTTATTGAATTGAGTACTATAAACTTGTTTCTTATATAAGGATAAAACGCAAGAGCAAGAGAAACTGAATGTCTTCCATACGAGAGGAGAATAACCCCAGTGGGTTGATAGATAAATTCGAAATTTTAATATTCACAAATGATTTATTCATATCATCAATATTGACATAAATCTCTCGTGTGTAGTTTTTTTTTTTTGTTCCTTCATATACCAATTTTTCGGATTTCTCTCCATTTTTTCTATTGCTAATCGCTGAAGAAAATTTTCTTTCATAGAGACTGTGTTTAGGATGTTTGAAATAGTTTTAGCTTCCATATAGAATTAACTGCATTACGTTTCCTGACTATTGCCTTAATTTCCGTAATGAACCTTGGTTCTTTATTCGTTTCTCTGTGTTTAGCACAAACAAACAAACAAATATCGTGGAAAGAAAGAGGAAGTGGTCGACTTCGTAAATCTACTGCCCGCCAAGACCGTGAAATGGTAAAAATAGTAAAAGTTGTAGATGTTAACAATTATGCAAACGAGCAATTAGGGGTTTCTATTGGCGTCCACACAGCCAGAAACCGATTAATAGAGGAAAATTTTTTAGCTAGAAGACCAACCAAGAAGTCACTTATAAGTAAAGTTAATAAGAAAAAACGGTTTGACTTTGCTAGACGGTGTCTGCAATGGTCAAAAGAGCAGTGGCCCAAAGTTTTGTGGAGCGAAGAATCAAAGTTTAACTTATTTGGCTCTGATGGTACAGAATGTTGTTTATTTACAGAATTTTGTGAATATCTTTGTTTTAGGGCCCAACGAATGTAATTTAACCCATCAGAGCCAAATAAGTTAAACTTTGATTCTTTGCTCCACAAAACTTTGGTCGTTTGCATAATTAGTGACATCTACTACCGTTTTCCGATGGTCAACTTTTACTATTTTTACCATTTGACCACTTCCGCTTTCTTTCAATCTTATTTATTTGACGATATCGCGATGAAATCCAACAAACCGTTGATTTGTTGATATTAAATTGATGAGCAACTTCTTTCATTGATTTGCCTCTTTTTGCCAATGACCCTACAATGGCAAATTTGCTATCTGCTGACAGCTGTTTCTATTTTAAAATTCACAATTTGCAAAGTTTTCATTGAACTTTTATTTTAATTCCTCTAGTTGATCTCCTTTTACCTTTACCACATTGCGTTGCATTTTTTCTTCTCGCTAAATTTTTTCACTTTTTTTATAAATCGAAAAAAATTAAGTAGAAATTTAATTAATTATTAAAATTTAGAAATCAATGAATAAAAAAACAAAAGTGGAGTGGAATTGGATAACGTTATAAGTTTCGAGCCTCGATTAAATATCATACAACATAGCGTTGCATTTTTTTTTTCTCGCTACTGTATATATTTTATTACATATATATCACTAATGTAATATATATGTATATATATATATGTAATATATATGTATATATATATATGTAATATATATGTATATATATATATATATATATTACATTAGTGACGGCATTGTAATCAGTGGTGGCACTATACTATAATAAAACAGCAAAACTACATGTGTAACATCCTAAGCCTACATTCTATTAATTTAACCAGTGAATGTTATGAACTAGGGAGGGGCTTTGAAAAGCTGAATGCTTAAATCCGTGTATGGACTTAAATGTTGTAATATATACTGACTTATTACTATCATAAAATCTAACTGTGAGAAACAGATGAGGTTGCAATAATCGAGCTTGCATTGTAATTATTTTTTTTTTATTTATTTTTTATTCTGCACTTTACGCATCGCAAAAGTTGCAATTAAGCCTACATTTTACAATAATTGTAATTCTTATTCAATAATAAAACGATTATTTTAATAATCAATTAACAGCTAATTGAATGCTCATCTTAAAGTTTTAACACAATATAGAGAAGAAAATCCATACATTGCCCTCCAACTGCCCTTCTACTGTTGATAATTAAATATTTTCATTTGCCCAACTCTACATAATTGCCAATAAATAAAATGGAAGAGTTGTGTATGGTAATATGTACAATAAAATGAAAATACAAGAAAAAAATGAACATCAATTAATTAAAAAATAACAATTATATGCTGTTAATACCCACAAACCCAAAAAAAAAAAAAAACGCAAGAAAAAATTTATAAAAAAAAACTCCAAAAATAACATACGTAAATACTTTTGATTCAATTTATGTTGAAACTCATTAAAATAATTTATGGAAAATGATTAAAAACCACAATTGAAAATCTATTTTAAATGAATGTCACCACGAAAAGCGCACGCACTTATTATACTCACACTGAAGTGAATTGTTTTAAATTTTATTTTAATTTTTACGCTCGCAGCTGAACTTCCGTTTAAAATGGAACACAGGAGAAAATAATGCAATTTGCTTAACCGCAACAACAAACATTTCAACACAAATACTAACAATACAAACACATTCACGCACATCAAATATTTGTACGTCTACTTTTGTGTGTGTGGGTGTATATGAGCATACATACCTTTGGAAATTAATAAAAGCATGCCATTGATGCATATGAATTCAATTATTATAACACTACTTCGCTTTTTCTCATCCCATTACCATCGCCATCTCCCACCACAGTCATTAGACAACGAACTGTGTCCTCGTATAGCCAATCATTACAACATACACATACATACGTACAGACGTTTATGAAAATATAGCAAAAAAAAAAAGACTCAATGCCAAAACAACAACAAAAAAAGGAAAAACAAAAACAAATTAAATAAACGGCGCTACTTTAATGGAAACGATGGTTAACTTTGAATTGCCAACGTGAAAATGAATCGTTGCTTCTAAAGCCCCCATTTTCCCTCATTCGCTCTTTGTTAACCTTGTTAATTTTATGCAATATTCATGACACCTTCGTTCTCCCATCCAATAATTCCTTCTGCCGTTTTGCTTTAAATACCACAACACAGTATAACGACTTCGTGATATTCGAAAATTTATGAACTATAAATACGTCATAAAACAAACTCAAAAAAGCGGAGAAAATGAAAAGAAAATTTCACCAGAAAAGAGTGTGAAAAAGAAGGAATTGATTTTTAGCTTTTCCACTTTAGCTTTTCTGCAATCGAATGGATGCAATCATAAACGCTTACACCTGCAGATGAAGTTTTTTTTCTTTTTATTTAACGAAGGTTTTTAAACAGTACACATAGAACTTAAGATTTTGACTTTTCTAAAATAGTTCTTGGCTACCATAGTGTGATGTAAAATGATATATTCATACGTTTTCCACAAAATTTCAGTTGATATAATTTTAATTTAGATCGGCCTCAATTCAAATAATTTACGAAAAATATCGGATGTGTCCTTTACGGCCCGTAGTTGATCTATTCGAATACTCAAACCAAAAATTTCATTAGAAAATTTTTAATTTCAAATTTTTTTTATTGAAGTGATAAAGACTGGACAGGGTAGTTAAGTCTGCATTCGATTTTATTACTCACTAACAGCGTTGCCACGACCAAAAAAATTTTATAACCAAAATTAAAATAAAAAATAACCAAATAAGGAAAAAAATAACCAAAAAATTTTTTTTAAATAAATGTATTTGTTTTTAACAAATTTAAGGTTTAATACAAAAATTTTATTTTTTTCTGTATAGTTAACCTCTCATGCCCGAAATAAAACGGGAGTGGCTAAAATTTTTTTGAGTAGACATAAGATAGAGTTGACCTCAATATCAACTGACAAAAATTTCAATGTCCTAGGTGTCCTGGTTCAAGAGCTACAGGATGTTGTGTATAGGCAACATTGGGCAATGGTGTTATAAATTTAAATACAAGTTGATTTTATTTTCAAATATCGTTTATTTCAATTTATGTATGCAAGGATACAAAACAATTTTTTTGAGGATTGGAGCACAAGTGCACATTGCATCTGCTGCATTTACAGGCTTTCCAGTGTACATCTGCCCCTTGTTCCCCATTCCGCCTAATGATTATAACCATCAAATCGTAGGGATTTTGCAGGCTGTGCAACATGTGCTCTTTTATAGGGAATTGATTCAGAACCCGTAAAAGGAGCTGGTGATGACGGGGTCGATGGAGAAGGTGATGAAGTTCCTGAATTCATTGTCAAATTGTCAAAAGGAGTGATGATGGACAACCTCTCTTTTTTGCGACAACTATAGCTTGACTTGTACAATTCAAGCATCATGTCCGCAAGATCAACACCTCCCATGTACTTGTTGTAGCATTCTACTATACCTGGACGAGGTATAGTTATAAACTTCTTGTCTTTGCGGTACCATCTCTTGCATTCACTTGCATTCTTACTTGCATAGTTTGAAACTAGTTGTACCCTCTTATTACATCTTCATTTTCCTCGTCAGCCGAATCATCCCAATCAAATTTTTCAATTTCATCCTGTGTCCGACCGTTTGGGCGCATCTTAGAATGTGAATACAAAAATAAGTTTTTATTTTTCGAAACTTACCATAATACGCAACACTACATTTATAAAACTATTACAGACAAACCAAATAATATTTTCAAGCTGGATTTTTTTAACACGTTGACTGCCGCGGTAATTTTCAAAAAAACTAGCCAAAAATGACATTTTGATTTTTTCACATTAGTGAGTACGAGATAACTCGTAGTTTGGCTCCCTAGAAGGGAACGCAATCTACGTGTTATCTCGTAGTCGGCAGTCAACGTGTTAAATTACTCACCTACCTTTCATTATTTAGTTGTCGAACTTGGATTTAGGATGTTTTAATTATATTAATGTGTTTTAACACTTTTTAAAATAAGGTTTATTTTTCAAAATGAATTTGTCAATTTCGCTCTAGGGAGAATAACTACTAAGTGAGCACGTGCACAGCTGACTACCAACCAATTAGCTGTAAGCTTAAACAACACATGAGGCTATATTTTTTCGAAAGAATCAGAATAAAATATTTAAAATAGCTGTACTTAGAGGCCCTTAAACACAATGTTGCATATACGCAACATCGGGAATGAGAGGGTTAAACTACAAATAATAAATTAAGGTTTTTATTTATTTGTATTCAAATTTTTTTAATATTTCAATTGAACGTAATAAAAACGCTTAAAGAATTAAAACACTTTGCTAACGATTGCAAAGCTTATAAAGCAAATTTTCAAATAAAATTAAAGAAGTGATTGCTTTATTAACCATAATAAAAAAATAACCAAAATGAAGAAAAAATACACATTTACACATTACAAAAAAAAATAACCAAATTTGGTTAAAAATAACCAAAACGGCAACGCTGCTCACTAATAACTTTGGGAAAAAGTTATCGAATGCTATCGAAGCGAACTTCCGTTTGCTTTTATACTGTTATATGAGAATTAAAAAAATGGCACTGACAATTAAAAAATATTTAACAACAAGGCTTGTTTCATAAACCCTTTCATAAATTCTTGCTACTTTATTGTTTTACTTATGGATGAAAGCCTTAAGTTATTATCAATATTTGAGATTACGAGTTCATACGAAAGCCAAAAAAATGTTATTTAAAATAATAGTTTAGACTGTTCTTAGGTTAGGTTAGGTAAAGGACGGCGGACGTCCTTTAAATGAAAAAGTCCCACTTTGGCCAGCATTTGAGATACCACAACTAATATGCAAACCTTCCCTAAGGAACCAATCCGCTAAAATAAATCTTGCTATTGCAGCAACTTTATATTAGAAATTTATCAAGAATGTCAGATGTATAAAATGTCACTTATGTATAAAATTAACACACACAACATAAGTGGTGTGAGAAACTGCGGGCTTCTTGGGGACGATTGCCTGTAGACTGTCTAATGGTGAAGGTATAGCACTGGCCATTTTATAGTCACTTAGCAGCAACTCGTTTCCTTGCCATTCGCATCTTCCCCCCTTTCCTTTCCACCTTTCCTAAAAAACCTGCACAATGCACTGCATGAGTAGGGGCCATCCCCTGAGTGCTGGTTTAATAAAAAAAAAAAAAAAAAAAAAAAAAAAAAAAAAATCTAGAATGTCAGAAAGTGGGAAATCAAAAACCTCCGTATCTTTATAGAAAGATCAGGACACTAATAGCTGAGGTGAAAGACAATGTCCCCTTCCTCTTCAAACCCGTGTCTCTTGCAGAAATCATTTGACGGATAGCGGCTTGCCTATCAAAAGGACAGTGGCCCATGAGAATGGCTTTTACGCGATGTATGGTAATGCGATTTAAGTACAAAAGTGAGTCGGTCCTCTTACCATCCATACATGTATAACCTCTCTGTAAAACATGTGGATAATATGCTGTTCCTTCCTAAATCAAATTATCAGTAAGCTCTTCCGGGATTACTTGTATAATCTACAATGAAAGTTAAAAAACAACTTTTATCAAACATATTCTTACACAGAGATTTCCAACTTTGAATTTCTATTACAAGGCCTAATTTGAATGGAATTTAATATGTATTGCAGGGGACCTACAGTTTATAAATGAAAACTCTTTTTCCAACTATGGGTTACCAAATTTAATTTATTTCGGTTTTTAGTGCTACAGTTACATATTAGGAAGTCGCCGTAGTCTAGTAGGTAGTGGCCCGAGTTCGAATCCCAGGTCTGACATCAAAACGAAAAAATTTCTTCGGCCACTTCCTCTCATCAGATTTCTAGCAAAAACTCTGAGAGTAAATAAAATTGCCATGAAAAGCTTCTCAAAAATCTGTCGTTCGAAGTCGACTTTAAACTGTAGGTCCCGCCACTCATGTATAAAATTGACGCACACAACATAAGTGGTGTGAGAAGCTAGGTCGTAATCCTGACTGAAGGGTTGTAATGACCAATTATGTATGTATGTAGTTACATATTAGTCCGACGTTGTCAAATGGGACAAATCTTTTGAAATGTTGAGAGCACATGTAGTCTTACATAACATACATACATGATTAGTTTCACACCACTTATGTTGTGTGTGTTAATTTTATTCATAAGTGTTGGGACCCAAAGTTTAAAGTCGACTCCAATCGATAGATTTTTTGATTTTTTTTTTTTTTTTTTTTTTTGAGAGTTTTCTCAGAGTTTTTGCCAGAAATCTGCTGAGAGGAAGTCGCCGAAGAAATATTTTGTCATATTTCGTTTAATTGGAGATGCCTGACCTGGGGTTTGAACCGAGGGTTCACGTTCAATAAGCCAACGCACTACCTACTAGATCAAGGCCAAAAATGGCAAAAATTTTAGTCTTACGCATGATTAATAGTTAGCCACACATTATCTCCATGTCGCTGTCAGTTAGTGAAAAATGGCTTTCCGATGCATAGCCCATCGATAATTGCAATTAAAAATCTATCGGCTTTTACGACTGTAGTTGGGCAATTCTTGCACGAAATAAACCTTATGAGGGTTGAAAGCTTTCTTGTGTACATAATTAGCATTTACAGTTTAATTGTTGTTCGCGGATATTATTTTATTTCTGAAATCATTTTGTGCAGCGCATGTTTGCTATCCAAAAATTCTAGAATGCTAGTGCATCGAAAACGATACTTAATTTATAAAAATATTGTCAGTCTACATGGCGGAGTTGCAGCAGAATAAATTCTAATCATAAAATATACAATGAACTATAAACACTAATAAAATATTACGTACTTAATCAAGATTACAACTTAGCTTCTCACAGCACCTATCTTTCTAAATTTCATTTACTACCAGAAGACTTCTGAAGGTAGTTGACGAAGAGAAAGTTTTTTTTTTTCATATTTCGTATTCTTAAAAATATCTGGGCTGGGGTTTGAACCACAGGCTCTCATCTAATAAATCAACAGACTATGTACTATACTACGATAACTTTACAAAACAAAAGCACAAAAGCAAAGGCTGGATTAGAACTTTAAAGGAACTTAAAATTAATGCAGGTAAGGTAGGTACCTTCACTAAAAGGTAGAGGATTTCGTAACATTTTAGAGAAATTAAATTTCCGAATTTTTTTTTTCTAGTACCGCTCTTGAGTGCATCTGACTTCCACAAAGCATTTCTACCTTGTTTTCGTTTCTTTAATCCATTTTTGTTGTTCGAGCTAAGCAGGTAATTTGTCTGCTGTAGCAAGTCCTAGGACAACGCCTAGGTCCTAGTAACAACGCAAGTCCTAGAAAAAACGCAATCTGAGTATTTGGTGTAGTGGTGGGGAATCTTGCTGATTGTTGTTGATTTCTACCTCATTTCCCACTAGGTGATGTGATGTTATCGTTTTTTTTATTTCCAGGAGGTGAGAGGGCTTCTTAGATGGATTATATTTGGAGGAGGTGAAGCCACTTAATTTGAAATTTTCTGTTTAATTCCACTGGGATTAGAATTAAAATTTCAAATAAATGTCATAGAATCCAATGTTGTCGGTATTGGTTTTAAAAACGACAAAAATTTTGCTTTGGTGTCATGAAATCCAATGTTATCGGTTTTATGTTCGAACTAGAGTTATTGACGGTTTTAGGTGTCAGAGAAACCAATGTTATCGGTTTTGTTATTGGAAACAAACCGATCAGCAATCAGCTGACGGATTTTGATTTTTTTCTAGAAGTAGGATATTTTTGCAAAATGTAAGTAAATTATTATTTATTTTAAAAATGTATTCAAAATTTTTGTTTATATTGATTTTAAAACGTGATTTGGAACGTGAAAGGTGCTCTTTTATTGTGTCTAATACCACACAAAAAGCGTCTTTGTTTAGCCGGTAGTATTCTATGAACCTGCAAAGCAACTTTAAATTTGAACGCAAATTATAAAAAATATACATACGCTGTCTCAGGCAGCTCAAGCGGATTGCTGCAGTCTCGCAATGTTTTTTTCTGTTTTTCTAAACTTTCTTTCTCTAGCAGCAAATATCGAGTCCGCCATCTAACGTTTTTTTTTCAACTAGTGCTTATTTCGTGAATGGTAACACTTAGCTCATGTCTGATTTGACAGATAATTGGTTTTATCCTTCCGCTGAACGAATATGGTTGTGTATACGCTTGAACAACAACGCTAAGTGGGCCTGCGATCGACTTACAGAAGATGCCAATTTTGGCAAAAAATCATCTTTTCAGATGAAGCTCATTTTGATCTTGGCGGGTATGTAAACAAGCAAAATTGTCGCATTTGGGGCACAGAAAACCCGCACGCATACATTGAAAAGCCGACGCACCCAAAACGAGTCACTGTTTGGTGCGGATTTTGGTCCAGAGGCATAATTGGGCCATTTTTCTTCGAAAATGAGCAAGGAGTGGCCGTTACAGTCAATGGTGATCGTTATTGGGCCATGTTGAACGAATTTTTGTTCACAAAAATTGAAGAGAAGGATATTGGCAACATTTGGTTTCAACAGGACGGTGCTACGTGCCGAAGCTACACTCGATGTTTTGCGCCCTGTTTTTGAAGATCGCATTATCAGCCGCAGAGCTGATGTCGTTTGGCCACCTCGGAACTGCGATTTGACACCGTTGGACTATTATTTGTGGGGTGCCGTCAAAGATAAGTGTTACACCGACAAGCCAGAGACAATTGACGCTTTAAAGGACAATATTCGTGAAGCCATTGGCGAAATAAGGCACACAATCGTTAATGTGCTTAAAAATTGGACCGATCGTGTAGGCTACTGCATGGCCAGCCCAGGCAGCCATTTGAATGAAATTATTTTCCATTATTAACCGGAAGGATTGTACTTTCAAATAAAAAAAGAAATTTGAGAAAATATTCAGTAGTTTTTTTTAAAAAGCATTTTCAAAAAAAAAATTTATTTGGCGGACCCTTTATAAAACAACAGCAGTGCTCATTCTATTTATTTCTTTTATTTTTTTATTAAAACACTAAAATCCGTAAAATTTTTAACAAACACACTATTTATCATACGAAAAATTAAGTTTAAATTGTAAACAATAATACAAACGTAAGCAACAGCTGATTCGAATATCGGTTTTATTTGAGTTCGAAAATAGTAAAACCGACTTGGTTTTGTGACACCAAATGAATCCAATATTGGTTTTCAAAAACGACAAAAGGCAAAACCGACTTGGATTCTATGACACCCCTGATAAACTCCTCAACTAACATTTGATAATTAGGGCTGGATTTCATATACGATATGGATCGAGGTTTTTCATAAAATTACGATAAAAAAAATTTCTTGAAACGTTTTTTGATTTTAGAATCTAAAACTCAACTCACGATACATCGTAACACTGTGCCAGTGTAGAGAATATTTTTCGTGATTGTTATTATTCCTTTTGATTCTACAGAACCTTTTCGGATTATTGTTTTTGTTGTTTGCCGGTGTGGTTGACGTTACATTTACATTTTCAACTAATTTGCATATTTTTCTTTACCTACCGTTTATGCTGCCGTTGTCTGCCTTTGGCTACTATTATAGCGGCAGACTTTTATTCTTTACTTTTCTGTCCTAATGGAAAGCATACTTCCCTGCCATTTGGACCCACAACTCATGCCAAAAAAGAAAAACTCAAATTAAAAGTATACCTAAAGGTGCCAAAGCATAAAGAACCCGTAGGTGAGACTTAAATATGCCGGAGGCTACTAAAAGTAATTTATGAACTAAGTTTTATGTTGCGAGTAGAATTTTACTACTTTCTCTTGTTGTTTTTACTGCTTTCTCGCTTATTTTATATTGAAAAAATGGAGAAAAATAAGTTTTTTTTTTTTATAAAGAATGATTCGATTTCCTTTAATTTCTTTTCTTAGAAATCTAGGCAAAAGTTTTTTAGTGCCATTATTGCAAAGAAAAAAGTGACCATAAAAACCAAAAGCCTACCGGAATTGAATGCCAACATACACACCCCATCCCTTATACCTCGTAAAGAGGGTGAAATTTTAAATGTCGCTTAAAACTCATTTAGTTTCTAACGTTCTCCTCTTATAACTATTGTTGCCAACTTTATGTTATTTATGACCTGAAATCGTTTAAAAAACATTAAGAAATTGTATTCAGAAAGGAGAGAGAGAGAGAGAGAAAAATACGAAAAAATAATTTAAAAAAGTTGAAAAGAAATTGTTGCAATTTTTACTTTTGAACAAAGGAGGACGGACATATTCTAGGAATGGATTTTATTAAATTATTTTTTTTTTTTGTTGTTTATGTAAAGTAGAACTGTTCCATATACATTCATGAGTACGAGTAGTATTCCTTCGCAGCAGGATATTTTCATTTTGCCAAGTTATTGTTTTACTTTATTGCTGGTGCTGCTGGTGTTGATGTTGGTGTTGGTGTTCGTACTGTTTGTTGCCTGTAGTTGTTGAACAAGTTGTTGTTGGTAAATCCTGAATATTATTAAGTTAAATAAAAGCAATAACAACGACAACAACGCCATGAACAAAGTCAACGCCATAAATAAATAAATGTTAAGTGTGTAATAGTGATCTTCTAGCACTTGACACCTCATAATAGAATATAAAGTATACGCCACTTAAGACCCAATATCAACAGCAACAACAACAACAACAACAGCAGCAACAACAAAATTAACAACAATAACGGTAATAGCAGTGGCAGCAACAACCACTTTATAGTCCTTTTAGCTATTAAATAGGCAAACTACGACAATAACATCATCAACAACATTGTCTGTAAATTTGTGTGTAAATATTTGCGTAAATTTACAGGTGGTGCCGCCTTTTAATTTCATATATTGTGGCACAAGTCCCTGTGTTTTGTTTTCTTTTTTTTTCTTTTCTCTTCTATATTTTCATTAAGTTCTCTGTAGGTGACTTTAAACATTTAAAAAGCGTCAGGCTGTGGCACCAGTATCACTGACATTCACTGGCAATGTCAACAAAAATTTATTTTGCTAGCAACAAGGCTTCAATGACATTATAAAACAGATTTTTAATCTCGTTCTTTGTCATTCCTCAGATGGGTGTTTTATATTAAAAATCCCAACCTATTCAAATAATAAACGGATATTTTATTAAATAAAAATTATATGTCAATATTATTAATAATTGTTTGTATGCCATTGACGGTATATCTACTGCTAGAGCATTGTAACGACACGTTTCCGCTCGGATGCTGGGGTAGTTCAGCGGCGTCCAGTGGTTACATAAATAAAAGTCATTCTTTCGTAGATTCTAGGCTATTTATTTACAATTAATAAAATAACTTAAAATAGCTCAGTTACTATACTACGTCAGGATGAGAAAAGAAATGCTATGTTAATTTAATAAGCCCTAGGCCGGCCAAATAACGGTTCGTCAGTTAACAGTGAGTCTGGTCAACCAAAGGGGAATGTCAGGGCGACAAACAAACGGCCTATGCACAGGATGATTGTGGCCCTGAAACCTCTGGTGTCTGTCCAGTCACAGTTGCCAACGTTTTTCTGGCTCTAATCAAGTCTGGTGAACCAGAGGGGAATGTCAGAGCGACAATCAAACGGCCTACGCACAGGATGATTGTGGCTCTGAAACCTCTGTTGTTTATCCAGGCACAGTTGCCAACGTTTTACTGGCTGTAAACAAGTCACAAGTGTGGGAGAACCACGCCACCTGTGACCTGCTTATGTTTATTAGCTCAGTCGATGTCACAAGATCGACCTGCCTTACCAGCAACTCGTCACCAACTGCCCCGACCGCTGAAGACATGCTTGCTTTAATACACAAAAGAAATGAATAACGGATCGAACATGATCGAACCTCAGACAAGTTGTGTCCAACGTTACAACTCACCAATGTGAGAGCAAGCAACAATTGAATTCAGCAGAGAGGTCGTGTAGGTAAAATGAGAGTCGAAAGACAACCGTTATTAATAAAAAAGAATATTTCTAAAAATAGAACATAAGAGCTTAACAAAAATTAATATAAAATATTTTAAGCACAGTGGGGCTTGTTATGAACTTATGCTGAAATAATTACAATAATCTCATTTTAATATTAACTGCAGGTTATGATTTAGTATACATATAAATAATTATAAGTATATAATATTAGTTATTAGTAAATCCTATACAATGATGATTTGGTTGAACCGGTGGGCATACGTAAGTAGGTATGGTGTGGGCAAAAACAAGGTCTCCGACTTTTGTCGTCACAGCATATATAAATATACTCTAGGTTTCTGCTTTATGCATTTATGGTAAGAAGAGATGTCCTAAAAATTCTTGCCTTCTTTTGTTTTAAAAAGAAACCCATAGCTTTGCCTCGTGATTAGAAGAGTCATCAAGTCACTGATCTTGATATTCAGCAGTTGAAGTAATCTTCACATCCCAGAGGTCCCAATCACAGTCAATGCTCGTTGCATAAATGTCATCCGACGATATAACAAATGCATTAACGTTAGCGAATTTAAGCAATAAAATTTTTTGAAAACGAATGCTTGCGTACTTATTTAGTTGAACTCATTAACACGTTTGACGGATTCGACCAGACTTCTTTCCATGGCTTCTGCTTCGCAAGTCTTCGTCAGTAGATCACAGCAATTGAAGACAGAGCTTCAACAACTTATTACTTATAATACTACCAAAGACGACGTCGAGTAATCTTCACATTAAATATCCCATACGCCGAAATATTGTCTTCCAACCAACTTCTGGATGTAACACTCTGCACAGAATCAATGATGTCGTGCTCATTGTTGGTTCTCTGCTACTCAATTGCCATTTCATCTTCAAACTGCAATAAATAAATTTTGTCGCGCATCATTGAGGTATTGTTATTAGTCGTAACATGGGTTGTGTAAGTACGAACCCATTTGTCGACAAAACTCAATCCGTTTTGCGTTTATTTACCGACAGATCTACCTTAGCTGACTCCCGTTCTATAGCGCTGAAAGTAGCAAAACAGTTTTAAAATGTCCACGGCTTCAAATGATAAGTTCATGGAACTGCAAGAGTTGATCAACAGCAAATTACCGAGGGATTGCAAATTGATGAAATGTTTGAAGATAAAAATGTTTATGCACTTAACATAAGTTGGTTGCTCCCACTCATTTGCCAGACAATTATACGCTGCGTATCCATGATGGGGAAACAAAAATCTATCATTTAAAAAAGGATGTTCATAATGTTCTTATACCTCGCATCACCCTGCATGGAGTGTTTCATGAGGTGAGTCTAACAGCATCAACACCCGGAGGACATGCGACAACTTCTTATAGAAATATAACAAAAACCATAATACATGTACCAGAAAAGAATCCTTTTGTAAAATTGATTGCGGGTATATTAGCCGTTTTATCTCTGACGTTGTACATAATTCACCATCGTCGGGTGAAACTGAAACGTTACCGTAAGGAGAGAAGTAAATATTTTCAGGAACTTGAAAAGAAATCCCCTTTTGATCCAAAGGAAAACTTTAATTTGGCTACTAGCATTAAGCAGACTTCCTACGCCTGTCAGGTTGATTTGGATGAAGTAACACTGTTCAATGATGTCATGGAAATTGAACGTAAAAACTTGACTCTTTACGAAGTATTGGGTGAAGGTGCATTTGGTCTGGTTAAACGCGGCGTATATAAGGATGACAAAGAGGGCACTATACAGGAAGTGGCTGTCAAAATGTTGAAAGCTGTCATCCTTCAGCTGATGAAATACTTGCTTTCGGTCTTGAAATCGAAGTTATGAAGTCAGTAAAAAAACATTCGAATATTGTAAGCATGATAGGACATTGTACCCGTCTTAGCACAGAAATGATGTTGTTGACCGAGTACTGCAGTTATGGTAACTTACTAAACTTTTTAAGAGATGAATGGCGTTTTCTACATGAATTGCAACGACGGAAACAAATTCTTGACAAATGTTTTGTGGACATTGAATTGCCACAAATTACCGAACCATACAATAACACGAAGGAAAGTAATAATAAAGAAAATATACCAACAACCCCCATTTCGCCTGACCATAAACAACAAACGTGGGGGTAATAAAAAACAAAAACAATTCAGAACTCACATGTAGTCTCGCCACAAAATTTAATAGTTACAAACACACCAGCAGTGAAGAGTATGATCCTGCAAATGATAATTATATAACAAAATTAAGACATAGCCTTTACAACTTCGAAGGTATACCGAACTCACAAATCTGTAGTAGTATTTAACTACAGCTCTCATCGTGACGTTTTTTGCTGTAGTCTCGTACCATTATTATCGCGCTGCCAGTAGCTTTGGGGTGTATACATAAAACCTATGTATAGAGGGGCGATGTTGGCCTACAGTTGCTTAATATCCTTGATATATGATGGAGGAGCTTATCCAAAAATGTAATTGATCCAATGTGATCTAGTACATGTATTTGTGTACTTTTTAATGAGACATCTTGCATATTTCTCTCTCCGAATGTTATATCATCAGAGAGAAATCAGTAAATAATAACTGTTAGTCACCGAGCAAATTTCGTATCTGTCCTTCAGTCAAAATCACTTTGTCTATCGTAAATGATTTGTTTGAAAACTTAATAAGTTGGGAAGCATTATTTGATGGCGTACTTCAAGATTTAAAGAAGTTAATCAAGTCTCTTGTAAAATAGTTGAAGCGGACAAACCTGAAAAGACCTTCCACAGATATTTTTACAGTGAAACAAAGTAAATAAATCAGAGTAGGAAAATAAACAAAACGAAACGTTTGATTTCGTTTTGTTTTGTTCTTTGCAATGAGCAAAACAAAAACAAAACAAAAGAAATGAGAACGGTTGCCTTATTTAGTTTTGTATTGTTTTTGATTGGGAACACTAAAAATACTTTAACTTAAAAGTACGTAGGTAGAAAAGACATAAAAGAGAACAAAATTGAAACGTTTGAAAAAAATACGTTTGCAAACGTTTGTTGATTAATTTGCTCTCAGGAAACAAAGAAAACAATATAGCGCATTCAATTTACATTTTGAAAAAATAAATAAATAAACATTTTTATAATCGAATGGACTATACAATTAAATTATAAAGCTATGGATTTTTTATTAATTGTTTATTTTATTATTAGGGAAAAAATGACGTTATAAAAGCAAAATTTTTATTCCTTAAAAACTGAAAATATTAGTCATAAACAAAATCGCCATTTGACTTTACTAATAAAATATGCTCTAAATTTGTGGAGCTTAGCTTATTACGTTGATCTGCTAGAATGTATTTAAGGGCCGAAAAAAGTCTCTCAACACTTACTTGAGTGCATGGAATTCCAAGTACTACAACAGCTATTTCGGTTAAAGCATTTTTCTGCCTACTCCAAAAATCTATAATATTTTCCTTGATCCCCAATCGGCTTTGCCTCTCATACATTAAAATATCTTGTTCGATTTGATGCAAAGTTGAAGAAGTTTCGTTATTGGAAACTTGTTTGAAGGCCTTAAAATACTCCTCAAGCACATCCCTATTACTGCTGGATCCAGGGGAAGATACGGATGAAGATAATGATGTTATACTACCATTCGTCTCCGCGGATTGCATTGTAGTATTTGTAACATGATCTATAGCAAATTGAGGTATGATTGCGTTCTTAGCTTTTTAACAACTGTTCTGATGATTTCAAGTTTTTCTTTGATGTCTGCAGACTTAATCACATCTATTACACATAATTGAAGGGTGTGGGCCCCACATCGGATGTTAGTTATGCCAGCCATTGACAAATCTGAATCCATGTGAATTAAATCGGTCTCACTGCAAACTTCATCTAAGCTATTGTTTGCATCGTCATTTAAATCATTAACAGCTTTGACCATGTTAGCCCCATTGTCTGTTGTTATCGACACCACTTGATTTAATCTTATATCGTATGCGCTCAGGACATCTAGTATTATTGTTTTCAAATAATCACTTGTGTGCCGTTGATTTAATTGTTTTATGGCTAATGTTTTAATAAGTATACTGTTGTTTTTGATAATTTGTACATTGATACCAAGAACACTTACAGACAACCTGGTGGCTGCATCAATTTTTAATGAAATTAATCTGCCGCGTAGCTCTTCACTTATTTCTTTCTTTAAATTAAGGGAAAATTCAGCAATATTTTCCATGATATTGTGGCTATTTAATTTTAGATTAAGTCCGTTAAGTACAGGATCAACAATAATTTTGAATGGCCGATCTTCCGCCAAACGGAGGGGTCTGCCGGATTTTGTAAACAATTCTATAAAAGCCATTTCTATATGTTTCTTGTTTACTGTACAAGACAATTTAACTGAGTTACTTTTTGCTTTATTAGAAACTTGCCCACCTTTTTTTTGAAGATAACTATCATAAATACTAGGATGAAAAGTTTTCAAATGACGCTCCAGGTTTCCCGCATGTACACTCAATAATTTATTACATTTTTCACTTTTACAAATAACATTTTTATCATTTTCACTTTCAAAAAAAAAGCACGCAAATAATCATTTTTTGGACGAAACTAAATGAAACATTTAAAAATTACTTTTCTATTTTTGTTTCGTTTGCAGTTGTACGATTGTAACGATATATCAAAGCAAGCAAATGATCGAAAAGCCAATTGTTTTGTTTGTGCTCTTTCTCATTTCAAAAGTATTTGTTTTGGTTTTGCTCATGTACTAAACGATTAAAAAAATTTGAAAAGTTTATGACTTTGTGGAAACGTTTGCGAAATGTTTCGTTTGTTTTCACACTCTGAAATAAATACTTACTAAGTAGGTATCGGTTTGAGAAATTGGAATTCTAAATCTTCGTAGTTAAAAAACGAATCGCCCACGTTTTCTCTCTGCAAGTTTTAGTTAAAGAATAATATTTCATGTGAATTGTACAAAAAAATTTTTTTCGGACCAAAAATATTATTCGTATACAGAAAACAAACAAAATCTTCTCTCTTCTATTCTCTTGTTACAATAAATTTTCTTTCTAAGTTTAAAATATTAATATTATAATATTTCTGTTGATTTAAAAAGAACCATTCAAATTAAATCTCTTAATATTTCCTACAAAATTTAAGCCATCATTTGGATTCTACTCGTATAAGCAATTAACAATTAAATAATAAGCATACGCCACATAAACACACACGAAACTGTCTACTACATACATGCAGAATCATTAAAACGGTTTCATTTTTCAATTCCAACTAAAATGTTAAGCAATTACTCTGAAACTAATTAGAAACTAGAAGAACAGACTTAATTTTTATTAAAAACTGAAGATTAAAATACTCATTAAAATGGGAAAAACAGAAATAACAAACCAATTCAAAACCGAACGAATTTGTTAAACGCCTGGCGAATTGTCTCGGAGATGAAGAGAAAAAATGACACTGAACAAGGAAACGGAAATGAAAAATAATTTTTTTCCAAATACACATACACTCGTACAGAACTTGACATAAAACTTAAGCTGCTTAAATGACAACCAACAAAACAAAACTAAATAAATGCCAAACCGATACAGAAACCAAACTAAAAAGACAAAAATAACACAAAACAAGAAAAACGTCAACTAGACGGATAGACAAACAAAAACACATGCACACACTTATTAGTAGAACTTCAAATGAATCGTTTTCATTATTTTGTATCTTTTTTTTTTGCGTTTTTATTTTAAACAGAAACAACGACTCTAAATAAACATTCTTTTTTATCAGTGAAAGAACCACAAGTGCAAGGGATTTAAAAACGACACCGTCGCTAACAGCGACAACAGCTACAGCAGGACAGGAATGAAAAAAAACTCCATAAGCAGATAATTATACAAAAGACAACATTACCACAGACAAACTTTGTTCCTCGGTAGCAATAATGATGATGGCACTCTCCACTGACTGAATAAAGCTGATGATGGCAATAATGACGATGGCATGATGTTATGGCTGGCAAATCAGTTCAGCTAACCACTGCACAGTGGTCGATCCCATTGGCCAAAAATAAAAAAATAAAAGTCAAAAATTTGTCACCAAATGTGGCATCACTGTTTCTTATAAAAACCAGGTTTTAAAATCTGTAGTTGTTTTTGTTTTATTCTAACTGTAGTCTTTAAGAACAGCTTCAAAAAAGAGAGCAAGTTAACATTTGATTTTTGCAGTGTGAAAAAGTGGAAAAAAGTGTAACTTTTAATTAATTAAAACAAAAGAAAAAGCATTTGTGTTAAAAAAAAATTCAGAATGAATATTGAATATAAAGGTATTAACTAAGTTTTAAAATAATTACAATGCGTTTTGCTTATTGTGGATTTGTTATATAATTAATATTTTTGTAGTGTCATTGTTCATTCTAGTTAATTCATGTATATACATTTCAACTGGAGTTTTAGTTGAGTTCCCCCCTGAAATCTCCAACGAGGTTTTTTTTTGTTTATTGTTTAATACTCCAAGAATAAAAAATTGGCAATATCAGCTGCTCCTTTTTGCCCGTTTTTTTTTATTATCTCCTACAGACCAAACCGACCTCTTTGTTTTTATGTCCAACTTTGAATTTTTTTTTGTGGTGTTTTGTCAATTTGTGTTCGTTCGTGCTACTCTGTTATTGCCATCGTCCACCCGCTATTGCCGTCCTATCAGGTTCCAATTTAAAAAGGAGACAGTTCAATTGGCCATCGACGAAGAGACGTATTTCAAGAAGAAAATTGAACAGTTATCTCCCACAAAATTCAAAATTGATCAGAAGACGATATATATTGACCACATTCTGCAACTAACAATGGTAGATGGTAAAGTATGTAATGCCTTAACTCAAACTTCATCTGCAAAATGCTACATATGTAATGCAAAACCCACCGAAATGAACGATATTGCAAAATGCCTGCAAAAAGAAGTTAAAATAGATCACTATGAATTTGGACTGTCACCTTTACACGCATATATAAGATTTTTTGAGTATTTTCTTCATATATCGTATAGGCTTCAACAAAAACAATGGCAAATTAGGTCACTAGAAGGAAAAGCTGAATATCTCAAAAGAAAACAGAATACTCAACTACAATTCCGAAAAAAATGGGACTAATAGTCGACAAGCCAAAAACTGGAGGGAGTGGATCTTCCAATGATGGAAAT
Source organism: Sarcophaga caerulescens (assembly GCA_927399465.1). Classification (NCBI taxonomy): domain Eukaryota; kingdom Metazoa; phylum Arthropoda; class Insecta; order Diptera; family Sarcophagidae; genus Sarcophaga; species Sarcophaga caerulescens. Next base: position 19,761,460 of record OV656868.1, on the reverse strand, counting down.
ACAGCACGACATTTCTTTAACGATGCTGACTTGTCTACAGAAATAACAGGCATTGATAAAGAAGTAATTGAGAGATGTGCGATATTATTGCAAGCTTTGTCTTCAGGGCATAATATTAATGTTGAAAAATTTAGGAAATACGCGCTGGACACTGCTAAGGAGCTGACAAATAAATACTCGTGGTACTATCTTCCCCCCACAGTCCATAAAATGTTAATTCATTCTTCAGATGTTATTAAACATGCGCTGGTATCAATTGGAGAGCTCTCCGAAGAAGCTGCAGAATCCAGAAACAAAGATATAAAGAAATTTCGACTTAAACACACGCGCAAAATTTCACGCATTTCAACAAATACCGATTTGTTTAACCGTTTACTTTTAACTTCGGATCCTTTTATAACAGGTCAACGAAAGTTACCATGCAAGGAGAAATCAAATTTAATAAAATCAGTTTTTGAATTGTTAGAATAATTTTGAAGTCAATTTTCATTTAAGGGGGGGTGTTACTAAAAAAGTAGTTTTTAAACTGCTATGGGTCCTAAACCATTCCCAATTTATCACTAACTAATTCTGACATATTTATAAAGCCGTGTATGAAGTTTCACGATGATACCTATACTGGAAATATTTTTGGCCGCCGACTCCATACAGCTCCGACCACTGTGCACTGTAAAGAAAATTAAAAGAAAAAAAAAACAGAGAAAATATGAACGACAAAAAAAGAAAAAAGAAGAAAAAGAATCACCAGCGGAAAATTAACAAATATTTGTAACATTAACAAAATAGACGAATAGCAACAACGGCAGTGAAATTCATTAAAAAAAGATTTGAATCGTCTTCATTATACATTCCAAATGACCACCACAAAAAAGGTCGATAGTATGAACAAATCACCACAAATACTTTCGTTATTCAAAAGAGAAACGAGAAAAGAGAAAAACTTTGACACCCTATGGCGTTTATTAAAAATAATATGAATTTATTCCAGTTTTTTCTTCTTTTTTTTCGTTATTAAAAATTATTTTTTTTTCTTAAACGGAATATTATTTAATAATGCCTAAAGCTCTTTATAATCAGATTTCTTATCATAATGGATAATTTAATAATATTCCTTGTGGAAAGGACAAACATTGAAAATTTTACTTCATTTAATCACAAGGGAGTCAAAACTAACGGCTTCATAAGGACATGCAAATAGATTAGCTTTACTACGGATCACACAGAATTAGATTTATCCTCGCCGTAATTTTCAAATGAAAACTTTTGCTACAATGTGTAGAGAAACTGGTACCAAATTTAATTGACTTATGTATACTAGACTGTAAAATATGATCGAAACTAAACAAATTACATACATAAATACATCATTGGTCATAACAACCCTCCAGTGGGGATAACGACCTAGTTTCTCACACCACTAATGTTGTGTGTGTTAATTTTATACATGAGTGGCGGGACTTGTTTTACTCTAGATAATGTTTGACCACGTGGGGTATTTTGATCGTGAGCGGTTAAATGGGCCTAAATCAGAGGTGTTGTTGAGCCGGAACGCTACGGAACGTCGTTCCGGTACTTCGTTTTTGGACAGGAACGCGTTCCGGAACTAAAGATGATTTCTGATAACGAGAATTGGAAATGATTTTCGTTTCCTTTCCTTTTTATGCTATATACAGGGCCGATCCTGGCGACGGGCGAAAATTCGGGGAAATCTCCCTCCCCCCGTCGTCAAATTTAGGACATGAGACCTAAAAAAAAAAAAACGCCGCCGCCAGGATTATCATGGAAAATTACCCCCGTCGTTAAATTTGGAACATGAGACCGCACAGAGCGGCCGCCTACCCAGGATCGGCCCTGTCTATATTGTTACGAAAATGGAAATGGTGTTGTTAAAATAATAAGCAAAAGCTCCAAAAACAACACAATGGACTTGATCACACATAAAATTATAAACTAAAGCTCCAAAAACAAAACAATGCAGTTGTTCACGTGATCAACGTAAACATATAGCAAAAAAAAAAACAACAGGTTTGTTTACAAGATCGATGAATAAACAAAGATATAGCAACAACGTCCGTGTATAAAAAATATAGCAGAAAGTCAAACAAACAAAACAACAACAACTCTGCCTGGACGAAACTAAACAAGATACACGAACAACAAAAATGGAAACAAGTTGTTTACATTTTTGGATTGTTCCCGAAGGTCGTCATCATCCTTCAACACCGAATAACCAGAATTGAAAGCAATGACGTTTGACAAACTCTCATAACATTATTTTACATAAGTTTTTAGAGGGAGAAAAAAAATGAATTATAAGTTTTGCAAAGCAAATGTGTTAGAAGCAACAGATATACAGAGTGAAAACTGGCGGATAAAGTGGAAAAATTGAATGTAAATAAACATTTATTTTGTGTTAAAAAAGGGCAAATTTGGAATATTTTTTAATTTCTTCAATGAAAATCTTAAAAGTTCTAAAATATTTAAATATTAATCGAAAAGTGACTGGTTTTTGGTTGAATGAATATAGTTTCTTGTGCAAAAGATAAGTAAGAAGTTAAATACATCAAGATGAAATAAGACATATTGCTCATAAAATTTTTTCCTTGCAGAACTTTGTGTATATTATCAGTATTTATTAATTTCTTGAATGAAAAAGTTAAAATTCGGTACTTTTTTTATTATTAATCGAACTCTTAGCAATTTTTCTTCACAATGAAACAAGTTCCGTGTGTAAAAGATAAGTAAAAAAGAAAAATATAACAAAATATATACTCATAACGTTTTGTTTCAGGAGTTTGTGAATATACCTCTAAATTGATTAAATACTAAGTTAGTGACAATCGATGAAAGGTGTCACCAAATACATTAGTTCTGTATTACGTTTCCCCAATAAAACAGTTCATTTCCTTTCAAAACTATTCTATTATTCTACAAAAATATCATCAATTTCTACCAAAATAGAAAATAAAAACCCACCCTAAAAATTAACAAACATAAATAAACAAAACAGAAATAATCAGACAGAGACAGAAATACTTTTTGGTAATATTGCTGTCCTTTTCATAAAAGTTATGTAAACGTCAAACTTTTCGTTTCCCTTCTGGTTATTCGGTGATCCTTCAAGGGCATTCATCACACTGTTGATTCAGTGATATAAAAGGCAAGATAAAGCGAGCAACGATGATTCAGTTAGAATTCAGTCAGTCGTGTATGAAGACACGTGATTCTCGGAGTTCGAGTTAAGTTAGTCGTGCGACGACGTCGCGTTGAATTGTGTGAGAATTCAACCAGTGGTGTGTGAAGTTACGAGATCGAGTTATAATCCAGTCAGACTTGTGTGCAAACAAGTTGCGTGAAGAAAACAGTTGTTAGTGTGGTGCTTACAAAAAAGGTTGTGAGCAAAGAAGAATAACTAACAAGTGTTGTTGTTGCTTATAAAAAAGGTTATAAGCAGAGAAATATCACGAACAAGCACATATTGTGGAAGTTATCATTGTATGCGTAGAATAAGTTCGAACAGTGGCACGAAAGTTGTGCAGAAAATAAAGAATTGATTGAAAAAATAAACACCAATTTATTTTTATTTTATTTGCAATCTACGAACTCATATTTTTAACGTTTTTAAAAGGTAAAAACGTAACAATATAATTATATATACGCGTTCCAGTAAAAAAAAAATTAGCACAATACCACTGGCCTAAATCATCTTCTTTCAAGGATGCTTTGATAGTATGTGACAAGTTATGTAAATTTATAAAGTTTTGTAAAAATAAATTCATTTCTTTTGCATTAACCAATGGCTTTATATCAGGCCATAGTCGGAATGATCTCATTTCTGTCAAGTATACCCATTTTATTTGTTTTGAGTGTAATACCAAGACGCCTTTCTTATAAAAACTGACATCTTCTGTTATGTAGGTTATTGTCACAGTAATAAAATCCTTAATGCTAGACAATAAGGTGGATACTTCATACATACAACTATAGATAAATGTTGTTATTTTGTGGTCTTAAGACATTACAGATTATTCTGATTCTGTCATAACAGGCAAAAATTTGATCACATAGATAATTGGTCATGACAGACCTTCAGTCAGGTTTACGACCTAATTTCTCACAACACTTATGTTTGTTGTACAATAGGTCAATTCGACCTCCGGGTACTGTACTTGTCTCAGTTGACAAGTACACGTTCTGTAACCTATGTTATGAGTGGTAATTTTATACATGTGTGGTGGGACCTACAGTTTAATGTCGACTCCGAACTATATATGTTTGAGAAATTTTTCATGGCAATTTTATTCACTCTCAGAGTTTTTGCCAGAAATCTGCTGAGAAGAAGTCGACGAAGAAAATTTTTATTTTTTTTTTTAATTTTTAAATTTTCGTTTTGATGTCTGACCTGGGATTTGAACCGAGGCCTTACGTCTAATAAGCCAACACACTACCTACTAGACTACGGCGACTTCACAGGTGTCTTAAAAACTCGTCGTCTAGGCAAATTAATGCTAGACATTAGAACATGCAATCAGCAAAGGTAACTTCAGTTTTACTTTTTATGTAAACATAACTAAATATACGCAACAGCATGAAAAAGTATTTAATTTTTTTTCTTTAACTTTATAATTGAGTATTTGGGGAGAAAGTGGCGAGTCGGACATGTGATGACTCATGGAATGTAAACAGCTAGTTTAATTTCCGTTGTACCGTAATTGTAAAAGCTCAGCTGCTAATGCAAGTCAATATATATTTGTGGTTGGATATTTGCAGGGATCACCCAGGAATCCTGATAACATTATACAACACTATGATTTTTCGGGAAAATTCAACACACATATTCCGAGAAACATTGGAAATGGTGTCATGCCTGAACTCAATGGAACTGTAAGTGGAGGCCATTATAGCCTAATGATTCTTTAGGGGAGATGTTAAAATACTTTGTGAAATTCAGACAATAAGTTCTAACATAATGACCGTAGAAGTCGCCGTAGTCTAGTAGGTAGTGTGCTGGCTTATTAGACGCGAACCTGTGGTTGAAATCCTAGCTCAGACATTTCGAACCAAACGAAATATTGAACAAAAATAATTCTTTCGCCTATTTCGTCTCAGCAGCCTTCGGGAAAAATACATACACACACATACATACATAATTGGTAATTACAACCCTTCAGTCAGGATTTCAAGCTAGCTTCTCACACCACTTATGTTGTGTGCTTTAATTTTATACATGAGTGGCGGGCCCTACAGTTTAAAGTCGACTCCGAACGACAGATTTTTGAGAAGCTCTTCATGGCAATTTTATTTACTATCAGAGTTGCCAAAAAAAAGTTTCTCAAATCTGTTGTTCGGAGTCCATGTTAAGCTCTAGGTTTTGCTGCTGTGCGAAGCTAGGTTGTAATCCGAACCAAAGTATGGTAATAAACGAGATTGCTAGGCGTTACTATGTTCATATCCTATGGTTAACGGGATACAGTGTGATTTCGGGGCCAGATGTGGCACAACCGTCAAGCTTTTGGGTTAAAATTGAAAATTGCAAGCTTAAGATTAATAGTGCAATAATAGATTCCATCTAGCAAAAGTTAGATGAGAAAGTCTTTTAGAACTCCAAAGGAAGACAGCGTCGTTCTTGGAAATTTTACTGGACATCGCACTCTAAGCACTTATGCGAGTATCATTGATTTTAGCCATATGACCATTGACTTGCCGTGACAAAAAAGAGGAGAAATATATGATGTCGTAAAAGCAGAAAGCATATTGTCTTCTACCTTGCAGATAATACCTATGTTGGGGTATAACAATTTTCTTTCTTCTTGAGTTGACGGTCAGCTTTACTAACCTAAGCCTAACAGGCATTGGTTAAAATTGTTTTATTTAGCCTAGACTTGAACCTTTATTCTCTTCTTATTTCATAACATCAACGTATTTTCTTACTTAATAATTATCATTGGAAAACCCAAACATTTCACTCATTCAGAAACTTTCAGTAACGATCTCAAGATGGATTAAGTAATTGAAATAAATTTTTGAATTTTCTTTGCACTTTCCCTAAACAATAAAATCTATTTACGTTAGTCTAAGAGTTATGGTTTATGGTATTATACTCCACTCTACTATTTTTTTATTTTTTATAGAAGCATGGCTTTGCTAAAAATATGTGCATATTTGAGTTAAAGTTTTAAAATGTAATTCTCATACCTTTTTGTCAAGAATTCAAAAGAAAAGAGTATCCTGACTCTTTCCGTGTGCTGTCAAAAGTATTTGATGGACTTTTTATGTAAATTTTTTCATCTTTTTCGTTTCTAACAATGCAAAATACGAAAGAGATTTTTTTCAATGAACATTTTCTTTCTCACAAACATATTCAAACATAGGGAAACAAGAAAATGAAAAGAGTGGAAAAGAATTGAATCAAGTCTTTTAAAATGTAAATTTTATGTCGTTTTCAGAACTATATGAATGAAATAAAAGAAAAATTAAATTTAAAAAAAGATATTCGTACGAACTTAATTTAATATTTGAAGAATTTTTGTTTTTCAATTACAATCTTAAAATATAATTAAAAAAAAATTAATTTAATTTAATAATTTAGGATTTCAACCTTGACCTCACGCCTAACAAACCAACACACTAGCTACTAGACTACATTGACAAAGTAAATAAAACGATCAAATTCGTATAAATTGTTTAACATAAATTTATAAAAAGTTTAGTCAAGAATAATAAAAATTGACTATTTGACGCAAATAGCAAAAAAAAAGGAACTTGACATTTAAAACCGTTCAAACAATAGAAAGTGATTGGTTAAAGCAATAATTAAAGAATAATTTTTTTTTTTTAAGAATAAGTCTGAAATTTGTAGACTAATTTATGATCACCACAGAAAATTTTTATATGCTTGTTAAATGTATATTTTGCAGTATATGAGGCATATCTGACAGTGATAGGATATTTCAAGATTTTAATCCATTCCGTAGAATATATGAATTTTCTATTTAGGCTTGCCAGACGTACTGTTTTCAGCAGTACGCGTACTTTTTTTTAGTTTTTGTACTTTTAACTGCATAACCCCTAAAGAAGTACGCAAATGTACTTCTTTTTAGTATCTGTACTTTTTTTGTACTTTTTTTCTACCTTTCTTGTACTTTCGTCATAACTTTATAGAGGTAAACATGTCCTGTTCGATCTCCACAGATGCTTCTAACAAAGGTAATATTAAAACGTTTCCTATTGTTGTGAGATATTTTAATAAAGAAAATGGAGTCTGCACAAAACTTTTAAGTTTTTATAACTCTGACTCCGAATTATCAATTGATATTTAAAATTCTTTAAAATATAAATTGGAGAGTCAAAAACTGAGTTTAGAAAACATCACAAGCTTTTGCGCACACAATGCCAACGTGAATTTTGGAAATAAAAAAAGTGTATTTGTTGAGCTTAAAAAAGCAAATTCGAATATAATAGGTATTGGATGCCTTTAAAAATATTAAAATTTGATTTAGAAAATATTGTAATGAAGGTTTTTAATGAATTTTCGACATCAACAAAAAAAGAACTGCAAATCTGAAAGAAATGTTTGAATTTTGCGATTTGGAATGGTCGGAAATGCTCCGTCATGTACCAACTAGATGGCTTTCCATAACCCCCGCTGTGGAGAGATTTTTAAAAAAATATCCTGCTATTAAGGCTTATTTTTTGTCGCAAGATTGTTGTTCCCCTGTTTTACGCCAATTTTTCGAAAATGAAATTTCTGAAGCATACCTCGGTTTTGTCCATAATATAGGAAATACAATAATATCTGCTATTAAAAAGTTAGAAGAAAATAATAGCCTTGTAATAATTGATATGTTTCAAATAATAAAACAGTTAAATGACAAATTTGAACAACAGCACGTTGAAAAATTCTATGGGTTTTTAGACGAACATATATGTAGCAGTTGCAATAATCGGCAAGAGATTTGTCTTTTTAAAAAACGCGCAGCAGAGTTTTTATCGAATATAAGTACTTATATAAAAGGTCGTTTCAATTTAGAAAATAATAAGTTTGAAAAACTTTAAATTTTCCATCTTAATTCAAACATTTCTTTTCATGAATTTTTGGAAATAATTACATTATTTTCAATCAAGAATATTGATTTAGATCAACCTTTTGACGAATTTATATCATTAAAAACATTTACTGAAAAAAGAAAAATCTGCAGAAGAAAAATGGAAAGAATTCTTAAATAGTGGATCATTTCCTACTTTTGAAAAGATTTGTTGCTTCGTCTTTTCAATACCTCATTCTAATGCTGCCAGTGAACGAATTTTTAGTTTAATGTTTAATTTTTGAAGGAAGGAACGAAATAAACTTTTAATAGAAAATTTGAATACAGTCGTACTAAGTTTTTCAATTTTTTTAAAAACCGAAACAGGTAAAAATGAAATTGTAAATCAAATACAAAAAAGTGATAAATATTTATAATTTATTTAAATGTATCAGTAAATTTTAAAGTCAATAACCATTAAAATTATTTTTTGTTAAATTAATTTTGAAGTATTAAACAATGAAAATTTGTTTTTGAGTTTTTATTCAGATAAATTAAAAATTCAATAATACTATCATAATATAATACATTGATTTTAGTCTAGTCTGAAATACATATAAATTCCATAGATTTAAAATCACAAAAACTGATTTAAATTAAATTAAATTTTAAGTTCATTTTTTTATATTAAATACAAATAGTAATGATCTCTTTTTTATGTTCTTCATTGTTACTGTTTTTAACTATTTTTTGTTAGTTTTTTTTTATTGAATTAAAGAAATTTTGAAAATAAACAATTGTACTTCTTTTTACTCAATTGTACTGCTTTTTTAACTTCGATGTACGTTTTTTGACGATTTCAAATCTGGCAAGCCTATTTCTATTCATTTTATAAGTATGAATTATAAAATTATTCTTACGCTTCACATACACGCGGTCAGTGTCAGACCATTATGTGTTTATAAGCCTACAGGTTACATTGAATGCTGCTGCACCTTTAAAACGCATTTTACTCAGAATGTGCTTCTGAAATTTTAAAAATTTTTACATCGACTATAACCGTAATTGTAGATATTAAGCAAACATTACATATGTTTAAAAAAATTCTGTGAGCTGTGAGCGGTTTTAAGAAAATACCTATCATCAATTTTTATGAGGCACTTCAGTACTGGTACATTCATTCATAAATCAAAAGAATATTATCTCCTGTGGAAACAAATTGTTTCTGCCCCATAAATGTTTAAAGACGTTTTTTAACAACGCAACACAATAAAATCAACAAGTAGATATTAAATGTATTTAAGGTTTCCATTTTTCTTTTTCTTTTTCTTTCTCTTTTATTTATATTTTTATTCCTTTCATTTTTCTTTTTTTCTTTGCATTATTTTTTATTTTTGAAAATTTACGCTTAAATGATTTGCAAATAAAATTTTCTAAATCACATCTAAGCCATTAAGATGATGAGATGATTTCTGTTTTGTGAATTTTTATGGGCCACATGTCATAAAACAAACCTTATGTATTTCTACTGTTGCTTGTTGTTGGTGTTGCTGTTGCTGTTGATTTTATATTCATTCTTTTTATTTACAAACGTACAGAATTCAAAAAAAAAAAAAAAATATCCCCAACATAAATCCAAGAGAAAGGAAGCTTTAAGAAAAAAAATCCATCTAAACGAATATAAACGGAACTGAAAAATACTGTCTTTGGATTGTGTGGGTAAAATTTACCCAAAGATTTCAGTTTAACCGTTGGATGGATTTTATTTTCTCTCTCTTAAATGTGTAAAAGTGAAAGTATCGATGCTATATACATACATATATACATACACAAGCCCATTCATACAAAAAATTTTTTTTTTGTGTATGGAAGAGTATGTGTATTTAAGGACTTGTAGCCAGCATATCTGAAGGCAAATAAAGCGTACAAATGTATGTGCATAATTTTATTATAAAAACATTTAACTCTCATCCTCCAGCAACATTTCTCCCATATTCTCTCCTTTTAATTCACATTTTCTTTTTAAGCATCATTATCGCAACCAAACAAACACAGTGACAATTTTAAACCTATTGATGTGCTAGTGTGTGTTACTGTGAGTGTTGGTCTGAGTTATTTTATTTTCTATATCCCAGCTAGCATTTGGAAGATTGTTTTTATAAAAATCACCTTGCTGAGTCTTTTTAGAGTACTTTTGGTGATCAAAAACTTATTAGTCGGTTACACGATTAAAAAAGGACTCAAAAATTATTCGTGTCAATGAGTAAAATGAGTTCGATTTAAAATACAATAAAAAATTGTATAGCAATCGGAAATTAATCATCCAGACGTTTAAAATGTGTCTATTATTTCCGTTATTTATTATTATATTCTAATTATACTGAAGATTGAAAAACGCTTAATCAAAAACAGATCATGCAGGGGTTTGAAAAGTGTTTGTAATTACGTATTTTATGATCATATTTTGAGCAGAAGGATGATTAAAAACTGATTTTCTTTTTTTACACCCTCTCTTTATAAATTTTCATATGTGTAAAAGATGGCTAAGAAATAAAGTAAAATTTTTTTAATAGAAAATTTTTCTTGGCTTTTTTTTAAATTTGTTTAAAAGGATTTTTTTCATCACCTTCTAATCTTATTAGATACTATTATTATTATAAATATGTATATTACCTTATTGAACTTCTAATTTTAAGAACTATTTTTAATGAAAAAAAAATTTAAATAAACTTTGATGTCTGATGTACATACATACATCACGAATATAAACTTAATATTCTTACTTTCTTACTTTCTTACTTAACATTCATACGAACGTGATTTTTGAAATCGCTGTAGTGTAAACGTAGGACTCAGAAAACCTAATAAAAACACTTGAAGAGAGTAAAATACAATTATAAGTACGACTAATAAATGAGTCAAATTTTAATCATAAATGACCTAAAAACGAGTCCAAATTAATACAAACATGACTTATAAATGACAATAAAAGGACTCATAAAAGACTCATTTGCGATTAAACGATGACTGAAAGACGACTCGAAAAAGAATCATAAACGAAGTTAAATAAGACTAATAAATGATCAGAAAGTGACTGAAAGACGACTCGAAAAAGAATCATAAACGAAGGTAAATAAAACTAATAAATGATCAGAAAGTGACTGAAAGACGACTCGAAAAAGAATCATAAACGAAGTTAAATAAGACTAATAAATGATCAGAAAGTGACTGAAAGACGACTCGAAAAAGAATCATAAACGAAGTTAAATAAGACTAATAAATGATCAGAAAGTGATTCAAAAATGATTATAAAGCTACTAGAAAAAGTGTCGAAAATTTCTCTAAAATAATATAGAAAATGACTCATAAGTGACTTTTTAAGAATAGTCGCTCGTAGTTACTTTTTTCTCCCGACGAAAGAGTCTCTTATGATCAGAAAATGAGCGCATATTCGAGCTTTTTAATCGCGCAGAAGAATCAAAAAAGACTCGAATTTGATTAAAAATTTTCAAAAATGCTGGCTGGGATTTTACTTGCACAAAAACAACAATTCAAACAAAGTCTGGCTATACACTGATGTTGACAAACAGAAAGATAAACGGTAAAATGGGACATACTACATACCATAGAGAGAAAGAAATACTACAGGCAGTCAGACGCATAGAAAAACAAACAGAATTCCAATGAATTTGACTAACAAAGTCATTCCTACCCATACTCATACAGAAAGTAATTCTCAGTCCAAATCCATATGATTCTGTTAGAGAGTGAATGTCTGTTTATTCCTATGGAAAATGTCCTTATACTTTGTACCTCACTGGTTCCATCAATTTGCACCTGCAACCACTTGCCGACTGTAGTATAAAATGTTGCATGTAAATATTTAACCAAAAAAAAAAGAGGAGATATTAAGATGGAATTACAAGAAATAGATACAATTCGTGTCTATGTAATGAATCTATACAATTCTGGTAAGAACTTAAAAATTAAACGAAATGAAATGTTTAAATGTAATGAATTGATTTTTTATTATATTACTGCAACCAAGAAAATAGTCCACGGATTTCGTACAACGATTCTTAGGATATCTACAAACAGGTTTAAATACTCTGTTTTAAATTCAGTCATTCTTGTATTGACAAAACCTAACTTCCACCACAGTGACACATACTCTTTTGAACAATGGTTCAAAAACTGTTCACTGCACAAAAATAATTTCATTTTTAATAATTAATCAGTCCATCATTTTCATTTACGAATTCATCAATACGATTTGGCCTCGACTTTTCAAAATTTTCTAGAAACTGAAGACTCAAATATTCCCAAGCTTTTTTAATGTTAAATTGGAGTTACATAGAGTTAGTTTGGCATGAACACCCAAAGTTTTTATACGAACAAATAGCAAAAATTATATAAATAGAAAAAATTATTATTAATTACTATTATTCGACTTAATATGCTATGAGATTTGATGAGGTAAACTTGGAAAATGCGAATTTTTTTCATATTTTTTCAAGTTTGTCCGTTCATAGTAACATACTTTACTTAAAAAATATGAAATAAGTAATGACATTCTGAAAGTGCATTATCTTGTAAAGAGATTGGCACTTTGTTTGATTAAATCGGGCAAAAATTACCATAGTTATTATTTATCGAGTTATATTTTTCATATACATATACATATATTTTTTCAAATGAACTTTTAGTTCAAAAATTTTCAGAATTTTCGATGGATCTTGATTGTTTATCGGAAAATGTGTCAATTTCACGTTTGAGCGAGCACCAGAAGTTGGCCAATGGTTGCACAAAGAGAAATAATAATATTTGCAAAAAACACAAATATTAGCCGACTTTTGGAAGTCGTGCAAATGTGAAATTCACACATTTTGTGATAAACAATTAAGATTCATCAAAAATTCTGAAAATTTTTGAACTAAAAGTTCATTTGATGAGATGACGTAAATAAAAAATATAACACGACTGTTATACTATTTAAATAATAACTACGGTAATTTTTATCCAATTTTATCAAGTGATGACTCAATCTCTTCACAAGAGAACAGACTTTAAGAATATTATCACTTATCCTATATTTTTTTATTAAAGTTTGCTACTATGAATGGACAAACTTGAAAAAATATGAAAAATTTTCGAATTTTCCAAGTTTACCTCATCAAATCTCATAGCATATTAAGTCGAATAATAGATATATGTATACCGTTTCAAAGGTCCATCTCTCCCCTTTCCAACAAGATTTTCAAATTTTGGAACTCGGGTCAAAAATGTTTGAGTAATCCAGAAATTTGTGCGTAAAGTACAAAAAAAAAAACAGTTTTTGTCAAATAAAAATAGTTTGGAGGGTTCGAGAAATATAAAAAAGGTATTTTTGACTTCTACTCAACTAACTGAACCACGTGAACTATGTAGTTACTCGGCTGTATTTTCACTGTCGCACTGTGTTATCGATACTATCATCGATAACTATATTTCGATAACTACAATTTCCAGTAGAGAAAATTGTCAATAACTAGTATTTGCAATTGATAACATTGTCAGTACAACCCCTTTAGTCAAGATTACGACCTAGCTTTTCACGCCATCCATATAGTGTTTTTTAATTTTATTTTTTAGTAGGAATTTCATTTACTCTCAGAGTTTTTGCAGTAGACTGTTGAGTTACTACGGTGACCATCCGTCCACTATTATAGCGGACTGTCCGCTATTTTAACCTCCTGTCCGCTATTTTTTTTTTTTTGTGCGTCCGCTATTTGTCCACTATTTTACCATACGTAATTTATAAAAAGTATTTATTTTCCAAAATGTCCGCTTTTGTCCACTTTTTTCACTAATTCGATAAAAACGATAGAGATTAAACAAGAAAAATGCCCAACAATATGGTTTAATTCTTTTAATGATCCTTGTATAAAATTAATGTATCATGTATAAAATTAACACACACAACATGAGTAGTGTGAGACGCTAGGACTGAAGGGTGCGGGCTTCTTGGGGACGATTGCTGTAGACTGTCTAATGGTGAAGGTATAGCACTGGCCATTTTATAGTCACCTTGCAGCAACTCGTTTCCTTGCCGTTCGCATCTTGAGATGTCCACAAACACTACTCCCTCTCTTCCACCTTCCTATAACCCATTTTCCTAAAAACCTGCATAATGCACTGCATGAGTAGGGGCCATACCCTGAGTGCTGGTTTCAAAAAAAAAATGCCTGAAGCACTTATAATATTAAAAGAATTTAAATCAAAGTTAATAGAATGAATGAAGTATTTTTACGACTTGTACGTTAATTGTTTAAGGAAAAAGTTAAAAACTTTTACAGAAACTCTATTAGTTACCTGAACCAATGAGATGAATCTTTTAAAGATTCAATTCCAATTCCATCTTGGTTTTCAGTTCAAAAGTCGTTAATAAAGGTAACAGAAATCAGAAATGATTTAAATATAAATAAATAATAAGGAAATTTTTGATGAATTCACTTCTGTAAAAAATTATGCAAATGCTGAACAAATAGAAATATGGAAACAATCAGCATTGAATCCCGATAAAAAATAGGTTGAAATACTAAAATTTTTCGAAACGAAAAATATTCCTTATAAAAACATCCTGAAATTAGTAGATTTTTCATCGGCTTTGCCAGCGTCTAACTCACCAACAGAAAGAGTTTTTTCAATATCTAACAATATTTGGTCTTCCGAAAAATCCCAAATGGGACTAGAAACTTTAGAATCTCTTTTGACCACAGAATGTTTCGGAATTTAAAATATTTTTATCTAAAAGGCCCAATATTAAAAAAAAAAATAAATTCTGTAGAGAAATATCAGAAGTAAATTTATACATACATATACATAAGTATATCCATATGTATATGTATAAATTTAAGTTTGTGTATATTATTTGTACCTATTTAAGTCTGTATTTTAAAAATCTTTATATAAAATGATAATTATGATTAGTGTTGGGAATCCCGGGATCCCGGGGTCCCGAAATCCCGGGATCCCGCAGTTTTTAACAATTCCAAATTCTCGGGATTGAGCACTTAATCCCGGGATTTGACTTTTTAAGCCGCAATGAAAAAAATCGTATATTAGAACTCTCACTAAAACATCTTCATTTATTAAAAAATTGTATACAAAAGGCATTAATAGACATAGGTCCACCTGAAGGTGAATATTTTGCTTTATCCAAAAATGAGATTAATATGGTATCCTCAATCATTAGTGCTCTTGTCCCAGTTAAAGCAACAGTTGACGCCCTTTGCCATCGGGATGCTAATCTGTTCACAGCCGATGTTGCCACAACTTTTATGTTAAAAAAACTTAAAGATGCTAACAACGTTATAAGTCAAAAACTACATTCAGCCCTCATCCTTCGCATGCAACAAAGGAGAACAGATATCAGTGGGGTACTTCAGTATCTGCACAATGGTAGAACAAATGTTCAGTCCGAATCCGAAACAGAGTTCGTAACGGTTCCTTCTTCCGTAAAATGTCGCAAATTAATAGTTGAGTTACTCGAAAGACTAAATGCTTCAAGTCCAGCTACATCACTTCTAATAGCTTCTGAGTCAGAAGTTACACCTTCTGATTGGTGTTTCACTTTTTGGCGCGGGTATAGGAGGTTAAGCCAGCCAGTGTAGAGCCTGAACGTGCTTTTTCTGCAGCTGGATTTTTCGCAACTAAAATTAGAAGTCGTTTGAGCGATGAAACTTTGCTCTGTGCTTCCTCAAAACGTATTTTAAAAATAATAAAAAATAATAACATATCGCACTTGATCAACAAAAGAGTATATATCTATAAAAACAATTAACTCTTTATAATTAATTTAAAAATGTGTAAAATTAAAAATAAAATTAATTTTCTTATAATTTAATAAATTCTTTCTTATAAACTTATTTTTGGATGTGTCATGTTATTAATTTTATTGAAATAATATGTTAATATCCTTCAAGAACAAATTTTTTAAAATCCCGGGATAAATCCCGGGATCCCGGGACTAGGTAAATGAAATCCCGAAATCCCGGGATTGAAAATATAGAGCGGGATTGCCAACCCTAATTATGATATATGAATTTTTTGTTTTTCAATTTTATATATGTATTTGTCCGCTTTTTTCTCATGGAAATAATGGTCACTGTACTCGTATATATGGCATATACACTGGTTAATCAACCTATTTGTGAATATGGATTTATGTATTTTAATCAATGAATTGGATTGTAACTAAATTATCGTAGTATTAAATCATAATTTATTAAACAATCTCTAATCCTCAACGATATAATCGAATACAATATTATCCTAGACTCCTTTGCCAAAACATTTTCTAAATTATACTGAAACCTTAGCTCTCATAAACATGTAATATGAATGTGAACGTAAAAATTAAATATTTAAGTTTAACGTTTAAGGTTTAAATGTTATAACAGCAACAGTAACAACAGGAATAATAAATATTGCTGTGATTTACTCCACGTAACACTTTAAAATGGGAATGACTGCGATGTTGTTATGCGAAATGATACGATATGATGGGTTGAAAAGCAACACTTGATGGTCACATGGTTAATGTTTGTATGTAAGGTTACTCTTGTTGTTGTAGCAATAGCTGTTGCTATTGCTGTTATTGTTATTACGTTTGTTTGCCAAAAGGATATTGAAGTTACTAAAGCATAAAATCACTGCCAAACAATATTCGGGCGCTAAATATCCAGCAAAAGCAGCAAACGGCATTTGTAGAAACGGAAATAGAAAACCAAAAATACATCCTTAGTAAAGTAGAGAGCAACAACACACGTACACACACACACACACATACACAATGAAAATCTTCAATACCATTTCTGTATTTCACTTTCGAAATATTCGAACTGAATTCCAAAATTTTAAATGAAAAGTCTTTTCCACTCATTTCTGTACTCTTTCTCTCTCTCTCTCTCTCTCTCTCTGACATGGTTTAGGTTAAACAATTTTATACAAAACAAAAATATTAAAAATAAAAAAGCAAATAAAAATAAAAAAAAAATTATTTTACCTTTAAGGCAGACATACGTTTCATTTCATTTTGAATTTGTCAGATATACAGAAACAACAACAACAAATACAATAAAAAAAATCAAGAGAATATTTTATAAGGGGTAGTTGGTGGAATTTTTTTATTTGCTTTACTTATGCTTTGCAGTATTTGCGTTGCGATATATTTTGCCAGAGTTTGTAAGGAATTTAATCGTATTCTGCGTTACGCAAATAAGACTCGAAACTGTTGAGTTTCAAAACAAAGGCAATATATTTCACATCACTGCGAAATTGGAAATAATTTTCTTTTTTTTTAACCAAAACAAAATCATTTTTTTCATCAATTTTTTTCCATTTAATCTGCTGGGTATGTGCAGAAAGAAATTGTCACCTTATGGACCTCGCCGTCAATTTTTATGCATACGTTATACTGAACAGATATTCAACTTTAAAGATTGCTTATGGCTTCTATTTTATAGTCATCCGATCAGACAGAATGTAAGTGTTCGCTATTATTTAATTATTCCATTTATTAGTGCTGCTTATATGAAGTAATCCAATAGGGAATTTTGGCAGGTCATAACTGCCATCTGGTTGAAGCTTCATGTGTCAATTAGTTGTCATTTATTCAGTTTGTTCTGACATAAGGGAGAGTGTTTGCTGATTGGACTCTGGAGCAATTGATCCTAGTTTTAATCGAAATATTATCTTTAGAGGCACATTTCTGAGTACGTGAGCAAATAAAATTGTCGCATTTGGGAAGATAAAAATCCTCACAACATTCATAAACGTCCAATGCATGGGGTTTTTGCGGCGGCGGTGTTGTCAGCATATCGTTAGTATAATTCGCAAAGACGCTAAGTCCACTTTTTTCCAAAATTGAGATTTTAATGCAAAACGGTAACATTGTACATAATACATATTTTACAACAAAACATGTCATTATATAGTTTAAAGTTGTTGTAATTTTGTGGTTTGCAAAACCGCTAAGTCCACAAAACTACGAAAAATATTAATATTAATGTTATTAATTAATTAATAATAATAATAATAATTAACATTATTAGTTATTAATATTAATATTATTATTATTTTGTAAAAATAATTGCGTTTAAACAGTTTACAAATTTTAAAAACTGAAAAAGCTACAATGTTTTTTGTGTCTCCTGTAAAATTTGAAAAAAGGGACTTAACACATTTGCGAATTATACTAACGATATATTTCTTTTAGAACGACGTTAGTTAAATCATTACTGTCAACGGCGAGCACTATAGGTCTGTAATACTCTACTTCTTTTGACCTGAACTAAGCGAACTGGATACCAACGACAATTGGTTTCAAAAGGACGGCGTTACATTACGCCAAAGCTCACGCTACATTGGAAATTCTGCTCGATAGATTTAGGGCCATTATTACAACTTCCAGTTGGGTTTAGCAAAGAAAATAAAGTATAAAGAATGTGCATTTTAACATATTTTGGAATATTTTTCAAAAATATTTTTTGACGCGGGGGGATAGGGAAGGAAACAGAAACCAAAAGCGTAACAATACGTTGTTCTCATCGTGCATTTTTGTTGTTTGACCACTTTTTCATTAATTTTTCTGAAATCACTTATTCTGGTCAGTGTTGCCACGAAAATAAATGTTGTAACCAACATTTGTAAAAAAAATCACCAAATAAGAAAAAATATAACCAAAATTAAATTCAGTTTTTTTATTTTATTTTTTCAAATATAAATTACAATTAATACAACAAGTAAGAAAAGAAACAAAAAAATAACAAAATAAAATTTTAGTTTATATTTTTATAAGAAAAATAAAAAACCAAATCCGGAAATTTTGGTTAAAAAAAGTAAAACGGCAACACTGGTTGTGATTAGTGAGTAAGAGAGAGAAAATAAATTGATAGAATTGATTTATTTACAGCCATAGAAAAGTGTTTGTAATATACGTTATTTTGATTTTCATTTCATCAACATACATATGTAAAGCTATCCATCTTTGGCTTAAAAATTATACCTAGTTTTTTTAGATAAACAAAAATAAAAAAGATAAAAAAAACCCATTTTTTTAGAAGAAAAAAGTGAGCGTTCGAAATCATTTAAAAAATTGTACTATGCGACAAATTAAATAATAATTAAATACGGCCAGCTAATGACATAGAACATTTTTAACATAAAATATTTTTTGAGTGTTATTCTGAAATAAAATGATAACGCATCCGCTACACATGTGTTCTTGTCGCAGTCTGATCGACAACTAAATCAAAAAACACAATAATTCGTGTGAGTTCTCTCTGCACAATTGTCCTTTTTAAAAAATATTATGCTGACAGCGGGTCGTAATGTAGATTTTGGTGAGAGCGGGTCGCAATGATACAACCCGCAATAAGAAATTTTACTTCTACATAATGCGCTTCTTTATATCCATATTCTTTGGTTAAAGGTAACTTTAGCTAAAGTGAACTTTAAAGACACCTTTAACTTCCTTTCGTCATTACGAACTAATGATAAAATAAAGTTAACTTTTTCAAAAATATGGCAATGCCGGAGCAATGTCGATAACACTGCTCAATCAAACAAGTTTCTTTTTAACGCAGTGGCAACGACGGGCTTCGGTTTTTTTGTTGTATATGCTCATTTTGTTTATATTTGAAGTTGCCATATTGAAAATAATATATATGTATGGCAAGTTCAAACATAAACTTAACATTAAAAGTTACCGGTAGGATGATTCTTCCTCCCTTTAGCTTAACGCTCACTTCTACCATATTGTCCACTTATAATAATTAAAAACAATCTATATGCCCGTTAAAATCCTCCCTTTAGTTAACGGCAACTTGAAATAATGGCCCTTAAAGGTATATTCATCTCACGTGGGGGTGATGTGTACTGGCCATTGAGATAAAGCCCCATTTATTTATCTAGAGAAGACGCGGCGTTAATTTCACACGTAATGACATCAAAAGGTCTTTCAAACGAATAAAAAATTTCAATGGAATTTTACACCCACTTTGTTTTATTTAAAATTAAAGATAGGAAGCGCTTAAAAAAGATTCAATAGTACAGGTTTTAAGAAATACATACGCATTCATGTTGACGCTTTCAAATTTCAGGTTTTTCAATTTTTCACCAGGCCCAGTATCTTGCCTTTTGATATTTTCGTATTCTAGAAACCATTAAACTCGTTTGTATTCAACAGTTTTCAAGGATTGCACTCTTTTAAATGGTGATTGTGTATATATGTGTGTGTGTTTTTTATGTACATATATATGTGTATATATAAACCACTTTTAAATGTCTATATAATGGCTAGCATACACTCATACATACATAAATAAGCATTATCATCATCGTGATATTATCAATGTTTCTATGTATTCCTTTAACTGTGTCTGTGTGCGAAAGAGCAAATGGAAATGTAAAATACATCAGCAGGTTCTGTTCATAGTTGTTGGAGTTTTTGGCAATTTACTCTTGCCTCTCGAATTCTTCGTTTCCTCCTTTTTTTCAGTCGTCGATACAGCCAGACATAGAGGCATTTATGGTATGGCACTAGAGTTGTAAAATTTCGTAAACAGGAATTTTACATTTTCATATGATAAGAATCTTTGATTAAAGCGAGCTTTTTTCATCATTACATTTGAGAAACTCATGTTTAGTTTGTTTGTTTGTTCGTAAATGATTTGAAATCCTTTCGTTTGCCTCTCAAATAATGTTTTTATTTTTTTTTTTTTCAAATAAATTTAATGCAGTCTAGAAAATAATCTTAAGAAACTACAATTTAATAAATGCTTTTAAACTAATCGCAGAAGAGTAATAATTTAAATTTCAGTTTTGGTTACTAATTGTTCAAACCATTTTAAGTATAATTTGATCTTTGAAATAATGTCATATTATTGCTTTGGTTTTTAACCCATTAACAGTTAATGTCGAGTATACTCGTCAAAACGAAAAGGAATATACTCATGTTCTTGTTAATTGGCCATTAACAACCCGATTAACGGATTTCGGCCTGACGCAACACATCCTTCCAGGCGCCTCCGCCAGTTACTGACACCAATCGATGACAGGGCTTCCTCGATTTGGTCCTTCCAATGCATACAAAGTCGTCCAGATCCCCGCATGAAATACACCTCTCGCCGGAGCATCCTCCTCCATTCGAACGACATGGCCGAGCCAGCGCAGCCGCTAGTTGTTAACACGCTGCACAACGTCTATGTCGTTGAGGAGCTTATACAGCTCACTGTTGGATCGGATGTGGAAATCATCGCCAATTCGTACTAGACCGAAGATCTTACGTAGGACTTTTCTCTCGAATACTCTCAAGGCTGCTGCATTAGTGCTTAATAGGGTCCATGCCTCTGCGCCATAAAGAAGCACGGGTAGGATGACCGTCAAGACGTAGAGTATTAGTTTTGTCATACGAGAGAGGTCCCTGCTACTCAATTGCCTATTGAGACCATAGTAGCATCTGTTGGCAAGAGTGATCCTGCGCTTAATCTCCAGACTGACTTCATTTTTGGTGGTAACGGCGGAGCCAAAATAAATACATTCCTTAAATATATCGAACGTATAGTTAACGGCCGTAATCTGAGAATCAATATGCCGCACGTCTCTACTTGTCGATAACATATTGTTACGTTTTTACCTTTTTAAAAACGTTTAAATATGAGTTCGTTGATTGCAAACCAAGTAAAAACAAATATGTGTCTTATTTTAATTAAACTCTCTTTATTGTCACACTTTCTTATGTGCCACTGTTCACACTTAACCGATACAACAATAATTACTACAATTTATTGCTTGTTCACTATTATTCACACACAACTATTCGCTCGCAACTGATATCTTCAAACACGACTATTTAGTTCACACGCAACTTCACTCAAGACTGACTCAATTACAACTGACTAACTGCCTGCCTTGTCTTGCCCTTTTATATGCGAACGTCTTCAGTCTGATGATGGTTCTCGATGTGGAAGGTTCGCGTTCTCGCCTTCTCGAGAATTCTTTTGCGACTACATTGTTTATTGTTGCTGGTTTATTTAGAAGATGTATTTGTTAATGTGTATTTTGTGTATTGTGTACACATTGCCTCTTGTTCGTTGTGCTTGTGTTTTCTATCTCTTTCATGCTCATGGTCTTTGTTTTTGTGGCTTTTGCTTATTGTTTTTATTGTTAAACGATATTAGGTCGTTTCGTTTGTTCTTGCGTAACAATATTGTTACGAAAGTGGAAACAGCGTAATATCGTTTAATATTAAAACGATAAACAAAAGCCACACTAACAAATACTTTGAACTTGTTACAAGTAAACCAACAACATCAGTATGAACAAAGGAGATAGACAACTAAGCGAACGCAACAACAAGCAATGTGAACAAAATAATTCCGTAATTCGTTGTTTTCGTAATCTGAAGAAATATTACTTCGTAATCTCGAGGTGTATAAACAAACAACAATGAATTCAGTCTTGTGTGAAGTTGCGTTGCGGTTGAAGAGAACAGTCGTGGTTTGAAGATCTCCGCTATACTGATCTAACGAACAAGTGTTGTTGCTTACGCAAAGGGTGTGAACAGAGAAGAATAACGAACAAACAATTATTGTTTTAATTATTGTTACATACATCAAGTTAGTAATAGTGGCACACAAAAATAATGCGAACAATAAAGAATTTAATTGAAACTAAACACTAATTTATTTTTATTTTGTTTGTAATCAACAAACTCATATTTTAAAGGTTTTTGAAAAAGGTAAAAACGTAACAATATACTATGTTTTGCCCTCATTTACTGCCAGACCCATCTTAGTAGAGTCCCGTTCAATAGCACTAAAGGCAGCAGTAACATCTCGTTTGGTACGCCCTATGATGGCAAGTTCAAGTTCAAGTTTTATTTAATCCCATAAATTCATTTCATTACAAGTAATTTTTAACTTAAAAACTACTACAGTTATGTTCTAATAATATTCCTTACATACTATGGTATTATTTAAAGACTCTCCATTCTACATCTGTTATAAACTGCACAGCAGCATCATTCCTACTTTATCTAATCATTATCTAAATTCCCCAAAAAAGGGTATAAAAAGGGAGGCTCTCGTAATGCCCTATGATGTCAATGTCGTCAGCGTTCGCAAGCAATTGGACGCTATTTCGAAAAACAGTGCCATTGCGATGCACTCCCGCCTTTCGCAGATCACTCTCCATGACAAAGTTGAAGAAGCATGATACCTTGACGGAGCCGCAGGAATTGCTCAACGTCAGTTTTTAGATTTTTCTGACAATTTAATTTATTTTTAATTTTTATTTATTTTTATCGATGAAACAAATTTTGTTTAATAACATCGAATAAAGTACAATGGGTCAGTTCGACCTCCGGGTACTGTACTTGTCACAGTTGACAAGTACACGTCCTCTAACCTAACATCGAATAAATATTGTTACGTTTTTACCTTTTTAAAAACGTTTAAATACGAGTTCGTTAATTGCAAACCAAAGTAAAAACAAATATGTGTCTTATTTTAATTAAACTCTCTTTATTGCCCACACTTTCCTATATGCCACTGTTCACACTTAACCGATACAACAATAAATACTTGCTATTATTCACACACAACTATTGCTCGCAACCGATATCTTCAAACACGACTATTTAGTTCACACGCAACTTCACTCAAAACTGACTCAATTACAACTGACTGGTTGCCTGCCTTGTCTTGCCCTTTTATATGCGAACGTCTTCAGTCTGATGATGGTTCTCGAAGTGGAAGGTTCGTGTTCTCGCCTTCTCGAGAATTCTTTTGCGACTACATTGTTTATTGTTGCTGGTTTATTTAGAAGATGTTCGATTTATTTGTTAATGTGTATTTGTGTATTGTGTACACATTGCCTCTTGTTCGTTGTGCTTGCATTTTCTATCTCTTTCATGCTCATGGTCTTTGTTTTTGTGGCTTTTGCTTATTGTTTTTATTGTTAAACGATATAAGGTCGTTTCGTTTGTTCTTGCGTAACAATATATATAAACATAAAATACTTTCTAAAGAATTTCTAACATAATTTTTGTTTTTTTTTTTTATGAAACCAGCACTCAGGGGATGGCCCCTACTCATGCAGTGCATTGTGCAGGTTTTTAGGAAAGGTGAAAAGGGGGAAGATCCGAACGGCAAGGAAACGAGTTGCTGCTAGGTGACTATAAAATGGCCAGTGCTATACCTTCACCATTAGACAGTCTACATGCAATCGTCCCCAAGAAGACGCAGTTTCTCACACCACTTATGTTGTGTGTGTTAATTTTATACATAAGTGGCGGGACCTACAGTTTAAAGTCGACTCCGAACGACAGATTTTTTTGAGAAACTGAGAAGAAATCGCCGAAAAAATACTTTTTGTATTTTTTTTTTTTTGATGTCTGGCCTGGGACTCGAACCCTGGCTTTTACGTCTAATAAGCCAGCACACTACCTACTAGACCACGGCGACACCAATTATTCAATTTTATTGCCATGCTCATCATTCCTAAGAATAAATTATGTAAACAGGTAGATAAAGCTTTTCGGAATGCAATTAGCAGACATTTAAAGGGTTAAACATTTCTATTTGAGTTATTTATCAATAAAAATTGTAAAAACATAAAAATGTTTGGCTGCATTTGTATACCAAATGAAATGCAAATTTCTTAAATATTTACAATCTAAAATATTTTTAAATAGAATATCAAAAGGCAGTGTTTAAAAACAGAATGTAAATTTATTCAAACTTCGTACACAAGATTTCAAAAGTCATAATTGATATGGAATATTATGATCGAAAACTTAATATATGATTATAAACTCACAAAGCAATATAAAGCAATATTCAAGAATGTTCGCTGGCCCTATTTTTAAGGGATGCATAAAAATAAGTACATGTTAGAATAAAGATTAAACTGTTTAACGTTGATTTAGAAAACGTAAGAAAAACTGCTAATATAACGCCAATCTCAGAGATCTGTCGACCAATAGTACTTTCGCACTTTACAAAGTAATGGTCAGTATGATAAACTTTCACCTAGTGAAATATCTCGAGTTCAACAACCTGATCAGCAACATCCAATACGGTTTCCGTAAGGCCCTTTTTACCGGGGACCTGTTGACATTACTCTCAGAAAGGTTCAACCAGTCTATCCAACAAATTGGTAACAGTAAAGTTACGGCTCTAAATGTCGCCGTAGTCTAGAGGTAATGCGTTAGCTTATTAGACGTGAGGCCACGGTTCAAGCCCCAAGTTGGACATTTCGAACAAAATGAAATATTTCTGGCAAAAATTCTGAGAGAAAATAAAATTGCCACAAAAAGTTTCTCAAAAAATCTGTCGTTCGGAGTCGACTTTAAACTGTAGGTGTCCCGCCTCTTATGTATAAAATTAACACTCACAACAAAAGTGGTGTAAGAAGTTAGATCGTAATCATGACAAAATAACAGAGAAATTACGGTACAAAGAATTGGAGTAACTGCAATTTCACATTTAATTATATTGTATTACGTTTTCTGCAAGTTATAAAAAAATATATTTCCACCATCAATAGCCTTACTCTTCCCGAACCTGCAACTTTACATCTTATTGCTTATATTTGCTTTCTGAACATAGTCGAACTAAACGAAATGTATAAAATTGAAGTTGCCGTAGTATAGTGGATAGAGGGTTGTCTTATTATACACGAGCCCGTGATTCAAACCCCGGCTTAAGCATCTCGAACAACACGAAATATGAAAAAAAAATTCTTCAACGATTTCCTCTCAGCAGTCTTATGAGAGTGAATAAAATTGCTACGAAAAGTTTCTTGAAATCTGCCGTTTAGAGTGGACTTTAAACTGTAGGTCCTACCACTCATGGATAAAATTAACATGGGTAGTGTGAAAAGCTAGATTGTGAACCTGACCAAAGGGTTATAATGGCCAAATTAGTAAATAAATAAATGATTTCAACCTGCAAGGGCGATGATTCTCCTTAATAAAGTCGATGAGATTTTTTGAGAATTTAGGCTTCGAAGGCACGATTTCGTGTGCTGAAAAGATCACAGAAGTGGTTTAGAGATTTCCTTAGCAGATCTTTTTTTAACCCAAAGCAATAATCCTTTTTGTTCAATCCAAGCTAAATTTGTCATCTTCGGGGTATATTTGGAGATAAATCAGGCAGCCGACACCCACCTTTAATAAGCATTAATCTAGCGTTTACTGTACAGTCAGTACACTTGAAGATACATATATCTTATTTTAGTTGATATTAATAAAAGGAAAATTAATCTGATCTTTAATAACTTTAGGAAACTTTTTCGATCTGTAATTGATTTTTGAAATTGTGTTCTAGTGTGTAACAAAGTCCAACTTAAGTTTGAAGATTTTTTTTTTTTATTCAATGATTTTCATGTTCAAGTTTAGTTTACAAAAATTTGTTTTCTCTTTTGAAAAAGGCATAAAGCGACAATTTAATAAGCTTTCTCTACAAAATACAGGTTGACCAACACCAATTCAAAGATCCTGTATTGTTAGGCGAAACGTACTATCAGGCGTGTCAAATTTAATACGGAAACACTTAATTTGAAAATTAACATTACCTAACTTAAAGGCCTTTCTCTCTACTTCTAATGGTGTTTTCTTTTCTACAAAGAAAATGTCACCCTCTTACAAGGTACATTAAAAAAATTTTTGACCAACCCTGTTGTAATGTCACTTTTTATTTGAGAAGAACATAACACAAATATTAAAAAAGGGTATGCCCTGTGTTTACCACTTATTAAGAAAATGAATGAGGAAATGCCAATTTGTTTAAAGGTGTTGCCAGATCGCTAATTTTTCGACTTCATTTTTTGCACGCTTTTTTTTATAACAAAAAAAAAAATATTTTAACACTGTTCTAACATTGAATGCAATTTTTTATACTGCTGACCATGTAGCTTTAATAATGTAATATTTCCTTAAGATTACTCCACAAAACAATGAAAAAATTAACTTCAAATTGGATAACAATACCAGGCGACTTTTTTAAATTTCATCTGGTAGCCCTATAAATAAACAAAAGTCATCTGCTTTACAGGGCATTAGCAGCACTCTCGATTTATAGAGGGCATAAAATGCAATGCCCTCCACCATTGGCAAGTGCGAATTATTTAGAATAAAACATACCACCCTTTTAGAGGGCGAAACATTTTTAAGAAACAAACACAAAATCGCATTTTGCGTTAATAAAATGCACATTTTTTGGTAGAAAAGAAAACACCATAAATTTCGAAATAATTTTACTACGACTACATCATTTTAATATTATCTTCTAAATAAAAAGAAAACTACTTAATTCTGGTGAATGAAACAATTCTTTTTGGACTCTGTGTTGTACGAAATGTACAAAATCTCTACGAATTTTTGTAACAAAATAATAAAGAAATTTGAGTAATTGGAATGCTATTGTGATAAATACCCAGACTTTATTGAGTAGTTCTAGAAAATGCACAGTACATATTTGTATATATTTTTAGACATAGAAATTTTAACATTTAACAATTGCATTTATTTCAAATGCAATGCATAACGATTACTAAAAGAATTCTGCTGTAATGTGAAAAAAAAAAATTTATCTAACAAGTAGTTTTACTCAATTGCAAAAAGAAATATGAAAAGAGGAAAATGGCACAATTGTTCATATGAAACATACATACAAAACACTATCCGACAAAATAAAAAAAAAATTAAATACAGCCAGCTAATAACATAGTGTAAGTTGTGAATTTTGTTGAGTAGAACTCAAAAATAATATTTTTATATTTCTTGAACCCTCCAAACTTGTTTTATATGACAAAATTCGTTTTTTGTACTTTACGCACAAATTTATTTATTACACAAACATTTCTGAACCGATGTCAAAAACTTAAACCTTATTAGAAAGGAGAGGGATTGGCCTTTAAAACGTTATACATATATAAATTATTTGACATAATATGCTATGAGGTTTTATTGAGGTAAACTTGGCAAATGTGAATTTTTCAAATTTTTTCAAGTTTGTCCGTTCATAGTAGCAAATTTTAATTAAAAATATGAAATAAGTGATGATATTCTGAAAGTGCATTATCATGTGATTCGTTTGATTAATTTATTTGAAGAGCCTAACAGTCGAGTTAGATTTTTCATACGAGTATATATATTTTTTCAAATAAACTATTAAAATTTCAAATTTCAAAAATGCTGAAAATATTTGAACTAAAAGTTCATTTGATGAGATGACATACGCCCATGTTCTGGAAAACGCAGCGTTTTCAAATCGCTTACGATTTGAAAAACGCAAAACGCATTTCAACATGTTCTGAGAACGAAGCGATTTGCTGGCGTTTTGCATTTTTCGAAGTTGCATTCGAACAATGAAAACATATGTTTTATCATAACAGAACATAAATAAATAAAAAAAATTAAAATTAAAATTGCTATATTAGCTTTAAAAAACCAAAAAGCAAAAGAAATGTTAATTAAAAAACACTAAGGGACTTCTCCAATCCATTGGACAATCCAGATCATGCGTAATTAGTACATAATTTACGTATTTTATTTGTGAGATGTCAGAAAAATTGTGGCAAATGCTTCTTTTCAGTTAGAGATGTTACTTATAAGCACTCACGAATAATTGGTAATTTTTAACACGGGTAGCCAGTTTAAAATAAAATCTTGTATGATTTTCTTGCTCTCATAAAAATTTTAAAGTACTATATACAGGTTTTAAATTATTTTTTAACTTTTATTAAGGGTTTATTTTTACGATTTAATATAGATATGTGAATTTAATAAATTGCAAATATTAATATCAAAAGTTTAAAAAGAAATAACCAAATAATTAGTTGTAAAATTAACACCACTAGCATTAAATTTTTTTCGAAGATCAATCTGATCAGCTGTTTGCATAAATCGCCAGTTGATAAGTAAACAAATGATACAGACAATACACAAACTCAAAGCAAATTTTTCTATTCAATATTTTTAATTTAAATCGTCAAAAAATGCTAAAAGTTTCCATTCAAATAAAAAGAAAACATATTAAATTTAAATTGTGTATAATTTTATTGTTAATTTAAGGTACAGTTTAAATAAAAAAGACCAGATCGCTTCAGTATACACTAGCAATTTGAAAACGCCAAATTTCTAGCGATTTCGTTTGTCAGAACACCTGTTTGGCGTTTTCAAATCGAAAACGCAAACATTAAGCGATATGCGTTTTTCAGAACATGGGCGATATATAAAAAATACAACATGACTGTTCGATGAGGAGCTTTTTCCTCACCGGTGACGATATAGAGCAATTCTGTAAATTTGAATTGTTGACTATATGTCACTTAAAAGTTTACTGGGCAACGATAATTTAAAATAATAAAAGAATAAGCAGATGCGATCGTGTACCAATAAAGGAGAACAAAAGAAGTAGCTCGCTCGGCTTCAATATTAACAATAATTTCTTTATTTAAAAAATATGTAACTTAAACCTATGTTACAATGTAAAAAATAAGATCACTGTTGTTGTTGCTATTATTTGTTTCCCGCTT
Source organism: Sarcophaga caerulescens (assembly GCA_927399465.1). Classification (NCBI taxonomy): domain Eukaryota; kingdom Metazoa; phylum Arthropoda; class Insecta; order Diptera; family Sarcophagidae; genus Sarcophaga; species Sarcophaga caerulescens. Next base: position 19,731,851 of record OV656868.1, on the reverse strand, counting down.
CCAATGTACCAATTCATTTGTACCTATTAAACACCACGCATAAAAAATGTACATAAGTACACCTATTCCCCGATTTACACGGTACTTGTTTTACACGTTTTCGCTTTTACACGGTTTTCCAAATAAATTTTTATTTTTTTGTTTTTATCGCACTCTTTTTTTTTTATTCTTCTGTTTAATGTATTGTAATTAAATAAAATAAAAACAGTGTTTCCGTAATATATTACATATTTTAACCTGTCAATGCATTTTATTTTTATTTCTGTGTACACCTAAAAATATTGAAAAAAATCACAACTGTTAAATAGCAAAATTATGCATTTTCTGCAAGCTTTTCGATTTACACGGTTTTGACTTGAAAATTTTTAATTTTCTATTTACACGTTTTTCTCAGGAACGTATCTACCGTGTAAATCGGGGGATAGGTGTAATTGCAAAAATATAAGTGAAAATAAGTAATATTTTTGTAACAAGAACAACAAAATTATAAATATGAAAAGAATATAAGCGAGAAACAAATAATGAAACCTAACGGGTTACAACCAAATTAGGTCACAGTGTAATCTTACAGGTCAGCTTACACAAAATGTGATCCAATTACAGTGGGCTCGAAACAGGAAAAATATGAAAATGTAATTTTTGCATTTAAAATTAAATGGAATTTAATAAAAAATAGAATGAAAGACTTTAAATACAATGAATGGCAAATCAAAATGAAAAATTAATGAGAAACAAAACTAATAGAAATACAAAAATGGATGATATATTTATGCGGCGACCTAACAACGACTGTTATACTATTTAAATAATAACTACGGTAATTTTTGTCCTATTTGATCAAACGATAATCTCTTCACAAGATAATGCACTTTCAGAATGTCATCACTTATTTTATACTTTTTAATTACATTTTGCAACTAAGAATAGCTAAACTTTAGGTTAGAGGACGTGTACTTGTCCGTTAAGACAAGCACAATACCCGGAGGTCGAAATTGACCCATTGTACAAAAACTAAAAAATAAGAAAAAAATAATATTTTCCAAGTTTGCCGCATTAAAACTCATAACATATAAATTTGAACAAAACGTTTATGTATACCGTTTTAAAGTCTAATCTCTCCCTTTTCTAAAAAACTTTGGATGTTTAAAATAGGTTCATATTTGGGTAATTAATAATTTTGTGTGAAAAGATCAAAAAAAACAGTTTTTGTCAAATAAAACAAGTTTGGAGGGTTCGAGTCGCCGTGGTCGATTTGGTAGTGTGTTGGCTTATTAGACGTGAGGCCTCGGTTCAAACTCCAGGTCAGGCATCTTCAACTAAACGAAATATGACAAAATATTTCTTCGGCGAATTCCTCTCAGCATATTTCTGGCAAAAAATCTGAGAGTAAATAAAACTGCCATGAAACGTTCCTCAAAAATCCGTCGCTCGGAGTCGACTTTAAACTGTAGGACCCACCACTCATGTAGAACTATTAACGCACACAACATAAGTGGTGTGAGAAACTAGGTCGTAATCCTGACTGGAGGGTTGTAATGACCAATTATGTATGTATCTTCTCACACCACTTATGTTCTGTGTGTTAATTTTATACATGAGTGGCGGGCCAGGAGACTGCCTAAGTTAAGAGAATTGAAATCTTTTAATTTTTTAAATTATAAAATCACTGATGACAAATTATTCACCTTCTCAGTGGTTTGAACTTGGGTTGCGGTCGAGTGTTTTGACCGTTACACCACGCCATCTATTGCTATTACAATGAAAATCGATAGAAAAAAAAATTTAATTCTATTGGAAACATTCTATCTTATGCAACTTTGTAAATGTTTATGGCTGTTGTTCTTGGCGTTGTTGTGCCTGTTACAAGTTATGCTACTATTTATTAATTGACTTTAATATCAGGTATTAAGTAAAGCAGCCACTTTAATTTATGATCTCACTCTGTACACTCCCAGCAACCTTTACTTAGTCATTCATAGATTCCATCGTCCATTCATTCATTTATCCTTTTACTCATTAATTTAAATTGTGTTCCCTCTTGCTATACACGCATCATAAGTGTTGCTTCATAAGCATCATCACTCTGGTGTAGTTCTTCTATCATTTTCCTATGCATACGAGTGCATATTTTAACATCTGCTAAAGCGTTGCAACATTGTATCGTGCGTTTAAAAACATCTCTAATTGAGTGGCTATTAAAAGTCCAAAGCAATAAAAGCAACATAAACCGTTAAATAGTAGCACAGATTAAAGTATTCCTTCGATAATAAAATCATTCTTACATTAACCGCCGATATCAGGTTTGTGCAGCATAGCATCACTTTATAATGCAGGTCTGACTGATATGCATATGCAGTTTGTAAAATATTAACGCCCTCTTTAGTTTGGTTCTACGATACATGAATTATTTATTTATTTTTCGTTTATAGTTTTTCTTTAAAACTTTAAAAGGAAATTATAATTACCTTCTAGCGAAAAGCATTTTAAAATTGTGTGGCTTCATTATCTGAACCCAAAATTTGATATTTCTTTTCGCTGAACATTTGAAGATACTACGGTTTGAGTACCTTCTTATTGTACAATCTTCTGGAAGAGAATTTTTATTTAACAGTGTATTATTATATTTATTTCCGACGCTTTTATTAATATACTGGAAGAAAATATTTGCCAGCAGTTAAAATTACATTCAGTCTCTACTGGCATTTGGCAACGATTCTTCTCCTCCAAAAAAATAATAAAAAAAAACTTAAGCTTAAGCTTAATGTGCTTTTAATTCTACATTATGCTTCATAATGCTATCCACGATTCACTTAAGTGGCCAATGAACAACTTTGTTTAAATAAACACACTGACACTCATACATTCACACTTACAGTGGTACAGAAAAATCTGAAACCCCATGAACAATTTGGATAGTAACTCTGGTTGACCAAAAATGCAACACAATAAAAACACTAAAAAATGCTCACTAAAAGATTATCTCCCTAGCGGAGAAAAAGTAAGGAGTCAACGGTTAGCAATGTTCCCTAGCACCAGAGCACATACTCAAAGGGCATTGTTTCTGGGCACCAACAGCACCATTATTATCAATGGTGTTGTGCTAATTTTTTTTTTACCGGAACGTGTATATATAATTATATAGACAGGGCCGATCTTGGGTAGGCGGCCGCTCTGTGCGGTCTCATGTTCCAAATTTAACGACGGGGGTAATTTTCCATGATAATCCTGGCGGCGGCGTTTTTTTTTTTTTAGGTCTCATGTCCCAAATTAGACGACGGGGGGAGGGAGATTTCCCCCAATTTTCGCCCGTCGCCAGAATCGGTCCTGTATATAGCATAAAAAGGAAAGGAAACGAAAATCATTTCCAATTCTCGTTATCAGAAATCATCTCTAGTTCCGGAACGCGTTCCTGTCCAAAAAGGAAGTACCGGAACGACGTTCCGAAGCGTTCCGGGTCGACAACACCACTGATTATTATAAGACCATATTACAGCAAACCAATCACCTATTTGCTGGAACGACAATAGATTAACGGAACGGAAACAAAGCGGAATAACAGCCAACAAGAACTTATGGCGACAGCGGCCAACCGGATAAGATGGAAAATGTTTTGTGGAAGCCATATGCTCCCAAGAAAGGTAATGGAAAAAGTATACGGTCTTAGAAAAACACAATCTAAGGAATTCTCCACTATCCTTATTTGGCTACTGCGAGTTATGTTAACAAAGCAAGTAAATGAGAACGCCGTAATGAGACTGAAGTCCTTAAAAAAACCCTAACCATATTTTTAAATTGTTAATTAAAGTTCTTATCGAATTGTATATATTGCATATAGTCGGTAAGGATAAAATTAACTATTGACATTAAATAAATAAATAAAATATAATGATTTTGAAAAATGGTCCTAAATCGGATTTCAACTGCCATTTATTGACATTGATATTGAAAAATAAATAAATCCAAATGAAAAGAGAGTTTTATTCTATCGTTGTAATATAAAATTCATTTTTGGAGTTTTATTTCTTAACCTCACGAAGTAAGTTTGATTTAATAATATTTAATAATGAAAAAGAAAGAGTATTTAAACATTCTAAAGAATATATTCATCTAAAGTTCGGAAGAATTAAGAAATCATAAAGGTTATTACTTCCAATTAGTCAATGAACCCAATTATGCTGCTGCTAATGTGAAGACATGATTTGCCTACCAAAATCCCCACAGGCTTAATATTCTTGCACAAACTACCGATATAACTCCAAGAGAGTATTTAGGAGATCATTTGGAAGAACGGTTACGTAGCCGCTAAATCTTAAAGAAAAGTCAACTGAAAAACTTGCTCGTGAATACATGGCGGCAAATGTAAACAGAAAAAGCTAAAGAAAACTGCTACATTCAATGCTAAATGGGTTAAATGAAGTGTTTGATGTTAATACTATGTTCAGACATGCACTTTTATTAAATCAATATTCGGTTTATTGAGAATAATATTTTTAGCGTTCAGACATATAATATATGAAAATGTATTTGACAGCTGGTAAACAAAACAGCTGATTGTTTCAACAACATTGCTTTTAATTTAATCGCGAAAATTAGTGCCAAAAAATTTTTTAGAAAAAATGGAAAACAATTTAACATTTAAAAAGGTATTGCTAATGATTAACCGAAACGCCGAGCTGTTGCTATCAATAGGAACTACTTTTGACTCCAAAGTGGCTTTTCGCAGAAGGATGAGAAAGAAAAATTTGATATGAAACTCAAAATAAAATAGAAACCTTTCTGCTGACCTTCCATTTTTTGTTTGTCGTTGTTTACACTTGAGTTGTCAAATATTAATAGAAAGCGTTCGGAAAAATGTAGTCTGCTCACTGAACGTACTTATGACAGTGTTGTATTTAAAGTTTTTATCAATATTATAACAATTTATGAATTTATTGGCCAATAATTAATTGAAATTTAATATGAAATATTGAGATCAATAATGCCGTTTATTGCGATTTACGCAATAAAGGTGCATGCCTGAACCCAGTATAAGGTATATCCTACTAAATATTGTGTATGCCATTTTAATATACTGGGCCTTTGAATTTTAAAATTACTCAGGGTTCTTGTGGGGGGTACCTACACTTTTGCGGTACACAAATATAGAGTCATTAGAAATATTTTTTTTATTTTTCTTTAGTTTGTGAAAAAAAGTAAAAAATAATTATAAAGAGTAAATGTAAATTATAAATTGGAAGTCGCCGTAGTCTAGTAGGTAGTGTGTTCGCTTATTAGACTGAAGGCCCGAGTTCGAATCCCAGGTCAGACATCAAAACGAAAATATGAAAATATTTCTTCGGAGACTTCCGCTCAGCAGATTTCTGGCAAAAACTCTGAGAGTAAATAAAATTGCCATGAAAAGCTTCTCAAAAAAAACTGTCGTTCGGAGTCGACTTTAAACTGTAGGTCGCACCACTTATGTTGTGTGCGTTAATTTTATATATGAGTGGCGGGACCTACAGTTTAAAGTCAACTGCGAACGACAGATTTTTAAGTAACTCTTCATGGCAATTTTATTTACTCTCAGAGTTTTTGCCAGAAATCTGCTGAGAGGCAGTCGCCGAGGAAATATTTTTTTTTATATTTACGTTTTGATGTCTGACCTGGGGTTTGAACCTTGGCCTTACATCCAATAAGCCGACACACTATCTACTAGACTACGGCGACTACTAAGATGTTAGAAAATCTAGACTTTCCGGACGAACATTTGTCTAGTGTTCAAGTCACAACCAGAGAGGGGCTTAAAATTAAAGTAGGAAAGACGAAAGTACTTAAAAGAATTTTGGCCGAAGATATCATAGAGGATGAGTACAAATTCTATTATTTGGGTAGCATTATTACGAAATCAGATGTGCATAACTAGCATTGATATGATTGGCGAATGTCCGAAAATCTACACCTCTATCAGTAAATTTCAAAATCAAAATATTCCACTAAAACGTCAGGTAAATTGTATGTGTGGGTGTCAGAAGTGCTGCACCGCATCTTTCTATATTTCTTAATACCTATAGATGCTACATGAAGCGTTCTCCAGTAGTCTCTATGATGGTTTGAAATGTGTTCATATTTTTGTATCGGACGCCTTAAAAAAGATTTGCATCTTATACGCTACCGAAATTGTATACCGTAGGTGCGCAAAATATCAATGAGATAAACCCGGACAAGAGCACAAAAGTACCATTTACAAGAAGACGAATATTCTAATCCAGTATGAGATAATATCACAGAAAGTGATGGTAAAGTAACAAATTAATATGGCGGGCTCATATAGTGAACATCTAAAGTATGCGACAATGGCATGCAGAAGGCTTGCAACAAAAACCTAAAGATGTAACCCAGGAATTATGTACTGGATGTATACCATGCTGATCAGACCCAAAGCGAGCTATGGACCAATTGCCTGGGCAGATAGAATAAATCTGAACACAGCTCAAAAGGAGTTGGGCAAGATATAGAAACTAGCGAATGTTCGCATAGTAGATAATGAATACCGAAACTTTGCAGACTATGGTTAGGTTGATGGTAGACAAGCCTGACTTGAAATTCATTAAGATATTTCGTGACATACAGGTCAGACATCAAAACGAAAATATGAAAATATTTCTTCGGCGACTTTCTCTCAGCAGATTTCTGGCAAAAATTCTGGGAGTAAATAAAATTGCCCTGAAAAGCTTCTCAAAAAAACTGTCGTTCGGAGTCGACTTTAAACTGTAGGTCCCACCACTCATGTATAAAATTAACGCACACAACATAAGTGGTGTGAGAAGCTAGGTCGTAATCCTGACTGAAGGGTTGTAGTGACCAATTATGTATGTAAATATAAATAAATATGAAATTCGAAATGAAAAAAAAGCATTAAAAATTATTTTCAATTATTTTTACAAATCATTACTTAAAATTCCTAAATTGTATTGGGGTACTAATGTGATGTTTTTGTAACACAGGCTATTTTACTTGCCTGCCTGTTTATATGGGAAACACAAACAAAATTGAGCGTTTTTGTTTGTGTTTTCCATGCAAACAGGCAGGCAAGTGAAATAGCCTGTGTTACAAAAACATCACATAAGACTTTTCCTGCCCACTGTATATTTACACTTTCAAAGATTAAGAATTTATGAGGGTCGTTATTCAAAAGAAAAATTTTTAATTCAAAACCTTTATTTTTTTCCGTGTATTTCGAATTCCTCACATTAAGTGACTTGTATTAGACAAACCAAATCACAACTACGATTGTAAAGTGTGCTCTTGGCACTGTGCTCTAAGTTGTCCGTTTGCTTGGCAAATACTAATTTCGAATGGTTTGCACAAAGCAGCACATCATAATTATTTACCTTTCTAAAGATATTCAAACGTTTAACTTAATTTTTCTTTCGTTTCTCAAATAGTAAAGCATAAAACAATTTCAATGTGATTGTTTTAAATGTTTATTAAACTTCTTCTTCTTCTTCTACCAGTGCCTCGGACTACAATAATATTTTTGTGAAAGTGCTCAAATTTAAAGTGTCCAACAGGTTTCGTTGGCAATCTTTCTAATATTTCTAAAGAGAAAGTGTTAAAAAAAAAACGGCTTTAGGTGTTAAATTTGCAGCAGTAGTAGCAGTAGCACAAATTTCAATTTTTCCAAATTTTTGGTTGCAGGCCAACAATTTTCTTTTCGAATCCATCATTGATTATATAGACCTCGTAACATGGTAAAATATGTATAAGAAGTATTCAGTAACGATTGAAATGTTTGCAATGTCATGGGATAAATATTGCCAACCATAATCTGTTGCAAATGTGAGAAATTTTTTAAAAATAAATGCTACACGTTTATTAACATTAACAACAATTAATTCACCTGCAAGGGCTGCTGTGCTCGTATGGTGAATAACAATAAAGTTTTACGAAAACGTCGACTACAATAGTACCAGGGTATGGAATATGCTGCCTCCGACACTTTAATGCTCTGTAATTATGCACAGAGTCATTAAAATTAATTACAAAATTAATTGATTGTCCTTTAAAGTATTAAGAATTTTACCTCAATCAACATTTCATTGGCATGCCAATAATAAGTGAAAAGTACGTACATCATGGTCAATATGTACATAATAATGGATATTGTTTGTGAAAAACTTTCAATCTGTAAAGGAGTAAAAGTTGATTTCCATTAATTTTTAAGATTGTTGTCATATTCATACTTACAATATTCATGCAGAACAATAATGAACAAATGATGGCGCCGAATAGCATAAACTCCACAAAGACAATGTAAGTCACCAGAGAATTAAAGTTTTCGATGTAACTGTAATTAAATGTAAATTAAACAATATTTTCGCATAATAATCAATGTTTTGGAATAATAGACTTAGCACTGGTGCATACTGCGCCATGTCATTAAAGATCCTCTACCTAGAACAAGTTATTGCACACACTCACATATCCTTTAAACGAATGAGTTGTTTTCACTATGAAATCGAAAAATCTAAGTATACGACCCACACTGTCGCGATTTTATATCGACGCCTCCATTCTATAACGTTCTAAGTACACTTAGAACGTTTTTAATGTTCTTGCAATAGACGTAAAAGTTTTCCATTTTAAAATGTAGTAAGTACACTTAGAATACTTTTGCTTGGAAATTTTTAAATTGTCTTGAAATCTAAGTTGACTTAGAATGTTATGGAAGGGACATTTCTTAATGTTGTGTTTTCTATGTGTACTTGGTATGTTCAGTGTGCTTTTTCCAGTGTCTGTAAGTGTAGTTAAAAGGTTCTTCCCCGAATTAAAAAAAGAATTTGTGCGTGTAAGTGTACATAGTATGTTTTAGTTTGAAAAAAAAAAAAAACAAATAGATCTATCAAAAACATGCTAAGTACACTTAGACGACCAATCGTCAATATTTTCTCCGCGCTAAAACATTCTATGTTTTAGCTAGGATCCAATTAAAATTTGTAAATTCAGAAACTACTATAGGAATTCTACTCAAATTTGACTAAAAACAGTGAAAGAATCAATGACGTATCTTATATAGTTTACGAGATATCGCGTGAAGTCTAGTAGGTAGTGTGTTGGCTTATTAGACTGAAGGCCCGAGTTCGAATCCCAGGTCAGACATCAAAACGAAAATATGAAAATATTTCTTCGGCGACTTCCTCTCAGCAGATTTCTGGCAAAAACTCTGAGAGTAAATAAAATTGCCATGAAAAGCTTCTCAAAAAACTGTCATTCGGAGTCGACTTTAAACTGTAGGTCCCGCCACTTATGTATAAAATTAACGCACACAACATAAATGGTGTGAGAAGCCAGGTCGTAATCCTGTCTGAAGGGTTGTTATGACCAATTATGTATGTATGATATCGCGTGAAAACTTTGAGAGCTCATAACTCAAAACACACTTTTTCGACTTAGAACGTTATAGAACGGAGGCGTCGATATAACGAGTAGCCAAAAATAGAAGGAGTAATAGTAGAGTAATGAAATTTGGCACACCTATATTAATTGGTAAAACATAATCATACCTAAAATTTGGTGATTTAAAGTCAAAGGATTCGTGTCCTTCCCATATTTTCTGAAATTAAAAATTGCTATAACTTGGAGGAAAAAAAAGATATGTTAATAAAATTTGATACACTTATTAGTTTTAACATGCTTAACACTTCCTACAAATTTCGTTCAGTTTGGAGCAATGATACGCCTACCTTAAAAATGTTCTTTTTCAAAAAAGTATCAAAAAGACATAAAAAAGTTGAATATTGTTACGAAAATGGAAATGGTGTTATTAAAGTAATAAGCAGAAGCTCCAAAAACAACACAATGGACTTGATCACACATAAAATGATAAACAAAAGCTCCAAAAACAAAACAATGCAGTTGTTCACGTGATCAACGAATAAGTAAACATATAGCAACAAAAACAACAGGCTTGTTTACAAGATCGATGAATAAACAAAAATATAGCAACAACGTCCGTGTATAAAAAAAATATAGCGGAAAGACAAATAAACAAAACAACAACAATTCTGCCTGGACGAAAGTAAACAAGATACACGAACAACAATGATGACGAGATGTTTACATTTTTGGATTGTTCCCGAAGGCCGTCATCATCACACACTGGATCACACTGTTGATCCAGTGATATAAAAGGCAAGATAAAGCGAGCAACGAGGATTCAGTTAGAATTCAGTCCGTCGTGTATGAAGACACGTGATTCTCGGAGTTTGAATTTAATCGTGTAAGACGACGTCACGTCGGCGTGAGAATTAAATCTATCGAGCTTTAATTCGGTCAGACTTGTGTGCAGACAAGTTGCGTTTGAGAACACAGTTGTTAGTGTAGTGCTTACAAAAAAAGGTTGTGAGCAAAGAGGAATAACTAATAAGTGTTGTTGCTTACAAGAAGGTTGTAAGCAGAGAAATATAACGAAAAAAAGCACATATTGTGAAAGTTATCGTTGTATAAGTGGAAGAAGTTCGAACAGTGGCACAAAAGTTGTGCAGATAATAAAGAATTGATTCAAAAATAAACACATAATTTTTTTTATTTTATTTGCAATCTACGAACTCATATTTTTAACGTTTTTAAAAGGTAAAAACGTAACAATATATACTTTTTTCGAATCGCAAATTATGATTGAAATTTTTTACTAACTCATTAAAATTTAATTTTCTCACATTCCGTATATCCTTAGAAAGTTTTCCTGCTGCTTTAGTAAGAGCATCAGCAGAAGTGGACGCAACAAGCTCTTCGATTCGGCTTCTTTTTGTACGCTCTGATGCATCTTCATAGCAAACAGATGGTCGACCCTTACCGCTACTTGTACGTACTTGGTTCCTAATTGAATTTATTTATGTTTAAATATAAAAAATCGATGATCTAGAAAAACTTACATTACAAATATCTTGACAAAATAGCTCATTATCTAGCCAGGTACTCAACCTACTACCAACGGAAACCTACTTTTTCCGCGTCTATATTTTGTCCAATTATTACTAATTTTTAAAAGAATGAATTTTAGTTTGTCCTTCTCTATATCTGTTAGAAATCTTTGAATACCACTTTCCACAAATTGTTCAATATGATGCAACACATTTGTTGTATTACTTTTCTTAAGCTGCATCCATTGCTCAAAAATATGACGAATCTGCAATGATGTTGACACTAAAAAACATTTATAACGCCCACAAAAGCAGTCAGAAGCAGCTGAAATTTATATATGTTCAAGTACATACTTGTGGCAATAAAATATCAAAAAATTTCAAAAGTGATATTGGTTGTTTTTTTTTAATTCACTACTGAAGTTAATAAATTACATTTTAGGTTAAGATTTTCATACGAAAATAATGAATTTCCCACATTGACTTTAACCATTTTTGGCCACGCTCGCGACAGTGTGCGACCCAATGTTCGCAATTATCTGCCACGCCAAGAACTTTAACCACCCAAGTAAAATCATCTTTATATCTTCTTCTTGCAACTTTCATTAAGTGATTCTATACTTCAATTTAAATTTAAAAAAAAAGTTTATGTGGGATACTATTAGAATGATTGAAAAACCTAGCCAGGCTAAATTTAAGCAATGGCGAGATTGTGATAAATTTAAGGTTCGTGTGGTTTGTGTCTTATTCGTTTACACCAGTGAATTAAGTAAACCTCACAATAAAATGCTAACGGGATCAAATAACACGAGTTAACATCATCCTCACAAGATGATCATATCCTCAAATCGCTCGTGCAGAACATCCATTGTGGCATGAGCTGTCTGGAATGCAGCGCCGTCCTTTTGAAACCACATGTCGTTGGTATCTAGATCATCCAATTCATGCCAAAGAAGTTTGTAATCATTGACCTATAATGCTCTCCATTGAATATGATGCTCATGACAACGTTTTTACCAAAGTAATATGGACCAATTACGTCGCCAGTATAAAATCAACACCAAACAGTAACTTTTTTGGAATACTTTAGATGCTCTTGAATCTCATGTGGATTGGCATAGTCCTAAGTTCGACGTTCATGTTACGATTCATCTAGAAATGGAACTTATCGTTGAAGATGATTTTTCGATGAAAATTAGGATCCGTTGCCACCTGCTGGAAAACTCAGCCTATTCAGCGAACACATGTTGTCGCCTATCATCGTCCATGATGATTTTGCAACACAGATTGAAATAATGACAACTAATTTGTCTGCGTACCTTCAACAAGATGACCGTTAAAGTTAGGAAGTCCTTGATTAAGGACACAGACATGAAGCTAGAAAGAAAATAGAAATTGTACGCGATCCATAAAGTTGAACATCAGCACAAACCTTGGCCGTTCCCTTTCGTGACTCTTTCTGTACATGCCCTACAGATTAAATGGAACTGACGAAAATAAAAACTTAAAAAAAAATTACTATTTTGCCCAAAGGGAACCCCTTTTTAATACAAAAATTTTATCATTTGCAGGCACTGTTGAATACTATGTATATCCCCATCCATGACGATTTGAGAGAACAGACTGAATAAATGAAACTGAATAAATGACAATTAATTTAATAGATGTAGCTTCCAAAAGATGGCCGTTATTAATTGTCAAAGTTCAGAAGTCGCTGTTGTTGAGAAACATCTATTTTACCGCTAGTTCAAGACAAACTTCTTGCAGCAATCCGGTATGATTTCAATGTTTCCTTTCTCTCTTTCTAACTCAACGTAGTTTTCATCAAATTTTTTACCACCACGCGTTAACTGTCACTCTTTACTTCCTCAGTTATTATTCATTATTTAGAAAACGAGCTAAAGTTCATTCTTTCTGCCTATGGTAAGTAGCTAAAGGTGACTGGCCATCCAGGGACCACATAGAGCCCATTCTGCGTCTAGTTATTTTATATTGTTATCGAAATTATTTTTGTTTTTATTTGTGATTTGTTTTGAAATACTGTTAAACCATATTACTGCAGTAAGAACGAGAGAAAGGAGACCCAAATAGTCTCCTTTCGAAAGAAACTTATCGTGAACATAATCTCAACTCTAAAAATTCCGTTTGTTTCTAGTGTTTCTTTCCTTCTTTTCTATTTGAAATTTTGGACAATTTCCGCTTTCGATAATAATTTTTGTTATCAATACATTCCAAAACCCCTTACCTTACTAATCGATTATAATACGCAATACACCCCTTTAAAGCTTTGTATTGTTGCTCTTCGGTAGTTGCATCATTACAGATGCTCTGAAGTCGATGTTGCAAAATCATTAAGGCCGTCTTTCCGAACATAGCAAACGAAGCGAATAAACTGACGAAAGGCATATACATGGCTGTCAAAATCAAAGGTGTTGGAAATTGCATGACGTAAAATATTTCATAAACAGGCGAAGCAGTCATGTCAACGCCAGGCAAAGCAACACCAAAAGGATGAACTGAAATAAAGAAAACCGTTTATCGTTTATCATACGCCGGAAGATGACAATACCAACCTCTTCCTTCCACCAATAAAGGATATATTAAGGCTCCTACAATATCAAAAAAGGATGCGGTTAAATTGAAAATTGATACTTTCCTGGCAGATAACGTGGCCTCTCTTAAAATTTCGTTCGCATACACATTATTGCTGTCCTGGAATCGAAATAAATTTCTTAGAAGAAAATATTGAACGATATTATTGCTGAGGTGGGTGAAAAAGTAATTTTCTTATACTATATTAGCTTTGTAAGAATATTTGTTATGTCTTTATGTATGAGCAGGTCTAAAACTAAAATGTTCTTATTGTTATGGTTTCGCTAAAAATGTACCCAAAAAGATGAACAATTTTTCAATAACTCAGTACAATATACGTATTTATGTATGTAACAGAGATCAGCAACGAGTATTCAAAACGATGAGTAGATTCGAGTCATACTTATAATTTCAGCTACTTATACGCATTCATACTTATTTTAATATCATACTCGTACTACTCATATTCAATGTTAGAAATACTCATTGTACTCATACTTAACAATACGAATGATGTTGTTGATTTCGACTCTCCATGATTCAACATATACACGAAGCACAAAATAAGTATGATTCGAGTACGAACACCACAATACTCGCTAGAAGGTTGCGTGTGTGCTTTGCTTGCTGTCTTTGTCTTTTCTCTTCTCTTCTTTTGTAAATGCAACAATAACTACTATTGTAAATTTTGATGAATGATTCGAGTGACTCGTAAGTATTATAAGTATTTTTCTAAATTTATGAATCTGAATGAGTAGGCGTATGAATCAAACAATGAATCGAATGTTGTGAGTTTGATGTCAACGTTGTACTCATACTCATTGCAACCTATACTTATAAATCAATGTCGTAGCGAGTACGAATGAATCAGAGTAGTTAAATTTTAATACTCTTGACTCACTCATACTCAAAATTTCATAAGTACCTATGAGTAGCGAAAATACGATTCATTGCTGATCTCTGGTGTGTATTACTATCAATATCAATGGACTTTTAAGGAGCGAGTTTGTTGATCTGCATCTATTTGCCATCGGGAAAATCCTTTCCCCAATTTTTTGTTGGATCAGAACACAGTTGGTCCTCAGTTCCTAAACAAGTTTCTAATCGTAATTTTTTTTGTCGGTAGATAGGAAAACAATAGTATGAAATGTAACACAGCAGTTATCACTACATATGTATATCATCAAAATTTGTTGTGTTAGGTTAGATACGACAGGCAGGAAAAGAATATGAGATATGTTTCAGGACGTAACACCACTATGTTACTCGCATAAGGTACCATGAATCCAACCGTCAGAAACTGAATTATACAGTAATGTGGTGCAAACTAATAAAAACTTAAACTGTCCAGAGAGATAGTTTTCCAACAGAAACTTCGACTCTGTAATCTATTCCCTATTAAGACTCGAACTGAAAAAATAATAACAATAAAACTAAAAAAATCTAGCCTCGTTGAAACCGTTTGGAGGTTCTAATAATATCAACGTTCACAGACGTAAGGTCAATCAAATTGTTCGAGGAACTTTTCCTTGTTAACTAACTACGTTGAATAATGACAAATAAATAAAGTGTTATTGCAATAGCTCTAACGAGATAGTGACCAGTAAACACCTCAACTAGTTGACGGAAATCGCATTCGTGAATTGTATTCGAAGCGAAAGATAAGACGCGTTATTGCATGGCGTGTTTAAATCAATACCCTATCATCAGAAAAGTTGGTTATAATGACGGTTTACAACGAGTTTAAAACTTTAGCCCTGAAAAAGATTCAAGTCTATAGGAACTTAGTTTTAGCACTATGGACTCTCGTATCTTGAAAGTTCTTTTCTTAATATTTCGAAATTATGCATTCATTCTTCTGCGAATCGATTGGATGAGATATTTCTTATTCCTTCCTTCCAGTTTTCTAACTACTAATATGATGTGATGACAGTTTAAGAAAGAGAGGGAATTGTTTTTGCTGTTCGAATGATATCGTATCAAACTGATTAATATGTTTGATAACTAAGGCCTGCCTTGTTAATCAGAGCAAGTTATTTTAAAAAAAAATTTACATTATAAGAATAGTTGTCTTATATTGCAAAGAACTCTATTGAAATTATAGTTTTATATCAAACACAATGCCCCGACGGCCTAGTTGGCAGTGTGCTAACCTTCAAGTGTCGAGCGCCGCACACTGTCGCGATTTCATATAACGAGTGGCCAAAAATAGAAGGAGTAATAGTAGAGTAATGAAATTTGGCACACCTATATTAATTGGTAAAACATACATACATAATTGATCATTACAACCCTTCAGTCAGGATTATTGACCTAGTTTCTCACACCACTTATGTTGTGTGTGTTAATTTTATACATATGTAAGTGGCGGGACCTACAGTTTAAAGTCGACTCCGAACGACAGATTTTTTGAGAAACTTTTCATGGCAATTTTATTTACTCTCAGAGTTTTTGCCAGAAATCTGCTGAGAGGAAATCGCCGAAGAAATACTTTTTGTATTTTATTTTGATGTCTGGCCTGTGGCTCGAACCCTGGCTTTACGTCTAATAAACTAACACACCACCTACTAGACTACGGCGACTTTGGTAAAACATAATCATGCCTAAAATTTGGTCATTTATAGTCAAAGGATTCGTGTCCTTCCCATATATCCTGAAATTAAAAATTGGAGGAAAAAAAAGATATGTTAATAAAATTTGGTACACTTATTAGTTTTAATATGCTTAACGCTTTCTCCAAACTTCGTTCAATTTGTAGCAAGGATACGCCTACCTTAAAAATGTCCTTTTTCAAAAAAGTATCAAAAAGACATAAAAAATTGAATAAACTTTTTTCGAATCGCAAATTATGACTTAAATGTTTTACTAAGTCCTCAAAATTTAATTTTCCCCTCAAAACCCCATGTATATTCTTGGAATAGATCATTCTATGTATCAACTTCGAAATTATTTAATATACTTTCACCTTGTTTTATCTAAAAATTTTTGCAAAGGAATCTCTGCAAAAGTTTCTGATATATGTATGAATACCATTAGGAATAATTTTTTTAGCTTCTTCAATTAAATAATAGGAAGGAAAACAATCCTCGTGAATTGAATTTACAACCTTTCTCATCATGTTGTATTGTTTGACTAATTTGTTGAGTTGAGTTGAATAATTTTATTAAACTGAAATAAATGTATACAATATTCTGACAATGAAAATTATGTAAAGAGTACTATGATCGAAAAGTACATTAGAAAGGTAAAGTGCTGAAATACAAAGTAATTTTTCATTCTTCTCAACACCCTCCCTGAATGACAAATTCACAAAATCAGTATACATCAACAATTCAATTAAAATAAAAAAAAATAATTCTAAATCTAATAACAACATGCTAGTAAACACCAAATTTAGTTATTAGATATTCAAGCTTTTGAGGATTTTTTTACTCCATCCAAATTTTTATCACAAATGTGCCCCATACGTCTGTGCCATAAATGATGTTCTTTTTGAGCAACTAATGCATTATTTTTCTTCGATTGTGTTGTACTATCTATTCGGTATAAATCGTTGTAAACTGTAGCAGATATCACTAGAGTACCATCTTCATTCAAGATGCGACATGTTTCACCTTCAAAAATAACCTTCTTACCATTTTTTGTAATTTGCCTTACAGATAGAAGGTTTGCGCACAAATTAGGAACATATTCGACGTTCTTTACCGTTACTTCTTTCTCTGTATTTCCATTTAAGATATTTAAATCGATGTCGCCTGCGCTTTCAACATTCAATTCGTTTTTGTCTGCAACAATTACCTTCTTGCCTTCTACGCACTGAACATTATACATATTTTTGCTGTTGTTCACCATGTGATTGCTAGCTCCGCTGTCAACATACCAATACAAAAAATCTTCATTAGTGTTGTAACATTCATTTGAATTCACAAGAACATTCATGCTCGTGTTCGATGCTATGAGTGTTGACGAAATCTCTCTCTTCTCATTCTTTCTGTTCTGCTTAGTGTTATTTCTGTTGTTACCATGGTTGGTGTTCGTATTGTTGCTACCATTTCTTCTGTACTGGCAATTTCTAGAAATATGCCCATACTCCTTACAATTGTAGCACTGAACTTGCTTCTTCTTTTTACTGTTTGAATTTTTTGAGTACAACACAGCTTCCTTTTCCATGCCTTGGTTATCAAATTTTGCATCTTGTAATAGAAGATTCTTCACAACGTCAACTGATAATTTTTCCTTTGAATTCTCGACTGCCATTACGAGTGGTTTAAAATCATCCGTCAGACCAGCTAATATCAACGATGCAGTAAGTTCATCGTCTATGTTGAGGCCAGCATTTTTAACCTTCAGAGCAGTAATCACTACGTCATTTACGTACTCTTGAATCGAACCATAATTACGCAGCTTCATGTTTACCAACTGCTTCAGTAACTCAACTTTTCGTGTTAGACCAGTGTCCTCATAAGCGTTCATCAACGCATCCCATGCCTCTTTTGCTGTCTTAGCTGCAGCAATATGTCCATAATTACTTGGATCAACCATCAAAGTAATTTCTGCTAAAGCACGTTCATTTAGAATTGCATCACTGTCAGCAGTTAAACCAGTTTCAACAATTTTCCAGCATCCCTTGATGACCAGACAAGATTTTGCTTGTCTCTTCCATACGTCGAAATTCTCGCGTGCTCTTAAACGCTCCAACGAAAATCCTGCAGGAAGACTTGCCATCGTATATCGTATTACACAAAAAATTATTTATTTATTTTCACAAACTTTTTCTTAAAATTTTTTTTTTAAAAAAATTTTTATTTTCACTGCTTGACGTGTGGCCCATAACCTGTTGAGTTGAGTTGAATAATTTTATTAAACTGAAATAAATGTATACAATATTCTGACAATGAAAATTATGTAAAGAGTACTATGATCGAAAAGTACATTAGAAAGGTAAAGTGCTGAAATACAAAGTAATTTTTCATTCTTCTCAACATAATTGATATGGATCAATGTATAAGGCTAAAGCTCTTTCTACTGATATTTGATTTTTTTTGGACTTATATACTTTTCCCGCTGCTTTAGTAAGAGCATGAGCAGAAGTGGACGCATCAAGCTCTTCGATTCGTCTTCTTTTTGTTCGCTCTGATGCATCTTCATAGCAAACAGATGGTCGACCCTTACCGCTACTTGTACTTGGTACCTAATTGAATTAATTTATGTTTAAATATAAAAAATCGATGATCTAAAAAAAACTTCATGAAAAACTTGATGTATTATCAATGAAGAACCGTTTAAATGAGGTTATTAATTAGTTTTAAGGCATAAATATTATTCTGTACTGATAATTTTTTGAGTTTGGTTTCTGAAGAATTTTTTAAGTTTTGTTAGTTTATTTTAACCTTTATGTGTTTGTATTTGTGTAATAAGCCTGTTGCACTTTTTAAAAATCAACAACTCATTTTCATTGGATATATATTTTCCGAACTACATTAAATTATATTTTCAATAGTTTAGTGTACGGACAATTGTTTGAGTCAGTGTATGATTATCCGCAATAAAAAAAACGAAAGTAAGAATTATTTCAAAGCAATCTCGAAGATAAGTGAAAAAGATTTTATTTTGGCCTTAATAAAAAACAATGTTTTAAAAAAAAATAAAATCCCTATTTCCTTTCTTTTACAACTATCTTTCTGTTATTCTAACACAATGCACTTCATGAGTAGGAGTTTAACTCCGGAGAATTAGTCTTAAACAAAAAGTCACACGTTGTAAAATAAATTTTCTTACTTTGTTGGCCAATCAGGATTACGGCCTAGCTTCTTACCGTTCACTTTGTGTATGTTAATTTTTATACATGAAGGGCGGGACGAACGTCGAATCCGAACGATGGATTTTAGAAGCCTTTTTCACTATAATTTAATTTACTCTTATATTTTCGGCCACTAAGTGAATAAATATTATTTTCCGTTTTGTTCTAGATGACAGGGTTGAGGTTAAAAATTACGAAAAATTACGAGGTTAAAAAAAAAATTAAGCAACCCAGTGCTTAATAGATTACAGTGGCTTTAAATTAAATTAAAATTAAATTCAATAAAATATTTACAAGAATTATCATGAATCTCAAAACAAATTTTTATCTTCGAAAGTGACTTTTTCCCCTGGCTACCACACAATTTCAACAGAGAATATTATTTAATTTAAAGATTTACTTCCTCTGTAGAAAGAGAGAGAAACACTTACTTGAATTTCTTTAAACATTGAGACCAGTTCCATAATAAATGCTTCAAATTTATCCCGATTGATAATGACAAGGCACGTACGCAGTAGAGCATCAAATATAGCGGCCGCAAAAAACGTATTCAATATGAATGGAGCCAAGTCACCCCACATCCGAAATAAATAGACAAATTGCATCGCATTCATTATACAAACGGGTAACACAAACACATACACACGCCAATTATTGCCACGTCCCGGAAATATGACTGATAAATATTTCCACAATTTAACATTTATCGAAAGCATTGGATTGTCCTCAAGCATCTTCTAGAATGCCAATAGAAATGAAATGAAAAAAAAAATTGAAATTTTAAATGAAAATGATGTCAATTCCATTTTATCGCTTATTTTTTCCAAGAAAATACTTGTTTGTGTTGGAGACAAACCGCAATGTAGCACCGCACAGCACAATAGAAACGTTAAGGATACGGAAATAGTCAAGTGGTAAGACACACACACACCCACACAATGCGTTACTTTGTCTCTTAAGAATTTCAACTGAAGGCAATCAGTGTCGAATAATATTTGCGTTTCAATTGAAATTTTTTGACAAGATATTCTCATTTAAATATCCACAAGCACTTGTTCTATCCACAAAACCCCATTAATTGACGCCTTCAATATGCGTCCACACATACAGTTGTTGTGAATGTTCAATGTTGGGCATTCGTAAATTTCAAATTAATTTCAAATTGTTTGACGTTCTTGTGGCAAGGATGTCAGGATATCATTATGGTCTAATTGCCAATTAGTGATTTAAAGTGCCAATTTCACTAATTGAATGTTACACCAACTATTGCATGGTGGATTATAGGTTTTAGTTACAATTCACTTTGAGGTTTTCTTAATTGAATGACAGTAAGGGAACCTTAAAGCTAGTGAACTACTGTCGGCAGTGATACACTATTATACTACATAGCATTACAGAACGTATTATGCAATATGAGGCAGCATGTGTATCGACACCAGATGTAGGCAGTTTGGAATTTATGAAGGAAATAAGAACTAAGTAGAGTATTTAAACGTTCTAAAGAACAAATTCATCTAAACTTCGTAATAATTCGTAGTGATTATTATTTCCAACAAGTCAATGAATCTAATACTGGGTACAGACATGCACCTTTATTGCGTAAATCGCAATAAACGGCATTATTGATCTCAATATTTCATATAAAATTTCAATTAATTATTGCTCAATAAATTCATAAATTGTTATAATATTGATAAAAACTTTAAATACAACACTGTCAAAAGTACGTTCAGTAAGCAGATTACATTTTTCCGAACGCTTTCTATTAATATTTGACAACTCAAATGTAAACAATGACAAACAAAAAATGGAAGGTCAGCAGAAAGATTTGTATTTTATTTTGAGTTTCATATCAAATTTTTCTTTCTCATCCTTCTGAGAAAAGCCACTTTGGAGTCAAAAGTAGTTCCTATTAACCGCAACAGCTCGGCGTTTCGGTTAATCATTAGCAATACCTTTTTAAATGTTAAATTGTTTTCCATTTTTTCTAAAAAATTTTTTGGCACTAATTTTCGCGATTAAATTAAAAGCAATGTTGTTGAAGCAATCAGCTGTTTTGTTTACCAGCTGTCAAATAAATTTTCGTATATTATATGTCTGAACGCTAAAAATATTGTTCTCAATAAACCAAATATTGATTTAATAAAACTGCATATCAGAACATAGTATAATCATACTACTGCCAATGTCAAGATGCGATTTATCTACCAAAGTTCCCACAGAGAAAAAGTCCCGATACGACTCCAAGAGAGTATTTAGGGACTAATTTTAAAGAACGATTACGTAGTCGCTAAACCTAAAACAAAAGTCAACTTAAAAACTTGCTCATGAGTGCATGACTGCAAATATCAACTGAAAATACAAGAAAAAAAACTAGTACTGGTAAAATGCCTGACCTTAAAGGTCATGTAGTGCCTACTAAATATTGGGTATAACATTTGGGACTTTAAATTTTAAAATTACTCTAAATTCTTCTTCAGGCTACCTTCACTTTTGCGGTGCAAAAAATGAAGCCTCAACAAAGTTCTCCTTATTTTTCTTATGGTTTGTGAAAAACAATACATTTTTTTGGATTATATTATAAAATAGAGATACAGTAGCGAGAAAAAAAAATGCAACGCTATGTTGTATGATATTCAATCGAGGCTCGAAACTTATAACGTTATCCAATTCCACTCCACTTTTGTTTTTTTTATTCATTGATTTCTAAATTTTAATAAAAGGTATCATTAAGCGATGTTTGCTTCTCTTTATTCTTAATTTTTTTCGATTTATAAAAAAAAGTGAAAAAATTTAGCGAGAAAAAAAAAAATGCAACGCAATGTGGTAAAGGTAAAAGGAGATCAACTAGAGGAATTAAAATAAAAGTTTAATGAAAACTTTGCAAATTGTGAATTTTAAAATAGAAACAGCTGTCAGCAGATAGCAAATTTGCCATTGTAAGGTCTTTGGCAAAAAGAGGCAAATCAATGAATGAAGTTGCTCATCAATTTAATATCAACAAATCAATGGTTTGTCCGATTTCATCGCGATATCGTCAAACAAATATCGTGGAAAGAAAGAGGAAGTGGTCGACTTCGCAAATCTACTGCCCGCCAAGACCGTCAAATGGTAAAAATAGTAAAAGTTGACCATCGGAAAACGGTAGTAGATGTCACTAATTATGCAAACGACCAATTAGGTGTTTCTATTGGCGTCCACACAGCCAGAAACCGATTAAGAGAGGAAAATTTATTAGCTAGAAGACCAACCAAGAAGTCACTTATAAGTAAAGTTAATAAGAAAAAACGGCTTGACTTTGCTAGACGGTATCTGCATTGGTCAAAAGAGCAGTGGCCCAAAGTTTTGTGGAGCGAAGAATCAAAGTTTAACTTATTTGGCTCTGATGGTACAGAATGTTGTTTATTTACAGAATTTTGTGAATATCTTTGTTTTAGGGCCCAACGAATGTAATTTAACCCATCAGAGCCAAATAAGTTAAACTTTGATTCTTTGCTCCACAAAACTTTGGTCGTTTGCATAATTAGTGACATCTACTACCGTTTTTGGATAACGTTATAAGTTTCGAGCCTCGATTAAATATCATACAACATAGCGTTGCATTTTTTTTCCCGCTACTGTATATTAACAAAATAAATATAAAAAACATTAATTACACGGAGTGACAGTGAAAATACACCCTAGTAGTAACATACTCTATTTTTTGTTTGTTTTGTTGAGTAGATTTCAATAATATTTTTTTTTATATTTCTGGAACCCTCCAAACTTGTTTTATTTCACAAAAACTTTTGAACTCTTCACACAAAATGAGTTATTACTCTACTACTATTTTTCAACCGATTTAGAAAAGTCAATGTGTTTTGGAAAGGGCAGAGATAAACCTTTAAAACGATATATACAAACATATTTTTCAAACTTTTATGTTATGAGTTTTGGTCGGGTTAACTTGGAAAATATGATTTTTTTTTTTATTTTTCAAGTTTTATTATTCCCAATTGCAAAATTTTATTAAAAATTATAAAAAAAAGTTCCGATATTTTTAAAGTGCATTCCCTTGTGCACAGATTGACACTTTGCTTCTCAAATTGGACAATTTGGTGTATAAAACTTGCTGCAGTCGTTTTTTGTTATTTAAAGAGCATAACAGTCATATTTTTTTATAAATATTTTTTTTTTCAAATGAACTTTCAGTTTAAGAATTTTCAAAATTTTTAATGTATCTTGATTGTTTATCAGAGAATGTGCCAGAAGTCGGCCTATATTTGAGTTTATTGCAAATATTATTATTACGTTTTGCGTAAATTACATATTAAAATTACTGATAATAAGATAATAAGATCATACCTCTGATAATACATTCAGGCGTACATGCTCCTGCTTGGGTGGGGGTATGTATCACGGCTTCGAATGTGTGGGAGACGGCAAAGATTTTGCAGATTATGCAGATTATGCATACCTGACAGCTGAAACCACATCACTCTAAACATACCGTACAGTCAAAAATTTTGATAAAAAAAATATTTTACTACCCTTTTAAAACCTTCAAGTCAAGATTACGGCCTAGCTTCTCACAGCACCAATGCGATCTTTGAGTAGCGGAACCTATAGCTAAACGTCGTGCCCGAGAGACAGATTTAAAAAGCTTATCATGGCAATTTTATTTATTCTCAGAGCTTTTGCCTGAAGTCTGCTGTGGAAGGTAGAGGAATGAATTTTATGTTATATTTCTAACGCAGCTGCTTTCAGTTCATTAAAACTTTCAAAAGTATTTATATACAATGAATGAATGTAGTTCGCCATACCGTATCTCTAAGCAGGGCATACCTTCTTTGAGTACAACCGATTCAAAAGGAGCGAGAGATCCTGAAATTAAGAATTAAACTTCTAACGCCTGAAAACATCATGGAGAAGATTATAAAAAGAAAATAGGAACGAAATGTGTGGCAAACTTTCTATAATAAGCTGATAAGCTACTTAAATAGGAAAGGAATTGAAAGAGTATATAAAAAGCGGACTACGTTGAAAACGAAAATAGAGAAAGTGAAAGCCACGCGGAAGCAAAACGAAAACAATCACCAGGTGATTAAAATCTCTTATTAAACGAGACTGATTTTAAATCGGTTTTGTTCATGGAGGCTGACATATCGTTTAGGGATGCATAGATGCATTTTCCAAAAAAATATTTTTTTTCTCCATCTTTTTACTTTTTCCAGGTTTAATATATAATTCTGAACATTTTGCAAATTCCGATTCTCTTCCCAGTAAATACTTCGTGAATGTCATATTGTTGACCTCTTGTTCTCAAATAGAATTTCACATAGTATTTGAATGTGAATGTGTTTGCTCTATGCTTACATTCCATAGTATTTAGAAGAAGGAAACATTTGTTAAATGATCATTGAAAAA
Organism: Sarcophaga caerulescens; assembly: GCA_927399465.1. Classification (NCBI taxonomy): domain Eukaryota; kingdom Metazoa; phylum Arthropoda; class Insecta; order Diptera; family Sarcophagidae; genus Sarcophaga; species Sarcophaga caerulescens. Next base: position 19,707,152 of record OV656868.1, on the reverse strand, counting down.
TACAAAATTTTACTGGAACTGCCATAATGATTTATTACACGCAAACAACATATCCTTGCATTGTAACCGAAAGAGTATTGGTTTTTGTCTATTTTTTGTTTCTCCTAAATTTGACTAAATGGACAACATATACATACGTCAGCAACACACACACTCTGTCTCTCTCTCTCTGCCTCTCTTTCTCTTTCTTACTAATGATGCCAGTCATCTGTAACTGGCGTTATTTGGTTTTTTTATTTAATTTTTGAAATGTTGAGACCAATACTGCCAAACGTATGCGTATGACCGAGCCGAGGATGAACGAGTGTGAGTGAATGCCACATCATGGCCGTTATTAATTTTTGTTTCCCTTTTTTTCTGGTTGTGGTTTCTTCTACTGTTTTTCATCAGTGTTCTGGTCATATTTGCACAAAATATTGTTTGTTTTAAAATGTTTCATGTAAATAGTCGCATATGTTTGTTGTAACCGGTACTTGGGATGTGTGTTTGTAAGAATATGCATGTCCTTTGCATTACTGACTGAGTGTTCTGTGTCGCATTGTACTTGTATTTGTCTGCCTTTGTGCTCTTTTGTGGCATAACGCTTCAGTAAGTGGCATTAATGTTCATTTGTTCGTTTGTTTGCCTAACTGTCTGTCCATGTTTTTGAATTTTTTTTGTTTCCTTTCTCTGTCCTTTTATTTCGTTTTTTTTTTCTTTCTTTATTGTATTACAATTTGAGCATGAGTCTTAATAATATTTGCTGATGGTGCACTTTTGCTTCATGTGATTTGTTTTGTTTTATTTTTTCCTCCAGACAATCTGTCTCATTGTTTCTCTGGCGTTGCACAGGAAGACTGCCAAAAATGTTTTGCCAAATTTTAATATCAATGTACGTACGAGTATGTACGTAGATAGTACATAGAGTACATATGTATATTCGACGCAATATAGAAAGAGTCAGGACCTTGAAGTGTGTTCTTTTAAATTTTTAACATATTTTTCATACATCGAAATAGAACATGTCTATGGAATCTATTTATATCTGATCAATACCACGAATAACTTCGACTGTCTTTGTTGCTTATATTTGGAATAATTACACGGTGCGACAGTGAAAATACACCCGAGTAACTACATAGTCTACGTTGTTCAGTTAGTTGAGTAGAGCTCAAAAATACTTTTTTTATATTTCTCGAACCCTCCAAACTTGTTTTATTTGACAAAAACGGTTTTTTTTGACTTTACGTACAAATTTCTGGATTACTCAAACATTTCTGACCCGATTTTCAAAATTTAGATCTTGTTGGAAAGAGGAGAGATGGACCTTTAAAACGGTAAACATATATCTATTATTTCACTTAATATGCTATAGGAATTGATGAGGTAAACTTGGAAAATTCGAATTTTTTTCATAGTAGCAAACTTTAATAATAAAATATAGGATAAGTCATAATATTCTTAAAGTCTGTTCTCTTGTGAAGAGATTGAGCTATCATCTGATCAAATCGGACAAAAATTACAGTAGTTATTATTTAAAGAGTCTAACAGTCGAGTGATATTTTTTATATATGTCATCTCATCAAATGAACTTTTAGTTCAAAAATTTTCAGAATTTTTGATGGATCTTGATTGTTTATTGCAAAATGTGTCAATTTCACGTTTGCACGACTACCAGAAGTCGCCTAATATTTGTGTTCTTTGCAAATAATATTAATTCTCTTTGCGCAGACATTGGCCAACTTCTGGTGGTCGCTCAAACGTGAAATTGACGCACTTTGTGATAAACAATAAAGATCCATCAAAAATTCTGAAAATTTTTGAACTAAATGTTCATTTGATGAGATGACATATATAAAAAATATAACACGACTGTTATACTATTTATATAATAACTATGGTAATTTTTGTCCGATTTGATCAAACGAAATGCCAATCTCTTCACAAGATAATGCACTTTCAGAATGTCATCACTTATTTCATATTTTTTAAGTAAAGTTTGCTACTATGAACAGACAAACTTGAAAAAATATGAAAAAAATTCGCATTTTCCATGTTTATCTCATCAAAACTCATAGCATATTAAGTCAAATAATAGATATATGTACACCGTTTCCAAGGTCCATCTCTTCCCTTTCAAACAAGATTTAAACTTTGGGAATCGGGTCAGAAATGTTTGAGTAATCCAGAAATTTGTACGTAAAGTCTAAAAAAACAGTTTTTGTCAAATAAAACAAGTTTGGAGGGTTCGAGAAATATAAAAAAAATATTTTTGAAATCTACTCAACAAAACTCACAACCTACACTATGTCATTAGCCGGGTGTATTTATTTTTTTATTTTGTCGCATAGTGTTATCTATCTTTCTTTCTAAACTTTCATTAATCGGTATTCCTGATATAATTCATCGTTGGCTTGACTCCTACCTCTCCCTTAGTACTCAGAGGGTATTGTTTAGGAATGTATTGTCTAAGACTGTATATGTTACTTCTGGTGTTCCGCAGGGTAGCCATTTGGGTCCTTTACTATTTTTACTGTTTCTTAATGATCTTCCTTGTGCTATTTCTGATTGTAATATTCTGATGTATGCTGACGACGTTAAATTATTTTATACTTTTGATGATGATCATGGTCAGGCTGTTCTTCAGCGAAATATTGATTTGTTTGTCACTTGGTGCAGAATTAATTTAATGGATCTTAACTTGAGAAAATGTAAATGCATGGTTTTCTCTCGCGGAGGCGTAATTTCGTCCACTTATGTGATTAATTCTTGCACTTTGGAAACTGTGACTACATTTCTTGATTTGGGAGTATTATTGGATATGAAACTGTCTTTTATTGATCATATTAGTATGATGATTGGCAAGGCTCGGGCTGTTCTTGGTTTTGGGAAGAGATGGGCTAGGGAATTCATTGCTCCTTATACAGGGTGGGCCAAAAGTCACGAAGGGTTTTAATCGTTTAATCGTTCTTGGGAATCTCGTGGCTTTAGTTCTTGTACTAACTGCAGCTTGTATGGGAAAAGATGTAAATTTCCCTTTAATATTCTGCGTAAAGACCGCCGAGACATTTGCAGCTCAGCAGAGCGCCTTCGAGTTGATGTTTCAGGATTCTCCTCAACACTCTCCAGAACGCGTTGAATATTTGCTTCATTAATTACAGAATGTGGTCTTCCGCTTCGTGGAAGATCCCTTAGTGAGCCTTGTTCCTGAAAACGTGTCACTAATTGATTCGGATGGTGAATTCCGCACATTAAAATGACGACGATAGGCTCGTTGAGTTTGAATTATTGATCGATGATGTTCAAAATAAAGTTCTATGATTTTGGTTCGCTGGATAACGTTGTAACCTTCCAAAATTAATCTCCCAGATTTATTTTACAAGTCCTAAAAAGAAGTCGCCGTAGTCTAGTAGGTAGTGTGTTGGCTTATTAGACGTAAAGCCAGGGTTCGAGCCCCAGGCCAGACATCAAAACAAAATACAAAAAGTATTTCTTCAGCGATTTCCTCTCAGCAGAATTCTGGCAAAAACTCTGAGAGTAAATAAAATTGCCATGAAAAGTTTCTCAAAAAATAAGTCGTTCGGAGTCGACTTTAAACTGTAGGTCCCGCCACTTATGTATAAAATTAACACACACAACATAAGTGGTGTGAGAAACTAGGTCAATAATCCTGACTGAAGGGTTGTTATGACCAATTATGTATGTATGTAAAAAGAAAAATAAAAAAAAAAATGAAACTAGAAAAGTTATTAATTTTTCAAATCCCTTCGCGACTTTTGCCCCACCCTGTATAACAAGACTACTGTACATTTCACTTGTTAGACTTATTTTGGAGTATGCGTCTATTATTTGGAATCCATACTATCGTTGTCATAGTGATGCAATAGAGTCTGTGCAGAAGCAGTTTTTATTATTCTGTTTACGTGGCATAGGATGGGATTATGGCAATGGGTTTCCATCATATGAGGCTAGATTAGATTTGGTGAAACTTCCAACTTTGTAACGTAGAAGAGCTGTCTTAGGGGTTTGTTTTGTTTTGTTTTTAATCTGGTTAAAGGTGATATCGATTCTGAGTTTTTGCTTTCTAACCTGAATTTCAGTATTCCAGCAAGATTTTCACGGCACTATCGTCCTTTTTCCTTAGATTTTTATAGAACAAACTATGGTTGTAATTTTCCTTTTCGTAGATTATGTAATGATTTTAATTTATATTATGATTTTATTGATTTTAATTGTAATGTTTGTAATATTAAACGCAGCTTATATGCTAGCATTAATTTGTAAATTATTATATAAAAATGTATTTTCGTTCTTGTCTTACGTAGTTTATTGTTACTTTATTCAGCTTGTGATTAAGTTCTGTAGCTGTTTTATGTTCCCGTTGCCATTACTTTTCCTTTACCCGCTACAGTCCGGAATGTAGTGTGTACGTGTTCCTACGTAATGGTGACGAGCCCTCCGCGGTCGGGTGAGGGTGGGTTAGTGTGTGGCCGGGGACGTTCGAAAAAAAAAAAAATCTTGCGTGAAGATCAGAGCTGAGGTATTTATTTCCAAAAATTTCGGAGACAAAGTACTTTACTCAATATGTCTGTAATTATCTCAAACTCTGCTGTATTTATAAGTCATGACGTATTTTTTATGCATTCAATCATTCAATAGTCTTCAAACTGGCAAATACATATATGTATGTATATGTTCCTGACGGTACCAAGATGTCTTGGTAGAGTTTTTAAAATAGAAGTATGAACAAAACTGCCCAGTGGAATGTACGTAGCATATATAAGACTAGCTTCGATCTACTACCTAGCAGCTGACTAGTTGTAATCGGTTGACATTAACGACAAACTTTCCTACGGTAATACAATAAAGTTCTCCAAGAGCACGACAATATTAAAAAAAAATTATTTTCGGCTTATGAAAATGTTCTTCAAATGTCCTCTTATGACCAGCATAAACCTATGTGTTCCATAGTTGTATGTTTTCAAAGTAAAATTCCGAAATATATCTGCTCGTATTTAGAATTTGTATCAATTAAGATGTCGAAGAAGTCGTCGTAGTCTAGTAGGTAGTGGCCCGAGTTCGAATCCCAGGTCAGACATCAAAACGAAAATACAAAAAGTATTTCTTCGGCGATTTCCTCTCAGCAGATTTCTGGCAAAAACTCTGAGAGTAAATAAAATTGCCATGAAAAGCTTCTCAAAAATCTGTCGTTCGGAGTCGACTTTAAACTGTAGGTCCCGCCACACATGTATAAAATTAACGCACACAACACGAGTAGTGTGAGAAGCTAGGTCGTAATCCTGACTGAAGGGTTGTAATGACCAATTATGTATGTATGTATCAGTTAAGATGTCACCGTTGTCAAATACATAGCTGGTATTACGTTGCTGTGTGTGTTAATTTTATCCATAAGTCGCGGCAATGTCGAATGAAAAATTTAAAAACACTGCTGAGAGAAATATTTTTTTGATATTTCATTTTGTTTGAGATGTCTGATCTCTGGTTTCAACAATGGAACCATGTGAACATGACACTTCATTATGTATTCGGTTTCCTTTAAATTATTGATAACTGTTTTGTAATAAATGTCTAGTTCTCTAACAATCTAACGTCTGCGCTGCATCGCCTGTTTTAGTAATCGGTCGAATAGATTGAGTTTTATCATTAGCATCAATATTATCAAATGTAAAATGAGCAATCCACTTCGCTTTCTTTAGTTACGAAATCTACGTAAAAATAATAGAGTTTTTTAAACAAAGTGTGTATGAGATATCATCAAACATTTTTATTCGCTTGAAATACCTATCGACGTCATTATGGCTTCTGTGGTTGAAACACATCTAAAATATTAATTTTTCCGTAACTCTGTGCATAAAACAGGCTATTTTCTACCGATGGCATGAATTATGTTGGATTTGAGGGCCGCTATGATTTGTAGCTTAAAACGGGATACGATAAGGGTGCTCCGATGGCTTAGTTGGTAGTATGCTAAACTTCAAGTGAAGAGGCTGCGGGTTCCATTTCCATCAGAGAATCTAGGCGTTTGAGATTTTCTAATTGTTTGTCTGACATTATGGGTGAGTTCCAAAACATCAAAACACATTGCAGTGATGCGGTATTACTACCGTTTCAATACAAAATAATCAACTGTGTTGTTTGCTTTGTAATAAAAACACATTGCAATGTTTTTACGTTTAGAAACACTTATTTGCAATCACTTTGCTTTTGAAATGGAAATAATAAAAAATATTATTTCCAAAAATTTTATTTTATTTCCGAATTTTTTAGATCACATCGCAGTCGCTTTCGCGGATGGGATTGGTGGAGTATCAGGAGTAGCTAAAGAACCAGTAGTATTTGATAGTAACAACTCCAACGAGCTACCAAGCATATTTTCTGTTTACTGTTACATCGGTTCGAGTTCCATACACTTCATCCTTTTTATCAAAAAATTCCCATGTTGTTGCCGACTCTCCGGATGTTCCATTTCTTTTTTTTCATTCTTTTGTATGTCACCATGAAGTTTAAGTATTTTCTCATAATTTCATCCCGACTGAATGGAAAATTTTCGCCAATTGCTTTTATATCGCGAGGCACTTTCTCCCACAACACAATACGTTACTTTTTCTTTTTTTCGAAGCAAAATCATCTTCACTTTGAAGTCGTGTCGTCAGGAGAAGCTGCTTCCAATCAAAACTCCATTTTTTTCACTGAAAAATAAATTCAATTTATTTAAATAATAATAAAAAATAAAATTAAAAATATTTTCTTCATCCGCCATGTTATATTTGTATTTTGTTTGTAAATGTAAACACAAAGCATCAACAAAATTAGTGATGCACAGTTTGATTTTTGTTTGCGTATTGATAACTTTTGTTATACATTTAGGAATGTGTTACATTGTCAATTTTTACAAGGTTGCGTTTAGGAATGCATGACTTTGTTTGGTTACATTGCAAATGACGTTTTGGAACTCACCCTATACTATGTGATCACTCACAAAAGAAAAAAGAAAGTGAGAATTATTACTAAAAAATAATTTTCGAAAAAAAACTAGAGGAGGTATATACACTGGTCATTAAAAAAAATTGTCGCACACTACCACCTCTTTCCTTTCTCTTATAAATAATATTTCATAAGTTTAAACACAATGCACTGGGGTTATCTTTTGAGTGCAGGTCAAAAAAAAAAAATAAAAACATCAAAGACGTTACATTACAGACAAATTATAACTTTTCCGAAAATCAAATTTTTCAGAAACTAAATTTGAAGAACTTACGACACAAAGTAAATTATTTTTTGCAAGACATGATGAAACATCATTATTATGCATTATTATAAGGGAAAAAAACAAAAAATGCAGAACTATGAACTTTAACCTTCCTATACCCGCGCCAAAAAGTGAAACACCAATACCCGCGCGTTGGTCTGTGAGACCGTCAATGGTAAATCCTATATCCTTGGTACTATTTCAAAAAAATTATTTTGATGCAAAAACGAAGCTTATTACGAATAATGAAGCTACCAGTGATATCAAAATCGGTCTCACAGACCAACGCGCGGGTATAGGAGGGTTAATTGTGTTAAATCGAATTCGAATCGAATAAATTGCGTTCATCCGTAGAGTTTTCACATTTATATTGCCACTTGACCTTTTGTCTGATGAAAACTATATCTATATAAACGAGTAGTTAACCCCGATTACTTGAGTTCTCATCATTTGGAATTTTATTATGATTTAATTAAACTAATAGAAGAAATCGCCGTGAGGCTAGGTTCAAATCCCAGATTAGACATCTAAATCAAAACGAAGTATGAAAAAATATTTCTTCGGCGACTTCCTCTCAGCAAATTTCTGGCAAAAGCTCTGAGAGTAAATGAAATTGCCATGAAAAGTTTCACAATGAATTTGTCGTTCCGAATCGGAATTTATACTATTGTAGGTCCCTCCAACACACAAAACATGGCTGATGTGAGAAGTTAGGTCGTAAATGTAATTAAAGGGTTGTAATGATTAATTAAGAAATTTAACTAATCGAGCAGACCGAAATTCTAAGGAGTATTTTATAAAAATTGAATACATACATACATAATTGGTCATTACAACCCTTCAGTCAGGATTGTACCTTTTTTTTTTGGTGAAACCAGCACTCAGGCGTTGGCCCCTACTCATGCAGTGCATTGTGCAGATTTTAGGAAAATGGGTTATAGAAAGGTGGAAGAGAGGGAGTAGTGTTTTGTGGACATCTCAAGATGCGAACGGCAAGGAAACGAGTTGCTGCTAGGTGACTATAGAATGGCCAGTGCTATACCTTCACCATTAGACAGTCTACAGCAATCGTCCCCAAGACGCCCGCACCTTTCAGTCCTAGCTTCTCACACTACTCATGTTGTGTGTGTTAATTTTATACATGAGTGGCGGGACCTACAGTTTAACGTCGACTCCGAACGACAAATTTTATTGAGAAGCTTTTCATGGCAATTTTATTTACTCTCAGAGTTTTTGCCAGAAATCTGCTGAGAGGAAGTTGCCGAAGAAATATTTTCGTTTTGATGTCTGACCTGGGATTCGAACTCGGGCCTTCAGTCTAATAAGCCAACACACTACCTACAAGACCACGGCGACTTATGACTTTTCTCCGACCACTTATGTTGTGTGTGTTAACTTTATACATAAGTGGCGGGACCTACCGTTTAAAGTCGACTCCGAACGACACAATGTTTGAGAAACTTTTCATTTCAATTTTATTAGTCTCAGAATTTTTGCCAGAAATCTGCTAAGAGGAAGTAACTGCAGAAATAATTTTTTTTTTTTAAATTTTCGTTTTGATATCTGACCTGGAGTTTGAACCGTGGCCTTACGTCTAATAAGCCAACACACTACCTTTTAGATTACGGCGAATATTTATTGGAAAATTATGAGTTAAAGGTCCTATACGTTTCAGTCACTAAAGGCAATGTATATTTCAGTTACCAACTGAGGTATATGGAGGTTCATTTAAATTGAAATTACTCTTTTATATTTCTGGCGGCCAACAAAAAATGAACACATATTTTGCCAACATATTTTCGGTTTATTTTATGATACTTTTTAATCTGTTTTGCAAAATGTTTCAAATGTTTACAAACTTGTCTGGTTATAAGCCTCATAATCCATCGTTATTATTTATTAAACCATGCTTAGTGGTCTTTATTTATTAATTTTTAATGTCGTACACAATGTGCCTCTAGAGTTCAGCAACAAATAAAATGATAAACCACGGTTATATCATTTCAAACATTTTATTTTAAAAGTTATCATTTAACAAAAAGCCTAAAATATACTTTTAGAATGAGTACTTTTAGGTTGACCTACTTTATACCTATTAAGGAATGTTTAATGTTTCAAGATGATTTCAAATAATAAAGGATTATCGAACACAGTTTTATTTTTTATTTGTGTTGAATGGAGTTTAAATTTACTTTTTCAAACAAGTGCAGTAAAGTTCTTTAATGTTCAATGAAATCAAAATTTCAAATTACAGTCTCTATTCGAATACAACTTTTTTTTTGCACTTGTTCACCTTGTCATGTCATTTTATTTGCTGTCAGAGTATTTTATGTTCATCCATTGCAAGAGAATATCACAGACAAACCCATAGAGAAACTTCTATTCAAACAAACCAATAAACCACATGATGACATTAATTACTACGTTCAGTGACCACTCAAACACATATACACACACACACACACACAATTGCATTCTCAATAATTTAGAGTGGCCATATTCATCTGCTTCAGCTTCCACTCTCATTATTTAAATTGTCATTACATTTGTACTCCAACTCCCTTCGTTTTCATTGTTTAATGTTTAAAGCAAACATCAGTGTTTGCAGCAGTCTTTCCACTTCCGTCTATTCTGGAGGATGCTTTAGAAATTTGTAATACGTTTTGTTTCGATGCATTGTAGAGAAACCTTGAGAAATTTTAATCCAGTCGATTATAATCCAAATATAATGAAAAGGTTTAGGCTTCTGAAATTTAAAACTTTAGAAAGGGATCTACTTTGTAAAATTAGGATTCAGTTCGTAGTTTACATATACATGTAAAATTTCTTAAAAGTAACTCGTTCTAATTAATTTTAAGTGACATAACCATATATCGGGTCTTTCATTAAGCGTTTAAATATCGCTGATTTCCGAATCAATTAATTCAGAATTAATTCAGACTAATTCGTACTCAAAAAAAAATAAGGGCCGATGACGCCGTCTCTTTAAATCCACACTAAGGCTGCCTTACAAAATGTTAGTTGCTTTGTGTTTGAACAAAGTACAGTATTCCCTCGATTTACGTCGTCTCGATTTACGTTGTTTCGATTAACGTCGTCAAAAATTTTGTTCCCTTCAACTTCGATTTGCGTCGTCATTCGATTTACGTCGCCTCTGTTTTTTATAAACAAAATCAGGGGAATTCCCTCTTTAAAAAAAAATTCAATATTTGTGTATAACTATTTGAATAAAATATAAATAGAGTTTTGAAAAAAATAAATATTTAAGTGCTAATGGATAATTTTTTGTTTTTTATTAAACTTTTTGTGAATAACATATGAAATAAATTTTTATAACAAATCAAAAATCCATCTATATTTATGTATGTACTTAGTTATACAGAATAAAAATTTAACTATTTTAGTTTTTTTTTGGAAAACGTGTATAAATAAATGCATCTGATAGTATTAGTTATTTGAAATTCGATTTACGTCGTTTCGACTTACGTCGCCTTTTTCCGGAACATTCTACGACGTAAATCGAGGGAATACTGTATCGTGTTTCATAAAGCCGCTGTACAAAATATATAAAGGGTCCGCCAAATAACTTTTTTTTTTTTGAAAATGCTTTAAAAAAAAAAACTACAAAATATTTTCTCAAATTTCTTTTCTTATTTGAAAATACAATAGTTCCGGTTAATAATGGAAAATAATTTCATTCAAATGGCTGCCTCGGCTGGCCATGCAGTAGCCTACACGATCGGTCAAATTTTTAAGCACATTATCGATTGTGTGCAGCTGTATTTCACCAATGGCTTCACGAATATTGTGCTTTAAAGCGTCAATTGTCTCTGGCTTGTCAGCGTAACACTTATCTTTGACGGCACCCCACAAATAATAGTCTAATGGTGTCAAATCGCATGATCTTGGTGGCCAGTTGATATCGCTACGACGAGAAATAACGCGGCCAGGAAATGTCTCTTGCAATAAAGCCATATTCGCTCGAGTTGTGTGGCATGTGGCACCGTCTTGTTTAAACCACAGATTCTCCAAGTCGTATTCTTCAATAGCAGGCAAAAAAAAGTCGGTTATCATATGACCATAACGCTCCGAATTGACGGTGACAGTCGTTCCATCGTCGTTTTCGAAGAAGTAAGGTCCAATCACACCTTCGGACCAAAGAGCGCACAAAACAGTGACTTTTTCTGGATGTAATGGCTTCTCTTCAATTACTTGAGGATTCTCAGAACCCCAAATACGACAATTTTGCTTATTAACATACCCACCGAGTGTGAAATGTGCTTCATCGCTGAAGAAAATTTTGTTCGAAAGATTGCCGTCCATCGCCTGTTGTTCAAGCACCCAGACCGTGTTTATGCAGATAAACCTTCAACTCTTGAGCACTTAAAAACCAACATTCGTCAAGTTATGGCTGAGATACTGCCCAATATATGTGTCAAAAAGTGGTCGAAAATTACCTCAAAAGAATCAATGCTTGCAACACTTCGCGTGGAGGTCATTTAAATGATGTAGTATTTCACACATAATGTCAACGTTCAAACTTTACAATAAAAAATAAATATCATGAAAAAAATATTTTATATGTGTTTTATTTACGTTTACTTTTGAAATCACGAAATGGATAGTATATTCTGGTGGGGTGTCACAAAACCATAGGACATAAAGCCATATGACGTTAAGTCCCATTCCATTGAGACATAAGGGCATATGCCATTAAGTCTCATTATAATGAGACTTAACGCCATAAATTTTTTTCCGAAAATGAGACATAAAGCCATATTTTTAATAATGATTGCATGATAAAGCCATCATGGCCTTAGCTCACATTAGCAATATTAGAAAGCGGCTTTATCTCTCATTTCAGTTCCTGAGCCACTAAAGTTAAGTATTGAAATCTGGCTTCGCATAATAAAGTTTTTCTGCGTGGAGGCCTGCGGCCGCGCTTAGGGGTTTTTTCCTCCAGTAGGACGCGGCAGGTGGCTTCGCTGAATAAAGTTTTCCTGCGTGCGTTACAAGAATAAAAAAAATGTTTTCCAATGATAACTAAGGATTTTTCCTTTCACAAAATGTTTGTAGCTGTAATTCCTGGAGCCTAGAAATTTTGGATTTTTTTAAATCATTAATTTCATAGATAAATAAGCATATTTAGTGAAATAAAGCATTTGTAACGCAAAACATCAAATGGCACATATAACCATAATGGCTTTTTGTCCTATTTCACTAAAATTGATATGAGACTTAAGGCCATATCAAAATTATGGCTTTATGTCCGTTTGGATTGAGACATAAAGCCATTATGGCTTTATGTCCTATGGCTTTGTGACACCCCACCGTATATTCTATTGAAGCAAGAAGCGTCGACAAACATCTGTCAGTTGACTTCCGTCAAAACTTCCACTATCTGCGTCGCAAGAAAAAAATTGCTTCCCTCATCCAACCTTTTCCTCTCAAGCCTGAAGAAATTGAGATATTTAACTCCAAAGATGTTCATCATTAACAGACGTTTTAGTTAGGACTGGGTTCTGTCGTTGGCCATTATTCATGTTGTGTGAGTTAATGTGCAGCAGAGATCAGCAATGAATCGTATTTTCGCTACTCATAGGTACTTATGAAATTTTGAGTATGAGTGAGTCAAGAGTATTGAAATTCAACTACTCTGATTCATTCGTACTCGCTACAACATTGATTTATAAGTATAGGTTGCAATGAGTATGAGTACAACGTTGACATCAAACTCACAACATTCGATTCATTGTTTGATTCATACGCCTACTCATACTCATTCAGATTCATAAATTTAGAAAAATACTTATAATACTTACGAATAATTCGAGTCACTCGAATCATTCATCGAAATTTACAGTAGTAGTTATTGTTGCATTTACAAAAGAAGAAAAAAGACAAAGACAGCAAGCAAAGCACACATACAATCTTCTAGCGAGTATTGTGGTGTTCGTACTCGAATCATACTTATTTTGTGTTTCGTGTATATGTTGAATCATGGAGAGTCGAAATCAACAACATCGTGCGTATTGTTAAGTATGAGTACGATGAGTATTTCTAACTTTGAATATGAGTAGTATGAGTATGATATTAAAATAAGTATGAATGAGTATAAGTAGCTAAAATTATAAGTATGACTCGAATCTACTCATCGTTTTGAATACTCGTTGCTGATCTCTGATGTGCAGTTTAACGGCAATTCCGAATGACAGATTTGAGAATTATTATCATGGCCATTAGTTGAAGCTGCGGTTTAAGCTCGGTGCCTGTGCCTAATAAGACAAAACAGCATGATGCATAGATGATAATCTAGATTACTGCTACCACATCAGTTGTATTTATTTCCAGTAAAATCTTATTGTTTTTAAAAATCCTAAAAGAAAAACAAATTCGGCATGATAATGTAATAATGGTTGGACAGCTCTTAATTTGATGGACATTGTGTGGAAAATTAATATCATGTAATTAACAGCAGATTTAATGTTGTACGTGATTCAAACCGATACGAATAGAGTACAACAACTACATTGAATACTTTCACATACGCACACGCACACACACACACAGAATACTACAATTCAAATATGTACAGAGTGACTACGCTTTACAATTCGTATATAAACCTTCGCAGTATGACAAGGACATAAACATGTGCATGAATTTGCTATGTGAGTGCATTCGTATGTAATTGTCAAACACGTTCAAAATGGATATATGTATGTGAGTAAGTGTAGGTAGCTACGATGAGAATGTATGCATGTTGCATATGTGCGAGTGTCTATTATCCTTTTATCATTACAAGTGCATCTTATCAAAGCGTTTTTGTTGCTGGAATATCTGTCTAAATACGTATGTATTCAACTGTTTGTCTGCGAATTCATTTGTATCTGCGACTGCAATTGAATGTTCAATTTGACGTGACTCATACTCACTTGTGCAACATAATGAAAAGTAAAAAGTGCAAATGTCAGTGCATTGTAACCATAGAAATAAAGGACATTTTGAAAATGCATTTAAAAAAATAAATTCACACAAAGAAAATTAAATAAAAGGCCTTAAGACATAACCTCTAAAGGCTTTGTGCAATAGTAAAATGCATTTACAATACAAATACATAATAAGTACTAAACTTAATAACTTATTAAACAAGCCTTCAGTCAGGATTAGGACCTAACTTCTCATACCACTTATGTTGTGTGTATTAAGTAATTTTATTTATAAGTGGCAGAACCTATAGTTTAAAGTCGACTCCAAACGACAGATTTATGAGAAGCAATTTTATTTACTCTCAAAATTTCAGACAGAAAGAAATATTTTTTCATTGTAAGTATTTCGTTTGTTGGAGATGTCTGACCTGGGCTTTGAACCGTGGCCTTATGTCTAATAAGCCAACACACTACTACTACTAGATCACGGCAGCTTCACAATCTTACCATGGAATTGAGTTAATCTTTGTTTTGTCCTCATGTTGTAAATTTCTAGGTTTGTGTAATCGTTCTGTACTGTTTTAGTTCCTTATTTTCGTTGAATTTGTTTTTGTCCGCCTAACACTCCCGCCGACTTAAGCCTGTTCGTCCTGTACTTGCACATTTATTTACGTCACCTGAATTTGGCAATTTCCCCATATACTCGCCTTTATTTCGAATCTCGGGTTGTGATGGTCTTGCACCATGACGACTACGTCTTTCAACTTTTAGATTACTTTGTAGGATCCATTCTAATGGGTCTGCAACAAGAAAAACCAAAATCAGTTAGATTTCTCTGAATCCAGACTACCCCTACCTACACGCATATATTGTCACAGAACATCTTAATTCGGGAACCCACAAAATCGCATGACTTCCCTTTTTTCCGCATAGTGAGTTTCATAATCTTTTGGTGGCACATGTTTGGCAGCAAATTCTAAACAACCAGGCTACATTAGCTTATTGCCGAAGATAATCCCGGCAGGTTTTGTTGTTGCATTTTGTTTCGCTGACCGATATGCCAACAGGGATCGCGATATAAGACTGTCTCTATATTTTGTTGGTCACTTATCGACTTCCAGAGATTAGATCGTTCTACCACTTCATACTTTCTAATCACAGTGTCACGTCGAAGTTTGAAAATAAATAGTGGTGTACTACGATCAAAACAAGGTATCTTTCCCTTGTCGAATTCTTCCTACTTAGAGCACAATGGTCCTTCTTGCTGCACAGTTGAAGACAGTTGGCTTTCATCTTCGTATCACCAAGTTTTTAACACCAGGTTAGTATAGTATATCGTAGGTTTTTCTTTATTATTGATTCAGAATCCATTAGATTTCTGAAAAAAAAAAAAAAAAATCTTTTTTTTTGTGTTGAGAAAACTTTGTACATTGCTACAGAAGTGGTAATCAACTAGCTAGTGATCACGATTACTTTAGATTACACTCATCTAGATTTCGCATCTACACTAACCGTGAGAAACTCGTTCGCACAGATGAAAACAATGAAACTTTATCAACATTAAAGTATGCATAAATCGTTAGGAGAATGTAGTATGGACCTACTTAAAGGTCATCATTTACGAATATTTCTTTAGAGGGTCTTAGTAATTTCGTTTTTATTTTTACAACACTAATAGTGTCTCTTCTGGTATACGCCGTCTCTGTAATCTATATCGTATCGTAGAGCTCTACCATATTTAGAGAGAATATATTTAAGAATTTAATTGATATCCTAAACTGTTATCGTACTAAGTATACGTTTCAGCTGCATTTATAAAGGGTGATTTTTTAGCTATTATCTTTTTGGCAACACTGGTTTAAACAGCTCACGCACGTTTCGTGTTTTGTTTCACTGTCAAACATCTTCAGTTTGGTCTATAATTTAACCATGAATCGTCTTACAAACGAACAACGCTTGCAAATCCATGAATTTTATTATCAAAATGGGCTCTTGGAAAGTTGGCCGAAAATCCACTTCTTTATCGAAAAATTGTATTCAGCAACGAAGCTCATTTTTGACTCAATGGATACGTAAATAAGCAGAATTGTCGATTTTGGAGTGAAGATCAGCCAGAAGCATTGCAAAAGCTATCAATGCATCCAGAAAAAGTCACAGTTTGGTGCGGTTTATGGGCTGGTGGCATCATTGGACCGTACTTCTTCAAAGATTCTGCGAATCGTAACGCCTTTAGACTATTTTTTGTGGGGCTATGTTAAAGCTCATGTCTATACAGACAAGCCCGCTTCAATTGACGCATTGGAAGACAACATTGAAGCATTTATTCGTGAGATACCGGCCGAAATGTTGGAAAGATTATGCCAAAATTGGACTAAGCGGATGGATCATTTGAGGCGCAGTCGCGGTCAACATTTGCATGAAATAATCTTCAAACATTAAATTACGTATATGGACCGTACTATCTCGATTCAAATAAAGATTTCATGCATTTTTCTGAATTTTATGTGTTTTTTTTTTGAAACATTTTCCTATAGCTCTTAAAAAATCACCCTATACAAGAATTAAAGTTGTTTTGAAAAATACGACGTGGTAAGGAATATTATAAAGTGAAATTGAAACTGCTTGTGTTACTTATGAATAATGCTATATTTTTGTACCATATTGTACAGCCTTTAGTTTTCATCAACATACATATGGGCAATTTCGTGTCAAGTGACCCAATTTTTAAAATCGATGTCTTCCGATTTGGATGAAATTTGCACCAAGGTTAGTACTATTGGATAGTTGGCCAGACACAAATTTTCAGCTCTATCAGTCCAGAACTGCCGGAGTTAGAGGGGGTCAAAGTTGGACATTTTGGTCATACAGGGTTTTTTTAAAATATGTGTAACTTTTCACCTATTGGTCCTAGCAAAAATTTTCCAAAGGATATTAGATAGCTATTTCTTCAATCTTTCCAAAAATAATTTTTTTTAATTTAAAAAAAATTTTTTTTTTATTTTCTTTTTTAAATTAATTTTTTTTTTCAATTTTTTTTCAATTTGGGCCCTTTTTTTTTTTTTTTTTTTTGCTTAAAAGAAAGCTTATGAAATTTCCTTTAAGGCCTTCATAATCGCTTAATGGGATGCGAGTGGGATATCTCTCAAAAAAATTATTTTTTAACTCAAGAATAAAATTTTTCAATATTTGGCACATGTACCATTTTCATTTTCCCCCATTTTTTTTTTCGAAATTGAGTTTTTTTTATTTTTCCTCAAAAGAAAACTTAGACCATTTCCTTTAAGGTCTTTGTGGGCACTTAGTAGCAAGAGGCATATCTATAAAAAAAAATATTTTAACTCAAAACCAAAGTTTATAAATTTTACCATATGCACTACATTTTTTTTTAATGGATGTTTTTTTTTGCTCAAAGAAAGCTTAGTTCTTTTCCTTTAAGAGCTTTGTGGTCACTTAATGGGATGCGAGTGGAAAAACATCATCCTCTTCTGCATTTGGACTTTCTGGCCATCGATTCGAACAGACACCCAGTCTTTCATTCCTGGCATCATTCGACTCATATCATCTCGCTGATAAAATTGAGCTACTAGAGCTTCAGTTTCGCACGCTAAAGTTTTTCCACTCGCATCTCTTTAAGTGACCACAAAGCTCTTAAAGGAAAAGAACTAAGCTTTCTTTGAGCAAAAAAAAACATCCATTAAAAATAAATATAGTGCAGATGGTAAAATTTATAAACTTTGGTTTTGAGTTAAAATATTTTTTTTTTATAGATATGCCTCTTGCTACTTTGACCCCCTCTAACTCCGGCAGTTCTTGACTGATAGAGCTGAAAATTTGTGTCTGGCCAACTATCCAATAGTACTAACCTTGGTGCAAATTTCATCCAAATCGGAAGACATCGATTTTAAAAATTGGGTCACTTGACACGAAATTGCCCATATCTAATGTGTCTTTGGGTTCACATACTCGTATAACCATGTACAGATTTACAAACTTATTATTTATGTATGTAATGTTGATATTTCTTTTTCGATTCTAATCTCTCATCAATTTCCTTTCAAAGGTTTTTCGAAAATCTTTTTGTTAAATATTTATAATTGTAGCATTAATGAGCGTTCCGAAACATTGGCCATAATGATGGATTAGTTATGTTTACACACATGGAAACATATTCTTACAAACAAAATCAAGCCTATAAGTCTTAGCTTGTAATGGTAGATACATACATATGTATCTACATATGTATGTTTTACATCACAATAATTCTCTTACCAGAAATACTAAAGAAAAAATATTTATGAAAAGTTTTAGGGAATATTTACACTACGCATAAAAAGTCACCGTACATCAACTTAGTTTAGTAACTAGTAAATTTAAAACTTATAATAGATATATATATATATATATATGTATATATACATATATAATTGAGATATTTCGCTGTTTTTAACAGTTGGTAGAGTAGCTTTTGAATTAATTCAACAACTTATAAATCTTTCTAAATATCATTTCAATATTGAATTCATTGCTTCAATAAATTGAAGCAGACCCTCTTCGTATGCTGAAATTCACCCCTAAATCATCACCATCATGCTTTACAGTGGTACACAAATGCCCTTTATAAACAGCAGTACACATTTTTTCCACACTATTTGTCTTCCTTTGGTGCCGAAAGAATAATACTTTGCTAACACTCCGAAAAGATTACTTGTTTACAGAACTCTGGAGGCTTGTCAATCTACAGAGAGAACTATTCGCAATGTGGTTAAGAAATTTGAATCCACTGGTTCAGCAAACGATCGACCTATATATATGAATAAAACATCACCGCTGACCATGTCTTCTACAGACCACAACTTGGCGAATTATGCATCGTGACCCATATACAATTCAACTAATCCAGGAACTTAAGGTAAATGATCGTACGCAATGAAGTATGTTCGCTGAACAGGCTGTGTAACAGTGGGCAACTAATCCCAATTTTCTTAACCCATTAACCGCCAAAATAAATCCAGAAGCGATAATTAACAAAAAAGTTTATTTTTTAATTCATTGTATACAAAATTAATATAAAAGTATGAAAAAATTTAAAAAAAATAATAAAGGGGTGGAGTAGGGAGGGTGTACTCAACTGAGTAGGTGAAAAATTTCAAAACATTATTTTTCAATGCATAATGTTTTTAAACATTTCTTGCATTTCCAGCGAACTCTTGCATGACATAAAGCACATCTTAATTGCTTTTCCAACTTTTTGGGGTAGTGGCCTATACCATCTTGGGGTAACCCTAGGACCAATGATGATGAAAGTCGAACTTTAGTTTGGACGTTTTGACGTAAATAGTACCTTGCAATTGAATGTCGGAATAAAAGTTGATCCATGCTATCGCTATGACTCATTACATATAACCGCCAAGCGTTTGCAATGGCCATATCTATTATATAGGTAAACAATGCCCACCACCATTTCTTACCACGAATGGCAATTCTGTAGAGTGCAATAGACTGGTCCAGCTCATCTATTCCTCCCAAATGTTTCTTATATGACTGAAACACTTTTGGTATATTGTCGTTGTGTAGAAGACTCCTAATGTAGACTCCTAATGGTTCTATTGTGTCATAGTTGGTTGCCATTGTACAGACGCTATTGTCTTTCCATTTCACCAAAAGAATTTCATTTTGCTTGTCAAACCTACATATAGTCATATGAAGCCCGCTCTTCTTTTTTCATTTCATTCGAACTTCGTAATGGACACCTTTTTTGTTCTATTCTCTCTAATTGTTGCAGTCGCACGAGATCCTTTCTCTTTGAGATCCACCAAGAGATTATAGCTAGTAAAAAAGTTATCAAAAAATACTTCATACGATGCTGAGTTAGTCTCCATTTTCTCAAGCAATTTGTTTACTACTCTTGACCCTAGGGGATCAGTAGAAATTTCCTCCGATTTTCCACAATAAAAATCGAAAGTGTAGCAATATCCAGCGGAACTAGCTTCTACCCAGTTCTTAAAACCAAATCGTACTGGTTTTCCACGTATAAATTGCTTAGCAGGGTGATGGCCAAAATATTTTACCATAGACTCATCAATTGAAATGTGCTCGTGCAATACACCCCACTGAAGAAATTTTTTCATTACAACATCATCGAAATTAAAATAAAAAAGAAATTAACAAAACTGAAAAAGCTAAATAATGGTAAAGTCTGTGCTTATCTGGCCACACCAATTTTGTATAAGTTTAAGAGTCCATTTTGTGACAGTCGATATACATATACATATATAGCCAGATTTGTTTATTATTTTAACAGAGAATATGTTTCTTTTATGCTAAAAACGCAAAAAAATTACAAAAACTTTCAAATTTTAAAAAATTTCGCCTAATGATTACCTGTACTCAATTGAGTACGGCGGCGCCAAATGGGTTAAAAAAAATGAACTTTATGGATGAATGGATACGAGAGCAAACAAAATTGGCATATTTATGCAATGCTTAATAGCCCAAATTTGGTATGAATTTGTAATTGGCGGTATCATCGGTGCATATTTCTGTGAGAAAGACGTGGGTGCAGGAAATCACTGCCAACGGCGTGCACTTAGACCTCTGATTACCAACTTTTTTTGGCGCTACATATCACACCGCTCATGACACACTGGTTATTCTACACGGGCGATTTGACTTGACTCCGTTAGACTTTGATTTGACTTAGACTTTTTCCTCTTTAAATTAGAGAGCTCTGATGTCGGAAAGTGAGAGATCAAAAAACTTTGACACTTTTGAAGTAACAAAAAGTATGCATTTCCGAATGGATGGTGACTGGTGAATTAAATTGATAGATCTTCAAGAAGCGAACCACGTTCCAAGAAATAATAACACGGTGCGACAGTGAAAATACACTCGAGTAACTATATAGTCGACGTTGTTCAGTTAGTTGAGTAGAACTCAAAAATACCTTTTTTATATTTCTCGAACCCTCCAAACTTGTTTTATTTGACAAAAACGGTTTTTTTGACTTTACGTACAAATTTCTGGATTACTCAAACATTTCTGACCCGATTTTCGAAATTTAAATCTTGTTGGAAAAGGGAGAGATGGACCTTTAAACATATATATACACATATATCTTTTATTCGACTTAATATGCTATTAGTTTTGATGAGGTAAACTTGGAAAATTCGAATTTTTTTCATATTTTTTCAAGTTTGTCCATTCATAGTAGCAAACTTTAATAGTAAAATATAGGATAAGTCATAATATTCTTAAAGTCTGTTCTCTTGTGAAGAGATTGAGCCATCATTTGATCAAATCCGACAAAAATTACCGTAGTTATTATTTAAAGAGTCTAACAGTCGAGTGATATTTTTTATATATGTCATCTCATCAAATGAACTTTTAGTTCAAAAATTTTCAGAATTTTTGATGGATCTTGATTGTTTATCGCAAAATGTGTCAATTTCACGTTTGCACGACTACCAGAAGTCGCCTAATATTTGTGTTCTTTGCAAATAATATTAATTCTCTTTGCGCAGACATTGGCCAACTTCTGGTGGTCGCTCAAACGTGAAATTGACGCACTTTGTGATAAACAATAAAGATCCATTAAAAATTCTGAAAATTTTTGAACCAAAAGTTCATTTGATGAGATGACATATATAAAAAATATAACACGACTGTTATACTATTTATATAATAACTATGGTAATTTTTGTCCGATTTGATCAGACGAAATGCCAATCTCTTCACAAGATAATGCACTTTCAGACTGTCATCACTTATTTCATATTTTTTAAGTAAAGTTTGCTACTATGAACAGACAAACTTGAAAAAATATGAAAAAAATTCGCATTTTCCAAGTTTATCTCATCAAAACTCATAGCATATTAAGTCAAATAATAGATATATGTATACCGTTTCCAAGGTCCATCTCTACCCTTTCAAACAATATTTAAACTTTGGGAATCGGGTCAGAAATATTTGAGTAATCCAGAAATTTGTACGTAAGGTCTAAAAAAACAGTTTTTGTCAAATAAAAAAAGTTTGGAGGGTTCGAGAAATATAAAAAAAATATTTTTGAGATCTACTCAACAAAACTCACAATCTACACTATGTCATTAGCCGGGTGTATTTAATTTTTTTTATTTTGTCGCATAGTGTAATTTATGTTTTTGTATAACGAACATGGTATAACGAACGACTATATCAACTTTTTACCTTTAGAAGAATAATTTTCCACAATAAAGTCGTCGTAGGCTAGTATACACGACTTATTATACACGAAGCCACGGTACAAACCGCAGGTCAGACGTCTCCAACAAAACCAAATATGGAAATTATATTTCTTCAGTGACTTTCTTTCAGCAGATTTCTGGCCAAAAATTCTAAGAGTAAATAAAATTGCCATGAAAAACTTCTAAAAAATCTGTCTTTTGGAGTCGACTTTAAACTCTAGGTCCCGCCACTCATGTATAATGTTAATACACTCAACATAAGTGGTGTGAGAACCTAGATCGTAATCCTGACTGAAGGGTTGTAATAACCAATGATGTATGTGATGTAAATATGTATGTATTTTCTAAAATGAAAGCTTAGCTAAATTCGTTATGTCAGTTAACGGTTTTATACTTTAGATGTCATTATGGCAATCTAGGGTGTAGATTTAAATTGGAAGCTTGAACTAATTGTTCTCAATTTTAAATTGAGTTGTATTGAGTGTATTGTTGGACGATTATACAACAGTGTATGATTGTTGTTGATAATTTTCATGTAAAAATCCGATACACTTATACACATTTTTTTCATATGTTTTTAAAAGTTGTATTGGTTTCGTGCTATCAAATTGTGTGAATGAAAAAAATGTGTATATGTTTTCATATGTTTTTCAAAAGTTGTGTTGGTTTCGTGCTATCAAATTGTTTGAATGCCAAAAAAATACATTTGGAATACGAAATACACAATACAGCATAGCATTGAGCGTTCACAAACAACCAAGTGTATTCAATACAACGTACACGATACAAAATCGTGTGAATTGCCCAATTATTTTTAATTTAATTTTAGAATAATTTTAAAGTTATTGAACGCTCTTTTCCTCGTCTGTATTTTATCTTTGTATTGCATATTCTTTTTTTAGCGGCATAATCGTAAATATATGGTAGGCATACATACTTCCATAGCAGCTACTGATTGAAATTAGACAGGTCTGCCTCTAAACCAAAAAGTTTATGAATTTATTAGAAAAAAATGAATACCAATACGATTATACACATAAATTGGTTTACTCGGTAGAATTACTTTCATTATATGAGGAGCGATAACTAAAGAATGGATTTTTTATAGATTTTGTTGCCAGACAACTGGCTCTTCGTACACATTGTGACAAGGCACTTTTATTCAGCCATTCGTGTAGGAAAACTGCAACAAATACATCACCACAGCCTGTAGTATCTGCAACATTTTCTACTGGCGTTACATTAAACATGTGAAATGTTAATTCACCCGGCGTTAATTTATTCCAGACAAAATTTGTTATCAATTCTATGTTGCCAGCACCATTCGTAATGACAAGAATCTTGGGTCCCTTTGAATCCTTGACTAAACCACGGGCTAAATCACTGAGACAGTTTGCACCCCAGCATTCACGAAGAGTCTCAAACTCATTCTTATTGCCAAATATGAAGAGAGCATTATTGACCAAAAACAATAAATGAGGAAAATTAAGTCGAACTATATATTCCGCACTCAAATTCAACGCCAAGTATTTACGTCCCTTGATATAGTGATTTACAATGAATGTGGTAACTTGCTCATGTTTTGGCACAAAAAAGCCTTCGATGTAAAAAATCTGTTTACGATTTGGCGGCCGAAGAAATGAACTATTTTCCTCTTTTTCCACTTGTTGTAAATAACTTATTTTAAATTCTTGCGAGGCACCGGTATTTGTATAACTGGATATAGACTCCCTATGCACCAATGACAGGCGACGTCCGGTTGAAGTTTCAGGCACAGTTTGTAAGCGAAAGTGGCTGGTCATGGAAAGGAAAGAACATTAATGTGATCGTTTTATAACAGCAATTACACTCAATAATACGTACTATCTATCCATGTTTGCGTTTTTCAAGAGTTCAAAAATAATTTTAGATTGTTCATCTTTTCCGCAAGCACCAAAAAATAAAGCATTGGTACCCAAAGATTTTAAGATGCACACAGTTTTCATCGCTGATCCACCTATTTTCGGTTCATGTTGTTCTCTAAAATTCAATAATTCATATTTAATAAGCGAATGATTACAAAAAAGGGATTTCAACAGTATTAGACAATTGGTCAATTCACACAAGCCGTTGTATCGTTGTATTGAGTGTATTGTTGGACGATTATACAACAGTGTATGGTTGTTGTTCATAATTTTCATGTAAAAATCCGATACACTTATACACATTTTTTTCATATGTTTTTAAAAGTTGTATTGGTTTCGTGCTATCAAATTGTGTGAATGAAAAAAATGTGTATATGTTTTCATATGTTTTAAAAAAGTTGTGTTGGTTTCGTGCTATCAAATTGTTTGAATGCCGAAATGGAATACGAAATACACAATACAGCATAGCATTGAGCGTTCACAAACAACCAAGTGTATTCAATACAACATACACGATACAAAGACGTGTGAATTGCCCAAATGTTATCTGCTTTTTATTTATTATCGATTTTTTTTTTCCAACTCAGGTCATCATTTTATATTTTCTTCTAAACATTCCAGTTAAATTAGTGGATTTTAATAACACCGATCGTGTTAAAATAGTGTTCGAAGTTGTCGTAGTCTAGTAGGTAGTGTCTTGGCTTATATAGACGTGAGGCCTCGGTTCAAACCCCAGGTCAGATATCTCCAACAAAACGAAATATGAAAAAAATAGTTCTTCGGCGCCTTCCTCTCAACAGTTTTCTGGCAAAAACTCTGAGAGAAAATAAAATTGCCATTAAAAATTTCTCAAAAAAAAATCTGTCGTTTGGAATCGACTTTAAACTGTAGGTCCCGCCACTTATGGATAAAATTAACACACACAACATGAGTGGTGTTGAGAAGCCTAGGTCGTAATCCTGACTGAAGAGCATTGGGCATAATGACCAATTATCTGTGTATGTAAGATCGTGTTAAAGTTTTGTTAGAATACTTCGCACTTCAGTGTTAAAGCGATCGAATTAGAATTGGTTTCAGTTTTTGATGTCAAGCAAAAACTGGTATACCTAAACGATATAAAAATATGTCCGCTTATCACAAGAAGATATGAAATTATTAGCTTTCCATTTTTCATCTCATTGGACTGTTAATGAATAAGACGGGTGACTTTGAACATCATCCATATATGGGACTATGCTGAATTATTAATTAAAATTTAGATTAGAATTTCGTTAGTAAGGTTGATTACACGGTGCGACAGTGAAAATACACCCGAGTAACTACATAGTCCACGTTGTTCAGTTAGTTGAGTGGAACTCAAAAGTAGCTTTTTTATATTTCTCGAACCCTCCAAACTTGTTTTATTTGACAAAAACGTTTTTTTTTACTTTACGTACAAATTTCTGGATTACTCAAACATTTCTGACCCGATTTTCAAAATTTAAACCTTGTTGGAAAGGGGAGAGATGGATCTTTAAAACGGTACACATATATCAATTATTCGACTTAATATGCTATGAGTTTTGATGAGGTAAACTTGGAAAATTCGAATTTTTTTCATATTTTTTCAAGTTTGTCCATTCATAGTAGCAAACTTTAATAATAAAATATAGGATAAGTGATAATATTCTTAAAGTCTGTTCTCTTGTGAAGAGATTGAGTTATCATTTCATAAAATTATATAAAAATTACCATAGTTATTATATAAATAGTATAACAGTCGTATTATATTTTTTATATATGTCATCTCATCAAATGAAGTTTTAGTTCAAAAATTTTCAGAATTTTTGATGGATCTTGATCGTTTATCGCAAAATGTGTCAATTACACATTTGCACGGCTACCAGAAGTCGGCTAATATTTGTGTTCTTTGCAAATAATATTAATTCTCTTTGCGCAGACATAGGCCAACTTCTGGTGGTCGCTTAAACGTGAAATTGACACACTTTGTGATAAACAATAAAGATCCATCAAAAATTCTGAAAATTTTTGAACTAAAAGTTCATTTGATGAGATGACATATATAAAAAATATAACACGACTGTTATACTATTTGTATAATAACTATGGGAATTTTTGTCCGATTGAATCAAACGAAATGCCAATCTCTTCACAAGATAATGCACTTTCAGAATGTCATCACTTATTTTATATTTTTTAAGTAAAGTTTCCTACTATGAACAGACAAACTTGAAAAAATATGAAAAAAATTCGCATTTTCAAAGTTTACCTCATCAAAACTCATAGCATATTAAGTCAAATAATAGATATATGTATACCGTTTCCAAGGTCCATCTCTTCCCTTTCCAACAAGATTTAAACTTTGGGAATCGGGTCAGAAACGTTTGAGTAATCCAGAAATTTGTTCGTAAAGTCTAAAAAAACAGTTTTTATCAAATAAAAAAAGTTTGGAGGGTTCGAAAAATATAAAAAAAATAGTTTTGAGATCTACTCAACAAAACTCACAACCTACACTATGTCATTAGCCGGGTGTATTTAATTTTTTTTTATTTTGTCGCGTAGTGTTATTAGTGGGATGTATTAAATCACATGATCAAATTCCTTCAGACAAACCGAGTTTGTACTTCTACGAAATTTGTTTATTTCAGTCAATACTCTCCATGCGAGATGGGTAACGAGTTATATACAGTAGGACCTTGATTATCCGTGATTCGATTATCCGGCAACATCAATTATCCGGGATGGAAAAAGAAAATTTTTTGCATCGACTTAATTTTATTTTGGATCGACATAAATTTTTCTGCTTCGTTTAACCGTGATTACCTCTATTATCCGTGATTATAAGCAAAAATTTTTTTCTATTATTTTGGACAAACAAGCGAAAAAGGGGAATTCCCTCTTTAGTATACGAAATCCTTATCTACTGTTCACTGTTTTCTGACAAAATTATTTTTTTTTATATATTTTTGGAACATGTACGCATGTACATGTATACATAAAATCCTTGAATTATTTAGTTTTTATATAAATATTCATTTATTAATTAATAAAAATATCTATTAAAAAACTAGCCAATTTTGGTACTCAATTAACCGGGAAAATCGATTATACAGAATGCTTCCGGTCCCGACCATCACGGAAAATCGAGGTCCCACTGTATATAGTGATAGAGTTATATACTGTGAGCGTCAAAAGAAAGTGTACAATTCAAAAAAATATACATTAATAAATTACCGTTAATTTTTTTTTCAAATTATTTTATTGCCAGTTTTTCAAATTGAAACAAGAAGAAAAGAATTAGAAAATTTTGGAAATATTGTAAAATTTTTTCGGGCACTCTCCTTAAGTGGAAAACTTGAGTTGAGATTGTTAGATTTTTATCCATAGTGTACACTTTCTCTTGACGCTCACTGTATGTATATAGTGATAATTTTAATAATTTAAAGCATTAAAATGCTGCATTTTGCCATAAACCATGCAACGTTAGGTTAGCCAAAAGAAAATAGATTAGGCCAGTACTTGCCCTGAACTTAGTGAAATCCTTTATATTTCGCCTGTCTCCCCGACTATATCTATCAAATAATACGTTGAGCATATTGGCACTTACATATGTCATATGTCCATGCATCGATCAGTACGTTTAATTCTTCAATCATTTTTTTTTTTTTTTTTCATAACGTTTCTATTTTATTTTTTATTTTGTTTTTTTTTTTTGTTTTTTTCAGTCGTCATTTACACTTTTACTCACTTGTTGACAACGACTTCTGCGGTTACTTCTGCGAATGTTTCAACGTCAAGCTCGCATTTTGTATTCATGGATAATTTATAACGATCCAACAGTTTCGAATCATCCAGATAAGCCGTGTAACCAACTATAACGTTACCGAATGCAATAACTTTTCTAAGTAATTAAATAAAACAAATTAAATGTACCAAGTTAAGCTGATAAATGAAAAAAATCACTTACAAGTCCGTGCATTTTTTCCTTGGCATACAAAAGTGCTTT
This sequence comes from Sarcophaga caerulescens, assembly GCA_927399465.1. Lineage (NCBI taxonomy): Eukaryota > Metazoa > Arthropoda > Insecta > Diptera > Sarcophagidae > Sarcophaga > Sarcophaga caerulescens. The sequence goes on along the minus strand of OV656868.1, from coordinate 19,678,845 downwards.
TCTTTGAATCGCCACATTTTATGTTTTTAATTTACTCCGGAATATTTAATAATATTTAATAATTAACGTCCAATCACTTCAATATATTATAATCAACTGATTGTAATTGTAAAATAAAAAGAAAAGAAAATAATATTTCATAAAGATTGTGGTATAATTTATAAATAAATTTAATGCAAATGCGGTTTTGTTTCTCTAGGTAGTTGCCCAGAAATATAAGTTTTGTTTGTGGCTTTTCTTCAAGTGTATTGCATTGACTAAAGCTGTTGTAAGCTTTAAATGCTTTCAACTCAGCAATGCTTTTTAAACTAAAACATGCGTTAAATTTTTAAAATAATTCAGTCAACGGAAAACAAACATTTACAAATCATATTCGACTAAATGGGAATGAATATTCGTTTACTTTACATTAAGGGTTACCAAAAAATTTTTGGTTGTGAATCAGCGTTGCAAAATTGAAATTTTGAAATAGTACTGAACTATAACTGAAAGAGTACCTTTTTGCATCAAATGGTAGTTTTATAAAATTATATTTATTATTATATTATTTATTTATTTATTTATTTATTTATTTAATAAAGTCTATAGATATAATATCCTTACAGACTAGACAAATACAAATCAATAATTATTATTTAAATAAGAAATTAAATTACATTTAATAGTATTGACATTTACAGAAAAGTCAATGTAAGAATAAAGTTTATTAAATTCAGTACAAATTCTCATTAGCGGATCAGACTTGGCATAATTTGCCCTATAAACATTAACGGAAAGAGGACAGAAATAACGTGTAGGACGAGACGATATATTATTAATTAAAAATTCAGAACATACATTTCCTTTTATCAAGTTTAAGACAAACGTTACATTTAACATAGATCTACGGCTTTTAAAAGTTGGCAGCTTTATAAGGGCAAGTCTACTTCTATATGGCGGCAAGTTGAAAGAATCAAATTGCAGGCTCCGAAGACAAAATAACAGAAACTGTTTCTGCACGGATTCAATGTTGTCAGTATGAACCTTATACATAAGGTCCCAAATAATGGAACCATATTCCAGAATGGGCCTCACGAGACTGGTAAAAAGCTGTTTCGTTATATATGGATCTTTAAATTATTTCGCCCAACGTTTTATAAAACCAAGGACTGCACGTGCCTTATTAATAGCAAATGAGATGTGCTGGATAAAATTTAATTTGGTATCCAGTAGAATTCCAAGGTCGGAGAAATTTTCCAATTTATTTAGGGAATGTCCATTTAGAACATATGTGACATTCATATGTTTACGACGGGAAAAGCACATATAATTGCATTTTTTTGGGTTTAACTCCATGAGATTAAGCCTGCACCAAGAACCAAAGGCATCCAAGTCGTGTTGTAGAAAAATATGATCAGCACAATCATTATAGCTCATAAATATTTTCACATCATCGGCGTACATTAGAACATTAGAGTATTTTATAATATTTGGCAAGTCGTTTATAAAAAGAGAAAACAGTATTATTTATATTTATTTATTTATATATATTATTATTATATATACTTTACGTACGGAATGGAATAGAAAAACTAACTACATACATGTTTTCATATAAAAAACAAAAACAGTTGATTTGAAACGTCAAAAATTTAGTCAAAAATGTCAACGCAACGGGGTTCATTCAGCATCATTGCTTTTCGTAATCTAAAAGCGAACATAATGAATACATATGTACGTTGTTAGCCCCTGGCTAACCGGGCCTAATGACCTTTACCATTATTATTAGCCTAATAACGCCATTTATAGTTGAAAAGCGCAAATTATAAAATTGTAAAATAAAAAAGTACTAAAATGTTTTGAAATTGAAATGTTGCCAGGAAACAAAAAATCTGTAAAAAAAAACTTCTGAAAAAATGAATGAATGAATTCTTTAATAATTTTTCCTGATGTTAAAATTAGATCCGATACCAAATTTTTTTTACAAAAATTAGATCGAAACAAAGCACAAAAAATTATAAATATTTCGACAAAGAATTTCCAATTTGCAAAAGCATTTTGGGAATAAAACATAAAAGAAAGAAATTATTTAAAAATTAATTTACAAAATAATTTAAATTTAATTATTTTTTGTACTTTTTTAATTTTTTAGAATTTTAAATAGAAAATGACACAATGGCAACATTGTTGAGTGTATAATGGTAACCAAACTATCGGTGAATGCCTCTACTAACAGATGTGAAATTACTTATTCTAGACACGCACCGTCCATATCACGATATACTGTATAATGGCACTTTGATGAGTTTCGATTTTATTCACCACACCGGATAAATTCACCACATTTTGTAAAAACTCACCACACTCGAAACTCACCACAAATACAAAATTCACTACACTTCAAAAAAAAAAAAAAAATAACTAAAAAAAAAAAAATAACTAAAAAAAAAAATAACTAAAAATAAAATAAAAATAACTAAAAGCCAGCTTTGTCAAATAAGAATGCAAAGAAGGCACGTCTACAATTTTGTAAAGATTATGGAAGCTGGAATGTGGAAGACTGGAAACGTGTTATTTGGTCCAACCAAATGAAAATTAATCGCTTTCGGTCAGATGAGAAAGAATATTTTTGGCATCGTCCATATGAAAATCTTCAATAATGTCATCAAGTTAAACAAACCGTGAAGCATGGTGGTGGTGGATTAATGGTGTGAGTCTGCTTCACATGGTGGAACGTTGGTTCTTTGGTCAAAGTAGAAGGAGTAATGAGAAAGGAAGATTACCTGAATAATTTTCAGACGAATTTGCCAGCTTATATGGAGAAAAGCCTATATCCAGAGGAAAATACATGGTTTCAGCAGAATGGAGATCCGAAGCATACCGCCAAAATTGTTATAAATTAGCTTGCGAATCAAAATTTTCAACTGATAAAGTGGTCTCCACAAAGCTCAGATCTAAATGCAATTGAAAATTTATATGCAGTTTTGAGGAGAAGATTTGCAGTATATGAAAAATCTCCAAAAAATATGGAAGAACTTTGGGAAAGGATGGATCCAAGAAGAATAGAATAATATCCCGGACGAAACTTTTCATAATATTGTAGAAAGTATGCCAAAGCGTATCCAAAGTGTTGAAAAGAATAAGGGATTGTGGACAAAATATTCACCCTTATTCTGGTTGTCGTCGTCGTCGTTACCAAAAATGATGTCGATAAAATCAGAGTCGACACAACACAATATCGACGGCGTATTGACTCACAGAATACCAAATGTGTGTCGACAGTCATCTATAACTGTCAATAACGACAAACAGAATACCAATTTTAAACTGTCGACGACGACAACCAGTTCGAATAGGGTTATTTTATGTTTGAGTTAAATAAATGGATTAAATTTTTTTTTTTTTTTTATTATTTATTTATTTATTTAATTCATGTAATTCGGACTAGAAAAGTGCCCCAGCGTCCCTAGGACATTAGAGGGGCTAGTTGGCAATGTAAAATTCAAGATATAAATAAATACAATATATTCAAAGTGTATAAATAAAGGGAAATAATTTAGAAATGTACAGCAATATATTTGATAGTGAGTAAATTACAATAGAGTTACAATAGAAGCATATCTATTTCTTGAAGCAAATATTTCTTTAGGTTTGTTTTAAAAGGTGAAATTCTGGATATGTTTTTGATTTCATTTGGAAGGTTATTGAATTCACGACAGCCAGCATATTCCACACGTTGTTTCGTGGTTTCTAACCGACAACTCTTAACAAATAGATTGGTATTATTCCGAGTATTATAGTGACTCTGGTTTATTGTGAAAACTATGGTGTGGTACCCAATGCTACTTATAGCTTTATACATATATAATAAAAGTTGCATTTTATACAATCCAAAGATAGGTAAGATTGTTTTGGATATATCCCGGTATAAGGATATGGACGAATGTATTCTTGGAATGTTATAGACAAGTTTTATGGCTTTGTTTTGCAGCCTTTGTATTGATTTTAAATCTGTTGATTTCCTGAAAGCATATATCATTGGCATATAATTTAAATGACTTTGTATTAAAGCATTGTAAAGAAGGAGCTTAGTCTTGACGTCAAATATGTTTTTAAATTTGTAGAGTATGCCTATGACCGGTGCTATTTTTTTCCTTAAGGATTGAATGTGTTTGTTCCATTGTAGATTACTTTGAAAAATCATTCCCAGGTAAGTTACATTGTCACTTTCAATTACTTCCGCATTACCAACCGAGATGCACAGGACTGAATCATATATAGAAGAATACGGTCGAAATCTTATTACCTTCGTTTTGTCCTTGTTCAAGGATAATTTATTAACTCTGGCGTATTCTAGTAAAACTTCAGCATCATGTTCCATTTGTGATTTTAATATTACTTCATGATTGAAGGGATAAAAAAGGCTAATATCGTCGGCATACATTACAAGCTTACCATGTAGTTTAAGATTCGACACATCATTTATGAAGAGTGTGAACAGTAAAGGCCCTAAAACACTTCCCTGCGGTACTCCAAATTCAACATTACCAGTATCACTTTTGTCATTGTTGATTGCAACATACTGCAACCTGTTTCGTAAGTAGCTTCCAATAAGCCTTATAGCACTGTCTTGTAACCCATAATATGGGAGTTTTTCGAGTAATAAAATATGGTCAACAAGGTCAAACGCCTTTGAGAAATCGTAAAAAACAGCTCCAACGCCGCCATAACCATTATCTAGCTTATCACATATATAGTTTACAACATTCACCACTGCTTCCTGTGTCCCACTTCCTTTCCTAAAATCAAATTGGTACTTGTATATTAGATTGTTTTGCTCTAGAAATTGTGAAAGCTGTTCATGAAGTACTTTCTCAAAAATGTTGTCGAATATAGGTAGGATTGCTATAGGCCTAAACTTATCCATTGTTACCGCTCTTCTGTCCTTTGGTACTGGGTTTACTTTAGCAATTTTTAGAGTTGCTGGATATTCTGAATCATTTACAATGTTGTTAAATATATTAACCAAATTTGATATTATTAAGTCTTTACATTTTATAATATTTTATATATATATACTTGTTTTGTGATAAAATGTTATAAATAAACAATTTAACAGGAACAAAATTATTTTGTTTGCTTTTATTATAAAAAAATTATTGAGCAATAATTAGTGAACCGAGCAACATTCGTACACTTTTGCTCGCCACTGTATATGTATATAGCATTTGGCGTTATAAAAATTATATTGGCTGTAAACGCATATTTTAAGTATGTACTTAGCTAGTCATTTATTAAAATGTATTACTTACAAACATTTTATGGTTTAAACGCTTATAACAGATACACAAAAGGAGCTAATTAAAGAAGAAGTCTTAACGTTTATTTTGTTACTCCACTTACAAAAACTTACTAATTTGAACAAACAAATTAAGAAACAAGCGTTTTAAGTTAAATTACAAGGCCAGCTTTTTATTTACTTGTTTCTTTGTTTTGTTATGGCATATAGGTAAGCCAAAATACAAAAGGAAAATATGAATTCGTGGAACTGAGACCGTCATTGTGTACGTATGTATGTATACAAGTTTAAGATGGATGGAACAATGAATATGAAAATAAAAAAAATGTTATGAATAAATATGAATTGTATCACAATTAGCAGCTACTGATACAAAAAAAACTCAATCGTCAGGTGCAAATATAAATAATATTTGATATGTAAGCAATTACCGCATATTTTGAGTATTGAATTTCGTTTTCTTTTTTTGTTTTCTTGTGTAAAAGCACACATTTTTAAAGTGTTTAAGTTTTGATAAAACGGATAAAAATTTAAAAAATAAAGTCAATAAGATTTGAACAATTATTATTCCTGAAATAGGTATTTCATGATGATTATCTTCGATCAAATAAGAATTTAAGGTAAATTACAACCGATTTGTGTGGCAACTTTAGCTGATATATCATTGGCAAAACGTACACACTCGCTTAGAATTCGTTTCTCTAACCAGGCATGAAGGAAGGCAGCCGCAAATGCATCACCACATCCTGTTGTATCAACAATATCTTCTACGGGCGATGTCTTGAACATTTCAAACCTTAGATCACCCGGTGGTGATAACTCTTCTTCGTAGTTAGTTATCAATTCAACACCATCAGCACCTTTTGTCATCACAAATATTTTAGGGCCTTTGGCATACTCCACTATGCCACGAATTAGTTCCTCGATGTCTTTAGCACCCCAACATTCACGTAATGTTTCAAATTCGCCTTTGTTGCCAAATATAAACATGGCATTGTTAATTAAAAATATCATGTGATCGTAATTTAGTTTTACAATATAATCAGCACTTAAGTTTATGGCCAAACGTCGTCTGCCCTTTATAAATTTACTGACAATGTAAGTGATGACAGCCTCGCGTTGTGGCACAAAGAAACCTTCAACATAGAAAATCTGCTTACGACCTGAATTACGCAAAAAGAAAGAATTCTCTTCCTGTTGCACCTTTTCCAAAAAGTCAATTGAAAATTTTACTGATGCACCAGTATTCGCATACAGGGCCAATGAATCTTTATGTACCAAACAAATACAGCGACCAGTGGGGGTATCGGAAATCGTTTGTAATCTGTAATTGCTATAAAGATACAAAAGAAAATGAGTATTTAAATTAAATCAGCACTCTAGAGTTAAATAAATACAATATACCTTAAATAGTTAAGATAATTCAACGTAATTAAGATTATTTCTCTATGCAAAGTCATGTAATAATATTTGTTTTGATGTCTGTAAGTACACTTTTTAATAAATTTCAAATATGGTACGTTACTACACGTACACCATTTCAATGCGCTCGAAGAGATTTAACAGAGACTAAACTAAGTATAGACTTCTCTGTCTACGATGCAGCCAATCTTGAATTAAGAAATTACAGTAGGACCTTGATCATCCGTGATTCGATTATCCGGCAACATCAATTATCCGTGATGGAAAAAGAAAATTTTTTGCATCGACTTAATTTTATTTTGGATCGACTTAAATTTTTCTGCATCGTGTAACAGTGATTACCTCTATTATCCGTGATTATAAGCAAAATTTTTTTTCTAATATTTTGGACAAACAAGCGAAAAAGGGGAATTCCCTCTTTAGTATACGAAATCCTTATCTACTGTTCACTGTTTTCTGACAAAATTATTTTTTTTTTTATTTTTGAAACATGTATGTATATAAAATCCTTGAATTATTTAGTTTTTATATAAATATGTACATATTAATTTATTAATTAATAAAAATATCTAGCCAAAATTGGTACTCAATTAACCGGGAAAATCGATTATACAGAATGCTTCCGGTCCCGACCATCATGGAAAATCGAGGTCCCACTGTAATTATTTAGCTTGTATAGGATCTTAAATCTTTGAAAATAGTTGTCAAAAGGAGTTATATTAGTAAATATTTAAAAAATTTGAAAGAGTATTTTTATTCTCTCATTTATTTATAAGAGAATACTCTATACGTATTCCCTGTTTCATAATATACAATCCATTCTCTAAATTTTAAGATTACTTAATTACAATTAAATATTCTTAACTCGTGTACGATATTACAAGACTTTAATTTGAACTGGAAACGGTTTGCTTTTTCAATTGCTGAAACTTATTACAGTACAACTTCGACAGTCCGGACATGCGCCAGTCCGGTAGAGTTGTGTAGTTCACGAACGAACTAGTTCAATTGAACTATTCATACAACTGACTAAGAGAGCCGCTCATAAAAATGAGCTCTTTTAGCTCCGTAGTTCATGACTATCTTGTTCTCGTTTCTTATTCGTTCATTTCATTCTTATTCGTTATTTTATTTTGTTTATCGTTCTCATGTGTTTAGTTCACGAACGAATTAGTTCAATTGAACTAGAGTTGTGTAGTTCACGAACGAATTAGTTCAATTGAACTAGAGTTGGTAGTTCACGAACGAATTAGTTCAATTGAACTAGAGTTGTGTAGTTCACGAACGAATTAGTTCAATTGAACTATTCATACAACTGAACTAAGAGATATAAATTTACATGGAATACATTAATTCCTTAAAATGTATATATGCATTGTTTACATCAATTTAAATATAAGTGAAAATGAGAAAGAGAGCGGAGTTGTATAAAACTACTGAACTAAAAGAACGACCTAGTTCATTACAGAGAACTGAACTAGAAAGAGCGAACACTCAAAAGAGCTAACGAACCCAACTCTACAGTCCGGACACTCCAATAATTCGGACGCTTCTACATACATTTCGGACAACTTAAAATTTTTACCTCTACAATCCGGACAAATTTTTTTTATGCAAGAAAAAAATTTAATTCCGGGGGTTTCCCGTTTTTAACTCGCATGTTTTGTTATTCATACTTTTATTTACATTTTGCACTATCATTACTTCAGTTTAGTGAGAAAAAATATTCAGGAAAGCTGGTCTGCATTAGAGGTGAGCGATCCAGTGATTTTTGAAGAACGTTGTTCTCAGTGAACGTGATTTGTTAATCACTGTTCTTTAAAACAGTGATTGTGATCACAGTATTCCAATAATACAATAATGACAATAACGTTTTTTATTAAGTCGTAAGAAAGAGACAACTAGATACATACTACGAAAAGACTACTAAACAAAATCAAAATGGTGTCATCAATGTTATTATTTTTAATGTAATTTTTTTTATATGAAGTTTGACAATTAAGTTTCACAGAAAGTTCATGTATAAAAGACAAAAGTAAATAATCAGCATCATCTACGAGTAATTCTGCCTCGCTCAAAATAAAATGAAATAAATTTGAGAATGTAACAATTTTGAAAGAACGACATTATTAGTAACTGTTATTTGGCAATTTCAATCACTGCTCTTACCAGTGAATTATCAATCACCGTGATTAAATCACAGTTTTGAAAATATCGCTCATCTCTAGTCTGCATTATGGCCAAGAACTGCATCGTGCTGGGATGATGAAGATATGATACCGCTTCAGGTTCTGCGTCATGAACTGCAGTCTGATAGCATTTATGATGGCATAAAATCCATCCAAAATATGATTGGAGCTATGAACATCAGTAATCACATAACTGAAGAAGATATCAATGAATGGGCAACTGGTGCAAATGAATTTTCATTCAATTTTTCCGATGAAAAAATAATACAACACGCTAAACGAAAAGAATCGCCAGAGCTGCTCACAGACGACTTTGTAGAAATGGATGCAAAAACAAAGATATCTAATGCAGATGCAAAGAAATCATTTTCAGTTTGTATTCAGTGGGCTGAGGAGAATAATATAGATATGCAGGATATTTTATTGTTGAAGAGGCTAGAGCAAAGAGCACAAATCAACCACCTTAACAAAATTAGTCAGCACAAAATAACTTCGTTTTTTAATAAATCATAGTACATATGTATGTATTTAATTCACTTAAGATTATTTCAATAATTTTCACTACTATAGTCCGGACAACTCGATAATCCGAACGTGTATAAAACTATATGTGTCCGGATTGTCGAAGTTCCACTGTACTTGTATGGTAGGTTATTCAAGAAATAAGATTGTAATATATCCCACGCTCATTGTTTATAGCATGATTAATTTTTAGTGTACATCACTCTATAATAGGTTTCACTATGACTGCATATTTCATGCGATTAACTATTGTATTCAAATATATTGAAAACAACGTGATTAATAAGAAAGAATTGTGATTTTGATAGTTAATAGTAAAGTAGTACTACCCTACAAATTTAAATTAAATTAGAAGGAAAATTAGTAAAGAGATTCATACCATATATTGAAAATTAAAATCAAAATATATATTTTAGCAAAATCAATTCTCAATACTGTATCTGATGAATATATTTGTCTATATTTCTTATTTGAAGAGAACGTTTAACTTTGATAAAAGTTCTTATAGAGACATATGCATTGACCTTTGATTCTATGAAATCAAATCTTCCATTCGGTACAGAGAATCCAAAAAGATTTCATAAAAACATTTGCGATTGCAAATTTTTGAATTCAATTTATCATGTGACATTTGTTATCAATGCATCGAAAGCACCAGCAGGAAGCAAATTAATTATTGAGTAATAACGGGGATTTCTTAAACAATGAAACAATAACAAAACTTGCTTAAAACCAAGTAGGATTGAATGGTAAGCTTGGTACACTTACAAAAAGTTGACCTCGTGAGACATCGTATGTGTGCATTTTACAAATTTTATAATTTTTATAAAAAATATTATACAAGGTAACAACAATATTCACCCTTATTCTGGTTGTCGTCGTCGTCGTCGTTACCAAAAATGATGTCGATAAAATCAGAGTCGACGCAACAATATCGACGGCGTATTGACTCACAGAATACCAAATGTGTGTCGACTGTCATCTATAACGGTCAATAACGACAAACAGAATACCAATTTTAAACTGTCGACGCAAGACGACGTCGACGACGACAACCAGAATAAGGGTGATTAATGGTTTATTGTAAGAAGTAAACAATTCCTTTTTTTTTTAATTAAATTAGCTGTGAAAAAATATCTAAATAAATTTGAAGATCCCTTATCAATTAATTATACGCTTACAAACCAAAAAAGATATCAAATATGTCGAGTTTAGCTATCGCTAGATATCAAATTTTTTGATAGAAGCTACAAAAACGTTAAGTTTACGCCTAAAAACTCGCCATCCTAGTTTTCCGATGAATTCCCCATTTTAAAAATTAAAAAATTTTATGGACGTTAACCTCTTCAGGGACGATTTTTTTATGGTGACAAAAAATTGATTAAATTTTGTTTTCTTTTTAAATTAATTAACTTTATTTTAATAGGAATTCAAAAAGCAAAAAAAAAATGAAATTTCACAAAAAGGGATAACGTCCACATTTGTGGCCATTGAGCGTTAATGGCAATAAATGTGTGAAATGCTTTCATACATTCCGGGCTTATCAGGCATATATATTCTTAACATTTCTCACAAATGTAGAGAGTTCGTCTTACCCATTTTTTGTCGTGACATGTGGGGGGATTTTTCAGTTCCTTGTATTTAGGATAATGACTTATACCGTCCAGTCTGATTCCAGGGTTAACTTTAGTGCAGCAGTTAGATTTTTTAGGTAGTGATGGTAAAACTTATTATATTAAATAAATCTGATATTATTTTTTCAAATATTAACGATTTCTTGATATAATCCAATAAAACAGATTGTCAAAGAATTATTTGACATTTTTTTTAAGTATCCAACTATGCATCGGAAATAATATCATCAGTGCAGACAAACGGTAAAATGTTTACTTCTCTTGTTAGAGGATTTGGTAGTCAATAAGTTATTATCAAGTTTTTGTTGTTTTTATTATTATTACAATTATAATTATAAAAAATTAAACGTCCACATATGTGGCCAAGGGCGTGAAGAGGTTAAAAAAAAATTAATTTTTTTTTTTTAGTAGGAGTAGATTTCAGATTAATACTTTTAAGCCAAGGAAAAAAAGCAAGTTGTTCCAGGCATAACCGTTTTGGCAGACTGTAGTGCCTACGAAAGCGGTTACGAAGTATTTATTTGTACTTTCTTTTAAATATTATTTTATCAATTTATAATACAAATTTTAAATTTTTAGAAACATTAGAAACTGTCTTAACACCTACGAATTGAAAATATGAAATTACTAAAGGAAAATTATCATTATTATATCTGAAATAACTTATGACCACAGTTTCCCTAATTAGAACGTGTCGCACGATAAACAGCTTTAAAGTGCAGTTCGATTGAAGTACAGTTTTTTGTTTTGATAATTTGATTTCTTATCGCAACAAAAAAATATTGGAAATCTTAATCGAATTTCGTACAAAAAAAAAAAAAAAATAAATAAAAAATAATTTATTTCCTTATCTGCTAATTAAGTGAAATTAAATATTTAAATTTGAAATCTTAATAGAACTCTAAACTTTCTATAATAAATAATAATAAAAGTAATAATAATAAAAATATACGACAATTAAAAACAAAATCATTTTAACCTAGGCAGTATTTTAATTTGTAGATTTAAAGAAATATATGGAAAACCTTTATATTTTCATCTATGTATTAGCAAAACACTCCAAATCGACGCCTTCGTTCTATAACATTCTAAGTCGAAAAAATGTGTTTTGAGTTATGAGCTCTCAAAGTATTCAAGCTACATACGACTATATGTGTATTCTAAGTAGATTTTTCCCAATAACTTCGGAACGGATCGGCGGATCTTAATCAAATTTTGACACTATTTAAGTTAGAGAACGTAGAATTTAAAGATGCAAGAACATTAAAAACGTTCTAAGTACACTTAGAACGTTATAGAATGGAGGCGTCGAAATGATCTCTACGACTTTCATAAACAAAGAAAATTATTGAAGTACAGTTATAGTTGTAACCATAACCTAAAAGCTCTAGTAAATGCTTTGAATGTAATCATAGGAGTAATAGGCTGACTTCATAAACGCAGTTTGCAATGCAACACTGCAAAGAAATTTATTTACAAGGCAAAGCAATGTTTTATTGCACCACTGCTTTGTCAAATAATGAGATGACATTTTAATACATTTATGAACGCGAAAACTTTTGATCCTTGTATGACTTGAAATTTTTGTATAATTTAATTTTTTAAATGAATATTCAGAAAAAATGCGGTTTTTTTTGAAAACCGCTTTCGATTTGGCTGATAATAAAAATTCAATCAGCAATTTGATCAAAAATATTTTAAACAAAAGAAAGCGTCGTCGTATAGCATTATTAACTAGCCAAGATTCAAAGAGAAAAATTCCTAACACTTTAAATTTCTGTAAAATTATTGCAAGCATGTAGGACAATGTGTTTTATTCTCATTTTCGAATGAAGAAAAGTACATTTCAGGTATTTATCACCAAATGGAATAATTTGATAAAACTAATATTTTAAATTTTAAGAAGTTGTAGGTACTACTTATATTGGAATAACGCTACATTACATTACATTACAAATAACAATTTGGAAACTGAGCAATAATTGTTCTTTCATTTGTACTTACAATATAAAAAAAAATTTATTACCACAAATTTGCCACTTCTACCACAAAATTTTGGCCGCCAATAGATGTATATGTTTACAAAGAATCACAAATAAAAACCATGCACGAAATTGAGAAATAATGCGCACTGAGAAGAATTGTCATGCAATAATGAACATGGGGCATTGCCAAAACAAATTTTACTGCTTTTATGAACACCATGCATTGTAAAGTTACATTGCAAACTGCGTTTATGAAGTCAGCCATAGTTTATCAGATATGCAAGGAAAATATAATCAAATTATCTAACTCACTGGCCGGTGGTTATTATTTGATTATAAAATAGGATTCTATTGGCAGATTTTCCGTTTTTGTGGTTGTAATTTCTTAAAATTATTTCAATGCGCTTTGAATACATACACGTGATTATACAATTACAAATAAACTCGAAAAGACATTCTGAGATAGGAATTAATATCAAGATTTAATTCTAATTAAACGATTTAAGTTGAAAATGAAAAAGGGATCCGGCAAGACATTTGCCTAATCGTCGCAATATTATTGTTTTCGAATTAAACCATTTTCTTTTCTTCACGATGTTACCCAAAGTGTCACGACTAACTTTATAATAAAACTAGCTGACCCGGCGAACTTCGTCCCGCCCAAAATTGATTTTTTATTGCCCAAAACAGTTCACATTATATATTTATTGTAATACGCTGCATAAAATAGTTATATAAAAATAACTAACTTACTATAAGTGTGTGGATCTATCTATCTAGTTCAAAATTTAATCGAAGTCGGTACGTTATTTAGGTGAGGCATACAAAGAATAACAATAAGAGGTCCGAATCATAGGTAGCGCTGACGAAGTTGAAGTTGTAGTTGTTGTACTCGCTCCAAAACAAAAACTAACAGACATACATGTTATATATGTACATACATATGTAGTTATGAACCATCGAATTAGCCGACTTATAGGTATCTTTTAAAGGGGCAGGGTTGCCACGCCCATTTTTGGTGAGTTTGTCGATATCGACTTCGACTACGAACTTACCCACCAAATTGCATTCGTCTACGATCACTATGTCCCTAAATATTCAATTTTAAAGGCCTACTTTTTGTTATATCGAATTTTTTTTAAACCATCTAAACCTGATAAGCTTTCGAACAAAAAAAGAATGGTTAAAATCGGTTCAGTAGTTTAAGAGTTATAGGTATCACTTGAAGGGGGAGTGTTCCCACGCCCAATTTTGGTGAGTTTGTCGATATCGACTCTACGAACTTACCCACCATTTTTTTCGTCTACGATCAATATGTACCTAAATATTCAATTTTAACGATTTGCCACGCCCTCTTAACATTTAGGGATATGAAAAATAGATGTTATCCGATTCTCAGACCTACCCGATATGCACACAAAATTTCATGAAAATCGGTCGATCCATTTCGGAGGAGTTTAATCACTAACACCGTGACACGAGAATTTTATATATTAGATATTAAACTAAACTGTTACTATAACCACGTCTCTTAATAAATTACTTACTTAGATTCCATACCAGATTTGATTAGCAAATCATTTACAATTTCAGCTTGTTTATCATCACCCACAGCACCAAAAAATAATGGTTCAGTACCCAAAGCTTTTAAAATTCGTGATGTATTTAAAGCTGAACCACCCAAATGAGGATCTTCCTCTCGTCTAAAGAATAAAAAAAAAGAAATTTTTTAAAATTTTTCAAAATCAACTGACCGGATGGATAATGAATATTTTAAAACGGAATTAAATGTCAAGCACAACTTACGTATTTGCAAAGGCTTCAGTAGTGACTTTTGTTATGGTCTCAACATCCGCTTCACCTCTTGTGTTCAACGACAATTTATAACGGTCCAGCAGTTCTGTATCGCTAATGCGAGCGGTATGATCAAGTAGAACATTACCAAATGCCACCACCTTACGTGGCCTATGAGTACAACAACAAAAGTGATTACAATAAAAGAAAACCATATAAACAAGACAAACTTCAACAAATTAATTTTTTTTTCATTTTAAGTAAAAATTTTTTAAAGTTTGTTTTAGTTTATTTATTACATCATTTCATGTTTTTTTTGTTTTAATTCTTTTAATGTCATTCCCTTTCAAATGTATTCTCATTGTTTGATTTGATTTCATTTAACCAAAATCTGTGTAAGGAAGATATTCAACTTACAATGAATTTGTCGTTGATTGTGTTGTATTATTAGCAACAACATCGTTGGAGCTTGTATTGGTGGTGCTGATTGTTACGGCAGTTGAAACATCTTCAGGATTTGTGCCAAACAAACGGGAGTACAATTGTTGCAAATAATCCATTTTTAAGGAACTATTGGCAGCGTTAAATATTTTATAATTTCTACACAAAGTTACCGTTATTGCACTACCACTTTTCATTTATCTTTGCGTTTTTTTTAACGTTTTCTTTTTTGTTTATATTCCTGTTGTTTGTTTTCTTTCCTTTTATTGTTTGTAAATTGTTTAACATTTAATTCACTACTATTGTTTTGATTTGTTGTTATTTTTGTTTAATCAATAGACAGACATGCATGCGAGGCGAAAATTCAATGTGAAATAAACGAACACAACAACAAAAATTTTGTGAACTTTATTTCAACGGCAACGATGTTTTCTACACTCCGACAACATTTCACTTTGAAGGCATTTTTCTGACTGACAGTGACAACGAGAATTCGTCAATGACGGAAACAGTGGCAAACGGTAGTTTAGTATATTTTATAGAAAGTACTTACTCGCTCAGCAGAACTACAGAGATCAACACTATCAGTTAAAACGTTTGTCGGTTTAGTGGCTATTTGTTGTGAGTTAGTTGTATTATTATTTCTGAAGCTGAGAGAAAAAAAAGAGTTTTTCAACACCTGTGTGTATATTGTTGGTGAGTGGGAAAGAACAATAAAAAATAATAATCCGACCTCCTCCATTCACTTCTATTTTGGGTAAATATCATTGAATTTGTTTTCTATATTTTCTTTGCTTCAATTTGTTTAGAAAAAATTAGATTTGATGAAACGTTGCGCAGTGTAAAGATATTAAAACTTGCCAAGTTTTATATTTATATTTCACCCTTAGGGGATTTTAAAAATACCCAAAATATATTATTGCCAGCATGAAAGTGTGCAATATTATAAAGATTGTTTAAATCTTGATAAAAATAAAAAAAAAATATTAGCAAATTCCGAATAAAATAAATCGTAATATTTAATTTAATAACAGAAATCCACAAAATTTTATAAATTGTTTAAAAAAGAAAGTATATTTAGACAGGCATATAGTGTTATTTATGTATATACAGACTTATTTAACACTGCAGTTACAAGTTCAATATTCTCTTTCAATTTTATTCCATATGCTGCTTTTCAAGATTCAAATTTCTTATGCAAATTAAGTTAAGTTATCTCATATTGGCCAATATAGTTTTTTTTTTTCTATTCTAAATTTGGATGTACATATTAAAATCAATAAAATTAAGCTTTTAATATTTACATACCAAAACAATAACAGTTATATAAAAATTTCCATTGGTTTTTACCCTTATTTTTGAAAACTGTGTCAAAATTAACGCCTCTACAAAAAATTCATATTCATATAAGTGAATGAAACCAAAAATGGTGTGGTAATAACGTTTACGTTTCGTCAAAGATGATAATTTAGTAGGTGATTCATTTGACTATAAAAACACTATTTTTTTAATAATTAAAATTTATTTATAAAATACAAAATTTAAATTATTGCTCGTCATAATAACTTAAAATAAGGTTTGAGAATATTTTCAAATTTGTTTTTCATATAAAACTTCATTTACATTTTGATTCCTTTCCTCTTGTAGTTTTTCGATTAAAAAAAATGTAATTTGTTAATATACTACCATGAAATATTTTTTTTTTTACAACTTTTAGTTACCTTTGACTACTTTAATTTAATAAGTGATGGCAACTCTTTTTGTATACTACGTAAACAGCTGTTATTTGAAAGAGTTCAATAAGGCTAATGTGGAAACACATGAGCGCATACAAACAAACATGCTTCTGTTAAAACTTTTTAAAGCTTTAATAAGACCGGTATCTACAAATTTTTAAGAAGCTTTTCTTCCAAACAGTGTCGGATAGCGAGAAAAAGGGAATAAAGCATGTTGGTACATTTTTTTTTATTGTACTTTGTGTTTCTTTCAGTCAATTTTATGTTCACAATGGGTGCTGCTTAAACTTATCAAATTGTGGAATGTAAGTTTATTAAAAGCTCGTTTACTTTTAACATCAGTGCTTCTCAAACTTTAATTGCATTCGTTTTCAAGTTCATGAACAACGATGCTATAAATCATAATGAAGAACATTTAAAAAATATTGCTTTACAGTGGGACTGTTTTGTAAGCGTATATATATTTTACATGCAGAAGAGACCAGTGGCATCCGTTTTTTTTTAATAGCATGTGGCCGCGGATAACCTAGAGCGTTTGGATGTACTACGAACCTACTTAAGTATCTTTCCAATTCAATTTATGTCTTGACTGTTGCCACCGCTGGATTTTTATGAATGTTCTAGTTTTGTTGTAATCATGCGTAAGATCTTATTATCTCACCTCTAAATTTCGATAAATTTCAATGGGAGAAACTGATGCAATTCCCCATTGCCGTATACCATAACATCATATTGGTTTCAGAAAACCAATATACAATAAGAATTTATAGTCCAGCTGTAGGTTTGCTATTTAACCAATAAGTCAATGTATTTCAAATAGTTTAAATTTTATTTATTCTAACTGCTTCGATTCGAAACTTCCAAGGCAGACGTCTATCAGATGGTATGTCTGTACTAGAAGCATATTTCACTCTGTAGTGTAAATGTTTGTGTTAATTCACCTTTATCCGCCTTAGATTAAACCATTTTTCTAGATGGAATTTGTAATCTTGTACGAGCTTAAATGCTTCACGGGGGTTCTTAAGTACGCTGAGGAAAGTAGTGGCTTCAGCAAAGGCATAAGTGTGAATAGGCCTACTCATTGGCAAGTCCGAAGTATAGAAAAAATTCCAAAATACTATCCTACGGCACACCAGCTGCAATTAACTGCTATGAACTTACAAATCCTCCTTCTTAACAACATACCTTTGGTAGATTATGTAACTTTCCAATAATTCCGCTTTGTTACTGGGTAAGTTTAGTTTCAATTTAATATTAGGCTCTCGTGAGACACCTTATCGAAAGCTTGAAAAATATCAGTAAATATACGGTTGAGAACACTAGATGATATTGATGTTGCTGTAGCCAACTTTTGTGAAGATTTCAAGAAGGCTTGATTTTTTGAAGTCGGTGTAGTCTAGAAGGTAGTGTGTCGGCTTATTAGACGTAAGGCCACGGTTCAAACCCCAGGTAAGACATCAAAACCAAATTATGAAAAAAATATTTCTTCGGCGACTGCCTCTCATCAGATTTCTAGCAAAAACTCTGAGAGTAAATCAAATTGCTACGAAAAGTTTCTGTCATTCGGAGTCGACTATAAACTGTAGGTCTTACCACTTATAATAAATATAATTAATACACGCAAAATAATTGGTGTAAGAAGCTAGGTCGCAATCCTGACTGAAGCGTTGCAATGACCCCAGTTATGTATGTGTGAATGTATAAAGCAGGATGCTCAGCTTTCCACCTTAATATTTTCGTAAAGAAAGAGAGTGACAACAGCAAAGATTCTCTCAAACAAAAGTTCGACTTAGGGAACGCACCATATGGACTCACAGAAAACAGCATCACTTACAAAATACTTAGAAGGTCTTAATAATACACCAGATGCAAATTATTCATTGTGGTGCACGACTAAAAACCTCGAAAGACTAGCTTTATGCTAAGCGAGAAATGAGTACCGAATTTGTGTAATTATATGACTGATTTACCACCTGTTGTTCGTGTAACTCCATTACCTCTAAATATTGAGAGAAAAACAGAAAACTATTGCTGGACTCAGTACGAAGAAAGCTCCTGCTATATGTATGCATAATCAGTAATTGGATGCTTATTTAACGGCCTCGAATAGCAATTAGGAATATTCTTGTCTTGTTTAATGCTATGTTCAGATTTAAATATTTCCCTCGACTGATAAACATGGCGCTAAATAAAATGTCGAAGTTGGGTAAGGATCACACAAAAACGGAGTCATATACACCTATTAGCTGACTGCGTACAATTTCAAAGAACTTTAATAAAACTTCTAGTATCCTAACTATTGCCAATTATAAATTAAAATTGTTTCATCTATCTTGCTTCATAGCAGATTTATGTATGCAATACAATAAGCAATGTAAACTACTTGATGTATAGCAACTTGTAAAGTTAGTTTACATATGGTCTCTCTACACTTAGCTTTTCTCACATGGATCAGTTAATTGATGTATGTTATGAGCAGACGTCGGCACTAATGTCCCCCGGGGGCCGAACATCTTCGGCCTTTTACACACATAGGACACGAACATCAACAATGTTCGTTAAAAAGAGCGTAAAAATGCATTCAGTTGCTTGTCAGCTTTCAGTGAAGCAGGTTCTCGCCGCTTCTTTTTGAAATTTTTTTGTGTATCAATTATACACCCAAAGAGAAATTTAATTAAAATGTGAAGAAAAACTGGGAAAGAATTTTTTTGCTTTAAATATATTGAATTTCAGGTACCTGCAATATGTAATGATGACTCTTGCTATAAATCCATAAAAACTTGAGCGAAAAATACTAATGGCATTAAAAAGCACAATATTTGTTCGAACACTGCTTGTAACAATAATTACTAACAATTTTCCTCTGGGTTATACGCATGCTTCTCACAAGTACACTCACATTTTTATCATGTTCTCTTTGTGCCGACGTCTGGTTATGAGTCGTTTTTATAAGCGCTTTTTTTAACGTTTGCATGTTGAGATTTTCTGGTATCATTTTATATTTTATAAACTCACGTGAATGCAACAGTAGGTTGTACATATTGGCAATTCAAATTTCAATAAATTTTGGAAAACCTTTTTTTGTTGTAATAAAATAATTCATTTCGTATTACTTGCCTAATATTTCTCATATCTAAATGTGTATCAAAGGTATTCACCAAGACGAAATGAAACAAAAACTTTATTCTGTGTACTTTTTTTCACGGTACTTTTATTAATATGAATAATGTTGTTACTGGTTTTTTTCTTCGATATGGTTTTTGATGATTGTTTTCTCAAAAACTTTGTTTCAGAAACAAGATTATCGAATTCATATTTTAATGAACAAAATCGACAGAATCTATGGATACATTCACAAATGTATTACTGTGTTAAAAATAAAGTGTCATAATAGATTTGTTTGGCTCTCTGCCAAATCGACGTACATATTAGTAATATTAAGAAAATCTATCGTTCTGAGAAATGATAATCCAAATGGAAGGTATTTTTTTTTTTTTCTGAAAATTTAGAAGAACGATTTATTTTTCAAGAAAATTTTTTGTATACCAAGAATATTGTATGGAGGAATATAATATGTAATGACATTTTTATTAAGTTTGTTTAATGTTACTTAAAATTGAAATAATCTGTTAAATACTGGTTTCTCCCATAGGCCAAAAATCAAAAAAAGTTAATTTTTTTTCTAAGCTTTATTGAGGACCTTAGGTTGGAGCTAGATGTAAATAGTGTAGCGTTTTTAGTTCTTCTCGATCACACCAAGGCTTTCGATACAGTCAATCATAAAATATTACTGAATAAGCTCCGAAACTGTTTAATTTTTCTAATTCTGCCGCTAGTCTAATTTTTTCTTACTTGTTGGACAGATGTCAGAAGGTTCATCTGAATGGTAATATTTCAGATTCGCGTAATATTAGTAGAGGTGTTCCCCAGGGATCAATTCTGGGGCCTCTGTTGTTCTGTATGTATATTAATGATCTACCGGATGTTTTGGTTGACTGCCGTGTTCATATGTATGCTGATGATGTGCAGATTTATACCAGTACTCGTAAGGAGAATATTGTTTCTTGTTTACACTCTGTTAACCGTGATTTGGATAGGATTGACAGTTGGGCTTCGGCAAATGGACTATGCATTAATACCTCAAAGTCCAAATGTATAGTGCTTTCGAAAGCCAACATTTCGGTTGCCATACCGGGCTTGAGTATCAGGGGAAATAAAATTGACTATGTCAAGTCTGCTACCAATCTGGGTATTGCATTTAATGACAGATTATCGTGATCTGGCCATATAAGCGTTGTTGTTGGCAGAATATACAGCATGCTTCGGAACTTATGGGCGGTCATTGATTCAACTCCTTTTGCAATTCGTATGCAACTTGCTAAAACTTATTTAATTCCTGTGCTATTGTATGGGTGCGAAATCTTCGCAAATTGCGATAGTAATGACAACCGCAAACTAAACTTGGCATACAACAATATAGCAAGATACGTGTTTCTTAAAGGTCGCCGTGATCATATTTCTCATTTAGCGTACCAGATATCTGGTGTGAAATTTGATAATCTTCTGAAAATTAAATGCCTCATTCTATTCCATAAGATTATTAATACGGGACAGCCGGAATATTTATTGGGCCGAGTCAAGTTTGCTAGGTCATTCCGGGGCATGAAGATTATTCAACAACGGTACAGGACTCTTCTGTCACAGCGTCAGTTTTTTATACACACCACAAGTCTTTGGAATTCCCTACCGAATTACATACAAAAGTTAGGCAATGCAAATGCGTTCAAAAAGGAGTTATTTAAATTATTCTCTTAATGAAAAGTATGTTACTTCCTTAGTATGGTTACTATATCGATTAAATATTTATCCTTACTTTCTTAATCTGATTTTTGTAAATATTTCTTTTTTATATTTTTATAATTCTTAATTTTTTCTTTTTTTTTAACTTTTTTAGTTATTTCTGTTTGTTTTCTAAATTGCTTGAAATTATATTTCTACTTAAATTTAATATTTTTATTAATTTGTTTCTTATATTAATTTGCTATTTTTTTTTGCTTAATTTCGTATACTTTACAATTATTTTTATTTTTTTTTATGTTTTATATCTTATTGATCCTAAGCATAGCACTATAACTTATAAGATTAAAATCTTGTTGTGTTATGTTAATTATAATAAATAAATAAATAAAAATTAATAAATAAATATTGCATTAAAGTTATTGACAACACTCTAAATTTTATGAATCTAACAAATTTTGTCGTTTTTTTTTTGCAAGATTTAATATTTGCGTCATTTGAAAGTAGAGGTATGTTTATATTGCATATATTGTGGTCGCATAGTCCTACAAAAAAACTTAAGTTTAATTAAAAAAATTTTAGTGTTATTGTGGCAGAAGTCTCCAAAAAACCAATAAAAATTAAATTTTAACTTGTTTTCTACCAAATTAAATGATAAAAGTTGCAAAAATTTAAGCTCATTAAAAAATCCCTGAAGAATACTTTTTTGACCTTTTCAAAACACACGTTTCTTAAAAACTAATTTTTCACGTAGACTTTTAGTTATTTGGCCCATCAAATTGTAGATTTTTTATCCCTCTTTAAATTAAATAATATTGTGGCCGCGGGTTTTTGCATATATTCGTATATCGATGTGATTTGCATAGTCATCCTACGAAAAATAATAAAAAAAAAAGTATTTTGACATAATTTTTGACAGTTATGAATAAAGACAAAACATTTGTTTAAGAAATTGTTGTTTTAAACTTTATATTGCAATTTAATTAATTAATTTCGCGATAGTGTTATACGTTTGGAAAATATCAATATGGAAATTAAAATAGAAGGTTTATTCTGTCAGCGCCAATTTTCTAGAATGTATGTGCTTGATATTTGGAGTTCCACAGCTGGTAATTACACGATGCGACAGTGAAAATACACCCGAGTAACTACATAGTCCATGTTGTTCAGTTAGTTGAGGAGATCTCATAAATACCTTTTTTATATTTCTCGAACCCTCTAAACTTTTTTTATTTGACAAAAACTGTTTTTTTAGACTTTCCGTGCAATTTTCTGTATTACTCAAACATTTCTGACCCGATTTCTAAAATTTAAATCTTGTTGACAAGGGGAGAGATGGACCCTTAAAATGGTATACATATATCCATTATTCGACTTAATATGCTATGAGTTTTGATGAGGTAAACTTGGAAAATTCGAATTTTTTTCATATTTTTTCAAGTTTGTCCATTCCTAGTAGCAAACTTTAATAAAAAAATATAGGATAAGTGATAATATTCTTAAAGTCTGTTCTCTTCTGAAGAGATTGAGTCATTATTTGATAAAATTGTATAAAAATTACCGTAGTTATTAGTTAAATAGTATAACAGTCGAGTGATATTTTTTATATATGTCATCTCATCAAATGAACTTTTAGTTCAAAAATTTTCAGAATTTTTGATGGATCTTGATTGTTTATTACAAAATGTGTCAATTTCACGTTTGCACGACTTCCAGAAGTCGGCTAATATTTGTGTTTTTTGCAAATATTATTATTTCTCTTTGTGCAAACATTGGCCAACTTCTGGTGGTCGCTCAAACGTGAAATTGACACATTTTGTAATAAACAATCAATATCCATCAAAAATTCTGAAATTTTTTGAACTAAAAGTTCATTTGATGGGATGACATATATAAAAAATATAACACGACTGTTATACTATTTATATAATAACTCCGGTAATTTTTGTCCGATTTGATCAAACGAAATGCCAATCCCTTCACAAGATAATGCACTTTTAGAATGTAATCACTTATTTCATATTTTTTAAGTAAAGTTTGCTACTATGAACGGACAAACTTGAAAAATATAAAAAAAATTCGCATTTTCCAAGTTTACCTCGTCAAAACTCATAGCATATTAAATCAAATAATAGATATATGTATACCGTTTTAATGGTCCATCTCTGCCCTTTATAACAAGATTTAAATTTTGGAAATCGGGTCAGAAATGTTTGAGTAATACAGAAATTTGCGCGTAAAGTCTAGAAAAACAGTTTTTGTCAAATAAAAAAAGTTTGGAGGGTTCGAGAAATATAAAAAAAATAGTTTTGAGATCTACTTAACAAAACTCACAATCTACACTAAGTCATTAGCCGGGTGTATTTAATTTTCTTTATTTTGTCGCATAGTGTTATCATTCGAAAGAAAAAAAAATATTTCAAATTATGGAGGAAAAATTTAAGGCTGAAAAAATAAAATTCGACCTGAGCAATTTAACAAAAGTTTTAAAAAGTCTTTGTAAGCGGATTGGTAAACTTTGGACTAAAAATTATCGAAGTAAATTAATTATTCTGAAGGAGCATAAAAAATGGTTTGAATATCTTGAAACTATTCAGCTAGAAGCAAAATCTCTTGGAAAAGAACTACCTGCACCTAGTCAAAAGCGTGGTCGTCCTGCTAAGGAATTTTTCAAGTCTTCAGAAAGAACAAAGAGGCGTAAAATATCTAAAATTACGCAATTACACAATTATCCCACGACTTACAATGTGGAAATTTACGAAGTTTTGGCTCTTTTCGTTGAAACAAGACTTACTAAGCAACAGTACTTAACTATAAAAGATTTTGTGAATAAAAAAATATCGAATAATTTTTTTTACTGAATTTTATAACTTTGTATAATGGAATAAAAATTTACAAAAAATTTTTAAAACAAACGAATTTTCATACTTTATTTCAAAAATTCTTAAAACAAATCTATAAGCCAGTTAACCCTTCAGAGATCAAATGGCTACTTTGGCTAAAGTTGTTAAAATTTAAGCTTTAAGCTCTTAGGACATGCTATGGGTTGACCAATTCTGAAGACCCTAGCTTTTTTGGTTGTACACGTCCAACTAAATACATAGTAGAAAAATACCTTTTTTGGATATAAAAATGAAAACAGAAAGAAAAAAAAATAAAAAAATTTAATTTATATATCTGTAGAGATGAGCGATATTTTCAAAACTGTTATTTAATCACGGTGATTGATAATTCACTGGTAACTACAGTGATTGAAATTGCCAAATAACAGGCACTAATAATGTCGTTCTTTCAAAATTGTTACATACTCAAATTTATTTCATTTTGTTTTGATTATTTACTTTTGTCTTTTATACATGAACTTTCTGTGAAACTTAATTGTCAAACTTCATACATATAAAAAAAAATTACATTAAAAATAATAACATTGATGACACCACTTTGATTTTGTTTAAGGCCCCTTCACACGATCACACAAGTAATACGTAAAGTCTGATGAAAAAGTAAAATGAAATTCCATCAGTATTTCAAAAAGGAGAATAATAGTCGTATGATTATTTTTTCTGTGTTTACATGATCGGTAAAAGACAATAACAAAGTAAAATGAAAACAGCTGTTACACTTTTTTTCTATGTGTTTACATAAAAATACATCCCTGATCTAATGCGACTTGCTTGTTTTTTAAATCATTTCAAAATATGAAGAGAGCCATACGACTGTCAAAATTTTCATCCGTATTTTCTCTCAATGTGTGATGGTTTCATTACATAGTACGTTTAGACGATCACATCCGTACTCTTCTACACAAAATTTTGACAGATCATATTACTTGTGTGATCGTGTGAAGGGGCCTTTAGTAGTCTTTTCGTAGTATGTATCTAGTTGTCTCTTTCTTACGACTTAATAAAATACGTTATTGTCATTATTGTATTACTGGAATACTGTGATCACAATCACTGTTTTAAAGAACAGTGATTAACAAATCACGTTCACTGAGAACAACGTTCTTCAAAAATCACTGGATCGCTCATCTCTATATCACTGCATAGTAAAATGTAATGTTCTGTTATAAAAATACTATCATTTCAAATGTAGGAAAGTTCACTAACCTATAATATCGTAATAAAAATAAAAATTTGACCAAAAAAAGTTTTTTACGTATTAAATTTCCTTGATTATATTTATACTATTTACATACTTACTATAGTAATTCGTTTTTATTTTTATATTCTTTATTTTTATTTTATTTATTTCTATTTGTTGTTGTTGTTGTAATTTTTATTTTTAAACCAAAATGGTTACTTTTGGCGCGCAAATGCATGTATTTTCATACAAAACCCTACATTATGTTGTCATTAGACTCCCCTAAAGGGGTATTGAACCTGAAAGCAAATGAAAACAAATTTTACTACTGAATATTACAAATTAAAAAAAGCAACAACAACCGAAATATTATTAATAATCAAATCAAAGGTAAATGCACTATGAAATGCAAAAATGCACTAAAATTTATCGTGATATTTGACAAATCGCCAGCAAAACTACGTGAGAATTTTCATACAAAAGGTCAGTGTTTCTTTGATATGTAATGCGTTTATTCTCATGATTTTTAAAGTCCATAAAAGTTCTTTGACCACAGGAAGTGCAGTTTATTGGTTTATTTCGTTCGGCTTAGTTTAACCAATTTTTTTTTGTTCATTATTTTTATTTTGTAAGGGTGAATAATTTTGTTTCTCTTTTTTTTTTTTTTTGTTAAGTTCGTTTAACTTTTGCCATTTTTTAGAGACGTGAAATTTTTAAATACGAAAATATTTTCGTTTTTGGTTATTCAAGGTAAATAAATGCTCTTTAACAATTCAATGAACACATTTGATTAGAATGAAAAATTGCGATGTTTTTTGAAATTTCATATGTTTTCAGATATATTTACACTGTGTGGCATGAATTTAATAAAATTAAATTTTTGAATAGAAATATAATACTAGGATTTATATGGTCCACATTAAAAGTGAAAAGTTTAATTTTTCAATTACATATTGAAACTAGAAATATTATTATCGTTTAAAATAGCAACATTTACAAATTAAAATATAATGATAATTCCATCATAAATGTTTTCTCTACATATGCACATAAAATTAACAAAAAAAAAAAAATCGATTAATTATGTCAAATAGTGAAACCAAACTCTATTACAATAATTAATGCGATTGTTACACTTCATTTTTGATATAACTTTGTTTGAAACTATGAGGTGACACGGAAAACTGTCGCTGTGATACTCTACATTCTCCAATCTGAAGTTGGCACGATTATAGTATTGTATTTATAATAAAGTGCTTTTCATAATTATAGCACCACCCTAATTTTTTGAATTTCTAAAAAGTACATTTATAATAACAAAAACAAAATATTTCATTATGTGTAGTGTTAACGTAAAAGAAAAAATAACACTAAATTTTTCAAATTCTTACCGCAATTTTTACTTCAGTATAAAAATTAAGGTTTTTGGTCTTTGCATAATTATAGCAGCAGTCTCAGTTTTGTTAAATAAGAAGCTTTATTTACCAAAAATGTTGATACTTAAAACTTAGTAATCTCTCCCTTAGAGCTTATTAAATTAAATATTCGATCTTTCATACTCTTATAAAGATTATTTCATATTTCTCCGTCTACTTTCCCTCACTCTTCGATTATTTTTAATTTCAAATCTTCAACACTGGTAAATTGTCTGTTATTTGAATATACTCTTCGGACAAGAATTCCCCAAACGTTTTCAATAACATTCATGTCAGGAGAGCAAGCTGGCCACGATAAAACCTCAATAGATTGGTTACGAAATCATTCCATACTCAGTCTGCTGGCATGAATTCTGGCATTGTCCTGTTGGAAAACATAATTTTTTTCATTATTTTCTCTCAAGAAGGGGAGCAAACTACAGCTAAGAACAGTATGTACTCTGTACTATTCATGTACATGGATGGAAACTGAAGTTCGGGGCAACCACTTGAAGAAATAGCCCCCCAAACCATGATACTACCTCCCCCAAAATTTCTTTTAGTAAAATACTTTGGTTCCCGTCTAAGGTCACGCCAGTAGTATCGATAGGCATCTGGTCCATCTAAGTTCACTTTTTTTTTATCAGAGAATATGATCTGAAGACAAAAAATGTTATATTCATTGTTTGTTATTATTGAAAAATTACTCTTACATTCTCCCAATTCCTATCCATGTTAAGTTCTGCAAATTCGCATCTTTCTTTTTTGTGCATAGAAAGTAAATGTGGAGAGACTTCCAATTTTGTCTTTCGATGTTAAGATTGCGTTTAACTTTTCACCAGACGGTTAAAATGCTGACGGCCTGGTCAAGAACTTGAGAAATTTCACAGCAACTTTTTGATGTAATGGAAATCTCCCTTGCGATTTTAGGTGCGCTGCGCACCGAAAGCTTTCTTGGGCGACCCGTATGTTTCGTCTTACCATATCCGTCTGGGTTTTACAGAAAATTTATGACCACCTTGTGAGATCTTCCAATTTTTCTTGTGAAGACACGTACTGAAAGAGATTGGTCTTTTAAAACTAAAATCTGCCCCTTTCCAACACCACTCAACATTTTCTTGGGCAGAATGTGTAATTAAATATTACTTTTACTATTAGAAACAACAAAACAATAAAAAAAAAATCAATAATTTTTCTTCCCCGCTTTTCAGAACTGATGGTGCTATAATTATGCAAAGACCAAAAACCTTAATTTTTATACTGAAGTAAAAATTGTGGTAACAATTTGAAAAATTTAGTGTTATTTTTTCTTTTACGTTAACACTACACATAATGAAATGTTTTGTTTTTGTTATTATAAATGTACTTTTTAGAAATTCAAAAAATTAGGGTGGTGCTATAATTATGAAAAGCACTTTATTACTTTTTACATTACACAGAAGTATTCTGTTCCATTGAGTAATCGATTCTAATTCGGTGTTTTTTTTTTTAAATTGTCTTTAGCTGGAGATGGGAAGCTTCGAAAAAACTTTTGTTCCAATATAAGGGTGCACGATTCACCATTGCTGGTGCACTAAACCTACTTTCTATATCCTACAGTCACTCTCTTCCCGCGGGATTTCCATTATTTCATTCCATTCCGCCATAGTTAATTAAACTCCAACCATAGGTTAGGTTAGGTCGGAGTGGTAGCTCTTATATCAAAAAGCTCAATTGAGCACGCATAGCGGCCCGTTGTGACGCCACAGATGAACGCAGTCCTTGTTCTACCAAAACCAAAACCAGGGAAGAGGAAGAAGTTGGTCAGCGCAAGGGCTGCCCATCAAAAGCACGACTATCCTACGCTGGAAAACCAGCCAGAAAGTTTGATAAACGAAGCTATATCCTTGATATCAATAGACAAAAAATGAAGAGCCAAATAACCTATACATGCACCTAGCAAGAGACTGGCACTGAAAAAGAAAGTGAATAACAGTCTCCTCTTCCTCAGCGGATCTGCACCCACGGCAGAAGTCGTTAAATGGGAGCCTCATCCTTTCCGCGTGTCTACCCATAACCCAATGACCTGTAAGCATGGCCACTGTGGTTGAGATGATGTCACCCAACCATAGGAGTTCCAGCATAACCTCAGCCATTCGCTGACTGTACAGGCTCCATAGTAAACCAGAATTCAACATCCCCCCATTTAGCCCAAACCGTTTCTCCATGCTATCTAAAATTGAGACAACATATTAGAATATGCTCCGTATCTTCGCCCATATCTACACAGTTTGGGAATATAGGGGAGCTATTATGACCAAATCTGTGCAGGTATTTTCTGAAGCATCCACGACCAGGAACTGGGTCGCATAGTAGCTCAGCTTGCACTGTTTGTTCTCCAACCATGAGGTAATATTAGGCATTAGGTGAAATGTTCATTCTCCCTTTAAACCATTCTCCCGCTTTTATAGCTGCAATTTGCCCTGAGTCCTCGAGTCGGCGAGAATATATCTGTTTCATCAAATCCGCTAATATGCCTATCGTTTTTGTTTTTGCCAGTACCAGTACTGCTTTATCAGACACTGTCCTGAAACCATTTATCTGCTTAATCGCGGTTAGGGTATACACCGAGGATAGTTTCCTACTTTTCGGGCAAGTATATAACTTTATCGATTGGTCCTTCAATATTTGGCATCATCCTCGGTATTGCGCCCAGGTTTACAGATGACATTTCGCCGATGAATTATACGTGCTCCTCGAAGTTCAACCTGTTGTCGGTAATCACTCCCAAGTATTTTATAGCCCTCTTCGATTCAATCTTAGTGTATCCAACGGTCACTTCCATCTTCTCCACTATTTTCCTGCCATTTATTAAGACTTGTGTGTGTGTGTCTAAAGCAAAATAATAACCTGTACTTACCCAACATATAGGGAAATACCCGTTTTGGGTATTTATGTACATAAGAAAACGTTAAAACTCATTTTAATTTTTTCTTTATCTAAAGTGACTAATAAAATAGTAACTTGTTCTTATAGCATGATATTCAACTTAAAATTTCGAAAAAAAAAAAATTTCTAGTAGCTAGTAAAAATACAAGAACAAATTGTTGTTTCGTCCATGGACCACTAAATTATTTACAAATATAAGCAACAAAATATATGTACATCACACACTAAGTGAGTAATAATGAAAACTAAGAGTTAAAAATATTAAAAAAATTAATAAAAATGATAAAGTAAAAATTTAATGAACAATTTTTTTTTTCCTACACACTAAAGAGAAGACTGGAGTGCATATTTATTAGCGCTTACATTTTATCTTCTACTAAATGTTCATATCCTGCCTCATATTTTAGAGCTTTAAAGGAAAAAGTAATCTGGATAACGGTATAAACGCATTGAAGGCAACAAGTGCTGCGTAACAATTTTACAAAAGTTGCCTTAACCAAGCAGCATGCGCTCTAATTATTTTAAGGACGGTAGCTTATGAGTAAATTAATTTAAAAATGTCACAAAAATGTTTTTTTATTTTGAATTTTTTTCCAATATTTTGTTGTACATATGCTTGTTTACACGCTGCATTTATAGTAATCATTTACATGTACACGCATGTGTTCCATTTTTGTTAATTTACTGTGTGGCCTTTGGCACCTCGAATGTGTTTACTTCAGATAATATATCGTTAGTATATTTCGCAAAGACGCTAAGTCCACTTTTTCCAAAATTGAGATTTTAATGCAAAACGGTAACATTATACATAATACATATTTTACAACAAAAAACATGTCATTATATAGTTCAAAGTTGTTGTAATTTTGTGGTCCACAAAACTACGAAAAATATTAATATTAATATTATTAATTAATTAATAATAATAATAATAATTAACATTATTAGTTATTAATATTAATATTATTATTATTTTGTAAAAATAATTGCGTTTAAACAGTTTACAAATTTTAAAAACTGAAAAAGCTACAATGTTTTCTGTGTCTCCTGTAAAATTTGAATAAAGGGACTTAATATATTTGCGAATTATACTAACGATATGACATATTTTTACGTTCAAGGCTTATTTTGAAAAATTTTTTAACGTTTATTTTTAAAATTTGATTCGTTTTTGCACCCTCAAAATTTACTTTGACAAACTCTTCATATTTTATTTATTTATTAATTACAATATAATTACAAATTATATTTAACTAGCTGACCCGGCGAACTTCGTCTCGTCCAAAATTGATTTTTTTTATTGCCCAAAAGAGGTCACATTATATGTATATTTATTGTAATACGCTGCATAAAACAGTTACATAAAAATAACTAACTTACTATAAGTGTGGGGAATGTACTTATAATCGAAAGCGTTGTAGTTATAAACTATCGAATTAGCTGACTTATAGGTATCTCTTAAAGGAGGAGGGTTGCCACGCCCATTTTTGGTGAGTTTGTCGATATCGACTTATCCACCAAATTGCATTCGTCTACGATTACTATGTCCCTAAATATTAAATTTTAAAGGTTTGTCACGCCTACTTTTTGCTATATCAAATTTTTTTTAAGCCATCTAAACCTGATAAGCTTTCGAACAAAAAAAGAATGGTTAAAATCGGTTCAGTAGTTTAAAAGTTATAGGTATCACTTGAAGGGGGAGGGGTGTCACGCTCATTTTTGGTGGGATTGTCGATATCGACTCTACGAACTTACCCACCAAATTTTATTCGTCTACGATCAATATGTACTTAAATATTCATATTTTAACGATTTGCTACGCCCTCTTAACATTCAGGGATATGAAAAATAGATGTTGTCCGATTCTCAGACCTACCCGATATGCACACAAAATTTCATGAAAATCGGTCGATCCATTTCGGTGGAGTTTAACCACTAACACCGTGGCACGAGAATTTTATATATTAGATTATATACGAGCTAAGTAACTTCGACCATGTGCTCGGTGTAATGTCACAGAGCAGAGTCTCTGGTGGGAATCGAACCCACGACCCTCATATTAATAATCTAGCACACTACCCACTAGACTACCAGAAAACTCTCTTAATATTTTATTGTTATGTATACACACTAGCGTCTGTAAATTGCATACATCAAAGTGTGTACTCACTGCCGATCATTTTTTCCTTCTCTCCTACAAACTCGAGACTTTGCAAAGTGAACATTGAACCCTCAGATATAGGTTTAGGTTTAGGTCGGAGTGGTAGCTTTGATATCACATAGCTCACTTGAGCACGCATAGCGGCCCGTTGTGATGCCACGGGTGAACGCAGTCCCTGTACTAACCAATTTGCACCAAAATCAAGGAAAAGGAAGAAGTTGATCAGCGCAAGGGCTACACAACTCTCAGATATAGTCTTACAGCAAATAAATTACAAATTTGGTGATTCCAAAGGCAGGAAGGAATTTTGTTTCCAAAAAATTAAGAGTATATGGCATGCTGATCGGCATATGAACCGTGGCGGTCCCTGCGTTTTCAAAGAGATTCCAATTGCCAAATGGTATAATTTGTTTTGTTCACAAGCCCATTCAAATTAAAATCAGCTTCGTCGATGTTGACAAGCATTACTCGAAATAAAATTCAAAATTTAAAAAAAAAAATCATCATTTGAGAAATAAAAATCATATTTTTTGGTAAAAAAAAAAAATAATCAAAAATATTAGAAAATCATCATTCTGCCATAGCTGATTTTGACCCTAAACGGACTGAATGTTGAAAATCCCTACGTAGATTTCGTAAGGTTGTGACGTATGATTGTGAGAGACGGAATGCATGTGAACGTAGTCCAATTGACATTCGTGTACAGTACGGATATCAGAAGAATTAATGTGTCGATTATGTATGGCAACCAAATTTTAGTTGAGTTGCCAGTTGCCCTTGCCCAGCATTTTAAAATTTATTTGGAAAGATTATTTTCTTAAGTCTTTCAGGCCGTAAATGAGAATGTAGTCGTCCTAATCTAGTAGATAGTGTGTTGGCTTATTAGACGTAAGGCTCGGGATCCAATCCTAGGTCAGGCATCAAAACGAAATATGAAAAAAAAAAATATTTCTTCGGCGACTGCCTCTCAGCAGATTTCTGGCAAAAACTCTGAGAGTAAATAAAATTGCCATGAAAAAGCTTCTCAAAAAACTGGCATTCGGAGTCGACTTAAAACTGTAGGTCCCGCCACTCATGTATAAAATTAACGCACACAACATAAGTGGTGTGAGAAGATAGGTCGAAATCCTGACTGAAGGGTTGTAATGACCAATTATGTATGTATGTATGTAGATGAGAATGTAACTCAAATTCAGTTGCCATCCTTAATAGCAACAGAGAATAATTGTGAAAAAGCATACCAAGGTGTAATGGCAATATTACAACGACTTTCTAATTCATTTTTTTTGGAACAAAAACAACATGTTTCGTTCACTCTTCTGCCAAAATTTAACACTAAACCTACCACGACGGGTCAAATGACCCATTTTGAACTTTTTGTCAGAATTTCTTGAAAATAACATTATCACATCGCCATTTGCCTTTACGACTTTTATTACAAAATACATCGAAAGTGTTTTCCAAGATTTACTCCTCTCTTGTTAATTTTTTTTAATCTACCTTAAACACCGCAATACCGGGGTCATTTGACCCATGCAAAGATTCTGTTTCCTGATTTGCAATTTCTTGTGATTTTGAACATTTTTGCTATTCCGTAATATAAAAAAATGCGGTGTACATGAATAAAGTTAGCAGCATATTATTTAATTATTTTCTAAATTTGAGATTTAATTGAAGAATACTTAATTTTTTCTTGTATTATGTTTGTTTGCCTAATATAAAGGGTCCAACAAATAACTTTTTTTTTGAAAATGCTTTAAAAAAACTACTGAATATTTTCTAAAATTTCTTTTTTTATTTGAAAGTACAATCCTTCCGGTTAATAATGGAAAATAATTTCATTCAAATGGCTGCCTCGGCTGGCCATGCAGTAGCCTACACGATCGGTCCAATTTTTAAGCACATTATCGATTGTGTGCAGCTGTATTTCACCAATGGCTTCACGAATATTGTCCTTTAAAGCGTCAATTGTCTCTGGCTTGTCGGCGTAACACTTATCTTTGACGGCATCCCACAAATAATAGTCCAACGGTGTCAAATCGCAGCTCCGAGGTGGTCAAACGACATCAGCTCTGCGGCTGATAATGCAATCTTCAAAAACAGGGCGCAAAACATCGAGTGTAGCATCGGCTGTGTGGCACGTAGCGCCGTCCTGTTGAAACCAAATGTTGCCAATATCCTCCTCTTCAATTTTTGTGAACAAAAATTCGTTCAACATGGCCCGATAACGATCGCCATTGACTGTAACGGCCACTCCTTGCTTCTGCCACAGCAGCAATATTCTCGGGTGTACGCACTGTTTTTGGCTTTTCACGCTTTGGTTTATCGATGAGGATGCCAGTTTCATTCACTTTTTTCAAAAGATAACGAACATACGGAGCTGACGGTGCTTCTCTTCTTCCAAAATCCGTACGCAATTTTCGCACACATTCTGCAACATTAGCATGATTTTCAAAGTAATGTCGCAATGTTTCCCAGCGTTGTTCAAGCGTATACACCACCATATTCGTTCAGCGGAAGGATAAAACTAATTATCTGTCAAATCAGACATGAGCTAAGTGTTACCATTCACGAAATAAGCACTAGTTGAAAAAAAAAACGTTAGATGGCGGACCCGATATAAACTATTTTGAGTCGTTATTTAAAAAAAATTGTTTTATTCATGTACCCAATTGGCCTAATTGATATATTTTTCACAAGACATAGTAATATATATATAACATTTTGCAGACGGGTCATTTGACCCCCTTTGGTAGGAATAGGAGTACATGAAGTATCGGTAGGTTTAGTGTTAATGGCATGTGCAAATGTACATATGTCTAATTGAAGAAATAAATATTAAATGAATTAAATTAATTTAAAATATAAAATTTGAGTTTTTGCAGAAATGTGCGATAAAATTAAAAAAAAAAATTTAAACATAAACAAAACATTTGACATTCGAAACAGCTGAGTTAATATCATTACATTCAATAAATCTGCCTTAAAGAAAACAATACGAATTTAAATAAAAAAAAATTGTTGTATTTTCAATTAGATTCGTTTTAAGTAATTTGCAATTTTATTTATTTATTTCCATATTTCTCGATACTAGAAATAATCATATCAATAAGTAGAACATCTAGACAATAAAAATTTATATTTCTTGGGTTCATTTTGATTTCGACTCCTTTCGGAAAATTTTTTTAAATTCATTAATTTTATTTGTTATAAATAAGAACACTTTGCAGTAACATTTATAACAATTATTGAGATAAATACTCTGTGTTTTTGCGTTTTAATATTGTATTACTGCGACTGAGAAATTTCAAAATTTCAAAACAGATGTTGAAAGCCCCAATCGTGCATTTCATTACTTTTTTTTTTGTTTTGTTTTGATTCACACAACAATTAGCACATCTTTGACTTGTTTTGCTATTTCATTCAGTAAATTTTGTTAATTTCTAGCTTCAATATGGTCAAGGTCTAAGGAATATGTTGCTGCTTTTTGGGTTAAAATGGAAGTTAGGGAAATTGATAAGATTTTGCACGCATGGAGAAAAACACCACGTTTTGCTGAAGATAGGTTCATTGGAATTATTTTTATATTAACAATGGCAGGCAAAACGTTTAAAGACCTTTGATTTAAGAAACCAGGAATTTCTCACATTCATATTAATATTTTGGTATTTAAAGCAGGGGTTACCAAAAATTTTTTGGTTGTGTATTATTGAGTAAGAGAGAGAAAATAAATTGAGAGAATTGATTTATTTACAGCCATAGAAAAGTGTTAGTAATATACGTTATTTTGATTTTCATTTTATCAACATACATATGTAAAGCTATCTATCTTTGGCTTAATAATTTTAGATAAATAAAAATAAAATAAAAAAATCCATTTTTCATTAAAAGATCGTAAACGTATCCATCTTTGGCTTTAAAGTTAGACCATGTTTTTAGATAAATAAAAATAAAAAAACCATTTTTTATTAATAGAGAAAAAGCAAGCATTCCAAAGCATTTAAAAAAAATTATACTATGCGACAAAATAAAAAAAAAAATTGAAATACGCCCAGCGGATGACATAGTGTAGTGAGTATTGTTGAATAGAACTCAAATTTTTTTTATATTTCTCCAACCTTCCAACGTTCTTTTATTTGACAAAAACCGATTTTTAATCTTTTCACACAAAATTATTGATTACCCAATTGTTTTTTAATCTATTTTCAAAATCAAAAAGTTTTTTTTTAAACGCTATACATAAACATGTGGTTCAAATTTACACGTAATGATTTTTGGACGGGTAAACTTGGAAAAATTGATTTCCTTACATATTTTTTGAAGTTTGTCCATTCATAGTAGCAAACCTTAATTAAAAAAATATAAAATAAGTGGTGACATTCTTAAAGTGTATTCTCTTCTGAAAAGTTTGACACTTCGTTTGATCAAAATGGACAAAAATTAACGTAGTTATTATTTAAAAAATATAACATGTATGTCATCTTATCAACTGAACTTTTAGTTTAACAATTTTTAAAATTTTTGATGGATCTTGATTGTTTATTGGAAATTATGTCAATTTCACGTTTTAGCGACCACAAGAAATAATAATAATAATATATTTGCAAAAAACATAAACATTAGCCGATTTCTGATAGTCGTGCAACATTTAAGGCTTAAATGTTTTATAACATATAAGGCATTTAATATTATCAAAAGCATCTTTTAACATACAATATTTTTTGAGTGTCATTCTGAAAAAATGGTAAAGCATCCGCGGCACATGTGTTCTTGTCGCAGTCTGATTGACAACTAAATCAAAAAACACAAGAATGCGTGTGAGTTCTCTCTGCACAATTGTGCTATGAAATGGTAAACACTGATTTAAAGCTATAAAGTGATACAAAACATAATAACACGTTGACTGCCAACTACCAGATAACTCGTAGATTGCGTTCCCTTCTAGCAGTGGTGTTGTCGAGCCGGAACGCTCCGGAACATCGTTCCGGTACTTCCTTTTTGGACAGGAACGCGTTCCGGAACTAAAGATGATTTCTGACAACGAGAATTGGAAATGATTTTCGTTTCTTTTCCTTTTTATGCTATATACAGTGCCGATCCTGTC
This sequence comes from Sarcophaga caerulescens, assembly GCA_927399465.1. NCBI lineage: Eukaryota > Metazoa > Arthropoda > Insecta > Diptera > Sarcophagidae > Sarcophaga > Sarcophaga caerulescens. The sequence goes on along the minus strand of OV656868.1, from coordinate 19,641,356 downwards.
GACGGGCGAAAATTGGGGGAAATCTCCCTCCCCCCCGTCGTCAAATTTGGGATATGAGACCTAAAAAATCGCCAGGATTATCATGGAAAATCACCCCCTTCGTTAAATTTGGGACATGAGACCGCTCAGAGCGGCCGCCTACCCAGGATCGGCCCTGTCTATATAATTATATATACGCGTTCCGGTAAAAAAAAATTAGCACAACACCACTGCCTTCTAGGGTGCCAAACTACGAGTTATCTCGTACTCATTAATGTGAAAAAATCAAATTGTCGTTTTTGGCTAATTTTCTGAAAATTGCAGTGGCAGTCAACGTGATAAGCACATTTGATAAGAGAATAAATAAAATGAGAAAATTATTGTTAAGTAACTGCATTTATATTCAGCTTACACAGCAAAAATAAGGGCATTTCTTTGCGGTTTTATAATTCTTTTCTTTTTTTCACTTTTATTTTAGAATTTTTATTCACTTAAAATTAAAATAGAAAATCACACTGTAAAAAAATGAAAATAATAATATGTTTTTTACAGTGGTTTATTGTTTACATATGTAGACTCTGATTTTCCTTTCAACTGGTAGACATTGTCTAAGCATACGGTTAATACGAATTTGGCACCCCGAATCGGGTACATTATACAAAGCTGCCTGAATAAATTCCCAAAATCTTATTATAAACTGTGAGACACTTACCTCTAATTGTCATTTTTCCTACGGACCAGATCTGAAGACAGTGCGTCCAATCTAATATATTGTAATAATGATGAGTGATAAGCCTTGTAAATTAACTCAGGCTGCGTTGTATGATAAGCCGGATTCGGACAAGAGGATTGTTTTTTTTCTGCAGTTCTTTTTTTATTGTTACAAAACAGTTTTCTTTTTTTTTTTTGTTTTCTATTTCAAATAAAACGCTTGTAATGGAGGATTGTTTTTTTTTTTCTTTCTAAATTTGAGATTTCTTTTCGAAATTAAAATTAATACAATTAAAACATGTATCTTAAACGTCCGTGTTCAACTAATTCTGTTCAATTAGCCCAATCATTTGCCAAAATATTTATCTTGTTTCCGGTACCTGATCACATTACAAGATTCTTTACCATCTGAAACCATGTATTTTGAGGCCTGCTCTGTGAATTCAAATCGAGCGTTTATCTTGCAAATGTCCCCAGAAGGAAGATCTCCAAAACTATTGACACTCGATAGTCTGGCATAAAACAATCAGTACATACATACATACATAATTGATCATTGCAACCCTTCAGTCAGGATTACGACCTAGCTTCTCACACCACTTATGTTGTGTGCGTTAATTTTATACATGAGTGGTGGGACCTTCAGTTTAAAGTCGACTCCGAACGACAGATTTTTGAGAAGCTTTTTCAATTTTATTTACTCTCAGAGTTTTTGCCAGAAATCTGCTGAGAGGAAGTTGCCGAAAGAAATATTAGAAATATAATATTAGATTGAACCACAGGCTCTCGTCTAATATTGCAACACATACATACATAACATACATACATTACAACCCTTCAGTCAGGATTACGACCTAGTTTCTCTCACAGTTAGTTGCAAAAATAAGAAAGCGATTTGAAATCGGCACTATAAAGTTGAAAAGTCATTTGACATGAATTGAATTTTGCCGTTTTTTATAAAAAAAAATCTGTGCACTACTGTTTATAGTAGACGATATATATGGTGCCACACTGTTATTTAATGACGTCAGTATACAGGACAACTATATATGATTGCCAAAAATTTAAATTATTAATTATAACTACAATATAGTGATTTATTAATTTCGTTATAAATTTGAATTAATTTCAAATTAATTTGATTTAAATATGTTAAGAAAAGAAAATACAAATTTAATGTAATTAATAAATTAATATCTTCTTTGTATAAAATGAAAAAAAAATATCATTTTATATTTTAAATAAATTCATAATAAACAATTGTTATTGAAGATTCTTCTCAGTGATTTTCTAAATCCAAAACTTGATGGATAAGTGACGTCAAAATTTGTTATGGATTCTTGGTAGACAAAATCTGATTTTGCAATGGACTGCTTCAGAAGGGGGCCAACATCTGAGAATATCAAGTCATACATCTTTACTAGAAACTGCCAAAAGTTGATGACTTTTTTTTTTATTTTTGTGAAACAAAATTAAATCATTTGTCGCTAAACTGGCAAAAATCCAATAATTTCAGGAACGTTCACTTAAAGGGTATTCCGTACAATGAGAAAACATTATAAGCATATTTAATGTTTGAGAGGAATTATTTAATTAAATAATTATGCATAATGAAAGTATATTTAAATTGTTTGTAAATTATTTAAGAACTTACATATAAGCACATTAAAAAACTCTCATTTTATTCCATGGTAAATATTGAGTTGTTCGGAAAGTAATTTCCTTTTTTTTTTGGTGAAAATGAAAGACAATACTTTATTAAATCATATTGAATTTGATAAATTTAAACTCAATCCGATCTCACGTGTTGTTATTCGCCGGTTCGCATCGACTAATGCCTTTATCGCGTCTTTATCAGCTTTAACCGGCCTTCACGATCGTGATGCATCTTCGACATTCCGACTTCCGAATCGAAATTTAGCGAACCAGTTCTGGCACTGGCGTACTGTCAACACATGTTCTCCATACACATCGGTCAATTTCTTTCTGGCTTGAACAGCATTTTTACCCTTTCTGTAGTAAAACAGTAAGATATGTCGAAAATGCTGCTTATCGCTCTTCATATTTAAAAGGGCACCAACCAACAACTACTGCATAGAATTAATTGGAATTTTTCACACACAAGCCTTACTATATGAGCTCTCAAAGCATATAAAAATTATACCGCTTAAGTGTGAAGTTGGGTGCAAAAAAATACAATTAAATACTCTGACGGGAAAAAAACGAAATTACTTTCCAAACAATCCAATAGTTTAATTGATATGAATGCCCCTATTATTTAGTATTATTGTATCGTATTATTCTTATGTGTTGTATTTTTTGTTTTGCTATTCTTTTTTTTTTTTGCTATTTTTTTTTTTGAATTTATGCATGTGATAATGCCAAAAATAACGTGACAATTCGTTAAATTAACGTGAAAACAAGTGTGTTTTGAAGAAAATGATTCGATAATATTTCTTCAACAAAAGCCAATAAATTTGTTTTTCTTTAAAATGCAAAATTTTCTTGTAAATTTCATGATCAACGGCCAATTCTACTGAATTTGTTTTGAATGAAAAGTAAAATTATTTTTTCTTTTAATTTAAGATAAATATATCGTATGTAGAACAATATTAATGAAATTAAATTCTTTGTTTATATCAACAAATTAGTAAAAAATGTTCTGTTATCATCAAATTATTTGTAACAATTTTATTACCACGTATTTTTATTTAAAATTGATTCGTTATTAATACCAAAAGACTTGTGACAGCCCTTAATAGACTTACAAATTTTATAAATTACTTTTTTCAAAAAAATTAAGTATCGATAACTTTTTTATAAAATACTATAAAATGCAACAATGCCTTTATATATACAATTCTATATAATTTTTAATTTGTATAATAGCCCATTTACACTACAGCGAAATCTAGTAGATTAGATTTCAAATCTTGCTCAAAATCTAGATCGTTTACACTGGATTTATTTGACAGTAATGAGATTTCATTTTAATGACAAAAACAGCTGACTGAAATTTAAAAGACAATAATATTTCCAAATTTAGTTTAATACCAAACAAAAATGAAAAATATGGGACATTTAGTATCGTTTTCATCAAGACCAAATAAGATCCAATCACGAATAATGTTGGTGCAAAAAAAACGTCAGCATTTGTAGAATATAAGATTTAAAAAATAATGCAAATGTATTAATTACTACATATAATTGCTAAATAGGGGGTCCGCCAAATAACTTTTTTTTTTTTTGAAAATGCTTTAAATGCTACTGAATATTTTCTCAAATGTATTTTTTTAATTGAAAGTACAATCCTTCCGGTTAATAATGGAAAATAATTTCATTCAAATGGCTGCCTGGGCTGGCCATGCGGTAGACTACACGATCGGTCCAATTTTTAAGCACATTATCGATTGTGTGCAGCTGTATTTCACCAATGGCTTCACGAATATTGTTCTTTAAAGCGCCAATTGTCTCTGGCTTGTCGGCGTAACACTTATCTTTGACAGCACCCCACAAATAATAGTCCAACGGTGTCAAATCGCAGCTCCGAGGTGGCCCAATTATGCCTCTGGAATCAAATCCGCACCAAACAGTGACTCGTTTTGGTTGCGTCGGCTTTTCAATGTATGCGTGCGAGTTTTCTGTGCCCCAAATGCGACAATTTTGCTTGTTTATATACCCGCCAAGATCAAAATGAGTTTCATCTGAAAAGATGATTTTTTTTTTTTTGCCAAAATCGGCATCTTCTGTAAGTTGATCGCAGGCCCACTTAGCGAAGCGAAAACGCATAACCATTTATTTTCCATTATTAACCGGAAGGATTGTACTTTCAAATAAAAAAAGAAATTTGGGAAAATATTCAGTAGTTTTTTTTTAAATCGTTTTCAAAAAAAAAAAAGTTATTTGGCGGACCCTTTAGCAGAATGGAATGGGTACATGTTTTTAAATTGAACTGTCATTTTTTTCCTGCGCAGCGTTGTATTTTTAAGTACTATTTGGCAAAACACATAGTTGCATTTCTATTTTTAAAAGATTTTGAGTAGATTTTGCCGAAATCTACTAAATAAGTAGATTTTGTTTTGTATGGGAAATCTAGTTAAAATCAACTAGATTTGGCTCGAAATCTCATAAGTACTAGATTTCGCTGTAGTGTAAATGGGCTATAAATCATAATATGCCATGTAAAATAGAATGTTCTAGAAAAATAATTTTTTGGTATACATATATACGAGTTTGCAATAAAAATGTACTCAGTAGCTGACAAGATGTTCTAAAAGAAACACGCATTTTTAATTAAATTGTCACTACAGACTACAAATAATTGTAATTTAAAGTAAGCAATTTGCAGAACCGGCTATGTACTTCAAAAAATTTACATTCAACTGAATTATCGTTTAAACTCATGTAATCAATTTATTTAAATACAATACAATACGACACAATACAATTTAATATGATATCAAATGAACTTTGTACTTTAAAATCTATACAAATTGACATACTTTTGATTTTATGATTGACTCATTGATATTAAAAATAATTCTAATCTGTGCCAGGTAACAGTCTTGCGAATGCAAAATTTTCACCGAAACTATGCGGGCAATTTTTTTTAATTTTTTTTTTTTTTTTTTTCATTATCATTTTGCACGTGTTAATTTGTCTAATTTTAGCACAATATTGAGCCCAAAAAAAAAAAAAAGTAAAAATCAAGGTAAATAATTAAATAATAAATTTCATAATAAGAGAGCGAAGAATAATTTTATTCAGTTACGAGGGCAATGTATTTCAAACCAATAATTAAAATACGAAATAGAGAGGTAATGTAGGCAAACGTTAGGGGTTTTATTAGAATAATATTAGTTGCACAGTGGCAAAATTCTTATTTGCTGCAGATTTTACAAATAAACTATGTTTTCTGATGAATATTTCACTGTTTTGTTGACATGCATTCTGATTTAAAAAACTTTAAAATTTTGAAATACTTTTACGTTAAATCAATGGAGTCTATTTTTATTATTTATTGTGTACATTTTTTTTTTTTGCGTATTGTTATTACAAGAATCGCATTTTATAAAATCTTATCAATATTTTGTAATATTTAATCTCTGTCAGATCTTCATTCAGATTTAAAAAATTCAAAATGGCGGATCCAATATGGCGGTCGAGGTTTATAACAATTAATGGCTATTCAATTCACAACAGAACATTTTTTAGTTGCGCAATTTTTGTTCTTTTCAATTCACACGGGATGAATATTAGTTTGGCAGCAATGTATACGTATACGCAGCTTTGTATGTATTAGTGTTTTTTGCATTTATTTGATATTTTAAAAATGTGCGTGTATTAGTTTTGTGCTGGTGATGCGGGGTTGTAGCTGATGGAAACTTTACGCCACCGAAAAACCATTCTCCACACCCCTCTTGCCTACACTCAAAAAAAGAATCAAGCCATCCGGGCTTGAATCAATCCATATCGGTCACAATAGTACGGTTTAGCTTGAATCAAGTACAAAATAGTTGAATCAAGCCCGAATCAGCCAAGTACAAAAGTGTTGATTTTAGCGCGATTTAAGCCTTTTTGGGATCAAAGTGATCTCATCATGTATTTGGTTTAAGCATATTTTTTCTTGATTTAAGATCGAATTCGTACTTGATTCAAGAGGATCAGAAGTTGAAGTAATCCTTAAAGCGCACTTGATTCAAGAATTATAAAGTTGATTTAAGCTAGATTTCGTACTTGAATTTACTTATAAATAGGATCGAATTGAGGCAAATCGTACTTTATTCGAGCACAATGAACTTGATTTAAGCCCTAAATTGTACTTGATTTAAACCTAAATTTATCCAAAAGCGAGCTTGTTTCAAGAATTTTGAACTTGATTTAAGCTTGAACTCGTACTTGATTTAATCCTAAAATCGATTGATTTGAAAAAAATGCAAGTCATCTACCCAAAAAAAAATGCAAGTCATCGACCGGAATAATCCAAGTCATCTACCAAAGAAATGCATCTTGCGAAAAATACGACATTTTGTTGGATATATATTGTATAAATAAACATGAACTAAATGAGAATTATTAAAATTTTTACTTTTGAACTTAAAAACCCACAATTCCATAACTGAAATAACAAATAACTCAAAAGAACACTTTTTAAATAGATTTGAGCTTTTTAGTGTTGATTTTAGTAATATAAGGTTTAGTTTTTTAAATCAATCCCGTTTTTTGCTTGTTTTAAGCAAACAAAAGCCAAAACGGGCTTAATTTTCAAGCACGTTTTTTGGCTAAAATTGAGAATAGAAAAGTTGATTTTAGCACTCCGTTTTTCTTTCTGTGTATAAAGTCGCCGTAGTCTAGTAGGTAGTGTGTTGGCTTATTAGACGTAAAGCCAGGGTTCGAGCCCCAGGCCAGACATCATCAAAACAAAATACAAAAAGTATTTCTTCGGCGATTTCCTCTCAGCAGATTTCTGGCAAAAACTCTGAGAGTAAATAAAATTGCCATGAAAAGTTTCTCAAAAAAAAATCTGTCGTTCGGAGTCGACTTTAAACTGTAGGTCCCGCCACTTATGTATAAAATTAACACACACAACATAAGTGGTGTGAGAAACTAGGTCAATAATCTTGACTGAAGGGTTGTACTGACCAATTATGTATGTATGTATAAACTATCATTTTACGCCAGCACAAATGTTCTAGCGTAAATTGGCTCAATCAGATTTACTTGACCGCCATATTGTATTCGCCATTTTGAATTTTTTAAATCTGAATGAAGATCTGTTATCAGTGACCTCAAAAACCCCTGAGTAACAATTTTCAAGTAAATCTGATTAATTTTTAAGGACCTCCGTAATGTGTTTCTTTTTCTCTTGCACTCCTTGACATAAACCCACTCCCTACTTTAAGGGTGCATGCAAACAATTTGGCTTTGGGCTCTTTTTAAAGAGCAAAGATCAATTATCAATTTCTGATAATAACGATGGTTCTAGCACGTCAGTGTTTAGCTCTACAATTCTTCAAAAATGGTCAAAAACGTTATTTCAAGGGGTTTCAGCCCGCTTTTTCTCGAAAACCTGAAGTTTTTGAACCCAGATTCGTGATCAGTGCGCAAAATGCCTTCGGAAATACCTGGAGCCATCTTATTTGCGCAAAAAAAATCCAAATTTGCAGGGCTGTGTTATTTGTAATTTCGACAAATATGTTTACCGTGCGGTCATAATTAACAAATATTTACTACAGAAATTCATTCGTTTACAAGATAAATCAATTTGCACATTTAAAAGACTCGAAGCCTGTAGCTTAAATACAATTTAAATTATGTCATATCGTCATACATTAACAAAAAAAAAAAAAAAAGGGAAATGCAGTTTATAATTCGTATATTTTTTAAGTTTAAAAATAATATTTTTTTTTTAACCCAAGTCTTCGATATCAAAACAGTTGCATATGCGGCAATGTAAACTTTTATGTTTTCATATGAAAAGTTTTTACTTCTTTCGGCTGGAAATGAGTTGTACACAGAAAAATCATTAGCAGTTCACCGTCAGAATTCATTTTCAAAATAGAATTTATTTGTAAAAATGCTTTATAACCCGGATTTCTAATGTGTAAATCATTAAAGCTGCAAATAATTTTTTGACCTCTAATTTTATCAAAACTTCCTTTTATTCTACCTACATATTCGGTTGACAGTTCACATCACCTCCATCTTAAGTTGACCATGCCCCCAATGTGTCAATGGGAGTGTGTGGTATGTAGCGCTGTTCTATTGAAACCATATGTCATTGGTGTCCAGTGACTTTTTCGAAATGCATTGTAAGCTCTTTGTATCTCATATGAATTTGTTATCGTTTTAAATTGGACAATTTCGTTCGCTCACGTATCCATTTAGTCAGAAATGGCCTTCATCGCTGAAGATGATTTTTCGCTGAAAATTAGGTCAGATGCTGATTTCTTCAGAGAGCATTTAGAAAATACACGTCATTGTCTATGTTTGTTTATATTCACATCCTGGGTTAATTGAATTTTGTACGTATGCAGACCCAAGTAACGACGCGTAATTCATCAAGTAGTAGTCTCTGAAAGGCGAGTACTTTAAACTCACCTGCACACAGATCTTGCGTTTACTGAAACAGTAGACTCGAATTTATCCACCGTATTGCAAGTAGAACGCAATAACGCAACTTGTCCGAACGGAATATACGGAAGGAACAATCGCAGATGCCAAATTTATAAAGTGGAGTAAAATCTTATAATTATGTATGTATGTATGTACATTATAGGCATATGATTCCGCAAGAACCACTTAGGCAATAGTTCTAATGACAAGTACATGGGGAAACAGTAGCACAAATGAGTACATGTTTATACTTTGGACGCTTTTTATTGAATAAAACTAAAAGTAATAAAGAAAACTTCAAAAGTATTTTTGTCATTTATTTAGCATTTAGTGATTAACAAAATAAAATAAAATTTAGAATAGAAAGCATCAAGCTCTAAGAATAAAATTAACAAAACAAAGACAACTCGCATGTACTCAATTTTGCACGTCTGCCTTTTATGATATACATATTTGCAAAAACGAAATTAAAAACTACCTTTATTTTTTCATGTTTTTGCACTACTTTGACTTTTTTATTAGTCAAAATATTAATTACTTAATCTCGTTGAGCGAATATTTTTTGCAATTTATAGAACAAAAATCAATTTCTATTAAAAAATGAAGAAACTCTCGAAATCAACTGGAGATAGTATTGTAGCTTTGACTGGAAGTGGCTATTCTACCAGGGAAATTTCTAAAAAAAAACTTGGAGTTAGTCAGTCAGTAGTCATCAAGGTCCAAAAACGTCGTTCTGTTGTTCCCAAGCCTTAAGTCAGAGGTCGTAAAAAAACTACTAACAAATGCAGATGCTTGTCTAATGGTAACAAAAATTAAAAGGGACAAATTTTTAACACCAAAAGGAGCTTCTTTGGCAATCGGGAAAACCGTTAGTCGATGGACGGCAAGTAGAGCTCTTAAAGATATTGACTATACCTCAGCAGTCAAAAGGAAAAAAACCTGCACTTTCGGCTAAAAATGTAAAGGCACGATTAAAGTTTGCCAGAGAACACAGAAGTTGGACAAGGAAATCTGATTTACGTGGGCACCGCTGTGGTAAGCATATCCCACGTGCGTCAGAAGACACACAGTGAATATGATGCTTAGACCAATGCCCCCACTTACATGCTGTAATCACTGGCTACAGCCAGAAGTGGGTACCAATTCGAAGTCATGCTTTTGGGCATGACTCCCCTCTTGTTTAGGGGTCGGAGACAATCTAAACTCCTTTAAATGCGTTGAGAGTGCAACGCCACACTGTACCCGTAACGCGCACTCCTCGCGATTTGAGTCTAAACCACAACCACCACGTGCCCCCAAAAGGGGCCTCACCAATTGCCGACCAGGGACGAATCCCTGGGGCTATCGGCACCCGTGGTACCAGATTAAAGACCTCTGGTCCGGCTTCGCAGCAAAGCCAAGACCAAGCTGCTGCCAGTTGAACCCCAAAAAGTTCCTGACTGGTAGCAGCACCCTTAGTCGCCTCTTACGACAAGTATGGTGATCACTGTGGTAGTATTCTCTCTCCCTATCCACCCCGCTACCACACGGAGACACACAGAAGTTGGACAGTGGATGACTGGAAACATATGGTCTGGTCAGACGGATCAAAATTCAATCGCTTTCAGTCCGATGGTAAGCAATATTGCTGGCGCCGCCATGGGGAAAAATGCAAACACATCATGTTAAGGAAACGGTGAAATACGGTGGAGGAAATGCCATGATATGGGGTTGCTTTACATGGTGGCATCTCGAACTACTGCAAAAGAATCAATAATATAATGAAAAAAGAAGATTATTTGAAAATTTTGCAGACCTATATTCCCGATTTTGTCGACAAGAGCGCCTATCCTGCGCAAGAAGCACTTATCCAGCAGGATGGTGACCCCAAACACACCTCCAAAATCGTTAAAGAATGGCTTAGTGAGCAAAATTTTCAATTAGTAAAGTGGCCAGCACAAAATCCCGGCCTCAATCCGATTGAGAATTTGTGGTCAATCGTGAAGAGACGGCTGGGCCAGTACCGATCAGCCCCAACCAATTTAGATGAGCTTTCGCAACGAATTCATCACGAATGAACAAATATTCCGAAAGAAATTAGAGAACTTGTTGGAGAGCATGATGCCAAGTCGCGTAAATGAGGTTTTACATAACAAGGGTCTTTGGACTAAATATTAAAAATACTCGTATTCCCTAAAATTTGGAATGGTGCAAAATTGAGTACATCCAAGTTATTTCCCTCTTGATTGTTTTTTTTTTTTAGAATTTGATGATTATAGTTTTGAATTTTATATTATTTTGTTAATTACTAAATACTGAATAAAAAACGAAAAAAGTTTTTGGAATTGCTTTATCACTTTCATTTTTATGCAATTAAAATTGCTCAGAGTACCCATTGTGCACCCCTCGGTACATACAGCTATGGACATTAAATTAGCACAAAACTTCATTATAAAAACAATCAGATTTTTTTATAGTAAAAAGGTCTATTCATAAAAAAATTTAAACATAAAACTTAAGATGCATATTCTTCTTTAAAAAAAAACACAAAAATTTTGGCGAAATTGCTAATCGTCAGCTCATTAAGACCTGCAACATATCAAACGCTAGATTTTAGCTGGACAGTAAAATAGCACAAATTAAAATCTCTGGAATAAAAATAATATATTTTAATAAATAGTAAAAATATTAATGTTTTCAGTTTATTTGATCAATATTTAGTAGAGTAGCCTCTATTTTCAAGAACCACGTGGCATCTAAGGGACAAAGTTCTTTGTAAAAGATTTTTGGGAATCGAGTATCAAGCGTCCCGTATTCCAATCCACAAATCCAAACTTTTGTTGAGCAATAGTACATTTCACATCGTTTCAGAGGTTTTCTATCGAGTTTAAGTCAGAACTTTGCGCCGGCCAGTCTAAAACGGGAATGTGCACTTTATAAAATCAATCCTTAGCCAGCTTAGATGTGTGTTTGGGGCCACTATCTTGCAAAAATATGAATAAAACTGGCATGTATTAAAAGCTTATGGTTCCATTTTGTTCTCTAGAATGTCCAAATACTGATAACGGTCCATTTTTTCATTAATTTTCACAATGGGACCTACACCGTGCCATAAGAATGCTCCCCACGTCATTGTGCTTTCTCGACCATGCGTTATGATCCTTTGAGTATAGCGTTGATTTAATTCTGACTGTTAAACAACCACTCTACCATCTGCTCCCATACGATTTAGCATTGTTTCATCACTCCAAAATATTTTTTCCAGAATGGGAGATCTGTACCCTTGTGGGTGCGAGCAAACGTTAAACGCTTGACTATATTTTTCTTTTGGTAGAAGTGGCTTCTTTCGGCAAGAGCGTCCAAAGAGCTTTCCGTGATTAAGACGTCATCGTATGAGCCTGTGCGATAAATTTAACCTAAATTGAGAATTAATTTCGTTCAAAATATCGCGTGACGACATGAAAGGCTCCTTCTTTGACTTCCGGACAATAGCACGGTCCACGACTTCGGTTGTTTCCTTGACATGTGGCTTTCGTTTTTTGTTTTCTGCGACATTATTATGTTTGCTTTGAAGGAAATGATCACGTTATAAATCATTTTTCGCGAGCAATTCGAAATTTCGGCAATTCGGAATTTCAGCCAGGTTTTTCCCATCATTCCACAAGTCAACGATAACGAGCTTCTCCTCTGGCGAGCAACATTTTCAACGTCCCATTTTTTAAAAAAATTACTATAAATGCCATAAAATTAAAAGAATATACCGTAAGAATAAAAATACTTGAACAAAAATTGTACCTATGCACGTTGTGCTAATTTACTGTCCAGCTCGAATTTAGCTACTGATACAAATTAGCAGTCAAAACGAAAAATTTTTACGATAACGGTAATATTTTTTGTTAAACAACAACTAGATGTCATCGTACAACATTCCAGACCAAAACAATTGGCCTAATTAGGATACAAATGAGAAAAAATTCACAATCAAACTATATATGAATTTTGTGCTAATTTAATGTCCATGGCTGTATGTAAATATAAAATGTAAAATTTGAATTAAATACACAAGAATTTAATAATAAAACCATATCTTAATATTAAATATAATATAAATAATATTTAAATACATCTGTTTCATTATTATTTGTACTTAACATGAGTATTAATCATGCATTTCACAATTGAACTCAGTTTTAAAACTTTTAAATATGGAAAGTTTAACGTTAATATGGAAAGTTTAAAACAGGTTGTGAAAGAGTTCCCTCATACAAGTTAAAATATTGAAAATAATTTTCCCTTTTAAACTCTTTTTTGTTTGGTTCTTTTTCTTCTAAAGTTATTCCCTTTAAAATGGAGAATTGGCCCATCTTTGTTTTTGTTCTCTCCATTAACAATCGCTTTGTTTGAACATGATCATGCATGCATTGCTTGATAATTTCATTATCATGTACAAATTGTGTGTTAAATTATCAGAAAGTTTTATAATTTCACTGAGCAAAAAGAGCGTAAAGAGTAAAGAAAAAAAACAAAATTAAAAGACATGAGAGATAAAAATATTTTATTTGTGCTCCCCTGCAAAGAAACATTCATAAAGAAATTATTTTTAATTATTGTTTTCAGGCAATTTGATAATAATTTTTAAAAAAGTAAATAAAAAACAGAATCTGATTTTAATCTAAATAAACAAAACGAGACAAACCAAATTTTATTAGTTTTCGTTATAACAGCCACATTTTAAACGAGAGCAAAAACTAGACAAAAATTACGCGGAAATCGTATATGATTATTAACAAAAATAAAAAAAATAAAATAAAAAATACATAATAAAAATGGGTTTTTACCTCCCCCGAAAATTAAAAGAGAATAACAAAAACAACATCATGTATTAAATGTTTGTTGAACGGTTATTTTTTGTTTTTATTGTAAAAACGAATGTAGATTTTACGCTAATTATGGGGAATTCTACTGAAAACGCTTTAATCAGTGAGAGAAACGAAGAGAGCCCCAAAATCCCCTCATTATTGTGTCAAGACACTTGTATTTGTTTAAGAGAGAGCGAAAAGAGTGTATAAAAGAGAACCAAAGCTTATTTTTAACAGCATTTCTTGTGAAATTCAATAGAAATTGTATGCGCGCAGAGAGTTGGCGTATAAAAGTAGCCACCATTGGAGCACCAGTATTCATTGTGAAATTTAAACTCAAAATTGAAATACACGGATAGTAGTGAACGCTAAAACCGCACTGAAGCACGTTGAGTGACAAAGCATTTTAAAGCGCGAAAAGAATTTCATAACAATTACAACAAAAAACAAATACACGCTAACAAAAAAAGCAAAAGCAAATATAGACAATTTTAATCAAAAAATAAATAAAAGCAAAAAAAAAAAGAACAACAAGAACTTTTATTAAAGCAAAAACAAAAACAAGCAAAAGAAAAAAGAACATTTCAAAAGAAAAAAAAAGTGTTGAAAAATTTTCAAAAATTGATACTCAAGAGCAGCATTTAATTTTAACTGAAAATAACAATATGGTCGTGGAAGCTATGCAAATACAAACCTATCACAACATGGCAGGCCCCCTAGCACTTGGCAACAACAACAATCACAATAATAACAGCAACAACAATAACACATCAACTATGGATTACACACAAATGGGTCGCACCGTTAAAAATGCCCTTCTTAAGGCACAAGGCGAGTCGCGTGTCATAGTAGGCCTATCGGCAGCCATTAAAGTTTTATCAAAGGCTGCTGAAGGTTCTCTCTTCTGTTTAATGGCTGTTCCTCAAGATGGCGATTCAGCTACTCACATGCATGAAGTCCTGTTGGAAGCATTTTGCTATGAAAACGACATCTATGTGATTAAGGTCGACTGTCCCATAAAGTTAAGCCGCATTCTGGGTAAAAACTCAATTGAATCCTGTTGTCTGGTGCAAAAAACCTGGACCGGTGATCAAAACGAAGAAAGTCTTAACAAATTGGAATCCCTATTGGTGGACTACTGTGAAGCCTACTGGGATTCACCACAAAAACCAATCATCCAATTGCCAAATGTGTGAATTAAGTTTAAGTTCTGTAGAGATAATTGAACATAATATTGGATATTCTATTGCATAATATTGGGTGGCATTCCCCCACGAAGAAAAACAGATGAAGAAGAAACGCTAAAAACGTTTGGCTTATTATACACTAACCAAGAGGTCGGAGGTTTAAAAAGAAGGCGGTTTAATTGAATTTTATATTAAAGCAGACAAAAACAAAAACAAAAACAATTTTAATTGAATTTCAACATCTGAATAGAAAAATGAAAAAATGAAAAATGAAAAATTTGCATCACACAAAAACAAAAACAAAACAAAAAAAATATATGAAACCAGGCAGGCGGAGTAGAAAGCAGATACAAGGAAGGCAGTTGAAATAAAAAGTGACAGATGCAGTGGCAGTTAAAGGCAGCAGCATTATTTGACGACAACGACAAGGTTAATTAATCTAGAGAAAATAAATTAAATAGAAACATATACGAGTACATAATCTCCAGGAAAACAAACATGCTATTTATTGACTAATTCTTATTAATAATATCGTATCGTATCGTATTTATTCAATTACCAAGATATTAACAATCAGCTGCATTTAAACAAAACCAAAAACAAAACAAAGTTTTAACTAAACTGTATTACACTTAAAAGAAAAGAAAAAAAAATTAAAGTTTTTTTTTTGCTTCCAATTTATCGAAATGACATTGAAGGCTTTCACAATACACACTAATTGTACAGAAAGGCAGTTTTTTTTTTTTTTTGTTGAATACAAAATCTCCATATAAACTATTCATTAATTGTTAATAATGAAATGAAATTAAATTAAATTTAGTTAGTGTAAGCAAAAAAGAAATATTTAATAAAATACTAACAAGGAAAGAAAAACAAAAAAAAAATATCAATGAAATGTTATTGAACTTTATAGACATAATTTTTTATTTGTTTCTTTATAATTTAAAATAATAAGAAAAAAAAAGAAAAACAATTAAAGCTTTAAAGTAATACAAATACAAATCAAATACAAATTAATAATAATAATAATATTATGTTAATATTGTACATTTGTTATGTTAGCTTTTCGTTAGCATTTATTATTTAATAATTTAGTTCCAAATAATATCTATGTAAACCATATATGTATGTATGTAATTAATAAAAAAAAAAAAGAAAAAACATTAAACATATTCAAATCAAAATCAAAAAAAAAAAAACTTGGTCTTATTATTTAATACTTTTTTGGTTAAAGAAATCTTATTGAAATTCATGTGCATTCAATTTATTGATCACATGGTTTCGTTTAAAACGTTTTTTTTTTTTTTTCAGTTTGAACTAAATTCCCCCATTGAGAAAGTTACACCACATTAGCAAATACTTGTTTAAACTGGTGTTACCCTACCAAATATGTTGTCAGAATATTTTGTTATTCATTGTATATGGTTTAGGTATTTTTGTTGGACAATAGAGCTATTGGGTTTGTCCAAATGTTTGTAACGCATTTCAATTGTGTTAGTTAGAACTTTTACTTTTATGGCTCAACTATGGTAGCCACCAGACCCTCAGTTGTGTTTAATATTTAAATTTTTAAAACTTTTATTTGTAAAACAATTTTTTTTTTTTTTTGTTTTGGCGGCAACTACAAACTTTTAGTAGCCAGCTGACAATGCAACAACAAGTTCAATTGCTATTCACCAATCTATTCAAAATTGTTTTCGTAATTGAGCGGAAAATATCTGCAATGATAAAAGATTTTCATGTTAACGAACTGTAAGTTTATAGAAATAATTTTAAATAACTTTCCATTCGTTATACCGACTTATGATTTCAATTAGGTGCCTTATTCCAAGAGGTGCCTTATTACTCCGACAATTTGATTTATTGGATACCCATACGATATGCATATCATATCGTTCCGCTATCTCGTCGAGATATCTGCGACAGCCATACACCGTCTTGGAGTTCATCACGTTAGAACTCAGAGCCTTGATAGCCGCCTGACTATCAGAAAGTATGGTGACGTTCCGCTTGGAGACCCTTCCGTCCCCAATAATATTCGCTGCAGCCTGTATTGCCACCACCTCCGCCTGAAAGACACTGCAGTGGTACGGCAGTCTTAAAGACTGGGCTATTCCAATCGATTCCGAAAAAATTCCACTGCCAACAGCTCCGTTCACCTTAGAACCGTCGGTGCAAATTTGTACGGAGTCTCTTAACAGGTGGGTCACACCACCCTTCCAGGCCCCGTTGTCTGGAACCGATGTCCTGAATCTCCTCGTGAAGTCGTACCGCGGTGTCATATAGTCACTGCTCCCGACAACTCCAACTTACCTCAGGATCCTTGCGTGGCCGATGTCCGAGTCATGCCACTGTCCAGTCGCCCAGAGACGTTTACTTATTTTTGCAGCCACTCCCCTACAGAAGAGGTCAAGCGGAAAGAGGCCCAAAATTATCTCCAGTGCCGACGTAGGTGTAGTGCGCAAGGCACCACTAATGATAATACAGGCAGATCTCTGCAGTCGCTGTATTAGTTTCAAATTAGTCTTCCTACCTAGGGATTCCCACCAAACCAGGCATCCAGGCAACAAGTAGCAATAAGGGGAATAAAAACAAAATAGAAAAAGGAAAAAAATAAAAAGAAATAACAAATTTGCAAATATATATAAAGAGAAAAAAAAAATAATAATCAACGAAAATATTGAAACAAAAATTTCCTGAAGCTATTAGCATTGGTGTTGCATTGCTGATGTTGTGGAAGAATGTTCCAGAGACGAATAGCATGTAAATAAAACTGCCATTCGGAAAATAGATATCGATGCCGAGGAACTATAATATTCCTACTACGGGGTGACTGGATAAAACGTAGCCTGTTAAATAAATAACTCGGTATCCGCTTGTTTACAATTCGATGCAAAAATAAAAGTACACGAATATTCAGAAGATTATCGAAGGTCACACCGTAAAGACTCTTAGCTGCCACAGAGATATGATCATATCTTCTCAAATTATAGACATATCTAGCAATATTATTAAATAAAACGTTCAGCTTACGTTTGCTGCTAGAATCGCAATTACCAAACAGCTCGCATCCATACAGTAAGCAGGGAATCAAATAAGTTTTCGAAATTAAAATTCTAATAAAAAGTTGCGTGGACCAGAGAGCGCGTAACTTAATATACGTCTGCCCTACCAGTGAATTTATGTGATTATCCCACGTCAAATTGTAGTTAAAAACTATTCCTAAATTCCTTATCGCATGAACCATTTCAATCTTCTCACCATTCATCATAACATCCCTAGAAATTGTGGGTACAACACTTCTTCTATGCAATAAAATACACTTAGATTTCCCGGGGTTCAAACAGAGACCATTAGCAGTTGCCCATAAGAAGATCCGTGCAAGTTCCCCATTCAAATATCGTCCACCGGGCTATTTAAGCAAAGTTGCACGTCATCTGCATATAAGTGGATTTTGCAATTCAAAAGATATCCAGGTAAATCATTGAAATACAAGGAGAAAAAAAGTGGTCCAAGGATAGAGCCTTGAGGCACATCTTTGTCCAAAGGTAGAGGATCAGACCATTTGCCCCTCAAAAAAACAGATTGTGCGCGTTGGGAAAGATACGAGTGTATAAGTCTGCCAGATGTATTAGAAAATTCGAAGAAGAATTTAAGTCTCCAAATAAGCATATTGTGATCGACCGCATCGAAAGCTTTCGAATGATCCAAGAGAACTAAAAAGTTTACATCGCCAATAATGTCTAGTCCAAGCTTATTGTCCTAATAAACTTCAGGATGCTGCTCGATGTTAATAATGACAATTTCCTGCATCTTCCTAGGATCCATTAATGGCTCATATCCTTCAAAAATGTTTTTTCAGGCGATTCATTCTCATCGTCAAAGAATTTACATCTTGGGCTCGTAACAACTCCCACTTTGAATTAAAGTGACTTACGTCAAGTACACTGCCTATTATAAAGACCGGTTACCAACATTATTCCTGTATAGTCTGATGCATTATTGCCTCAAATTCACTTTGTTTAAAAAGTTTCGATGTGTGCAAGCTCCACTCCTCACCAGCTCATCTGCGGATTTAAGTTCCCTAGACTATCCTATACTATCTTCGATTTAACCTTAAAATAACCGAATGTTCGAATTGTGGCCTGACTCTCAGATATTATTGCTATATCTTGTCTGTTGTCCTATCCCAGTTTTATTAGGCACATTTTTCAATGACATAGGCTTACGCTTGGAAGATACCAACGAGATTATACTGGTTATCTTAAATATAAATTCATATAAACCTTCAACATTGGATCTACTGAGACCCAAGCCTTTATAAGATAAGATTAAGATTTAGATAATATCGAGAAATATTTAACAACAGATTCTATGACAATTAGATACGAAATTAACCCACCCTGTCGCATTTAATATTTATACTCAACATTTTATCTCACAAATGGCATTGAAGGAGTTCACAATTTGGTATTAATTATCGATTTTTTTCTCACATTATTAGCTTTGTGAGGATCAATCTTGCGCCGGTAGATGTCAAGACCGTATCGCGTGAATCGTTTTGATTGCCTTTCATAGGTAGTAAAATAACTGACCTTGCCTTCAAAATTGTTCTTAAATTTCGTAAAATTATCCTTCTTTTGAAATAAATTCATTATTTTATGGGTTGTGAGGCCTGTTACTAGGGTTGGCAATCCCGCTCTATATTTTCAATCCCGGGATTTCGGGATTTCATTTACCTAGTCCCGGGATCCCGGGATTTATCCCGGGATTTTAAAAAATTTGTTCTTGAAAGATATTAACATATTATTTCAATGAAATTAATAACATGACACATCCAAAAATAGGTTTATAAGAAAGAATTTATTAAATTATAAGAAAATTAATTTTATTTTTAATTTTACACATTTTTAATTTAATTATAAAGAGTTAATTGTTTTTATAGATACATATATACTCTTTTGTTGATCAAGTACGATATGTTATTATTTTTTATTATTTTTAAAATACATTTTGAGGAAGCACAGAGCATCCAAAGTTTCATCGCTCAAACGACTTCTTATTTTAGTTGCGAAAAATCCAGCTGCAGAAAAAGCACGTTCAGGCTCTACACTGGCTGGCTTAACCTCCTATACCCGCGCCAAAAAGTGAAACACCAATACCCGCGCGTTGGTCTGTGAGACCGACAATGGAAAATCTTATATCCTTGGTACTATTTCAAAAAAATTTTTTTGATGCAAAAAAATAATGAAGCTACCAGTGATATCAGCTTACTGGCACTATTTTTTTTTTTACAAAAAAAATCGCAATAATAAAAAAATCGGTCTCACAGACCAACGCGCGGGTATAGGAAGGTTAATAGTCATTAAAAAATCGTATGCTCTTTGCAAAAAGTCACCACGTGTTCCTCCATTTTCAAACAAGAGCATTTCTCTCTGAATTTTTACAGACAACGTCTCACATCGAATTGCTATCCTTGGTAAATGTGCTTTTTTATAGCTTCATTGAGCTCGTCTGAAATATTTAAAGGTTCTTCAAGAGAACAAGAAAGAGATTCAGATGGAAGCTCAGAAGAATGTGAAATAATTTCGAAAGGTGAATTATCTGAATCAGAAGGTGTAACTTCTGACTCAGAAGCTATTAGAAGTGATGTAGCTGGACTTGAAGCATTTAGTCTTTCGAGTAACTCAACTATTAATTTGCGACATTTTATGGAAGAAGGAAGCGTTACGAACTCTGTTTCGGATACGGACTGAACATTTGTTCTACCATTGTGCAGATACTGAAGTACCCCACTGTTATCTGTTCTCCTTTGTTGCATGCGAAGGATGAGGGCTGAATGTAGTTTTTGACTTATAACGTTGCTAGCATCTTGAAGTTTTTTTTAACATAAAAGTTGCGGCAACATCGGCTGCATCCCGATGGCAAAGGTAGTAAACTGTTGCTTTAACTGGGACAAGAGCACTAATGATTGAGGATACCATATTAATCTCATTTTTGGATAAAGCAAAATATTCACCTTCAGGTGGACCTATGTCTATTAATGCCTTTTGTATACAATTTTTTAATAAATGAAGATGTTTTAGTGAGAGTTCTAATATACGATTTTTTTCATTGCGGCTTAAAAAGTCAAATCCCGGGATTAAGTGCTCAATCCCCAATTTGGAATTGTTAAAAACTGCGGGATCCCGGGATTTCGGGACCCCGGGATTCCCAACACTACCTGTTACACAGTCTTGCTGAAATCTCTTGTTATCAATATCCACGATTTATTTTTATATTCTATAATCAGCTGGATAATCATAACGCTAAGAAATACTAAAATTTTCTTAAAACGTGCCTATGACAGTTGTTTTTTTTTTTTGTTGTTCTAAGGTACTATCGATTCGAGTTTTATACAGACGATCTAAAACCTACTGTTTCTCGAATAACGAATTTCTTGAACTCAGTCAAGGAATCTTAGAAAACCTGATTGTCTGCAAAAAGCAATCTAAACTTACTTAAAAAAATATGAAATAAATTATGCAAATTAGTTTTACTTTATTCGCTTTAAACTTTAATAATTAAATAAATAAATTTAAGTTTTATTTAAAAAAAAAATTTATTTGTTAACATTTGCGCAAATGGTAGTTTCCGTAGAATCAATTCGTTTTCAAAGAAACTTCGTTTAATAAAAAAGATAAATAGTTAATGAATGAAATGATATTAATTGGAATATGAATCTTTAAATGGAAAAATTCAAATAAAAATTGTTAAATAATAGCATATACACACAGTACATATATTTTTATTATAATAAATACATTATTTATATGAAAGGAAAAATAATACAAAAGTTTATGTAGAACACAACAACTAGTTTTCTCGGATTCCAAGATATTCGTTTAGCAGTACGACTGCAGGTGTTTGAAAATTTCAGGTCATACAACAGTTATTGCATTCTCTACCCTTATGGCTGCTGTCTATTTGTCTGTTCGAAGACGTCGTCGATTAAAATTTTGAAGTTTTCAGAGGACAGAATACATCCCTGCTCTATCTTCATTGTTGAGCTCAATAACGTTACTATTAATGCCATAAAATCTAATTTTACACCTGGTATTATCCATGCACCTGTATGCGATTATTTCATCCGGAATGCCCGAATCACCCTTACGTCGGACTTTTATATTCGATAGAGATTGCTCTGTCATAATGTGTACAGAGGTAAAACTGCTTGTTCATGACGCATAATCGATTCGATTATAACCACATAATTGTTGCTAGAAGCTTATTTACCGCATTATGCGAAAGCGATCACTCATATTCGAAATACGTATAAACGACTACGACCTCCATCAACCTGTCCGAAAGAGATTTATCAGATGATTTCATATACAGGGTGGGCCAAAAGTCACGAAGGGGTTTAATCGTTTAATCGATCTTGGGAATCTCGTGGCTTTAGTTCTTGCGCTAACTGCAGCTTGTATGGGAAAAGATGTAAATTTCCCTTTAATATTCTGCGTAAAGACCGCCGAGACATTTGCAGCTCAGCAGAGCGCCTTCGAGTTGATGTTTCAGGATTATCCTCAACACTCTCCAGAACGCGTTGAATATTTGCTTCATTAATTACAGAATGTGGTCTTCCGCTTCGTGGAAGATCCCTTAGTGAGCCTTGTTCCTGAAAACGTGTCACTAATTGATTCGGATGGTGAATTCCGCACATTAAAATGACGACGATAGGCTCGTTGAGTTTGAATTATTGATCGATGATGTTCAAAATAAAATTCTATGATTTTGGTTCGCTGGATAACGTTGTAACCTTCCAAAATTAATCTCCCAGATTTATTTTACAAGTCCTAAAAAGAAAAATAAAAAAAAAAATTAAACTAGAAAAGTTATTAATTTTTCAAATCCCTTCGCGACTTTTGCCCCACCCTGTATATAATTCCAAGAGTGAATTGTCAACGAACTTACAATTTTTCAATCTGAATATCCCTTCTATATAGACGCAAATGTGAGTGTTCAATTTGTTAGATCTCCTGGGCGGTTAAGAATTTTTCATCACCTGTCAAGCTACAACTTGCGACGTAATAACTAACATCTGTAGTAGGAATTTTCTTTAAGCTTCTTTAGAGCAACATATAGTACATTTCTATGTTATCGAAAGCGTATGATATTCGGTAGCAATATTGTCGAGAGAAATAAATTCGATTTTTTAATTTTCGTCGCCATAGTCTAGTGTAGGTAGTGTGTTGGCTTATTAGACGTAAGGCCACGATTCAAACCCCAGGTCAGACATCAAAACGAAATATAAAAAAATATTTCTTCGGCGATAAATAAAACTCTGAGAGTAAATAAAAATCCCATGAGCTGTAGGTCCCGCCACTAATGTATAAAATGAACGCACACAATATAAGTGGTATGAGAAGCTAGGTCGAAATCCTGACTGAACGGTTGTAATGGCCAATTATGTATGTATATGGGCAATTTCGTGTCAAGTGACCCAATTTTTTATGGTAAAATTTAAAAACTTTGGATTTTGAGTTAAAATATTTTTTTTATAGATATGCCTCTTGGTACTAAGTGCCCACAAAGACCTCAAAGGAAATGGTCTAAGTTTTCTTTTGAGGAAAAATAAAAAAAAACTCCAGTTTGAAAAAAAATGGGAAAAAATGAAAATGGTACATGTGCCAAATATTGAAAAATCTTATTCTTGAGTTAAAAAATAATTTTTTTGATAGATATCCTACTCGCACCCCATTAAGCGATTATAAAGGCCTTAAAGGAAATTGTATAAGCTTTCTTTTGAGCAAAAAAAAAAAATGGCTCAAATTGAAAAAAAATTAAAAAAAAAATTATTAAAAAAAAAATAAAAAAAAAAATTAAAAAAATTATTTTTGGAAAGATTGAAGAAATAGCTATCTAATATCCTTTGGAAAATTTTTGCTAATACCAATAGGTGAAAAGTTACACACATTTTTAAAAAACCCTGTATGACCAAAATGTCCAACTTTGACCCCCTCTAACTCCGGCAGTTCTTGACTGATAGAGCTGAAAATTTGTGTCTAGCCAACTATCCAATAGTACTAACCTTTGTGCAAATTTCATCCAAATCGAAAGACATCGATTTTAAAAATTGGGTCTCTTGACACGAAATTGCCCATATGTATGTATGTCTGAGCATAATATTAGGATTTTTGAGGTTTTTTATTTTGATAAGATGCTTACGTTTCAATAAAACCCAAATGCTTGCTGTTATTATACTACATATCGTTGGTCTCATGTAGAAAGGCCCTAACTCGCATATTTTTTTTTTTAATAAATTTTTGTGAGGAGGTGTATGTATTTGTGTTAAATGTATTGGAATCACAAAAAAAATCAACTTCGAAAAAAGTGTGAGTTAGGGCCTTTCTACATGAGACCAACGATATTATATTTGTTGAAAAATTGTGGTCACCTCGTTTACCATAAATAATACATACTATGTACATATGCCTTGGTCGTACGGTTTATAATAATATGTTTGGCCATAGTCCAACAATTTTGAACGGCATCATGTGCTTTTTAATTTTTTGTTTGTTTTGTAAATCACACATTTTTTAAAAGTCGTTTTAAATTTTGTTTCTTTTTTATCTTAAATTTTATTACTTGTAAAAAAGGGGATTTAAATGGGAATCCCCTGAATAAAGATCATTAAAACTTTGAAAAGTACAAAACTCAAATACCTATATTTAAAATAAAAAAAACCAAAAAAGAAAAAATAAATTAAAGAAAAATAACATGGCTTGGGGTTTTTTTACAAACCAAAATTATTAAAAATAAAATAATTGCAATCAGTTGAACATGGCACAAATACTAACGTGACTTGAATTGCGAACTTGTGGCGATTATTATTTTATAAAAGAAAAATTTTATTTTAGGAACAACTAAAGCTTATTATGAGAACTTGAATTAATTTAGAATCGTTATTGGGGAGAACCCCGCATTTTATTTAAAAAAAAAACATGTTCAACAAAACAGTCTCTTAAATGAATTAATTCGGTAAATAGAATAAAATTCATTTCAGACTTTGATTTTTTATTTTCTCAACAATTAAATCAATCAGTCATGGTGTCTAAATAGAACGCATTTATGGTTTTAAGTCTGTTTCTAAAGTGCAAATAAATATTAACATTTTTAATAAATATTAATTTGTAGTCTAAATTTAATCACAATGAATGTTTATTAATGCGAAACTTAATATCACAGTGCGAATTGCGCTTTGGCATCAAGTCAATCGTTCGATCAGCCAATTAATCAGTGTTCGCAAAAGCCTTCAACGTCATAATCAAAATAAAAAGTACGTTTCCTTCTTTCTGGCTATATGTATGTATTAAACGTAGAAGTTCACTTAAGAAAAAAAAACAATTTTTGTAAACAAAAATTATATTTATTCAAAAATAATAAACAACAAAGTCGTCTTTTAATAAGATTATAAAATATAAATTAAAATAATAATATTCGTATTATTATTGAAGAGTGGGAATTTTTTTAATTCTACGCCTATTTCAATTCTACAACTGCATAGATATGAAGAAATTTCAATTGCTATTTCTTGCAAAGCTTAACGATAAAAGTACAATAGGACCTTGATTATCCGTGATTCGATTATCCGGCAACATCAATTATCCGGTATGGAAAAAGAAAATTTTTTGCATCTGCTTAATTTTATTTTGCATCGACTTGAATTTTTCTGCTTCGTTTAACCGTGATTACCTCTATAATCCGTGATTATAAGCAAACATTTTTTTCTATTATTTTGGACAAACAAGCGAAAAAGGGGAATTCCGTCTTTAGTACATGAAATCCTTATCTACTGTTCACTGTTTTCTGACAAAATTATTTTTTTTTTTATATTTTTGAAACATGTATGTAGATATATAAAATCTTTGAATTATTTAGTTTTTATACAAATATGTACATATTCATTTATTAATTAATAAAAATATCTATTAAAAAACTAGCCAAAATTAGTACTCAATTAACCGGGAAAATCGATGATCCGGAATGCTTCCGGTCCCGACCATCACGGATAATCAAGGTCCTACTGTACCACAGTTTTATATACACTCAATTCTCTTTTTATGCGGTAGATACGTTCCAAAACTAACCGCACAAAAAAAATCGCATAAAAAAATACACTAATGTAGTGTAAAAGAAGGAATGTGTTCCATTATTTTCAAAAACGCATAAAACCAAAAAATCATATAAAAAAAGACATTAATTACATTATATAATTAGGGTTACGTTCCAAAATTTTTTAAAAGAAAAGTCGATATCAACTAATAAAAAATGAGGATACCTGAGAATTTTTGAGCAGAGTATAAAGTTTTGGTAAATTCAAATCAAATACATAACATTACTTTATTTTTAATTAAATATATTTATTTCACATTACTTTAATTAGTAGTTTTATAAAAATTTTATATTTAGTCATTTTCTTTACTTTCTAATAACACCCGCAACTGATGGCACAAATTGAGCATATGTAACTATTGTTTGCTTGCTCTGTATAGAAGAAATATTTAAAAAGGGGAATCCCATACAAAATACTATAGAAAAACAACGCATGACTTCAAAATCTTGTACAAAAAAAAATCAGAATTCGATTCTCAGGAAAAATCGCATAACTTTAAAACCGCATAAAAAAGATTCGCATAAAAAGAGAATTGAATGTACAAAGATCTTAATGAAACTAGTCTCGATATGGATAAACAAACTTTTTACCACCGAGTAGATGAATTTTGAATCTTTTCGTTTTTAAAACAAATTTGATCCGATTATGAGCCAAACGAAATTCTTCTGTTGGTTTACACTCAAACCTCGTTTTATGCGAATTCAAATTTATGCGGTTTCAAAATTCTCAAAATTTTTCTTTGCAAAAACGATTTTAAGGAAATATTGAATGTTAAAATCCAAAAAAATGTATTGTTCGTAACAAAGTTACTACTATCTTTAAATTTTTTCGGCATTTCCGGTTCTGATGTATGTATGAAGTATTATTCAAATGCTATGGACGTGGAGTAATATTATATTTTTATTTTATTGAAAAATTATGTATTTTCTTCATTATTTGGAATTTTGTATTAGTTGTTGTTTATTTTCTATATTTTTCCTTATTTTGTATGGTCTCAGCAAGGGATTCATTTTTTGTTGATTTTTTATATGCGATTTTGTTTGAATTTTAAGGGTTAAATTTGAATTTATGCGCTTTTTTATTTAATCCCTATTAGTGGATTTTGTATGAAGCTAGTGTATCGTTTTATGCGAATTTGAATTATGCGATTTTTTGCGAAACGAATTAATCGCATAAAACGAGGTTTGAGTGTATTAAAGAGATTTTGTTGACCCACATTATTGATGTTTAGTATACGTATGTAAGCACACAATATTTTCATTAAATGCTCACGATGTAAGTATTTTTTAATATTTATTTTATTTAATATTATTTTGTGTCGAATCACATGATCTTGTCGATCAATGGAGTGATCCGAAACTCACTTTTTATAGGTTAATGGTTTCGCATGCCGTGTAGCATGTATCACCGTTGCTGACGACAATATTTAATTTCGGTATAGATTTTTCATAAAGCACGAATTTTAATAATACCTACCTATAGAAAAGCAATGAGTATTCAAAACAATGAGTAGATTCGAGTCATACTTATAATTTCAGATACTTATACTCATTCATTCTTATTTTAATATCATACTCATACTACTCATATTCAAAATTTGAAGTACTAATCGTACTCATACTTAACAATACGCATGATGTTGTTGATTTCGACTCTACATGACTCAACGTATACACGAAGCACAAAATAAGTATGATTCGAGTACGAACACCAGAATACTCGCTAGAAGGTTGTGTGTGTGCTTTGCTTGCTGTCTTTGTCATTTCTTTTCTCTTCTTTTGTAAATGCAACAACAACTACTACTGTATATTTTGATGAATGATTCGAATCACTAGAATCATTTATAAGTATTTTTCTAAATTTATGAATCTGAATGAGTAGGCATATGAATCAAACATATGTATTTCGAATGTTATGGGTTTGATGTCAACGTTGTACTCATACTCATTGCAACCTGTACTTATAAATCAATGTTGTAGCGAGTACGAATGAATCAGAGTAGTTAAATTTCAATATTCGTGACTCACTCATACTCAAAATTTCATGAGTACTTATGAGTAGCGAAAAAACCATTCATTGCTGATCTCTGATACCTACCTTGCAATGATTTACCAGCGTTGCTTGTTTGTTAAACTATTCCCCCTATTCCGGCCCCTACACGTTGCCACTGGTTGTACAACTTTAGGTTAGGTTAGGTTAGAGGACGTGTACTTGTCAACTGTGACAAGTACAGTACCCGGAGGTCGAACTGACCCATTGTACAACGTCCTAGCTTCTCACACCACTCGTGTTGTGTGCGTTTATTTTATACATGAGTGGCGGGACCTACAGTTTAAAGTCGACTCCGAACGACAGATTTTTTTGAGAAGCTTTTCATGGCAATTTTTACTCTCAGAGTTTTTGCCAGAAATCTGCTGAGAGGAAGTCGCCGAAGAAATATTTTCATATTTTTCGTTTTGATGTCTGACCTGGGATTCGAACTCGGGCCTTTCGTCTAATAAGCCAGCACACTACCTACTAGACCACGGCGACTTCTTGTACAACTTTATAATTGTGTACAAACAATTCTTAAGTTGAACAGTTGGTTGGTCGTCGGTTCCTTGCTGATCAAAAATTTTGATTTTCATTCAACCGACGAAAAATACGATCCTACAATGACAATTTATAAGTAAATTTGGTTAAAAAAGTGAAACGAGTGAAGAAGACGGCCAACCGTTGATTCAAGTTGTTGTACAACTAACCTCAACGTGTAGGGGCCGCATAACTGAGTATTTTTGACATTTTCATATGTAATGAAATTTTTTTTACACTGAAACAACAAACTGCTAAAATGCCCATAATATCGGGTCCGCCATCTAACGTTTTTTTTTTTCCAACTAGTGCTTATTTCGTAAATGGTAACACTTAGCTCATGTCTGATTTGACAGATAATTAGTTATATCCTTTCGCTGAACGAATATGGTTGTGTAAACGCTTGAACAACGCTGGGAAATATTGCGACATTACTTTGAAAATCATGGTAATGTTGCAGAATTTGTGCGAAAATTGCATATGGATTTTGGAAGAAGAGAAGCACCGTCAGCTCCGTATGTTCGTTATCTTGTGAAAAAAGTGAAAGAAACTATCATCCTCATCGATAAACCAAAGCGTCAAAAGCCGCTCAACAATTGAACATTTCGGAGACATCATTGAGACGAATTTTGCATAAAGACCTTGGTATATCGCCATACAAAGTCCAATTGGTTCAGGAGATGAAGCCAATTGACCATCCAATGCGTTTTCGCTTCGCTAAGTGGGCCTGCGATCGACTTACAGAAGATGCCGATTTTGGCAAAAAAAAATCATCTTTTCAGATGAAGCTTATTTTGATCTTGGCGGGCATGTAAACAAGCAAAATTGTCGCATTTGTTACATTGAAAAGCCGACGCACCCAAAACGAGTCACTGTTTGGTGCGGATTTTGGTCCAGAGGCATTATTGGGCCATTTTTCTTCGAAAATGAGCAAGGAGTGGCCGTTACAGTCAATGGCGATCGTTATCGGGTCATGTTGAACGAATTTTTGTTCACAAAAATTGAAGAGAAGGATATTGGCAACATTTGGTTTCAACAGGACGGCGCTACGTGCCACCCAGCCGAAGCTACACTCGATGTTTTGCGCCCTGTTTTTGAAGATCGCATTATCAGCCGCAGAGCTGATGTCGTTTGGCCACCTCGGAGCTGCGATTTGACGCCGTTGGACTATTATTTGTTGGGTGCCGTCAAAGATAAGTTTTACGCCGACAAGCCAGAGACAATTGACGCTTTAAAGGATAATCTTCGTGAAGCCATTGGTGAAATACAGCTGCACACAATCGATAATGTGCTTAAAAATTGGACCGATCGTGTAGGCTACTGCATGGCCAGCCGAGGCAGCCATTTGAATGAAATTGAAAATTTTCCATTATTAACCGGAAGGATTGTACTTTCAAATAAAAAAAGAAATTTGAGAAAATATTCAGTAGTTTTTTTTTTAAAGCATTTTCAAAAAAAAAAAGTTATTTGGCGACCCTTTACATACGTATGTACATAATTGGTCATTACAACCCTTCAGTTCTCACACCACTTATGTCGTGTGTGTTAATTTTATACATGAGTGGCGTGACCTACAGTTTAAAATCGGTTCCGAACGACAGGTTTTTGAGCAACTTTCCATGGCATTTTTATTTACTCTCAGAGATTTTTGCCAGAAATCTGTTGAAAGAAACTCGCCGAAGAAGATTTTGCTGGAGAAGTCTGATATGCGGCTTGAACCGTTGCCTCATGTCTAATAAGCCAACACGATACCTACTAGACTACAGCGACTTCAAACGCCCATAATATTTATCTTTAATAGCACAAAAAGACTCTGGGTCGATGCTTAAGTACCTATTCAAGATCCAATATAGAAATTTTCTCCGAAATGAATATGTTTAAACCGCACTTCCTAAATATGTATACTAAAAAACGTATACGATTTATTTAGTGTACATATGTACATACAGGGATGTTAAAAATAATAGGGACACCAATGTACACTGAAAAAAATATCGTAGGTATTATCAAAATTTATTAAACCTTCAACGAAAAATATATTCAAATCTATAGATTTTTTATTGAAGTCTACATAAGTTTTCTTCAAGTCTAAATACATTTCATTAAAAACAAAGATTTTACTTTAAATTAACTAAATAAGTTTTATATTTAAAATTCATTTAAGTAGAATCTGTTGACTTGAAAAAAATTTTGTTGAAAATAATAAATGTTTTGTTAATTTAACTAAAATTTTGTAAAATTAACTAAATCTACTATAATAAAAATAACAAAAAACTTTAGTTATTTTTTAGTCATATTAAATAATTACACTATGCGACAAAATAAAAAAAATTAAATACACCCGGCTAATGACATAGTGTAGTTTGTGAGTTTTGTTGAGTAGAGCTCAAAAATATTTTTTTTATATTTCTCCAACCCTCCAAACTTTTTTTATTTAACAAAAACTGTTTTTTTAGACTTTACGCTCAATTTTCTGGATTACTCAAACATTTCAGACCCGATTTCCAAAATTTAAATCTTGTTGGAAAGTGGAGAGATAGACCTTTAAAACGGTATACATATATCTATTATTTGGCTTAATATGCTATGAGTTTTGATGAGGTAAACTTGGAAAATGCGAATTTTTTTTCACATTTTTTCAAGTTTGTCCGTTCATAGTAGCAAACTTTACTTAAAAAATAATAAATAAGTGATGATATTCTGAAAGTGCATTATCTTCTAAAAAGATATTGGCACTTTGTTTGATCAAATCGGAAAAAAATCACCGTAGTTATTATATAAATAGTATAACAGTCGTGTTATATTTTTTATATATGTCATCTCATCAAATGAACTTTTAGTTCATAAATTTTTAGAATTTTTAATGGATCTTGATTGTTTATCACAAAATGTGTCAATTTCACGTTTGAGCGACCACCAGAAGTTGGCCAATGTTTGCGCAAAGAGAAATAATAATACTTGCAAAAAACACAAATATTATCCGACTTCTGGAAGTCGTGCAAACGTGAAATTGACACATTGTGCGATAAACAATAAAAATCCATCAAAACTTTTGAAAATTTTTGAACTGAAAGTTCATTTGATAAGATCACATATATAAAAATATAACACGACTGTTATACTATTTAAGTTATAACTTCGGTAATTTTTGTCCGATTTGATCAAACGAAGTGTCAATCTCTTCACAAGAGAATGTACTTTCAGAATGTCATCACTTATTTTATATTTTTTAATTAAATTTTGCAATTAAGGATAGCTAAACTTGAAAAAAACAAGAAAAAAATTATATTTTCCAAGTTTACCCCATCAAAACTCATAACATATAAGTTTGGATAAAACGTTTATTTATACCGTTTTAAAGGTTAATCTCTCCCCTTTCTAAAAAACTTTGGATTTTTAAAATAGGTTTAAACATATTTGGGTAGTCAATAATTTTGTGTAAAAAGATCAAAAAAACTGTTTTTGTCAAATAAAACAAGTTTGGAGGGTTCGAGAAAAATAAAAAAGTATTTTTGAGTTCTACTCAACCTAGTGAATAACTTAGACTATGTAGTTGCTCGGGTGTATTTTCACTGTCGCACCATGTTATTTTTTGTTAATTTAAATATGATTAGTAGAATTAAAGAAAATTCGTTAAATTTGCTATGGGGATGTAAAATTGAAGAAGTTTCGTCAATTTAATTCCTTTATTGTAGTAAAATTGAAGAAAGAAATTTTTCAATATGAATAATTTACTAAATTTGTATATTTTTACTAAAAAAAAAAGACGTAGATATGAACAGACATTTTTGTTAGCTGATATATAACAAAATTTCTTCAATTCTACACCCCTTTTTACAGTATTTACGGAAATTTTTGGTTCAGTGTAACACTTGGAGATTTGATGAGAAAGTAAGTAAAATGAGACAATTTTTGATAGAATTTTTAAAAAAAATTTTGTTCAAATAAGACAAACTGTAACTTCTTAAAATGAATCAACCTTAAACCAAACAAATGCAATCAAGTTTTCAATCTATGTTCTCATATAACCTAAGAGACAACATTATTTCAAGCAAAAGGACTTGAAGTATACAATTTTTCCAAACATCAATGTACGATTTATAAAATTAGTGGATTTAAAATATTTCTTTCTTTATTATAAAACCGCCATTAGATAGCAATAAATATTAGATTTTATAAAATTCTTCAAAAAAATTTTTATTTTGTGACCTTCTTTTGTGGGAAGATCTCTTTAATTATTTTGCAAGTCATGAAGGCAATACAAAAATTAAACGCACGTTCGGTGAACTTTAAAGATTCTCTATTGAAAATTATAACTAAAATGAAATGAAATGAAATGACTTGACAAAATTTCAAACAAACAAATCATATGAGGCAAATGAAATTTGAACAGATAATAAATATCGTATATTTTTTTTATTTGATTTTTATTATGCTGGTACCAAAGTCTCCATAAAAGTGACAAAATATTGAAACTGGATTTTCATTATAACAATTTCATAATAAAACAATATTTAAGAGAATTCATAGTAAAAGAGCAAACGATGTTACTGACCTATCTCTGTCAATAGCCATACCATAGACCAGGGATGGGCAACCTTTTTGTAATGCGGGCCAAAATTGAAAACAACCAAACTTGAGCGGGCCATTAACATTGATTTTGTAGGTAAATGAAAATTATGTTCTCAGAAAACGGTGAAGAAAATTTTTAGAAGTTAAACAAAAATAAAATATTTCTGATAATTAATTTATAATACTTTTTATTACTGCACTACAACATTACAAAAAATTAATAATAAGTCGTACAATTATATTAATGCGACACCTGCCACTGCTAATTTGTGGATAAGGTACTTATGTCTGGTTCAATTTTAGTAGTAGCAAGTACTAAGCTACTTTTTAAATTCTCGTCTGTAATTCGCGATCTATATTTGGATTTTAAAAAAGTTATTTTCGAAAAAAATTGTTCGCATTTATATGTGCTCCCAAACAATGAAATAATTTTTTTTGCGTTATTAATTAATCTAAATTAATTAATCTAAATTTTTTAGAATTCAATTTTTGATAATTCCATAAATTTCATTTTAAGATCCTTTCTTTCTTGCAGTTCAATTAATTCTAAATGAAAATTTTCGTGAACTTTGGTCACATCTGTTAACAAAAATGGAATCGAAAATACATCAAAATAGCATTCTTTACTGCTGAAATCCATAAATCTGTCTTCAAATTCTTGATGCAAAGTAAATAAAACTATTAATATATTTTTGTTTTTCGTAACTATTTGCATAATTTAATTGAAATGTCGGAAAATTAATAAAATTGTTACAATTGAATTGTTGTTGAAACAGTTTCAATTTATTTTTAAATGCGCAAATATTTCCGTACATTTCGGTTACTATTTGATTATCTGTTTGTAATTTTGTATTACGATCATTAAGGTGAATAGTAATATCAACCAGAAATGATAAATCGCATAACCATTCTTTATTGCTCAATTCTGTAACAGGTTTTTCTTTAATTTCCATGAAGGGGCTTCACCTCTTCCCTAAGCTCGTAAAATCTCTTCAGCATAGCTCCTTTAGATAGCCAGCGTACGTCGCAATAATACATCAAGTCTCCATATGCAGATCCCATATCATTAAGAAATTCCAAAAATTCTCTATGTCTCAGTGCAGATTTTGATTTTTTTTTTTTTTTTTTTTTTTTTTTTTATGAAACCAGCACTCAGGGGATGGACCCTACTCATGCAGTGCATTGTGCAGGTTTTTTAGGAAAGGTGGAAGATGCGAACGGCAAGGAAACGAGTTGCTGCTAGGTGACTATAAAATGGCCAGTGCTATACCTTCACCATTAGACAGTCTACAGGCAATCGTCCCCATGAAGCCCGCAGTTTCTCACACCACTTATGTTGTGTGTTTTAATTTTTATACATAAGTGGCGGGACCTACAGTTTAAAGTCGACTCCGAACGACAGATTTTTTGAGAAACTGAGAAGAAATCGCCGAAAAAATACTTTTTGTATTTTTTTTTTATTTTTTGATGTCTGGCCTGGGACTCGAACCCTGGCTTTTACGTCTAATAAGCCAGCACACTACCTACTAGACCATTTAACTGCATTTAACTGATAAGTGTACGTCAAACAGTATCATAAAATAACCACAATTGACAAAAAATTATGTTTTTGGTATGTTATTTACTTTAGTAATGAATGTCATTATATTTAAATAACTCAATATTTTGATAAATATCATTTAAACGTTTGAATAAGAGCCGGCCACCATATAAATTTTAAATATGTTCGCGGGCCAAAGTTTATGTGCACGCGGGCAGCAGGTTGCCCACCCCTGCCATAGACCACTACCGCATTAGTATATTTAAATGAATTTAACCAGACTCACTTTAGACTGCCACTTATTTAACATGCAAAAATGGAAAAATTTATATTTTTTTTATTGTCATTTTAATGAGAAAAGAAAAGAAAAAAAGCTAGACTTTATTAAGCATGTCAACATGACGTGTCTCTATTATAACATGAACTTTAGACACCAGTCATGGTGGACTAAAAATGTTTAAGCGTACACTCATTTAAACACTCAATATTACCTACCATATAAGCTTTTATAAAACGTAAAGTGCTTATTCACTATTTTAAATATCTAACTGAGCTGCGTTTACACTAGCAGCGACTAATAAATAATAATAAAACAAAATTAATATTAATAACTTGGTAATGGAACATACGTCTGTATGTACTGTGAGCGTCAAAAGAAAGTGTACAATTCAAAAAAATATACATTAATAAATTACCGTTAATTTTTTTCAAATTATTTTATTGCCAGTTTTTAAAATTGAAACAAAAAGAAAAGAATTAGAAAAAATTTGGAAATATTGTAAAGTTTTTTCGGGCACTCTCCTTAAGTGGAAAACTTGAGTTGAGATTGTTAGAATTTTATACATAGTGTATACTTTCTTTTGACGCTCACTATATATTATGGTATATTGTAGTGTACCTATATCTTGTTTTTTTTTTATTAATTATTCTACAGAAATTTTGTTTTATTTGAAAATTGCTTTTTTCTTTTCTTTTATGAAATTTAAAGAGTCTTTAGCCAGATAACAATACAATGTAAACAAATAAACCCATTTAATATTAAATCAAATAAGAAACTCGGGGAATTATATTTCTTAAGAAATGCAAATTAAAAAAACGAAACAAAAAAATAAAAACATTCTTATCAAGAGTTTAAAAGTAACAAATAAAAACAAAATAAACAAAAAAAAAAAAAATAAGGAAAATACAAAACAGAAAATACGCTTCTGAAAACCAGCATTACAGCACGCGACTTTATAATATAAAATATTTTCAAGGAATTTCCCCGCTTTTACTCTACACGTAAATATTGGTCTTATAGGCGAAAGCAATTCATAGTTCTTACTTCTTAAATGAAATTTCAAATTGATAATTAAAAAATGAATCGAATCTTTTAAAAAATTAAAAACTGAGGCAATTTTCTCTCAATTTTGAATGCTATGAAGATTACTACGTGTGAAGAAACAGGGCAAACAAGAAGAAAAACGCGCTCAACTTGTACGCGTTTTTCCTGACCGCGAATTCCCTTAAAACTTTGGAACAATGTAAAGGGTCCGCCAAATAACTTTTTTTTTTTTTGAAAATGCTTTAAAAAAAAACTACTGAATATTTTCTCAAATTTCGTTTTTTATTTGAAAGTACAATCCTTCCGGTTAATAAAATGGAAAATAAATGATTATGTGTTTTCGCTTCGCTAAGTGGACCTGCGATCGACTTACAGAAGATGCCGATTTTGGCAAAAAAAAAATCATCTTTTCAGATGAAGCTCATTTTGATCTTGGCGGGTATGTAAACAAGCAAAATTGTCGCATTTGGGGCACAGAAAATCCGCACGCATACATTGAAAAGCCGACGCACTCAAAACGAGTCACTGTTTGGTGCGGATTTTGGTCCAGATGCATAATTGGGCCATTTTTCTTCGAAAATAAGCAAGGAGTGGCCGTTACCGTCAATGGCGATCGTTATCGGGCCATGTTGAACGAATTTTTGTTCACAAAAATTAAAGAGGAGGATATTGGCAACATTTGGTTTCAACAGGACGGCGCTACAGGCCACACAGCCGAAGCTACACTCGATGTTTTGCGCCCTGTTTTTGAAGATCGCATTATCAGCCGCAAAGCTGATGTCGTTTGGCCACCTCGAAGCTGAGATTTGACACCGTTGGACTATTATTTGTGGGGTGCCGTCAAAGATAACTGTTACGCCGACAAGCCAGAGACAATTGACGCTTTAAAGGACAATATTCGTGAAGCCATTTGTGAAATACAGCTGCACACAATCGATAATGTGCTTAAAAATTGGACCGATCGTGTAGGCTACTGCATGGCCAGGCGAGGCAGCCATTTGAATGAAATTATTTTCCATTATTAACCGGAACTATTGTACTTTCAAATAAAAAAAGAAATTTGAGAAAATATTTAGTAGTTTTTTTTTAAAGCATTTTCAAAAAAAAAAAAAATTAATTGGCGGACCCTTTATATAAGACGAGGAGTTTTAGGCCGATTTAGAATATTTTTGATCCGTCAATATAATAATAATAATATAATAATTTTATATAATTTAATATTATTATTATTATTTAATAATAATAATAATTTTAACAGTTTAAAGTAAGAAAAAAAAGGCGAAAACAAGAAAAGAATTCACAACGCCGCCATTTTGTTACTTTTTGACCTAGTACTAGATAACATATGTTATAAGAACCCATATCGATTTTAATTTTAAGCACTTCTAACTTCTCAAATCATTGTCGCCATATTTTGAGATGTCTCGTCGCCGTACCATGATCAATAATTGAAATTTTTTTATAAACAATCAAATATCCTCTTTAACATATAAAAACATGCAGTTGTTTAAATAAATTTTTTTTTTTTTTAAAGTCGGAAAAAGACCCTCACTAACCCTTTAACCCAAAAATATATCTTTCAAAATTCCGCCAAGGCTATAATGACAAGCTATTACTCTTTCCGTGAAATTTTCCAAGGATTATTCACAAATACATACATATGTGGTTGTACCTCACTGATGACTCGTTGTATTCCGTATTTGAGCTTGCATAAAATCGCGATTTTGCAAAACAACAAAAAAACAATTGCACTGCGTTAACACATTCGCTGCCAAGCCTGTATTATATGAAGTCATTCCCATTGCCATTTATATTTTGAGTGTTATTGTTTACCGAAACCAATATTGGCTAAATGGAAGCCAAGATGCAGTCATTCAATCTCATCAATCTACGTCAATCATACCCCAATACCAAAAAAAAAAAAAATGCTAATTCAAAAGCCTGCATGTTATAATATATTTAAAGTATGACGAGTGTACTCGTCTTGGCAGTGCGGCATACCCTGTCAAAGACGAGTATACTAGTCCTTGGCAGCGAATGTGTTAAATCGCAATATATTGTTGACAAGCTGCAATAAATTAATTATTGCACGCACGGTAAGCCCAATTACGAGACAATTGCTTATTGTGGTTGAATTATAAAATTTTGTATCTTTTGAAAATTACTTTTTTCAAACAATTTGCCCTTGATTTCACTATCCTATATTGTGGTTCTTTCGTAAGACGTTGCAAATTTGATAATCGGAATAAACACATGTGACAGCTGCCGGGTTAAATTTTGTATAAAGAAAATAATTCCTTTTGCCATCCACAAAAATTATTACTTACCTTTCCAACAGCATAATACGAGTAGCTCACTTGATAGTCGTCTTAACTTCCAAAAAAAAACTTTATTTATTTTATGACATTAAATTTTGTTGTTGTTGTTGTTTTTTTTGCTTTTTGTTTTATTTCTGTATTTGTTTTGTTTTGTGTCTACAGGCGGATTAAACGCTGTGGCGTAAATTACAAACAAATGCGGTGCAAATATTCACTTCTCAATAAAACTCGTACAACTTGCTCGCAGTGTTTTGGGCACGAGTTTAATGACAAGCGATTTTTTATAGTTTTTAACACGATTCTTAACTGCCAACAATAACAATATTGTCGCCTTTGAAAAACGTGATCGGAACACACTACAATTGGTAGTGGTGGAATTTCATTGGAATATTTTGATAATTTTCAATACTAATCGATTAGCACTATTCATAAAGTTGATTCCATTGAGCAGGCAGGCAGGCGGCAATCATACAATGAAACAATGAAACCAAGACAAAAGATCAATGAAATTTATTAAAGGAATGGAAATTTTCCAAACCCGCACCGAAAGAGTAGTGTAAACACTGGAAATATTTCTTTGTGGTTCGGTGAATTAATTAGTAATTAATACTTAATTTAATATTTGCTTAGTTTAAAAGCCAGTACACTTTATTTGCCTTCTTTAATAATTGCCTTTCAGTTATTATTTCATTGTCTAATTATAACTTTATGTTAAATTGTAATGCAACAGGTAATAGAACTACTACATATGTATGTATGTACCAAGTAATAGACAGAAATCGTTTCAAAAAAATTTATTATTTAATCCGTTAGTATAAATTACATTTAATACTGATTATATTTAATTTAATCTACTTGAACCATCCAACTAATACAATTTAATGATAAGGAAATATTTCCACAAAATCTGTCTAGCTTCTTAAAAATTAAAATAAAAAACTGAAATAATAATAAAAAATAATAATAAAAGTACCAAAATAATAATAAAAAATAAAATTATAAAACAATTTTTATAATCGCTAGAAAAATTTTTTTTTTTGTTAAAATGACAAACTCTGACTCTCCATCCTTTACGCAGATTAGACCCACATAATAAAACAAACAGAAGTCGTCGTAGTCTAGTAGGTAGTGTGTTGGCTTATTAGACGTAAGGCCCGGGTTCAAACCCCAGGTCAGACATCAAAACGAAAATATGAAAAAATATTTCTCCGGTGACTAGAATAAATAAAATTGCCACGAAAAGTTTCTCAAAAATCTGTCGTTCGGAATCGACTTTAAACTGTAGGTCCCGCCGCTCATGTATAAAAATCAAGGTTGGCAACCGAAACGAATAACGGTAACGGTATCGGTAATCAATTTATTATTTCGGTATCGGTAACGGTATTTAAATTATATCGGTTTCGGTATACCGGTATAAAAGTAATATATCGGTATTTATACCGGTATTTATATTAAATGTATCAAACCTAAAAAAGCAAAAAATTAGAAACAAAATTTAAAAAATTTTTATATAAATAACAGATTTATTATTTCAAAAACAAACATTCTCCTTAAATCTAAGAACACAAAAGTTTACAAATATTAAATATTTGTATTAGGAGATCATACAAAATTAAATTTTTGTAATGAAAAAATAATTCAATTCATGAATAAATACTTTAGAATATAAAAACATTAGACTAACATTTTAGATTACATCCTCAAAAAAAAAAGTTAAATTTTAATTCAATTTAATTGAATGAATACACATAAACTTAAAATTTTAAAATAATTCCCCATTCGAATGACTACAACTGCATTTAAACTGTCATCATCCAACCTATTCCGACTTGGGTTCATGATATACTTTACTCCTGAAAATAACCGTTCCACACTTACTTGTGTGGCAGGTACAGCTAATATAACTTTAGAAATGGCATATAGCTCTGGTTTGGCTGTACTTTTTTCTTTCCACCAATTGAGAACATTCACATGTCTTTGTACTCGTTTTTCATTTCTAAAAGCACTTAGCAATTCACGTATTTTATTGCTATTTGGTGTTGTATAGGAACTTCTTTCTCCATATTTCTAAGAATAGCTTCTACGCTGTCAGAGGATGAACTCGAGCTACAACTCATATTATTACCAACGGATGTGCAGCAGTTTTGGGAAAGTATGTCCATTTTAACACTTACTTTTACGATGTGGTCAATTGCAATTGATAACGGTATTGTACCGGTATGATACCGGTATAAGGGTAAATGGTATATGAATACCGGTATTTGTACAGAAAAACTTATTTTGGTATCGGTATAAATACCGGTACTTAATTTTAAACGGTATTTAATCGGTATCGGTATTATAACGGTATCGGTTGCCAACCTTGATAAAAATTAATACACACAACATGAGTGGTGTGAGAAACTAGGTCGTAATCCTGACTGAAGGGTTGTATGTATGTATGTAATAAAACAAATAATTTTCTCGGATCTAAATATTGTAATAAATTTAATGTTTGGAATTTAAAACTGTTTAAAATTTGGGTTAAAAATTATGTCCAAGTGACTTGAAAATGTTTTTTTCACAACCTTTCTTAAAACTCTCAATGCTATAATAATACATAAGTTCGAAAAGTTCGGTCCAAAATTTTACCAGAAATGACATGTCTAAAGTAAAAACGTTATTGTGTTATTATTCTGGGTTTTTAAAGCGATAAACTCATTCCATTGCGCTTTACAGGCCTCTTACTTGTAATGACTTTCGTCATTACAACTATTTATTACAATATATTTAAACCTAGCTTCTCACACCACCCATGTGCGTGTATATTAACATCCATTAGTGGTGGGACATACAGTTTAACAATTTATTTTATTTACTCTCAAAGTTTTTTCCAGAAGACTGATGGGAGGATGAAATATAATGTTCATATTTAGAGGACGTATACTTGTCAATTAATACTATGTTCAGACATGCACTTTTATTGAGTCAATATTCGGTTTATTGATTAAAATATTTTAAATGTTTAGACATAACAATATACGCAGTTCAGCTGCTTATTCAATATTCATTTGACAGCTGGTAAACAAAACAGCTGGTTATTTCAACAACATTGTTTTTTTTTTTTTGTTTGTCGTTGTTGATATTTGAGTTATCAAATATCAATAGAAAGTGTTCGAAAAATTCTAATATGCTCGCTGAACGTACTTATGACAGTGCTGTATTTCAAATTTTAATAAATATTATAACAATTTATGAATTTATTGAGCAATAATTAATTAACATTTTATATTAAATATTGAAATAAATAATGCCGTTTATTGCGATTTACTCAATATAAGCGCATGTCTGAACATAGTGTAAGACAAGTACAGTACCCGGATGTCGAATTGACCCATTGTACATGTTCATATCATCATCATATATATTATTTCTAAAGCACTTTTTTTTGTCGGTTGCAAATATCTCCCATACCACCGCATCAAATTTAATGAATGATATCTTATTTTAAAGCTTATATCTAACACCAATGACGAAAAATAATTAGAAATTGAAAAATTAATATTTTCATTAATAAAAATTATATTTTATATAGAACTGCATGATAATACTGTTGTCATTATGATTATATGTTTTAGTTCAAGTGTGGTAATACAGGGTCGCTTAATAGTAATGCAGTTCTACATGATATAGTATATATTAAAATCCATTCTGGCAATACCGCTATTTACTATAATGCCGTTTATTACTAAGGCAGTTATATATAATATGCATATTAAGTTGTAAAAAGCTGTTTTGACAATACTTTGCAGTAGTTGTTAGATCAAGTGAGATAAACAGGGTCGCTTAATTGTAATGCTATTCCACATAATATATAAAGTTGTAAAAGCCATTTTGGTAATGTCGTTATTGTCATGGCATTGTTTGTTTTATGAAGTATAGTAATACGGTGTCTTTTAATATATACATATATATAGTGTCAGCTGATATTTAACAGTTAAAAAGGTTTTAAGAAAAACAAGGTCAAAGCCTGCAAAAGGTAGGATTGTATTTACCATAACCGGTCTTTTCACATGGGCAGTTAGACGTGGCTTTTTCTCGAGTGCGTACGTTTAAAGATATTTTTGTTTGTATTAAGGATTCGTACGGGCAAAAAGTTAACGATGATCATGTTATTACCTCTAACATTGTATTCAAAGAAGTATTATAAAAGCATTTAAACATATGTATGTATGTATGTAAATATGTATGATATATTATGATTTCTAATATTTTTATACTTTTAATAAAATTTCTATTAATTATTTTCATATTATGTTACAAAAATGACAATTAACGGTGCGAAATATTCGCACGGGTCATCCAGTTTTGTTTTATTGGAAATGCCTGAGCTGAGGTTTGAGTCAAGGGTTTTCGTATAATAAGCCAACACACTAGCTACTAAACTGCAGCGACTTCATAAGTCAAGTAATCAC
The DNA here is from genome assembly GCA_927399465.1 of Sarcophaga caerulescens. Classification (NCBI taxonomy): domain Eukaryota; kingdom Metazoa; phylum Arthropoda; class Insecta; order Diptera; family Sarcophagidae; genus Sarcophaga; species Sarcophaga caerulescens. The sequence goes on along the minus strand of OV656868.1, from coordinate 19,598,592 downwards.
AAAGCCTTTTAACATTCCAACGATATTTACCATACATAACGTCAGATTACTAAGGCTATGTATTGAGAAACCTACACCTACATATATCTTTATATCGATACAATATGTATAATAAAATGAAACTGTTATAGTTAGAAATCGATAATAAACTTCTTTTACGGTTCATTGGAAATTTACCGTGCTTCCCCGGGTACATAAATAATAACAAATTTTAGTTCAACTATTAACAACAATAATACGAAACAATAAGAATTTTTCTTTTTTTTTTTTTGAATTTTGCATATTTATTTACACCTTTAAGTGACACTAATTGTTCAAGTAAACGTTAGAATAAACGATTTACGTCTGTACCGATTTAATTTGATCACAATGTATAACCGTGACCAATCAAAGTAAAGGAAGATTTCTGTCTCAGTATGTTCAAAAATACTCGGTCACGATTGTTATGGAAAATAAATCTTAATTGAAAGGAAAAAAATGTTTTTTTATAATCAATTAATTGTTTAATGGCTATAAATGATAAACCAAAAAAAAATAAAAAAAAAATACAAAATAATCGTTCATCAATTTCATAACAGCCAAGTTTATCTGCTAAACACTTCTGGCGATAACAATAAGGTCAAGCAAATACTTATATTTTTTATGGTTAAGTTTATAAATAAAACTACGAATATAACAACTGAAGAAATAAAAAAAAAATGATGAAATTCTATTTATTTTACCTATAAAAATCGTTTGGTTGCAGAACATTAATTAGTGGGTATGGTCAGTAAAGTGTTATAAAAAGTATGTTTTAAGAACAACAGGCGATATTAAAGCGATGTCAATTCTTTACGATGATTGGAAAATTTGTTCAAAATGTTTGTTTCTCTATTAACACATTCGCGGACAAGACGGCATATGCCGTCAATTTTAGTTCAAAATTATGGGACAGGACGGCATATACCGTCGCCAATATTATTTATCATTGGGACATAACGGTAGCTCCCGCATAATGTTAAATTATGGTTTGTTAAAATGAGTGTCCCAATAAATTCTCTTTTGTGTGCCTTAGAAGTAAAAGTAACGGCCATAAAAACTTCTAACTTCGCTCCAATCCCCGATTGAATATCTTCAGTTAATCAAAAGATATAGACTATGCCCCACAATGAGACAACACAGAATTTAACTGTCCGCGAATGTGTTAATATTGATGCTATCACAACGATGCACATTAAATTCTCAGTGCACAGCTAATATTATGTTCAGACATGCACTTATATTGAGTAAATCGCAATAAACGGCATTATTGATCTCAATATTTAATTATTGCTCAATAAATTCATAAATTGTTATAATATTGATTAAAACTTGAAATACAGCATTGTCATAAGTACGTTCAGTGGGCATATTACAATTTTCCGAACACTTTCTATTGATATTTGACAACTCAAATATCAATAAAGACAAACAAAAAAAAAAAAAAAACACAAAAAAACAACGAACAAAACAAAAACAATATTGTTGAAACAACCAGCTGTTTTATTTACCAGCTGTCAAATGAATATTGAATAATCAGCTGAACTGCGTATATTGTTATGTCTAAACACTTAAAATATTGTAATCAATAAACCGAATATTGACTCAATAAAAGTGCATGTCTGAACATAGTATTAGACAGAAAATGTTGATTGTATTGGAGACCTAATTTAAAAACAATAAAATACTAATGACCCCTACTTAATTTGTTTCAAATTATATTGTATAAAAGAAGATGAATAGACACACTTATGCTACATAGAGCCAATGTGATACCACAGTTTTCCGTTATTCTCAAGTTTCAAAACCAGTCGGAGTTTCTGACAAAGCAATTCAGACTTCCAATGTCAGAATTTGAGATACCAGTTCCTCCAGATTATCTACATATATACAGGTATTCCCCGACTTACGACCGAGAGAGATTCCTGGTCACCGGTCGTAAGTCGATTAATTCGTGAGTCGAATTACATACTGTTTTACTAACTTTGAAGGTCAAGTGAAATGAAACTACCCAAAATTTATATTTATATTTACTTATATACATAAAATTTATATTTTAGGAATTCCCCGCAATTACATGTTTGTCTTCTTTAAGTATTTTCTATGAAAAAAATTAGAAAAAAAATGGTCATAAGTGCGAATAGTCTTAAGTCGAACGGTGGTAAGTCGGGGACTACCTGTATTAAGCAACAAGGTGGTTTTTTACTTCCACATAGTGCTGGCCATGTACCCAATAAGTGAAGAACAGTCTGCTCCTCGTCCACATCTCTACAGCTTCGTGCAGAAATCCTTCACGCCGCATGCGTGTCACGTAATGCAACACCCCGTAATGGCTTCCACAACTACACTGTGCGTACATCTTTTGAGTTATAGAAGACTTTTTCTGTAGCCTCTATCCAGTTTTGGCTAGATTTTCTACGCCGTTCTGTCCATAACTGACGTTGACGGAATCCATGACTGCATTATAAGCTTACAGATCTTTTCAGGAATTTCCAAAGTTGAGAATTCATCGGAGAGTTCGATGATTATGCCACACTTAACCAATTCATCCGCTTTACAGTTACTCCCGGAATGTCACAGTGTCCTGGTATTTATACAAGATTGAAATCATATCATGCCGCTACCTCGTTGAGCAGCTAAACAACGTCGTGCAGTTCATTACATTTTCAATTCAGGGCTTAGATAACCACCTGGCTATCAGAAAGGTATCTCCCTAATAATTTTCTCTTCAGCATGTATTGCCATCAGTGAAGATTTGTACGAAGTCTTTTACATTAGTTAGCATTAGTTGATCCATGCTGCAGTCCAATCGCTCAAAGACGCTTACTAAACTTAGCCGTCAAACCATTACAATAAAGAAATATTAAATAAAATTGAATTGAAATCATTATGGGTTCCATCTAGATCTTGGGGTCCGGACGGGAATTCCCTTTATTTTCCGGGAAATTTTTTAAATATTCCCGGGAAATACGGGAAATTTTAAATTAACGTATTCTTGTACACTTTTTTGGAAAAACAAGCGATTTTTCACTTATTTAACTACTCTTCAAAAATATGTAAAGGAAGAATTCAATAAAGAGTATAATCTAATCCTAGGTTGGAATGATACAATCATTTCTAAAAATTAAAAATGCAATAAAAAAGGCTTTAATAGATTTACATTTATCATCATTATTAAGAAGGCAATCGGCCCAGCCAGCAACTTCCTGGGATTTTAAATAAATACAAGAGCCTAATAAAAGGCTTGATTTATCAGGCAATATATTTATTAAAATTCCTGTATTATTAAATTAAAAATTATAATTAATATAAAATAGATTACAATTTCTTAAAGCGACATAGTTTTTAGTAGGAAAGCTACCGAATCGAATAACAAGAAAAAAAATTTAATTAAATTTATATGACTAAGCGCGTCTATAGAAAATTTTATAATAAGATGGCGAAAGTTCTAGTTTTACTTCATAACTTAATCTTCGTTAAAAAAAAAATGTATGTATACTATTGGAGAGTTAAAAATGTATCATGGCATATTGCCAGACCACTAAATAAATTATAGAGATTTTGGGAGTAGTTTTAACAAACATTGTTTGTTGAAGATTATGTCCCACACTTGGAAACATTGGTAAACGTTTTGAACCCCATAAAAGATGCAGTGAAAGCATTAGGCAGGCGTGAAACCAATTTGATAATAGGTGATGCTATTATGAATACACTTTATGAACAGTTATTATCTGTTGATTCTATACTTTCGGAAAAAATGGTTCACACAGTTAAAAGTAAAGTAAATGAAAGATATAATGACAAATTGATGTCATTAGTACAACCCAATACATAATATTAACATAAGAAAGACAATGTTAAAATCCTATGCAGAGCAAATGTACAAACGCCTATTCCAAGGTACTGAAATAACAACGGCTGAAAGTGATAAAGATATTTCCGTTGTACAAGTATATCAATGTTTTAAAGAAAAGTTGGAAAACGCCATTAATGGAGCTAAAGAAAAAACAAGAAATCTGAAATTAAAAACAGACAACTTATTTTAAAGAGAGCTAGCTTTATTTGAAGCTAGTTCAAACAGAACCAAAAATTTAGACATACTTTTTAATGCATTGTTAACGCTTAAGCCCACTTCTGTAGAAAGCGGACGTGTTTTTTCGGTAGCTGGTAAATTTTCAACAAATTTACGAAATAGAATGTCTGATGAGTTATTAAATGTACTAATAATTTTAAAAACTCATTTTTTGAAAACTTAGTTCTTCGAAAATTGTTTGTATTTTTATTTTTAAAAAATATTTTTATTTAATTCCTAATAATAACTGATCTCAAAATCTTATCATTAATCTGTTTGTTTTTGTTTATACAGTATGAATTTAAATGTATTGTTTTCGTTTTTGTTAATAAAATAACATTTTAATAAAAATCTTAAGCATTTTACTAGTATGTATTGTGATTTTTAAAAGATTTTTCATTCCCATTTCCCGGGAAATGAAAAAGTTCGGGAATTCCCAAACTCTAGTTCCATCACCAATAAGCGAATATGGAATTTATGTAGAAGATAAAATGAAATATATAGACACAGAGATCTGGAGCTACTGGAAAGGAAGAATTTAAGGGAATCTTCTCTAGACACAATTTTATTTTAACCTATTACCAAACACATGTTTGTGACTCCAAAGGTGGATCTAAAATTATTGTTGTTCAATGCCAACAAGACAAAGATGAAAGAGAGATGAAAGTTACACTTAATTCTGTTTTTACACGTTCCAGAAAAAAATCGTGTAAAAAAAGACATGAAGTACATAGAAAAGAAGGGGATTGGTTCCATATCCTTCAACTTTGTAAAAAAAAAAAAGGAAAAACAAAACAATTCGTAGAAAAAAACTGATACGAGAGTCCTTATAAAAAACTAAATAAAATTTTTATAAGCATTAATGCTTATTCATGGTATAAGAAATATAGAAGGTAGTTTCATTCTCTCTTTATTTTTTAAAATAAGGTTTTTTGAAGTTTTATTTTCTCACAAACTATATATATAGCGTTGCCACATTTATAATTTTGTTGTATATTCCCAATAAATTATTTCTAACAAATGTGTAATTTGGGCTAGTATTTAAAGAATTTCAATTAATTTTTAAAAAAATTTAGTTTAAATGTTCCAAAAGTTTCAAAAAATCGGTATTAGGCTTATGTAATCAAAATATTTTTCAATTGAATTGAATTTATTATTTTCATGTGACTTCAAAGAAAATGTGGGAAATTTAAAATTAATATGGTAGCATTATTTTAACGAAAACGTCATAATCCTTAAGCAAGTCAGATAGTGAATTTTAAAAAATAAAGAGAGAATGAAACTACCTTCTATATTTCTTATACCATGATGCTTATTTTATTTCATAAAATGAAAAGCAATTCAAATCTAAAAAAAAGTAACATAAATTTAAAATTATTGTAGTTCAAGAAGTCAAAAAAATAATATAAGTTCTTAAAGATAATTTAAACAAATTAAAAATCATCAAAAGTCCATAAGTAAAAAATTAAAAGCAGTCAATGTGATGATAAAAATAACAGAATTCTATTCGCTATCATCATCTGATGTGATCGCTTACGTATAGCTGGTTCAGGATAGCTATCAACTCCAACAGGATTAGCATTTTCAGTGTCCGATTGGACAGCACTGCGTTTAATAATAAAATCTGTTATTAGCCGTTGTGATTTAGTTTTGGACAGCTCTTTGTATAACTCATAGTAATGAGTCATACAAGATTTCAGATCACATTGAAATTTTCATAAACTTTTCTCAACCGTGCTATATCAAATATCACCGTGTAAAAACAGAATTAATTTTATTTTCAAGACCGTGTTATTGCAAAACCGTGTAAAAACAGAATTGGGTGTAATTGCACAAAATTTTTTTTTTGAAAAAATTGTATTAAAAATATTATTTTCCAACAAATGTATGTATCAGTGTAGGATTCTGGCATAAACATTAAAAACAGACGATTGTCGCAAAACTTCTATGATTTAAAGCGGCTAGAAAGTTTTGTACTCATAGCGATCAACAGGTGTGTATCAGTGTCTATGCCCCCTAAATAGTATGCATCTGAAATGAAACAACAGGCCAATTAACGCTCGTTTATAAAAAGTGCTGCGACGACTAATCTGTCTGTCATTTATAGAGCAATAACAAAAAAAAATGGCAAAGAACAAAAACAAAAGAAAGGCTGGTGAATAATTAAACGTTTTTAGGCAATTAAAAATGCTACGTGGAATAGATAGTGTAACTGATAAGATCTAATCGCAATCAGGAATACGCTTGTGTTTCATTCAATTTAGCAAACAAATTAAACTGAAAATGTTATGCAGCCAAATAGAAAAGACGCATTTTGTTGAAAGTTCAATTACATTAAAACACTTTCATTTCCAAAAGAAAAATGATGATTTTTTTTTTTTTTACTATTTGTAACGGGAAAATGAATTTTAATTTAATTATACTTTAAAAAAAAAGGAGACACACACACATATTTTAATTTAAGTGCTCTAAATGGGTTTATAAATGATTTTTAAATATTTTATTATGCAGAAACAACAACATAAAATCAGTGATAAATTAAAACGAAAATCTTTGCATTTCACCACCGTTTGTCTCCCACCCCCAAATATTCCAACGAAAACAAGTGCTTTCGTTTCATGACAATGTGTTGGCGATTGGAATTGTAAGGCAATGGAATTTGAAAGTGTGTGTTAAAAACCGCAACTCTGCTGCAACAGTAACAACTATAACACAAAGTGACACTTAAAAACAAAAAAAAAAAAAAAAAAAAACAACAACGACGTTAATGTTTACGAATAATTCTTGCAGTGAATTATTTATGGAAGTATTTTACGCAAATGTTTTGTTTTGGCTCATACGTAACCGCATAATAAATGATTTTACACAACGATTTACCGTTAACTGGTGGGAACACAAACTCAACTCGAACCCAGTTTAAAAGCCGCCGGCACAGTAAATGTTTGGCGGTCATCAAATGTTTATATTCGAACATGTGTGTGGGATGGGGGAATGTGCGTCAAATACGTGTTATAAAGTTGTTCTTAATTTTTTTTCAACGCTGATACGAATCCAAATGATTGTTTCTCCAAGATGCTGTTGACAGTTTGGAATTTAAACAAACAGAAAAAAAAAATGTAAATTTGAACTGAAATAAAAATAAAATTATTTTAACCGCAATATTAAGTTTATTTATGTAAATTAAAATTAAAATTTTTTTTTCACACGTATTTCACGATGTTATCGGAAATAAGATGTTGAATTTCAAGCAACCTTCTTTCCCCCCCTTTTTGTTCGTGATTTCAATCAACTTGATTTTCATTTCATTCATTCATTTTGTTTTTTACAAACTTGATCTGATCGTCAATTTATTATCACGTGCTAATTCAGAGAAATTCTTTCAACACATTCCAACAGTTTTTAATTACAATTTTTGTTGTGTTTTAATTAAAAAAACAAAAACAAAAACAAAAAGTAAAATAGTTTTGAAATCTTTACTGTTTATGATTTAATTTATGCGCCTACCATATACACTGAGCGCCATAAGTGAGTCAACACCCACTATAATTTTAAATTTTCTATTATAAAAAATATAATTGTAGCACAACAATAATTGAATTGTTGTTTTTGTTTTAACATTTTATAAGTAATAAATAAACGTTTTTATTTTTGGAAATTTATTCGACTATTCTCATTTACTTTTCTCGCTATCCTAAGAAAATGAATTATTTCAGTGGTGTTTACTCACTTTTGGCGCTCAGTGTTTTTTTTTTTTTATAGCTTTACGAGCTAAAGGTTGGGAATCTTCGAAAGACATTGTTAGCCCGGCCTACCAATGTGCACGATTCGCCGCAAGACTTACTCTCGGCTTGCTAAACGCATACGTACTAAACCCAACCTAGTTCGTCACACTTTCAACCATTTGCCCCCCCCGGGACCACAATCAAGTATTACTTCGGGGGGGTGGAGATTCAGCGAGTGCTGGCTTCAAATTCTGCTGACCTTGCTCTCTCAGCAAATCTTTGCTTCGTCAATACCTTCTTTGCGAAAACACATACTGCGTTCCAATTGTCACATGAGGTTAACATCAGGTTAACTATATTATCGGGCGTTACCTGGAATCCTATTGTTCTCTCCAGGCAATTTCGTTGAACAACATATCGCGGGCAAGTGAAGAAAACATGCTCCGCCGTCTCCCTTTCATTGCGGCATTCTGGGCATGCCTCGTCCACGTCATGACCATACTTATGGAGATATGCCCTATAACATCCATGGCCTGTTAGCAACTGTGTCAGATGGAAGTTCACCTGACCGTGTCTCCTTTTGGTCCATACGCCTATGCTCGGTATGAGTCTGTGGGTCCATCTTCCCTTGGTGGAATTGGACCAGTCCTGCTGCCATCTAAACATAGCATCATCAGCTAATTGAACAGGGTTCGAAAAATCTATTCCCCTCCTTGTGTCATGTTTCCTCTTCTCTATATCGACTATTATCTTCAGGGGCATCATCCCCGCAATCACCAACGCTGCATCAGTAGACACCGTGCGGAAGGCAGATATCACCCTGAGAGCTGATCTCCTGTAGGCCGCTTCTATTCCTGTTCTATAGGTTCTCTTCTCCATAGCCCCGGCCCATATAGGGGCTGTCACTACCTTCATCAGTAGCCGTCTCCTCTCCTGTTTTGGGCCTCCTAGGTTAGGCATTATTCGGGCAAGTGCACATGTCGTCGCCGCACATTTTCCACCGATGTACGTCAGGTGTTCCCTAAACGTGAGCCTGTTGTCAATTATTACTCCCAGATATCTAATCGCCTGCTTTGATGTTATGCGCTGATCACCTACCGTTATGGTAATAAATTCCATCTTCTTCCTACTGCTTACAATTGGCGCTAAGTGTATATGTACTAAATGTATTCGTACACATTCCTCTTAAATTTCTATTGTTTTTATTTTTTTATTTTATTTGAAAATATTTTTAATTGTTATTTTAAAATAATAGTGCCGATTCAAAGAATTTTTTTTAAATTTCTTTTCTGCACCATATTTTCATTTTTATTATTTCTAATGAATTTTCGTTTTTATTATTATTTTCAATGGAATATTTTTATAAAGTACATATTGTCCGTATTTGTAGAGATTTTAGATAAATAATCTTAGATTTTCAATTAATCCCGAAAATCTCTTGTGGTATTAAAATGTTTGTGTGTAGATAAGTTGTCATTAAATATTGCAGCATATTCTTATCAAATAAGACATAACAAGCTAACTACTTAGTTAAACTTTTATATTTATCTGAACAAAAATTGTGTAACTTTTTCGGCAAGTTTTATTTCCACTCGAGAAAAGTATCAGAGTTGCACGATGTGTTGTGATCTTCTTTAACGTCTCAGTGCAACGAACAAAGTTTTGTTCCACTCTGGTCAGTGTCAGTATCGCTGGATGCGAAATTGCTGATGGACTGCATGAATCCATAACGGACTTTATTCGCCAAGAGCTGTATTGTGGGAGTACCTAAGCACAAGTTAGATTAAGGGCCAATGTTCTCAAGATCACACATTTGAAGAGCCCCCGAGGACTGCGACAGGTCAAACGATTGGCCAGACCTATTCTTATAAATTCCGTTAGGTCAACATGAGTACAATAGTAGATTTTCTATCGGGACACTACCACTTGAAAAATCGTTTCAATGAAGGTTACATTCAGTCTTTGTCTGGAGCAGTATGCAACTCCAGGGCACATTTTGTGCAATTATATTGTGCTGACTAGGGCCATATTGTACGCATTTGACTGGTGTCAGTAGGATCCGATGGGAAATCAGATCTGTTCCTATCCAAGGTTTACTCGACTTCTTTCAGGGAGAGGGAAAGTTGCTATTTGAATTTGGTTTTGACAGGTTCCTTTTTAATATGGAAAGATCTAAGAGGGATTGTAATGGTGGATGATTGTGACTTATCAGGTTGCATCTCACGGGAGCGATCATATTTAATCGGAATAAGTTTAATGATATCTGACAAATCGGTTTTTTTTTAATGAAATCATAGATGCCCTTTCGAATAATTGTTGCCTTTTAATGTTTCAATTGTTTCTGGTTGATTTAAATAATATTTATATATTATGATATAGGAATGGAGACTGAAGTTAACAAGGAAGTGCACTCGTCCAATTGGTGCAGATTTAATAAACTTATTAACAGATTTAGAACCATTATTACAACTTGCCGTTAACTAAAGGCAGGATTAATAAGATAAATTTGATTTTCATTATTATAAGTGAACAATATGGTACAAGTGAGCGTTAAGTTAAAGGGAGGATCATCCTACCGGTAACTTTTAAAGTAAGATTTGTATTTGAACTTGCCATATAATATATTATTTTCAATATGGCAACCTCAAATATAAACAAAATGAGCATATCGATGGCTTAATATAAAAAAGGCTTAACTTGATATTTTGTTATTTTACAGGAGAAGGAAAAAAAATCCGTAAAATTTTAGATACAACAAAAATTTTAATAAAATTTTTATTAAAAAACAGCAACACATTATATTTCTTATTTAAAAAATTGCTTATTTTGATTTTAATGAAGTTATCTAAGATAGGCCCTTTTTTCATTGGCATTTTTGAAAAGAAAAATTAAGTTAGGCCTTTTTAAAGTGAGTTGGAAATGAAATATTCTGGTTGTCGTCGTCGTCATCGCTGTCGTCGTCGTTACCAAAAATGATGTCGATAAAATCAGAGTCGACAAAAGCAGAGTCGACACAACACAATATCGACGGCGTATTGACTCACAGAATACCAAATGTGTGTCGACAGTCATATATAACTGTCAATAACGACAAACAGAATATCAATTTTAAACTGTCGACGCAAGATGACGTCGACGACGACAACCAGAATAAGGGGTGATTATAATAATTCAGGTTTAAATAATAAGTAAAAGCAATTCATGAAATTAAGAGGATCAAAAGTTAACTGTAAAAAATTAGTTCTTATAAGACAAATTATCATAAAAAATATGACAATCTGAACTGATCGGAATACTTAAAATATTTGTATGCATAATTTTATTGGGAAGCATGGTTTTGTTAGTATAACATTTTTCCTGCTTGTCAAAAACAGAGAAACATGAAGATCGATTTATAGCCCTCATTTTGAAGAACTCAATCCACCGCCGAAAATTTTTAAACAACTTTTTCCGCTGAAGCGAATTTGTTACTTGGGAAATATAAACGCACAACTTCAGCTGCGATTATAATTTTACACACTTGTATTATTGTGTCATGGAGAAAACCAATCAAACGAAATAAAAAATGAGTTAGGGCTTTTTCTTTCAAAAATTCATTGACATGACTTAGGCCTTTTTTTGTTTTTTTTTTGAAATCGTTATAAATTTGATATTTGCAATTGTATCCACCTGAAATTTTGAGGCAAGGTGCATCTAACATTTGTCTTTCAGAATAAAGAAAAAACGCTATTTTGAAAAAAATTGAGTTAGCCCTTTTTTATATTAAGCCAGCGATATACAACAAAAAAAAAAAAAGAAGCCTGCCGTTGCCACTGCATTTAAAAAAATCTTTTTTAACCTTCCTATACCCGCGCCAAAAAGTGAAACACCACTACCCGCGCGTTGGTCTGTAAGACCGACAATGGAAAATCCTATATCCTTGGTACTATTTCAAAAAATTTTTTTTGATGCAAAAACGAAGCTTATTACGTATAATGAAGCTACCAGTGATATCAACTTACTGGCACTATTTTTTTTACAAAAAAAAAATCGCAATAATAAAAAATCGGTCTCACAGACCAACGCGCGGGTATAGGAAGGTTAATTGAGCAATGTAATCGACATTGTTCCGGCACTGCCATATTTTTAAAAAAAATGTATCTGTTAGTTGTAATAACGAAAATAAGTTAAAGATAACTTTACAGTCCCCTTTAGCTAAAGGTACCTAAAGGACGGCAAGTTGTAATAATGGCCCTTAGGGTGATGTATTTTACAATCTTAAAATTGTTATTAAAGTGCTGACATTTGAATTATCAAGTTATAAATGCAGTATAATCCATCACTTAGTAAAAAAAAAGTTTTTTTTTTATTCATTTCTCGCTACCAAATATTATATGTAAACATGTAATGTTATGTAGTTTAAATGCGCACAAATTTGACGTTGAAAAAAATGCACGTGCCTTTAAAACTTTTACACTTTTGTCTATAAATTAGAACATCAATGTTAGATTTAAGTGTTCTGAACTACGTATAAAAGTATTATCATGCGCGTGGAAAAACTCATGACGATAATGAGAAAATTTAATGCAAAAACGCAAACCGTCAAGTTGTACCCTATATCCGGTATATACTTTTCAGATTTTTTCTCGTAAACCTACGAAAGTCGCCTTAGTCAAGTAGGTAGCATTTTGGCTTACTAGAAGAGAGCTCCATAGTTTAAACGTCATCTTGAAGGACAGTAATATTAAAAACAAATTTTTTTTCGGTAACCTCCTATTAGCAGTCTTCTGGGATGAGCGCAGAGAGTGAATAATATTGCCATTCAAAGCTTCTCAAATCTGTTCCACCTTTTTTGGATAAATTTAAGGGTATTGTGAGAAACTAGGTTGTAATCCTGACTAAAGAGTTGTAGTAGCCAATTAAGTAAAGTAGTCGCCGTAGTGTTGTAGGTAGTGTGTTGTCTTATTAGGCGTGAGGCCTTGGTTCAATCTCCAGGACAGACATCTCCAACAAAATGAAATATAAAAAATATTTTTTCGCCAACTCCAACTGAAAGTAAATAAAATTACCAGGACAAATTTCTCAAAAATCTGTCGTTCAAAGTCGACATTAAACTGTTCGTTCCGCCACGCATGTAAAAAATTAACACACAAAACATAAGTGGTGTGTGAATATAGGTCGTAATCCTAACTAAAGGATTGTAATAACCAATTATGTATTGTAGGTATGTATTATTCTTTAAATAAATTAAGTTTAAAATGTTATACAAAGACTTTAAGCTATCATAGCGGTTAAGCTGGTTATAAGATAAGTTTGAAATGAATGCTTATCTCCTTTTAAAATTTCAAAGCATTCGATCTTTTATATTACAAAGAAATTAACAAGCAAAATATGAGTTAAAAATGCGTTCTTCTCCTCAAGAAACGTTAAATAAAATTATTCACCCTTATTCTGGTTGTCGTCGTCGTCGTCGCCGTCGTCGTCGTTACCAAAAATGATGTCGATAAAATCAGAGTCGATAAAATCAGAGTCGTCACAATATTGACGGCGTATTGACTCACAGAATACCAAATGTGTGTCGACAGTCATCTATAACTGTCAATAACGACAAACAGAATACCAATTTTAAACTGTCGACGCAAGACGACGTCGACGACGACAACCAGAATAAGGGTGATTATTATAATAAAAATAGATAGAGGTACTCTGTTTAAACTTCCATGCTTTAATAAAAAGAAAAATTATAGTTGCGACAAATTTCCAGTTGCCAATTGGCAATGTGAATAAAGTTCGTTTGGTATTCACAATCGAGATATAAGTGTCATAGATTGGATATAATTGTCTCAGGGCCATTATTACAACTTGCCGTTAAACTTGGGTTTAGTTAAAGGTACCTTTAACTAAAGGGAACTGTAAAGTTACCTTTAACTGATTTTCGTTATTACAACTTACAAATAAAATAAAGTTAAAAATATGGCAGTGCCGGAGCAAAGTCGATAAAACTGCTCAATTAAACAAGTTTTTTTTTTAACGCAGTGGCAACAGCGGACTTTGTTTTTTTGTTGTATATGCTCATTTTGTTTAAATTTGAAGTTGCCATATCGAAAATAGTATATGATATGGCAAGTTCAAACATAAAGTGAACTTTAAATGTTAAAGGTAGGATAATCTTCCCTTTAACTTAACGATCACTTCTAAAGGGTCCGCCAAATAACTTTTTTTTTTTTGAAAATGCTTTTAGAAAAAACTACTGCATAATTTCTCAAATTTCTTTTTTTTATTTGAAAGTACAATCCTTCCGGTTAATAATGGAAAATAATTTAATTCAAAGGCTGCCTCGGCTGGCCATGCAGTAGCTTACACGATCGGTCCAATTTTTAAGCACATTATCGATTGTGTGCAGCTGTATTTCACCAATGGCTTCATGAATATTGTCCCTTAAAGCGTCAATTGTTTTTGGCTTCTCGGCGTAACACTTATCTTTGACGGCAACCCACAAATAATAGTCCAACGGTGTCAAATCGCAGCTTCGAGGTGGCCAAACGACATCAGCTCTGCGGCTGATAATGCAATCTTCAAAAACAGGGCGCAAAACATCGATTGTAGCTTCGGCTGTGTGGCACGTAGCGCCGTCCTGTTGAAACCAAATGTTGCCAATATCCTCCTCTTCAATTTTTGTGAACAAAAATTCGTTCAACATGGACCGATAACGATCGCCATTGACTGTAACGGCCACTCCTTGCTCATTTTCGAAGAAAAATGGCCCAATTATGCCTCTGGACCAAAATCCGCACCAAACAGTGACTCGATTTGGGTGCGTCGGCTTTTCAATGTATGCGTACGAGATTTTCTGTACCCCAAATGCGACAATTTTGCTTGTTTACATACCCGCCAAGATCAAAATGAGCTTCATCTGAAAAGATGATTTTTTTTTGCCAAAATCGGCATCTTCTGTAATTCGACCGCAGGCCCACTTAGCGTTGTTGTTCAAGCGTATACACAACCATATTGGTTCAGCGGAAGGATAAAACTAATTATCTGTCAAATCAGACATGAGCTAAGCGTTACCATTCACGAAATAAGCACTAGTTGAAAAAAAAAAAGTTAGATGGCGGACCCGATATCTTATTGGATACTCATAATAATGAAAAAAATTTTATCTGCCCGTTTAAAATCCTCCCTTTAGTTAACGGCAAGTTGTAATAATGACCCTCAGAGATGTATTCCAATGAATTCAAAAATAATATAAAGCTGACCACATTTGATTGTGACATTGTGCTTGCTCTTGTATCGTTAAGACCACAAGATTTTTATACTTTAATCAGAGATATTGTATATGTCGGAGTCATAAATTCTTTAATCAATCTCAAGTGATCAGCGTATATGTATGACAGACAACTGCAGACAGTCTGTCTAAGGTAATTTCACAATAGCAGAGAATCATTTAAAGAAAAAATTTATGAGAAATAAT
The DNA here is from genome assembly GCA_927399465.1 of Sarcophaga caerulescens. Taxonomy (NCBI): domain Eukaryota; kingdom Metazoa; phylum Arthropoda; class Insecta; order Diptera; family Sarcophagidae; genus Sarcophaga; species Sarcophaga caerulescens. The sequence continues at coordinate 19,583,330 of OV656868.1, read as the reverse complement.
GATGAAATTAATTAGGAATTAATTGAAAACATTTTAATTATAAAATGTCTGAGTACATACAGGGTGGCTGATATGTATTGCAACCAACTTCAGGTTGTTATCATTTGTAAACCGCTAGTCTGACAGCTGACAGATTTATTCCAGTGACAGTTCATTTTATTATTTACAAGCTTACAAAAGCATTTTGATCTATTGCATTCAGAAAAAAAAGTTATTCGTGATGGAATTCAAGCGTGATAGTGTGATTGCTTTATATTTGGCTGGAAAACCACAGGTGGCTATCGTTAGAGCCCTCCAGCATTTAAATGTGAATAAATCTTTTATTTCTCGTACCATTGCTCGTTACCGTGATACTGGCAGTGTTGCATCGCGTCCAAAAAGTGGACGAAAAAAAAACGGTAACAACACCAGAAATGATTCGAAAAGTGAAGGCCAGATTTGATCGAAATCCACGCCGCAGTGGTAGAAAAATTGCTCGTGAGCTGAACAGCGAACTGAGCGAGAACGGATGCAACACATATTGAAAAATGAGCTTGGACTAAAGCCATTGAAGTTCCAAAAAGTGCAAGAGCTCACCGATGGACAAAAAAACGTTAGACTGGAAAGAGCCAAGGATTTACTTCGCTTGCACGAAAGTGGCCAGTTACCGAATTTGGTTTTCTCCGATGAGAAGTCATTCCAAATTGAGCAGTTTGTGAACAAACAAAATGATCGGGTTTACTTGCCAAAGAGGTCAGCTGAAAATTTACACCTGCAATTGGCCACCAGAACTCAAGCGCCGCCAATGGTAATGGTGTGGTCGCTCCCCGCTCGTATTCAAAATAAATGCCGAATATTATCGGGAAAATGTCTTAAAGACAGTATTGAAGCCCTGGGCAGACAAAGATTACGGCCGCAGACCATGGACATTTCAACAGGACTCAGCACCACCGCACTCAGCACGCGTCAATCAAGAATGGTTTAAAAAGGAGGTTCCTCGCTTCATTTCTACCGCACAATGGCCACCAAAATCTCCGGATCTCAATCCGTTGGACTTTTGCGCCTGGGGCATTTTGGAGAGTAAAGTTCTCACTAAAAAATACCAAAGTGTCGATCATCTCAAGACGGCGCTTCTCCGGGAATAGGCCAAAATACCGCAGAGCCACTTTCGTGCAGCCTGTGATGGCTTTGTCGGCCGTTTGAAGGCCATAATTCGTACCAAAGGTGGCCAATTCGAACAAATCTAAACTGATTCTAAAATTTGATGTTATTTCCAACATTTTTTGCTTTTGAACAATAAAATTAAAAAAAAATTAAAAAAAGTATAGCGCTTTACTTTGTTGCATTATATATCAGCCACCCTGTATGTATGTATGTATGTACATATGTATTTGTTTATAAAAATTTATTTTTAATTTACCTATAAAATCTTAATTCTTATATGGCCCGCTAACACCGCGTAGCAACTAATAATGTTTGATATGCTGAAGAGCAAAAGAAAAATCATTGATTTCCACCATTTGAAAATCATTTGCATAATCACATGCGCTTCATAATTTGCCAGTCACACATATTGGATTGTTTTATAATCTTTTCGTTTTGTTAAAATTATAACCAAAAAAAAAAAAATTTCTACCAAAAATAAAATCTGCAGAGAATTTTTTTTTAAGAATTCTTGAAGCAAAACATTCTACACGTTAATGGGTATCAGTTGCCATGTTCAAATAGAATATTTTGAAAATTTCACATTATGATAAGAAAATCATTCTATTTTGTCCCACTTCTTTATCAGAATGAAAAAAAAAATAAAAAAGCAAAAAAATTAAAATTAAAATTAAAAAAAAGCTGACTGATAACTCTTGTTTGAAGTATGCTTACTCCCGTTCGGTAGAAGTTCATGTACCTGCTGAACATAGCATAAAATTCTGTGTTAGTTAGTCATTTATTGAATAAAAAAATATGAATTTTGTTTTCTTAAATAAACAATTCAAATGTCTGACTAAATAAATAATTTGCTTTTGTTCGATTTTGTTTGTTATGGCCTTAAATGGTGTCTGATATTGAACGTACTTATACAAGAACAGTTGTTGTATTCCTACAGAAAAATAGGTGGTAATCGAAATTTTTATGGACTTCTTGGAAGCCAAACTAAATAAAATTGATAAACAATTGAAATTCTTATCGTTTTAAACAATCGAATGCAAAAAAATTTATTTTTCAATTTGTTTATATTTTTCAATTCTATTGTACTATAGTAAAGCAGGGGGAATCACTTTTTCTTTCTACTCCATTAACACACATTCGAACGTTTGATTTTGTTTAGTATGAACATATTATTTGGAAATTTTGTGAAATTCAAGGTTACATTACGTTTAAAATTAAAATTAAAGCTAATTAAGAGAATAAATAAAAACTGTTTTATTATTTCTAATATCTGGTCATGCGACAGCATTAAAAAGCACGTGCAGAACTTGTCGTTTAAAAACGTTTGACAAACAAAATGTGTCAAAAATAACACGGTGCGACAGTGAAAATACACCCGAGTAACTACATAGTCTACGTTGTTCAGTTAGTTGAGTAGAACTCAAAAATATTTTTTTTATATTTCTCGAAACCTCCAAACTTGTTTTATTTGACAAAAACCGTTTTTTTTTTGACTTTACGTACAAATTTCTGGATTACTCAAACATTTCCAACCCGATTCCTAAAATTTAAATCTTGTTAGCAAGGGGAGAGAAGTCAGAAGTCGGCTAATGTTTGTATTTTTTGTAAATATTATTATTTCCCTTCGCGCAAACATTGGCCAATTTCTGGTGGTCGCTCAAACGTGAAATTGACACATTTTGTGATAAACAATCAAGATCCATCAAAAATTCTAAAAATTTTTGAACTAAAAGTTCATTTGATGAGATGACATATACAAAAAAATATCACTCGGCTGTTAGACTCTTTAAATAATAACTACGGTAATTTTTGTCCGATTTGATCAAATAATGACTCAATCTCTTCAGAAGAGAACAGACTTTAAGAATAGTATCACTTATCCTATATTTTTTTATTAAAGTTTGCTACTATGAATGGACAAACTTGAAAAAATATGAAAAAATTTTAATTTTCCAAGTTTACCTTAGCAACTCTCATAGCATATTAAGTCGAATAATAGATATATGTATACCGTTTTAAAGGTCCATTTCCCCCCTTTCTAACAAGATTTAAATTTTAGAAATCGGGTCGGAAATGTTTGAGTAATCCAGAAATTTGTGCGTAAAGTCAAAAAAAAAAAAAAATAACAGTTTTTGTCAAATAAAAAAAGTTTGAAGGGTTCGAGAAATATAAAAAAATTTTTTTGAGATCTACTCAACAAAACACACAACCTACACTATGTCATTAGTCGGGTGTATTTAATTTTTTTTATTTTGTCGCATAGTGTAATTAGGCTTTTACGGATCTTTTTTGGTGTATTTTTAGAGAGAATTTCAAACAACAGTTTCACACGACAGAGTAAATATTTTCATATAAAAAGAGAGATTTAAACTATAAATGGAACGTAAATGGAAGATGGATCATGTTTTTATCAAATTCTGAACTATAAAGTTCTAGTAATCCAAACTAGGCAATTTTTCAATCAATAATACTTATCTAATGCTTATTAAGCATACTAAACTGTTAATTCAACTACAGTAGATATAATGTTTTATTATTGTTCTTCGTAGTATTTTCTTAAGTTTTGGATTTATCATCTTGTCGGGAAATTAGACCGTCGTAGCATTGCCTATGGACAGCGAGATAAGAAGAAAAGTTTTTATTCACAACAGAAGTCCATTGTAAAGTCTAGCGTCTCTTCTAATACAGTAATATAAAGAATAATAACAACACCAATTTTACACATGGAAATTTGATAAGAATGCAAGTCAAACGAGAAAATGATAAGTAACTGCATTTAAAAAACAAAAACAAAATTCATTGTGGTTTCATTAATTTAAAAAAAAAAAAATTTTTAATTCAAATCAAAGTAGAAATTCACCCAGTGAAAAAAAAGAAAACCCCAATTTCCCATTTTCAAAAGAAATGATAAAAAATTATAATATTCATATATTATTGTTTTAGAGTAATTAATATTTAGTAGAGGCCCCGTTGTTTTCTGAAACTGGTAAACATCATTCATTCAACGAGATTTTGGAGATACCGAATCCGGTAAATTATACCACACAGCCTGAATTAATTCGCAAAGCCTATCACAATTTGTAGTACACTTTCCTCTAATTGATGTTTTTTTACTTTATTCCAGTAGTTATCGATCGGATTTGTATTTGAAGACAGTGCGAATTAGTCTAATACATTTACAGTGGACAGTAAAAATATTTGTACCCCAACATATTTTAGCAATTTAATGAGTTTTTATGCAATAATATGTAAAAATAATTTTAGTTTTTTATATTTATTTTCTTATTATATTTTTATTTTATTAAAAAATAAAAAAATTTTACTACCGAGGCTATGCTCAACTATTTCACGCAAGTTCTTTGGATTAAGCTCCTTATTTTTCTTCCTCAATACGAAAGGATGTCAAATGAGATTTGGAATAATGTGTGTTCTTCAGACAAAGCCAAAGTATATCATTTTAACTACGGATGTACTTTAGGGTAAAAGGGAAAAGAATTGAAGAGTTCGATCTTAAGAAACATGGTTGTGGTCCTATAATGCTGTAGGAATGTGTATCGGCACCAGGTGTGGGCACTTTGGAATTTATTGCAGAAATAATGAATAAAAGAGAGCATTTAAACATTCTAAAGAACAAATTCACCAAAAGTTCGGAAGAATTAAGAATTTGTAATTGTTATTATTTTAAACATGTCAATGAATCCAATCACACTGCTGCTAATCTGAAGACATGATTTGGCTATCAAAGTTCCCACAGACTTAATACTCCTGCACATAGTCCCGATATAACTCCAAGAGATAATATTTAGGAGATCATGTGGAAGAACGGTCACGCAGTCGCTCATTCTGAAACAAAGGTAAACTGAAAAATTTGCTCATGAATGCATGGCGACAAATATCAACAGAAAACGCTAAACAAAACTCGAACATTCAATGCCAAATGGGTTAAATGGAGTGCTTGAGCTTAAGGGATATTCTACTAAATATTAGGTATAACATTTTAATATCTTGGACTTGTGAATTTTAAATTTACTCTGAGTTCCCAGGAACTTCTCCTTACTATTCTTTAGGTTTGTGAAAAACCTTAAAAGTTTTTTTTTGTTTTATTATAAAATAGAAATAAATTAATAAAATAAACATTAAAAAAAATCAATTATTTTTACAAAGTATTACTAAAAATTCATAAAATTGCGAACACATATTGGGGTACCTAGACTTTTGCTGTCCACTGTATTTTTTGCAATTAGTTTTGTCGAATCCTAACACAAATAACTAAAAATTTAGTAAACTAATAATAAATCAGTATAACGGGTACTGTGTATTTACTCTAACAGCAATTGATATTAAAAATTGAATTAAACACCAAAGCACAGTCAGTCACCTGTTGTATAATATGCCTTTCTAGGAAACAGTCTAAATACGATGTTATCGTATATATTTATTGCAAACGACCATTAGACGTTTAAATGCTTCTCTATTTGCACATCATTAATCAATAATTTTATTTTTACAATTCAATTTCTATTCTATTTATAATACAAAATACAAAACAAATAAAAAAAATCATAAGTACAATACATATGTATATTTTTATCTCTTTTCTTTTTTTCTCTGATAATAGAACTTTCGATTTTTGAATACGTAGTGCAATGGATTACAAACACTCGAAAATATAAATATTTATACTGGAGTGATTCAATTTTGACTGATTCTTATGACTTTTAACAGTAAATTGTGCTGATGACGTGTAATTTACTGAAATTTACCACCTAAGGTGGTTAAAAGTGTATAACTGTTAAATGGAATAAAACAAAAAAAAACGGTAAAAATAAAGTTTGCTCTTCCAACCGTTTTTAACATGATAATGAATCCATAGTAACCATAAAAAAGAGCGATTGATGCTAAACAGCTAGGGCACCACAGTTAGACTCCCGTCAGAAATTGAAAGTGACTTCGGGTTCAAACAGAATGTGCTATAATGTACGCGAAAATTTTCCAAATTCTTTTGCTTTACTTGCACTGTTTCTAACACTCTGTTTCGAGGGATCTGGAATACTATTGCCGTTCTCAATCCAAAAAAAAAAAAGAAACTCCCTGAATTGAAAATTTCAATAACAAGTTGAAGTTGCCGTAGTCTAGTAGGTAGTATGTTGGCTTATTAGACGTAAAGACCGGTTTCGCATCCCAGGTCAGGCATCAAAACGAAAATATGAAAAAAAAAATATTTCTTCGGCGATTTCCTCTCAGCAGATTTCTGGCAAAAACTCTGAGAGTAATGGTGTTTTCTTTTCTACCAAAAAATGTGCATTTTATTAACGCAAAATGCAATTTTGTGTTTGTTTCTTAAAACTGCTTCGCCCTCTAAGAGGGTGGTATGTTTTATTCTAAATAATTCGCACTTGCCAATGGTGGAGGGCATTGCATTTTATGCCCTGTATAAATCGAGAGTGCTGATAATGCCCTGTAAAGCAGATGACTCTTGTTTATTTATAGGGCTACCAGATGAAATTTAAAAAAAATCGCCTGGTATCGTTATCCAATTTTGAAGTTAATTTTTTCATTGTTTTGTGGAGTAACATTAAGGAAACATTACATTATTAAAGCTACATGGTCAGCAATATAAAAAATTGCATTCAATGTTAGAACAGTGTTAAAATATTTTTTTTTTGTTATTAAAAAAGCGTGCAAAAAAGGAAGTCGAAATAAGCGATCTGGCAACACCTTTGAACAAATTGGCATTTCCTCATTCATTTTCTTAATAAGTAGTATACACAGGGCATACCCTTTTTTAATATTTGTGTTATGTTCTTCTCAAATAAAAAATGACATTACAACAGGGTTGGTCAAAAATTTTTTTAATGCACCTTGTAAGAGGGTGACATTTTCTTTGTAGAATAGAAAACACCATAAGTAAACCTGCCATGAAAAAGTTTCTTAAAAATCTATCGTTCGGAGTCGACGTTAAACTGTAGGTCCCGCCACTCACGTATAAAATAAACGCACACAACATGAGTGGTGTGAGAAGCTGGGCCCGTAATCCTGACTGAAGGATTGTAATGGCCAATTATGTATTTATGTATGTAATAACAAGTTATTTCTATTGAAGCGCCAAATAGCTATCAGTATTCAACTTTTTTAAAATTTTTTCAAATTCTATTTCACTTGAACACTTCCTTCGTGAATAAAAGGCTACTAATTCAAGTGGTACCTATACCCGACAAAAATCGTGCTCAAACATAGTCACACACGCCTATAAGTTATTAAATATTTAATATAAGGAGTGCGCACGAAAAAAATCTGGACTTACACTTTTCGTTATAGAAATAAAACTAAGTGGCGGATTTTTTTCGTTTTATATTTCAATTAAAGTAAATAATATTTGAATTCTTTTGTGTATAAAATTTTTTTCTGACAAAGGTCTCAGAGCATCCAACTTTTTGAGCCACTTTTCTTCCAGACATGTTAGGGTGTTTTTTTTTGAAAAATACGTATTATTTTACTTGCTTTGTTTTGGTCGGCAAATCCTTTTTTTCTTCCACTTCCACGCTTTCTCTCAATACTTAAAGACTCCTTATATTGTTTTATGTATTACCTTAGAAACTTTTTTTTTTGGTTAACACCTGCGAGCCTAGCAATCGTTTTTTGTAAGCGGCGCGGTTTTTCATTGAAAATTTCAATTATTTTTTTACGACATTCTTGTTGGGTGCCCATTTTCAAAAAACTAATTTTGCTATTGCAATGAGATTTAGCACGTGGATTTTGAAACAGATGACTAACAAAAACAATGTAACGGTAAACATTTTTTTCAATTATGATAAAAGTTATAAGCTTAAAAGTAGGCCCATTTTTTTTTGTGCGCACTCCTTACATACCTGAATTAAAACCAATGCTGAATGCGAAAAAGTGTATTGCGAACCATTAATTTGGTTTCAAAAAAAAAAACTCACCGCTATTAAACAAACCTATAGATTGGTCCAAGTCATTAGAAGGGGATTCGAAGAAAAGAAATAATTTTTAATCGATGTTTTTCAAACTTTCGATAGACTTTGGCACAAAACTGTAAGTTTTAACTCAAATATCCTTAAAAATATTTAGAAACTATTGGAAAGTTTATTATTAGCCGAAAATTTTCAGCACATGATAGTGACTTTTTGAGCACATCTAATCCAACCGCATACGGAGTGTTTTACTGCCACTCGTGGGAACCGCTACGATGCATCCTGTGCTTCAACAGACACAAATTTTTAGCTAAAGGGTAATCAGTTCTCTCTCTCTCTCTCTCGCTGGATTAGGTTCACTTTCTGAGGGCGATTTGATAGTTGGTCGTGATCCCCTAATCTGCCATCTCTGCGGCTTCATCAATGAATGGATCAAGGGGGAAGAGGGGAATGGATCGGGTTGTCATGTTTCTAGGTGTCTATGGCCTGCTATTGACAATGTAGGAACAGGCTAGCAGCTGGGCTTGGATAAAGCCAGTTTAAGGTTAGTTATTGGGTTTATTACGGGGCACTGTGATATTAGATCGCTGACAAGGATCTGGAACAGATCCCCATCAGACTATTGCAGGGTATGGTGCGATGAGGAGGTGTTCGATAGTCATGAACACCTTGGCAAGGGCTTCTTTGAGGGTTTGAATTGTGTGTCGAAAGCCGATATCAAGGCTCTCCATAGATTCATTATTAGTTTGAGCTGGTTGCGAAATGCTAGGGCTTCAATAGTATAGTCGCGCTCTCTTGTCTATTTGTTGCTCTGTGTACTTCCTCTGCATCCTTATTCTCCATTTCTTACTTCCTCTCCTTTTTCCCTATCTCCCCTATTATCCTCTCCCTATTAGGTCGTTTGTACAATGGGTCAACTTGACTTCCGGGTACTGTACTTGTCTCAATTGGCAAGTACACGTCCTCTAACCTAAATCTAAACCTATCGCTTCTTTCCACAGAGATTTCGTACTTTGACGGTCATATTGTTGAAGCTACATCTGTGAATTTGTTGTCAACATAAACAAAATTGTTGAATTTGGCAAGATGTCAATCCACTTGAGATCGAAGTGCGTCCAATTAATCCCAAAAATGGAACTCTTTGTTGTGGATTTTAGGCTCGCTTCATCATCAGTCCATATTTGTCCTAGAACGACGTTGACCAGACCAACAATGTCGTCGACGAATACTATAAGCCTATGATTACCACCATGAGAACCAACGACATGTGGTTTCAACAAAACGGCTTCACATTACCACACAGTTCATGCCATACGAACTGTCCACCAAGATCGTGCGATTTGTCGTCATTAGACTTTTTCTTGTTATTGGGTGTTCTTAAGTTGCAAATGAATAAAAATAAGCTACAAACCACAGCGGCCTTCAGAGCTAACATAACACCATACCATCGATCGAATTCAGCCTGATTTATGCACCAGAGCCATGGAAAATTTAACATTTCAAATGCGCTTCATCCAGAAAAGATATGCCGAACATTTGAACAATATCCGCTGCCACATAAAATGGCATCAAGAGGTCTTGCAAACGAATAACAAATGTCATTGATATCTGACACACCCATTGTTTTATTTAAATTTAAAGATAGAAAGCGCTTAATGAAAGGCTTGATACCGGGTTATCCATTTCGTGATTTCAAAAGTAAACGTAAACGTAAAACACATATAAAATATTTTTTTCATGAAATTTCTTTTTTATTGTAAAGTTTGAACGTTGACATTATGTGTGAAATACGACATCATTTAAAAGACCTCCATGCGAAGTGTTGCAAGCATCGATTCTTTTGAGGTAATTTTCGACCACTTTTTGACACATATTGGGCGGTATCTCAGCCATAACTTGACGAATGTTGGTTTTTAAGTGCTCAAGAGTTGAAGGTTTATCTGCATAAACACGGTCTTTCACGTAGCCCCACAAAAAAAGTCAAATGGTGTCAAATCGCATGATCTTGGTGGGCAGTTGACATCGCCACGACGAGAAATTACGCGGCCAGGAAATGTCTGCTCGAGTTGTGTGGCATGTGGCACCGTCTTGTTGAAACCACATATTCTCCAAGTCGTATTCTTCAATAGCAGGCAAAAAAAAAGTCGGTTATCATATGACCATAACGCTCCGAATTGACGGTGACAGTCGTTCCATCATCGTTTTCGAAGAAGTAAGGTCCAATCACACCTTCGGACCAAAGAGCGCACCAAACAGTGACTTTTTCTGGATGTAATGGCCTCTCTTCAATTACTTGAGGATTCTCAGGACACCAAATACGACAATTTTGTTTATTAACATACCCACCGAGTGTGAAATGTGCTTTATCGCTGAAGAAAATTTTGTTCGAAAAATTGCCGTCCACCGCCTGTTGTTCAAGCACCCATTCCACGTATCTACGACGTTGTGAATGGTCAGCTGGCTTCAGTTGTTGCGTGAGCTGGACTTTATATGGATGTAGGTGTAGATCTAAATGCAAAATACGCCAGAATGTGCCGTAAGACAGTCCTAATTCCTGAGAACGACAAGGAATCGACACATTCGGGTCTTCGGCAACACTTTCACTTACAATAGCGATATTTTCAGCGGAACGAGCGAAAAGATGATGCACAGGCCTTTCAATATTTGTAACCACGCCATTCTCTTCAAATTTCTTCACAATTTTGCCAATTGCTTGCGTAGTTGGACGATTATGTAAACCATAATCTCCTCTTAAAGCACGACGATACGTGGCTGTGGCAGAATCACCATTTTTGTAGTAGGTTTTGATAATTTTTATGCGTTCTGTGATAGTTAAGCGATCCATTTTCGTCAATGTTAGACTTTCAACTGAAAAGAAAAAAATTGGTTTCACAACTTAGTTCGACAGATGTCGAATTCCAAGTCCCATACTTTTGAAAACACGAAATGGATAGCCCTTTAGTTATAAAAGCATTGAAAATTACTTAGATATTATTGTATGCTAGTTGTGTCAAAAAAATTGTTCGCGTCTGTTTTAAATCCATGGGCTTTATTTATTTATTTCGTATATTTTTATATATTTTTTTGCACTCATCACATCAACGCTTTTTATTTAACTAGATTTTCCAGAGATTCCCCTCAAATTAATTGTGATGTGTGTGTCATCAACAAAAATTCGTGAAATATTTTCCCGCATTCTTTAGACTTGATAAAGTTATTTTTAATTCATCCATCCATTGTGTTTTTATTTTATTTTTAATTTACTTTTATTTACGACAATTTATTTTTAAACTACAATGCCATTTTAGTATGTATGTGCTTACGTTTTTATATTTTATTCATGTTTTTTTGTTTTTTTATTTTTTCTTTTTTTTTAGATTTTAATTTCAACAAAATTTTATTTGATTAAATTCAAAACATGTTACGTCAAAAACTATATAGTATAGGAACAAGATGTACTGCATGGGGGCGTGTTTATAGCTGTGGCACTCATGTGACCAACGGGTAAGTCTACTAATGAATCACTTGAATAGTCTGTAAAATAATAGATTTGCTACAATATGTCTAAGAAAAAAAAAAGAAAAAAATAAATGAAAAATATAAACAATTCGCTGAGAGGCACATGCATAAATTCTAAAATAAAAAATAAAAATTCAACGAAAGGGAAATATTTTCATACGTTTACGTGATAATAATCATGGACTTTATAATCGAATAGTATTACGGTAGTAGTACTGTGGTCCAACGTAATATTGTTTGAAAAACTATTTTGACATTAAGCCGCGTACCATGTTAAAATATGTATATGCGGCATTTAGTAAAGCCTGAAATGATTCCAGAGTCATGGGATACATGCCGCCAGCAGAGATCTGCTTATGGATATGAGAAAATTATTGTTAAAAAAAATTTAAAAAAAAAAAAAATCAATTGATACTGAATATCACGTACCTTTAATTCAGATTGACAGCGTACTAATAAAATCAATACACATTTGCGCACTTCCAGGCTTGAATTCGTCCAATCAATGGCGTAGACAGCATTTGCTATATTTAAACTCTTCAATAATATAAAAGAAAATTAATTTAATTAATTTAATTTTAATATTATTTTTAATTCATTTTAAAATGAAAGTGTGAAAATGTTAACAATCAAAAACTGTTTCTTCGAATGCAGTTTCAATTATTAAAGTCTTTCGTGTTAAGTACGCACCTCTGTTGAGAATTCATTAGCATGCCAGTATGAGATAAATAGAGCGTACAGTATACAAAATATATATAAAACCGTCGTTATCTGAGACATAATATTGTCTGCCTAATAAAGGAGAGATTTTTGTTAATTATTAAAATGTATTGTTTTAATGATGTACAGTATATACATACATATGTATGTATGAATGTACGTATGTTTTAATATTTACCAGTAAAATAAACACCAAAAGAACGCATAGCATTAATGTGAAGAGCAATAGCTCAGCCAAACAGACAAATGATACCAAACTTTCTAAAGTTTTACTGAATCTGAAAATTAGAAATGAAACTCAGTGGTTAATTGGTTAATGTTCGTTAAGCTTATAAAATTTTTTATCAGCTCAAAAAATAGTAGACTTAGAGCCAAGGCACATCCAATAGGTAAACTTATGTCAACAGCTGACGCGTTTTTAAATGTCAAAATTTTGTTGTTTTTTTGTTTGTTTTGTTTCGATAATCATTTTCGCATTTATAAACCCTCATATGTACCGGATGTATCCTTAACGATACGCACTCTAGAAATTCTTCAGGATTACTATTTCAAATAACACTAAATCCATATATCTTTTAAACTACAACCTAGATTTACTATACACTAGAGCCCCGACTTGCGTCGTTAATGGGGACCGGAGAATTACGACGCAAATCGAAACGACGCAAATCGAATCAAATTTTTCTATACAAATGCATTGAAATTCATCAAAATGAAGCAAAAAAACTTAATATTTCGGATAAAACAGAATTATGAAAACATTTTTCATTATTTTATTAAGTTCAGTAAAGTTTTCTCTAATTATTATAAAGAAATAGCAAAAATATAAATTAACAAAAAAAACTTAACAAAAATCAATAAAATTCATTTATAAAAAAATAAATTTTAAAGAAGAAATTGTGCTTTGTTTAGTTTATGTGGTGCTTTCTTCAGATAATAAGTTCAAATCAACATTTGAAATTCAAATCATCCATTTGATTACGTGGTCTTACAGGTTTGTTAACAAAAAGTTTTGTTGAATTTTTAGAGATTTTTTTGCTGATATGTTTCCTTGTAACAACTAATGGCTTGGTCAGCAGATGCTGCTACGCCCTACGCTACGATTTTCGTCAGGATCGTTTTCAGAAAATATAACCAATGCATGGGAAATTAATTGCATGCATAGCTTTCGAAATATTGGAGATTGTTATTTTTTTTTTCCTCTATTGTATTATCAATTATCATAACATCATCTTCTAAAGCATGCTGAATATTAATGGATAATAAATTTTTATTATCAAGCTCCTCATCGTGAGACAGTAAAAGTTCATTAATGTCATCCTCTTCCATTCCTTCAAATTCGGCTAAATTTTATCGACGCAAGTTGAAATTGCAACAACGCAAGCTGAGTTTTGTCAATTTTTAAAAAGCGACGCAAATCGAAACGACGCATATCGGATCGACGCAAGTCGGGGCTCTAGTGTATTTATATTTATTTAAACGAGAGTAATGAATTACCCAAAAAAAGATTTCGGTCTCCCCAACTAAGTGCCAAAACTATGACCAATAACAAATAACGTTAGCATCTGCCATTTTTATCGATGGCCATATAAAAACATGTTCTTTACATAAAGTGGAAATGTTATCGACTGCATGGAATATTTTTATTTTAATTTATAGGTGCTCCACTATTGCGTAATTAAGCATGACATAAAAATCAAAAGAAATTTCAATATATAAAATGTATTTAGTTTTTTTAATTGCTTTTATTAATTTCCTATAGAGGTTTGAGGGTTAATTTTTTTGACATTACGCGTACGCTTTAACAAAAACAAAATGCCTGTTGTTTTTGCATTGTTGTACTTGTTGTACACTTAAGGTTACCTATTAGATGTGCCTTGCTTAGAGCCATTATTACAACTTCCCGTCAAACTTGTGTATAGTTAAAGGTACCTTTAGCTAAGGGGAACTGTAAAGTTACCTTTAACTTATTTTCGTCATTACAACATACAGATAAAATAAAGTTAATTTTTTCCAAGAATATGGCAGTGAGGAAGCAATGTCGATAACACTGCTCAATTAACCCTAGACGGTTACTCTTCTATGTATTTGTACATTAAGGTTACTGTTCGTCAAATCGACGAAGGTCATTTACTGTTTATCCTATAAATCTTTTATGTTTGACCAAATTTCGTTCTTTTTATAAACAATGTTGATTGATTACGAAAGCTTGTAGTGAGTTAACGTACCCGCGCCACCCATTTTTTAATCCGGGATGGTCATTTTTGTACAGTAAGGTTACTCTTCGTCGAATCGACGAACAAAAAAAAATGTTTTTTTGTTTACTGACTGCAAGCTTTTATTATCAAATAACGTTGTTGAAAAAAAAGCAAAATTTGGTCAACCATAAAAGAGTTATATGATAAAGTGTAAATGAGCTTCGTCGATTCGACGAAGAGTAACCGTCCAGGGTTAAACAATTTTTTTTAAACGCAGTGGCAACGACGGGCTTCGTTTTTTTTTTTTTTTTGTTATATATGCCCATTTTGTTTAAATTTGAAGTTGCCATACTGAAAATAATATACATATATATGGCAAGTTCAAAGATAAACTTAACTTTAAAAGTTAACGGTAGGATGATCCTCCCTTTATCTTAACGCTCACTTCTATTTATCTTCTTGTCTACTTATAATAATGAAAAACAATTTATTTGCCCGTTAAAATGCTCCCTTTAGTTAACGGCAAGTTTTAATAATGGCTCTTATACTTCTTTCTCAAAGCATTTAATTAATTACTCGTAATGCGATGAATCTAACTTTGAACATCAGCCAAGTGCAATTACAACAAACTTTTCTCTAGTAAAGGCGAAACGTGACAGCCAATCCCACGCAATTTTGTTTACGCCAAAAAACAGAGATTGGACCTGAGTACAGATCGGATACAAAACCACGATAGTAGCATTTACAAGAAGAAGAAAACTTCATAAATGGAAAAACATTGAACTCCTGGGAAAAATAATATCAGAGTAAGCAGAGGTAAAATATTTAGGAATAGCACTTAATGGTAAATTGACATGATGGGGTCATCTCAGGAAATGTTGAACAAAGGCTTGCAGAGAATTTGCAGCCTACAAATTATGCACTTAATGTATACTATGATGGGCAGATCAATAGCAACTGTCTGAACAGACAGAACGAACTTAAATCTGCTCAATAATAGGAGCAATGTGAACCTGTTCTCCAGGCAGTGAAGACAAAAGCTTTGAAGACTATGGTTCGATCGCCGTGGTCTGGTAGGTAGTGGGTTGGCTTATTAGACGAAAGACCCGACTTCAAATCCCAGGTCAGACATCATGTTTTCTTTTCTATCAAAAAATGTGTATTTTATTAACGCAAAATGCAATTTTGCGTTTGTTTCTTAAAAATGTTTCGCCCTCTAAAAGGGTGGTATGTTTTATTCTAAATAATTCGAACTAGCCAATGGTGGAGGGCATTGAATTGTATGCCCTGTATAAATCGAGAGTGCTGATAATGCCCTGTAAAGCAGATGACTTTTGTGTATTTATGGAGCTACCAGATGAAATTTAAAAAAAGTCGCCTGGTATTGTTATCCAATTTGAAGTTAATTTTTTCATTGTTTTGTGGAGTAATCTTAAGGAAATATTACATTATTAAAGCTACATGGTCAGCAGTATAAAAAATTGCATTCATTGTTAGAACAGTGTTAAAATATTTTTTTTTTTTTTTTGTTATAAAAAAAGCGTGCAAAAAATGAAGTCGAAAAATTAGCGATCTGGCGACACCTTTGAACATATTGGCATTTCCTCATTCATTTTCTTAATAAGTGGTAAACACGGGGCATACCCTTTTTTAATATTTATGTTATGTTCTTCTCAAATAAAAAATGACATTACAACAGGGTTGGTCAAAAATTTTTTTATGTACCTTGTAAGAGGGTGACATTTTCTTTGTAGAAAAGAAAACACCATAAGAGTAAAACTTGCCATGAAAAGCTTCTCAAAAATCTGTCGTTCGGAGTCGACTTTAAACTGTAGGTCCCGCCACTCATGTATAAAATTAACGCACACAACACGAGTGTTATGAGAAGTTAGGACGTTGTACAATGGGTCAATTCGACCTCCGGGTACTGTACTTGTCACAGTTGACAAGTACACGTCCTCTAACCTAAAATATGGTTCGATTAATGAGATATAACATGAAATTAATTAATGTTTGCGGGATCTAAGGTCAATCGATTGACTAGCAGCTCCCTCCTTAACTGTCCCTTGGACGAAATCAGTAGACTCTATGAATTTGACAAGTATTTCGCAACATGGAGTAATCTTTTAAAAGCGTTTTTTTTTCGTATACATATCAAGAACGGATCTTGAAACAGATGTAGGAGTTTTTAGACATAGAATGAAATATTATGAGCTCATGGGGAAGCAACGTGGGTATCTTCCAAGCAGGTATCTATGCCATCGAAAGATATGCTCAATTCAACTTGAAGAGGAGCTACCAAAGGCAGGACATAGCAATACTAATTGACAGGCCCCATGTGCGAACATTCAACTCTTACGAGGTCGGTGCGGAAACTGAATAAACTAGGTGGAGGAAACAAAGTTACCTTTAATTGGGTACTGTTAGTTTGTTAGCGAAATAGGGTTGGCGGAGGAGTACACTAGAAATTTTGAGAGAATGCAATAAATATTATAGTCGCAGTACTAAAATTCCTCTTCACGAGAACGAGAAAACAACGAGAATCGTTATCACCGCTTTTTCTATTGTCCAGATGTTAAATATTATTCGGAAATAATTTGTACAAAAAATTTGATGTTTGGAACAAACAAAAACTAAGGAAAAAATTTGATTTAAAAAAATTAAATTGCTGGCAGAATATACGTTACTTCCAAATGGTGGTAAGGCAGCGCAAACGATAATCCGTAAAGAAGTAATTTTGTGTTTCGGTCCTTCAATAACATTTGAGGAAATTTCGTTATTCCTTAGATGGTAAATGAAATTAAATATCAATGACACAGCAAATGTGTTGTAAAGGATATTCACTTTGCATGTCGAATAATATTAAGTCACACTTCCAAAGTTTAAAGATCATACCTATCGCAGACTGCTTCTAATATTTTGCGCAACTATGGTATGTGTGAGTCGATAAATATCAAAGGCTCATTAGTTAATGCGATACTTGCTGGTCTCAATATTCTGACTCAATATCCCTCTGAGTAGCACGTAAGCAGAACACAGTAATCTCCTTAACTAATTGGTCATTACAACCCTTCAGTCAGGATTATGGACTTAGTTTCTCACACCACTTATGTTGTGTGTATTAATTTTATACATGAGTGGCGGGGCCTACAGTTTAAAGTCGTCTTCCAACGACTGATTTTTGAGAAACTTTTCATGACAATTTTATTTGCACTCAGAGTTTTTGCCAGAAATCTGCTGAGAGGAAGTCACCAAAGAAATATTTTTTTTTTTTTATATTTTCGTTTTGATGTCTGACCTGGAGTTTGAACCGTGGCCTTACGTCTAATAAGCCAACACACTAGCAACTAGACTCCGGCCACTTTATCATCTCCTTAAATTCAACACCAAAATTAAATGCTGTTGTTTTGATGTAACTGATAGGCCTTGAACTTTACAGAGTGTCAACATCAATATGTTTGTGCGATAGTAACAGTTAAGCATTTAATAATTTTTAATAATAATTTAATACTATGTTCAGACATGAACTTATATTGAGTAAATCGCAATAAACGGCATTATTGATTTCAATATTTCATATAAAATGTCAATTAATTATTGCTTAATAAATTCATAAATTGTTATAATATTGATTAAAACTTAAAATACAGCACTGTCATAAGTACGTTCAGTGAGCAATTTACAATTTTCCGAACACTTTCTCTTGATATTTGACAACTCAAATATCAGCAACGACAAACAAAAAAAAAAACAATGAACAAAACAAAAACAATGTTGTTGAAACAACCAGCTGTTTTGTTTACCAGCTGTCAAATGAATATTGAATAAGCAGCTGAACTGCGTATATTGTTATGTCTAAACACTTAAAATATTGTAGGTCCCGCCACTTATGTATAAAATTAACACACACAACATAAAGTGGTGTGAGAAACTGCGGGCTTCTTGGGGACGATTGCCTGTAGACTGTCTAATGGTGAAGGTATAGCACTGGCCATTTTATAGTCACCTCGCAGCAACTCGTTTTTTTTTTTTTTTTTTTTTTTTTATTTATTTAATTTAATTCAATTAAAAATGAATACAAGATCGAATAATGCCTCAGCGCCAGTAGGCATTGGAGAGGCTAGTTGGCAACAATTAATTCAAATTAATAAATACATAGTAATCAAAGGATAGCTTAATAAAGTTAACAATAATAATAAAAAAAAAAAAAATAATATATATTTAGATATATATATAAATAAATAAATTATATTGAGAATAAAGTGAAAAATAAAGACATATAATCATTTACTTGAAAATAAAAAAATTTATAACAGAAGCTGTAGTTTATATCATATTTTCGATATTTGATTTCAAAAATTCTTTTAATAATCTTTTAAAATTCGAAAGTGTAGAACAGGATTTTATAAATTGCGGTAAGCTGTTAAACTTTTTACTGCCAGAGTACTCAATTCGTTGTTTAGTTGTCTCTGTACGGCAAAAGGCTACTCTCAATTGTAGACTATTTCGAGTATTATAGGGATTTTGACCTTGAGCAAAACGTATTGTATGGTGGCCTATATTGTGGATGCATTTGTATACATACAAAAGGATTTGTATCTTGTTAGTACCACATATTGGTAGAATTGATGAAATATGTTCAGTATACAAAGATCTTGTTGAATGTCTCATTGGCAGGTTTGCAACAGCCTTTAATGCTCTATTCTGTAGTCGTTGTAGAGAACGCTTTTTTTGTATGCATAAGTTGAAGCTAAGTAGTTAATGTGGCTTTGCAATAAACTTTGATAAATCAATAACTTTGTGGGCTGATCAAAATTGTATTTAAATTTATATAGTAATCCAATAGCAGGTGAAATTTTCGACTTAAGGTGTTTTATATGTTGATCCCACGCAAGATTAGATTGTAAATGTAGTCCCAAATATTTAATTGAGGATACTTCTTCGATTTCTTTGCCATCAATATGTACACTGAAGTTTGAGTTAAAACGCACATATGGTCTAAAACGAATCAATTTAGTTTTACCTGGATTAAGAAAAAGTTTATTTATTCGCATATATTCAACTATAAGAGCCGCATCACGCTCTATATATGGTTTAACTGCATCCTCATATTTATATGGATAGAAAATAGATATATCATCTGCGTACATATACATTTTACCAGTTAGCTCCAAATTTTTTATATCGTTCATGTATATAACAAAAAGCAAGGGACCCAAAACACTTCCCTGTGGTACCCCAAACTTAACTGGTCTTAAACTGCTTTTCTGATTATGGACTTGAACGAACTGCCTTCTACTTTTCAAATATGACTTAAATAATAAAAGTTCATTATAACGAAAGCCATAAAGTTTAAGTTTTTGAATCAAGATCTTATGATCGATCATATCAAAAGCTTTCGACAAGTCAAAGAAAATTCCGACAACCGCACTGCTACCCTCATCAATCATTTTGCAAATGCAATTCTGGACATTAATAACTGCTTCCTCAGTACCACATCCTTTTCGAAAGCCATATTGACAGTCATTAAGCAAGTTATTTTCTTCAAAATATGTTGATAATTGGTTATGTATAATTTTTTCAAGAAGGTTATTGACTACTGGCAAAACTGATATTGGACGAAACTGATCAATTAAAGTAGAGTGTTTTCCTTTGGGTATCGGTATCACTTTATGTATTTTTAGGGTGTCCGGATATATTTTGGAATTTATAATATTATTAAAAATTTTAACCAAATGAGATACAAGATAACTACCACAATTTTTAAAAACTTTAGGTGATATGTTGTCATGTCCACAGCTTTTGTTGGTCGAAAGACTTAATATTAAATTTTCGACTTCTTCAGGGGTTGTAAAATTCAAGACAAACAAACTAGTACGAGGACGTAAGGTTCTCAGAGAATTAAAGTTATCCGCAGGATTTTCATTAATAGATTGCTTCAAATTTTGTACAGATGTTAAAAAATATTCATTCATAGTTTCAGCCTTAATAGCATCATCTACAATAGCATTACTATGACAATCTCTAATATGTAGTTCCTTTGCTGAATTCCTGCCCAAGGTATCATTAATGAACTTCCAAGTTTTCCTAGGATCATTTTGTAGATTTATCAAATTACTAGCATAGTAGTTGTTTAATGAATTTTTATATGATCTTTTAACTATTTTCCTTATTCTTTTAAGTTGATTTTTAATACATTCGTTCTCGGCATATTTTTGAACTGTTTCCAATTTTTTCTTGTTTTCTGCAACGCCTTTAATAATATCATCGAATTGTTTGGACATAAAATTCATTGCTTCATTGAGCTGATCCAATTTCTTTAATTCCGTTTTAATCTCATTTAACTCTACAACAACAGAATTACTGCTGTTGTTGTTGCTACAATTATGGCAAACAAATTCCTCCCCTTCATTATCCAAAAGACGATTAAACTGGCGCTTGTCCAAATTAGTGCAAAGTGCATGAAAAGTTTTTTTGCACTTGTCACAGTCTATGCTTAGATCACTGCTTTCCATATCCAATTTGCACAGGATACAGACCAACTTTTTGTTAGCTAGACTTCTCCTGCTTCTTGTATACATACTTTAATATTTCCACTAATTCAACTCTTTGTAATATAAGAAATTCTTCAGTTTACAAATTTCACTTCACTTTTATAGGTGTATTCAACTTTGTGATCAATAGTGTAATTATTGCAACCAACTGTTCTTTTTCGTTTTATTACTATTATTTCCTTTTTTATCAATTTAAATTTTAATTTTGATATTAATATTAAAATTTTTATAGAGCTTAATTAAATATGTCTTCTTCGCTACCAATGTTGCCAACTTTTTTTCCTTGCAGTTCGCATCTTCCCCCTTTCCACCTTTCCTAAAAACCTGCACAATGCACTGCATGAGTAGGGGCCATCCCCTGAGTGTTGGTTTCATAAAAAAAAAAATCAATAAACCGAATGTTCACTCAATAAAAGTGCATGTCTGAACATAGTATAATCGACAAGTTGTATAACAAGCTACAACTAGAAAGTTTTTTTTACACCATTTGAATACACATACGAGTACACACAACTTAAATGTATAACAACGAGTGGTATTTCTTTTACGTCAGAAGTCACAGTTCACAGTCACTATTATAAGCGATCAGAATTTTGTAAAATTATTCAAATAAAATTTTACTGTTATTTCGTGAATCGATTGTTTTTTTTTAACTTAATTTAATGCTCACCTTATAATCCTTTTATGAAACTTAATTAACTCCTTCAATCTTTTCAATTGTTCCGTTTCATTCATGCGTGGTAAATTTTCAAACTTTCTACGTAAGACTTGGAGAATGTTTATGCCAAATATGAGCCAAGATATAAAGAGATTCGTAAAGGGTATGTAGGAGCAGACAATAAAAGGCATCACAACTGTGCCTTGCAAAATGTAGACAATTTCATACAAGGGACTTTTAAAAACATCCAAACCCAAAATATAAACTGCATAGGGATGGGCTAAATTAAAAAAATTAAATCAAAAATCTATTTCGACTTTCTTTGCTCAATAATGTTTAGAATTGTAAAACTTACAGCGTTTACCCATTAAAAGCGGTAAAAAAACTGTTACCACTCCACCGAAACTGCCAAAAATAAAACTAAAGTATGAAATGGCTTTAGTACGTTGCGGTAACTTCTTTAGTACGGACCAGGCCACAATATCATTACCCGACTATAAAATGATTTCAATTTAGTTTACATAGCGACTCATTGCAACACTTACCTCAATTTCTGCATACCACTCTTCGATTTCTTGCATGAATATTTGGAACTTGTCTTGATTTTTCATTACAACCAAAATGCGAACCAATGAATTGGTTATAATGGCAGTCATAAAAAGGCTCATTATAAGTACACTCATGTCATTCCAAATGAAATACAAACCCGTCACTTCGAAAAGGATCGTGAATATTATCACAATGATTACGGGAGCCGTGCGCCTATAATTCTTATACTCTATAAAACCCAAATATCTCCAAACTCTAGCATTGAAACTGAACAGAGGCAAATTATAATACATTTCGCTTAAGAAAATTATTTATTTTCTCTTTGTCGCAAACGTAATGAAATGAAACTGACTAATAATAAATAGTGTTAATGGGTTAATGGGTTTTATACTCTGCAGAAATGCAGCGATTTGTATCATTTATCGTTCATTAAGTGATTAAAGGAAATTATTAGATAATTTCATTCAAATTATAATACAAATATTAAATTCAATAAATTACACTATGCGACAAAATAAAAAATATTAAATACACCCGGCTAATCTCATAGTGTAGTTTGTGAGTTTTGTTAAGTAGATCTCAAAAATATTTTTTTTATATTTCTCGAACCCTCCAAACTTTTTTTATTTGACAAAAACTGTTTTTTTTTTTTTTGACTTTACGCACAAATTTCTGAATTACTCAAACATTCCTGACCCGATTTCCAAAATGTAAATCTTATTGGAAATATTTTCAAATTATGTATTTAGGAAAATAATACAAACTCCCTCTTATTCGTTCACTAATTATTCAGTTAATACAGGTAGTCCCCGACTTTACGACTATTCGCACTTACGACCATTTTTTTTCCAATTTTTTTCATAGAAAATACTTAAAGAAGACAAATATGTAATTGCGGGGAATTCCTAAAATATAAATTTTATGTATACATACATATACAGTGTTGGAAAAAATAATAGAAACGATTACTAGTTTATCATTAAAATATTGTATACTTTTTCGTAATAAACTTTTATTGTTGGAAATCGCTGTTAAACTCTTGCTAATGTAAATGACAATGGGGATACTTTTAAGTTTATGTATATACCTTTTTTTATTTACTTAAAGATAAATAAAAATTTAAGGAAATAATAAAAATTTGATGCGTTTCTATTATTTTTTCCAACACTGTAAGTAAATATAAATATAAATTTTGGATAGTTTCATTTCTCCTGACCCTCAAAGTTAGTAAAACAGTATGTAATTTTTTTCTTAAATTTTTTTTTTATATGAAATTCGACTCACGAATTAATCGACTTACGACCGATGACCAGGAACCTATCGCGGTCGTAAGTCGGGGAATACCTGTATTGGAAAATTTTCAATTTATTCTTCTCAAAAATTTTGCATACGATTAAATTATGGTTTCATGAGCATGGGTACATAGCTGCCAGTTTTGACGATCTTGTGCTCCAAAAATATCATATTGACGATGTGACGATTTATGGCCTTATTTTCAGAATGTTATCATTTTTTTCATACTTTTTAAGTAAAGTTTGCTACTATGAGTGGACAAACTTGAAATAATATGAAAAAATCTCATATCATATTAAGTCGAATCTTCTATATAAATAAAAATCAATTGTCGTTCGTTGGTAATTGCATCAGTTGAGAACGGCTAGACCGATTTAGAAAATTTTTTTACTGAAATGTTCGTCATAGTCCAACTTAGGTTTTTACGGAAAGAAAAATTGACCACGCCCACTTTTACGCTCACTTTTTTCGATTTATCTAAAATCGGAAAACGACTGCACCGATATGGCTAATCTTTTATTTAAATGGTCGTAGTAATCTAATTTAAGTTTTTACATACATACATAATTGGTCATTGCAACCCTTCAGCCAGGATTATTGACCTAGTTTCTCACACCACTTATGTTGTGTGTGTTAATTTTATACATAAGTGGCGGGACCTACAGTTTAAAGTCGACTCCGAACGACAGATTTTTTTTGAGAAACTTTTCATGGCAATTTTATTTACTCTCAGAGTTTTTGCCAGAAATCTGCTGAGAGGTAATCGCCGTAGAAATACTTTTTGTATTTTGTTTTGATGCCTGGCCTGGGGCTCGAACCCTGGCTTTACGTCTAATAAGCCAACACACTACCTACTAGACTACTTCGACTACAATCGTTCGTTGGTAATTGCATCAGTTGAGAACGGCTAGACCGATTTGGACAATTTTTTTACTGAAATGTTCGTCATAGTCCAACTTAAGTTTTTACTGAAAGAAAAATTTACCACGCCCACTTTTACGCCCACTTTTTTCGATTTATCTAAAATCGGAAAACGGCTGCACCGATATGGCTAAATTTTTTAAAACATGTTCGTAGTAATCAAATTTAAAGTTTTACTGAAATGTTCGTCATAGTCCAACTTAAGTTTTTACTGAAAGAATAATTGACCACGCCCACTTTTACGCCCACTTTTTTTCGATTTATCTAAAATCTTGGAACGTTTGGACGGATTTGTTTTATTTTTTTTAAAATGTTCTCAATAGTTTACAAAAGTTACTTACAGAAAGAAAAATTGTCCACGTCCACTGATACTCCCACTTATTCGCCCACTTTTATTAAATCGTCGGGTAATTTTATGTACATATAGATAAAATCCGTTAAAAAAACAAAAATAAGCTGCTCATATTTTAGAATAGCCAATGGAAACATAAACCAACCACGTCTTTGTAATGGCACCCGACTTGCGGTAAAAAACCTGATGAATAACGTCATCGAAGCAACAATACTTAAAGGAAAGTACAAAGGAGAAGACGTTTTGATACCGCGGATCCCAATGGCTCTGACCGACATGCCATTCGATTTTAAACGATTGCAGTTTCCAGTACGGCTTGCATTCGCTATGACAATTAATAAATCTCAAGGGCAGTCATTGCGTGTTTGCGGCATTAACCTTGAAAATCCATGCTTCTCGCATGGTCAATTGTATGTCGCCTGTTCCCGTGTGTGAACACCATCAGCATTATTTATTTACGCGCCAGGCAACAAAACTAAAAATGTCGTGTATCATAAAGCATTGCAATGAAGGAAACTACGATATCACTGCAAAGCAACAGAAAAAAGTATTTCTTTATTTTAATTGGTTCCTGAACATCGATCTTTCAATCAAAATGTAAATATAACACCATATTGTACATATTTTCAAATCAAATGTAATTTAAACACACCTCAAATCTACATAAATAAAAATTATCATTTAAAAGTACGTGGTTTTTCTCTTTTTCACTATTTTTACACAATTCAAACAGCTTCTCACAAATTCACAAATCGAACACAAACATTTTTTCTAATTTGGACAGGACAACGTCTGTCGGGTCAGCTAGTAATAGATATATGTATGTATACCGTTTTAAAGGTCCCTCACCTTTCCAACACGATTTAAATTTTGGAAATCGGGTCAGAAATGTTTGAGTAATCCAGAAATTTGTACGTAAAGTAAAAAAAAAACAGTTTTTGTCAAATAAAACAAGTTTGGAGGGTCCGAGAAATATAAAAAAGCTATTTTTGAGATCTACTCAACTAACTGAACAACGTGAACTATGTAGTTAGGTTAGGTTAGGTTAATGTGGTAGCTTTATGCCAAAAGCTCACTTGAGCACGCATAGCGGCCCGTTGTGGTACCACAGGCGAACGCAGTCCCTGTACTGACCAAGTTCCTCCGAGCCAATGAGGGGGAAATCGGTCAGCGCAAGGGCTGCACATTTAAAGCACGACTACCCCACGCTGGAAAACCAGCCAGAAAGTTTTATAAACGAGGCAATGTCCTTGACGTCAATGGACGATAGCTCCGTCAAGCTAACAAGGGTTGGAGAGCCAAATAACCTATATCTGCATCTCCCAAGAGATGGGCATTGACATAGAAAGTGGACAACAGTCTCCTCTTCCTCAGCGGAACTACATCCACGGCAGAAATCGTTAAATGGGAGTCGCATTCTTTCTGAAAAACTATGTAGTTACTCGGGTGTATTTTCACTGTCGCACAGTGTTATTATTATAAAAATATTCTATAAATTTTTAATATTTTCCACTTTCAATTGATATTTGAATTAAAAATTCTTTAAATAATATGAATATGATGAATCGATGCAAGACAGTTTAAAAAATAAACATTTCAGGAATTTCTCCACTTGATACTTCAAAACATTTACTTTTCATGTTGTCGTTGTTCTCCTCTTCCTCCTCCCAAAAAGAAAGACTTTGTGTCACTCGAAAAATATGAAAGAATTTTAATTTTAGGTTCACCAACCTTGATTATTTTTGAAAACAAAATTTTTAAAATTCCAATTTAAGAAATCATATCTCAATACCTCGAATGCAATGAAACATGAAAACAGCGTAACATGAAAACACTCTTGAAAATGCATTCAAAAAAGTGTTTGCATAAGCGGATATTCGCATCTAAGTATTGTATGTACTTTAGTCCAGATCGTTCATTGTCTTTTGTGCTCAATGAAACACATCCAGATTAAAGCACTTTTCGTTGAATATCTTAATCTTAATAAGATAATAAATACGCATGTTTTTGTTTTGGCATACACATGTTTATTCTCTATTGAAGCTATGCTGATGAATATTTTAATCAGCATGTCACCTGTTATTTTGTGTGACAGGAAAACGTGACAACGTTTCCATTTAGCACGTCTATGCCATTAAATGTGTTAAAATTCAACCATTAACCCTTAAGCGTATTAGTCTAGTGCTGAGTCGAGAATTGTCTTAATTCCGAAATTAATTCCGAAGAGCTGTGAGAATTGGATTTTCATGACATAAATTAATTCTTTTTTTGTATTCACTTTGACAATAAGTTTTCTATATTGTTGTTATTATTCTAATCATCGAGTCAAACAACTAAATTTTTGCCATTAAACATAATGGAAATAAGAGATCACCATCAGGTTAACACAAATTCTATCAGATACAATACAATAAATAATAATTTATCGAATAACTTATAAAATATTTTCAAATTATGTATTTAGGAAAATAATATAAACTCCCTCTCCTTCGTTCACTAATTATTCAGTTAATACAGGTAGTCCCCGACTTACGATCGTTCGACTTACGACCATTTTTTTTCCAAATTTTTTCATAGAAAATACTTAAAGAAGACAAATATGTAATTGCGGGGAATTTCTAAAATATAAATTTTATGTATATAAGTAAATACATACATACATAATTGGTCATTACAACCCTTCAGTAAGGATTATTGACCTAGTTTCTCACACCACCTATGTTGTGTGTGTTAATTTTATACATAAGTGGCGGGACCTACAGTTTAAAGTCGACTCCGAACGACAGATTTTTTGAGAAACTTTTTCATGGCAAGTTTATTTACTCTCAGAGTTTTTACCAGAAATCTGCTGAGAGGAAATCGTCGAATAAATACTTTTTGTATTTTGTTTTGATGTCTGGCCTGGGGCTCGAACCCCTGGGCTCTAATAAGCCAACACACTACCTACTAGACTACGGCGACTTCTATAAGTAAATATAAATATAAATTTTGGGTAGTTTCATTTCTCCTGACCCTCAAAGTTAGTAAAACAGTATGTAATTTTTTTCTTAAATTTTTTTTATATGAAATTCTACTCACGAATTAATCGACTTACGACCGATGACCAGGAACATTTTGGAAAATTATTGGAAAATTTATTGGAAAATTTTCAATTTATTCTTCTCAAAAATTTTGCATACGATTAAATTATGGTTTCATGAGCATGGGTACATAGCTGCCAGATTTGGCGATTTATCGTCATTTTGACGATCTTGTGCTCCAAAAATATCATATTGACGATGTGACGATTTATGCCTTTATTTTGACGATTTTTAGAAATTAAAAATTTACATCATATTCTTTACTTCAGTACATTAAAAGCCACTTTAAGCTTTTATTTACTTTGCAGTTATTACTATTACAAATTTAAGTGATGATTTTTCAGTATCTTATGTCTTTTTCATCCCTTAAAAGCCAAAAAATTACAACCTCTGCACGAAGAGAGTTCCACATACGAATAGTCCGACTAAAGAACGAATTTTGTCTGGCCAATCGACCACATAAGTCTTTGCTCGCCGAGAAAGGCGAGTGTTACGTAGGAATATATGATTTTTGGGTATAAGTCCCTTATTTCGATGCAGCAAAATTCGTTATAATAGCGATAGAACAGTGAAACACAAGGATGCTCCAATGAATCAATGGAGTTAGATACCCTACCGTCATTAACGGGCAACTTCGTCCTCTCTTGTACGCGGTCGAGAGGTCTCAAAATAGAAGTTGAGGCATCGGCCTATACATGAGAGTTGTATTCCATTCTCTTTCGGATATAAGTGCTGTAAATAGTAAGAAGATCAGATGAAGTGAAGTATTTCTTGCATTCTCTTAAGAGGCTAAAGCACTGAAAAATGTGTCGGTTCTAGCGAACATCACACTGAATTTTCATGCCGATTTTGTGACGAATATTTTTACGATTTCAATAAACGTCTTTGACGATTTTTTTTTCTAATATTTGACGATTTGAAGCTTTATTTATCTGTTAGCTATGGCAGTGTGGTATATCACACTGTTGTTTTAAGGTATTGCCAATATTTATATTAATTATTTGCTCACTTAGTCAATTGGTCTTTACAACCCTTTAGTCAGGATTACAGCCTAACTTCTCATACCACCCGTGTTGTGTATGTTAATTCTATCCGTGAGTGGCGGAATCTACAATTTATGGCATTTTCATGGCATTTTTATTTACTCACAAAGATTTTACGAACAAACAACTGAAAGAAGATCGCAGAAAGAAATATTTTTTTATATTTCGTTTGAAATGTCTTGTGTTTGAAGCTTAAACCATTTGCTTTCGTGTAATAAACTACCACTCTATCTACTACATAGACTACGGTAGCGTTTAATTTATAAAGTTGTGTTAATATTTAAATTTCGAGTTTCTATTGTTGAAATTTCCTGTCAAAAAACATAGCACGATACTTTGTTGTTGTGGCATTACCGTACCTCTTTAAGAACCCACAACCTGCCTTTCAGGAAATACAACAACCTATTGCTGCCCTTCACACCAAATGCTCCAATACTGTTTACCGATGTACTCACTGCAACAAAAATAAGCTACAGGCTGAGTAGAATTTTTCGATTGAAACACGTTTCTCACACAACACTTATTTTAATAATAAAATTTGGGTACCCTGATAGTCTAGTGGGTAGCGTGCCTATAGTCGTAAAGATTGTGGAATCAATTCCCACCAGAGACTCTGGTCTCGGACACTACACCGAGCATATGGTCAAAGTTATTCAGCTTGTATATAATTAAATATAATTTGTAATTTAAATGCATTGTAATTAATAAATAAAATAAATAAATAAATAAAAATAATAATAAAATTCAATGATTTGTAAGCATTAATCTTTCGAAAATATTTTTTTTAGTCAGTGAAAATTTCCATCCAGCAAATTGAATTCACAATCAACATAAAAACCCAAAAGATTCCACGCGATATTAGATTAGATAAACCAATTGTTCCGCAGTAGACATCATTAGTTAGGCACTAATTTCATCACATTAAAGCATTGTTTTTTCTTATATTTTTGTCTTCTTGTTTGACAATGTATGCCGTAAGTACTGAATATCAATAGAAATTTGTATGACATAGGTATTGCATACATCAAAGCTATTTAATTAACGCTTAACGAATATTTATATTATTGTTATCAATTACACAGCCCTGCATGGGTTTTGCAAACAAGATGGTTCCAGAAACTGAAACCCCTAAAAATAGCGTTTTTGGCCATTTTTGAAGAATTATAGAGCTGAACACTGACGTGTTAGAACCTTCGCTATTATTCGCCAAATTGTTTGCATGCACCCTTAAAGTAGGGGGTGGGTTTATGTCAAGGGATGCAATAGAAAAAGAAACACATTACGGAGGTCCTTAAAAACTATTGGATCCGCCATTTTGAATTTTTTAAATGTGAATGAAGATCTGTAATCAGCGATCCCAAAAACCCCTGAGTAACAATTTTCAAGTAAATCTGATTAGTAAAAAAAAGTAAAATGCCTTCGGGAACACCTGGAACCATCTTGGTTGCACAAAAAAAATTCCCATTTGCAGGGCTGTTTTATCAGTATAGTCATTAATTTCCTACCGTTAAATTAACCGTAACAATTCAATACATATAATACATATAATAAGATGGAGAAAAGAAAATGAAATATATTTTATATTATTGTAGGGTATTCCTTTAGTCGATCTTGGTCAATTAGAATTTTTAATGCTGATTTTATTTCTGCTAAATGAGTATAGTTTGTTGAGGCAGGTCGAAACAAGCCAAAGAATAAAAAACACAATTTGTTTAAATAACAAAATAAAAGTAATTAAATAAATTTTTTTTATATTTTTGTTGTTTTTCTAATCAAAACAACAAACGTCAAGAAATCCCAAAATATTTTGTAATTGATTTTATTGCGTCAATATTTCTTAGTTGGAAGCAGATTTTTTTTTTTTTTTTTTAATCATATTAAAAACAAAAAAATTAACAATGAATATAAAATAAAAAATTAATAATTTAACAATAAATAACAAAAACAATAACAAAAACAATAGCAAAAAAGTCATGAGAATGTCGTCACAAGCTACACCAACACCGATCGACGGCTACTACGCGCAAACGTATCGTATCAAGTCATAACAAATCATTCTCCATTAGTGTGATCGCACAAATTGATTGGTTTCGCACATATTTGATTAATTTACGTGTACATATTTGAATTCTCCATGATTTCGCTACATTTGGTCAATTTGCTTGATGTATCCATGTGATGACGTTGTATATATTTAGTATGACGTTGTTTTAGTATATTTTTAAGATACAAATTCTTAGAATTAATCAAAAATTCTCATGCCAGTCAATTCAACACCTACTTTTAATGGAATTGATTGTCTTTAAATCGTATAATAATAGAGAATCTCAGGAAAATGCCATAATGATAGCAGGAGGCTTGCAGAGATATCCTGGGAATACAACCCAAAAATTATGCACTGAATGTCAGACCAATAGTGACATATGGGGCAACTGTCTAGTCATATTAGTCAGGGGAATCGGCTTGGAGGAGACATTACAGGGATTCCCCAAAAAGTTTGTGTGGAGTACAATAGATATGCTCGTGAAGACATGAATGAAGAAGTCATTGACGCTCAAATTATATTTTAAAACTAGCTGACCCGGCACGCGTTGCTGCGCCACCAACTAAAATAAATTTGAAGGAAAGACATTACACGAATGTCCAATTAATTTTGAATCATTTTATTGATTTTGTTTCCCGTTGTCCTTATGATTCAGATGAATGGGCTTGAGTAGTACGCATTCGATCAGTTTCTAATCTCACTTTTCGTTGTTCAAGTGGTTCAAGCGAACGGGTCTCAGCGGCATATATTAGAAGATTTGCCAGTCTCAATGCTCGTCTGATTCTGAGGCTCGTAATATTCTTTTCTTCCGTGCTTGAGGTGTAGAGCGACCAATTGCTTGTCATTCATTTTGAATAATTTTCAGTGACGCCATCCATTGGAAATTAATCGCACCAACCTCCGTCGACTCATACGCAACAACTTTGTTAAAGAATGCACAGTTTACGATTTAATTCATTTTGAGTAATTTTTTTGAGGCGCCACCTATCGGATATTGGTCATACCAAATTAGAAACCTTCTTCGGCTCATGAGCAACAACTTTGCTAAAGATCATAACATGATCAAATGCACAGTTTACGATTTAATTGATTTTAAGTAATTTTCAATGGTGCCACCAGTCGGAAATTGGTCATATTCACTTAGAAACCTTCTTTGGCTCATGCGCAATAACTTTGCTAAAGATCATGACATTATCAAATGCATAGTTTACGATTCTATAAGGTACATACAAACAAACAAATTGGATTTTGCCACGCACCTCCGCCCACAGACCGGAAATAAAAAATCAGACTTCACAGTGTTACCCGCCTGAATATTCTGAAGATTCCCTGAGAATTTTATCAAAATCGGCCCAGCCGTTTTGGAGTCGATACGTTACAAACAGAAGATAGAAGACAGATAGATATTAAAGATTTTTTTTCAGAAAATGTCAAATTTGTTTCTAAAGGGGACTGAAGCCCATCGTCCAAATATAGGAATTTTTTTATTCTTCTTCATCGATTTTTTTGAAATTCAATGAACCATTTTAACAAGAAAATAGACTACAAAAGTTCATTGTATAGTATCATACAGTCGGATATAGCAGGTTGTAACGTTCTAACCTGTATTATCTTGTTCTTGTTCTTTTTTTTTGTTTTTGTTTCTAGTTACTTTGCAAACGAATTTGTAATACCGTGCTATTGATTTAATTTCAATTCGTAATAGTTGCGGTTAAAATACTACACAACCGAATAGATTGTATATATTTTCTTCTAAAGACTGTCCTAGAAAAAATGTTTGATCATTTGAAACAATACTCCTCTTATATACATAAGTTGTTCGCAATTCGTGAACATTTCTTTTCATGCACATAGTTACTGCGGGTACACACTTTGACGGCAAGTGCTGCTGTGTGATAATTTTTCTAGTTGCTAATTGAATGCGTATGATTTGAATTTTACTCCAGATTCGTAGGCAAGTACAGTTGGTTTCAATGTAAGCCAACGTAAAGCTATTTAACGGAGCTTTTCATTTGAAATTCCAATTAGTAACAAGTTATGCAAAATTTCTATTGAAAATAACAGTATTTATTTGTTAGTGTACGGTATATGTGTACGGTTTGTGTGAGATATGAAAAGGGAAATTCTGAAAACCATTGTAAAAATAATAGAAAACGATTTATTTAACATAAAATACGAAAATAGAATACAACCTGACATTATAAGACAGTCTAAGGGCCATTATTACAACTTCCCGTTAAAGTTGGGTTTATTTAGTTAAAGGTAACTTTAGCTAAAGTGAAATTTAAGGTCACCTTTAATGTTAAAATAAAGTTAACTTTTTCAAAAATATGGCAGTGCCGGAGCAATGCAGTGGCAATGACGGTCTTAGTTTTTTAGGTTGTATATGCTCACTAGCTAAAACCCGGTGTGCTTAGCCACTCCTATCCATATGAAATATAAGTATTTAAAATACAGGTATCCCTCCTACAACACGGTATCCCACAACACGATTTCACTCTAACACGATTAAAAAATTTCCGAAAACCTCTTATAACACGGTACTTCTACAACACTATTTTTTTTTTTTTTTAAGAAAATTATAATATGTATTTATACCTTTAAGGGCCATTATTACAACTTGCCTTTAAACTTGGGTTTAGTTAAAGGTACCTTTAGCTAAAGGGAACTGTAAAGTTACCTTCAACTGATTTTCGTTATTACAACTTACAGATAAAATAAAATTAAAATATGGCAGTGCCGGAGCAAAGTCGATAAAACTGCTCAATTAAACAAGTTTTTTTTAACGCAGTGGCAACAGCGGACTTCGTTTTTTTGTTGTATATGCTCATTTTGTTTAAATTTGAAGTTGCCATATCGAAAATAGTATATGATATGGCAAGTTCAAACATAAAGTGACCTTTAAATGTTAAAGGTAGGATGATCTTCCCTTTAGCTTAACGATCACTTCTATCTTATTGGGTACTCATAATAATGGAAAACAATTTATCTACCCGTTAAAATCCTCCCTTTAGTTAACGGCAAGTTGTAATAATGGCCCTAAGACTTATTACATAAGAAGATCATTACAATGGATTTTAGACACAACTGATTCAAAATCTATTGATGTAAAGGAAGCTTGGAAGCAATTTTCAATTAAAGACTGCATCGATATCATATCCATATCGCTTAAAGAACTGAAAATTACAACATTAAATCGGTGTTGGAAAAAGATATGGCCAGCAGTAGTTGAGATAGAAAACGTGCATGTATCAGGAGAAAATGAAATTGGTGGCATATTAGAACTTGCTAGGTCGATCGGAGGAGTAGGGTTTGTGGATATGACTATTGAAGATGTGCAAAACTTATTAGTGGAACAAGAATTTGGGGAAGCAGATTTGGTAGAAATCACATCCGAACCCCAAGTGAATGAAATCAATTCTAGCTCTGATGAAGATAATGAATTTAATAATTTGACACTAAAAAAAATTACAGGAAGGATTGGGGACTTGGCCAAAAAATTGGAATTATTGTTCTTGGATGCAGACCCTTGCGCTGAAAGAAGCCGAAAATTCAAAAGGGAATTACAAAATTGCCTGTCACCATATCAAGAAATTTACAACAACCTTGAACGGACAAGGAAACAAAGCAAGATTACGGATTTTTTAAAGATATCAACAGGTGAACAAAATATAAATGCAAATTCAGAAAGTGAAAATGATATTATTCAGCCGAAAAAACGTTCCCATTTAATTGAATTGAACAGCGATGATGAAGAAAATTACTAAACTAAATTCATAATATACATTCATATATATTTATGCCGATTTTTGTTTGTTTTTTATGTATTTACGTGGATTTATATTTGTTTTTTTATATATTTAATTGGATTTTTATTTATTTTGTTATTTTTAATAGAAATAATGTTTCTTCTGTGGCATTAAAATATTTTTTGGGAACTTAACCCCTGTTTTTGTACCAGCTTCTAGTCTCCTATAGCACGGTTTCACATAACACGTCATATTATAGGAACCTATCGACCGTGTTGTAGGAGGGATACCTGTATATTGATATACATTTTTTCTTATGTATATTTTTATTATTTTTAGTCAATAACCTCAACGTAATAAAATAAGAAGAAGTCTGATATTTAAATATTTATTTTGTTACTGATATTTACAATGTTTCATAATAATTATTTCTTATTCTAGTTATATATATAGATAGATATATTCATATGGGAGGTGCCACGCCCCCTATTGCTAGTTAGTCCATTTTTGTCTAAAATATTCATATTGATACTAAAGTGGGTTGGACAAAATTTTAGGAGTCTAACTGTTATATATTCTTAGATATACTAATTTAATATTTTTTATATGGTAGGTGACACGCCCACTATAGCCAATTCAGCCATTTTGTTCATATATACATCAAAGTCGTCCATACAAAATTTGAGGATTCTAGCTGTTGCAGTTTATGAGATATGCGACATTAAATACTTATTGGTTATGTGGGCGTGGCACCTCGCCTACTTGAAATTTTAAAATAAAATGTAGCCTATAGTTCCTTCCAGACATACAGGAAGGTACTGCTAAAATTTCAAGAAAGTCGGTCCAGCCGTTTAGTAGTCTATAGACTTCAAACAAACAAACCCACAAACAAATAAACACACATTCATTTATATATACATATATATATAGATTTTGTTTATATTTGAAGTTGCCATATTAAAACTAAGTCGCCGTAGTCTAGTAGGTAGTGTATTGGCTTATTGGACTGAAGGCCCGAGTTCGAATCCCAGGTCAGACATCAATACGAAAATATGAAAATATTTCTTCGGCGACTTCCTCTCACCAGATTTCTGGCAAAAACTCTGAGAGTAAATAAAATTGCCATGAAAAAGCTTCTCAAAAAACTGGCATTCGGAGTCGACTTTAAACTGTAGGTCCCGCCACTCATGTATAAAATTAACGCAGACAACATAAGTGGTGTGAGAAGCTAGGTCGTAATCCTGACTGAAGAGTTGTAATGGCCAATTATGTATGTGTTTATGTATAAAGGATGTATTTCATTATTAAAAAGTCTAATTTTACATTTGCCAGACATTGCTACGATCAAATAAAATTAAATATTTTCAAATATGTATGTTTAAATGCGTTTCAAGCATTTATTATGACTACAGTGTATATTTCATATCTGTTTACTGAGTATAAAACTGCAAAAAGGAAAACGCAATTTTCTCTTTTTTTTTCGAAATTATCAAATGCGCTGCTAATAATTTGTAGGACAAGGTTTTTTGTTTCGTCATAATTGTCATTTGCTTCTTCTAAAGGAAGCACTATTATCAGTCTTTAACAAAAATTATAAAAAAAATAATTCCTTTCAAACTTATCAGAGGTAAGAGATGCATACATACATGTTTCAAGGTATGATTTTATTGATTTTGTGTTTTATTCTATTATTTATCAGGTGATTATTATACTTATACGCCTTATGTCAAAAATGAAATGCAGTTGTAGTAGTGTGACAGGCTGTCTGTCAGCTTAAGTCAAAGATAATTATGTATCTTTGCGGTTAGAATTTTAAAAATAATACAGAATTTCATCATACAATTTATGTTACACTGCAGACACCAGACACACCTCCCTCAACTAGAAATATGGGTCTTATCTCTCGGTTCGTAATCACAAAGTGCGAATTATTTTTTTTTTTTATCAATTGGAATGAATAATACGATATCTTATATGGAATAGGCGACAATGTAATACTATACGACATTATGAGCTGTACTCCATTGTTTACATTATCAGCTAAATTTAGTAACTGCCGTTTAAAAATACAGGCTAAACGCAGGTGATTCAATTAATTTTTTGCTGGTAAAAAATTTTCATTTACCCCCCCCCCCCTATTAACGTGCAATTAATGTTGGACAATTGGGTCCGGTTGTAAATTTCAAAAATTTCCCACATGAAATTTTCATTTGTGATTAATAAACTGAAATTAGAAATTCCATCAATCAAACAATTAAAAATTGTATTAAATTTATGAAAATTGTTTCATTTAGGTAAATAGACTAGTAGTATTTGAATCAAAATTCAATATATTCTATAATATATAGATAATAAAGATATAAATAAATAAGAAAAATAAAAAAAAGAAGTTTTAATAACTTTGTTTTCTTAAACAAATTATTTATTTATTTATTTATTTTATTTTTATTTATTTATTTATTATAATTTACATAGCACAACAAGATATGAATCTTATAAGTGATAGTGCTATGTTTGGAATCATTAAGATTTAAAAATTAATAGTGAAACAAAACATATTAAATAAAAAATACAAAATTAATATAATTAATATCATGTTAAAATATAAAATATAAAGAAAAAAAAAATATAATATAAAGAAATTTAAAAAAAATAATAATATTGTAGAAGTAAATAAAAAAGTTGAAAAAAATATTAAAAAAAAAATATCACTACATATTTATAAAAATCAATCTAAAAAACTAGGAATAAAAATATAACCGATATAAACCTATAAAACAAATCACAAATCATAAAAAAAAATTTTACTTATGAAAATAATTTAAATTACTCTGGATGTAGTTTGGTAGGGAATTCCAAAGACTAGTGGTGTGTATAAAAAACTGTCTCTGAGACAAAAGAGTCCTAAATCGTTGCTGAATAATGTTCCTACCCCGGTAGGATCTAGCAAATTTAATTCGACAAAATAAATATTCCGGCCGTTCCGTGTAAATTATTTTATGAAGTAAAATAAGGCATTTAATTTTCAAGAGATTATCAAATTTCACATTAAGAATCCGGCAAGCCAAATGAGAAATGTGATCACGACTCCCTTTACGAAAGACATATCTAGCTATGTTATTAAATGCCAAGTTAAGTCTACGGTTATCATCACAATCACAGTTAGCGAAGATTTCACATCCATACAAAAGTACCGGAATTAAGTACGTTCTAGCAAGTTGCATACGAATGACAAAAGGAGTCGAATCAATAACAGTCCACAAGTTCCTAAGCATACTATAAATTCTACCAACAACGACACCTATATGATTAGACCATGATAAACTGCCATTAAAGACAATACCCAGATTCTTCGCAGATTTGACAAAGTCAATCTTATTTCTCCTGATGCACAATTCAGGTATGACAAATGATCTAACGGTCCTCGAAAGTATAATACATTTAGACTTGGAGGGATTGATGCAAAGTCCATTGGCCGAGGCCCAGTTGTCAATCCTAACCAAATCACTATTGATGTAATCCAAACAAGAATCAATATCCTCCCTAGGAGTACTAGTATAAAGCTGCACATCATCAGCATACATATGAACATTACAGTGAAGCAAGACATCCGGTAGATCATTTATATACATACAAAACAGAAGAGGCCCAAGTATTGACCCCTGGGGAACACCTCTACTAATATGAAGAGGATCTGAGACATTACCATTAAGATGAACTTTTTGAGATCTATTAAGCAAATAAGAATAAATAAGATTACAGGCAGAATTTGAGAAATAAAACAGTTTCCGGAGCTTTTTCAATAGAACTTCGTGAGCGACTGTGTCAAAAGCCTTAGTGTGATCAAGCAGAACCAAAAACGCTACACTATTTACATCTAGTTTCGACCTAAGATCTTCAACAACATTTATTAGAGCAGTAGTACAACTTCTACCTTTCATAAATCCCGACTAACTAAGAGTAAAGTAATTGTGACTCTCCAGATAATTAGTGATCTGTCTGGCCATTATATTCTCCATTACCTTAGACAAAAACGGAAGGATAGCAATTGGAAAACGGAAGGATAGCAATTGGAAAACGGAAGGATAGCAATTGGAAACGGAAGGATAGCAATTGGAAACGGAAGGATAGCAATTATCATTAAAAAAAAAATGTACTGAGTGGGTGCTTAGGTTTTGGCCGATACTGTAGGTTTTCTTTACTTATGAGAGTAATTTTTTTGGATACATAAATAATCTTCTTTGCTGTATATAGAATAGAGACAATACCTTACAATGTTTACAAATATAAGCTATTAAGATCTCTGAATTTATTCCAGCTAGTGTTGATATACATATATAAATAATATAATTTGAGGATCAATATTTGTTGAATCCGCATTTAGTCCAAATTTTATTTTAATTTTTTTTTCTAAATTTTGTGCAGCTGTAATGATATATGTATTAAAAACTTAATTATATAATCAGATATAAAACCATTTCGTTAAAAAAAAGAAACGGCGCCATTGAATATATAAATTATTTGAAATGGAATTGCGTTTTACACTTTCCATTGTTTTCAAATAATTTGAAATTGAAAAGATCAAATACCTTTAAAAGCAAACTTTAACAGAATTTTCGAAAATAATGATTGAAAATAACGGTGTTTTTATGCATACAATTGAAGCTTCTTGACATTCATCAAAGAAGAAAAACAATAGGCCACTAACCCATTGTCCCCAATAAACACGGTGAAGGACTGTCTGAAGTCGCCAAGACACTGATCTGCATAAGGAAATGCGAATCAAATCAAATCGCATAGGAATAGTGGGTGAATAAATTTTGAGATTATTTGGGAGATTTTTACATACATAACTGTGTCAATACGCAGATATTTTCGAATTTCTAATTTCAAATTATTGCAAATAAAAAACAAACATTTACGAGTAGTTTTCAAAATGTGTACATAAATAAATACATACATACAAGCGCATAATTAAAAGAGGTCTTTGATCCAAATCACGTGACCATGAATTTTTCAATATGAATAGAATATAGAAGATAACACGGAATAATACAAATCAACTTGAATCGATTTCTACTATTCAAATAACTTCATATACATAGTATGAACAGCAGAGTTCAATTATTGCGAATATTATTATAGTACCATATGCTATAATTTCTGAAATTATTACAAGCCTTATGGCCATTATTACAACTTGCCGTTAACTAAAGGAAAGATTTTAACGGGCAGATAAATTGTTTTTCATTATTATGAGTACCCAATAAGATAGAAGTGATCGTTAAGCTAAAGGGAAGATCATCCTGCCTTTAACATTTAAAGGTCACTTTATGTTTGAACTTGCCATATCATATACTTTTTTTTTTGTAAAACCAGCACTCAGGGGATGGCCCCTACTCATGCAGTGCATTGTGCGGGTTTAAGAAAATAGGTTATAGGAAGGTGGAAAGAGGGAGTAGTGTCTGTGGACATTGGATTTAAATTTACCAATATCGTAACTGACGGGAAAAACTTTCGCAGGAAGATCATTCCACAAGCGAGCAGTGCGGGCAAAAAATGAATTTTCTCTGTAATGCATTGTGCGGTTCACTGGACAATCAACCACAAAAGGATGTGCTCGGCGAGAGGTACGAGTACCACGTAAAAATATGTGATTATCACTATTTTCGATATGGCAACTACAAATTTAAACAAAATGAGCATATAAGGAGTGCGCACAAAAAAAAAATGGGCCTACTTTTAAGCTTATAACTTTTATCATAATTGAAAAAAATGTTTACCGTTACATTGTTTTTGTTAGTCATCTGTTTCAAAATCCACGTGCTAAATGTCATTGCAATAGCAAAATTAGTTTTTTGAAAATGGGCACCCAAAAAGAATGTCGTAAAAAAATAATTGAAATTTTCCATGAAAAACCGCGCCGCTTACAAAAAACGATTGCTAGACCAAAAAAAGTTTCTAAGGTAATACATAAAACAATATAAGGAGTCTTTAAGTATTGAGAGAAAGCGTGGAAGTGGAAGAAAAAAAGGATTTGACGACCAAAACAAAGCAAGTAAAATAATACGTATTTTTCAAAAAACACCCTAACATGTCTGGAAGAAAAGTGGCTCAAAAAGTTGGATACTCTGAGACCTTTGTCAGAAAAAATTTTATACACAAAAGACTTCAAATATTATTTACTTTAATTGAAATATAAAACGAAAAAAATCCGCCGCTTAGTTTTATTTCTATAACGAAAAGTGTAAGTCCAGATTTTTTTGTGCGCACTCCTTACAACAAAAAAACGAAGACTGCTGTTGCCACTGCGTTAAAAAAAAAAAACTTGTTTAATTGAGCAGTTTTATCGACTTTGCTCTGGCACTGCCATATTTTTAACTTTATTTTATCTGTAAGTTATAATAACGAAAATCAGTTAAAGGTAACTTTACAGTTCCCTTTAGCTAAAGGTACCTTTAACTAAACCCAAGTTTAACGGCAAGTTGTAATAATGGCCCTTAATGAAATTGTATGAAATACGATAAGTTCGCTGTAATTAGAATTTACTGTATTATCATATAAATAAATATGCCGGATTGATTGACTGGCATTATCATTGTCACCATTAAATATAATATTAATATTGTAAAGTGTTACGAGCACTTTATCACAATCGTTTCATCTAAATTGTATGATGAAAATAATTTTTATAATTTGATTAGAATTACATGTTTAACACAATGTCTTCCGATAACACCAAATATAGTATGAATGTCCACATCAAAGAATATCATTTATGTATTTGTTGTCACTAAGTTCAATTAAGGCAATTTTATTCTGCACCTGGTGGTAAAATTGGTATTTTGGGTTATAAAATAAGACATTGGCACAGTGATGCAGAACATAAGAAGACAAGGACAATGAATTATTCACCAATATTCTCTTATTTTTTTATCGCTGAATATAATTATAATATTATGGACGTCGTAGTTAGTGTGTTGGCTTATTAGGCCTGAGGTCACAGTCCAAGCCCCAGGTCAGACGTCTCCAACAAAACGAAATGGGAAAAAATATTTATTCGGCGACTTCCTCTCAGCAAATTTCTTACAAAAACTCTTTCGGCCATTATTACAACTTGCCATTAACTAAAGGGAGTATTTTAACGGACAGATAAAGTGTTTTTTCATTATTATAAGTAGACAATATGGTAGAAGCGAGCGTTAAGCTAAAGGGAGGATCATCCTACCGGTAACTTTTAAAGTTAAGTTTGTGTATGAACTTGCCATACACATATTGTTACGCAGATCGAAACGACCTGATATCGTTTCACATAAAAATAATAAACAAAAGCTACCGGCCACACTAACACATATGTACATCGAACCATACATAAACCAACAATAACATCAGTATGAGTATGAGAGAGATGGATAACGCAAACGCAACATAAGCGAACGCAACAAGAGGCAATGTGTACACAATACACACTCACAAATGCATTGAACATCTTCCAAATAAGGCAACAACAACAAGCATGAGTGTAAAAGGGATGGACAAGTAAGCATACGCAACAACAAACAACGCAGTTGCCATAGAAATTGCGAGAATGCGAAACCGCGAACATTCTTCGTCAAGAACGTTCGATGTACTGTTCGTGTTGGACTATAAAAGGGCAAGATAAAGCAGACGAGTGAGTCAGTTGTAATTGAGTCAGTCTTGAGTGAAGTTGCGTGTGAACTAAATAGTCGTGTTTGAAGATATCGGTTGTGAGCAATAGTTGTGTGTGAATAATAGCAAGCAATTAATGTTGTATCGGTTAAGTGTGAACAGTGGCATAAAAGTGTGAATAATAAAGAGAGAGTTTAATTAAAATAAAACACATATTTGTTTTTACTTGGTTTGCAATCAACGAACTCATATTTAAACGTTTTTAAAAAAGTAAAAACGTAACAATATATATTATTTTCAATATGGCAACTTCAAATATGAACAAAATGAGCATTTACAACAAAAAAAACGAAGCACGTCGTTGTGTTTATAAAAAACTTGTTTAATTGAGCAGTATTATCGACATTGCTCCGGCACTGCCATATTTTTGACATTATTTTATCTGTAAGTTGTAATAACGAAAATAAGTTAACTTTACAGTTCCCTTTAGCTAAAGGCACCTTTAACTAAACCCAAGTTTAACGGCAAGTCGTAATAATGGCCCTAAGAGTTTTCGTCAGAAATTTGAAAATTGCCATGAAAAGTTTCTCAATAATCTGTCATTCGGAGACGACTTTAAAAACTGTACCTGCCACTCATGCCTAAAATTTAACACACACACACAATATGGGTGGTGTGAGAACCTTTGTCGTAATCCTGACTAAAGGGTTGTAATGACCAATTAAGTAAGTTCATATTCTGCCTGCCTACGTAATGTTCAAAAGACATTTCAAATAAAAAAACAAATAATTTATTTCAAAATTAATTAATTTAAAATTATGATTATGATATGATGTATTCTCCTACGCTAAGTTTATATTTTCCAATTGTGATCTTTACACAATATTCCCGATGCAATACTATGCTATAGTTTAAATAAAAAAACAAAATAAAATGCAAAGAAAGTATTTTTTTTTTTTTTTTGATTCATTATATTCAAGTAATAAATATTTCGATTTTTTTATTATTCTATGGAACAGTAGTTGAATTTATTGCATCTGGTAATATATCGTCCTCTTCCTTTCGATTTTCTTCATGTTCTAGTTTGGCTTTAAAAATGGCAGCGCTAACTATGCTTAAATGTTCGTCCCGGGCACGTTGAACTTCCTCAGTATTAATCTCCAATTGCGGCACGTAAATTT
Organism: Sarcophaga caerulescens; assembly: GCA_927399465.1. Classification (NCBI taxonomy): domain Eukaryota; kingdom Metazoa; phylum Arthropoda; class Insecta; order Diptera; family Sarcophagidae; genus Sarcophaga; species Sarcophaga caerulescens. The sequence goes on along the minus strand of OV656868.1, from coordinate 19,539,741 downwards.
GTGGAGCATTGAATATAAATTTTTCGATTTCATTCTTTGTGGTATTTTTTAATTTAGGTGGTGGACTGATTGATTGAAAGTGATCTACGATTATAGTCTGGGATTCAGTGGTTTCCGGCACTGCCTCAGTAACGGATTCAGTGGTTTGTTGGTCGAACTCCGTTTGATCTGCAATTACATCCATTTGTTGATTAACAATTGTAGTAAATTCGTACTTTTCGGCTTCAATATCACTTGGATTCATAGTTTCCGGGGTTTTCGTATTGCCATCAATTCGAGCTACAAACAAAACTTCTGGTATCTCTGTAACATCAGTTTCATTTTCAATTTTGTTCGTAATATCTGTCTTGGGTATTTCGGTGGTAGTACTAGTAACCAACGTTAATTCTTTTAAATCATCAATCATTTCGGTTTTATTTAAATGTCCATATTTAATGTCATGCTTATGTAAAGAACCATGTCTATGATCATGATTATCCTTTTCCGATGATATAACATGGCCTGGATTGCGGTGAAATGATTTCGGTATTGACTCAAATTTACTTTTTTCTTTTAATTTTGTGTTCTTATCCTCGAAGGCTTTCAATTGATCTTGCAATTTGTCTATATAAGAATTCACTTTATTATCCATTAAATACTGTAAATCACTGATACGCACATTCTGCCAAATTTTAAAATGTTCATCGCGAATCTGTTTGACCTCAGGTAAATGGGCGATTGTCGAATAATCGACAGTATGAGCTATTTTCTCTAATGGTATGAATTTTAATAGCATTTCTGCCGATGGCTCTTTGCCTTCAGCTTTTAAGGCATCAATTTCCAGTTTTAAGACCTGATACTGTTGCAAGGACCAGACACGAAAATGGGCCTCTTGGGCCTTTGTAAATTCGTTAAACTCTTGATTTTGAACAGCAGAAGCAGCATTGCCGTCATAATTACTCACACGTATAACATAAGCGGGTTCAGGAGAATTGTAGCTTACAATACGCCCATAGTTATCCGTATGTACGTACAGGACATAGCGCTGTAAAAATGGATTTCTTAAAGAATTTGTTGCCGTATTATAAAAAACTAATGAACTATAGGGCTGTACGATAGTACGCGTTTGAACACTACTTATTAACAAAACACTCAACAAAAATAATATTTTTTTAAATTTTTTACTGCAGAACGTTTCATTATAGTACTTCATTTCTTATGGTATCTGTCCGTAGAAGACCAGCAACGTACAACACATGCACAAGTGATCTGTGCTGTATTTATAGCCAGAGCGCTTGGCTAAAAGAATGAAAATCTAGAGATGACCACTAACAGGAATGCAGAATACACAATGTATTCTAAATAACCAGTCTAAGAATTTTCAATGTTGAAAAGTTGAAGTCGCTAAACAAGCCTACACTCCTTTATTCACCGTACAGTGGGATATTATTATCCAAAGTTGACAATTGTATTTAAATGTTTATCGTTTAAATGTAAAGATTGTCAATTGAAATATTGTAAAAGTAGACGTTTCCCCGATATTTTGTCACCTTTCATATCACGTTAGGTCTCGATGTGACAGTTTTCATATCAAATGATCGGCAGATCCGAAACTGTTTCTTGTTGGCTTTAGAGCCTCCTACATTTTAATTCCTGAATCCAGTTCCATTAGTTTCTATTGATTAAGACAAAAAAAAAATAAATTAATTGATGCGATTTTCGTTTGTTGTATGGTTAGGTTTTACAGAATGAATAAAAAGAAGGGAATAATTTTCATAAAGCGATTCCTATCTTTAAACTTAAAAAAAAAAACAAAAAGTGTCCTCAAATATCTAGTAGTTATTAGACTGAAGGCGACTTCCTTTCAGCAGATTTCTGGCAAAAACTCTGAGAGTAAATAAAAATTGCCATGAAAAGCTTCTCAAAAAACTGTCGTTCGGAGTCTACATTAAAACTGTAGGTCCCGCCACTCATGTATAAAATTAACGCACACAACATAAGTGGCGTGAGAAGCTAGGTCGTAATCCTGACTGAAGGGTTGTAATGCCCAATTATGTATGTATGCTTATGTGTATGAACAAACTTATAAACGACTTGTTAGGCATTTATTTATTAATCGTTGAAATAAAAAAATAGAAATCAAAAATAGTCAAATTTTTTGGAAAATATTTTTTTTTTTTTGCTTTTTGATTTAAAAAAGTCTTTATTTTCAATGAACTAAAAACAATTAAATAACAAAAAATCACTTAAAATTACTAAAACGTCAAAAAAAACATAGTTTATATTTCATAGTTTTCAGAGATCATTTCATTTGCCAAACTTCTTTGTGGTATTTGCAGTACTCATTGGTATTTGTAGTACTACGTGAAGTTTGGTGGTACTCATTGTACTCGACATGTTTTGTGCCGGTATTTTCGAGTAAGAAAGAAAGTTGAACATGTATTTGTATGAAGCGAACGCAATCAAATAACAACAAGAAGTTATTCGATAATTTTGTTGTTCTCAAAAAAAAGTACTTTTCTTCTTCGGATACTTCGGATAAGTGTGCGTGTATGCTAGATCTTATGTACTTTTTGAAGTCAAATACATTTGTGCAGACCTTTAATACATATATATTATTTTCAATATGGCAACTTCAATTATAAACAAAATGAGCATATACAACAAAAAAAAAACGAACCCCGTCGTTGCCACTACGTTTAAAAAAAAACTTGTTTAATTCGACATTGCTCCGGCACTGCCATATTTTTGAAAAAAGTTAATTTTATTATATCTGTAAGTTGTAATAACGAAAATAAGTTAAAGGTAACTTTACAGTTTCCTTTAGCTAACGGTGCCTTTAACTAAACCCAAGTTTAACGGCAAGTTGTAATAACGGCGCTTAAACTGTTCCACAATACGTCCTGAACCCATCTTCTGTATGCCATAGAATAGTCAATTTCTCTTCAAATAGTATACAGCAGTCAAATTATTAATTTCACCCTTATTAGCCACTCTCGTTCCGAAGCATTTTCGAAAATCATAGAGTTAACTGGTACTGTCTAGGACATGGTTAGGGAAGAAACACTAAGCCGTTCGATTTGTCAAGTCACTATGAGCGCTGATTAATATCGCGTTAGACTTGTTTTCTTCTAACTTAATCATGGCTTTGGCTCTTATTACCTACGCAATGGCCTTGAATCAAATAGAGTCAGCAAAGTCGTTAAAAGAGAGGATCTCATTGCCACGGTTATAACAATGCAAGCCTTTCTCTATAGTTTATCCAACTCTACCTTACCTTAGCGAGATCCATCGATGTTGATCAATAAAGAAAACATCGAATTGTTTCGATGTATCGATAAGTTATATCGATTGTTTTTATATCGTCTACCACAAGCTGTTCACATTTTTAATCGAAAATAATGAAGAACAATCGAATAAGGTAAAAAAAAAACTAGCCTTCTGTCTCAAACTTAACCTCTTCTAGGTGACACAGATGACAACTCGGCTACATGTAGAACAATTTTTTGTGTGAGAACGAAGAGTATCCTAACTCATAGAAGAATGAACTTTGAGTCTTAAGAATACATCTTCTATATATATAAAAGTGGATGTGTGTATGTATGTAACGTATGGACTCCAAAACGGCTGGGCCGATTTTGATAAAATTTTCAGGGAATCTTCAGAATATTCAGGCGGGTAACACTGTAAAGTCTGATTTTTTATTTCCGGTCTGTGGGCGGAGGTGCGTGGCAAAATCCAATTTGTTTGTTTGTATGTACCTTATAGAATCGTAAACTATGCATTTGATAATGTCATGATCTTTAGCAAAGTTGTTGCGCATGAGCCGAAGAAGGTTTCTAAGTGAATATGACCAATTTCCGACTGGTGGCACCATTGAAAATTACTCAAAATGAATTAAATCGTAAACTGTGCATTTGATCATGTTATGATCTTTAGCAAAGTTGTTGCGCATGAGCCGAAGAAGGTTTCTAAGTTGTTATTACCAATATCCGATAGGTGGCGCCACTGAAAATTACTTAAAATGAATTATACCGTAAACTGTGGATTTGATCATGTAATGATCTTTAGCAAAGTTGTTGCACATGAGCCGGGTAAGGTTTCTAAGTTGGTATGACTAATTTCCGGCAGGGGGCGCCACTGAAAATTACTTAAAATCAATTAAATCGTAAACTGTGCATTTGATCATGTTATGATCTTTAGCAAAGTTGTTGCGCATGAGCCGAAGAAGATTTCTAATTTGGTATGACCAATATTCGATAGGTGGCGCCTCTGAAAATTACTCAAAATGAATTAAATCGTAAACTGTGCATTCTTTAACAAAGTTGTTGCGTATGAGTCGACGGAGGTTGGTGCGATTAATTTCCAATGGATGGCGTCACTGAAAATTATTCAAAATGAATGACAAGCAATTGGTCGCTCTACACCTCAAGTACGGAAGAAAAGAGCATTACGAGCCTCAGAATCAGACGAGCATTGAGACTGGAAAATCTCCTAATATATGCCGCTGAGACCCGTTCGCTTGTACCACTTGAACTACGAAAAGTGAGATTAGAAACTGATCAAATGCGTACTACTCAAGTCCGTTCATCTGAATCATAAGGACAACGGGAAACAAAATCAATAAAATGATTCCAAAATTAATTGGACATTTGTGTAATGTTTTTCCTTCAAATTTATTTTAGTTGGTGGCGCAGCAACGCGGGCCGGGTCAGCTAGTATACAATAAACACCGCACCTAAAAAAGGATAAAAACGAACCGACAGGAATGAACGCAAAATTTATTTTGTTTTTGTAGTTTTTTCCAACTAATTTGCTCTCGTTTTACTCTTTATTATTATTTTTACGTTTGTATGTGTATGTGTGTTTTTTTTTTTTTTTTGTTTGTGATCCCTTAAATGGTAAATAATTAATTTTTCTTCTTGTTTTTTTTTAATTTAACGAAATAAAAATAAAAGAAACTTAATTTAAAAAAAAAAAATCAGTAAAACTTATGCTTTAAAGTTTATCCTTAAACATGAGCCATTGGCTGTCATCACATTTTTCATTTTCAGCGGGGATCAGCTCAGTTACAGTCTTTTAATTGTGGATTTTGCAGTCTAGCCAAACGTAATTGTTCCAAGGCTAATTCATGGGCACGAAAATGATCCTTTGTAGCCCGTTCCAGTGCAATTAAAACTTGTGCAGTATCAGCTGGTTGAGTACTGGCATTATCCTGATATTTATGTTTGACATAATGATCATCTTTAATGTGTTGGTGTTTGTTTCCTCCGCCAGAGTGCTGTGGAGACTGAACATATCGGACTGAAGGTTCATTAACAGATTGTTCATTAACATGAACACCGACCGATTGGTGATGATGAATTGCGCCTGGTACATTAACGGCACTGCTTTTCAGGAAAGGGCTGTGGGCAAAAGCTGAGATTTCTTGTTGATGATTAACGGACTGTTGCAAAGGTACGGTGTAAACTTGCTCATTAATAACTGGACTGACCCTTAAATATGGATTATGTCCATATTTTAAGGTTGATTGAATATTTTCATTTGAAGAGCTTGATTTGCCAGACGATTGCTCATTGGACACAATCGCTATTTGCTGTGGCTGTTGATATGCAGTGCTGTCTTGTATTATAATTTCTTGGTAACCTTCGCTTTTGAGTTTCTGCAATTCTTCTTGCTCTTGCTCTTGCTGCATACGTTGCAGTTCCAATAAACGTTCCATTTCTAAACGTTGTTCGTCTTCTATACGAATTCGTATAAGTTCAGCTTCCATATTTCGTTTCTCTTCGGCTAATCGTTCATCTTCCCGTATGCGCTCCATTTTTAACAGTTGCTGCTGTTGCAAACGTTCTGTTTCACTTAAGCGTTCCATTTCTAATAAACGTTCTTTTTCTTCAGCGGAGTATTCGCCTAATTGCTGAGTTACAATTGTTTCGGGAGACATACGTTCGTCTTTTAAAGATTTTTCTTGTTCAACTTGGTTCTTAATGGCATTGTAAATAAGCAAATGTTCTTCACGAGCCCGTTTTACTTCGGGTGTGTCCTCAATACCGTGTGATTCTACTGATCTTTGTTGCTCTACTACCTGTTCGTCACTGTTAGATTTCGAATTGATTTCGTTGACCAAACGTGAATGTTGCTCACGAGCATTTGTAACATCTGAAGTTTCTGGTACGCCAGTCTGTGCAATTTGCGAGTGATATTCGAGTTGTTCATGCGGATACTGAGTTTTCAGAATAGGAGTTTGAGACTGATGCTTATACTTTAATTCCTGTTGTTCTACAAATTGTGCTCTCAAATTTGCCTCTTGGACTAGTCGTAAATGTTCTTCGCTTTTTAATTGTTGTTGTTCGACATTATGTGATAAAGGACTAATGGCTTGGCCTTCACTACCAGTAACAGAGCCTTGTTCAATTCTTTGTTGTCGCTGTTTTTCCTCCTCTTGCTGCACTGCTTGAGCTCTGGAAACCGCTTCATTGACAAGGCGTAAATGTTCCTCACGTGCACGCATAACTTCAGGAGTTTCAGCTACCGGTTGTGGTACAAGTGCTTGCTGAGCAACAGGAATATTTGATTTTAGGCCTTGGAAACTAGAAGAATCAACTAAACGTGAATGCTCATCGCGAATCACAATCTGTTGAGGTTGAACTAAAGTTTGATCGTTAGAAGAACTGTCACTTCTGGAACTGTGTTCATCAGTAGGAGTTTTAACAGATTCAGTCTGAGCGGTAGACTGTAATTCTTGGTTTTGTTTAAGATTAAAAGTATTTTGGTTATTTGTCTGTGCAGAGATCTGTTGTTTCTCGGCTGACTCATATACCGTTTTAGCACCACCGTCATAACCAGCTTGTTCAGCTCTCAATTTTGCTTCATTCCATAAACGGAAGTGTTCTTGTTGGGCCCTTTCCAGTTCAGCCAATGCCACTGCGTTGTCAACTTGCTTTACATTTTCAGGCTGTTGTTTTACATTTTTTTGATGTTCCAATTCCAACTGTTTCAAATGGGCAATTTGTTCATTGTAAATGCGCAAATGTTCCTCACGAGCCTGTTTTGTTTCTGGTGATTCTTCTATGGCGGCCACTAAAGGTATATTCGAGTTGCCAGTATAAGTCTTAATCTCTCCTTGATTCTGTTTGATATTTGAGGACTGGACAGCTTCGTTTGAACTAATCGCTTGCGCATAATCTTGCATTATATCCTTTACTTCTGGCAAATCAGCAATTATTGAAAAGTTCGGGGCGATTACTATTTTTTCCAAAGCATCGAATTTTCTTAATATCTCTGGAGTTGGTTCTTTGCCTTCTGCTCTTAAAATGTCAATGTCATGTTTTAAATACTGATACTGTAACGTGGTCCAAGAACGGAAATTGATTTCATCAAATTGGCTTGACGGAGAGCTTTTTTGCGCAGGAGTTTCGCTGGGTACATATTGAAATTGGCGTACAGCATAAACAGGCTCATGACCATTGTAGGCAACAGCACGTTCTATGCCACTGCCGTCTAGATAACGCAAGTAGCCCTGAACGATACCACTCTTTACGGGCAACTGTGCAAAAAACGGATTATAGTTCCACACAGGACGATATGGATAGCCAATGGTTAGTGATTGAACACTACCAATGGCCAGCAAACTTAACAGGAACAATCTCATTTTGTATAATGCTTTTGAATTAATTTTTATTTTTAATTTTATTTAAAGCCACAATTGGAAACTTCTAAGCTACTGCTTCGTTCAACCAACTCTTAACTGAATCAACTTGTATGGTGTGAATGATGCCTCGTCAGAAGTTCACTGAAAACTGTGCTCAAATCCTATACGCAACGCCATATTTATAGGACTTTTGCTTTAAGGAAGTTCATCGACAACATAAAAGCGATACAGAATATGCAACCGAATCGTCTTTTACAGATTCTATATGATCGACCTTGATCTTTTGTGTGACTGGTCAACGGTACGAAACCAACTGTTGTAACCAGCGTAACAGGATAACCGAACTACAATTAAACAACTGTTATTAACAGCAACATTTAACTGTATCTCTTGACACTGTTCCTTAACAACAACGCCACTAGTATTCTTGATATTGAAATCCAACCTTCCCACAAACAATACGGCATACATATGTACATAAATGGTAAAACAATATATGTATGTACATACATACATACATTTATGTAATTTCATAGTATATTTATACCTATACATACATACATACATACATATACACATGCATACAGATATAGTTGTAATCATTATTAAACACTTAATACTTGAATAACAGAGTGACGTTGACTTTGATAGTAAAACGTAAACGTGCGTTCTATAAAGGAAACCATAACTGGTTGTATATCTATAAATAGCATCACGTCTTCTTCTTCTTGTGACATTCCTACAGTTTGTAGAGAACAATATCGTGTGTGAACAGTTTATGGTCTCCTTTATAACTCAGGTACGCGATAAAGTCACAAAAGATGAAATCATTAATTTTGGTCGAAGTGTGACAGATACATACATCTAAAATGCATTTGTATTGTTGGACATTTTAACAGATACTTTAGTTGTTATCCAACTCATTGGCACATTGCGAAGACGCAATTGAGATCAACAGTTCTTTAATAGTTCTAGGGTGCCCCGGTAGTGTGCTAAACTTTATGCGCCGAGACCGTGAGTTCGATTTCCACCAGAGATTTTGGGTATATACATTAGAGCGACTCACCAAAAAAAGTCCCCGATGTACCCTAATAAAAAGGAACCTTGGACTTTTTTAAGATGACATTTAAAATATTTTGGCTCCAGCTTTGACCTCTCGTGAGCTGGACCATTTTGAAAAAGGGTCTATTTTTGGATGTTTTGTTAATTTAAGGATCTGTTTCCTTACCAACATATACAATATGTATATCATAAGAAAGGTTTTTTTAAGGCGCGTCCAACTGTATATACAATTTTTCCAAAGAAGATCATCCATGTCCTTTTTTTAAGGATATTCTCTGAAAAAAAAACGGTTTTTGAATTTTTTGTTCGGGGTTGTTTGTAATAAAAATGCCAAATTAACATATTTTAATCTTAAGTCGATTTAATTAAATACGGGTCTCACCTTTTTTTGAAATTCGAGCTAGTTCGCGTTTTGTAGTAGTTGTAGTTTGTAGTTTTGTGAATATAAAAAATAATATTTTATAACTTTTTTTTAATTTGGGAAACAAAAATGCCGCCAAAAAGTCGTGGATCATTTCTTTTTTTCTTTCTTAAGTCCTATTTTCATCCATACATGATCTAGAAACTAAATCCGCTATCATATTAGAGTTACCACAAAATTGCATTTTTATATATTCCAGAGCACCGTGTAAAATGCATCTAATTTGCAAAAATCTAAATTATTTACATACAAAGATGATGTACTTGGTAAAAGAAAAAATTTGATACCCATATGGCCTATTTACAAGGAAGGGTTACCACCCTATTGTATTTTTTTCAAAACTCAAATTAGTGTGAATTTCAAAAAAAGCTGAGACCCGTATTTACTTAAATCGACTAAAGATTAAAATATGTTAATTTGGCATTATTATTACAAACAACCCCGAACAAAAAATTCAAAAACCGTTTTTTTTTTTTCAGAGAATATCCTTAAAAAAGGACATGGATGATCGTCCTTGGAAAAATTTTATATACAGTAGGACGCGCCTTAAAAAACCTTTCTTATGATATACATATTGTATATGTTGGTAAGGAAACAGATCCTTAAATTAACAAAACATCCAAAAATAGACCCTTTTTCAAAATGGTCCAGCTCACGAGAGGTTAAAGCTGGAGCCGAAATATTTTAAATGACATCTTAAAAAAGTCCAAGGTTCATTTTTATTGGGGTACATCGAGCACGAATTTCGCTTCCATACAACTTGAGTCGCTCTAATATACATATTAAAGGTCTGCACAAGTGTATTTGACTTCAAAAAGTACATAAGATCTTGCAAACATGTACACTTATCCGAAGTATCCGAAGAAGAAAAGTACTCTTTTTTGAGAACAACAAAATTATCGAATAACTTCTTGTTGCTATTTGACTGCGTTCTCTTCATACAAATACATGTTCAACTCTCTTTCTTACTCGAAAATACCGACACAAAACATGTCGAGTACAATGAGTACCACCAAACTTCACGAAGTACTTCAAATACCAATGAGTACTGCAAATACCACAAAGAAGACTATAAATATGTAAACGTTTGTTCTCTTCTCTAAGCAATTTATTCTCATATGCCTGTATACGTGTGTGCATGTATGTATACATGCATTGCCAAATAAAATAATAAACAAACTGAAAGATGTCTTGTTTTCGCAAAATGTATGTGCAAATAGCCTGTGGAAAACAAATATTACCGTTTGTTTTATTGTAGGGTAAGAATATGTGTTTTATTGTTGTAGAAATGAAATAATATCGATTCGCACCGAATTATAATGTTATTTTTTAGACTATTCAATTATGTATCTTATTTCTGAGAAGAGGTCTGCTCTTGGAACTAACGGAGCTACAATAAACAAAATAATGTTTTTACACTCTAATATGAGTAAAACAAAAATATACGAAGAAATAGAAAGAATAGAAAGTGATCTCTAGTTTTGAGTTTTATGGACATGAATTTTTAGTTTTTTTTTTTATTTAAGGATTAATGTTTTTATGTTTTGTTTTTCTTTTTAAATAAATTCACAAATATTTAAGTTTTTAAAGTTCCTTCTCTTCTATATACATATACTTAACTTTATTTGTTACACTTATTACTTACATACTTTTATCATTTAAAATGATCTCTAAAAATATGAAATATAAACTATGTTTTTTTTACGTTTTAGTAATTTTAAGTGATTTTTTTGTTATTTTAATTGTTTTTAGTTCATTGAAAATAAAGAATTTTTTAAATCAAAAAGCGAAAAAAAAAATATTTTTCAAAAAAATTTACTATTTTCGATTTCTATTTTCTTATTTCAATGATTAATAAATATATGCCTAACATGTCGTTTGTTCATACACATAAGCATTTATATATAAAAAAAACATCAGTTATGTGGTGTTTTATGCTGCGAGTATTTGAAGTACCACATGAAGTGAACATAATTTTAGGAGTACTCGTTTTTGCGGATATATTTTTCAATGAGTACTCTTTTTACGGAACATAAGCAGCTTCGGATAAATACTTACTCGTATTTGTCTTGCACACATTCTCTTCTCTTCACTGCTTGAGCTGTTAGAGAGAGAGTAAGTACTCTATTTATCCGACAACGAGTTGCACACATGAAGCAAAAAAGTTATTCGTTGCAGACCTCTAATACATATGATTGCCAGATTGATTATCTGAAATTATATGTGATTAATCACTAAGCTATATACACAGGTCCCTAAAAAAATTGTTTCATTTATCTTATAAAACTGCCTTTCCTGTATACGAACATAATGCACTGCAAGAATAGGGGTTGTCCCCTGAGTGTTGGTCACCAAAAAAAAAAAAAAAAAGGAGAATTAGTCAATCACAGCCAGAATTGGTGTCCGAGTCAAACTAAACCAAAAGCTTGCACAAACGAACTTTTTTAAGGAATTAAGAAAATTCTACCTTTGTCATCTATCAATACACTATACGATAAGATAGTCATCACAGCCATTTGAGCCGCTCAGTGCACAAATTGATTAACTCCATAAAACAAAAAGTTGAGAATTGCGATGAAATAATGTAAATTGATTTTTAAAATTCCCTTTACAATATAAATGCAAATATATATTGTAGAATACATAAATACATATATAGCTTTCATCTAATCTATCTTATATAAATAAAAATCAATTGTCGTTCGTTGGTAATTGCATCAGTTGAGAACGGCTAGACCGATTTTGACAATTTTTTTACTGAAATGTTCGTCATAGTCCAACTTAGGTTTTTACGGAAAGAAAAATTGAACACGCCCACATTTTTCGATTTATCTAAAATCGGAAAACGGCTGCACCGATATGGCTAATCTTTTATTTAAATGGTCGTAGTAATCTAATTTAAGTTTTTACTGAAAGAAAAATTTACCACGCCCACTTTTACGCCCACTTTTTTCGATTTATCTAAAATCGGAAAACGGCTGCACCGATTTGGCTAAATTTTTTAAAACATGTTCGTAGTAATCAAATTTAAAGTTTTACTGAAAGAATAATTGACCACGCCCACTTTTACGCCCACTTTTTTTCGATTTATCTAAAATCTTGGAACGTTTGGACGGATTTGTCTTATTTTTTTTAAATGTTCTCAATAGTTTACAAAATTTACTTACAGAAAGAAAAATTGTCCACGCCCACTGATACTCCCACTTATTCGCCCACTTTTATTAAATCGTCGGGTAATTTTATGTACATATAGATAAAATCCGTTAAAAAACAAAAATAAGAAGCTTATCAGGTTTAGATGGTTTGAAAAAAAAATTCGATATAGCAAAAAGTAGGCGTGGCAAACCTTTAAAATTGAATATTTAGTTACATATTGATCGTAGACGAATGCAATTTGGTGGGTAAGTTCTCACCAACCCTCCCCATTTAAAATTCGGCTAATTCGATGGTTTATAACTACATATTTACATATATAACATGTATGTCTGTTAGCTTTTGTTTTGGAGCGAGTACAACAACTACAACTTCGTCAGCGCTACCCATGATTCGGGCCTCTTATTGTTATTCTTTGTATGCCTCACCTAAATAACGTACCGACTTCGATTAAATTTTGAACTAGATAGATAGATCCACACACTTATAGTAAGTTAGTTATTTTTATATAACTGTTTTATGCAGCGTATTATAATAAATATATAATGTGACCTGTTTTGGGCAAAAAAAAAATCTATTTTGGGCGGGACGAAGTTCGCTGGGTCAGCTAGTGGTATATAAAATTAATAAGAAAGAATAAATATAATATCCATAATGTTATAAATTTCATGGTGGACTGGTGGAGTTAATCGATTTGGCAACTAAAAAAAGTAATAAAGTACAGATTTTCTTATGTTAATTTCGTTAAATTCTAAATCCGCATTATAGTCATATTTGAATTGTATGAGATGGGATTTTGACCTTTCTAACTTTATGCAGCGTATTTTAAGCCAATTTACTGGAAATCCTGTTACGGTTGCTTTTCTGTTAATGATTGAGTTTTCTAAAGGTTTTGTTGAAAAAAATCTTGGTGGGTCATTTGAATTCGATTAATTGGTGTTTTCTTTTTGCACGTTTTGATTATATTGTACCAATCATCTGGTGATTGGAATTTTTTGAATTTTTTTTACATGTGACTCAATAATGGCAAAATCTGAGTCATTAGGTAAATAGCTGTGACCACTTACCAAAAATTTCATTTCAACTGACTCAGCTCTTATTTCCGTACTTTGAACAAGTTTCAATAAACTTAAGACAGTTTTAAATTTTAAATTTTTACTTGCCCGGTACACGAATCAGAATATGTTATTATATTTTCAAAGTTTGCAGCATAAGTTTTTATGTACTTTATTAGACACGATGAAATTTCTTGAGACCCTCGATATCCTTCAGTTTCTGGCCAAACAAACATGTGGCTTATATTTTTACTGAATTCATGAATGACATCCGAAATTATAAACATATAAATTTCGCTTATAATAAGCTACGAGTACAGATGTAATCAGTTTAGGAAAGGTTAAAGGTTTTTCTAAATTGAAAAAAAAATACGAAAATTTTTTCTAATGCGATCGGCAGCCATTTGACTGCGAGCCCGTTCTGAATTGCGTTATTGAAACGATTTACATAAGAGTAAGGAGTTAAACAAAATGTCTCCTGAAATAAATTACTTATTATTCAATGGCCCAAAAAATTTTGTCGTTTAATCGTGTTAATCTTTACTATTCAGGAAATTTATAATAAATATAGAAAGATATGACCATCCCAAGTGCTTTGACACTTAAATTAAAGATTTTTCAAAAAGTGGAGTTAATCACTTTGTGCACTGAACGGCTCATTTATAAATTGAGAGATACTGTAGCATCGGAAATGGGTGATAGTTTCATTTCAATCATGTCATCGCAGCCGCCTTAAAATCGTTATACGAAAGACCTAATTTCCTTGCCCTTAGAAGCGGACCAGTACTCAGCCCTACCGCTGTGAGCAAGCTGCAGCTGTGAATTCTAGTCTAATTGATTAATTTTTGTGGCTATAGAGTGTTCGGAACCGATATGTTATAGCACAGGTAGGTCCTTTGAATTAACATGACTGCGCTATTGATTGTGTACGATCTACATACCTACCTCTCAATGAGGCCAAACAGGTACAGTAAGACCCCGCTTAACGCTGTTTCATTATTATGCGGTAGCATTTGGATTCCCCTAAATCGCACACTGTGTTGATACTTGTTGTATGTATATGTGTGCAAATGAAATGGCCATGTACCAACCAAAAGCGGTGCACTATATAGCGACGGTGTATACTACATATCGCTCCTTTATTGCAACATAGTCATATCTCAAAAAAACTTGAACTTGGCAAAATGCGATTTAAGTTTTCAAGACATAAGTCCTATGATCTAATTGCCTAACTTCTAATTGCTATAACTTCGGTTCAGCTTGGGATATAAAACTGATTTTTTTTTTCCACATGTACACAAGGTCTAAAAGAGCAGTTTTGCTTAAGTAACTACAAATTTTTAATTTTTTGAGATGTGACTATGTTGCAATAAAGGAGCGATATATATCTTTTTCAACGCTCTTTTGTTAGTCTGTCCAGAATAAAGATTCCAACTGCATTTTCCGTCGTCGTGTTAAGTTGATTCGTTTAACGCTGTTTCGCTTAGCGCTGGAACTTATTGGAACTCAACCCCTGCGTTAAGCGGGGTCTTACTGTAGTCAAGTACTAGTAGCAACTAAGTTTCCCTCATTATACACGCTTTCATATATCCACCCATTGTTAACATTGGAATGTTACTCTCTTACGTTAAGAGACGTTCGGCATATTCAAGACTATTTCAGGTGAATATCTCTATCATAGATAAGTACTACCATAGTATGTTTACAGCCCAGTAGAGATCTAAGACAGCACTGCAATCACCTGCTAGCGTGAAGCTACGATCTGTTGAAATATGTGGCCATATGAATAACTAAACTGCAACTCCGTTTTACTATTTTTTTTTTTTTTTTGCCAATAGGCCATGGAAGTTACACAAAGTGTATCAGTGGTCAGTAAGAAAGATAAGAAAGATAATCGAGAAATACTAAAGAAGAATCAACTCTACGTTATAAGGTAAAAAATTCGTCTTCTATCTCAAACATGAGCTCTGGTCAGTAAGAAGGATGAGGCGAACCAGAAAGAAGATGAAGATTATTTCCGTTAAAATCTTAAGGTGCTAAGAACGAAATTCTAATCTTCTAAACTTAGGTTAGGTTTAGGTCGGAGTGGTAGCTCTGAAAATCACAAAGCTCACTTGAGCACGCATAGCGACCCGTTGTGATGCCACGGGTGAACGCAGTCCCTGTACTAACCAAGTTCCACCAAAATCAAGGAAAAGGAAGAAGTTGGTCAGCGCAAGGGCTGCACAACAAAAGCACGACTACCCCTCACTGGAAAACCAGCCAGAAAGTTTAATGAAAGAAGCTATATCCTTGATGTCAATAGATGATAGCTCCGTTAAGCTGACAAGGAATGGGGCGCCAAATAACCTATATCTATACCTAGCAAGAGACGGGCACTGACAAAGAAAGTGAACAACAGTCTCCTCTTCCTCAGCGGACCTGCAACCACGGCAGAAGTCGTTGAAAGGGAGCCTCATTCTTTCCGCGTGTCCACCCATAACGCAATGACCTGTAAGCACGGCCACTGTAGTCGAGATGACATCACGACCGAGATCAAGTAATCGGTTGGTACGCCTTCTATCCATCTTGGGCCAGGTAAGTCTAGCGGTGGAGCAGGACTCCTCATTGACCCAGGATAGGTTGGCGTCCCGAAAGAACTTCCGCACAATGGTCAGCTTGACCGAGGCAAGTGGCATACCCAATTCAACAGAAGAGGATTCCGGAAGGAGCGCACCAGCTCTGGCGAGCTCATCGGCCCTACAGTTTCCCGGAATATCACTGTGCCCAGGGACCCACACCAGAGAGACACTGGTGAAGCGCCCCGAGAGAAGTTCGAGACAGCGGCGACATTCCCTAACGATCCTAGAGTTATTCACGAAACCCGATAGAGATCTTATCGCGGCCTGACTATCAGAAAAGACCGAGACGCGAGTGAAAGGAGCATCGTTGACGAGAATCCATTGAGCGGCCCGTTAAATTGCCATCACCTCCGCCTGAAACACGCTGCAGTAGTCCGGTAGACGGAGAGAAATATTCAGGTCCAGTTTCCCAGAGTAGACACCGCTTCCAACCCCATTATAGAGTTTAGAGCCGTCGGTATATATATCCAGGACTTATTAGGATTCCAGTCATACCTACTCGGAATCAGAGCGTGGAAACATCTGTCAAGACAATATTCAGCAGGGAGATAGTCCATGTTCACAGGGGTCACCGGATCAACATCCAGAATAGTGGAGTGACCAGAAGGTACAATGTGCCAACGAGAGAGAGCATTAAGTCTAGTCACAGCAAACTTGGCCACCTGCTTAGCGAGAAGCACAGTAGAAAGCCAGTTTAGCATTGCGAACAAGGCTTTCGTGGGGGTGGTGCGTAGAGCGCCAGTTATATAAATGGCGGCAGACCTCCTAACCTTGTCAAGAAGTCTGAAGTCTTCTAAACTAGAACCAGCAAAAAAAATTAAAATTAAATTAAAAAATAAAATAAAATCTTAACAACACAGCCATTGAACGTTTTCCAAACTTTATTCAAAACGTTATTAACGGATATTCTTTTCCATACTTTAGCAGTGAAATACTACTTCGTGGGCTTTGTGACGGAATATAAACGATTAACTGAAATTGTGATTTTCACGCATGAATTCTATAAAACCAAGTACGAATAGAATACAATTCGATGAGATGAAATAATTTCTTTGCCAAGCAAATTGCTCCGAAAGGTGCTTCAGATTCAACTCCAACCTATCAAACAGGCCTCTGTTGTATGAAATGAAAACAAAATAAATTTTTCTTATATTCCGAAGACCACAGAAACATCAAGGTCATCATATAGTATCTGTTTAACTGGATATTTATTTTACGAGTGTTTTTATGGAAATTGAAAATATTTTATTTCATCAAAAACTCGTTTTTACACTGAAACTGAAAAGAGGAAGGGAATAAAAAAATTTTAACATTTCAAAGGGTACAGTTACAATTTAATCTACGTGTTTATTGACAACAGAACTTGCAGAACTTGGCTAAAAGATGACTTCCCCTGCTTTTGACACTCATTAAATTACAGGTGCTTTATAAACACTTAAAACACGTTCCTAAACGTTTTATTACTTGAGTCAATAAACGTAATTATTTCTGACATTCTTAAATAAGGTAGTAAAACTACAAGTCAGATATTTTTATTATTTTTTTTTTAAATGTTGATTTTTCGGATTGTAAAATTATACAATTTGATAATAATGCATAGCTCATCAAATTTATTCGTACTTCTTGTCAAATTAACGCAAGGAAATGGATTTTAGTTTCACTAATATTAAGTTAAATATTACAGCGAAGTTCTAATGAAGCATAAACACGGATTCTAACATTAACTATTGCCCTGTCTAACAGGATTTTCCGAACTTTAATAATTGATAATGACCACCTTGTCTGTTTTGGCAAAACACCTTGGCTGACGATATCCAACGACCCCATATGCAACGACGTATATTGGCTAAATGGGCTATGGAGCAATTGAGAGTTTTCACCGAAAAATCATATTCAACCACGAGGCCCATTTCTGGATGAATGCGTAGATAAATGAAGAAAATTGTCGAATTTGTAACGAAATCAATCCGCATGAGATCCAAGAGTGTTGAATGCATACCGAAAAAAAACTGACCATCAAGATCGTGCTATTTGACCTTCTTTTAGGTCAGATTATATTTAACAGGGTTCAATGGAAGGAGTGTTATAATCCTCTAATATATGTATAGAGTTCCACGCAGGGACCGTCACTGTTATAACTTTTATCGTAAAAGTCAGAAAATAAAAGTTATGTTTTGGCTTTTATTTTTTCGAGCAGAAATAAAAGTTATTTTTTGACTTTTCTTTTTAAGAGCAGAAATAAAAGTAATTTTTTGACTTTTATTTTTAAGAGCAGAAATAAAAGTTATTTTTGACTTTTATTTTTTCGAGCAGAAATAAAAGTTATTTTTTTACTTTTATTTTTAAGAGCATAAATAAAAGTTATTTTTTGACTTTTATTTTTTCGAGCAGAACTAAAAGTTATTTTTGTTTTAATTCATGATGAATTCATAATATTTATTAAAAAATTCTTTAAAACAGTAAAGTAATTTATGTTAAAAATTATTAAAATTAAGTTTTGCAATCATAATTGCCTCCAAATTTGGGTTGAAAAAACAAAATTAACTTTTATTTCTGCTCGAAAAAATAAAAGTCAAAAAAAGTAAAAGTCAAAAATAACTATTATTTTTTTTTCTAAAAAATAAAAATCAGATTTTTAAAAAGCATCACATTTTATAAAAATTTGGTCCAAGACAATCAAAATGGTATACTTGGTTTTGTTCTCCGATATTTCCTTGCAGTTGCTTTTTTTAATCAAAAATTCAAAAATAACAGTTATTTTCGGGCCCTGGTTCCAAGGTTTGTTAGTCTAGACGTCGTGGTCAAGAGTTTTAAAAAGAATTCATAAAGTGAACGATCTTTACTCAATGCCGCTAAATCCTTATCGTATTTACGTTCGTAAAGTCAGAGAGAAATTATTCCAGAACTCCATCCGTATTTTCAGAATGACAGTTAAAATCTTATGACAGGTTTTTTATGCTTACATACATACATACATAATTGGTCATTACAACCCTTCAGTCAGGATTACGACCTAGCTTCTCACACCACTTATGTTGTGTGCATTAATTTTATACATGAGTGGCGGGACCTACACTTTAAAGTCGACTCCGAACGACAGTTTTTTTGAGAAGCTTTTCATGGCAATTTTATTTACTCTCAGAGTTTTTGCCAGAAATCTGCTGAGAGAGGAAGTCGCCGAATATATATTTTCATAATTTCGTTTTGATGTCTGACCTGGGATTCGAACTCGGACCTTCAGTCTAATAAGCCAACACACTACCTACTAGACTACGGCGACTTTTTTATGCTTACACGATTAGAAAAATATCAAAACAAAGTAAAACGAATGCATCTCGATTCTAATGGAGTGCGAAGGTTTTCAAAAAATTTGAACCGAAATTGGATTCGAAGAAATTTTCACATGCTACAGCAAATTCATCCAGTATAACTGTAAATAAAATTTTCAATAAAAGGAAAACGATAAATCGATTTAAATTTTAACAACCCCATCAAAAACGAAGAATTAATTTTATGAAATTCAATATTTCAGGCCTAGGTTTACCCTGTGGTCGATACTCCAGTTCACAACAAAAATGCAATTTTTGTGTTAGGTTAGGTTAGGTCGGAGTGGTAGCTCTGATAGCATAAATATCCGTTGTGATGCCACGGGTGAAACGCAGTCCCTGTACTGACCAAGTTCCACCAAAATCAGGGAAGAGGAAGAAGTTGGTCAGCGCAAGGGCTGCAATTTTTGTGTAATTCATATACAAAGTCTCATTGCAGTTGCGTGAAAATGCCAACCCTAGTTACACGTAAGAACGTCAAATTTCTTACGCGTTGAAAGGAGATTAACGATTTGCAAATCGACTGGGGTTTACCATGAATATATCTATGGTCGACCCTTTAAGTTACTTACAATCATTATACCGCATTTCGTTGTTTTTCGTTCCTTTTAGGAACATAGATAAGATATTCTGGAAGGGCTATTTTGGTGGGCAGTGCAGCCTCCTACATTTTACAATTTCGAAACCATGATGTTTATCGAGGTTTTAGTCAAGAGCTAAACTATTATACCCCGTCGCCTCCTGCCGAATTCAAAATGTGATCTTGAATCCCAAATATAATTTTATGAATAAACCAAGTTCACTGCAGCATAACCGAATTCGTGATAATACATTGGTTTGGGTCACATCTTGATAGGCTGCTCCTATTTATTCATACAATATTTGATGTGGTCATTATCAATTAATGCAAATGAAATATTCACCTACGACTCAAGACAAGAAGTCTTCATTTAATTCCGGTCTTTACAAAGCACAAAAATGTAATGCGGATTTTCCCAAACTAATAAAAATAAAACTTTTCAACTAAAACCAGGTAAAAACTTCAACAATATAAAAAAAGTGTTTTTTTTAGTTTTTGATACAGACGCTGTCTATACGTATAGTACTGGCAAAAGAATGTGGTAAAACCCAAACACAAAGGAGGGTCAATCAAATAAAAACAAGTTTAAATTTTGTACGAAAACAATAACAAAAAATAAAACCGTCAACAAGACAAAAAAAAAACTTGGCTTTAATTGACGCAAACGGAAAACGACAACAATGCGTACAGAGTAACCAGCATCACACACACACATGCCCAAAATATGTATGCATGTACGTTAAAAGTACTCGTATAAGTACAGTTCAGTCATCAGTCAATACTGAATTGTACGTACTTTTAATGGTCAACACGCCGCCATTATAGGCTGTGCATGCAATTTACCGCTAAGGTCATTTTTTTTGCAAAGGGTGATTTTTTAGCTATTATCTTTTTGGCAACACTGGTTTTATCAGCTCACACACGTTTCGTGTTTTGTTTCACTGTCAAACATCTTCAGTTTGGTCTATAATTTAACCATGAATCGTCTTACAAACGAACAACGCTAGCAAATCATTGAATTTGGCATCAATGGACCGTACTTCTTCAAAGATGCTGCGAATCATAACGTAACTGTGAATGGTGAGCGCTACCGTGTGAAGATATCCAACTTTTTTTTGCCCAAAATGCAAGAGCTTGACTTGCATGACATGTGGTTTCAACAAGACGATGCCACATGCCACACAGCACGCGTAACAATGGACTTATTGAGAGGCGAGTTCGGTGAACATTTTATTTCACGTTCGGGACCGGTCAATTGGCCGCCTATATCGTGCGATTTAACGCCTTTAGACTATTTTTTTGTGGGGCTATGTTAAAGCTCATGTCTATACAGACAAGCCCGCTTCAATTGACGCATTGGAAGACAACATTGAAGCATTTATTCTTGAGATACCGGCCGAAATGTTGGAAAGAGTATGCCAAAATTGGACTAAGCGGATGGACCATTTGAGGCGCAGTTGCGGTCAACATTTGCATGAAATAATCTTCAAACATTAAATTATGTATATGGATCGTACTATCGATTCAAATAAAGATTTCATGCATTTTTCTGAATTTTATGTGTTTTTTTTTTGAAAAATTTTCCTATAGCTCTTAAAAAATCACCCCTTATATTCTTGGATGTCAAATGATGGTGTACAATTAATGTGCATTTGAAATTATAGATTCAATGGATTTATTTGAACACATTCAAATCATTTGTATCAAACTTAAAAGCATTCAAAATTTATTTCAATCACAATCAATATTGTGTGACGCAAAGACTTGAAACATGTTTAAGCGGCGCAAACAAAAAAGTTTTTTAACCCCTTAAACGTGTAAATGAAATAGTCATTATTAATGTTATTAACGTTTATTAGCATTGCCGCAATTTATTTCCGTTGGGAAATTACATTTCAATTCGCAAAACGTTTCTTCTTTTGATATGAGTCTTGTACGTCCGCATTTAAAATTTTTCAAGGCTAACAAACGTCATTTTCAGTGAAAATTTTACCACTTTTCGAAACTTCTTTTAAATAAAGAATTAAATTTGAAAACGTTTTAAGCATTAGCCATTTTAACTGGATTTAATGTTTTTACACATTGCAGATCCCGTGAAAAGATATACAAATTATTAAAATTTATAGATGGCCGAGTTATTATTAATGATACTTCATCGGAATATCGTTCAGATTTTTTAACCCTTTCGGCCGCATTAAAATTTAACTGTTGCTACCAAGAGAATCACTTATTTTCTCCATACAAAAATGAAGAGCGGGTATTTCCGCCTTTTTATCGTTAAATCATGGTTTTTAACTGTGGGTCAAATGACGGGAATTCCCGCGATGACGGGAGTTCTCGCAACGTTACCATCTCTTGCATCGTCGGTGTCCTTAGAGCTTGAATATCCTGAAAAATCATCATCCAATGAAATTTCAAAATCAGCGGGAATTCCCGTCATTAGTTTAATTAGAGAATAGTGAATGACGGGAATTCCCGCATAACTGCCGAAAGGGTTAAAGATGATAATGTCTATGATTCTTCGTACAATATCGACCATAAAGAAGTGATCAAAAATTATGATGGGCCATGTTTTGCTGAAGAAGATTTACAAATTACTCGTGCTTAGAATAGGTTTGATTATAATCGGAAGTAGAATATGTTGCATACAGTACCAGAATTTATTTCCTAACAACAAAAACCGAAAATATTTTGTTTTATTTCTCGAGAATATAGTGAAGAATTGGTTTTCAACTTAACAGAATAGCACTCTCAGTTTACGAAAAACTGAATTTCACGCATTCATATGAATTTTTATTTATACGAGTAATGGATCTTCATAGACACTAGAGATGAGCGATATTTTCAAAACTGTGATTTAATCACGGTGATTGATAATTCACTGGTAACTACAGTGATTGAATTTGCCAAATAGCAGTTACTAATAATGTCGTTCTTTCAAAATTGTTACATATTCAAATTTATTTCATTTTAGTTTGAGCGAGGCAGAATTACTATTAGATGATGCTGATTATTTACTTTTGTCTTTTTTACATAAACTTTCCGTGAATTGTCAAACTATATATAAAAAAAATTACATTAAAAATAATAACATTGATGACACCACTTTAATTTTGTTTAGTCTTTCTTACGACTTAATAAAATACGTTATTGTCAATATTGTATTATTGGAATACTGTGATCACAATCACTGTTTTAAAGAACAGTGATTAATAAATCACGTTCACTGAGAACAACGTTCTTCAAAAATCACTGGATCGCTCATCTCTAATAGACACCCATAACTAAAAAAAAAAAACGGTAAAATCACCTTCTGTTGACCCGACCAAAACTTCTGTTTACCAAAAATATTCTACATTCCTTCTGGGATATAAAACTTATTTTAAACACTTATGTTTTGTGTGTTCATTTTTTACATGAGTTTGGGAAACTTTTCATGGCAATTTATTTACTCTCAAAGTTTTAACCCGAAATCTGCTGAGATGAAGTCGTCGAAGAAATATTTTTTCGTATTTCAATTTGTTGGAGATGTCTGACCTGGGGTTTGAACCGTGGCCCCACGCCTAATAAGCCAACGTCAGCTACTAGGCTGCTTCGTCTTTAGATAGATACATTCTGTAAGAAAAACGTTAGCAATAAACGATGATCACAGCTTTTGGCACTAAAAAGTATTAATTCGCTATCGAGATTTCGTTGCATTCTATAGTTTCCTTAACAGCTTTTAAAAACATTCCGAAATAATGCACTGAAAAAGCCAGCCTTCGCCAACTTGAAGGCTTCAAAGCTAACAAATTGTGAAAGTTAAATATTTATTTCTTTCCAGATATGTCACGTATTTTATGGTCAAGACACTCAGAAAAAGGTAATCAATTCTACCGGTAGGTAATACGCACAGAAGTTCAATCAATTCAGTCTCCTACAGTAACTTCAACAAGGAATACTTTGCCTTATCCTTTGAAATTTTTTTTGTCTTCCGATGAGCAACTTGCGTTTTTTTTTTCTTTCTGGTGTGCTATGACATTCTGTAATAACTACCTATTTGGATAGATCGTAACTTAACTAGATACTGTATAACGTGTCATCGTTTCATCGACCTGAATAATCCAATCAAATTCTCTGGAAGCCTTAAATCGTATAGCTGTGTTTGTCGCTACTTACTTAAAGATTTGTATATACAATCCGTGTTACTAGATCTAAATCTATATATTACTAGCTGACACGGCCCGCGTTGCTGCGCCACCAACTAAAATAAATTTGAAGGAAAGACATTACACAAATGTCCAATTAATTTTGAATCATATTATTGATTTTGTTTCCCGTTGTCCTGATGATGATTCAGATGAACGGGCCTGAGTAGTACGCATTCGATCAGTTTCTAATCTCACTTCTCGTTGTTGAAGTGGTTCAAGCGAACGGGTCTCAGCGGCATATACTCGAAGATTTTCCAGTCTCAATGCTCGTCTGATTCTGAGGCTCGTAATGCTCTTTTCTTCCGTGCTTGAGGTGTAGGTCGACCAATTGCTTGCCATTCATTTTGAATAATTTTCAGTGACACCAACCTCCGTCGACTCATACGCAACAACTTTTTTAAAGAATGCACGGTTTACGATTTAATTCATTTTGAGTAATATTCAGTGGCGCCACCTATCGGATATTGGTCATACCAACTTAGAAGCCTTCTTCGGCTCAAGCGCAACAACTTTGCTAAAGATTATAACATGATCAAATGCACAGTTTACGATTTAATTGATTTTAAGTAATTTTCAGTGGCGCCACCTGCCGGAAATTAGTCATACCAACTTAGAAACCTTCCCCGTATCATGCGCAACAACTTTGCTAAAGATCATAACAAGATCAAATGCATAGTTTACGATTCTATAAGTACATACAAACACACATTCATTTTTATATATATAGATTGGATTTTGCCACGCCCCTCCGCCCACAGACCGGAAATAAAAAATCAGACTTCACAGTGTTACCCGCCTGAATATTCTGAAAATTCTCTGAAAATTTTATCAAAATCGGCCTAGTCGTTTTGGAGTCCATACGTTACATACATACACACATCCACTTTTATATATATAGATTTACTAAATTGGTCATTACAACAATTCATTCAGAATTACGACCTAGCTTCATGCACCACCAATATTGTTAATTTCACGCATGACAAACGGAACCCACAGTTTAACGTTATCTTCAAACAACTGATTTCAGAAGCTTTTAGCGGGAATTTTATTTACTCTCAGAGTTTGTGCAAGAAGGCTGCTAAGAGGAAGCCATATTTCATTTTGTTTGAGTCCTAAGAACTGAGGTTTGAACTCACGAACCCTCTCTCGCATTACTAGACTAGACTATGGCGATTTATATTAATCATTATATTATAAAACTTGATTTGTCCGTATACATGTACAAAAAATTAAAACTTTAATTTGACACTTGCCTATTTTAAAGCATTCCAAACAAAATTCATTGATAATTTTGGGGATTTTTTACGTTAAACTTACCAATACGAATGTGTTAAAGACCTCAAATTCATTCAATAAATATCGCACGTGAGCTTAACAGCGTTTCTTATGAAAAAATATTCCAAAACACTTCATTTTGTACAACTCATAACGTTTTTTTCCAACAAACGAAATGCTCTAAAAAACCGTAAATTTATTTTCACAGGTTTTTGATTAAAAAATAAACACACAAAATTGCTAAAGTTCAAGAGAGTAAGACTGTAAATGGTAAAATTCAAAAAGAAAAAAATCAAAAAAACCTTTTTTTTTTTAAATTGGCATGACTTGTATATGATAGTTTTTGTATTTGAATATTAATTTCATATTCAATATGCATTTTAGATTTTTAAGCTTGTATGCTTCAAGGTACAGTGGTGACAAAAAGAAGCGCAATAATTTCTTTTCTAAGAAATTCTGCTTCAGGAATGTTCGTCGGACTGTTTGGGCATGTGGAAGGGCAAGACAAATCAGGCGGCCGGTAGTATTAAGAGTTCAGCCAGCCTTGTGTGAAGTCGCGTTGCGTGTGAAGAGAACAGTCGTGGTTTAAAGATCTCCGTTGTAAAGATCTGCGTTGTTAGCGAACAAAGTCAATGACATATTGTTGTATTCATCAAGTTGTGAGCAGTGACACCCAAAATAGTACGAACAATAAAGAATTTAATTGAAACTGGACACAAATTTATTTTTATTTTGTTTGCAATCATTGAACTCATATTTCAAACGTTTTTAAAAAGGTAAAAACGTAACAATATTTCAAAAATCGTTGTAAGTACGGTTTATTAAGTCAATGTTCACCTATTGATGCCATCCCACACATAAAATCCGAGAAAAAATAAAATAAATGCATTCCTGATTTAATGAAATGTGATGGTTTTATAAAAAATTACAATGACGAAGAGAACCATACGACTGCGAAATATCTATCCGTATTTTCTCTAAGTTATTCTTGACTAAAAACTTCGACAAGCGATAGAGATCGCGAATAACAACGCTTATTCCTCTTAAATACAGTGCCTCACAATGGTGAATATGCTTCTCTTCCAATCTTCTTCTTAATTATATAGAAGTTGAGATAAACTATACATTAACCAGAACAAAAGTGTCCCATCCTATGTGTACTATAATCCACTTTCAGCGAAGTCAACGAATTATTGTATAATTTGTCAATCTCGTATATATACCAGAGATCAGCAATGAATCGTATTTTCGCTACTCATAAGTACTCACGAAATTTTGAGTATGAGTGAGTCAAGAGTATTGAAATTCAACTACTCTGATTCATTCGTACTCGCTACAACATTGATTTACAAGTATAGGTTGCAATGAGTATGAGTACAACGTTGACATCAAACTTACAACATTCGATTCATTGTTTGATTCATATGCCTACTCATTCAGATTCATAAATTTAGAAAAATACTTATAATACTTACGAATGATTCGAGTCACTCGAATCATTCATCAAAATATACAGTAGTAGTTATTGTTGCATTTACAAAAGAAGAGAAAAGAAAAGACAAAGACAGCAAGCAAAGCACACACACAACCTTCTAGCGAGTATTGTGGTGTTTGTACTCGAATCATACTTATTTTGTGCTTCGTGTATATGTTGAATCATGGAGAGTCGAAATCAACAACATCGTGCGTATTGTTACGTATGAGTACGATGAGTATTTCTAACTTTGAATATGAGTAGTATGAGTATGATATTAAAATAAGTATGAATGCGTATAAGTAGCTGAAATTATAAGTATGACTCGAATCTACTCATCGTTTTGAATACTCGTTGCTGATCTCTGATTCACACATACATTATTGGCCATTACAACTCTGTACATAGTCAGTATTACGGCCGGGCTTGTTATGACATGTTGTGTGTATAAATTTTATTTACTCTCAGAGCATTAAATAAGCCATATTTTTTACATTTTTAAAAGATGTCAAAGCCGAGATTGGAACTCGATTAGATTTCTCGTCGACAATAATATTATATTATTACGAAAAGGGAAACGGTGTAACATAGCTTAGCATTGGAGTGATAGACAAATACTACAAGAAACAAAGGTCTTGAGTATGGAGGGGAGGGGGATTGAACGGATGGACGAGAGCATAACAGCGGGAAATGCGTAACCGGAGTGCACAAGCGGCAGGTGAGGCGACAATGGACTTCTCAAGAGGGCGAGGACACGAGCGTTCTGCTTCAGGAATGTTCGTCGGACTGTTTGGGCATGTGGAAGGGCAAGACAAATCAGGCGGCCGATAGTACAGTAAAATCTTTTTTTACACGGTCTTTGTTACACGATTTTGAAATAACACGGTTGGTCAAGAAGAAAATTTTAATTTTTTTACACGCTTTTTTTGGTTTAACACGAATTCCAAAAAAAAAAATTTAATACGAATTAAAAAAAAAATTATAATTTTTTCATGATTTTTTACAGTGTCTTACAGGATAACATCATTATGGCAACTCTACTACACAGCATGTTTACTTTAAGGGAAATACCCTTCTTATTTAACATATCAGTTTATTGATGACACAATATATAAATTCAAAGTGCTTAAAGTTAATTTTTAAGTTTATATTTTTTTATAAATTGGTGACAGCTTCAAATTATATAATCGGAATCGTTAATAACTTTTCAAAAGGTAACATAGTGTTAGGTTATTATTGCAAAAAACAATTTTATTTAATTTCGTTTTTACAGTGCACTTATTAATAGTAAATATGAATTGTTTTGTTTTATTAATGGAGTTTGCTATCACTTTTTTTGCACGGTTTTTTAAGGAAATATTTGGATTTTTTTTTTTTCATTTTACACAATTTTTTATGGTTGTGGAACATATTGCCAAATTTACATATGAACCGTGTATTTTTTTACACGATTTTGATTTACACGAATTTCTTAGGAACGTATCTACCGTGCAAAAAAGATTTTACTGTATTAAGAATTCAGCCAGCCTTGTGTGAAGTCGCGTTGCGTGTGAAGAGAAAAGTCGTGGTTTGAAGATCTTCGTTGTAAAGATCTGCGTTGTTAGCGAACAAAGTCAATTACATATTGTTGTATTCATCAAGTTGTGAGTAGTGACACACAAAATAGTATGAACAATAAAGAATTTAATTGAAACTGAACACAAATTTATTTTTATTTTGTTTACAATCATTGAACTCATATTTCAAACGTTTTTAAAAAGGTAAAAATGTAACAATATTTCAAAAATCGTTGTAAGTACGGTTTATTAAGTCAATGTCCACCTATTGACGCCATATGTGTGTATGTACTTAAAAGCCGAGAAAAAATAAAATAAATGCATTCCTGATTTAATGAAATGTGATCGCGAATAACAATACTTATTCCTCTTAAAAACAGTGCCTCACAATGGTGAATATGCTTCTCTTCCAATCTTCTTCTTAATTATATAGAAGTTGAGATAAACTATACATTAACCAGAACAAAAGTGTCCCATCCTATGTGTACTACAGTGTTGCAAAACTGAAATTTTCAAATGGTACTGAACTATAACTGAAAGAGTACTTTTTTGCATCAAATGGTACTTTTGTAAAAGAATACATACATGCATACATATTATAACCCTTCAATCAGGATTACAGTAATCCTTCGATTTACGTCGTCTCGATTAACGTTGTTTCGATTTATGTCGTCAAATTATAACCTTAAATATAACCTAACTTCTCACACCATTTATTTTGTTTGTGTTAATTTTATACATGAGTAGTGGGACATTTTGAGAAACTTGATATATAACCTAACCTTAAATATAACCTAACTTCTCACACCACTTATTTTTTTTTGTGTTAATTTTATACATGAGTAGTGGGACATTTTGAGAAACTTTTTCATAGCAATTTTATTTATTCTCAGCGATTTTGACAGAAGGAAGTCGCCGGAGAAATATTTTTTTCATATTTCGTTTTGATGGAGATGTCTGACATGGGATACGAACCGTGGGCTCACGTCTAGTAAGCCAGCACACTGCCTACTAGATTATTTATTTATTTATATTCAATACACATACGGCATGGAATAGAAAAACTAACGATTTATTCGTGTATCTCACAAACAAGACAAAACCAGCTGATTCGGAACGTAAAAAAAACGTAAAAGCCCCGTTTAGTCAAATGTCGATGCAACGTAATGTAACAACGTATGTCTTTAGCATATGAAAAGCAATGCAAATGCTTACCGAAAATAACATTACAGTTCGGCAAGCATTTTCATTGCTTTTCGTGTTCTAAAAACGAATGTACGTTCCGTGCACGTTTGGCTAACCGGGACTAAAGCCTAATTCTACTTTCAGCATTACGTGGAACATGTTGCTAATGCATTAATAGTTGAAAAGCGCATAAGACATAAAATCTGGGATAATAAAAAAGTACTAAAAGCGTTGCGTGGGTACTGCGGTATTTTTGAAATGAAAAAGTACTGAAAAAAGTATCAAAGTACTGAATTTTTCAACACTGGTGTACTATAATCCACTTTCAGCAAAGTCAACGAATTATTGTATAATTTTTCAATCTCGTATATATACCCTGTGTATATTGTCCACAAGTGTGCTATGCAGGTAACCACCCATACGATCATGCCATAAACGTATAAATAAAGGGAAAAATTTGCCTTTAAAGCCAAAACAATTTAAAGTAAATAAATATCACTTTTGCGCATCACTGTATGTGATGATATAGCATTTCTTGTTTTTTTTTTTTTTTTGAGTTGTCCCCCAAATGTAGGTGAATCATCGAAATTTCGATTATGTACAGACAAAATTCATTAATTTTGGCGATTCCCAGAAATTATTAATAACATCAATGTATCAGACTAATTTTAAAGTTTATATTTAAATTTATAAGTATTTTTTTCATACATTATATTGTATTTTAGTACGTTTATGAATAATCAATAAACCTGGTGGCTTTAGTATTTGAATAATTTATTATTGAGCAAATACATATGTAGACTCATACATATTGAACGAATATTTGTGTGAAATTCACACGAGGTTTTACCATAAATGGTATTTGAACGTATTTAATTGTATTCAAATGGATTTATTTCAAGTTTTTTTTTCGTTTTCTTAGAAAAGAATAGGAAAAATTTAAAATATTTCAACTGTCTGGTGGTGTTATGTGGTTAAATAAACGTACGCCCCCTGTAATTGGATCTGATTGACACAAAAAAGTGCGTTTAGCTTGAACTCAATAAATGCCAGTCAAGAAAAGTAAACGTTTTTTTTTCTGTCTTTCTTTATGTTTATGGACTTTGAATCTAAATTGAAACGTGACAAAAGCTGATACATGTTATTACTTAGCAACAGCTACACATGCTTTAAATATTGCCTTTTCGGTTTAATGAATGAATGAATGAATGAAACTGAATTTCATAATTATTGGAAATGCGCAAGCGATTTTTAACTGTCAAAATTTATTAACAAAACGTATACAAAAATTAAAATTTAAGATGATACTTTAGTGTAAATGAAAGTAAACAAATACAAAATAATCTCATAAATTAAGGATTTAAGAGTTTAAAAAAAATATTCCAATATTTTCATTTGAAAATTAAAAAAAAAATATTTTAACCACAAAACAGAACTCAGGGAATGTATTTCAATTAAGCAGAGCATGTAGTCGTTGAGGTCACAAAAATAGTTTAATGACCGTAATAATAACTTTGCAACTAAAACCAAAAAAATCAAAAGTCTATGCACGAATATTAAGGTTTCAAGGCAGAAAACGTCTCTACTTGCATTGCGTTTAGGCCCTTAAAACTTACCATTGTATTCGTTCCGGCTTGAACTCATATACAGTGTTTTGAACAAACTCCATGAACGACCATAGACAACGATATCTGTTCGGCGAATACTCCATTCAGTTGGCAACTGGCCTTAATTATTGTCAAACGAACGTCTTCAAAGATGAGATGAGATTTCTGGATAAATAGGTACGTGAACAAACAAATTTGGCGAATTTAGGACGATATCAATAAACATGAGATTCAACAACCTCAAATACGTGTAGGAAAAATCAATGTTTGATGTGGATTTTGAACTGATGGTGCCATCAGTCTATACTTCTTTTGAGAATGACGTTGGCCAGGTCATCTCTCTCAAAGGCGAGCACTATAGATCGATAATTACTATCTTCTTCTGGCCTGATTTGATTGATCTGGACACTAACGACATATGGTCTGAACAGGACGGCGCTATCTGCCACATAGCTCATGCCACATTGGAGCGACTTAATCATCTAAGGTGGAGGTGATGTGAACTGCTCACGATGGACTTTTTCGTGTGGAGTTTGTTTAAGTCGCAGGTGTATGTGAATAAGTCACAAACCACAACCGTCTTCAAAGCCAATATAACTTATGTATGTCACCGGACACATGAAGTCGCCGTATGTCACCGACGATGAACTCGCCGTAGTCTAGTAGGTAGTGTGTTGGCTTATTAGACTGAAGGCCCGAGTTCGAATCCCAGGTCAGACATCAAAACGAAAATATGAAAATATTTCTTCGGCGACTTCCTCTCAGCAGATTTCTGGCAAAAACTCTGAGAGTAAATAAAATTGCCATGAAAAGCTTCTCAAAATACTGTCGTTCGGAGTCGACTTTAAACTGTAGGTCCCGCCGTTCATGTATAAAATTAACGCACACAACATAAGTGGTGTGAGAAACTAGGTCAATAATCCTGACTGAAGGACCAATCCTGAATGACCAATTATGTATGTATGTATGGTGCCACATGCCACACAGCACTCGTAATAATGGACGTATTGAGAGGCGAGTTCGGTGAACATTTTATTTCACGTTCGGGACCAGTCAACTGGCCGCCTAGATCGTGCGATTTAACGCCTTTAGACTATTTTTTGTGGGGCTATGTTAAAGCTCATGTCTATACAGACAAGCCCGCTTCAATTGACGCAATGGAAGACAACATTGAAGCATTTATTCGTGAGATACCTGCCGAAATGTTGGAAAGAGTATGCCAAAATTGGACTAAGCGGATGGAGCATTTGAGGCGCAGTCGCGGTCAACATTTGCATGAAATAATCTTCAAACATTAAATTATATGGACCGTACTATCGATTCAAATAAAGATTTCATGCATTTTTCTGAATTTTATGTTTTTTTTTTTTGAAAAATTTTCCTATAGCTCTTAAAAAATCACCCCTTATTTTATTTATTTTATTTAAGTAGAAATAAACATGTTTTTATTGATTTTTTTTGTGCGATTTTATTTTGATTTCTGAATTAAAATTTGAATTCTGCGGTTTTTCGGTATTTTGGAACGTATTATGAGTTCTTATAACGACGCCTCCGTTCTATAACATTCTAAGTTTTCACGCTACATACGACTGTATGTGTCTTCTAAGTAGATTTTTCCCTATAACTTCGGAACGGATCGGCGTATCTTAACCAAAATTTTGACAGTATTTAAGTTAGAGAACGTAGAATTTAAAAATGCAAGAACATTAAAAACGTTCTAAGTGTACTTAGAACGTTATAGAATGGAGGTGTCGATATGAAGGTAGAGTATTGTGTTATGCAAATTCATTATATGCAATTTTTTTTTGTGTAACGCATCTATCGCATAAACTGAGAACTGCGCTAATGTACTATGAATAATTTTTTCGTTTCGCTTTATACAGAATATTTTTTACAATTGGGAACTAAATAAATTAAAAATTAATTCTAAGGTTCCCTGGTAGTCTATTGGGTAGCATGGTGGACAATTAACAGGAGTGTCGTATGTTCGATTCCCACCAGAGACTCTGATCTGTTACACTACACCGAGCATATGATCCAAGTTACTCAGCTCGTAATAATTATAATATTGTTACGTTTTTTACCTTTTTAAAAACGTTAAAAATATGAGTTCGTAGATTGCAAATAAAATAAAAATAAATGTGGGTTTAATTTTAAGTCAATTCTTTATTATCTGCACATTATTTTGTGCCACTGTTCGAACTTATTCCACGTATATAATGAGAACTTTCACAATATGTGCTTGTTTGTGATATTTCTCTGCTTACAACCTTTTTTGTAAGCAACAACAACACTTGTTAGTTATTCTTCTTTGCTCACAACCTTTTTTTGTAAGCACAACACTAACAACTGTTTTCTTCACGCAACTTGTCTGCACACAAGTCTGACTGAATTATAACTCGATCTCGTATCTTCACACACCACTGGTTAAATTCTCACTCAATTCAGCGCGACGTCGTCACACGACTAACTTAACTCGAACTCCGAGAATCACGTGTCTTCATACACGGCTGACTGAATTCTAACTGAATCCCCGTTGCTCGTTTTATCTTGCCTTTTATATCACTGGAACAACAGTGTGATGAATGCCCTTGAAGGATGATGACGGCCTTCGGGAACAATCCAAAAATGTAAACAACTTGTTTCCATTTTTGTTGTTCGTGTATCTTGTTTACTTTCGTCCAGGCAGAGTTGTTGTTGTTTTGTTTGTTTGTCTTTCCGCTATATTTTTTTATACACGGACGTTGTTACTATATTTTTGTTTATTTATCGATCTTGTAAACAAGCCTGTTGTTTTTGTTGCTATATGTTTACTTATTCGTTGATCACGTGAACAACTGCATTGTTTTGTTTTTGGAGCTTTTGTTTATCATTTTATGTGTGATCAAGTTCATTGTATTGTTTTTTGAGCTTTTGCTTATTATTTTAATAACACCATTTCCATTTTCGTAACAATATAATTTATAATTGTATTGTAATAAATAAATAAATTAAAAATTTTGTTCTAAAATAATGATTATTATAACGGAGTACAACCGATTTTTCCGATGGATGCAATGGACAATGCAGAGTAACAGATTTTGTAATATTAAGGGCCATTATTACAACTTGCCGTTAAATAAAAGGGAGGATTTTAACGGGCACATAAATTGATTTTCATTATTATAAGTAGACAATATGGTAGAAGAGAGCGTTAAGCTAAAGGAAGGATCATCCTACCGGTAACTTTTAAAGTTAAGTTTATGTTTGAACTTGTCATACATATATATTATTTTCAATATGGCAACTTCAAATATAAACAAAATGAGCCTATACAACAAAAAAAAAACAAAGACCCTTGTTGCCACTGCGTTTAAAAAAACTTGTTTAATTTTTGTCAAAATAACGAAAATAAGTTAAAGTTAACTTTACAGTTCCCTTTAGCTAAAGGTAGCTTTCACTAAGCCCAAGTTAAACGGCAAGTTGTAATAATGACCCTAAATCTAATAACTTTCTAAAATTAAAGTGATCGATCACAAGTATTTTTTTTTTTGTTTTGTTTTATTTGTTTCTATACACTGTATGTATCTGATAAACTAAACTATCCATTCGATTTTCAATCTCTACAGGTCGTAAGTAAATATTGTTTTGATTGTATTAAGGCGACAGCAGATAGGCAGGCAATTAAATATTTTTTTTGTTTTTGTTTTCAATATTTCTTAATTAAATTTTAAGTAAATACAAGTAATTTAAAATAATAACTTCCTGTTTCTGAATGATTTGCCAATTGTAGATTGCGAAGCAAACATATTGACGAGAATATTCTGAAGGAAACAAAAATATCACGGGACCATTTAACACCCGATATAGCCCTACATTTAATAACTACGGAGTGTCGTTTATTTCATGAACCTCAACTGAATGATGAGAAACGAATATTTGAAAATGATCCGTTTTGGGCTTTTTACTGGCCTGGAGGTCAGGCTTTAAGCAAGTACTTTAAACTACTCTTGGATTTGTTTAATTTTTATAATGGAGCCTATATTTTCTAGATTTGTTTTAGAAAATCCCGATGTGGTTAAAGGCAAATCAGTTTTAGATGTTGGCAGTGGCTGTGGTGCCACTTCTATAGCAGCCATTATGAGAAATGCAAAATATTCTGTAGCCAATGATATTGATAATGGTGAGTATTAGACGTAAAGTCATCCTCATATCTTTAGAGCTCGTTTTTATCACTAATATCTGTAAAGTTGTATTTGTTATTTTTAGTCTCATATCCACTTTTTTGTAAGATTACATTTGACTATTTTAATTCCAGCTGCCGGTTATGCTGCTTTACTAAACGCCAGCCTAAATAAAATTGACGTTGGCAAACTTCTTGTCTCAAATGATAATTTAATTGGCTCAAGTATTCCTCAGGACATTATATTTATTGGTGATTTATTTTATGATGAGCAAATTGCCGAAATTCTATTACCCTGGCTACACAAGTGCAGCAATGATGGCAAATTGATTTTTATCGGTGACCCAGGTCGCCATGGTCTAACGGAAAATCGTTTAAATTTTATGAAAAAACTAGCAACTTATGAACTCACTGAGAATTGTTGTATAGAAAACAGAGGTTTTAAGTTCGTTAACGTTTGGAGATTTCAATAAAATGTAAACTGATTTTAATTTTATTTTTTTTTTATATTTGAATTTCGAAATGAAATTCAGAAATCGTAGAATAATCGTTACAGATTTGAAATCGATAGAGAAGACGGTGTGATGTAAAAATTTAAACTAATGGATCCGCCATCTAACGCTTTTTTTTCCAACTAGTGCTTATTTCGTGAATGGTAACACTTAGCTCATGTCTGATTTGACAGATAATTAATTTTATCCTTCCGCTGAACGAATATGGTTGTGTATACGCTTGAACAACGCAGGGAAATATTGCGACATTACTTTGAAAATCATGGTAATGTTGCAGAATGTGTGCG
This sequence comes from Sarcophaga caerulescens, assembly GCA_927399465.1. Taxonomy (NCBI): domain Eukaryota; kingdom Metazoa; phylum Arthropoda; class Insecta; order Diptera; family Sarcophagidae; genus Sarcophaga; species Sarcophaga caerulescens. The sequence goes on along the minus strand of OV656868.1, from coordinate 19,503,642 downwards.
AAAATTGCGTACGGATTTTGGAAGAAGAGAAGCACCGTCAGCTCCGTATGTTCGTTATCTTGTGAAAAAAGTGAAAGAAACTAGCATCCTCATCGATAAACCAAAGCGTGAAAAGCCAAAAACAGTGCGTACATCCGAGAATATTGCTGCCGTGGCAGAAAGTGTGCGTGAAGCGCCTTCAACATCAATTCACCGTCGTTCTCTACAATTGAACATTTCGGAGACATCATTGAGACGAATTTTGTATAAAGACCTCGGTATGACGCCATACCATGGCCAGCCGAGGCAGCCATTTGAATGAAATTATTTTCCATTATTATTTGCATTTCAATTTATTTTTAATAACGTGTTATAAAAAATGAGATTGTTAAAGAAATTTTCAAACCAGTACAAAAGACTCTATTCATCATCTATCTCCATATGTGTCATTTAAAATTTTCATCCCATATTTCCATAGAATAGAACAAACGAGTTAGAAAGTGCAGTTCTGAGCATTACTACAACAAAGATATTTTCAAAGGATATTTACATAGCTTCGATTAGGAATTCTAATTCCATTATCGGTGCAATTAAGTTGGATTACGCAAATTTAGAATGATGGATTGCATGGCCATAAAAGTTAACTTCTGCGATGGTCACTCCTAAAGGAGAGAAACTAATCCCACGCTGGAGTACATGGGAAATGAGAGTTACCATAGGAGTATTAACTGTGCATGGCCCTTTTGGACATACATACATAGTAACAAAATGGATAAGGTATATCTCTGATTCCTGAAGGCTTTGTGAAAGAGCAAAAGATACATTAGATTATATTTTATGTTACTGCCCTTGTCTAAAGGTACATACTAGGGATGCCAATCGGGAAATCCCGAATCTCGAAATCCCGGGATTTTCGGGATTCACAAATCCCGAATCCCGGGATTTTTTAAAACTTGTCCCTTGCTAAAGATCCGAATTAAAGGCATTAATCCTGCGTTTTGCAAAAGGTCCTGAAAAAAATTTTATATCACTCGACTTCAATAATAGCATCTCAGATGAGGGAACCCTACTTCCATTGCTAAAAAGTTATTTGATGCCATCGAACAATCCAAAAGCCCTATAAAATCAATTAATAGAGTTACTGATTTAGATACTCAACTGTCCAAAGAAATGGATTTATTTACATCAGGAGTGGTAGAGGTGAATATTTACAAGCTGCATATAGCTATCTTGGAACTATTTTACCAACAAGTGTTGATTGCGAGAGGTGTTTTTCAACGGCAGTGTATGTTGACTACAAAATTCGTTCAAGGCTATCAGATGACATGTTAGATACTTTAATCTTTTTAAAAAAATTATTTAAAAGAATAATATACTTATTTTGGAATCCAAATAAATTTTTTAAAACTAATGTATTTGTATATGTATAATTTACGCTTTTTTATTACTTTTTGTTTTGTTTTTTTTTATAATTTTATTTTTATAGACATATAATTGGAATATAAATGAAATTGTTAATAAAATATGTTTTTTCATTCTTATTATTATGAGGAAATCGCAAAATCGCGGCATTTTTCGGAATTTGTGGATCCCGAATTATCCCGGGAATTCGGGATTGGGATTACGAAATCCAGAATCCCGGGATTTTTAAAAATCAATCCCGTTTGGCATCCCTAGTACATACGTAGAAGATGTCTAGGTAGTCGATTTGTTAAGGAACTGTTAGATATAAAGGTCTACAAACATGAGGATCTAATAAGTTTCATAAACGGGATTGACTAGCTAGAGAATATACCTTTAGAAAGCTAGTTTATCTGTAGGAGACAAATAAATCCATCTGGGTGACGGCGGGGACCTGTGGATAAAGTTATGATCCTTTTTTTTCATTTGTTATTTAATTTATTTATTCTTTGATAAATTATTATTATGATTATCGCCGTAGTCTAGTAGGTAATGTGTTGGCTTATTAGACGCGAAGCCGGGGTTCAAATCGCCGGTCAGACATCAAAAACGAAATATGAAAAAATATTTCTTCGACGACTTCCTCTCAGTAGATTTCTGGCAAAAACTCTGAGAGTAAATAAAATTGCCATAAAAAGTTTCTCAAAAATCTGTCGTTCGGAGTCGACTTTAAGCTGAGTGGTGTAGAGAAGCTAGGCCGTAATTCTGACTGAAGGGTTGTAATGGCCAATTAAGTATCTTATGTGAATGACTCTTATACAAAAGTGCTTGATTAAGAACAATCCTTTCTTTTAGCAAAAATTACGATTTTGTCTGAAAAAATCTGTTAATGTCATGGGCATGAATCCTTTGTTTATTCTGGAAAGCCTATGCTTTAAATTTTGATTAGATATGCTCTATCAAATTCACATTAGACTTTTAAAAATTAATTGTCACCAAAATATCACTTTACGGATGCCTTCATAGCCGTTACTTCAGCCTGTATAATACTATTGATAGAGTTAATACCCAAGTATTGGTGGTCGCCGTGGTCTAGTAGGTAGTGTACTGGCTTATTAGACGTAAAAGCCAGGGTTCGAGTCCCAGGCCAGACATCAAAAAATAAAAATAAAATACAAAAAGTATTTTTTCGGCGTTTTCTTCTCAGTTTCTCAAAAAATCTGTCGTTCGGAGTCGACTTTAAACTGTAGGTCCCGCCACTTATGTATAAAATTAACACACACAACATAAGTGGTGTGAGAAACTGCGGGCTTCTTGAGGACGATTGCCTGTAGACTGTCTAATGGTGAAGGTATAGCACTGGCCATTTTATAGCCACCTAGCAGCAACTCGTTTCCTTGCCGTTCGCATCTTCCCCCTTTCCACATTTCCTAAAAAACCTGCACAATTCACTGCATGAGTAGGGGCCATCCCCTGAGTGCTGGTTTCATTAAAAAAAAAGTGTTAGCTTACGCTTTCCTGCAGCAATGATTCTGGATTGTACATTAATATTCCAGTTTAGTTTGCTGCCTAAGACAATTTCAACATGTTTGCAGTTATCGAAAAGCGTAAGTGCTACTGCATTAATGCTAGGAATAGCGTATTGGAGGATTTTTTTCTCTTTGTGAATAGTTCTAACTTCCTTTAGTTTTGATTAACCTCCATAATCTCAGCAATTTGCACATATGTATATGAAGCACACTAAATTATTATTGGCCACCACTCTACTACATATGTATATAATTTATGTATAAAAACGACAATTTTAAAAATATGTTTGTTAACACTAAGTAGTTTGTTTTATTCTTTAATTTTTAAGAGCATCTTGAATGTAAACTTTACAATTTTATTAATTAAATTTCAATTAATTGTTTTACTATTTCCCTTAGTGTATTCTGTGTTTTATAACTGATTTTTAATTCAATTTTTTATTTTTCATGTACAAATTGATTTTCATTACCCATTTATTCTTAAATATAAAAGTTAAAGGTAGTAATAAAACAGAAAAATATTTAAAACTTAATAATTTTTTATTATTATTTTGTTTATTTTTTTTTTTTTTAAATTATAATTACACAATTTGTTTATAGTTATATATGTATCTGTTTTGTTTAATTTTAATTTAGTGTATATTATTTATTAGACTTAGAACTAATTAATGTTAAATTAATAATAATTATTATGGAAAATAAACAAAAAAAAAAAGACTTACAACTAGTTCTTAGATTTGAAAAAAAAATTCTTATCCTATATATATATATAATAAAATATAATTTTAATAAATACAATACTTATTAAAATAAAGTACAGAAATTAGCCATGGAAAAAATTTAGTTGTTTTTATTTTTACTTGTTAAAAAGATCAAGATTTTTTTTTTAAATATTTTAAAATAAAAAAAAAACAAAAAATATTTGCCTTAACGCCATACATCTACGAATAAATAAATAATTTAGTGACTTTTAAAAATTATTCCTTTTTTCTGGTGTGATTCTTTAGAAAGGAATTCTTAGCAATGAAGAGGCAAATACACTTGAAGTGTAAACGCAATTAAAAATTGCAATAATTTTTTGTGTAACTAAAATTGTACATCTAATGGAGGGCGTTTGCGTTTTCAATATATAATGATTAAATTAAAACTGAAAACATAATCGAAGGAATTCGAAAATGTCTTTATTTTCCTCATCCGAAAAATAAACGTTATCTGGAAAATTTGTAATTTTCTTATGAAATATTCAGTTTCAACGACCTTTTGCAAACTGTTAGAGAAACTTTGAATTGCAACTGTTATGGATATAATATTTACATAACTTTACTTGGTCCATACAAACGAACAAAAAAAAAAAAGATACAAAAAAAATTATTTTTCACCGAATTTTCTAATCACAAATACTAGTTTATTTATCAAGAAACTTTCTTAAAAATAAAAATATAAGAAAATCACCAAAAACAAAAATTTTTTATCATATAATACAAGCGTAGAATAAAATACCAAAAATTATAAAAACAAAATTTAATTTTAAGTTTGTTTATATTCGAAATACGAGTTATGAGGGAACAGAATAAACAGAACTTTAAATGGTTTATTTAAGACATTGTATTATGGTAAAATACATGGACATTAAATCATTCAACAGTTTTTAATATATTGTTTAATGGAAAATTCGAATGTAGAAAGATTTTGTTAAAATATTTTCTAAATAAGTAGTTACTTTCGAATTGTGTGGATGAATTTCATTAATTTTAAGAAATATCGCTGTTTTTGGATTTAGAATCTTCTTCCGCATATGAAAGGAGAAATAATTTTGAAAAAATTTTAATTGATTTCGAAATCAATGCTTTTTTTGTATATTCTTAGTTAAAAAACAACATCTAAATGACATTTTTTCGTAAATGTTTCTTGTTTGTTATACTTTTTAGTAATTAAAAAAAAAAAAAAATTAGAAAAATTATACCAACTATATATTTTTGTATGTATAACTGTATATATATATATATATAAGTGTAGTATAGTTTTTTTTTTTATTTTTCTATAGTAATAATAATAAATGAATAATAATTATAAAAAGAGCACAGCGGTAAGAACTAAAAGTGAGGCATTTATATGTGAGGGTGTACGGTTGTGGTGTGAGATTCACTCCAATTCTGCCACCATTTTTAAACAATTTAACTTTCACATAATCGGATCCGGTCCTTGACCTTCCAAATCGGAAACTTGACTTTGATAGTGGAGAGCATGCTGATATGCTTTTTTAACTGCCTTACGCTCTGTGGGCTTACGAGATTCGACAAGTTTTTGCTGATCTAGCTCTTTGTCGATGCCCAGTATCTCAAGTTTGTTAGCGGGTAACCATTGCCAAGTACGTTTGGCATCAAAAAATAAAACTAAAAATACCTCCATATCGTGGGGATAGTTTTTGCGTAAAGCCAAAACATCAGTAGGTGGTGCGGGTAATGGCACTCCGTTATATACAAACCCTTTAGGTGTTTTTGGATCTAATATCAAGGCTGGATACCAAGGATAACCACGACACTTAGCCCAGACCAGCTGTAGAGGCTCAAGGGGAGGTTTTATCAAATGATGCGTTCTACTATTAGAGTTGATAACCTGAGTATAAATTTCATTACTCGCATGATTCAGTTTTATTTTGCTATTGTTATTGGCAGCAGTTGTGACTGTTGTTCCCGTTGCCGTTGCCGCCGCCGCCGCTACGCTGTTATTACTTTTACGTGTTTTCGTATTATTTACATTATTTGGTGTAGGCGTAGCAGTTCGTTGTTTGTTTGACGAACGTGTAGTGGCTTTAGCAGCCGTAACGGTAGTTACGGTTTGAACAGCAGGCGTAGGCGATGAGTCTGTATTCGGTTGAACTGACGTTACATGCCGTTTTCTTTGTCTTGAACGTATAGTGTTTTGCGCTTTTTTATCGAGCGGGGTTGGTGTCCTTCGTGTAATACTTCGAGTTTGAGTATCAGAGTCAGCGTCAACATTACCGGTATCACTATCGCCGCTACAACTCATCGCCTGGCCATTATTACCCTGTTCATCACCACCTATTGTAGTACTATCATTAATTTCAATATCCGGTCTATCTCTTGTATTATTCTCTTCCGCATCTGGATCGCTCTTTTCCTCATCTTCATCGTCGTCATCATCGTCGTCGTCATCATCACTTGAATCGTAATCGGAACCGCTGCCACTAACGCTAAAACCAGAACAACTACTACATGGACTTCCAGAGATATCACTCATATCATCGTCATCACTTTCACTTACATCACGCTCGTTATTTGTTCGGTAGACACGAAATTTATCCGGCATATGTTGATAACTACTTAAATTAGAAGTCGGTGTTAAAGGCGGTATTGTGGCTGGTATCGCAGCTGATTGATGTGAGGCCGTCAGAACTGAAGATACTGTGGTAGGTGCCGTTGCTGGAGATCCTAACAGACTAACACTTCCCGTTGAAAGCGCGGTTCTGTTTGGTGATTTTTTCGGTGACATTGATGAACTGCTACGCATTTCTGTTAACCTTTTATGACGTGCATTTCGTTTCGGTGATTTACCTGACAATGTAGCGGAAACCTGATTAATGCTAGCCGACAACGGCGTCAGTTGGTTAAGGCCACCACTTATTTTATTGCTTATCGATAAGGCTGAGGAAACTAGAGAAGCTGCTGCTGCTGCAGACGTAGGGACGTTGTTAGTTGACGGTATAAGTGAACCCATCGTTGGAATCGGTGTCGATATGACAGAATTATGAATTTCTTCCTTAACCGGTGTTGTTATTGCAGATGTCGTCGTCGTTTCTGTAGGCCGTTTAAGAGCGGCCTGCGCTTTGCGTGTAAACAGCACCGCAGTTCTGTAATAGTTCAATCATTAAAACATCTTATATTTGCTTATATTTTAAATACAAAAACAAAGAAAAAACAGGTCGGAATTGATGCGCATCATTAATTGAATAATTTTTGGAAAGTCCAATCATTTAGAATAGAAGATTTGAAAATTCCAACTGATATTTTTAAATTCACGAAATAAATTTTATTTAAATTTCACATACGTGCGAAATGTTCGCACATGAATCGATATAAGAATGTTGAAATCCATTATCTATCCCAAGCAATATGCAACAAAACAAATATGTGTAACTGATGATCCGATGCCTCATGGCCACCTAACTAAAAAAAATCTGTAAAAATGTTGTATTCAAAGGACGGTTAGGTGTTTTGAATTTAACGTTAGTAAATTTGCTGATCAAGAGATTTTAGGGCAACTGAGCTATTTACAAAATGTTTTTAATTTTAAAGTCCCCGTAGTCTAGTAGTAGGTAGTGTGTTGGTTTATTAGACATAAGGCCTCGGTTCAGACCCCATGGTCAGACATCTCCAACAGAATGAAATATAAAAAATCTCAAAAATCTGACGTTCGCAATAGACTTTTAAACTGTAGGCCCTGCCCTTAACACACAACATAATTGGTGTGAAAAGCTAGGTCGTAATCCTGATGACCAATTATGTATGTATGTGTGTATTTTTTAATTTAGAATTTTTCTGTGATAGAACTAACTTAAATGGAGAAACGTTTTTTACGTAAAAATCAAAAATATTGTATGTACCATAGAAAGAAAAGCTTAGGCATTCTTAAACATTTCATTGCGAGGAATAAGCAACTATATTGGCGTTTAATTACATATGATACATGTATGTATGAAATTATGGTTTTAATATTTTGCACAGAAAAAAAATTAAATTTTCTTACCTTCTATTGACGCCAACAGGTGAAGCACTGCTGTTTAGACTCTTAACTGGACTACAAGGCGGTGTCTGTGTTGTATTATTACTTGCGACTTTCGACTCTTCGCCCATTGGATCATCTTCGTCTTCATCGCTACCGTTCGCCTGATTGTGAAGACTATCGTCATCATCTTCGCTTAGATTGTGATGATTATGTCGTGAAGCATGCTGTTGCCGAGAACGTTGTGCATTGCGTGCAAGTTTTCGACTGCGTTTTGGTGTTGATTGAGCATTTTTTTCTTGTTGCTGTTGCTGTAGGAGAGTGATGGCATGAGATTTAACGGGTGGGGTTGGAATATCAACATCCATATCTTCAACATTATGATTTTCTTCCATTTCCTCATCGTCTTCCGTTTGAGAATTGGCACCCAAACTAGCATTGTGACGCTAAAAAAACGAATGTATGCAAATTTTAAATAAATAAGACTGAAGTGATAAAAATTCACGTTTTACTTACGGCTTGTATTCTTGCTTTTTGTATCGCTTTGCGCATTCGTGAGATTTCCAGACGTATTTGTTTGATTTTCTTTGTGCGATACGCTGGATTCTTTAGAACCTGAGATTTATCAGCCAATATAAGTAATTTCTGTACAATAGCCTCACAGGGTGCTGCTGCCAAAAGCTGATGCAATTCTTCTTCAACTTCCTTTTCCACATGATCCTTGCAATCAGACTGACTTGAATCTAAAAGACCTTCTCTAGCCAGTGCTTCGCGTGCTTGTTGAAACAATGGTGTAGCCTGATCACGCATACGTATACCAGCGCGATAAAAAACTGTATCCTTATTATTGTATGCCAAACAGTTTTGTATCATTAGATCAAAATCAGTTTGAAGCTGATCCAAATGTGTGTAGGACTTAAGTTTCGTTCTCATTGTACCCAAATCCATTGGATGTGTCACAATATCTAAATAGTCCGGAACTTCATTTGTATTCACAGGTTCGCGGAATATCTCAGAAGTGTCTCGTGCTTCCAAAGCATCCAAAAGTTTAGTAAGAACTGCCTCTAAGGGATTTACTTGCAGCATAACTACTTGCTCACAAATTTTCACATAAGCCGCTTTAAGCTTTTCCCTTTTTCTAACCAATTCGCATAACAAGCGCGCTCTTTCCAAGTCTTGACGCAAACATTGCCAATATTTTAATTGCCGATATAGTTCGGATGTGTCTGGACTTCCTTCGATACCATTCCTCTGTATAAAGCCATGATGATTTCCCTGCGACTGTAATCGCCGCAGTAAAGGAACACCATTGCGGTACTTACGTTTCATTGTCCAGTATGCCACTAAACGATCAAGGAATTCTTTTTTCTTCTGCATGTGTACCATGCTTGCAATTTCTTGTATGCGATCAGGGGGTATTGTTGGTATAAGGACAACGGGTGCCGATGAACGTTTTTTCGCTAATGCTTTACGAGCCTCTTTCATTTTATGTCGAGCATCTTCAAAATCTTTGAGATTTAATTTTGATTTTGCGTGATCCGGTGTGTGAGCGTGACAGAAAGCATATTTTTGAACATGGGCAGAAGAATCATTATGGCCAGCATTTTCATTCATATCCATTGTCATGTAAAGCCCAGCCTGTTGCGCGCAGGTCACATGAAAAGCAGCGTAGCAGCTATTTCGATGACACTGAATACATGCTCCTAGACCCTTTTCTTTGCAAACGTAACATGTTAATCGCCATCTTGCGGGAGGTATTGTTTCAATCGAATCTAAAATTGTAATTTAACAATTCATAGTAGTTTCAAAATTGTAAAAAATAATTTAAGTATTTGTATTCAACATCTTAAATTTTCTACTAATAAAATCAGGTATAATGATCTCTTATCTGATACACAACATGTATCATTATTTTCTAGAATAAATGTTAATGCTTTTGTCTTTTATTCATTTATGTAAAGTATAAAAATCTGTACAAATAATTGTAATAAAAAATTCACAAACTAATAACGAATGTACTTTTCAAAATGAAATAACATGACTGAATCCCGAAGTATCGGGTATATAGATTTTTTAAGATTAATTTTTTGAAAGTTGAACTGAAGAACAAAAAAGCAAAAACAAATCCACACCTGGTTTCAATAGAAGGACGGCAATGCGTAATTAATATGAGATTTCAATTCAATCAATTATTCGTATTATTAATTCCATACAAGATATGGGGAAGGAACTTCGTAACTACTATCATATGAAATTAAATAAAGTCCTAGACAGCGAATATTGCTATCGCAAATATCTTGACATATTTCGTTAAAATTTCATTGAATAATTATGGATCGATTTAAATCCTAATTAAGAGTCAAGAATTCTGAACACAAACAGGTCATCAAAAATCAGATCAACCTGCTAATCAGTATTTAAATTATTAAAAGGTTCTCAAATACGAATATTATGAAATCTTCCAATAGTACATACAAAAAGGGTTAAAGTTATGTCCCTCAGTGTACGATCACTTTAATACACTACTTTAACACTTTGTACCAAATTGCTCTATAATATCGACAATTGGTTTCAATTCACCATTTTCTCCTATAAATTGCATTACAATTGTTTGATATGCAATCCACAGACATTTTTAAAAATCCAAGAAATTATCGGCAATTTTTTAATTACCACAAAATTTTGCCTACAATTATAATACCATCTCACCTATTGGCTCCAAAAACACTGTATTTGCAAAACGCACTTCAGGTATCCAGAGGGCACACACCACATGGGCCCATTGCCCGCGATCGGTTTGTTTAAATGCACCACCTGTATTGGGGCAAAGTACACAGTTGACTGGTGTACTTGGCGACTGGAGACAACGTCGGCAAAGCCACTGTCCTTCGGGTATGTAGGGGACACCATAACAATCTTGATGTACGGCCAGATTACACATATCGCAAAACAGTATCACATTTGTATTTTGGCATTCGCCATCCATGCAAATACAACAAACTGCATCATCGTCAACCTCATTGCCAGTGGCTGTGCCGTTGGCAGCTGCTTGAAAGTATGATTCTTTTTCTAAGCGATCCATTAACAACTCCATAGTATCAATGTTCACAGGATTATGGCCACACTTCTCACGTTCTTCATTCATCCATTCTAACCAGGCCGAATCCTCTTCGTCCACATCATATTCAATTTCACCATCCAATTCTTCAGCAGATTTTTCAATGAAGCGATAATATGCCAACGGTCTTGGTGGTGCATCTGGTACGATGTAATCGGGAATTTCTTGAAACCTTGCTTCGGGCACTTTAACTTTTGCCCAAGGGGCATTTTCTTCCAATGGTGGGGCATCAGCATTTACGATAAAACCACGTTCCACCAATTGTTCGTATTCCTCGTCATCAATAAATGGCAGTGGGTCATTTGTGCCTAAACGAATACTTTTTCCCTCAATATTAAATGTAACAGTTTGCTCTTCGTCGTTATACGACACCAGGGACTCCGGATTTGTTATATTCCGATTGCTGCCACCACCTTTAGTTCCGTTCTGATCATCATCGCCACCAGCACCTGCTCCGCCTCCTCCACCGCAACCTTTCGGTGTAGAATGTGTACCACCACGCGGACGGGCTTTCTTACGATTCGGCGTCATGACCGGTGTCAGTGGCTGTGGGTTGTCGTGATCATAATTAACTAAATGGTATTGCAAACCAATCACTGTCTTATAGCTCCGATCACATTTGGGCACCGGACACCCGTATGGCGGTTGTGATTGTTTCACTTTCACACTTTTGCAATATTCCAACGCATCGAAGTCAAGTCCCATTGTATGTGTGTGTTTTTCTTTGCTTTCGTACAACTGCTGCTGCTGCTACTCGATTTTGCTGTTGCAGTTTTCTTGTTGTCAAAATTGTTGTGTATAATTATTTGTTGTTGCTGTTGTTCACTGCTGCAAATGCTGCTTTTTATTTCATTTGTTAAATTTGCATTTTATTCGTATAGTTTGTATCTTTCATTTGAAAAATTAGAATTTTTGGAGTAGAATTTTTATTAATTCACTTAATTTACGTTTTTCTCCTTGTTTCTTTCTTTCCACGCAAATTCGCTGTCATATTAATGGCGCTAAAGTCATTAGTGTTGCTCTCTCCGAGTAATCGGTAATCACAAAAATATTTATTCAAAGCATCCTATATATAGCACAGGGTTGTATATCACAACCCGTTCAATTCTGATAAAAGTTTAAAAATTACCTAAACCGTTAGTTTTGAATTACTTTTTAAATTCAAATAAAGAAGTAATAACTAGAAATAAAAATACTGCATTCTTCCATAGATCAATTTTAAATAAATAAATTTTAAATAAAACTATCAGCAGTTTGACAAATAATTATATTTATACACATAATAAATATATATATATACATAATAAATAATAATACATACATAATTGATCATTACAACCCTTCAGTCGGGAATACGACCTAGCTTCTCAATAAAAAGGAGGAAGAGTTGCCCTCAGGCTGCTCTTGATACTATGCTTTGTCTGACTCCGCTTGACTTATATGTCAAGCGGTGCGCAGCGTGTAGTGCCATACGCCTGAGGGAATCGGGTTGCTGGAAACAGCGCTCTATAGGTCACTCCAGAGTTCTGAATATCGTCTTTCCTGACGGAAGGTATGGACTTTCGGAAAAAGCCACTGATACTTATACCGGATTGGGCACAATGGAATGGAGGGGTACTCCAGGGGCAGAGTGGTATACCCATCTTCACAGATGGGTCTAACTTAGGTGGATGTACAGGTGCTGGGGTTTTCTGTAGGGAACTCGGTCTTCAACTTCACTTCAGGTTGAATGATGACTGCAGCGTTTTTCAGGCGGAGATTTTCGCAATACTGAAGGCTATTGAGGCCATAGCTGGTGGCCCATCTTAGGATTCGGAATCTTACATGATCTTCGTTGACAGTCAGGCTGCCCTTAGGGCCATTGCGTCGGTCTGGTGCAAATCACGGCTCGTTCGCGAGTGCAAACAGTCGTTGAGGACTTTTGGACCAGACCGTATCCGTCTATGCTGGGTTCCGGGTCATAGCGGGATACTGGGCTATGAGACGGCGGATGCCCTCGCTAGGTTAGGTTCGCTTTCAATTCGACAAAGATGCACTGCACACTGATTATTTCAAAAAACGCAATTATAATTCGGGTGCTCTTTTTGATTTATATCATGTATGTATGTATGTATGTATATACACCTGTACCTCGGTTTACGCGGAACTCGGATTACGCGGTTTCGAATTTACGCGGTTTTTAAAATGAAGAAAAAAATTTTTTTACTTATATTCTATTTAAACTGAAACTAATTCAACCATTGCACAATCTAATGAGATGACTTTATCCAGTGATGAGTCGGAAATCATAAAAATTCGTAAAAAAAATACTTGTTGTTGAAAATGATAGCGATTAAGTTAGCTTAAAAATTTTATGTTTTGTGTACTGAGGTACATACATACATAGTACATGTATGTGTATTTTTTAATGGAATAAATGTTTGTTTTTTTTTACTTAAATCATACTTTAATAAATTATTAACAGTATAAAACTATATTTTTTTTTCAATGAAAAAGCTTTTTTACAGTAGGTATTCGCTTTACGCGGTTTTTCTATACAAAAACGTAAATTTCGATTTACGTGAATTGGCCAGGAACGTATCTACCGCGTAAATCGAGGTACAGGTGTATATATTTTGCGAAAAATTACTTTACAATTCAGTAATTGTGATTTAAATTTAATTGTTCTCAACGATAAATATCTCTTTTTTCCTAAACACAATTGTGTTATTTTCGTGATTTTAATATCATTTGTCACTGTTGAACAGTTGCAGTCCTTTGTAGAACATTGACTGCTGTATTTCCGTTGTAGTTGCTCATTGAATTCTGAAGTCCTTGTTGTTTGTTAAGTGGTAGGGGTGGAATTCTCCGACGTACAGTACTTGAACCATTACAAATTGCGGAGCATTACCATTTTTATTTTACAAATAAAATTTAACATGTTTAACTGTAGCCTCTTGTTCTATATCTAGACGTTTTAGCTACTAAAGCATGTAATTAATTGAAGTATATCTATGCATTACTTTATTTTGAAATATTTGCATTCTATTAATTTGTTGATTAGTGCAACAGGAATATGGAATTGTCCATCCGTATTGAATGAATCCTAATCCTTTAATCATTTAAAAAAAAAACATATTTGATGAAGAGCTCTAAAATGTATTTCCGAACGAGTAGGATTTTTTTGGAATGTATTTGCTGTTTGCATTTTGTTAATTAAAAACAAATTGGAGTTGCATTAAAAAGAGTATAAATCCATTCTGCAACATATAAAGTTGTTTTCCATGTTGTATATTTATTGTTTATATTGATAAATCTTATATAGAAAATTATAGTTAGTAATTATAAATTTTATTGTTTTACAGAGTATTGGCATCAATCAACAAACTATGACTTCTTAATTACAACCCTGCAGTGTGATGCCAATTAGTTTTTCGAAAACAACTCTGTTTCCATGTTCAGTATCCACATTCCACTTTTAATGAAATATGGCGGTTAAATAATTTTAAATCCTTTCTCAAGTTGGACTGTAACTTTGTGAATTGCAAGTGAAAGAACGCTGTGAACCAGTGAAGGAAATTTCCCTTTTTTTATTTAATCCTGCTATTCTTTCCTTAAATTTTGAAATTATTGATTTGTATTTATTTTGTTAAAATAAAAAAATCATGGAAGACTTAAATAAAATGCTGGAATTATCAGAATTGTATCCCATACAATTGGAGTGTATGACACAGGTAAAGAATATTGTGTTGATGGTACAGCAAATGAGTTTTGTTTAAAAAAGAGAAAAAAAAACATATTTTTAGGAATTCCTTTCAAAATTAAGAGTCATTTTATGGGGACAAGCTGCTGCTGCAACTGCAAATAAAGAAAAAAGAGGTGATGAGTTATCAGCGACGGCAGTAGTGTCATCCCCTCAACAAACTAAGAAACGCGTTAAGCGGTTGTCTTCGTTGACTGAAGATACTGAAGCAGAACGTAAGTCAATTATAAAATCATAACGTTGATCAAATATAAAAATATAAATTTTTAGCCAACAATGAGCACAACTCCAGGAAAGCACCATCACCACGAAAAAGTAAGCGGTCTAATGCAGAACTGTTGGCCTCAGCTAAAGCCATGGAAAGTGAGAAAGCGGTAATAGAAGAAATCGTATTACCCCCTGTTCCAGCACCACGAATACAAAATTGCGTAAATGTAAAGGATAATACAGAGCCAACTGGCAGTAATGAAGAAAGAAAGTCTAACTCATCTAGTTTGATGCCACCTCCTCCTGCTCCCATTTCTGCTGCTGCTGATGAGACTTTAAATAGGCGACCTCAAAGAGCTGCCAAACTTAAATCGGAAAAGAATCTCAAAGAACCGAAATTATCTACTAAATTACGTCGTCCTACGACAAACGACGAAGTGAAGATTAAATTGGAGCATGAACAGCGTGCCTCCCAAATGCACGAAAAAAAATCTGTTTGTCCCACTGCTTTGTCTAAACAGAATTCAGCACAAGCAGACGAAAATGAGATTGTTAGGGACTCTTCAAGTTCAAGATCTGATGACTCTGTTGTAGTTGTACCTCGAAAGGAACCATCAATCGTCAGTATAAATTCAACTATTGATTCAGTTTCAACAGGAACTGCCAGCAGCGACAGCCAACAAAGTGCAAAGGAACAAAGTGAGTATAACACCTGTATTATTTGTAGGTTTTTGATTTGAATATAAAAGCAAAAATCTATATTTAAAATTGAACAATATCAACAAAGGGTTTTCTACGCAAACGTTGTAATGACTGTTGAGTGCCAACTGGCTAGTAGTAGCGATCTTTAGTTCTTTATCTTCTGGCACGGACAATAGAACTGAAAAACTGTTGCCAACATAGCTGACAAGTTTTTTAAAGTGTAATCAAATCAAATTCCCACCATAAATCATTAGCCCAATTCACAATCTCGTGTATTTTTGCAATTGTATTTATGCAATTGTAAATATTTCCTATTGTGAACAAATTTTACTGGTTGCATTTGCAACATTAATGGTAAAACACAAATACACAGCTGATTGTCAAAAATAAAAAATAAATATTTGATTATAATTTTATGATATTTGTTAACAATTTATAAAAATGTCTAATGGAAGTTTGAAGGAACAAATATTGGACTCTTTAATAGACGAGGCTGCCGAAGAGATTCTGTTCATCGAGGGTATTTACTATTCTATTTAAAATTTCATTCATTGATAATTTTGTTATTTAGATATAGAAAGTAATGAAGACGCTGTAGAAGAAGTTTTAGATGAGTTGACGGAAAACTTATCTGTAGTGATGGAGTGTCGTGGAGGTTTTTTTAATACAGTACCAAAGTCAGTTATGTGGAGAGATGACATTTTAACAACGTTGGATGAAAATAGATTTCGGCAAATGTTAAGGGTTGAAAGGAAACAATTTTTGATGCTGTGTGATCTAATAAGGAATGATCCAGAGTTTACAAAAGCCCATTCTTCCAAACAATTTACTGTTGAGTTACAACTAGCAATAGTTCTATTCCGTCTGGGCTCATCAGGAGAAAGTGCATTTATCAAGAAAATAGCAACTATTTTTGGAGTGGGAGATGGGGGAACTATTTCAACCATAACTAAAAGAATATTCAAAGCGTTTTTACGCCTGCAATCCGAATATATTTACTGGCCTGACGAAAGTGAAAGAAACCAAATTGTGTTGGATACATTTGACGAACTCCCTTTCTGTATCGGGTATATTGACGGAACTGAAATAAAGTTGGCAGAATCACCAGTCGAAGATCATACGTCCTACTTTTCCAGAAATCACGTATATTCAATAAAAGCGCAAGTGGTTTGCGACTACAAACGTAAAATACGTCATGTAATAGTTGGACACCCTGGAAGCTGGCATGATGCGCGCATATATAGAAATAGTTCTATATTCAAGCAAAAAGAGCAGTATTTTACCTCACAACAATGGATAGCAGGAGATTCTGCATACCCTCTATCGGGAGTATTAATTACACCTTATCGAAGTAATTCTAGACAGCTAGATAAAAACGCCCAGATCGCTTTCAATTTACGACATAGTAAATACCGGGTCAGAGTGGAGCATTGTTTTGGCATTTTAAAAGAAAGATTTGTTAGCCTGAAACAACTAAGAATGCGTCTGGCAAATAAAAATAGTCATAAGTTTTGCTGCGACTGGTTCCTTGTTTGCTGTATTCTCCATAATATTTTAATTAACGATTGCCCAAGATTTAATGAAATAGATTTAATACTGGAAAACACTGATGAGGATCCTAGTGAAGAAGATTTTTCGAATAATTCTGGTGAAATGAAAAGAAAAGCCATATACTCATTAATGTTTTCATAAAGTTATTTAATACAAAATCTAAAATTTATTTTTATAAAGCAAAATAAACATCATAAATTCATTTATAAAATGAAACTAAAAATTAAATTAAGAAGGTACTTCTAATTCGAAAACATACCTACATATGTAGGTATACATATAGTACTTATAAAATGAAAAATAAAATTAGTTTTGTAATCCGGACTTATACTTCATTTCAATTTCAAATTTTTGTACGCGTTCGTCTTTTTCTATTTCAAGAATTTTTAATCTTTCTTCTTTTTGCAACTGCATGACTTTAAAATCCATTTCACGCTTTTCCTTTTCTTCCTTTAGCTTTAATTTTCTATCACTCAATGCAATCTCTTTTTCGTGCTTCTCTTTTTCCCATTCTAATCTAATTTTAAACATTTCAGTTCTCTCCGCTTGGAAGACAGCAAGATGTGAGGCTGATGACTTCGGAGCATTTTTTTTTAATTTCTCAGCGTAGTCTTTGGATTTTTTCGAAATACTTTGCGTAAAGTCACTTGATTTTTTTGATAGCAAACATGTTTCAATTGTTGGAACATCTAAAGGATTAACTGGAGATGAGGTACAGGCTTCTTCATCTACGTCATACGGAGTGCAATTATCAACAATTATTGATTCGGTTAATGTGTCGTCCATATTTATTACGCCTCCAGAGTCAATAACCACAAAGTCGCCGTTTACATTTTTTTCTCCGAAAATTTCATTTAGTTGGTTATAGTAGGGACACATTTGTAGAACTTTGCCTAAAGTTTACATAATTTAAAGTTTTTTCCGTATTTAAAAAAAACTACTTGCCTTCAACGCTTGAAGTTCCTGCATATGTTTCAAGTAGTCCTGCGCCCGTAGATTTACGCCAGTCATTGGCCTTCTTAAATGACATTTTGAGGTGTCTTACTTTCCAGCGAATAAGCTCCCATGTAGCGTCAATTTTACATTTTTCTATAAGCTTTTTATAGAAAATTTGGGCCGTTGGTGCCTATAAAATTTAAAATATAGCCAATAAAATCTGTAACTGAGGCTCTCTTGCCAGCAATGCCGTTCACAACAGGAACACTTGTTGCAGGCTTTTTGATGATTAAAAATTGCTTACCTCTACCTCCGGAGCTTCTCGAAGATATTGAAGTATTTTATTAACATCCTCTTCGGACCATTTTTTGTTGGGTTTATCCCTTTTTATTCTTTTTTTTAAATTTTGGGTCTCCATTCGCCAACGAAATTTATTATTTTTAATAAACAAATTGTCAGCTGTCAGTTTACTTAAGTGTTGCAAAATGTTGAGTAAATATAAACTATAGTTTTGAGTGTTGTTTATTTTATAAACTGTAGCAAGAGTATTTCTGTATATTTTGTTATTGTAGTGTAAAAATATACTATACCATTTTGCAAATGCAATGATGCAAGACCATTTACACTAGATCGTGAATTGGGCTATTGCTTTAAGTAAAATAAACTCAAACGGGTTTTGTGCAGCGTTTCATTATGGTTAGAATGTCGGTTAAAGAATCAAAATGTTTAGTACGGGACAATATTTACAGAGAACTGCAGACATAAATTCAGGTTGCGCTGTGGCACACAATTCAATTATTTTTGAAAGAAAAATTTTAGTAATTTTCAAATCACTATAATTCAAAGTAAATGTCTATATTTTGCCTTTAAAAATTATTTTATTGCTAACATTTAATCGCTTCACACACACATGCATGATCATTACAGCTCTGCAGACATAATTATGGCTTAGCTTTTTGCATCGGAGCATCCGATGTTAAATATGTTAAAGGGAAATTTCTCTAAAGACTATTATGCTAGTATTCTATTCTTAACTTAATAATAATTTTTGTTCTTAAATGTAAAAACTACTAAATTTTCTTGATTTAAAAAAAAAAAATAATTTTATTATGTAGAAAAAAGTACTGGATCTGATAATGGCTTACGCGAAGTTCGCATTAAAATTAAACGCGAAAAGATCAGCTTGCCGAATCAGACGGAGATACTGCCCGAAACTTCAATAGATGTTGTATTTAAGGCACCGGAAGCATTACCATTACCCACACCTGTAGTTAAAAGTGAAAGTGTAGCTATGGAGGATACTGCGACAAACAGTAGTACAATGTCATCAACCATTAGCACTACAACAGCTGTTCCAACAAAAAAAGGACGCAGGAAGAAGGATATCGCTCATAGACCAATTAAAGTTGAACGTTTCAGTGATCTTGATCACAAACCTTCACCAATATCATCTCGAACACGTCATGGCAGTATGAATAAATCCGAACATATTGATCCGTTGCCGACCACGGAAGCTAAGCGACCAGCGTCCATATATGAAGATGCAATAGAAAATCCATCATCTTCTAACTCAAAAGTGGAGGTTAATAATGCTACGATTACCGTTGGTGCGATTAATGAAACAGTAAATCTTGGTCCAGCCAGTGATGCAACAATAAATTTAGGGGCCGCTCCAAGCGATGCGACATTTTGTGCTAATCCCACACAGACAACATTTCAAGTGGCGCCAGGTCAAACAACATTTATTATGGATGCAAATCCAAACGCAACTTTAACGATGAATAAACAGTCGGGTTCAGCTGCTCTAGGTGATGCCACATTTGATGTTCAACAAATTCAGAAAACAATGAACGAAAAAGACGACGATGCTACTGGGCAGCGTTCTTTCGAGACTGCAAAAGACTCGTCAGGGGCTCGTAATGATAACAGTCTTTTGACAGAAGATGATTCCTGCGAACAAGAAAAACTAATTCCAACCAAAACAAAAGTGCCATCATCATCATCATCGAAAAAGGCGGTTGAACCATCAAATACATTAACATCAACTAAAACTGGGTACAAAATGCCAACACGTACAAATGAACTCTTCAAGTAAGTTGTTTCGGTTGTTTATATTTGAAGTCTTCATTATATTTGCAAGTCTTCTTTATATTTTAAAATTAATACAAATTAATGAATTTTTTTTAGTCCTTTGGTTCAAAGCCCAGTAAAATTACGCGTAGAGGCTTTTGAAAATGCAGCAGCTGCAGCAACTGAACAATCTAAACGGCCTTTACGTAGTAAAAAGGAAAATTTAACATCATCGGTAAGACAAATAAATAACGAAGAGTATTTGTTTAAATAAAATATAAAAATTTTTCTTTAGTCCACTACTCCAGTGATTGGTAAATTGGCAGGTCCTGCTCTTGGGCGTTTTCTTACACCAACACAAGGTTCCAATATTGGAACTGTCAATAGTGCTGTCGCTAAGAAGGGTACAACAAGCGCATCTAAAGCTATGACAATGCCCAAGTATGCCAGTGCTTCGAGTTTGCATCGAAGCAATTCAACAGCATCTACGAAAACACTGCAACGTGAGAATAGTGCTGATGATTTCCGTAAAGGTTTACATAATCTCGCCGAGGAACGTAAAAAGCAACGTGAACAAAAACATTTGCTAGCAGCCCAACAGCGCGAAATTAAAGAGCGTGAACGTGCTGAACGTATGGCAAAATTAGCAAAAGAACGTGAAGAAAAACGATTGTTAAAGAAACAGCAAGAACAGGAGCAGAAGAAGAAGGAACTGGAAGAAATACAGCGCAAATTGCGTCAACAGCAGGAAGAAGAGGCAGCTAAGCTTAAGGCTGTAAAAGAGCGCGAAATGCTCTTGCATTTGAAACAGCAGCAACAACTTGCTAAACAAAAAATGATGCCTCCGCCACCAAAAGTAGCAACAAAATACACATTTGAAATGCTGCATGAGGATGACTCGACCGATGATGAAGATAAAGTCTCCTACAAACGACCACCCCCACCATCTTGGAGTAGAAGTAATGAATTCAGTTTGTTTTTTATTATTTCTTTTTCACTTATTTTTCTCATTTTAGGCCATGCACGAGGACCAATAATGTTGAAACAAGAGTACACACCAGCACCATATATCGATAGTTTCTTCTCTGTGCAACCAATGACTCCGGATTTGAAAATAATTTTCCCTGATATTGATGCTCGTCACCTAAAGCGAAATTCAAGTGTTTTATGGTCTACACCACCACGTTACTCCGAGTTGCCGAAATATTAAATTTTACTCGTCTTTGGCTACATCAATTTTCTTGTCTTGTTAACATTTCGTTTCGCAAGAAATGTTTTGTTTAACATCTTTCTAATAATCTTTCATTACAATTGTTTTTTCTTCTTTATTTTAATTTAATTTATCGCTTATTTTTTCTTCAATAATTTTATGTATTTGTAGTTTAAACTATAAAAATGCTCGTGTTCGTCGAATTACAATGCTTCGAAAAAAGCGGCGGTATAAGCATACAAAAAGAAAGAATCTTTTCGTTAATATTCATCGGTAGTAAAGGCTATTTTGTTTCTTTCATTAAAAACACACTTATTAGCTTGAGTTTGATTTGTTAATGATGTTTAAGGAAGAGTTCATCAAATTTCGCTAAATTTTGTTGTTTCGTTGTAAACAAATTTGCGAATCATTTTCTATGTTTAATTAAATAAAGAATTAATTTGTGTTCTAATAAACTGCATGCAGTTTTCTTAAAAATTGGTATTTAGTGATTTTGGAAACGTGAAACTAATATTATTTTGCCTGTAATATCCAGGTAAAATTAATGTTTATCAAGTCCCTTCTTAAATTTGATCAATTTAATCTTTTCGCCAATCAATACTCTTAAAATCTAGCAAAACTATGCACACATTTTGAAGTGATTTAACAGCATGAAATTTATATTTTGAAGGAAAATGAAATTTGTTTCCTAAATTAACATCTTTTTTAATTAAAAAACGTTTCAGTCTGAGACTTATTGATCCATTGTGTTGCTTAAAATAGGAAAATAGTAATGAGGAAAATGAAGAAGAGAAGGGAAAAACAAAATTAAGAAAAGAAGAAAAAGAAAGGATGAACAAGCCATCATGGTATCCATAAATAAAATTCTCCTTAAGAGATTCCCCTAGCTAGTCAATCCCAATTATGAATCGTATGAGGTCATCAAGTCTGTAGTTTTTCAGTTCATTATAATCTCTACGTACGTACCTGCAGACAAGGACAGTGACAAAATAAAATCCACTTTTCCCATTTTCTCCACGCTCCGTTAGTACTCTCATAATAGCTCTTATATCCCGCCTTCCCATGCTTAGTATATATTTCGTTCCTATAGGATTCAAGATTGAGCGCCCGACTTACGAGTAGATCAAACTTTTCCTCAGTAATCCTGAATTGGATTGAAACCGTGTTCTCCTCTTTTAGAGTCTCCAAAGCTGAGCCTGATCTTGACAATTCATCCGCAAGTTCATTTCCAAAAACGCCCCAATGACTAGGCACCCAGCATATTTCAACTTGATTAGGCCACTCAACAGCCTTTTACACTCTCAAACTAGACCGAAACTAGATCGAAGTATTAAGTGTTGCCTTATTTCCTGACCGGTTTATTGACCTTAACGATCTCCAGGAACTCTGCCTGAAAAACGTCTCTATCTTGGTCCCGTCAATAAAAATAACCACGGAGTAGTATATGCGAACCTATCCAGACTTCTCAATAAAATATTACATTCGGCGTATCGTAGATGTGAATTTTTACAGTCATGTAGTTCGTCATCCGATTGTCGAGGTAAGCTTAGACCGCCACGTTAGTTCCTTCAGCATTGCCGAGTGACTCGCCCTTCAGAAACTGACTACAACTAGCTCATTCAGTCTAAAGCAGCTTCTAGCTACTGAGCTACCTGAGGTGTGCTTCTACTGACGCTTGTAATGTCAACAGAGGCACAGGGTCCTTTGATAGTATTCATCTAAACGTTGATAGTTCACCTACGGATCCTTTGGATTCGCAGTTTTGTATACTTGATATCATTTTTGCTCTCTTTATATCCCTCTTATGTTTAATGAAACTCTCCCTATAGCTGTTCCAATTCGCTCCTAAGTTCGACCACCATTTCGGCTGTTCGCGCCCTCCCGGATAAACAAGCAGACAAACTATCTACTAGGGAGCGAGTAACCTTTCCTTTAATAGTGCTTCTATCTATAGATTCCCTAAAAAGATTCCAATTAGTCCGTCCTAGAGTTTTTATAAGGTTTCTTTAATGATTTGGTAAAGTGAATACAAAAATTATATTTTATTATGATCGGAGAAGGTACAGTAATTTAATATCCTCCAATCCTTCCTTGAATCGTGAAGGCTATTACTGTGCTCCTCTTCTTAGCCACAAACATCGGTGAGTGTCCCCAGTGATGCAGATAAGTTAATTACTACACATATGTACATACATACATAATTGGTCATTACATCAGGATTATGACCTAGCTTTTCACACTACTTACATATGTATGTTGTGTGTGTTAATTTTGACTATGAATGACATATTTTCAAAAAACTTTTCATGATAATTTTATTTACTTTCAGGTTTTTTGCCAGAAATCTGATGAGAAGAAGCCACTGAAAAAATTTCAAAATACTGTGAGCGTCAAAAGAAAGTGTACAATTCAAAAAAATATACTTTAATAAATTACCGTTAATTTATTTTCAAATTATTTTATTGCCAGTTTTTAAAATTGAAACAAGAAGAGAAGAATTAGAAAAAATTTGGAAATATTGTAAAATTTTTTCGGGCACTCTCCTTATGTGGAAAACTTGAATTGAGATTGTTAGAATTTTATCCATAGTGTACACTTTCTTTTGACGCTCACTGCATATTTCTTCATAATTTGTTTTTGTTAGACCTGGTGCATGAACTGTGGCCTTACGTATAATAAGCCAAGACACAACCTATTAGACTATGGCGACGACAGCTGTTGGTTAAAATGAAGACGCCTCACAATGACGCAGATTTATGATTGATGATTTTGCTAGATTTCGCATAACGGAACCTAACCTTGCCAAAACTAATCTTTATAACTCCCTTTATCTTAACCAGATTTTTGTTCCACAACGAATCTAAAATCTCTTCCTTCGTTCTAGCCAGAAGCTAGTGAAAATATGACCTTCAACTGACTCGTAGCGAGGCCTTCATTTTGAGTTTCCAATACTGTGAGTATGCTTTTCACTGTTCTCACATGTGCACAGTGGTTGTTGCTGCCAAATCAGTGAATTATTACACTTTGATTTTGTGTCCATAATATCTAACCTCACTTTCATAATACGGAGAAGCAATTTAAGTGAGATCAAACAAAGGTGCATAAAGTTATTGAAGATAAATGCGAACACAAAGTTGAAGTTCAACTGTTCAAATGTAATTTATTAAAGATTTTAATTAAAATTTTTCAAATGAATAGGTATAAAGACTGATTTTATTCACTTATTTTAAATATAATTCGTGTATGCTTTATGGTGTGTTGTGAATCTAAAAAAAAAAAATAAGTTTGGTGATGAATATGGAATTTTTAAGCATATTTAGTGAATTTTTGTTAATATAACCTAAAATTTTAAATTGTTTGTCAAATAAATAAATTCTTGAGCCATTTTTATTGACACTCAAAATTAACCGTTAACCCCCAATGATAGATTATGTGTTCTAGAACTGTGTTCAGCGATGTGTACTAAATTGTTAAGGGGAACTTTTTGTCGTTATTGAATATTTTTTAAAAATGTTTATTAATTTTTATAATTTTATTATTATCTATAAATCTAATACTGACTTGTTACATTTGTAATGTTGCAGTTAAGTTCGCATCCCTTCATGACCTTCCAAAGAATAAAAATTAATTGAAATCTGCAACAGAATTATTCGAAAACATGCTACTAGTTAACCAAACTAGCTGTTGCTACCTTCGTTCAGGCTAACTTGACATTACTTCTGGTGCCAGAGACAGGTAGCCAAATTTTTAACGATGCTACAACAACATTCTGGCGTCTTAGCATCGTCAGATATTATTGGCCCTCAAAATTCTATCTTCCGAAGAGGACACTGCTAGGCCCATATATTCTTTCGAATTCAGATATTTACTTTATATGTATACTTCTTATAGGGGCTTATTAGGTAACTTGTTTAAGATTGACCTCATTCTCTCTTCTCTTTTGTTCGCCATAGCGAACCATTGCCACCTTTGTATTATGTGTGCGTTCTGCTGAACAAGTTTATTAGGAACAGCTCTCCCATCTGTCGACGAGTCTTCTGGTTTCGAAACTAAAAAGATATAATGGTGGATCCACTAGCTGGTTCCCGATTTGGAGCAGAGATCATAGTGACCTCATGTTCCTCCTCGGAATCCGGCAGATGCTAAAGTTTTTCCTTAATTTATGCGAGTGACCTCCATTAGCTCTTCGTCTTCGACTCTCCGAGAGAAATCAACAGCCGTTTGGTCTTTGTCTGATATTGTATTTTTCTCCTTGTCCGAAACTCTATCGCCATCGCTATTATCTTCTTTCCGTTGGCCTCGTACTTACATTCTTTCGTTTAATTTTACGTTATCTTTTAAATTTTGGTGCTATGAGTATGTGCACGTAGCAAGTGGAATGACGGTCGTGCCCAGTGACGATGTGCTAGGGAATAACAACCAACACGTGTCCTGGCATTGAAGGGCTGCTGTTAGCGACTATAAAATTTAGACACCCTCTAGCCATTTAGGACTTCAGTAATGTTTCTACTGCCTTGACCTTAGAGTGTATCCACATTTCTTTGGTGGTAATGCACTGGTAGTAGTTATTAAGGGGTTAAAATACATTTTTGACTGTTATCAGTGGCCTACTTCCAGCTTACCCTAAGCGCTATCTGGGGACTGGTCCCATGGAAGTAATAAGTTAAAAGACACCACACGGAAGGAAATGCAATTGGGTTTATAACATTAAAGCTCCGTTTTTTTCTATAGTATTCTATAGCATTCTATACTATTCTATACTATTCTATACTATTCTATACCATTCTATACTATTCTATACCATTCTATACTATTCTTTACTATTCTATAGTGTTCTATACTATTCTATAGTTTTCTATAGTATTCTATAGCATTCTATATTCTATAGTATTCTATATTCTATACTATTCAATACTATTCTATAGTATTCTATAGTATTCTATAGCATTATATACTATTCTATACTATTCTAAGTTATTCTATACTATTCTATAGTATACTATAGTATGCTATACTATTCTATACTATTATATAGTATTCTATAGCATTCTATACTATTCTATAGTTCTATACTATTCTATACTATTCTATAGTGTTCTATACTATTCTATAGTATTCTATACTATTCTATAGCATTATATATTCTATAGTATTCTATACTATTCAATACTATTCTATAGTATTCTATAGCATTCTATACTATTCTATAGTATTTTATAGTATTCTATAGCATTATATAGTATTCTATACTATTCTATGTTATTCTATACTATTCTATAGTATTCTATACTATTCTATACTATTATATAGTATTCTATAGTATTCTATACTATTCTTTACTATTCTATAGTGTTCTATACTATTCTATAGTATTCTATACTATTCTATAGCATTCTATATTCTATAGTATTTTATATTCTATAGTATTCTATACTATTCAATACTATTCTATAGTATTCTATAGCATTATATACTATTCTATAGTATTCTATAGTATTCTATAGTATTTTATAGTATTCTATATCATTATATACTATTCTATGTTATTCTATACTATTCTATAGTATTCTATACTATTCTATACTATTATATAGTATTCTATAGCATTCTATACTATTCTATACTATTATATAGTATTCTATAGCATTCTATACTATTCTATAGTATTCTATTCAGAAATAGTGATGCTCCGGAGAAGCTATTCATTCAGAAGTATGGAGGCAATTTTGCATGGTTTAACTGGAATCTGACACTGTAGTCTAATCATCTTCAACTTGACGACTTTTAAAACCACAATAAAAGAAATTAATTTTTCTATGGAATAACTTACGGTTGGCCCTTTACATATTATTAAGCTATGTGTACAATGCATTGTAGACATAAGTTTACTATTTAAAAGCTTTCATTACCTGTGTGTCGCTGACAGTGGAACTTAAAACTTTGACGGAAAATATTTTGTACTTCGAAAAGGGAGCAACGCAAGATAAAGTAGTTTTGATTTTACGAATGCATGTAAAAAATTTCCTATGTTAAGTTTTTATTTAGCGTGGCAAGTTCATTACAATTTGTCGATTTTCTTCCATATCAATCAAGTCTTGCAAATAAATTATTCTTGCGTGAAATCAACATGCGTTGTAATACTTTGAAATAATTTTGCAAAAAGAGGGACTGATAATCAAGTCAATTGTTAGTTTTCCATTTCATCATTGATGGCTGCTACCACAGAAGGAAAACTAAGAAAGTAAATGAAAGAAAAAAGTTTTCGAATGTTATGGAAATGACTTTGGGATACGTTGAAAGCACTAGTCGATTATGAAAAAGCAAGCAATGTGGTTTAACCTACCACGAGTATTAAATTTCCAATCGAAATTGAAAATCAATACTTCAACGGTGGGACTCTTTCAAAGACTATTTTTGTGTTTATTTCTTAATCAATCGTCAATGGATATTGCAATCATTGCAACTATGTTATGACCTTTAGCAAAGTTGTTGCGCATGAGCCGACGAAGGCTTATAAGTTGGTATTACCAATTTCCGACGGCACTTCAATAAATGTTCATAATCGAAAACCTCTACATTTTTAAAGTTTATGTCAATTTTTTTCTTAAATGAACAAAACCAATAAAATGATTCAAATTTGTTTTAGTTGGAGGCGTAGCAACGCGCGCAGGGTACAGCTAGTATTTTAATAAAAATTATTTACACAAAACCAAAATCAACATTTTCTTAGTATTTTTATATGTCCAGCTTTTTTTTGTTTTGTCCAGCTTTTTAAAACCCAATGTCCAGCTTTTTAAGAATCGGAATCTGGCAACCCTACCTCCAACGGAAAGAACTCTACCATTCAAGATCCAAGGCTCTATTATCGGCTCACGTTGTCAGCTTAGCTTTTGTACCAAACACACATTTGGTAAACTGGTATTGGATACTGCTCTATCATATTTAGGAAGATATCTGCCAGGGCGTTTTCTACCTCACCTCCAGTTAGATGGTGTGATGCTGTCCTTTTGGATCAGAGCGATCAAACACCGTCATTTCTATACTGTCTATATTGTTGTATGCGACGTTTTGTTACTGACGAACAATTTCTAAACCTGGTTTTCCGATTATTTCTTAAAAATTTGTTCAATAAATTTCAGAGAGTCCTTTTTAAAAATCTGTGATACTAAAAGCATACTGATCCGAGAGTTTATTTCTAATATAATAGACGTATATAGAAACACACACAGACGGCTAATTAAACTGTTCCCCAATATTTTCATATACGTGTGGTAACTACATAAATAATTAACCCTTTATAGCCTCATGTGACATTTCTGTAACAAACCAAAAAAATCGTCACAAAACACATAATAAACGCGTGTATTTCATTTAAAGTAGTGTAACATCTCTGTATCATACCAATTAACAGATTTCTGTGTGGTTAAACTCTACAGATGGCAACTCTTATGTTTAACGTCATTTTTCATTTAAGATTCAAACGAAAACAATGAAACAATTCCTGATCCTTCCTATCCGTGTCCTGGGCAGGGAATAAACCATCGACATCCAACAAAGCAAAAGAGAAGAAAATTAAATTTAACACGGAAAAAGAAGAATCTTATCGTTAACAAAGAGCAAACAAAATTTAACGGAAATATAACATTGCCACCAAATATATTGGATCTGGACACACCAATCAATTTCTTTTTATATTTTTTTCTGAAAGAACTTATGACTGCAATCGCTGAGCAAACAAATCTATACGCAATGCCAAAAAATCCGAATCAGTCTTTTCATGTAACTGATACTGACATTCAGCAGTTTATTGGAGTAGTTTTTATGATGTCACTAATACAACTACCAAGGGTAACCAGTCATTGGAATTCAACTATTGGCACACCGATGATTCAGGAAATAATGTCGAAACAAAAATTTGAAAAAATTAGACAGTTCTTACATTTCAACAATAATTTCAATATGCCTCCACGCAATGCTCCAAATGAAGATAGACTTTATAAAATTAGGCCTATTATAGAGAAACTAAACGCTACTTTTGGTAGGATTCCAATGGACGAATACCTTTGTGTTGATGAGCAGATTTGTTCAACTAAAGCCAAAAATAACTTGAAAAGATATAACCCAAATAAACCTCATAAGTGGGGTTATAAGATATACGTCCTTAGTGGAGTTTCGGGTTTTGCTTATAATATCGAACCTGAAACAGGAGCTGAAAATATAGTATTAAACAATGAACCAGATTTAGGAGCATCGTCAAATATAGTTGTAAGATTGGCGAGACATATACCTAGACACCATAACTATCAGCTTTATTTTGATAACTATTTTACCTCTCTACCTTTGCTAGAGTACTTAGCCAAAGAAGGTATAATGAGTCTTGGAACAGTACGCCGTAACAGAATAGCAGATTGTAAATTGCCAACTGAAAAAGAAATTATGAAAAAAGAACGTGGGTTTTCAACTGAGTATGTTGCTGACATAAATGGTATTGATGTATCAAATGTTATCTGGAAGGACAACAAAGTTGTTACTCTTGTATCAACCTTTGCTGGTGAATTTCCAAAAACTCAAGTCAAACGTTACGATAAGATTAACAAGAAATATATCAACATTGATCGTCCATACATTGTTGGAGAATACAATTGGGATTATGGAGGCGTGGATTTAATTGACAGTATAATGGGAAGATATAAAATACTTATAAGAAGCAAAAGATGGCAAGTACGAATGTTTTATCACTTATTAGATCTGACAATGGCAAATTCTTGGCTGCTATACCGAAGAGTAAGAAAAGCAAAAAATATCATTGATAAAAACATATCTTCTGCGGATTTTCGCCTTGAAGTGAGTGAAACTCTTTGTAAGCTTGGTCAGAAATCTAATATGAAGACAAAAAGATCTATCGAAAATGAAATTCAAGTTAAAAAACATAAAGGCCCGGCCCAACATGTTCCCCAAAAGGCCGTGCGCTAGGATCAAGTAGGACATTGGCCGATTTGGGTGGAAAAAAGAATACGTTGCAAATTTCCTAAATGTACTGGCGTTTCCCAAACTATTTGTGAAAAATGTGGTGTCTCATTATGCTACAACAAACAAAATAATTGCTTTAAATCGTTTCATATAACATAATTTATTTTTCAACTTTTAACTCAATATTACAGAAATGTCACACTCCCTATAATAGCTAATTAATAAATAAGGATGTATTTTTACAACTTTTTAAAAATTAGGTGTCTTGTTATTTACCTAAATGTATCTTTTTTCAAAATGGCAGACATTTTTGAGATCGTGGGCTATAAAGGGTTAAGACAGGGGGTGTCATAGGTTCGAATATTAACTTTCATAACCCTCATCTACTCAATATATTTGTTTTAAACATTAAAGTAGCGTTAAAGAATTCTTCTGTGGGGATACATTGTTTTCAAACATACATACGCATACATACATACATACATACTGCAAGTTGTATTACTATTGTTGTTGTTGGTGGTTTGTTTTTTTTTTTTTTTTCAAAAATCGGAACCATGACCAGTGAAATTATTTTATCGTACTTGTTTATTTATTTTATTTATCTTTTTGCCTCTAGTTAGTTGGCTGTGCAAAACAAACCTTTTCGACTCGCATCTATCGTATTACAGAAATACATATCAATTTCATCTTTATTATTATTTTTACTTTTTTTTTATATTTTAACGCAAATAGATTGACTACACCATGCTCTATTTTGTTTGTGTAATATTCTCACACAGGTGCTTAAAGCTTCTTCAGTTTCTATTTTTTCCTTTAATTGGCGTCGATTATAACACCTTCAAGTAGCAAAATTTTTTTTCAAAAGAAAATAAAAAAGATTATTTTCATAAAAGAAAGAATTCATGTCAATTATATTTTAAGTTTATAAAAATTTATAAAACAAAAAAATAAAAGAAAATTCAAACCACATAAGTAATTGAAAGAATTCCGTTAATAATACAGTGGGACCTCGATTTTCCGTAATGGTCGGGACCGGAAGCATTCTGTATAATCGATTTTCCCGGTTAATTGAGTACAAATTTTGGCTAGTTTTTTAATAGATATTTTTTATTAGTTAATAAAAATATGTACATATTTATATAAAAACTAAATAATTCAAGGATTTTATATATTTACATACATGTTTCAAAAATATAAAAAAAATAATTTTGTCAGAAAACAGTGAACAATAGATAAGGATTTCGTATACTAAAGAGGGAATTCCCCTTTTTCGCTTGTTTGTCCAAAATAATAGAAACAAATTTCAGCTTATAATCACGGATAATAGAGGTAATCACGGTTAAACGATGCAGAAAAATTTAAGTCGATCCAAAATAAAATTAAGTCGATGCAAAAAATTTTCTTTTTCCATACCGGATAATTGATGTTGCCGGATAATCGAATCACGGATAATCAAGGTCCTTCTGTATTAATATAACATACCAGCGAGTTTGTAAGTTTTTTAAAGCCTTTTATTTATATTATAAGAACAATTTTTAAAGCAAGTTTCAAACTTAATCAAGTTTAAGGTAAGAATTTTTCATCGCGAAGCAATTTGAAATGTTTTTTCGGCCTGAGGACGACAACAACTAACATAAGTCAATATACGCCATGTTGTATCGCATGCCAATTGAGATTCTACATTCGTAAAGACTGCTGCATCACTGCACTCTTATTTAGAGTCCACTGGAACTTAAATGCAATACAGGAATTGTATAGAGATTACTGGAATGCGTTGAAAGATTCATCTCCAAATCCTCTTGAAATGTACTCTGATGTTTCGATGAATGGAAAAACAGGTTTGTGGTGAGCATGTTAATGATTTGAATATTAAACTATCTTACAGACTGCCTGCCGCATCACTACATTGTTTTCCGGGGTGATGTCATTGTTATCTTCATGAATATGCTGATCTTCTCAAGCATGAAAGTTGCCTATTTTTTTTTTGGGAAATATCGAAGGTTTGATTTATCTGGGTTCTTGGATGTTGGGATATACCTGGACGAAATAGCCAAAACAAATACATCATATAACGTCTATGTGATAAACGCATAGGGAGGGGTTCCCCTAGTTGCAAATTAGGTATAAATTCTACTTCTTTGCGAACTCTTCCTGGATAGAAGGCAGGGCATTTTCGAGGTTGAGCTAGTCGAATCTGGACTAATAGTTAGAAAGAAATAGCTAATGTTTTTACGTCGACTCTACATTTACTGCTCTGACGGACGCTGTCAACTGTGAAGATATGCCCGTTAACTTTTTCTGAAGAGATGCAATTAGTGCGTCACTGCTCACAATTTTCGAAAAGACGTGTGAGAGTACTAAAACCCCCATTTTTTACACACTATAAGTGAGTCTTTTAGACATTGCCTGGTATTTATGAGAATCTAAATAGCTAGTGACAGACAGCTATGTATTTCCAATGGTGTGCATTAGCGCCTTTATCTCTGAATATAACGAGACAGCGCAATGGGTCTAATAAATTGCTGTAAATCAGAATCTCAAGTTAATACGAGCGGTGACGTCACTCAACCAAAATGCATCTAAGGGTCGCCGTGGTCTAGTAGGTAGTGTGCTGGCTTATTAGACGTAAAAGCCAGGGTTCGAATCCCAGGCCAGACATCAAAAAATAAAAAAAAATACAAAAAGTATTTTTTCGGCGATTTCTTCTCAGTTTCTCAAAAAATCTGTCGTTCGGAGTCGACATTAAACTGTAGGTCCCGCCACTTATGTATAAAATTAACACACACAACATAAGTGGTGTGAGAAACTGCGGGCTTCTTGGGGACGATTGCCTGTTGACTGTCTAATGGTGAAGGTATAGCACTGGCCATTTTATAGTCACCTAGCAGCAACTCGTTTCCTTGCCGTTCGCATCTTCCCCCTTTCCACCTTTCCTAAAAAAAAAAACCTGCACAATGCACTGCATGAGTAGGGGCCATCCCCTGAGTGCTGGTTTCATAAAAAAAAAAAAAAAAAAAAAAACATTTCCAGAGTAACCTTTGCTAATGGGAGGACTTTTATTGAAATTTTTTGTGAGGTTTGATTTCACCAAAATATTTTAAAATATTTTAAATTTTAATGAATATTTGCCCAAAATTGATTTTTTGTAATATGTATGATAATGTATAATTTGTATTTGATTTCTTTCCCTTTACAACATAAAGCTGAATACGAGATCCAATATTTTTATTGTGGAAAAAGTTTAGCAAATTATTAACAGATAATATTATACATATCGCTGGCTTAATATAAAAAAACGTTTTTCCTTTATTCTGGAAGGAATGTCAGATTCACCTTGCCTCAAAATTTCAGGTGGATACAATTGCAAATATCAGATTTATAACGATTTCAAAAAAACGCCTAAGTCATGTCAATGAAATTTTTGAAAGAAAAAGCCCTAACTCATTTTTTATTTCGTTTGATTGCTTTTCTCCATGATACAATTTAATAAGCGTGTAAAATTATTTTCGCAGCTAAAGTTGTGCGTTTATATTTCCCAAGTAACAAATTCGCTTTAGCGGAAAAAGTTGATTAAAAATTTTCGGCGGTGGGTTGAGTTCTTCAAAATGAGGGCTATAAATCGATTTTCATGTTTCTCTGTTTTTGACAAGCAGTAAAAATGTTACACTAACGAAACGATACTTCCCAATAAAATTATGCATACAAATATTTTCAGTATTCCGATCAGTTCAGATTGTCATCTTTTTTATGATAATTTGTCTTATAAGAACTAATTTTTTACAGTTAACTTTTGATTTAATCCTCTTAATTTCATGAATTACTTCCATTTACTATTTAAACCTGAATTATTATAATATATTTCATTTTCAACTCACTTTAAAAAGGCCTAACTTAATTTTTCTTTTCAAAAATGTCAATGAAAAAAGGGCCTATCTTAGATAACTTCATTAAAATCAAAATAAACAATTTTTTAAATGAGAAATAAAATGTGTTACTGTTTTTTTTTTTAAAAAATTGTATTAAAATTTTTGTTGTATCTAAAATTTTACGGATTTTATTAAGTTTTTTCCTTTTCCTGTAAAGTAATAAAAAAAATCGAGTTAGGCCTTTTTTATATTAAGCCATCGATATATAAATATATATTATCCATACATGGGCACACTGCATTATATTTTTAATGCAGTATTTATAGCAGTAAGCAGTAAAATTTTACTCGTTACTGAAAAAAATTGCAGTAAGCAGTAAAATTTTACTGATTACTGAAAAAATTTAAAGTAAGCAGTAAAATTTTACTGATTACTGATAAAAATTGCAGTAACCAGTAAAATTTTACTCGTTACTGAAAAAATTGCAGTAACCAGTAAAATTTTAATCATTACTGCAATTTTTTCAGTAAAGAGTAAAATTTTACTGGTTACTGCAATATTTAAGAAACGAGTAAAAATCCACTAGCAAATGGAAACGATTTTGAAAATATTTCCAGCAATTTAAGTGAAAATTTTCGTAAACTAAAGCGATTGTTAGAGAGCGATACTGATTAAAAATTGACTTCTGATTTTTTTTTTTAATATTTTATTCAATAATCACTTTTCTATTGTTTTTTGTTTAAAAAAATAAATGCATGAAGCAACACAAATTTAAATTACTTATTATTACGTGGAAACAATCCTGTCTTTTTTATGGATACTCTATTTTTTTACGTGATTTCCTTTACGCGAGTTTTCGAGGAACGATCTATCGTGTAAAAACAGAATTAGGTGTATTGCATTAATCATTGAAATTTTAGCATTTTTCCGTTACAACAAAATATATCCCATAATAAAAGAGAAGATTTTTTTTACAACAACGCATTCCCAGTTGGCCATGTTGAATAGTCATTCAAACAGATGCGTTTACCAAGATTATTAATTATTGAAGACATAATAAAGATTATAAATTCTTCATACAATATCTTTCAAACATGGTGTCTAAAATCACTTAAATAACATAGAGTATTTATTTAATCGTAATAAATAAAAATTTATTTACCAAAAGAAAAAAACCTATAAAAATGTTTCGTTTCTTAAGACAATTCTAATAAAAAAAATATCCAATTGTATATTTCTATAAATTTTTATGCAATCGTCAGTTAAAATGCAATTTTTGCATTTGTATTAATTATAAGAATTACTTCAGTAATCAGTAAAATTTTACTGGTTACTGCAATTTTTTTCAGTAATCAGTAATATTTTACTGGTTACTGAAATTTTTTTCAGTAATCAGTAAAATTTTACTGCTTACTTCTTTTTTTTCAGTAACGAGTAAAATTTTACTGCTTACTGCAATTTTTTTCAGTAAGCAGTAAATTTCAAATTTTTAATGCAGTATTTATTTAATGCAGTATGCCCATGTATGATATTATCAGATAATAATGGAATATTTATATTAAACTTTTTTGTAAAACAAAAAAAAAAAAAAATTAAGGAAAATAATTTATGTAATAAAAAAAATTCTGTGAATAAAAATATTTTAAATATTAAAGTTTGTGTCTTAAGTCTTTTGAAATGATTTACTATGTTTTATGTATGTATGTACTCTTGACCAATACAAGTTTGTTGCTTAAGTCTTTTCAAATAAATGAAATTTCTACTCTGCTAATCGCAACCAATCAATTACTCATAATCTGCAACAAAACCTATAAAAAACAAAAATAACAACAATAAAACAAAAGAAAAATATGCAAATTACATCAACAGATGCCATCACCATCGACTGATGGTAAGAATGAGAAAAAAAACCACGTTTGTGTTAAATTCAAAGTCACCTAAAAAAAGCTAAAACTTCAGTTTTAACGTATTAAAACAACAAAAACACAACAAAGATAATAAAGAGTAAAAAATAAAAATAAAAAAATAAAAAAAAAAAAGAATTTCACCACACTTTCATGTTTTTCTCCACAAAAGATCTGACAACGTCTGTTTTTAGCTAGTTTAACTTTAATATTATTGAACGTCTTTGCCAGACATTAGTTTACATTGAACCGTGCATGAGTTAACAACGTCTTTGAGAAATAAGTGGTAAGATACGGCGGCCCAAGCGATAATTGCGAAAGAGAAACATGTTTTGTGAAACCAAAAACTGGCGGCTTTAAATTTCGTTACACGCAAACAAATAAAATATAAGCTTAATAACAACAACAAGTGTATACAAAAAAGTAAATAAAACTAGTGTTAATGTATAGATGAGAGTGGTGTAATTTAATACTTGAAGAAAGAAAGAGAAAATTTTAACAGAATGTACCATAATATGTAGAATATGTGAGCTTGTATGAGTATTAAAATTGAGTATGAAAATTGAACAAAAGTGTATGTGTTCATTAAAATAAAGTGAATAATCAACAACTCTTTTCTATAAATGTGTGTGTGTGTATGTGTGAGTGTGTGTGTATTATATGTGTATAACAATGTGATGAGGCCAAACGCAAAATATCACAACTTCACAACAACAATGAAACCTTTGGATTTGATCAGTTTTAATAATAAACAGTATTTGTATGTGTATGTGTGTGTGTGTAACTTGAATGTATAATAAAAGAAGAAATACAAAAAGAAAACGTATTTTTTAAAATTTATTTCAAAATTTATTTTTTTTTACACATACAAAAAAACAACAACAATATTAAAGGAAAAAAACTTTCTTTTTTTCAACTCCCTTAGCCTCTCTCTTTTCTCCCGCTCGTTATTACTGCATATGCGACAACAACAGTGTAATTTTGCACAAGATATGGAAGAAAAAAAAATTAAAAAATAGTAAAAAAAAATTATGTGAACTTGTTGTTTTTGTAAACTTAAAAACAAAATAATAATTAAAAAATATTTTAAAAGTTTGCAAAAAAAAAAAAATTAAAAATGATAATAAAATAAGCGAAAAAAAATTTGGAATTTTTTTGAAAGTTTATAAAAGAAACAAAATTTAAGCGGATCCAATTAAATCTCTTAATGTGCGAAAGAAAATTATAAAAAAAGAATTAAAGTGCATGCATTATACAATAATTTTGTGCCCTCCTGGCTTGATATAATGATGCTTCAAACGATAATTGTATAACAATAATTCTGTGCTAATTTCTTGTATATAGAAAAATTGCAACAAGAACAAGAAAAAAAAAAACAATGGCAAGAACACATTCTATTTATGTTATGTGATCAAGTAAAGAATTCCATTCTACATATACATACTACGAATGTGGCATACATGTATGTATGTATGTATATGTAGGTAAACACATGTAAACGTATGCGTTTATAAATAAAATTGAGGTTACGTTTGTTTGAAACTCATTTAACTCTGAAAAGAATTCCAAAACATCTCCTAATTAAACGTATAAATTGTTGAAGTTACGAAAAGTTGGATACATTTTTATAGATTCTATAAATGACATTACAAATTAGTGATACGGACATTACATAATGTTACAGTAGGACTTCGATAATCCGTGATTCGATTATCCGGGATGGAAAAAGAAAATTTTTTGCATCGACTTAATTTTATTTTGGATCGACTTAAATTTTTCTGCATCGTTTAACCGTGATTACCTCTATTATCCGTGATTATAAGCAGAAAATTTTTCTATTATTTTGGACAAACAAGCGAAAAAGGGGAATTCCCTCTTTACATACGAAATCCTTATCTACTGTTCACTGTTTTCTGACAAAATTATTTTTTTTTTATATTTTTGAAACATGTATGTATATAAAATCCTTGAATTATTTAGTTTTTATATAAATATGTACATATTCATTTATTAATTAATAAAAATATCTTTTAAAAAACTAGCCAAAATTGGTACTCAGTCCAGACCATCACGGAAAATCGAGGTCCCACTGTATATAAAATCCTTGTATTATTTAGTTTTTATATAAATATGTACATATTCATTTATTAACTAATAAAAATATCTATTAAAAAACTAGCCAAAATTGGTACCGGAATGCTTCCGGTCCCGACCATCACGGATAATCAAGGTCCTACTGTATTAAATATATCGGGAATTGTTGTTGTTATTTGATAAATATATGTACATATGTACATATTAAAGGAATTCACAATTTTTTTTCTCGAAATTAAATGTTAGTCGTTTAATTCATTTTTGTTTATTGCTATTGTATGCAGTCAATTCCTACATTTGAAATAATTTAAATTTCATTTATTTAAATTTATTTTTATGAACGAATTTGATATACTTTGTGTGTTAAAACTCCTAAACTAAACGATTTTCCATAGAAATGGCTAACGTTAGTGTGATTTCTATCCCAATATTCTAGACTTTTGTTACATACATACATAATTGGTCATTACAACCCTCCAGTCAGGATTATTTATCTAGTTTCTCACACCACTTATGTTGTGTGTGTTAATTTTATACATAAGTGACGGGACCTACAGTTTAAAGTCGACTCCGAACGACAGATTTTTTGAGAAACTTTCCATGGCAATTTTATTTACTCTCAGAGTTTTTGCCAGAAATCTGCTGAGAGGAAATCGCCGAAGAAATACTTTTTGTATTTTGTTTTGATGTCTGGCCTGGGGCTCGAACCCTGGCTTTACGTCTAATAAGCCAACACACTACCTACTAGACTACGGCGACTGTTACTATCGTTGTTTCTGAGCATGCGCTTATTAGTTCTTGTGTGCTGTTAAATTATTGTTTTTTTTTTTTTTGCTTAAATCTGTAACCTGGGTTGGTTAGGTATTACTTCTTTAACAATGGTGTAGCAATCATTCCTCCATAATCTTTTAAAAATATTCTTTTTAAAATATTGAAATAAAAAAGTTTGTTCATTATTATTTCCACAAAAATAAGATTTGAAGTACCCGCACATTACCCACCACCTCTATATTCCACGGTTGCTTTTAGGTACTTAACCTGTAATGCAGGGTTTTCACTCTGCCAAACAAATCGTGTACCATTTGATCAAAAAAATGTTAAATTTACACTTGTCTGCAAATATATGTAACTTAAAACATATATAAACGTAGATTTATATTCTTCTCTGATATAAAAATGCTTTCTTATGTGGAAAACATATCTTACATTCCCTCATAAGCAGAAAATTCTGTAAGATTTGTTTTTTAAAAGGTTTTCATAAAGTTTTTACTTTTTGCACAGTATTGGTGTTTTTCTTAATTAAGCAAATTTAAAAGCAAACGTGTGCCGCATAGGGATTTGGTCTAATATTTTCAGTAATTTTTTTTTAAAAGCTTTTTGACGTCAATACGAATTTTTTGTGGTTTTTGTTATTTGCATTCACTTTGATGTTAATTTTTATGTACCATCAAACCAAATAACTATTAACCATTAATGTAGAATTTTTAGGATTTTCAATAACAATAAAAATTTTAAAAAAACGTTATGCTAGAGAGAGAGAAAGACAGTGGTACATACCTTTCCATTTAAACTGTACGAAAAATTGTTTTAGCGAATTTCTTGAGTTTTTTGGTTTCATTTGTTTTTGTAGTACATGTTAAAAATTTTAGTTGTTTCATTTATTTATAGCTTTTTCCATCAAATTTTTGTTGATTCAAATCGAGCTGGTATTTTTTGAAATACAATGTAATATATTTTCAATAGCATGGTATACGAAAAATTGTTTGAGTCAGTTGTAGAATGGTCTCATTCAGGTAAGGTATGTATTTCGTAGCGTTTTCTTATTGGAAGAAAATTGAACAATAGTTGTTCTTCCCACTTCTTTTACTATCAATCTAATTCAAATGGCCTTTATCCATTAACAATTGGAAATTTTTATTGTTTTCTTTATAATTGCCGAATTGTTCCTCCAAATTGTAATGCATCTTATATAGACAAATTTAAAATTTACTATATCTGTATAGTTTTTTTTATCTGTAGTAGAAGAACAAATGCCAGTAAAGTAAAGCTAAAGAGACACCGAAAGACTAAATTAAATCCATATAAGGTCTAAACACTAAATTGTATAAAAACAAAAATATTAAAACAATTAAATCCGTTTGTTTTTCAATTTATTTGAAAATTATTTAATTTTTTTTTTTGATTTTTTTATGCTGTAAAATTTGGCACCGGATGTTGCTTTACTTTTGTCAGCATTAACCTTCAACCCACAAAAATAAGAAACGCCATTAATGTTATCGTTACATAATCCTAATATACAGTGTTGGAAGAAATAATGGAAACGCATCAAATTTTTATTATTTCCTTAAATTTTTATTTATCTTTAAGTAAATAAAAAAAGGTATATTCATAAACTTAAAAGTATCCCCATTGTCATTTACATTAGCAAGAATTTAACAGCGATTTCCAACAATAAAAGTTTATTGCGAAAAAGTATACAATATTTTAATGATAAACTAGTAATCGTTTCTATTATTTTTTCCAACACTGTATATTATAAATCTTTCTGTAAGTCTGTTTGTTTGTTTGTTGGTTTGTTTGTTAGCCAATCACGCCTGAACGCCTGGACCGATTTTCTTGAAATTTGGGATATAGATCGAACTTTTGACCAAAAGGGGAGAAAAAATGGGACAAAGGGAAAAAAATGGGCAAAAATTAGTACTTTTATGCATAAATGCTGTATTTTATCTGTTTTATAGGTAATTTTTTATGATTTAGCTTGGATAAGTTTCCCAAATAGGTATTGGAGGTGTTCCGTTTCTAAAGTTGAACCAAAAGGGGTCCAAAAAGGGGGAAAGGGGCCAAAAAAGGGCAAATTGAGTGTATAGCCAATCACGCCTGAACGCCTGGACCGATTTGCTTGAAATTTGGGATATTGATCGAACTTTTGTCGGTGCAGGTTATAGACAATAAATCTATTCAAAATTTTGACCAAAAGGGGAGAAAAAATGGGACAAAGGGAAAAAAACATGGGCAAAAATTAGTACTTTTATGCATAAATGCTGTATTTTATCTGTTTTAAAGGTATTTTTTACGATTTAGATTGGTTAAGTTTCGCAAATAGCTATTGGAGGTGTTCCGTTTATAAAGTTGAACCAAAAGGGGTCCAAAAAGGGGGAAAGGGGCGAAAAACGGGCAATTTTACTTAGAGTATTCAAAAAACTGGGTTGTTTGTTAAACGGGTTTCCGAATAATTTGAAAAATTGCATTTTTTAAGAAGCCGGTTTCAAAACCGGTTTCGAAACCGATAAACCGGTTTCTTATTTATTGTTATTTTTAATGCAAAAATGACCCAATAATAATTTTTTTTTAATTTTTTAAACTAATCCAAACTAAATAACCCGCGCAACGCCGGGTACAATCTGCTAGTATACACATAAATATTCAAAATTTTTTGCATTACATAATTAGCAGTGAAATGCTAAATACAATGGACATTTTGACGATTCCTAGAAGCTAAGAAATACATAATTTCAATGGCAATAACAATTTCTGGCTAATGACAGAATCTTATATAATTTATGCGAATTACTATTTCTAATTTAAAATGATTTTTATCTCTACAAGAAGAAAATAAAAAAAATCAGAAAAAGAATAAACATTACTACACCTTTAATGGTTAAACGAGAGAGCGAGAACAAAGAAACATTGTAAAATAATTTCAAATTTGAAATTAGACTGGCATGTACAGAGAAAAACCAAAATAAATAAATTACTTTTTTTTTTATTGTTTTTTATTTTCTTCTCTCGTTTCTTTTACAAACTAACCATGACCACTATCAACAATGATCATCATTAAATTAATGATTTTCTTTTTTTTTTTTTTTCTTTCATTCTTTCTTTCCTTCTATTTTGCTTTCTTACGATTCTTTTCATTACATTTCTATTCTTTTTTTTTTGTTTTTCTGCTTCTCACATACATACTACGTTCAAGTACATAGTCAGGAGCACAATCACAGACAATCTGAGACATGTGGATTGTCAGATGGTGATCATTATCATTTTAACTACAAATAACCTTGACTGAGGCGATACACAACGTAGTTTGCCACTTTTAAAAATGGTTTCTTATTGGCCACAACAAGACCATGATATTGATTTTGGTTTGAAATTGATTTTCTACAAACACAAGAACATGAAAAAAAAAAAAAAAGAAAAATATATGCATACTAGCTTATGTACATATGTAGTAGCTTATGTATCCCAGCCAGCAATTTTGAAAATTATTAATCAAATTCGAGTCTTTTTTGATTCTTCTGCGCGATTAAAAAGCTCGAATATGCGCTCATTTTCTGATCATAAAAGACTCTGTTGTCGGGAGAAAAAAGTGACTACGAGCGACTCTTCTTAAAAAGTCACTTATGAGTCATTTTCTATATTATTTTAGAGTAATTTTCGACCCTTTTTCTAGTAGCTTTATAATCATTTTCGAATCACTTTCTGATCATTTATTAGTCTTATTTAACTTCGTTTATGATTCTTTTTCGAGTCGTCTTTCAGTCATCGTTAATCGCATACGAGTCTTTTATGAGTCCTTTTATTGTCATTTATGAGTCATATTTGTATTAATTTGGACTCGTTTTTAGGTTATTTATGATTAAAATTTGAGTCATTTAATACTCGTACTTATAATTGTATTTTACTGTCTTCAAGTGTTTTTATTAGGTTTTCTGAGTCCTACGTTTACAACGCCGCGATTTCAAAAATCAATTTCGCATGAACATTAAGTAACAGATAAAGAATATATGTTTATATTCGTGATGTATGTACATCAGACATCAAAGTTTATTTAAAAGAAATATTTTTTTTTTTCGTTAAAAAACAAAGAAAAATTTTCTATTTAAAACAAAATTGTACTTTATATCATAGCCATCTTTACATAAATGAAAATTTATACAGAGAAAAGCAGTTTTTAATCATCTATCTGCTGAAAATATGATCATAAAATACGTAATTACAATCACTTTTCAAACATATGCATAATCTGTTTTTGATTAATCGTTTTTCAATCTTCAGTATAAGTAGAATATAATAATAAATAACGGAAATAATAGTCACATTTTAAACGTCTGGATGATTAATTTCCGATTGCTATACAATTTTTTATTGTATTTTAAATCGAACTCATTTTAATCATTGGTGCGAATCATTTTTGAGTCCTTTTTTAATCGTGTAACTGACTAATAAGTTTTTGATCACCAAAAGTACTCTAAAAAGACTCAGCAAGGTGATTTTTTTAAAAACAATCTTCCAATTGTTAGCTGGGATGTAGTTAATAAAGGAATCAATAAAATATACGTACATACATATTTACGTACATACATATAGGATTTGCTTTGCTAAACTATTGTTTGTTTGTTTTAAACTCATTAGTTTAAAGCTGCATTTTATGCAATCTGTTTACGAGATTATAATGTTGTTGGAAAAAGCAAAACACAACTATTTGCTCAGTACATATTTATTGTTTTTTCTAATCATGCCTACAATTAGAAATCGAGGCTACAGACACAAACAAACAAGTGTAACGACGACTAGTGACGGTGAACAACTGAGATATGAAATTGATAGAGAAAAAACAAAGAGCGATCGTAACCGGACATACATACATATGCCGTGAAATTGTTGATCGAAGATCAGTAATGTATTATTTAATGGCCATCGTCGAATGTACAGGATTTAAGGCCTTTAGTGAGTTTTGTTTCGTAGGAATTTATTTATTTTGAAGCGTAGTTGTATAGAAACTAGTATAGAAACTCCAGGTCAAGGTTTCATCAAAACGAAAATATGAAAATATTTCTTTGGCGACTTCCTCTCAGCAGATTTCTGTCAAAAACTCTGAGAGTAAATAAAATTGCCATGAAAAGCTTCTCAAAAATATGTCGTTCGGAGTCGACTTTAAACTGCTTTAAATTAACGCACACAACATAAGTGGTGTGAGAAGCTAGGTCGTAATCCTGACTGAAGGTTTGTAATGACCAATTATGTTATGTATGTATAAGGGCAATTTCGTGTCAAGTGACCCAATTTTTAAAATCGATGTCTTCCGATTTGGATGAAATCCAATCCAAAAAAAAACATCCATTAAAAAAAAAAATATAGTGCATATGGTAAAATTTAAAAACTTTGGT
The DNA here is from genome assembly GCA_927399465.1 of Sarcophaga caerulescens. Lineage (NCBI taxonomy): Eukaryota > Metazoa > Arthropoda > Insecta > Diptera > Sarcophagidae > Sarcophaga > Sarcophaga caerulescens. Next base: position 19,459,453 of record OV656868.1, on the reverse strand, counting down.
TTTGAGTTAAAATATTTTTTTTTATAGATATGCCTCTTGCTACTAAGTGCCCACAAAGACCTTAAAGGAAATGGTCTGAGTTTTCTTTTGAGGAAAAATAAAAAAAAACTCCATTTCGAAAAAAATGGGGGAAAATGAAAATGGTACATGTGCCAAATATTGAAAAATCTTATTCTTGAGTTAAAAAATAATTTTTTTTGATAGATATCCCACTCGCATCCCATTAAGCGATTATGAAGGTCTTAAAGGAAATTTTATAAGCTTTCTTTTAAGCAAAAAAAAAAAATTGAAAAAAAATTAAAAAAAAAAAATTTATTAAAAAAAAAAAAATAAAAAAAAATTTTTTTTAAAAATTAAAAAAATTATATTTGGAAAGATTGAAGAAATAGCTATCTAATATTCTAATTTGTGCTAGGACCAATAGGTGAAAAGTTACACACATTTAAAAAAAACCCTGTATGACCAAAATGTCCAACTTTGACCCCCTCTAACTCCGGCAGTTCTGGACTGATAGAGCTGAAAATTTGTGTCTGGTACTAACCTTGGTGGAAATTTCATCCAAATCGGAAGACATCGATTTTAAAAATTGGGTCACTTGACACGAAATTGCCCATAACTAAAAAATTAAATTGATTTCTGTTAACACCAGTTTTGGTTCATCTACAGTGATCAGCATAAGTCTAGGTATCCTAATTTATGTAAACAATCTTATGAATTTCAAGCATAAATTTTGTATTAATAACACGGTGCGACAGTGAAAATACACCCGAGTAACTACATAGCATACGTTGTTCAGTTAGTTGAGTAGAACTCAAAAATACCTTTTTTATATTTCTCGAACTCTCCAAACTTGTTTTATTTGACAAAAATTGTTTTTTCTGGCTTTACGCACAAATTTTATGAATTACTCAAATATTTCTGAACCGATTTTCAAAATTTAAATCTTGTTGGAAAGGGGAGAAATGGACCTTTAAAACGGTATACATATATCTATTATTCTTAATATGCTATGAGATTTGATCAGGTAAACTTGGAAAATTCGAATTTTTTTCATATTTTTTCAAGTTTGTCCATTCATAGTAGCAAACTTTAATAAAAAAATATACGATAAGTGATAATATTCTTAAAGTCTGTTCTCTTGTGAAGAGATTGAACCATCATTTGACCAAATTGTATAAAAATTACTGTAGTTATTATAAAAATAGTATAACAGTCGTGTTATATTTTTTATATATGTCATCTCATCAAATGAACTTTTAGTTCAAAAATTTTCAGAATTTTTGATGGATCTTGATTGTTTATCGCAAAATGTGTCAATTTCACGTTTGTGTAATAATAATATGTGTATTTAGACGAAGTGGTCTTACAATAAATACAAATTTTAACAAAATAAATAAAATTAAATGTTGAAGGTGTCGTAGTCTAATAGTCTTATTAGATGTAAGGCCACGATTCAAAACCCAGGTCAGACATCTCCAACAAAACGAAATATGAAAAAATATTTCTGTAGCAACTTCCTCTCAGTAGATTTCGGACAAAAACTCTAAGAAAAGTTGCTCAAAAATCTGTAGTTTGGAATCGACTATAGACACTGTTGGTTTTGCTCCTTAAGTACAAGCTTCACACATACATCATGGGTGGTATGAGAAGCTATGTCGTAATCCCGACCAGAGATCAGCAATGAGTATTCAAAACGATGTGTAGATTCGAGTCATACTCATAATTTCTGATACTTATATGCATTCATACTTATTTTAATATCATACTCATACTACTCATATACAAAGTTTGAAGTACTCATCGTACTCATACTTAACAATACGCATGATATTGTTGATTTCTACTCTCCTTTACTCAACATTTACAAGAATCACCAAATAAATATGATTCTCGTACGAACACTGCAATACTCACTAGAAGGTTGTGTGTTTGTTTTGCTTGCTGTCTTTGTTTTTTTCTTTCTTCTTTTTTTTGTAAATGCAACAACAATTAAGACTGTATATTTTGATGAATGATTCGAATCACTCGAATCATTTATGAGTATTATAAGTATTTTTCTAAAGTTATAGATCTAACTGAGTAGGCTCATGAATCAAACATATTTCGAATAGTATGAGTTTGATGTCAACGTTGTACGCATACTCATTGCAACCTATACTTATAAATCAATGTTGTAGAGAGTACGAATGAATCAGAGTAGTTGAATTTCAATACTGTTGACTCACTCATACTCAAAATTACATGAGTACTTATGAGTAGCGAAAAAACGATTCATTGCTGATCTCTGATCCTGACTAAAGGATTATAATGACCAATTAAGAGGGGCCAATTAATTTTACAAAAGCGTGCTTACTAATGTATCCATGCATGTATCCATGCTAAGTTGCATAATGCAGCAGTTTCAAATGAAATTCGTTTAATTAATGTTAAGACAATTTCGGTGTGTTATACATACATATGTATGTATGTATTTCGGATACTAAAAATATGCTTTAATACGGTTACTGAATTGTAACCTACTTATTGTAATATTTAAAGAAGAATATACATAAGGAGTGCGCACGAAAAAAACTGGACTTACACTTTTCGTTATAAAAATAAAAAAAAGTGGCGGATTATTTTCGTTTTATATTTCAATTAAAGTAAATAATATTTGAATTCTTTTGTGTATAAAATTTTCTTCTGACAAAGGTCTCAGAGCATCCAACTTTTTGAGCCACTTTTCTTCCAGACATGTTAGGGTGTTTTTTGAAAAATACGTATTATTTTACTTGCTTTGTTTTGGTCGGCAAATCCTTTTTTTTCTTCCACTTCCACGCTTTCTCTCAATACTTAAAGACTCCTTATATTGTTTTATGTATTACCTTAGAAACTGTTTTTTGGTTAACACCTGCGAGCCTAGCAATCGTTTTTTGTAAGTGGCGCGGTTTTTCATTGAAAATTTCAATTATTTTTTTATGACATTCTTGTTGGGTGCCCATTTTCAAAAAACTAATTTTGCTATTGCAATGACATTTAGCACGTGGATTTTGAAACAGATGACTAACAAAAACAATGTAACGGTATTCATTTTTTTCAATTATGATAAAAGTTATAAGCTTAAAAGTAGGCCCATTTTTTTTTGTGCGCACTCCTTAGGTAATGCATGTGAGAGTATTCGATGCAAATACATTTTGGTATATTTGAAACTACATATTTCGTTTCTTTTCAATGACTGCGACACATATTTTTGCACTCCCATTGATGTTTGGCCATCAATGCCATTTTGTGGTTGATATTTAATTAATTTAATTTTTTTTTCTCAAAAATTACTAAAACAACGTTTAAAATAAAGTTGTGAAAGAGTTTTTAGAGGTAGTATCTTAAAGGATACAGTGAGCATTTAAGGTTGATGGTTCAAATATATAAAATATGAAATTCATAATCAAAACAAAATTCATAAAAATCAACAAATTTTTGGCATTTTAAAACCGTAACGGTGTTATTAATGGTGTTTTCTTTTCTACAAAGAAAATGTCACCCTCTTACAAGGTACATTAAAAAAATTTTTGACCAACCCTGTTGTAATGTCATTTTTTATTTGAGAAGAACATAACACAAATATTAAAAAAGGGTATGCCCTGTGTTTACCACTTATTAAGAAAATGAATGAGGAAATGCCAATTTGTTCAAAGGTGTTGCCAGATCGCTAATTTTTCGACTTTATTTTTTGCATGCATTTTTTTATAACAAAAAAACAATATTTTAACACTGCTCTAACATTGAATGCAATTTTTTATACTGCTAACCATGTAGCTTTAATAATGTAATATTTCCTTAAGATTCCTCCACAAAACAATGAAAAAATTAACTTCAAATTGGATAACAATACCAGGCGACTTTTTTTAAATTTCATCTGGTAGCCCTATAAATAAACAAAACTCATCTGCTTTAAGGCCCCTTCACACGATCACACAAGTAATACGTAAAGTCTGATGAAAAAGTAAAATGAAATTCCATCCGTATTTCAAAAAAGAGAATAATAGTCGTATGATTATTTTTTCTGTGTTTACATGATCGGTATAAGACAATAACAAAGTAAAATGAAAACAGCTGTTACACTTTTTTTTCTATGTGTTTACATAAAAATACATCCCTGATCTAATGCGACTTGCTTGTTTTTTAAATCATTTCAAAAAATGAAGAGAGCCATACGACTGTCAAAATTTTCATCCGTATTTTCTCTCAATGTGTGATGGTTTCATTACATAGTACGTTTAGACGATCACATCCGTACTCTTCTACACAAAATTTTGACAGATCATATTACTTGTGTGATCGTGTGAAGGGGCCTTTACAGGGCATTAGCAGCACTCTCGATTTATACAGGGCATAAAATGCAATGCCCTTCACCATTGGCAAGTGCGAATTATTTAGAATAAAACATACCACCCTTTTAGAGGGCGAAACATTTTTAAGAAACAAACGCAAAATTGCATTTTGCGTTAATAAAATGCACATTTTTTGGTAGAAAAGAAAACACCATAAGGCTGAACTGTAATTAATTTAAATGAATTTAATTTTTTTTATGTCATCATATAGACTACGTACGACTTAAGCAAAAGTGTAAAATTTTACTATAATACGCACAATTATTTTCTTTTTATGAAAAATTACACTCACCTACATTGATTTAAAAAAGAAAAAGGAAAATTTCGAAAAAAAAGAAAAAGATAAAAATAGTCGAGTAGTTTACTTACACATACAATACATATAAGAAAGAAAATATTTGTAAAAAAAAAGTTGCTTTAAATCCGTTTGACTACAAGTTGAGTTTAACAAATTCAAGAGAGATACACAGACAAAATAAAAACAAAACAAAAATAAAATGCATGCAACTTAATGTTGCAAGTACACATCCATATGCTTGTTGTAGACAAATACTCGTAATAAACCTGTCCATCAACTTTTTCCTCACAATAATTTTTTTCCTTCTTTTTCGCTTAAATCTTTATCTTTAAACAACTTTTAACGGACGCACTTGTAAATTACAAGAAAAAAAAAAAAAAAATAATACGAAAATATGAAGAAAATAAATCCTAAAAAAAGTTTATTGTAAAAGAAAAAAAGAAAATAAATTAAAAATAGAAATGAGAAAAATTGGTCATCAAATAAATGATAAACAAACGAACAAACAAACAAGACAATGTTGAAATACAGCCTTCGGTATGAAAGATTCCAATGCCAATTCAATTATTTTTATTTTCTACAAAAAAAAAACCGTTATAAAGCAGGAATTCTGAACCGGGTTTACGTCAACAAAACCGATTGCAATAGAACTACCCAATAATTAAAAGAATTAAATTCAGATTTTGTGCCAATTTTTTTTTTTTTTTTGTTTACCTACACAATTTAAACAATTTTTAATGGAATTTAATTTTTATTTGATTGCCAAATATTTTGTTAAATTCTATTTTTTTAAATAGTTAAATTTAAAACAATTAAAACATTTCATTCAATATTCTAGCGATCTATTAAAGACACTTTAGAAAAAGTGATCAGAAAATCTTACCAAATCTTAACTACTTTGTTCAACAATAATCAACAAATAGAGTTCAGCATATAACTACAATGCATAAGCACCTGCAAAGAAATGTTCAAATGCCTTTAGTTTTAAATTACTTCAGTTAATATGAAAAACGTTTATTTAATGGTGTTTTCTTTTCTACCAAAAAATGTGCATTTTATTAATGCAAAATGCAATTTTGCGTTGGTTTCTTAAAAATGTTTCGCCCTCTAAAAGGGTGGTATGTTTTATTCTAAATAATTCGCACTTGCCAATGGTGGAGGGCATTGCATTTTATGCCCTCTATAAATCGAGAGTGCTGCTAATGCCCTGTAAAGCAGATGACTTTTGTTTATTTATAGGGCTACCAGATGAAATTTAAAAAAGTCGCCTGGTATTGTTATCCAATTTAAAGTTAATTTTTTCATTGTTTTGTGGAGTAATCTTAAGGAAATATTACATTATTAAAGCTACACGGTCAGCAGTATAAAAAATTGTATTCAATGTTAGAACAGTGTTAAAATATTTTTTTTTTTTTGTTATAAAAAAAGCGTGCAAAAAATGAAGTCGAAAAATTAGCGATCTGGCAACACCTTTAAACAAATTGGCATTTCCTCATTCATTTTCTTAATAAGTGGTAAACACAGGGCATACCCTTTTTTAATATTTGTGTTATGTTCTTCTCAAATAAAAAATGACATTACAACAGGGTTGGTCAAAAATTTTTTTAATGTACCTTGTAAGAGGGTGACATTTTCTTTGTAGAAAAGAAAACACCATAAAGTATTCAATATGTTAGTTTAAGTGCCCCTAGTCTAGTAGGTAGTGAGTGAGGCTTATTAGATGCAAGGCCACGATTCAAACACCAGGTCAAAACGAAAATATATAAAAATTATTCCTTCGGTTACTTCCTTTCAGCAGATTTCTGGCAAAAACTCTAAAAGAAAATAAAATTGCCATGAGCCGACTTTAAACTGTAGGTCCCGCCACTCATGTATAAAATTAACATACATACATAATTGGTCATTACAACTCTTCAGTCAGGATTACGACCTAGCTTCTCACACCACTTATGTTTTGTGCGTTAATTTTATACATGAGTGGCGGGACCTACAGTTTAAAGTCGTCTCCGAACGACAGTTTTTTGAGAAGCTTTTCATGGCAATTTTATTTACTCTCAGAGTATTTGCCAGAAATCTGCTGAGAGGAAGTCGCCGAAGAAATATTTTCATATTTTCGTATAAAATTAACGCTCACAACATAAGTGTGGTGAGAAGTTGGGTTGTAATCCCTACTGAAAGGATGTATGTATTTTAAAATTAAGCCGTAATCCTATATAATGTGTGTTTGCTGATTATAACAAAGAAACAAAGAAAGTCGGCTGAATAACTTCGACTTCACTGTACATATTTTCTTATGGAATAGAAAAATGTTGACTATTGTTCTATAGAATTTCGTTAATTAATTTGTTCTCTAACATTTACATTCCAACTTTCCAAGAATTATTATTTATAAAGTTGCTGTTTTACGATGTGTGCCTCTAACGGCCATTATTACAACTTGCCATTTGGGTTTAGTTAAAGGTACCTTTAGCTAAAGGGAACTGTAAAGTTACCTTTAACTTATTTTCATTATTACAACTTACAGATAAAATAAAGTTAATTTTTTCAAAAATATTGCAGTGCCGGAGCAATGTCGATAAAACTGCTCAATTAAACAAGTTTTTTTTTTAACGCAGTGGCAACGGGGGGCTTCGTTTTTTTTGTTGTATATGATCATTTTGCTTAAATATGAAGTAGCCATATTGAAAATAATATATAATATGGCAAGTTCAAACAATAACTTAACTTTAAAAGTTTTTCACTCATTTGATTTTATAATAAAGTTATCACAACACTTTTAAGAATGCGAGCTAATCGGGTCAAATTAAATGTTAAATTTAAATTTACTCGATAATAAATACCAACAACAATGTACATATGAAATTGTGAAAACTATAAGAAAAAGTAAAAATAAATAAAAAGCAAGTAAAAAGCAATGGAAACATTATTTTTAATCCATTAAAACTTTATAGAGCACATCAATCAATAAAGTAAAGACAGAAAAAAAAAAAATAAATTTTTAAAATTTTAATTTTTTTTTTTTATTTTTTTTAAATAAAACAGTTTTTATTGTACATTTTGCATCACATCACTAAAAAAGAAGAAAATAAAATGTATTCACACGATATATGTGTGAATTGCATGTTTTATTATTAGATTAAAATAAAAGTAACAACAAAAACAGAAAAAAGAAAAAATTTAAGAAGAAGAAGAAGAAAAGAAATCATTATCACTGTTTATCTTTGGAATACAAAAACTACTGAATATCTGATACAAAAAAAAAACGTTTCAACTGCTACCATACAACAACATACGAGTACAATACAATAACAACAGCAGCCAAAAAAAAAAAAAAAACAAAAATATAAAATTTTTGTTGTTGTTTTAAAAATATCATTATTAATTTAGTTGTTGTTGTTGTTGTTGTTTTAAATTATTCTCCACTTGTTTCACTGGCGGATTAACAAATATTCGTTGTTATTGTTGTTTTCATTAACATTCTTCATACGTAGTCCCATACGTTTACAGGCGGCTACGTACATATACATATGTATCTGTGTATTCTTACGATGCTGCATATTAAAGGTAAGTTTAAAAAAACAAAAAAACATAAGAAAAACAAAAACAAAAGCAAATATTTAAAAAAAAAAAAAAAATTGTACTTTTTTTTTTATAACTTTGAGAAAGTTGCTTAAATTCTTCTCTTGTAGTTGCTTGAATATCAAATTAATGTGTTTCTTTCTTTTTATGTTTTTAAATTAAAAAAAAAAAAAAAAATAAACAAAAAAAATGTGTGAAATGAATAAAAAAAAAAAACAAAATTGTTTAGAAAACAAGAATTGGCATATTGTCAACCTGACAACCTGTGCATAAATTCAGTTTACAATAAATGTCTACAATTAACCTCTTATTCCAATTAGTCGTGTCTATCACATTATTTCAAAATGCTCCAAATTATTTGCAATACATTACATGGGTGCCAAGAGCTGCAATGAAATTTTCCTATTTGGATCTATTAAGTCATCAGTTTGTAATTCCGGTTTCGTCGCCCTCAAATTCTTAGAGGATCTTTTTTACGTTCTACAGCCTTAAGACACAATCAGGTGTCTACCAGAGATCAGCAACGAGTATTCAAAACGATGAGTAGATTCGAGTCATACATACTTATAATTTCAGCTACTTATACGCATTCATACTTATTGTAATATCATACTCATACTACTCATATTCAAAGTTAGAAATACTCATCGTACTCATACTTAACAATACGCATGATGTTGTTGATTTCGACTCTCCATGATTCAACATATACACGAAGCACAAAATAAGTATGATTCGAGTACGAACACCACAATACACGCTAGAAGGTTGTGTGTGTGCTTTGCTTGCTGTCTTTGGCTTTGTCTTTTTTCTTCTTTTGTAAATGCAACAATAACTACTACTGTAAATTTTGATGAATGATTCGAGTGACTCGAATCATTCGTAAGTATTATAAGTATTTTTCTAAATTTATGAATCTGAATGAGTAGGCGTATAAATCAAACAATGAATCGAATGTTGTGAGTTTGATGTCAACGTTGTACTCATACTCATTGCAACCTATACTTATAAACCAATGTTGTAGTGAGTAGGAATGAATCAGAGTAGTTGAATTTTAATACTCTTGACTCACTCATACTCAAAATTTCATAAGTACCTATGAGTAGCGAAAATACGATTCATTGCTGATCTCTGGTGTCTACATAGAACATTACCAATCCTGCGCCAGACTGTCCTACATTTAATTCTTTTAATTTTTTTTAATTTTTTGTAAATGACTGTTAATAAATACTTGAACATAAGCTTAGGACTATTAACTGCATGGTTTTTAATAATTGATTTGGTGTGACTAACCTGTATTTGAAGAACTTAAAAATATCCTAATGTGAGGTAATAACCTGAAAACCTATGTAATACAATCAATCCGATTTGCGCGTCGGCGTAGTCTAGACCTTCTAGTCAATCATTCATAACCTATGTGATGACACGGCTGCTTACGACACAATCGCGTACAGTACGGCTGACTTCCAAAATGTTAGTTGCATTGTGTTTGAACAAAGTATAGTTGGGCAATTCACACAAGCCCTTGTATCGTTGTATTCATTGTATTGTTGGTTTTCATATAAAAATCCGATACACTTATACACATTTTATTCATATGTTTTTAGAAGTTGCATTCGATTCGTGCTATCAGTTTATGTAAATTCCAGTAATCAAGAAGAAAAATGAAAATACAAAATATTTTTTATGTAACTTGAGTTAACAATTAACATTTCAAAATTATATTGTTCGCACAGATAATTAATTAATTAACTTTTTTTCGGTAATATTTTTCATTATATTGTTTGAAAGTCAAATTATGAATACTGGTCTTTTTCTTCTTATCGGTTTTTGACGTTTGGTATACGAAATACACAATACATCATAGCATTGGGCGTTCACAAACAAATAGTGTATTCAATACAACATACACGATACAAAGTCGTGTGAATTGGCCAAGTGTTTCATAAAGCCACTATACAAAATGTTTTCAATGTGTACTATTTCAAAACGTCGTCAATATGTATTTTTAACGCAGTCAAAAAGCAATCAGGCATCGGGTTTATTGTTTGATGCATTTTTTGGTAACTTTGCATATCTACATAATTTATATACCGTAGTAGAACTTTGCATTGATACATTTTGAAAGTCAGCCTACGTTGTTGGATTGCTTACACCATTTCGCTCACTCAATAAATATTTATGCTGTACTCAGCTGGTATAAATTTATACTAACATAGTCTTGAATTTACTTATCGAATCTATTCTCCATCTTTTCTTTTGCATTTGTATATGTGGTTTTTGAAAGTTATAATTAAAGATTCTTCTTATGTTAAGCCGTTTTCTTCTCATGGACTTGTGCCTTTCAATACTGACCGCAGGCATTCTTATAACATGTCTGAACTACCTCTTTTTATATTTTTCGAAGCGCGCATTCGGGGGATCTATACGTTTATTTCGTATCCTGTTTCTCTTGGTTTTATTAATTACCGCTCTTAAATTACTCACTTTAGAGGTTCGGTGTGTATCCAGATTTCGGAGTTATGTATTAGCGTTCAATTTCGCAATGGCTTTTATTTTTCTATTTATCACATTAAACAACTTTCCTACATACATGACATACCGTTGTACTAAAAGTTGAATTTGTTCTATCAAGACAAGTCTATAATGAAAATTATTTAATTGCTTCAGCATGTCATTTTCGAAGTAAGTTTTCAGTTTACTTTGTTATTTTAGTTTAGTGAGGAGTGAGAGTTAAGTTAGGAAAAGTTAGGTTAGGTAAGGTTAGGTTAGGTTAGGTTAGGTTATTCACATTCAGCATTTTGTGAGATCTGGCTTTTTAAATCATTGAATTGATTTCTGCACGATATACGATCACAGTTATTGTAGGTAAAGAGATGTGTAGAGCGATTTAGTAACATAAGGATCGTTAAATTCTTTTGCCCACCGTTTTATAAAATCAAGTACGCTTCTAGCTTTATTTACTGTCATAGCTATGTGCGGAATAAAATTTAGTTTGGGATCAAGTAGAACTCCTACATCCAGGAAGTTATCTACAAGCTCAAGCTCGTATCCATCAAATGCATAGTTTGCAGGAATCGGATTCTTTCTTACAAATCTCATGTATTTACATTTTTTGAGATTAAGCTGCATTAAATTTAAATTACACCGTAAATGAAACGAAATAAGGTCATTTTGAAGAAGAAGCGGTCCAAAATGGCTACCCTGTAGAGCAGCAAAACTATCGATAGAACTATCGATAGTTTTATTTTTAATGAACTATAGATGAAAGTGGGAAATTCTTCTTTTCTAAAAATTCGATACTATCGATAGTTTTATACTGGACTATCGAAACTATCGAATGGGCAGACTATCGATAGTTTTACAGTTCTACTACCCTGAGGTACATCAGAAAGGACATCAATACTTCTGGAGCAGCAGTTTTTAAAAAGTACAGTTTGTTTTCTGTGGGTTAAATATGAGTAAATCCATTTTAAACTAAGATCAGTAAATCCCATTAAACAAAAGATTCCTCTTCAAAAGTACATGATTGACTTTGTCAAAAGCCTTGCTGAAATCCGTGTAGATAACGTCTCTTATTCACGGTTTAAACTTTTGAACATAATACATGTTACGTACATCCATTTCCACGCATTTACTATAATTCACATTGCCCACATGAACCTTTTCAAGGTATTTGCTATGTTCCATTAGGTAGGTAGATAGTGATGTTCACAAGTAATTCGCTGTAATCAAAAGCTTTAAAAAATAAAATCTGTATCTTTATTTGAAACTATGGCTATAATTACTAAATCGTTATCACCTTTCATTGCCAACTCAATACTTAACATCGTAATAGCATACAATATACATACATATGGGCAATTTCGTGTCAAGTGACCCAATTTTTAAAATCGATGTCTTTCGATTTGGATGGAATTTGCACCAAGGTTAGTACTATTGGATAGTTGGCCTGACACAAATTTTCAGCTCTATCAGTCAAGAACTGCCGGAGTTAGAGGGGGTCAAAGTTGGACATTTTGGTCATACAGGGTTTTTTTTTTTAAATGTGTGTAACTTTTCACCTATTGGTCCTAGCAAAAATTTTCCAAAGGATATTAGATAGCTATTTCTTCAATCTTTATTAAATTATTTTTTTAATTTTTAAAAATATTTTTTTTTATTTTTTTTTTGCTTAAAAGAAAGCTTATAAAATTTCCTTTAAAGCCTTCATAATCGCTTAATGGGATGCGAGTGGGATATCTATCAAAAAAAATTATTTTTTAACTCAAGAATAAGATTTCATTTTCCCCCATTTTTTTCGAAATGGAGTTTTTTTTATTTTTCCTCAAAAGAAAACTTAGACCATTTCCTTTAAGGTCTTTGTGGGCACTTAGTAGCAAGAGGCATATCTTGAAAAAAAAAAAATTTAAATCAAAACCAAAGTTTTTAAATTTTACCATATGCACTATATTTTTTTTTTAATGGATGTTTTTTTTTTGCTCAAAGAAAGCTTAGTTCTTTTCCTTTAAGAGCTTTGTGGTCACTCGCATCCCATTAAGCGATTATGAAGGCCTTAAAAGAAATTTTATAAGCTTTCTTTTAAGCAAAAACAAAAAAAAAAAAAAAAAGGCCCAAATTTAAAAAAAATAAAAAAAATTTTTTTTTTTAAATTAAAATAATTATTTTTGGAAAGAAATAGCTATCTAATATGCTTTGGAAAATTTTTGCTAGGACCAATAGGTGAAAAGTTACACACATTTTAAAAAAACCCTGTATGACCAAAATGTCCAAATTTGACCCCCTCTAACTCCGGCAGTTCTTGACTGATAGAGCTGAAAATTTGTGTCTGGCCAACTATCCAATAGTACTAACCTTGGTTCAAATTTCATCCAAATCGGAAGACATCGATTTTAAAAATTGGGTCATTTGACACGAAATTGCCCATATGCGAAATGAGTACTATATTCACGACAATTGTTTCTTACAAAATTTTCCAATTTAACCAATGAATGACGTCGTAATTATTTAATTTGTTAAACATTTTCTTGACAATTAATAATTAAACAATGCATTACTTAAATGGCTTTTAATGTGCTATTGAGCATTCGTTTTTTTTTTCATTTAAAATTATTTAACATTTATTGCCAACATTAAAATGCAAATTGTTGTAGACAAGTTCACTAAACCTTGCTAATAGACGTTCATCATTTATTTTCATTATGCATAGGAAATCGATGAAAACCAAAAATGAAAATCCGGTCAATTACTTAATACAACACATAGAAGAAGAAAATCAAAGCATTTTATCCATGGCATCCAGTATAAAAAAAGGTACAATTCCATTATTGTCTGGATACCACTTTCTTTATTTCTGTCTCTTGTATGACTTCATTTTTAACTGCTTGCAATTGCCTTGTCTTTTTAACGTTTCTTCTCTTCTCTCACTTACTATATTTAAAATGAAAGTATTGAAGCGATAACATAAAGAAAAAAAAAATAAAATAAATAGTAAAAAAGTTTTATAAAAGAAAAAAGCGAATTGTAGATGCATTGGCCTTAACTTAAGTCTTAGGTTAGAAGCAGAAACTATGTACATGCCAGAGTGTGGTCTGGTTTATTTTGTTAAATGAATACATTCACCTTCGTTTTGTGAACCCAACATGGTGGAGGACAAACAAAATAAATTTGGAAACAAAAACAATTGGAGGAATAAAAAAAAAAAAAAATAATAAAAAAAAAAACATAAAAGAAACACAATTACGAGATCATTTTCGCGTAGTTTTTTTTATAAATTTTTTTTGTTTGTTTTTATTGCAAAAATGAAAGTGAAAGCCTTTTTATTGATTTTATTTTAAAGTGTCTTTCCGTTTTGCATTTATGTGAGTCTTTGAAGAGAATTTAAAAATAATATTTTACTATTCAGTTCGCTTTCAGTTGTACACTATCCACTTGGGGTCTGGGTGCCGGGAGTTATTATTGCAAGCATTGGATCTATGGAGTGTAGTACAGGTATCCCTTCTACAACACGGTCGATAGGTTCCTATAATATAACGTGTTATGTGAAACCGTGCTATAGGAGACTAGAAGCTGGTACAAAAACAGGGGTTAAGTTAAAAAAAAAAAATATTTTAATATCACAGAAGAAACTTTATTTCTATTAAAAATAACAAAATAAATAAAAATCCAATTAAATATATAAAAAAACAAATATTAATCCACGTAAATCCATGAAAAACAAACAAAAATCGGCATAAATATATATGAAGGTATATTATGAATTTAGTTTAGTAAGTGGTGTGAGAAGCTAGGTCGAAATCCTGACTGAAGGGTTGTAATGACCAATTATGTATGTATGTATGTGATCTCTGATATGTATTACTTCTTTAATACTATGTAGAGATTGTTCTTCCACAATCTTGGTCTTATTAGCGTGAAAAATGAAAATTTTTCAAAATTTTCTTTTAAAATAATGAATTTTAGCCATTATTTCCTCTAATAAAATGAAATGGAAATCGTTTATGAAATTCGTTCAAATTCCAAAAATACTATCAAGTATTTGTAATCAAGAGATTAAAACAGAATACATAGTTAAATGTACAATATAACTTACAGGCTAGACTGTTTGAATAAATCACTGACATTTTCTTTTGTGGCTTTGTCCGACTGATGAATGCATAACGAAATAGAAAGTTTACCAAACGAATGCAGGTTGTTTTCATCACTTTTATTTTGTTATTCAGTTCTTTTTTTTTTTCTTTTCTCTTATTAATATCGTATTATTTTTAATAAATAGTCTGTGTCTTCTTGTCTTTTGTTCCGTTGGATGATTTTCCAAATTTTAAGCAAGAAAATTAAGCCCATTTTATAGATATTTTTGTTATTATCTGTTATTGTGTATTTTTTTTCTCTCTCTTTCGTTACTATATTATTATTATTAAAATTCATAACCTTTTGTCAGATTGTAGCATGTACGTACATACTACTTACATACAGGACTTTTTAAAATGCATATCGAGTTGTGGTTGAAAGGAATTAAATTTAAATTGAATTTCTGAAATGAAATTAAAATCACCTTGACATTGACCCGAAATTGAACTTTACAGCAAATTTGTTTAATAACACGGTGCGACAGTGAAAATACACCCGAGTAACTACATAGTCCATGTTGTTCAGTTAGTTGAGTAGAACTCAAAAATACCTTTTTTATATTTCTCGAACCCTCCAAACTTTTTTTATTTGACAAAAACTGTTTTTTTAGACTTTACTCACAAATTTCTGGATTACTCAAACATTTCTGACCCGATTTCCAAAATTTAAATCTTGTTGGAAAGCGGAGAGATGGACCTTTAAAACGGTATACCTATATCTATTATTCGACTTAATATGCTATGAGATTTGATGAGGTAAACTTGGAAAATTCGAATTTTTTTCATATTTTTTCAAATTTGTCCATTCCTAGTAGCAAACTTTAATAAAAAAATATAGGATAAGTGATAATATTCTTAAAGTCTGTTCTCTTCTGAAGAGATTGAATTATCGTTTGATCAAATCGGACAAAAATTACCGTAGTTATTATTTAAAGAGTCTAACAGTCGAGTGATATTTTTTATATATGTCATCTCATCAAATGAACTTTTAGTTCAAAAAATTTCAGAATTTTTGATGGATCTTGATCGTTTGTCGGAAAATATGTCAATTTCACGTTTGCACGACTTCCAGAAGTCGGCTAATATTTGTGTTTTTTGCAAATATTATTATTTCTCTTTGCGCAAACATGGTTGCGCCAACTTCTGGTGGTCGCTCAAACGTGAAATTGACATATTTTGTGATAAACAATCAAGATCCATCAAAAATTCTGAAAATTTTTGAACTAAAAGTTCATTTGATGAGATGACATATATAAAAAATATAACAGCACTGTTATACTATTCATATAATAACTCCGGTAAATTTTGTCCGATTTGATCAAACGAAATGCCAATCTCTTCACAAGATATTCCACTTTTAGAATTTCATCACTTATTTCATATTTTTTTAGTAAAGTTTGCTACTATGAACGGCCAAACTTGAAAAAATATGAAAAAAATTCGCATTTTCAAAGTTTACCTCATCAAAACTCATAGCATATTAAGTCAAATAATATATATATGTATACCGTTTTAAAGGTCCATCTCTCCCCTTTCTAACGAGATTTTAAATTTTGGAGATCGGGTCAGAAATGTTTGAGTAATATAGAAATTTGCGCGTAAAGTCTAAAAAAACAGTTTTTGTCAAATAAAAAAAGTTTGGAGGGTTCGAGAAATATAAAAGAAATAGTTTTGAGATCTACTCAACAAAACTCACAATCTATACTAAGTCATTAGCCGGGTGTATTTAATTTTCCTCATTTTGTCGCATAGTGTAATTATTCAAACTTTTCAAATGGATTTTCTGTTTTAAGAATCAAAAATAATTTGATCTTCAAGCCAATTTATTTGTAAGCATTTGACAACTTCAATGTAAACGATTATTTCGGGTATACTTTGTGATTAAAACGTAGATATATGCCGCAATAAAATAACAACAACATCAACAGTTTCTATGTACAGAAATGTTGAATTTGTTGTAGAACAGATTAAAGTACGTACGAATTACGATAACAAAAGAAATTCGTTTTTAACCTTTTGTTACTTTAACTTGGGTTTTTTTTTTGTTGTTTGTTGTTTGTCTGTTTTGAAAATGAATCATTAACGTTACGAATGACGTCGTATATGTATAGCCTGATGTTAAACACTCCAGGCGCTCCATAACAGTATGTGTACGATGAGTGTCTTTTTTCTTTTTTTTTTTCATTCAACCTCAACATTTCTGTACCAGCCAGCGTACGTATTATGCAATACTAAGTTTATTTCATTTAATTTTCTGTTGAAGTGTTTTAATTTCGTTTTTAATTTTTTTTTTTTTTTGTTTCTTGTTGACTTTCTCATTGATTTTGTAATCATTTGTTGGTTTCTTTTAGATTGCGCCCGCTTTGTGTATTTTCAAGTAAATTAATCATGAAGACACTTTTAAAGCAATCATTCAGTTAAGTTTTTATTATTATTCGGTGAGGTGTTAAATTTAAGCTTTTAAGACGGTTTTTAAATGTGGGAAATGAAAGACTTAAGAAACAAACCTGAAAATGAGCTGTCATTAGTAGAAAATTAAATCTTTACTGAAATACACTCAAACCTCGTTTTATGCGATTAATTCGTTTCGCGAAAAATCGCATAATTCAAATTCGCATAAAACGATACACTAGCTTCATACAAAATCCACTAATAGGGATTTAAATAAAAAAGCGCATAAATTCAAATTTAACCCTTAAAATTCAAACAAAATCGCATATAAAAAATCAAAAAAAAAAAAAAAATGAATCCCTTGCTGAGACCATACAAAATAAGGAAAAAGATAGGAAATAAACAACAACTAATACAAAATTCCAAATAATGAAGAATGTCAATAAAATAAAAAATATAATATTATTCCACGTCCATAGCATTTAAATAATACTTCATACATCAGAACCGGAAATGCCGAAAAAATTTAAAGATAGTAGTAACTTTGTTACGAACAACACATTTTTTTGGATTTTAATATTCAATATTTCCTTAAAATCGTTTTTGCAAAGAAAAAATTTGAGAATTTTGAAACCGCATAAATTTGAATTCGCATAAAATAAATTCGCATAAAACGAGGTTTGAGTGTATTGTAAATTGAAAGAAAAAAGAAGTCAATTGAACTCAACAAACTTAATTGCATTACAAAGAGTTTTATTACACAGTTTAACGAATGTTTCTCTCAGGATCGTTTACGATATAAAACAACAGATTTGCAAACGTGTCTCAATAGTCTAGATGGTAATGTATTAGATTACGAGAAGATGAAGGTCGTGGGTCCGATTCCCAATAGGCACTCTGGATGTTTGTAAGTGTTAATTGATTTTTCTGATAACACTATGCGACAAAATAAAAAAAAAATTAAATACACCCGGATAATGACATAGTGAAAGTTGTGAGTTTTGTTGTGTAGAACTCAAAAATATTTTTTTTTTATATTTCTTGAACCCTCCAAACTTTTTTATTTGATAAAAACTTTTTTTTTGCACTTTACGCACAAATTAATTGATTACACAAACATTTCTGAACCGATGTTTAAAATTTATTAGAAAGAAGAGAGATGGGCCTTTAAAACGATATACATATATCTTATTTGACTTAATATGCTATGAAGTTTGATGAGGTAAACTTGACAAATGCGAATTTTTTTCATATTTTTCCAAGTTTGTCCTTTCATAGTAGCCAACTTTAATTAAAAACTATTAAATAAGTGAGGAGATTCTCAAAGTGCAATATATTGTGAAGGGATTGACACCACGTTTGATCAAATCGTACAAAAATTACTGTAGTTATTATTTAAAGAGTCTAACAGTGGAGCTATATTTTTCATATATATTTTTTTTCAAATGAACTTTTAGTTCAAAAATGTTCAGAATTTTTGATGGATCTTGATTGATTATCAAACAAAGTGTCATTATCTTCGTAAGATAATGCACTTTCAGAATCTCATCACTTATTTTTTATTTATTTATTTATTTATTTATTTATTGATTAACCCCAGTACAACAAGCATTTAATCTTATTTAATAGTACTGCTTATACAATGTTAGGATTATGATTATATGTATTAAGTTATATATGTAAATTTCATCACAAAGCAAAAATTATATTGATTAGATTTAAGTTAGATTTAAATTTAAGTTAGCCTTAGGTTTGATTAAATTAAATGATGAATTCTAAATCAAGGAAAAGTATGCTGAAATTGCTTTTTTAAATTGCATTACATTGCCTTTCAATTGAATTTCTGGAGGAAGTTGATTCCATGAACGAGTAGCATTGATATAAAAGTGCCTCTCAGACGCCTGTTTTCTGTACCTTACTGCATTTATCCTATAGCCTCTATTAGTTCTAGAGAATTGTAGTCTAGTAAATAGATAATCTGGTTCCTTTAAATAAATAATCTTGTGCAAGAAAATTAGCATACGATATTTTAAAAGGCTTTCCAGTGTCATATTATAGATTTTGTAGGAAAAATGCGGGATACTACTATATCTACTGCGTCCAAAAATATATCTCGCTATGTTGTTATAAGTCACTTTAAGTTTATTCCTGCTAACAGAGTCCAAGCCCGCAAAAAGCTCACAGCCATACAAGAGAGTTGGAATTAAGTATGTCTTCGCCAAGAGCATACGTATATTGAAAGGCGTAAAGGACTGAGTCCCGCAGAGATTCCTGAGCATAGCGTACGTTCTCCAACAAATTGTATTAACATGGTCAGTCCAGGAGAGTTGACTATTCAAAGTAATACCCAAGTTCTTAGCACATTGTACTATTTCTATGGGCGAGTCACCAGCGACTAATGGTGGCAGCAAGTTCGGCAAAAGGCCGATTTTCCCAATTATGATAGCCTTAGATTTATCAGCGTTCAAGCAAAGACCATTTGCACTAGCCCATTTAAATATATTGTCAAGGTCCTGGTTCAGTCTCAATACACAATTATCGATGTCAGTTCTAAAACAGCTAATATATAGTTGAACGTCATCAGCATACATTCGAATTCCACAGTGAGTGATTCGAGAAGGTAGGTCATTTGAATACATTATGTATAGCAGAGGGCCGAGAATTGAACCCTGTGGTACACCTCTTCGTACCGCACTGCTAAATGATTCTACGTCTCCATAGTGCACTGTCTGGCTTCTCTTATACAGGTATGTACGTAATAGTTTAACTGCTGATGTTGAAAATTTAAAGTTATTTATCAACTTATGACAAAGAATGTCATGATCAACAGTATCGAACGCTTTCGAGTGATCTAGAAGTACCAGAAAAGACACCATGTTCTGATCCATTTTTGACCTCAACTCCTCTACAACATCCACTAAGGCCGTAACGCAGCTGTGTCCAGGTCTGAAACCAGACTGTCTGTTAGTCAATAATGAATTGTCGTACAAATGTCTGCCTATTTGGTCATGGACCAAACGTTCAAAGACCTTAGACAAGTAAGGTAAAATCGCAATTGGTCTGTACTTTCCATCATTTTTGGGTAAGGGGACAATTTTCGCGTGCTTCCACATCGAAGGAAATTCCGAAGTCAAAAAATTCCGAAGTAATAAATTTAATATTTGTTAATTAAATTTTACAATTAAGAATGGCCAAACTTGAAATAATAAGAAAAATATAATTTTTTCCAAGTTTACCTCATCAAAACTCATAACATGTAAGTTTGAACCATATGCTTGTGTATACCATTTTAAAGGCTCATCTGTCCCCTTTTCAAAAAACCTTGGATTTTGAAAATAGGTTAAAATATATTTGGGTAATCAATAATTTTGTGTGAAAAGGACAAAAAATACCGTTTTTGTCAAATAAAACAAGTTTGGAGGGTTCGAGAAATATAAAAAAAAATATTTTTGAGACCTACTCAATAAAACTCACAACCTACACTATGTTATTAGCTGGGTGTATTTTGACTGTCGCACCGTGTAATTATACGATAAATTATGTATGTGAGGAAGAAATTGTGAATCATTGCGATTTATAATAATATTGATATTGTTATAAATGAGTTTAAATAACTCCTACCACCAAACAAAACTTCACGACAAAGAAAAAATGATGACGAATGACGATTGCGCAACACTGACACTCTTTAATTTTTTAATATTATCTTTAATTTTTTAATATTATAAATATTATTTATGCTTACAGAATAATATGATTTTCATAATGTCCTCTAACGAAAAGAAGAAATGTGTTTGGCCTTCGCTGTGCAAATCACTGAATAACTGGCTACAAAATATATTAATTACGTAGTATGTTCCATGTTTATAATGAAAATACTATTAAAAACTTAATCAATAAATCAATAATTGTGAAATACTATACGATGGATTATGTAACAAAAATTATACAACGACAATATGTAATAAATAAATAATAAATTAAATAAATATAGCATATCCTAGAACTACATGGAATGATAAGTAAATTTTGAAAGGAACCTAATATTTTAAAAGATATTTATAAAATAGAAGTGACCTCATAAATGTGTAATATAAAGGGCTATCCATTTCGTGGTTTCAAAAGTATGGGACTGGAATTCGACATCTGTCAAACTAAGTTGTGAAACCAATTTTTTTCTTTTCAGTTGAAAGTCTGACATTGACGAAAATGGATCGCTTAACTATCACACACATACATACATAGCACATAATTGGCCATTACAATCCTTCAGTCAGGATTATTGACCTAGTTTCTCACACCACTTATGTTGTGTGTGTTAATTTTTATACATAAGTGGCGGGACCTACAGTTTAAAGTCGACTCCGAACGACAGATTTTTTTTTTGAGAAACTTTTCATGGCAATTTTATTTACTCTCAGAGTTTTTGCCAGAAATCTGCTGAGAGGAAATCGCCGAGGAAATACTTTTTGGATTTTGTTTTGATATCTGGCCTGGGGCTCGAACCCTGGCTTTACGTCTAATAAGCCAACACACTACCTACTAGACTACGGCGACTTCACAACTATCACACAACGCATAAAAATTATCAAAACCTACTACAAAAATGGTGATTCTGCCACAGCCACGTATCGTGCGTATCGGCAATTTTTCGAACAAAATTTTCTTCAGCGATGAAGCACATTTCTTACTCGGTGGGTATGTTAATAAACAAAATTGTCGTATTTGGGGTTCTGAGAATCCTCAAGTAATTGAAGAGAGGCCATTACATCCAGAAAAAGTTACTGTTTGGTGCGCTCTTTGGTCCGAAGGTGTGATTGGACCTTACTTCTTCGAAAACGACGATGGAACGACTGTCACCGTCAATTCGGAGCGTTATGGTCATATGATAACCGACATTTTTTTGCCTGCTATTGAAGAATACGACTTGGAGAATATGTGGTTTCAACAAGACGGTGCCACATGCCACACAACTCGAGCGAATATGGCTTTATTGCAAGAGACATTTCCTGGCCGCGTAATTTCTCGTTGTGGCGATATCAACTGGCCACCAAGATCATGCGATTTGACATTATTAGACTTTTTTTTTGTGGGGCTACGCGAAAGACCGTGTTTATGCATATAAACCTTCAACTCTTGAGCACTTAAAAACCAACATTCGTCAAGTTATGGCTGAGATACCGCCAAATATGTGTCAAAAAGTGTTCGAAAATGACCTCAAAAGAATCAATGATTGCAACACTTCGCGTGGAGGTAGTGTTTCACACATAATGTCAACGTTCAAACTTTTCAATAAAAAAGAAATATCATAAAAAAAATATTTTATATCTGATTTATTTACGTTTACTTTTGAAATCACGAAATACCCGGTACAATACATTTATGTATTTCTATTATAAAAAGTTGAAAACTCATTTACGCCTTTAAAATTTTTACTTTCATTCGAAATTTTGTTGCGTTATTCTAATAAATTCGCGTGTTCGTTTAATTAGCACTTTTCAAAAAATTTCACTTTTTAAAATGCCAAACATAGTTCCAATAAATCATTTATTATCTTTAAGAAATTATTGACTTTTATAAAATGGAATAATATATTTTTTGCTAATGGTTTAATAAACATACTTTAATAAAAATAAATTAAAAAAAAAAAACTTTCGCCAAAAATATTCTTATTTGAAGGCCAGTTTTCTACTACATATGGTGTTAGGTCACAATATTTTATATCTGGCAACTTAACGATATTTCTATGGAATTGTTGTTGTTAGATTTTTGTTCTTTGTTTTGTTTTTTTTTTTTCTAGAAAATTAGTACGTATTTGTTTGTGTAACCTTATATACTGTACGGTGTGTGTATATTGTTGTTGTCTGTTTGTTTGTTTTTGCTTATTTTTATTTAGTTTGTTATAATTAAAATTATTTTTTTCGGTATTGTATAACGTCTAACAGTATTCAACAACATATTTTATATTTGTTTAGCTTGTTTTAAGCGATATACATAATTGCATTGCATAACATACATACCAGAGATCAGCAATGAATCGTATTTTCGCTACTCATAGGTACTTATGAAATTTTGAGTATGAGTGAGTCAAGAGTATTAAAATTCAACTACTCTGATTCATTCGTACTCTCTACAACATTGATTTATAAGTATAGGTTGCAATGAGTATGAGTACAACGTTGACATCAAACTCACAACATTCGATTCATTGTTTGATTCATACGCCTACTCATTCAGATTCATAAATTTAGAAAAATACTTATAATACTTACGAATGATTCGAGTCACTCGAATCATTCATCAAAATTTACAGTAGTAGTTATTGTTGCATTTACAAAAGAAGAGAAAAGAAAAGACAAAGACAGCAAGCAAAGCACACACACAACCTTCTAGCGAGTATTGTGGTGTTCGTACTCGAATCATACTTATTTTGTGCTTCGTGTATATGTTGAATCATGGAGAGTCGAAATCAACAACATCGTGCGTATTGTTAAGTATGAGTACGATGAGTATTTCTAACTTTGAATATGAGTAGTATGAGTATGATATTAAAATAAGTATGAATACGTATAAGTAGCTGAAATTATAAGTATGACTCGAATCTACTCATCGTTTTGAATACTCGTTGCTGATCTCTGATACATACATCATCAGTTAGGATTACGACTTTGCTTCACACCACTTATGTTGTGTGTGTTAATCTCACACATGAGTGGCGGGACCTAAAGTTTAAAGTTGTCTCCGACCGATAGATTTTTGAGAAACCATTTTCATGGCAATTTTATTTTCTCCCAGAGTTTTTGCCAGAAATCTGCTGAGAGGAAACCACCGAAGAATAAACGTAGATTGACGTCTAATAAGCCAACTCACTACCTACTAGACAACGACAACAGCGAGCGAAGTGCCAAGGACCATAGTGGCATTGCCTATTTGAAACATAATATTCCGGTATGAAAGTGAACTATATTGGTTGATTATTTTCTATTCGACTGCATTTGATTGAGGTTTCTTATTAAAGCTCATCGGCTGTGTATACCTATCCACATGAATATCTGTGACATCAACCGGTAGATCATTACCTACTATCTAATTATCGGATGGGCCATCTATTTCATGGTTCAAATTTCAACCATCGGTTATTTCCAATCTGGAAATATTTATGGCATTCGATTCTGTCACTAAATTCATCTTAATTGAACGTATTGAATCGATTTACGCTTCAGTAAAGTCGCCGTAGTCTAATAGGTAGTGTGTTGGCTTATTAGACATAAAGCCAGGGTTCCAGCCCCAGGCTAGACATCAAAACAAAATACAAAAAGTATTTCTTTGGCGATTTCCTCTCAGCAGATTTCTGGGAAAAACTCTGAGAGTAAAATAAAATTGCCATGAAAAGTTTGTTAAAAAATCTGTCGTTCGGAGTCGACTTTAAACTGTAGGTCCCGCCACTCATGTATAAAATTAACGCACACACAACATGAGTGGTGTGAGAAACTAGGTCAATAATCCTGACTGAAGAGTTGTAATGACTAATTATGTATGTAAAGTTGGTATTTATTGGAAATTTTTTCCAAAACAAAGACAGTTGGTCCGAAATTGCAAAATTTGCAAAAAAAATCATCTTTTCGGATGAAGTTCATTTTTATCTTTCAAAATTGACGTATTTGGAGCCAATGCCAATGCACCCATTACGAGTGACTGTTTGGAGCGACTTGTGAAACAAAGGCATCATTGGCCCATATTATTTTGAAAATGAAGACGGCTCAACCATTAAGCCTATCGCACCATTATGACCGGTGTTGATATGAACGATGTTTGGTTTCAAAGTATAGTTCAACTTGCCACACATCTTATGTCACAATCGATTTATTGAGCCAAACATTTGATGGCTGTTTAACCTCTACAGGGACGATTTTTTTATGGTGATAAAAAATGATTAAATTTTGTTTTCTTTTTAAATTAATTAACTTTATTTTAATAGGAATTCAAAAAGCAAAAAAAAATGAAAATTCACAAAAAGGGATAACGTCCACATTTGTGGCCAATGAGCGTTAATGGTAATATATGTGTGAAATGCTTTCATACATTTCGGGCATATCAGGCATATATATTCTTAACATTTCTCACAAATGTAGAGAGTTCGTCTTACACAATTTTTGTCGTGACATCTGGGGGGATTTTTCAGTTCCTTGTATTTAGGATAATGACTTATACCGTCCAGTCTGATTCCAGGGTTAACTTTAGTGCAGCTGTTAGATTTTTTAGGTAGTGATGGTAAAACTTATTATATTAAATATATCTGATATTATTTTTTTCAAATATTAACGATTTCTTGATATAACCAATAAAACAGATTGCCAAAGAATTATTTCACATTTTTTTTAAGTATCCAACTATGCACCGGAAATAATATCATCAGTGCAGACAAACGGTAAAATGTTTACTTCTCTTGTTAGAGGATTTGGTAGTCAATAAGTTATTATCAAGTTTTTGTTGTTTTTATTATTATTACAATTATAATTATAAAAAATTAAACGTCCACATATGTGGCCAAGGGCGTGAAGAGGTTAATTAGCTGAAACGGTGATGTCAATTGGCCGCCAAGAAGCTGCGATTTGACACTGATTGACTATTTTTTTTGGGTAGCCGCTACAGAAAATTGTTATGCCGACAAACCAGAGACAATTGAGCATTTGAATGCCAACATTCGTGATGCTGAGGTACGACCCCATACGCTCGAAAAATTGCACATGAATTGGTCCGATCGAATTAGGTACTGAGAGGCCAGCAGCAGCAGCCATATGAATGAAATAATATTCCATTTCTAACCGGAACAATTGTACTTCACAACAAAAAAAAAAAAATTAATTTGTCAATATTTTAAACCGTTTTAGTTTTATTGCAGTTTTGAATTTAAACTTTTAAAATATCGTTAGTCTCATTCGCAAAGGTGTTAAGTCCCTTTTTTCAAATTTTACAGGAGACACAAAAAACATTGTAGCTTTTTCAGTTTTTAAAATTTCTAAACTGTTTAAACGCAATTATTTTTACAAAATAATAATAATATTAATATTAATAACTGATAGTGTTAATTATTATTATTATTATTAATTAATTAATAATATTAATATTTTTCGTAGTTTTGTGGACTTAGCGCTTTTGCAAACCACAAAATTACAACAACTTTAAACTATATAATGACATGTTTTTTTGTTGTAAAATATGTATTATGTATAATGTTTACCGTTTTGCATTAAAATCTCAATTTTGGAAAAAAGTGGACTTAACACCTTTGCGAATGAGACTAAAGATATCCTAAACAGTTATTCTTTTAAAAAATTTAAAACGCTTGAAAGTTCTTAAGTTTTATATTTTTCAGTTTGACTTTAAATGTTTGCATAATAATCACTCTAAACAGGAATTTTATTATGAAATAGTTCATAAGATAATGAGAAATACGATTTCTTTTTATTTGAATGTTTATGTAAATCAAGATTTCGTAGAAAGATTCCGTAGAACAAACATGGTTTTAGAAAATATTTTTATTTTTTGATTTTAAGTTTTTATTGAGAAAGATTTAAGCAACAAACTATAATTTTTATAACTTTTTTTTTGAAATGTGAATATGAAAAATTTATAATAATTTTTTTTATATTTTTTTATATCATTTCAGCATGGCACGTGTAATTATTATTTTCATAAATAAATTTGAAAATATGTCGGATATATTACAAATATACAGAACTCAAAGAAATTAAACAATTACAATTAGAAACTGAAAAAAAAAAATTAAAATAAAATAAAATAATTAAATTTACAATCAAGAGAGAGCTTAAATAAAAAATGCGTCGAAAACCTCAACGAAATTTAAATTTCATAAAAAATCTCAATACAAAAAACACAATGATTCATCGCAGACATTACTTACGTTTGGGAAACTCCACCAGATGGCCTAATTTCAAAATACTGTCTGCATTAATAACCATCATGGTGGCAATGGCAAGTGTTGTGGGTAAGTAAAGGCATTTTAAATTTGTTTCTAAACTAGCGATAGTCATTTTTTTTAACGCATATAAAGCCAAAGGCATACAACGATATTTGTTGATATTGTTTCAAATGAATTGTTTAATACTGAAGCAATATCGATAACTGCATGTATTGTTTTAGTAGTATGTACATATTTTGTGACATCAGCTACAGTGGTAGAAAATCGTTTGGCCGCATTTAATTTTTGAAATATGAATTCATTCAATATGAATTCAAATGAGTGGAAAAACGTGATTTAAAAAAAAAAAAAAACAAAAATTAATTTGGACGGTCCAGACTGCTATAGTTGCTACTGGCATGATTTGAAGCAAAATAATGTAGTGAGCAGAGAAGACAAAAAAAGCACAAAAAGAAGATCTTTATAGCAAAATGTAATGTAAGAAAAAAAGCAGTAAAGAATAAAAAAAGGTATCAAAAAAAAAGCAATTTTTATATCGTATTATTTTTAAGTTTTAAATCATTTTATTTAGTCTAAATTATCGACATTAATTTGAAAACAGTTGCAATATACAATCATATGAGCTTTTATGTTCTGAAATGAAAGTTTTCTTCGTCTTTCGGTTAAAAGTGAATTATACATAGAAAAACTTCGTTCAACATCAACGGTAGTTGATGGAGCAAATTTGAATTTTAAAAGTTCACTTGAAGATAAGTTTCTAACATTATTCATCATTAGATTCCAGTCCTGTTTCTAAAACAGAGTTTATTGCTAAAAACGTTTGATATCCTGGATTTCTTTTGAATATTGCGTCGAATTTGTGAATAAACCTCTTATCTTTGAGTCAAAATATCTCTGCTTTCCTGAATATCTAAACCAAAAGTTTGTAGTTTTTTCAACGAATATACTATTATTGAAAAATTCGTTTTTATAAACGCTAGTTGTGCACTTAATATCTGCTCATCGTAAATTTTCTTTACACGTTTTATTGATTCAGTCTTCACTGTTTAATTTCAAAATAACGCCTTTTACGGCATCAAAATGCTCGGTATAATACCTAGCCAAGTTCCCCAACGTGTAGGGCATGGAAAGGGGGGCAATGGTAAATTTGGATTCATGTTTATAAACAACTGCTTTCGACGGGGTGCCTAAATTAAATTAAAGTTAAAATGCTTTTACCAATTTTTAACTACTTTCAAAAACACAGCTTTAGTGCAAGATATCAAATAATTCAGGTTCACAAATTCTGATCGTATAAATTCCGCAACACGATTGGAGACCATGGGCAAAACATGTTAAGTGAATCATTTTTGGATACATTATTTTGAGTGAAGA
The DNA here is from genome assembly GCA_927399465.1 of Sarcophaga caerulescens. Lineage (NCBI taxonomy): Eukaryota > Metazoa > Arthropoda > Insecta > Diptera > Sarcophagidae > Sarcophaga > Sarcophaga caerulescens. Next base: position 19,430,869 of record OV656868.1, on the reverse strand, counting down.
AATATCACTTAACATGTAAGCAGCGGAATCTGTTACAATGAGTAGTACTTTTTCATACTGTATGCCTTTTCACGCATTTTTTCTAACGTTTCTTTGTACAGTTGTGGAACATACTTATTTCAAAGTGAGCTTTCACTTGGAAGTGTTGGCATATTTAAGAAAGATATTTTTAAAGCTGGGATGGCTTACTTTTTTTTATTGAAATATTGGTTTCCAACAAAAACTTACAAAGATCTTCGTTAAATGTACTAACACAATTTGTTACAGGAAACTCCTTAATAAGTTTTTGTTGACCATGTTCTTGCCGAGATGCAGCTTGTTTGTATTAATATGTTACTCTATGTTGAATTTTTTTTGGCTATTAATTTTACATACACAAACGTTACAAAAAAGCCAGTCCTTTTCAATTTTAAAAACGCCAGGATAGGAATTAATATTTTTAAGTAATAAAAATTTTTTTGCACTTTCTTTTGGCATTTTGCTTTTTTTTTTTTTTTTCTAAAGCCTTACAACTCAACTGAGGTTTTTTTAAGAAGGGGAATCCACAAATTCAAAAATTCATTTAATATGGCATTTGACAGTCAAACACATATGATAATAAAAGCATTAACTATTATATTACAGAGTTGTACAAAATTGGAACAAAAAGTACTAAATAAATGTATAAACAACGCTGTTTATATGAAAAAAATATTTATTGTTTCTTAAAAATTGAAAATAAGCAAAATGGAATCACAATCGCAAAAATAGCAGAAAAAAGCAAACATCGGTTAAAATAGCAAAAAAATGTAAAAAATGCGAAAAAAGCAAATTTGTCTTCTCTGGTAGTGAGTTCAAAGAGAAATTTCGGCGGGGGGAGTGTCATGGTGTGGGGAGCGTTTTCTTACAATTTTAAACTTCCCATTTGCTTTATATAACAACAAAAATGAATTCCCAAATGTACCTGGAGCTTTTAGAAGATGTCTTGTCTTGATTGCAGCATTGGATGACAATCCGGATGAAGAATACATTTTCCAACAAGACAATGCAGCTATTCATGTTTCTAGACAATGTATGGAATGCTTTTCATCCAAAACATGCAGTCCAGATTGTAATCCAATTAACAATCTTTGGGGAATTCTTGCGTCCAAAGTATATGAAAAAGGTAGACAGTTTTCGAGCGTTAATGACCTTAAAGCCAAAATTAAAGAGTGTTGGTCCAATATTGATATCGAGATCTTAAAGAAATTAGTAGATTCAATGCCTAACAGGATATTTGATGTTATTCGCAACGAAGGTGGTCACACAAAATACTAATGCCCAAAAAAAGTGCCGGTATTAATTGGATTTTTTTTATTTTCTTAATAGTGCTTCCAAACGAATTTCCCATCAAAAATGTGTTTTTTCTTATTTTTTTCTTTTGAAAGCGAAAGATATTTTAAATTTGTTTTTTATTTGTAAGCTCTTAAATTAATAAATCACAAGAATAAAAAATATTATCAAAAAGTTTTTGTATTTCGTCTTTTTTTGAAAAAATATATGGTGCGTCCAAACGATTTTCTACCACTGTATACTTCCAGTTTGCAAGAAACAGAAAATTAGTTTATGTCTTACAATTGTTATAAATTAAAAGATTTTTTATTTTTACAATGCTTGCTTCATTGTTTGTTAGAATAACAATTCAATTTAAAATACGATACGCGATACACGTTACGTTACTTTGCCTGACTATGCTGCGGGTATGACCCATTTAAACAATTTTTTTTTGAAAATTTATGCAGGGCGTTTCGTAAAGTATTTCCCAATTTTCGCACTTATAACAATTAAATCGCTAATGATAACATACATTATACATATCTATGTATGTATGGTATGTATGTATATTAAAATGTACCTCAACTCAAATATATAATAAAATAAAAATAAATTTGTGTTTAATTTTAAATTAATTCTTTATTGTTAGCACAATTCCGTGTGCCACCTTTAACGATTTGACTTAAACAATAACAATTTACTTTAATTGTTATTCTTTTTTTTACACTCGTTCGTTAGAACTTCAAACCACGATTCTCTTCCGCGTACGCAATAACAATTGTTCGTTGTTCTTCTCTGCTTACAACCTTTTTGTAAGCAACAATACGGAGATCTTCACACAAGACTAACTAAATTCTTTCTGAACTCACGTGTCTTCACACACGACTAACTGAATTCTTACTGAATCGCCGTTGCCTGCTCTGTCTTGCCTTTTATATCGCAAGGGTCAGCAGTCTGATGAATGCACTTGAAGGAGAATGTCTTGGAGAAATATCTAAGAATGTAAACAAGTTGTTTTCATTATTATTGTTTGTGTATCTTGTTTACGTCTATCCGCTATTTTTATACTGCACTTTGTTGTTGTTTGTTTATTTCTTTGTCCCCTTATTTCTTTTTATACTGATATTGTTGCTATATTTTTGTTTATTCGTTGAAAATGTAAACAAGCCCATTGTTTTGTTTTTGGAGCTTTTGTTTATCATTTTAATAACACCATTTTCATTTTCGTAACAATACATTAGAGGGAAAACAATTAACAATCGCCAATATTTCTAAAGCTATGCAATTAATTTCCCATGCATTGGATATATTTTCTGAAAACAATCCTGACGAAAATTGTAGCCATTAGTTGTTACAAGGAAATATATCGGCAAAAAAAAAAAGCTCTAAAAATTCAACAAACCTTAGACAGTTTTGTTAACAAAACTGTAAGACCACCTAATCAAATGGAGTGTTGTTGATTTGGATTTTGGATTTATCTGAAGATAGCACTACATAAACTAAACAAAGCACGATTTCTTCTTTAAACTATTTTTTTTTATAAATGAATTTTATTGATTTTTGTTAATTTATTGTTTTGTTATTTATTTTTATAATAATTAAAAAAACATTTACTGAACTAAATAAAATAAAGAAAAAATTTTCATACTTTTTTTTTTATTCGAAACATTAAGTTTTTTGCTTCATTTTGAATTCTTGGTCCCAATCAGAGATCAGCAACGAGTATTCAAAACGATGAGTAGATTCGAGTCATACATACTTATAATTTCAGCTACTTATACGCATTCATACTTATTTTAATATCATACTCATACTACTCATATTTAAAGTTAGAAATACTCATCGTACTCATACTTAACAATACGCACGATGTTGTTGATTTCGACTCTCCATGATTCAACATATACACGAAGCACAAAATAAGTATGATTCGAGTACGAACACCACAATACTCGCTAGAAGGTTGTGTGTGTGCTTTGCTTGCTGTCTTTGTCTTTTCTTTTCTCTTCTTTTGTAAATGCAACAATAACTACTACTGTAAATTTTGATGAATGATTCGAGTGACTCGAATCATTCGTAAGTATTATAAGAATTTTTCTAAATTTATGAATCTGAATGAGTAGGCGTATGAATCAAACAATGAATCGAATGTTGTGAGTTTGATGTCAACGTTGTACTCATACTCATTGCAACCTATACTTATAAATCAATGTTGTAGAGAGTACGAATGAATCAGAGTAGTTGAATTTTAATACTCTTGACTCACTCATACTCAAAATTTCATAAGTACCTATGAGCAGCGAAAATACGATTCATTGCTGATATCTGGTCCCAATAAATTAAATTTCAATGCATTTGTATAAAAAAAGTTGATTCGTTTTGCGTCGCAATTCTCGGGTTCCCATTAACGATGCAAGTCGGGGCTCTACATAGTGTACAATAATAATATTTACAATATTTATTAATTTATTTAAATTTGTCTTCTTTTTGTTAAATCCACATAAGAGGTTAACAGTTTCGTTTCAAGATATTTTGTTTTCCATTTTTGTATTTGTTTGTGTAAATTTGTTTTGTTATTTTATGATTGTGTAATCAATTTTTATTATTCATCGTTTTCAAAAATTAATACGAAATTACGCTTTTTTTTTTTTTGTTACAAAGTATGGAAATCAACATGGCTTTCGAAGTCATTAATTTTATAAAATTTTTTTTTTAAATGCTTTAATGGAAAAAATATTTTAATTTAGTTTCTTTGGTTTACTAAACAAAAAAAAAAAAAAAAACTGTATTATTATTATAACATCCATTTGAATAAAAGAAAACTAAACAAGATTATAATCAAATTGTTTATCTCATTTCCATTTTATAGTTAATAAAATAATAAAAATTTAAGCATAATAGGAATGAAAGTTACAGACAGTTGAATCCAATGAAAACTTTTAGTGCAATTGGTATCGTATGTAAAAGGACATAATTATGATATAATTTTTTTCATATAAGACTAGAATTTTTAGCATTTAAACATAATAATTTACTACAGGGTGGGCCAAAAGATTTCTTTCTTTCAGATTATATAATATACAAAATGGAAATTTTTTTACACTAAGTATGAAAAATGATGTCTCTTAAATGACCACCGTTTTCAGCTTCGCACTGATGGGCTCTTTTTAGAGCATTTTCCATAACATCTTTCAAAACTTGTGGCTGTAGCGTTCGAATTTCTGCAACAATGTTTGCCTTGAGTTCAAGGATTGTCTCTGGCTTGTTCACATACTCTCTCTCCTTCAAAAAACCCCAAAGAAAATAGTCGGGTGCTGTCAAATCTGGCGATTGCGCTGGCCAAATAATTTCCGAATTTCGAGAAATTATTCGCTCTCCAAAAATTTGACTTAAAAGTGCCATTGTGACTCGGGCAGTATGGGCAGTGGCTCCGTCTTGCTGAAACCACATACCAGGTCTGTTTTCAAGAGCAGGACGTAAAAAATTTTCTATCATAAACCGATACCGCTCTCCATTTACGGTTACAGCACTTCCATCTTCATTCTCGAAGAAGTAGGGCCCAATGACATTTTCAGATGTGATCCCACACCATACTGTACACCTGATGGGGTGCAATTGGCGTTGATGAATGGCTCTTGGATTTTGAGAACCCCAGAACCTATAGTTCTGCTTATTAACAAAGCCATTCAAATGAAAATGAGCTTCACCACTCATAATCAAATTTTCAATAAAGTTGATTTCATTTCTGGCCAACTCTTGAAATTTAACTGCAAAATTTAGACGTTGCCGATGATCTCCGGGTTTTAATTCTTGGACCAATTGCACCTTATATGGGTATAACTGTAAATCTTTTTTTAAAATGCGCCGTAGTGACGTACGAGACATTCCTAGCTGAGTAGAACGCCTTCTGCAAGATGTTTCTGGTGCTTCGTTAACACTTTGCTGTACTCGTTCAATATTTTCCGCAGTGCGACTTAAACGTGGTCTACTGGTTCGAGGCAAATCTCTTACGCTGCCATGTTGGTGATGACGATTAACTAAGCAACGAATCATCGCTTCAGAGGGCGAAATTCTGACGTTAAAATGTCGACGATATGCTCTTTGCGTTAAAATAATTGATCTCTGGTTTAAATAATAAAATTCTATTGTTCTGGTTCTCTGTTCAGTTGTGAACCTCTCCATTATAATTCTCCAAGTGTTGTCTATATAATCTGAAAGAAAAAATAAAAAAAAAATTAATAAACAAAAAAGTTATTAAACTTTTACACCCCTTGGTTTCTTTTGGCCCACCCTGTACAATAAAATACGATCAAACATAATTTAAAGTTTCATGTTAACAATTTGTCCACACTATATTCTTGAAAGGGATGTCATAAATTTATTATTATTATGATTATTATTAAATTGATAGGTTTAGGTTAGAGGACGTGTTCTTGCCAATTAAGACAAGTACGGTACCCGGAGGTCATGTTGACCCATTGCACAAAGGTCCTAAATGAGAGAGGATAGTAGGGGAGAAAGGAGAGGATATAGGAAAGGTAGAATATGGAAGCGGAGAAATAACACAGACTAACAGACACACAAGAGAGCGCGACTACACTATTGAAGCCCTAGCACTTCTCGACTAGCTCAAATTGAATTAAATTGATTATTTTATAAAATTTTTTTTTTTACAAATTAACAGAAACTTTGTATCAATTACACGGTGTCACAGTCAAAATACACTCAGCTAATGACATAGGGTAGGTTGTGAGTTTTGTTGAGTAGAACTAAAAAATATTTTTTTTTATATTTTTCGAACCCTCCAAACTTGTTTTATTTGACAAAAACTGTATTTTTTTGGTCTTTTCACACAAAATTAGCATATAAATATGCTATGAATCCCTCTTCTTTAAATGTTTAAATTTTTGATATCGGTTCAAAAATGTTTGTGGAATCAATAAATTTGTGCGTAAAGTCCAAAAGTACAGTTTTTATCAAATAAAACAAGTTTGGAGGGTTCAAGAAATAAAAAAAAATATATTTGAGTTCTACTCAACAAAACTCACAACTTACACTATGTCATTAGCTGGGTGTATGTCATTTTTTATTTCGTCACAAAGTGTTATTAATTCAGTTAAAGTACAGACGTACAATCCACAATAAAATATCGATTTAACTTAAAGGCAAAAAGGCTTCTAGATTTTTATATGAATTTCAAAAAGTGACCCATTTGGTGAATAAAGCCCATGTATTGATCGTAGGGGTTAAAGTTTATTAGCTTTATTAAGAGCATAATTGTCTAAAGGAAAATATTTAAATTTTGCATTGATTTTGAAATAAAAAAAATTATTTGGCTTGAATATTTTTAAAAAATTCTGAAATATGATATTTAAAGTGCAATTTTTTAAATAATATATAATATTCCGAGTCAATAGTTCTGTAAATAAAGATGTTCTTTAAAGTAAAAATCAAATGTAAAAATTAAAAATTTTAAATAAGAAATATTTCAAATAGCTTATTATGATTGCTTTAAAATATAAATTAACAGCCTCATTAAGTTAAACGGCAATAATGGTTTCTCTCCAGAAACCATGAATAGCAAATAAATCGTTGATGTTGTTTTTGTTTTTGGTGTTGGCCTTATTTGTAATGAAAGAAAAACGTTTATTATCTGAGATATTACACACCTTTTATTTTGAATGAAAATACCTTAAAGAATATTATAAGTGTGTGTGTGTGTGTGTGTGTGTGTGTGTGGTTTAATAGCTGTAAAAATTTATATATGTATGACAGTATTGTGTGTGTGTGCGTTTATTTGAATGCTCTTTACTGAATCTATTCAAAGACCGATAGGCGTATAACAATAAACGTTTTAGTTCGTAAATTATGCATAAAATGGCTGTTCTTTTATATATACATACATATGTATATGTAAATACATATATATATATATATATATATATATGTAAATATATTTATGTTTAAATATGTACATTGTAGTATATAGTATATGCGCTTCTTTTCTCATTAACATATTCTTCGTTTATTTTCAAATACCAAAACCATCATACGTGTAAAAATGTGTATGTGAATGTAGGCATAAACAGTTAAATTAACAGAGTTTTTATAATGAATTGTAAATATTGTAAGTAATTTACATTATCTGCATTTATATAGTGCTTTTCATAATTATAGCACCACCTTAATTTTTTGAATTTCTAATAAAGTACATTTATAACAACAATATCACAACATTTCATTATGTGTAGTGTTAACGTAAAAGAAAAAATAACAGTTAATTTTTCAAATTATTAGCGTAGTTTTTACTTCAGTATAAAAATTAAGGTTTTTAGTCTTTGCATAATTATAGCATCAGTATCATTTTTGTTAAATAAGAAGCTTTATTTACCAAAAATATTGATACTTAAAACTTAGTAATCCCTCCCCCTTAGAGCTTATTAAATTAAATATTCGATCTTTCATACTCGTATAAAGATTATTTAATATTTCTCCGTCTATTTTACCCCACTCTTCGATTATTTTTAATTTCAAATCTTCAACAGTGGTAAACTGTCTGTTATTTGAATATACTCTTCGGATAAAAATGGGGAATTCGTTTGGGGAAACGTTTTCAGTAATATTCATATCAGGAGAGCAAGCTGGCCACGATAAAACCTCAATAGATTGATTACGAAACCATTCCATCCTCTGTCTGCTGACATGAATTCTGGCATTGTCCTGTTGGAAAATATATTTTTTTTTTTTCATTATTTTCTCTCAAAAAGGGAAGCAAACTACAGCTAAGAACAGTAATGTACTCTGTACTATTCATTCGCGTAGATGGAAAATTAAGTTCGAAATTAAATTAAATTAAAACTAAAGAAATAGCCCCCAAACCATGAGACTTTTAGTAAAATACTTTGGTTCCTTTCTAAGGTCACGCCAGTAGTATCGATAGCCATCTGGTCCATATAAGTTCCATTTTTTTTCATCAGAGAATATGACCTGAAGACAATTTTATATTCATTGTTTGTTATTATTGAAATGCTGGTGGTGCTATAATTATGAAAAGCACTTTATATAATTAAAATATTGTATACAGTCAATCCTCCTATAACGCGGTACTCTCAGAAGGCGGTTTCAATATAACGCGATACGCACTCTTCGCGTTATAGGAGGGTTGACTGTATTCTAATGCTATTTGTTGTTATTAATTTGCCTGAAGCCATTGGTCTTGGTTGCTGATTTTACTTGAAGCATCGTTGTTCATGCAAGAGTGTTTAACTAAAAGTTATAAGTTGTTCAATTTCATAAGGTGTATAATTTAAAATTTATACAAATACATACGTATCAGAGATCAGTAACGAGTATTCAAAACGATGAGTAGATTCGAGTCATACATACTTATAATTTCAGCTACTTATACGCATTCATACTTATTTTAATATCATACTCATACTACTCCTATTCAAAGTTAGAAATACTCATTGTACTCATACTTAACAATACGCACGATGTTGTTGATTTCGACTCGCCTCTACTTAACATTTACACGAAGCACAAAATAAGTATGATTCGCGTACGAACACTACAATACTCACTAGAAGGTTGTGTGTATGCTTTGCTTGCTGTCTTTGTCTTTTCTTTCTTCTTTGTTTGTACATGCAACAACAACCAAGACTGTAAATTTTGATGAATGATTCGAATCACTCGAATCGTTAGGTCGTTAGGTCGGAGTGGTAGCTCTGATGTCACAAAGCTCACTTGAGCACGCATAGCGGCCCGTTGTGATGCCACGGGTGAACGCAGTCCCTGTACTGACCAAGTTCCTCCACAATCAGGGAAAAGGAAGAAGTTGGTCAGCGCAAGGGCTGCACAACGGAAGCACGACTACCCCGCACTGGAAAACCAGCCAGAAAGTTTGATGAACGAAGCTATATCCTTGATATCAATGGATGATAGCTCCGTTAAGCTAACAAGGAATGGGGAGCCAAATAACCTATATCTACACCTAGCAAGAGACGGGCACTGACAAAGAAAGTGAATAACAGTCTCCTCCTCCTCAGAGGACCTGCATCCACGACAGAAATCGTTAAAAGGGAGCCTCATTCTTTCCGCGTGTCTGCCCATGACGCAATGACCCGTAAGCACGGCCACCGTAGTCGAGATGACATCACGACCAAGGCCAAGTAATTGGTTGGTACGCCTTTTATCCATCAAGGGCCAGGTGAGCCTAGCGGTGGAGCAGGACTCCTCGTTGACCCAGGATAGGTTGGCGTCTCGAAAGAATTTTCGCGCAATGGTCAATTTGACCGAGGCAAGTGGTATACCCAATTCAACAGAAGAGGATTCCGGCAGGAGCGCACCAGCTCTGGCGAGCTCGTCAGCTCTGCAGTTACCCGGAATTTCACTGTGCCCGGGGACCCACACCAAAGAGACACTGGTGAAGCGCCCCGAAAGAAGGTCTAGACAGCGACGACATTCCCTAACGATCCTAGAGTTAATCACGAAACCCGATAGAGACTTTATCGCGGCCTGACTGTCAGAGAAGACCGAGACGCGAGTGAAAGGAGCATCGTTGACGAGGATCCATTGAGCGGCTCGGTAGATCGCCATCACCTCCGCCTGAAACACGCTGCAGTAGTCCGGCAGACGGAGAGAAATATTCAGGTTCAGTTTCCCAGAGTAGATACCGCTTCCAACACCATTGTCGATTTTAGAGCCGTCGGTATATATATCCAGGACTTCCGGGGGGATGACCGTATTAGGATTCCAGTCATTCCTATTCGGAATCAGAGAGTGGAAACATCTGTCAAGACAATATTCAGCAGTGATATAGTCCATGTTCGCAGGGGCCACCGGATCAACCTCCAGAATAGTGGAGTGTCCAGAAGGTATAATGTGCCAGCGAGACAAAGCATTAAGTCTAGTCGCAGTAAACTTGGCCGCCTGCTTAGCGAGAAGCACAGTAGGAAGCCAGTTGAGCATCGCGAACAAGGCTTTCGTGGGGGTGGTGCGTAGAGCACCAGTTATGTAAATGGCGGCAGACCTTCTGACCTTGTCAAGGAGTCTGACGTTGTGTTGTCTGTTCAGAGCAGTCCACCAGAAAGCAACGCCGTATAAGAGGTTGGGTTCGATGACCGTAGAATATATCCAACGCATGATCCTTGGGCGAAGACCCCATCTGGTTCCGACCGCTCTACTGCAGGAGTAAGCAGCACACGCCGCCTTGCGTGCCCTAGCAGCCAGATTCGCCCTCCAGTTGAGTTTGGGATCGAGGATCAGGCCCAGATATTTAACCTCGGGACTCAACGTAAGTCTGGTCCCACGTATCATGGGAAGAGAGAAGGTCGGAATTTTATATTTCCTCGTAAAAAGGATCGTGTCGGTCTTAGAGGGGTTGATAGACAGTCCAAAATCCCTACACCAGTCCAGTACGATTGACAGCGCCAAGTTCAACTTATCCGACAGTGTCTGCGGACAAATTCCCGACGCAGCAATGGCAATGTCGTCAGCGTAAGCTATGACTTCGTTGCCAGAGTGTTCCAGCCCTCTCAAGAGAGAGTTGACTGCAAGGTTCCAGAGAAGTGGTGATAGAACACCGCCTTGCGGTGTGCCCCTACGAACCATTCTCTGACAATTAGTGGCCCCCACTGTGGAGGTTACTATCCTCGACTTGAGGAGAAGCTCGATGAACCTGACCAGATTCTGTCCCAAGTTCAGAGAACCAAGAGCCCTAAGAATAGCGTCCGGGTCGACGTTATTAAATGCACCCTCAATATCCAGAAAAATGGCCAAAGTGTATTCCTTAACGTGCATGGACTTTTCCACCCGAGAGATAAGGGAGTGAAGTGCAGTCTCCACTGATTTACCTCTCGTATACGCATGTTGGGAAGCGGATAGAAGCGCTGGATCAATCGCGGCCCTAATATGAACATCAAGGACTCTTTCCAGTGTCTTCAAAAGAAAGGAACACAGACTTATGGGTCTATAGTCATTCGCCCCAGTATGGGACGGTTTCCCAGCTTTGGGAATGAAAATCACCCTAGATATTCTCCAGCTCCAAGGGATATAAAGGAGCCTAAGACTAGCATTGTAGATGGCAAGCAACCAAGGGAGGATTATCTCCTCCCCATGTTGAATGTCACCCGGGATAATACCATCCGGTCCTGGTGACTTGAATGGTTCGAAAGACCTAACAGCCCACTGCACTTGGCCAAGGGTGAGAGTCAGGGGGGAACAGTTTCCAGACAGTGGTTCGTTGACCTGATAAAAGGCCTGACCACCCAGGGTGGCACTACCTGGAAAGTGAGTGTCAAGGAGAAGCTCAAGCGTCTCCAAACTGGACGTAGTCCAGCATCCGTCAGTCCGTCGGATACAGTCAAGGGATTTGTGAGTGGAACTTAGAATTTTACGGAGACGGCCCGTTTCGGCAATCACTCGAATCATTTATGAGTATTACTCATTCAGATTCAAAAATTAAAAAAAATAATTATAATACTCGAATCATTTATGAGTATTATAATTATTTTTTTTAATTTTTGAATCTGAATGAGTAGGCGTATGAATTAAACATATTTTGAATGTTATGAGTTTGATGTCAACGTTGTACTCATACTCATTGCAACCTATACTTATAAATCAATGTTGTAGAGAGTACGAATGAATCAGAGTAGTTGAATTTCAATACTGTTGAGTCACTCATACTCAAATTGCATGAGTACTTATGAGTAGCGAAAAAACGATTCATTGCTGATCTCTGATACGTATACTTATGTACAGTGTTCCCCGGATATAAGTACTTCCAAAAATGCTTGCAGGATAGTGTGCTTATAAGCGGGGAATTCTTGTGTCGAGAACCTACACTTGGGAGCAAATAGTCATGTGACAGAATTATATTTGTGTCATTGATTGCACTGGCTTCGTATTCGATGGAATACCGGCTTGATCATCATCTACAAGTCGGTGTGGTAAACAAAGTTTTAATTTGCTGGGTCCCCATGTCACTTTGGGAGCACTGCAAAGAAATTGCTGAAGGAGTTGCATTCGCATAGGCAAGAGTCCTATGGTAGCATTTATTGGGCAGAGAGTCAGGTCAATTATTTGAGCTGGCGTTGCCTCAGTTGGTTACGTTTTCTGGCTGGGATAGAGTACAGTCTCTACCTCAAAAAGATTGAAACCATAAGAAACATGCTATGGAATTGCATTGCGCTGTTCCCCTTCTTATTACTTTTTCCAAGAAATTTGCCGTATCGCGTTAATGCCGAATATTGGCTTCCAATGGCTCAAGTCGCCGTAGTCTAGTAGGCAGCTTATTAGAAGTGAGGCCACGGTTCAAACCCAAGGTCAGACATCTTCAATATGAAAAAAGTATTTCTTCGGTGACTTCCTTTCATCAGATTTCTGGCAATAATTCTGAGAGTAAATAAAATTGCCAAGAAAAAATATCTCAAAAATCTGTCGTTCGGAGTCGACTTTAAACTGTAGCTTCCGACGCTCATGTATAAAATTAACACACACAACGTAAGTGGTGGTGTGAGAAGCTAGGTTGTAATCCTGACTGAAGGGTAGTAATGATCAATTACCTAATGACTCAAGTGGCTATTTTCTAAGCATAACCCTATGACTTAAGAAAAAGAAATCCAGAAACGTTTAATCGCACGAATGAGAGAACAGGACCAATTTTTGAAAGAAAGTTGCCACAACGGGGATGTAAACGATTTTTTTAAGTAAATTTAAAGTACAAAGTCCAATAAGCGATGAATGCTTAGAAGCGGGATGTACATTTTAAAGCAAAAATAAATTTTGCATAAATTTCAGTGCTACTAAGTGGAGAATTATTATACCCGTGGTGTTTATATCCGGAAAATACTGTTTATGTGTATACATATGGGCAATTTCGTGTCAAGTGATCCAATTTTTAAAATCAATGTCTTTCGATTAAGATGAAATTTGCACCAAGCTTAGTACTATTGGATAATAGGCCAGACACAAATTTTCAGCTTTATCAGTCCAGAACTGCCGGAGTTAGAGGGGGTCAAAGTTGGACATTTTGGTCATACAGGGTTTTTTTTAAAATGTGTGTAACTTTCCACCTATTGGTCCTAGCAAAAATTTTCCAAAGGATATTAGATAGCTATTTCTTCAATCTTTCCAAAAATAATTTTTTTAATTTTTAAAAAAATTTCTTTTTATTTTTTTTAAAAATTAATTTTTTTTAAATTTTTTTTCAATTTGGGCCATTTTTTTTTTCTTTTTTGCTTAAAAGAAAGCTTATAAAATTTCCTTTAAGGCCTTCATAATCGCTTAATGGGATGCGAGTGGGATATCTATCAAAAAAATTATTTTTTAACTCAGGAATAAGATTTTTCAATATTTGTCACATGTACCATTTTCATTTTCCCCCATTTTTTTTTCGAAATGGAGTTTTTTTTATTTTTCCTCAAAAGAAAACTTAGACCATTTCCTTTAAGATCTTTGTGGGCACTTAGTAGCAAGAGGCATATCTATAAAAAAAAATATTTTAACTCAAAACCAAAGTTTTTAAATTTTACCATATGCACTATATTTTTTTTAATGAATTTTTTTTTTTTTTGCTCAAAGAAAGCTTAGTTCTTTTCCTTTAAGAGCTTTGTCTTCTTAATGGGATGCGAGTCTGGCCAACTATCCAATAGTACTAACCTTGGTGCAAATTTCATCCAAATCGGAAGACATCGATTTTAAAAATTGGGTCACTTGACACGAAATTGCCCATAAATATCAATGTACATTGTATTTGTGTATATGTCTGGTGGTATAGTGTCAGTGATTATTAATATTACTGTGCAGTGATGTCAGATGTAGGGAATTTTCCCTTTTTGTAGGGATATTTTCAAAAATTTTAAAACTTAGAGAAAAAGGGAGAAATTATTTATTTTAAGCGATATGTAGGGAATTTTTAAAACTGTCTTTTTTTAACACATTAATCAAAAAAAAAAAAAAATTAATAACATTCCCACATAATTCGATGAAGCACTTTTCCAATCAAAAAAAAAAAAAAACATTAGCTTATGTACTCCATTTTGAGTCATTAAAACTTTTTTAAGCTCGGTCAAAATTTCATTAAAAAGTCTGAATTGAGTTTTGATTGCGTTGTACGATCGCCACATGTTTCATTGAAAATTGAGGAAATTTACGTTAGAAGTGAGTGCGAAGAATTATTAAAAAGTTTTCCACAGCAAAGTGCCTATCAAATAAAATCCGACTGTCTCTAATTTTACATAATTGCCTTAGAGGAAACCCAAAGAAGACTACCTTTAAAAAATGTTAAAATTTTGAAAGGAATGGATTTTTTAAGCCCAGAAATAGCCATTGGTGGTATCAATAAACATGTTTTTCAATTAAATTAGTGTTTCAAAAATTTAATATTAATATAAACAGTCTTACACAAGAGTGGTTGACAATAGAATACAATTTCTCCGAGCATGAAAAGCAGAGCTTATCTAAACTAGACGTGGAGTAATTTTGGTCTCATCTGTGCAAATCAAAAAACTTCAGTGATCTTTTGGTATTTCCAAACTTTGCAAAATTGGTAAACATATTGTGGTAAAGCCACACGCCAATGCGGATGCCGAGAGAATATTTTCTGTGGTTACAGATGTAAGAACAAAGAAAAGAAACAAATTAAGTCACGATATTTTAAACTCAATTTGTATAATTAGATCCCATTTACAGTCTAATACAATGAACTGCGTTAGCTTTAAGCTGGTCAGCTAGTCATTTTAAAAGAATGATCTCTGAAGAACTCTATAATTATTTTTAAAAATTAACTTTTTTATTTTATGCTTTATTTTTGTGATATATTTTTTTTAATGAAATTAAAAAAATATATATAGTATATATTTTTGTATTGTACCTGAATTAATTAAATTACAAACCATTGTTAATGTAAATAAAATTTACTGTACTTAAAAAATAGTGTTTTCTTTATTAACATCATTAAATTTATAGCGAAGGGAAAGAAAAATTTAAAGTAGGGAAAAAAATTTGGACATGGGGGAAAAGAAGGGATTTTTTTCAGAAACATAGGGATTTTTAAAATTATCATCTGACATCACTGTTACTGTGGTGAAGAGCTGCTTTAGTACTGCGAACCTTTGATCTACACTCAAACCTCGTTTTATGCGAATTTATTTTATGCGAATTCAAATTTATGCGGTTTCAAAATTCTCAAATTTTTTCTTTGCAAAAAACGATTTTAAGGAAATATTGAATGTTAAAATCCAAAAAAACGTGTTGTTCGTAACAAAGTTACTACAATCTTTAAATTTTTTCGACATTTCCGGTTCTGATGTATGAAGTATTATTCAAATGCTATGGACGTGGAGTAATATTATATTTTTATTTTATTGAAAAATTATGTATTTTCTTCATTATTTGGAATTTTGTATTAGTTGTTGTTTATTTCCTATCTTTTTCCTTATTTTGTATGGACTCAGCAAGGGATTCATTTTTTGTTGATTTTTTTATATGCGATTTTGTTTGAATTTTAAGGGTTAAATTTGAATTTATGCGCTTTTTTATTTAAATCCCTATTAGTGGATTTTGCATGAAGCTAGTGTATCGTTTTATGCGAATTTGAATTATGCGATTTTTTGCGAAACGAATTAATCGCATAAAACGAGGTTTGAGTGTATTGTAGCCCCCCTACTTTATAGGATATTCCTATAATGTCTCCACCAAGACCATTGCCCTGACAAATTCCGAACACAAAAAGCAAACATCTATTCGCGAATTTTTCACAATAAATACCCACATGTACATACATTTGTATTTTCCTAAGTGTTAATTTATTCCAATTATCTGTACGGCTTACATACAAAAACATTTATTTTTAGCAAATAATTTAAGTTTGAAAATAAAAATGTCAATCTTAATAACCTGGATACTATGAACAGGTCTTGAAACTATTAGTTCACTGCAGCCTGAGACGACTCCAACATGATAAAAAAAAATATTTAGAAATAATTTATAAAGTTGAGGAAAGAGTTGAGTGGGCGGCATAAAGTTCCAAATTTAAATATTACTGAGATATGAACAAATTTGAAATTCAATTTACATAGTTTCGACTTACGTTGCCATTTTTTTTGGAAGCAATTTCATCCAATTTCATCTATTTAATGAATTCAAATTCAAAATTTTTGTTTCAACATTCAAATAAAGCTGCGTTTACGAAATGCAGAATAAAGGTACACAATATTAAACGGAGTACACCTATCCCCCGCTTTACACTGAAGATAGTTTCCATAAAAAACCGTGTTACTCGAAAAATTCACTCTTATATGGAAAAACCGTGCTAAACGAAAATCACTATAAAAAAGACCTTTTTGTCAGTTTTTAATATGATGAATAACAAACACATTGAACGAAAAATAAATATTAATATATTTAATATCAAACACATTTAATAAATTATAAGAATCATCATATATATTATTTCTAAAGCACTTTTTTTTGTCGGTTGCAAATATCTCCCATATCACCGCATCAAATTTAATGAATGATATCTCATTTTAAAGCTTATATCTAACACTAATGACGAAAAATAATTAGAAATTGAAATATTAATATTTTCATTGATAAAAATTATATTTTATATAGAACTGCATGATAATACTGTTGTCATTATGATTATATGTTTTTGTTCAAGTGTGTACTAATACAGGGTCGCTTAATAGTAATGCAGTTCTACATAATATAGTATGTATTAAAATCGATTCTGGCAATACCGCTATTTACTATAATGCCGTTTATTACTAAGTCGGTTATATATAATATGCATATTAAGTTGTAAAAAGCTGTTTTGGCAATACTTTGCAGTAGTTGTTAGATCAAGTGCGATAAACAGGGTCGCTTAAGTGTAATACTATTCCAC
Source organism: Sarcophaga caerulescens (assembly GCA_927399465.1). Lineage (NCBI taxonomy): Eukaryota > Metazoa > Arthropoda > Insecta > Diptera > Sarcophagidae > Sarcophaga > Sarcophaga caerulescens. Next base: position 19,413,681 of record OV656868.1, on the reverse strand, counting down.
ATAATATATAAAGTTGTAAAAGCCATTTTGATAATGTCGTTATTGTCATGGCATTGTTTGTTTTATGAAGTGTAGTAATACGGTGTCTTTTAATATATACATATATATATATAGTGTCAGCTGATATTTAACAGTTAAAAAGGTTTTAAGAAAAATCAGAACCGGTCTTTTCACATGGGCAGTTATACGTCGCTTTTTCTCGAGTGCGTACGTTTAAAAATATTTTTGTTTGTATTAAGGATTCGTACGGGCAAAAAGTTTACGATGATCATATCATTACCTCTAACATTGTATTCAAAGAAGTATTATAAAAGCATTTAAACATATGTATGTATGTATGTATGTAAATATGTATGATATATTATGATTTCTAATATTTTTATACTTTTAATAAAATTTCTATTAATTATTTTCATTTTATGTTACAAAAATGACAACTAACGGTGCGAAATATTCGCACGGGTCATCTAGTATTAATTAATTTCAATAATAAAACAAATATAAAAAAACCTATTTTTATAGATAAAAATTATTTTTTAGTGTTGTATTTTGACAGTAAAATATTTTGACAGTAAAACAATGAAAATGTTATTGTAGATATAAGCAAATTATAGTTTTGTGTTTATAATTTCGTGTAAATGCAAAATTAATGAATTTCGTTAAAAAAAATTTTATTTTCAAAAGCCGTGTAAGATCGAAAACGTGTAAAACGAATACCTTGTAAAACGGGGGATAGGTGTATTGCATATTTTGGCTTTTTGTTTATTGAATACAACATCCACTTTAAAAACGCATATTTCATGTTTCGGTTATACAAGAAACTTTCCCTTTTTATACAATTTAAAACAAAATAAATGTAAAAAAAGTCTCAAGTCTGCCTTTTAGTCCTTAACAATGCATATCAAAAAAAAAAAAGTTTAACATTGAACTGACAGACACAACGATGATAAGAAAGAAAATATCTCTCTCCCCTGCTGAATAAATGAAAAACATTTAAAACGAAAGTTAAAACTCATTCAACACATTCATTCTGTACGAACAAAAAATTAAAAACATTTTTTTTTTTAAATATTTTATGGTTTTATGTTTATTTTACTTCTTCTTCTTTTTATTTTTCTTTTTTTTTTAATATTCGGTCAAGTTCGTTTCGTTCTCATTTCGATGGTGGCAATATGAATAAAAAAAAAAAACAAAAAAACCTGTTGGAGACTTAAAGGAAGAGTTTCTATTCTAAGTAGTTCACAAGTACAAACTTTATCGCCAAAAGCAAATTCTGAAAATCATTAAGAAAAATTTACCGACTTGTTGCGATTCACTTTACGGATACTGTGTTATGGTATATACTGGGTTATCCATTTCGTGGTTTCAAAAGTAAACGTAAATAAAATACATATTGTTACGTTTTTACCTTTTAAAAACGTTAAAAATATGAGTTCGTAGATTGCAAATAAAATAAAAATAAATCTGTGTTTATTTTTTAATTAATTCTTTATTCTCTGCACAACTTTCGTGCCACTGTTCGAATTTATTCTACGCATACAATGATAACTTCCACAATATGTGCTTGTTCGTGATATTTCTCTGCTTATAACCTTCTTTATAAGCAACAACAACACTTGTTAGTTATTCTTCTTTGCTCACAACCTTTTTTTTGTAAGCACCACAATAACAACTGTTTACTTCACGCAACTTGTCTGCACACAAGTCTGACTGGATTATAACTCGATCTCGTATCTTCACACCACTGGTTGAATTCTCACTCAATTCAACGCGACGTCGTCACACAACTAACTTAACTCGATCTCCGAGAATCACGTGTCTTCATACACGACGGACTGAATTCTAACTGAATCATTGTTGCTCGCTTTATCTTGCCTTTTATATCACTCGATCAACAGTGTGATGAATGCCCTTGAAGGATGATGACGACCTTCGGGAACAATCCAAAAATGTAAACAACTTGTTTCCATTTTTGTTGTTCGTGTATCTTATTTACTTTCGTCCAGGCAGAGTTGTTGTTGTTTTGTTTGTTTGTCTTTCTGCTATATTTTTTATACGCGGTCGTTGTTGCTATATTTGTTTATTCATCGATCTTGTAAACAAGCACTGTTGTTTTTGTTGCTATATGCTTACTCATTCGTTGATCACGTGAACAACTGCATTGTTTTGTTTTTGGAGCTTTTGTTTTTATGCGTGATCAACTCCATTGTGTTGTTTTTGGAGCTTTTGCTTATTATTTTAACAACACCATTTCCATTTTCGTAACAATATAAAATATTTTTTTCATGATATTTCTTTTTTATTGTAAAGTTTGAACGTTGACATTATGTGTGAAACACTACATCATTTAAATGATCTCCACGCGAAGTGTTGAGGTAATTTTCGTCCATTTTTTGACACATATTGGGCGGTATCTCAGCCATAACTTGACGAATGTTGGTTTTTAAGTGCTCAAGAGTTGAAGGTTTATCTGCATAAACACGGTCTTTCGCGTAGCCCCACAAAAAAAATCTAATGGTGTCAAATCGCATGATCTTGGTGGCCAGTTGATATCGCCACGACGAGAAATTACGCGGCCAGGAAATGTCTCTTGCAATAAAGCCATATTCGCTCGAGTTGTGTATCATGTGGCATCGTCTTGTTGAAACCACATATTCTCCAAGTCGAATTCTTCAATAGCAGGCAAAAAAAAGTCGGTTATCATATCGACGCCCCGTTCTATAACATTCTAAGTCGAAAAAATGTGTTTTGAGTTATGAGCTCTCAAAGTTTTCACGCGACGTACAACTATAGTGTATTCTAAGTAGATTTTCCCTATAGCTTCGGAACGGATCGGCGGATCTTAACCAAATTTTGACACTATTTAAGTTAGAGAACGTAGAAGAACATTAAAAACGATCTAAGTACACTTAGAACATTATAGAATGGAGGCGTCGATATGACCACAACGCTCCGAATTGACGGTGACAGTCGTTCCATCGTCGTTTTCGAAGGAGTAAGGTCCAATCACACCTTCGGACCAAAGAGCGCACCAAACAGTGACTTTTTCTGAATGTAATGGTCTCTCTTCAATTACTTGAGGATTCTCAGAACCCCAAATACGACAATTTTATTTATTAACATACCCACCGAGTAAGAAATGTGCTTCATCGCTGAAGAAAATTTTGTTCGAAAAATTGCCATCCACCGCCTGTTGTTCAAGCACCCATTCCACGTATCTACGACGTTGTGAATGGTCAGCTGGCTTCAGTTGTTGCGTGAGCTGGGCTTTATATGGATGTAGGTGTAGATCTAAATGCAAAATACGCCATAATATGCCGTAAGACAGTCCTAATTCCTGAGAAGGACAAGGAATCGAAACATTCGGGTCTTCGTCAACACTTTCACTTACAATAGCGATATTTTCAGCGGAACGAGCGAAACGATGATGCACAGGCCTTTCAATATTTGTAACCACTCTAGTCTCCTCAAATTTCTTCACAATTTTGCCAATTGCTTGCGTAGTTGGATGATTATGTAAACCATAATCTGCTCTTAAAGCACAATACGTGGCTGTGGCAGAATCACCAATATTGGTAGACTCCGCTAGACACGTTCGGATAAGAAGAGGGCCGATTCCCCTTTATCCTTAAGCCGCACGATCATCCATCGAACATTCATTGAACTTTTGATAGGCATGTCGAAAGATTTGTCTTTTCGTCAAACGACTTCTGTAGGAGCTATGGGTCTACATACCATAACATAATTGGTCATTACAACCCTTCAGTCAGGATTACGCTTCTCACAGCACTTAGCTTCTTAATTTTATACATAAGTGGCGGGACGTACAGTTTAAAGTCGACTCCGAACGACAGATAGTTGAGAAACTTTTCATGACAGCTTTATTTACTTTCACGGTTTTTGCCAGAAATCTGCTGAGAGGAAGTCGCCAAAGAAAAATTTTTCCTTAATTTCGTTTTGATGTCTGACCTGGGATTTGAACCGTGGCCTTATGTCTAATAAAACAATACACTACCGACTAGACTGTGGTTATGGCTCTGAGGAGATGGAAAAACTATCTGGAACCTCATGTGGCAGACCTGTCCTGCTCTTGTCAAAAAGAGACGCATGTTTTTGACCTCTTACATTCTGACATCCGACATCTGACCGAGCTCTCTCTAACTCAAAGGTTGTTGCTGCAGAAAAACTCATTTTAGCTTTGGATTGGTTTGCTCTAGGAAATGTTTGTTCTCTGGATTGTATATTAATTGTGGTATCACAATGAGCCAATGAGTCTAAATGCTGGCCTTTCTTTAATAAAGATCCGCTTACCTTACCTAACCTAACCAACCTGAGTTGTTTGAATGAAAAGATCAATTTCATTTTGAAGCAAGAAAATGATTTTACAAGTTAATGCATCTTGGCCATTGTTCGATTCGTGGACTGTATTTGGGGAATGTCGTATCCCCTGTTGTCCTCAATTTCGGAACACTAACCCAAAAGTAACCAAAAATTAGAGAAATTCCAAATCCGGGTCGTCTGGACCAAATGTTCGACTGTGGACTGTATTTAAAGGTGTGGCGGGATATGGCGACTCCTTGGAACCAAAATTGGGTTCAGATTTCTGGCAAACAAAGGGAAAATTATCAAAAAATAAATGGTCCCAAATAAAAAATAAAAACAAGCAACACTTTCCTTTTTTTTTGTTTACTTATTCCTTTTGTACACTGTGTTTTATTTACAATATATTTTTTTTCTTCACAATTTTCTTTCGTCACAATATTTTTTATTTATTCCAAAACTAAACAATGGCCGAATGCCTCAAAATTATAAATAAAAACCACTATTTAAAAGTTATTGATCCTTCTGGATCTAATCCAGGGTTTACCAAAATTTTTTTGGTTATGTATTAGTGAGTAAGAGAGAGAAAATATGTTGAGAGAATTTATTTACATATTTACAGCCATAGAAAAGTGTTAGTAATATACGTTATTTTAATTTTCATTTTATCAACATACATACAGTGACTCTCATTAATATTCGGTATTTTTATTTTCATTTATTTAAACGCAAATTTGCCCACCTCCGTGTTTTACTGTGGGAGTAATGTTTTTTCCTTTCAACTTTTCATTAGGTTTCCGCCAGTAAAATTTGCAAAGGAGCATTTAAAAAAGGCTGCGAGTTGGTGGGAAGACGTTATTTTCCTTGATGAAAGCAAATTCAACATTTTTGGTCTGGCGGAAACCTAATGAAGAGTTGAAAGGAAAAATCATTACTCCCACAGTAAAACACGGAGGTGGGCATGTGATGGTTTGGGGCTGTATATCAGCAAAGGGAGTCGGAAACCTAGTATTTATTGACGGAATCATGAACAAGGATATGTACTTAAACATTTTGCGGGAAAATTTAAATCAATCTGCCGAAAAAATGGGAATTTTTTCGACCTTCAAATTATACCAAGATAACGACCCCAAACATAAAGCCCATATTGTGCGCGAGTGGTTGCAAAATAATTGCCCAGAAGTGATTGATATACCAGCCCAATCACCTGATATTAACCCCATAGAGAATTTATGGGATCATTTAGACCGCCAAGTGCGTAAAAAATCTATTTCATCTAAAAATGAGCTTAAAAAAGTACTGCAGGAAGAATGGGATAAGATCAGTACAGACTACTTAAAAAAAAAATTATTTATAATATGCCTAATCGTCTATCAGAGGTTGTAAAAAATAATGGTTTTCCAACAAAATACTAATATAATATAATTTTTAAGGAGTTTAATTTAATTTCATTGAAAAAACCGAATATTAATGAGACCTGAATTTTGTTAAGATTTTACTTTATGTCCTATTTATCTAATTTTATTAACGCTTTATACTCTAAGAAGAAATTAATTTGATCTCGAGAAATATATTTTCTTTTTAAAACATAAAATTTCTGAGTTTTATTCATTCTCTTGCAAAAATTTTCGTTTAAATAAATGAAAATAAAAATACCGAATATTAATGAGAGTCACTGTATGTAAAGCTATCTATCCGTGGCTTAATAATTTTAGATAAATAAAAATAAAATAAAAAAATCCATTTTTTATTAAAAGATCATAAAGGTATCCATCTTTGGCTTAAAAATTAGACCATGTTTTTAGATAAATAAATAAAAAAAAAACATTTTTTATAGAGAAAAAACAAGCATTCCAAAGCATTTAAAAAAAATTATACTATGCGACAAAATAAAAAAAAAAAAAATTGAAATACGCCCATAAGCTCAAAAGCATCTTTTAACATACAATATTTTTTGAGTGTCATTCTGAAAAAAATGGTAAAGCGTCCGCCGCACATGTGTTCTTGTCACAGTCTGATCGACAACTAAATCAAAAAACACAAGAATGCGTGTGAGTTCTCTCTGCACAATTGTGCTATGAAATGGTAAACAATGATCTAATCAACGAATAAAAAAAAAAAAGTTATTAAAAAACAAGAAAAAGATTTAAATCCAAAAACAACTCTAATGTTAAAATACAAAAAAAAAACTTAATGCTACACGTCAGCGCCCTCTGTTGCCAATTTACCATCGTTTAAACAATCCTGTTTATGTCGCCAAGGATGGGAAGTTAGGACTATCAGACAAAAAACAGCCATAATACTCATTGCTAATCAATGAGAAAAAATAAAAAACGATATTAAAATTATAGAGTACCATTAAATAGTGCCATTAAATAATATTCCATATGCCGATATTTGGGCATAACAGTAACAAAGATGATGTACAGTGAAAGCTCTAATAAACGGACACCTTCCGTCGGCGACTATTTTGTCCGCCAAGTGGAGATGTCCGCTTGTTGGAGATAAATAAAAAAGAAAATATTTTAGTTTTATTTGATATTTATTGGCTTATGTTTTTTAAAACAATATATTTTGCATGGTAGAAAAAAAAAATCCAGAATATTCTTTTGTTTTAACTTTACTTCATTTTCTTTCATAATTTGCTGCCCATAATAGAATTCTAAATACTTTAAGTGTTCATATGCTGTGTAGTCTTCTTCTAAAAACTTCATTAAACATCTAACTTCTTCTAATGCTTCTTTAAAAGAGGATATTTTGTTTGGATGTTCTTCTACGGTGCTTATGTCATTTTCTGATGAACTTAAATTCACTTCTTCAACGAAAACTTCTACATCATCAGATTCTGTTAAAAGGTTTGTAGTTGTAAACTCAAAACATTCTAAGTTTTGTCTTGCCAACCTTGAAAGAATAGACAAAGGTATGTCATCCTCTGCATCTAATTCTACAGAATTAAAATTTTGTATAAATCCTGCTTTCCCAAAACAGTTTTTTATGATTTTGGGTGTTACATTTTCCCATGATTGTTTATTTAATAAAATACAAACCATCCAAAAAAATTTCTTGCAGAATCATTAAATTCAATGCCTGGCAGTAAATTTTGTATGATAGCAGTCCTATAGTGTACCTTAAAGTTTTGAATAACACCCTGATCTAATGGTTGGCAAACTGAAGTGGTATTGGGAGGCAAAAAAACAATTTTAATATTTTTTAAGATTATGTCTTTAGGGTGGGAAACGGCATTGTCCAAAAACAACAAAATATTTCTTTTTTTACTTAACATTTTTCTGTCAAACTGCATGACAAACTGCATCTCGTATCTGTCGATAAAATTTGGATGTCGAAAAATCTTTCGTTTTAGGTTCCCAAGTGCCGGACAATGACAGTGAAGAGGTTCAGATGTCGCTTTCCCTCCTTTCCTTATAATATCGCCAACCATCCAAGCCTTCTTGTTATGCTTCCAGATTGCTGGTAAATCTTTAATTTTCATATTTTTAAATGCTCTAGGTCGAGCCGCATTTCCAATTACCAATAATTTTTCTTTTTCCCCTATCATATTTACACAAAATAAAATTGTAAGCCTCTCCTTAGACAGTTTACCACCCAAACACTTTTCCGATTTCAACGCCATGGTTTTGTCTGGTAAAGCACAAAAAAAGACCGCTTTCATCAGCGTTGTAAATGTCCCTGGATTCATATCTAGATAATATCGAATAAAGTTTTTCTTTAAATTCTATAACATCTGCCTGTTTAACGCTTGAAGCTTCTTCAGAAATGCACTTAAAATTTTAATGTCCGCTTATTAGAACTTTTTTTCAAAGAAGATATTTTTTTCCTGTCCGCGTACGGTAATGGGAGTGTCCGTTATAGGGAATGTAATTCGTTTGGATTTATGCGAACGGTTCTAGAGATTTAAGTTTTGTCCGTTTAATAGAGATGTCCGCTTATAAGAGCTGTCCGCAAAGGGAGCTTTCACTGTACAAGTAATTTCAGTCGCTATCATCAAAACTGAATTAAAAGTTACACTCTCGTTTCTAATCATATTAGTTTTGTTTAGGACTTTAGTGTTATATGTCGGTAGTTAAAAAAAAAACCAATCAATCAATTTAATTTTGTAGAAGATTTTAAATTTAGAGCACACATATGTACATATAATATAGGTTTAGAAAATTGCTTTCTAATCATAAATACTCGTACACTTGGAAGACTAATTGATAATTAAAAGAAATATTTGGTTTCTTCAGATGATAACGGAAGGTTTTGCTTTTTATTTCTCCAAGTCGATCTATTTTACTTAAATGAAAATAGAACTGACCGTTAAATTGGCTTAAAGTAAAAATTGGAGCATAGCATGATTACAATTACCAACATTTTTACTTTGTGCCCGATTTCGTTTTACCTGTTGGTTAGGTTTACCGTCAATCAATTCATTTCATTTTTATAAATGCTTTGACTAACAGCAATAATTCTTATTTCCGAATTCCTAACGTTACAAACACAAATATCTCTCTCTAATCGTTTAGCATTTAAGCATGTGTTATGCTTGTGTATACGGTAAACATTAGGGTGGACCAAAATGTTAAATACTTGATAATAATGAAGAAAAAGAATAAAAGAAAACTGAATGAAAAATTACTAAAGACATCGAATGTATTGGAAATCATTACGTACGCGTTAAGCATATATTTCATAAACTTTAAATTAAAAAAAAAATGGAAACCTCATTGTCTACAGTTACATACATAATTGGTCATTACAAACCTTCAGTCAGGATTATTGACCTAGTTTTTCACACCACTTGGCGATTTAATAGTTGTTCCTGAACCCCCAGTCTGCCACCTCTATGGCCTCATCGATGGATGGGTCAGGGAGAAAGAGCAGAGGCGTTGGGGGAACGGAACGGGTTGTTCTGTCTCTGTTCTGCTGTGGACAGTAAGAGAACAGATTGGCTGCTGGGCTTGGTTAAGGCCAGCTTAAGGTTGGTTGTCGGTTTTATCACAGGGCACTGCGAGATTAGGTCGCTGACGGGGATCTGGAACAGATCCCAGCCGGACTATTGCAGGGTATATCGTGATGAGGAGGAATTAGAGACTATCGAACACCTCCTCTGTAACTGCCCAGCCCTTGGTAGGTTGAGATTGAGGACCCTTGGCAGGGCCTTCTTTGAGAGCTTGAGTTCTGTGTCGAGAGTCGACATCAAGGCTCTCCACAGATTCATTAGCAGTTTGAGCTGGTTGAGAGGTGCTAGGGCTTCATAAGTGTAGTCGCGCTCTCAACCCTTTTTGCTTGTGTCTGTTTCTTTCTGTGTGATTCCCATCCCCCCCCCCCCCCTTACCATTATGCTCTCCTTTCATCCTGTTCCCTCTATTTCCTTCCCTCTCCAAGGACGTTGTACAATGGGTCAATTTCGACCTCCGGGTATTGTACTTGTCTTAACGGACAAGTACACGTCCTCTAACCTAACCTAACCTTCTCACACCACTTATGTTGTGTATGTTAATTTTATACATATGTGGCGGGAGCTACAGTTTAAAGTCGACTCCGAACGATAGATTTTTTTTTTTTTTTGAGAAACTTTTCATGGCAATTTTATTTACTCTCAGAGTTTTTGCCAGAAATCTGCTGAGAGGAAATCGCCGAAGAAATACTTTTTGTATTTTGTTTTGATGTCTGGCCTGGGGCTCGAACCCTGGCTTTACGTCTAATAAGCCAATACCTACTAGACTACGGCGACTTCAGTTAGTATTCATAACTTTAATTTTAAGGTATGAAAAAGAAATATTAGTTGCACGTAATTTTCGTAAACTTTATAGTCTAATATCTCTTGAGAAACAAATGTTCGGAATACAATTCAATATTTTTTCATTTTATTTGAAATATTTTTTTCTACAATACTTTATTGAACAGCATCAATTACACTGTCTCACCGTGTGAAAATACACCCGAGTAACTACATAGTCCACGTTGTTCAGTTAGTTCAGTAGAACTCAAAACTACCTTTTTTATATTTCACGAACCCTTCAAACTTGTTTTATTTGACAAAATCAATTTTTTTTTTTGACTTTACGCACAAATTTCTGGATTACTCAAACATTTTTGACCCGAGTTCCAAAATTTAAAGGGGAGAGATGGACCTTTGAAACGGTATTCATATATCCATTATTCAACTTAGGGCCATTATTACAACTTGCCGTTAACTAAAGGGAGGATTTTAACGGGCAGATAAATTGTTTTTCATTATTATGAGTACCCAATAAGATAGAAGTGATCGTTAAGCTAAAGGGAAGATCATTCTACCTTTAACATTTAAAGGTCACTTTATGTTTGAACTTGCCATATCATATACTATTTTCGATATTGCAACTTCAAATTTAAACAAAATGAGCATATACAACAAAAAAACAAAGTTCGCTGTTGCCACTGCGTTAAAAAAAACTTGTTTAATTGAGCAGTTTTATCGACTTTGCTCCGGCACTGCCATATTTTAATTTTATTTTATCTGTAAGTTGTAATAACGAAAATAAGTTAAAGGTAACTTTGCCGTTCACTTTAGCTAAAGGTACCTTTAACTAACCCCAACTTTAACGGGAAGTTGTAATAATGGCCCTTAATATGCTATGAGATTTGATGAGATAAACTTGAAAAATTCGAATTTTTTTCTTATTTTTTCAAGTTTGTCCATTCATAGTAGCAAACTTTAATAAAGAAAATATACGATAAGTAATAACATTCTTAAAGTCTGTTCTCTTGTGAAAAGATTGAATCATCATTTGATCAAATCGAACTAAAATTACCGTAGTTATTATTTATATAGTATAACAGTCGTGTTATATTTTTTATACATGTCATCTTATCAAATGAACTTATAGTTCGAAAATTTTCAGAATTTTCAGATGGATCTTGATTGTTTATTACAAAATGTATCAATTTCAGATTGGCACGACTTTCAGAATTCGGCTAATATTTGTATTTTTTGCAAATATTATTATTTCTCTTTGCGCAAACATTGGCCAACTTCAGGTGGTCGCTCAAACGTGAAATTGACACATTTTCCGATAAACAATCAAGATCCATCAAAAGTTCTGAAAATTTTTGAACTAAAAGTTCATTGTAAAAAATATATGTATATGTATATGAAAAATATAACTCGACTGTTAGACCCTTTAAATAATAATCAAACAAAGTGCCAATCTCTTTACAAGATAATGCACTTTCAGAATGTCATCACTTATTTCATATTTTTTAAGTAAAGTTTGCTATTATTTTTTTTTTTTTTTTTTATGAAACCAGCACTCAGGGGATGGCTCCTACTCATGCAGTGCATTGTGCAGGTTTTTAGGAAAGGTGGAAAGGGGGAAGATGCGAACTGCAAGAAAACAAGTTGCTGCTAGGTGACTATAAAATGGCCAGTGCTATACCTTCACCATTAGACAGTCTACAGGCAATTTTAAAGTTTAAAGTTTAAAGTCGACTCCGAATGACAGATTTTTTGAGAAACTGAGAAGAAATCGCCTAAAAAATACTTTTTGTATTTTATTTTTTATTTTTTGATGTCTGGCCTGGGACTCGAACCCTGGCTTTTACGTCTAATAAGCCAGCACACTACCTACTAGACCACGGCGACCCCATTATGAACGGAAAAAATTGAAAAAATATGAAAAAAAGTCGAAAGTCAAATAATAAATATATGTATACCGTTTTAAAGCTCACCTTTCCAACAAGATTTAAATTTTGGAAATCGGGTCAGAAATGTTTGCGTAAGAAAACAAAATTTTTGCGTAAAGTCAAAAAAAAAAAAACAGTTTTTGTCAAATAAAACAAGTTTGGAGGGTTCGAGAAATATAAAAAAAAAAATATTATTGAGATCTACTCAACAAAACTCACAACCTACACTATGTCATTAGTCGGGTGTATTTAATTTTTTTTTAATTTGTCGCATAGTGTGTGTAATTGATCATTATATGGTCCGAATTTTAACAATTGATAAAGACCATATTGTTGAAACTAAATCTGCCAAATTAATTTTCTTTTACTCAGTCTATTTTGCCAAATCACCATGAACGAATATAGCATTCAACAACACAAATGGGTGGATTGGTCTCTGAAGCAGTTGACAATTGACCATAATTTTTATTAAAAAAAAAATCATTTTCTGGGATGAGGTCCATTTTTGGATGAAAGAATACATTAATCAAGAAAATTGTAGAATTTGTGATGATGCCAATCCACTTAATAGCGTCCAATGCATTCCGAAAATGTTACTGTTAGAAGTGGATTTTGATATGGACCGATAACGCCGTCCATATTTCTCATCACTGTCAACGGTGAGCGCTATAGGTCGATGATTATCAAATACTTTTATCCTGAATTGAATGATCTAGACATCAACGAATGTGGTTTCAACATGACGGCGGCACTTACCACATTGGATATCCTGCAACAGCTATATGTGGTCATTGACACCTAATGTGGTTGTGATGTGAACTTGCCACCGAGATTGTGTGATTTAACACGTTCACTGTCCACAGCCCATATATGGGCTATGAACGGAAAGCATCAGCAGTCCACTGCTCATATGTGGGCTGTTTACCGATACAAATTTAAAGAGCTTTAAAATTGTGGACGTTGAGAGAACATTGTTTATTTGACTTGGACTTCACAGAACAGACCATAAAAAACAAAATATGTGCTGGGACATGGAGGAAATCTTGTTTTTTTGACGTGGACCTGACAGTTTGGATGTATTCCAATATCATATTCGTTATAAGACGTTGGTTTCGGCCTCTGGACATCGTTTGTTCATTTGCGTGGCATGTAGATAACATAAGGACATCCCTTTTATCCTTCCACTTTAGGAAAGTGACATGGCCTTTTTGGAGCAGCTATTTGCTCGCCTCTCTTTAGTTTCTTGTTTTTAACCAATAAAGGCAAGTCCTTACGTTTTTTTCTCAAAGTTCCACAAAGATCGGTTTTACGTTGGAGCAAATAGTTAGCCAATGGTAGACTTGTGTACCAAAAATGTATTATAAAAGCTAAAAATATTCGCAGCCCACATGTGGTCTGTGGACTCTGAAGACGATTTATAGAAGATTTTGTTTCATGGAGTCCACAGCCCATATGTGGGCTATTAACAAAAACACCCTTTTAGCTATTTATATACATTTTAAAAGATGTAGATATTTATATTTATTGGGGCTTATCCGAAATACACCGATTATGCAAAAAAAAAAAAAAAAAAATCGGACGTGTGGGGCACTCCCCAGTTTTTACCTTGGACAGTGAACGTATTAACTCCATTAGACTTTTTTGGTAGTGTATTGGCTTATTAGATGTGAGCATACCGTTCAAAACCCTAGTTCAGACACCGCCAACAAAACGAAATATGAAAAACAATTTCTTTGGTAGCTCCCTCTTAAAAATTTCCAAAAAAAATCTGCCACTTGTAATCGACTTTAAACTGTAGGTACCGCCACTCGTGTTAAAATTAATACTCACAACATAATTGGCTGAGAAGTTAGGTCGTAATATTTTATTTTATTTAAATTTAAAAATATGAAGCGATATTAAATTAGAATTCTCGAGCTGATGGCCTTAGCAGCTAGTGCTCTATAACTATATATAATCCAGTGGTGTTGTCGAGCCGGAACGCTCCGGAACCTCGTTCCGGTACTTCCTTTTTGGACAGGAACGCGTTCCGGAACTAAAGATGATTTCTGATAACGAGAATTAGAAATGATTTTCGTTTCTTTTCCTTTTTATGCTATATACAGGGTCGATCCTGGCGACGGGCGAAAATTGGGGGAAATCTCCCTCCCCCCGTCGACATGAGACCTAAAAAAAACGCCGTCGCCAGGATTATCATGGAAAATCACACCCGTCGTTAAATTTGGGACTTGAGACCGCACAGAGCGGCCGCCTACCCAGTATCGGCCCTGTCTATATAATTATATATACGCGTTCCGGTAAAAAAAAAATTAGCACAACACAACTGATATAATCCTTGGAGAAATCCCTTGATTTATATGAATAAATAATAATAATAATAAATTCGAATTCAATGTCACCAAAGTCAGTTCAGTCACAAGGATTTACAAAAAAAAAAAAAAAAAAAAAAAAAAATGCAATAAATTTAAAATAAAAAAAATAATTTTATAAAAACAAGGTGTCCCTAATCTTTTCAAAAATACCATTTAAATGGTATTATTTCTACATTCTTTTAACAAAACTCGTTTTCAAACTAAAACAAAATCATCATTAAAATGTCCAAACAGGGAAATAAGAATGAAAACAACTCCCAAGATATTGCCGTCTGTCAACACCGACTGCATAATACTCTATCATGCAAAGTATAAAGCAGTTCAGAGCCTACATACATATTTACTCGTATATGTTGAAGTTCAAAGCATTTATTTATTAGTGCAGTGCCAATATTATTATTATTTTTTATTTTTATTTATTTTTTTTTGTTAAAGAAAATCAAATTTTTGTGAAATCAATTTGTTTTTAAATATTTTTCATGTTCATTTGTTTGAGGTCTTGTCATAATGAACTCGACTTGAATTTAGACTGTGTCTGCTTTGTCATGCTCCATTTAACTAAGAGAAATAATAATATTATGGAATCAATTTAGGATGGAATGTAGTGTACGGTACAAAAACCTGATGGACAAGTGCAAATCGTTTCATTTTAAAGAACACAGCAAGGCAAACGTGTTTGTTTATAATAAAACGTTAGAATACCAACAATAACAGAGAACTTGAAAAAGAATTCCGTTAATTTGTTTTTTTTATTTCGTTTTTAACTTAAGAGCGTTAAAAACAAAAAGAAATTTTTACGCTCGAAACAGAAAACTAAAGTTTAACAAGTCAGACAACGTAAAACATAAGAGAGTTTGAGAATACACTCGCTCTGCAGTAATGATAGTAATAATCAGCGTTGCCAGAATGATGATTTTATCATATTTTTGATGATTTTTTAACTAAAATATGATTTGATGATTTTTCTCCAAAAAATATGATTTTTTTTTTCCAAAAATATGATTTTTTTGTATATAGATACTTCACGTTATAAACAGTGTAAACAAAATGTTTCAAAGTACAAACTCCCAAATTCAAAGAATGTATTCTTAAATGGAACGTTTATACTTAAAAATATTAGACAATTTTGTAAACCCACATACATTGGCTACACTGATTTTAATATTGAGGAAAATATTGAAAATAAAGACGTTTTTTTAAACGCCGAAGATTTATATTTAGGAGTATTTGTAAAAAAAAAAGATCTGAAACAAAATTTACCAATAGTGAATTAACTGAATTCACTAATTACTGCGTTTCATTTTATATTGAGTTTTGTAAACAATTAACTAAACGTTTTAATTTTAAAGATACTTCCTTAAAAGAAATGTCATCTATTGATCCATATTATATTATTAATAAGAAAGTTTCTTCATTGTCTCCACTAATAGAAAGATTTCCAAATTTAATTAATGAAAATGATTCTCAAGCTGGACGATGAATTTAGAGAGCTTCGTCACATAGATTTCAAACAATATTTTCAAACCTTAGAAAATATTAAATGTGAAGATTTTTGGGCCAGAGTTTCTAAAATAACTCGTGTTGATAACGATTTAGTTTTTCCAACATTGACGAAATTTGTGTCCAGTATACTTTGTCTTCCCAGTTCATCTGCAAACGTTGAACGAATTTTTTCTAAAGTTAATTTAAATAAAACTAAGTACACGAACAGGCTTGAAAATGCAATATTAGAACGTATTTTGTTTATACAGGATTATTTACTAGTTAAAAGGTGTTCCTGTTATAATCTTAAAATTGATGAAGAAATTGTAAAAAATATGAAACCTTCCCAGTATTATAATTAAATTATTATAGGAAACTACTAAAAGTTTTACAAAACTCTACTTCTATTTAGATCTCATTTTTGTACCTTATAAAATTACTACTTACATATCGTCCGTCGGCTGGCCTGCAAAATGGCCTATGTGCCTTTTGGGAAATTTATTTTATTCGCCCATTTTTAAGTCTTATTTGTGGTCTATCTCTATAGCAAAAATTTGTCCAACGCCTCCGCTGGTTCCAAAATTATTGCAAAAATATTTAAGTAGTTTTGTATGACTTTCATATAAAAATTATGTTGTTTTTTAGGTCTTCTGAAAAGTTGTTGAAAATTACATAGGCCAATTTGAAGGCCAGACGACAATATGTATGTATGGATTTTTTAAAATTAATTTTAATTAAATTGAATTGTCTTTTATGTATAACATACATATTTATTTTTTGTTTTGTTTGTATATAATATTTTTGGTAAAACATGTAATTAATTTAAAATTGTTTGATTATCGGGTTATATCATATCCTCAAGAATAAAGTTAGTATATGATAACAAAACCCGATAACCAATCAATGTAATACACTTTTATTTTGAATTGTTATTTATTTTTTAATGTTTTACAAATAAAAGTTAAAAAGTGATGATTTTTTCCCCCAAAATATGATTTTTTTTCCTTAATATGATGATTTTTCACCAGAATCTTCTGGCAACACTGGTAATAATGAGGGAAATGACCATGTCCAGTGTTTAGGTTATTCCATTTTATACAATGTATTCTATAAAAGAAGAACAATAATGAATATTCTTATCACGACGATATTCATTATTGTCTTGTAATGTTGTCAATTTGTTTATTTTTCATTTTAAAAATTAATACTTAATATTATACGATATAATGTTACTCAATTGGTGTGATATTTAATAGAGATTTGCAAAAAGTAATTCTATAAACACAATAAACGCAACGCAGCAAGCACAACAATTTTGCAATTGCAGCCTAAAGTAAACTGTTGCATGCGTATTAATTAAAATAAAGACAGCGGCAGCAAAGCTAAACAAATAAAAACTTAATAGTTCATTAATTTTTTTTATCAATGGTGACACTTAAACGTTTTTCACGTTATATTTCATACATTGCGTGACATGCATGTTCTTGGATTGACAGCATTAATCCTTGCATTGCCAGCACAAATCCTCTCACTGTAAACAATAATTCTCTCATTGCCGCAGAATCTCTACTTGTTGTCGCGCTGCCTTTAAAATAATCGCTTCCATATACAGCCATGTATTCTATTTTTGAGAGATTTCTGCATTTGCTGCGTTGTGTTTGTTGTGTTTATAGCATCTTTGTTTTTTTTTTTTTGGATATGTATTATATATAGAAATGGATCAGTTGCAATTCCTTAAGAATAACTCCAAACCTAGTGCTGCTTTATTAGCAATCTTCTGTTTTATTCTGTGAAACATTATCGTTGCCCATGATCCAAGTATATAAGTACATACATATGTACTCTAGTGCAGGGATGCCCAAAGCTAAAACTGTAGTAGTATTGGTGAGCGAGAGAGAACTGCACTGAAAGAAAAGTTGTGTAAACTGAAATTAAATATACGGAAAAAATCCAAAAAGCGGAATTTACAATAAAATTTGGAATAGAAATTTTTCTACAATGGCGGCTTCTAAAGATGCCCCCAATTGATCAGTGCGCCGAATAATACTACTGCGTGACAATGGAAGGTTTTCGATAAGCTTAAAATTAAGTTTTTGAAAACATTTATTTAAAACTTTTTTAATGAACTCCTCATCAGAAAATGGTCTACCATGACTAACAATATCCAAGCTTATTAAGCTTGATAACTCCATTTTTAACATTTTATTTTCTGAGGTTTTTTCATTGTTTTCTTCTTCAAGTAACCACTAATTCAATTTTTCCAAATAAATTTTTTTATTTTTACAAAATAAATCATTAAAATCATCCATATCACTATGATAAGAACAATAGTGCCTTCTAAAAGCATATTATCTACATTCCTTCAATATTTTATAACATAAAATGCATTGAGCATCACCAAACGCATTTTTTATCATAAAATGTTTCGTAAGTCATAGTAAATTTTTTTCAGTGCTTTAAGCAAAAAATATTACAAAAAAATCGTACACCCGCCACGCATGTGCATTCGTCGCTGTCTGAGTGACGACTAACCAAAGAGAATAAGAATATGTGTGTTTTTAGTTTGCGCAAAAGCACTATGAAATGGGCATCTATGCTCTAGTGTGACCCTTAGCTACATGGAATATTTTTTTTGTCGAAATTTTTCTAGTCTCACCCCCCCCCCAGTTTGAAGAATATTGGCAAAGAAATTATATTGTCAAAGTTTCAGATCAATCGGTTGGGGTTAAGACGTGCCACAAGGCCGATGAAATTTAGGGGAAATCATAAAATTTAAGTTTCATGACTTATAACTTCAAAAATTTAAATTTTATTCAAAATGTTATAAGAGGAAGATGTTTCCTGTAAAGTTTCCAACATTTTTCTTAATTCTATATTTAACGAAATAAAGGCAATTTTTTAAAAAATTTCCAGATGTCCACGGTTTATTTCTATGCTAATTTGTAGCCCATGCTTTGTATGCGTTCATGATATAGGCTGCCTTCCAAAATGTATCAATACAAAGTTTGTATGCAGTTCTACTACTGTCTATAAACTATGTAGATATGCAAAGTAACCAAACAATACATCAACTATAAATCCGATGCCTGATTGCTCATTGACGACGTTTTGAAATAGAATACATCGTATATGTTTTGAATAGCGGCATTATGAAACACGATACTTTGTTCAAACACAAAGCAACTAACATTTTGGAAGGCAGCCATATTATCATTATAATTATATATATATACAGTGTCGGACAAAACTAACTGAACAAAATACTAATACATAATATATTAAATTTTTAATGAAATTAAAAACTCGATTAAATACAGCAAAATGATAAAAATAAAAGGCTTAAATAACTCTTGTAACAAAAACATAAATGTATTTTAAAAATTCTTTTTTTTTTTTTTAATTTATAACAAAATAAAATATTATTGATGATTATATATTCAAGTGTCAAAACAAACTGAACAACATTTCGACTTCAGTACTCTGTGGCAAAACCTTTATTCTTGATAACCTCTTGACACCTTTTTGGCATTGAATCGACAAGATTATCGATAATTTCCATTTGAACATTTAACCATGCATCTTTGAGGGCAGTAAATAGTTTCTCTGGTCTTCCGCCAACCTCACCCCGCTTAATTTTTTGATTTACTATTTCCCATAGATTTTCTATGGGGTTAAGATCAGGGGACTGTGCAGGCCACTCCAAGACAACGACCTTTTGTTGCTCCAACCAATTTTTTACAACTTTTGAGGTGTGTTTTAGGTCGTTGTCGTGTAGAAATATCCAGGAGCATGGCATTTTGTCTTCAGCGTGCGGTAATATCACGTTCTGTAAAATTTCTCTGTACATATGCTTGTCCATAATGCCATCGATTTTATGTAAGGGTCCTAAGCCTTGCCCTGAAAAGCAGCACCACACCATTACGTGGCCACCTCCATGCTTAACAGTACCTCGACAGTATCGAGGATGCAAGCGTTGGTTAGGTGGACGACGTACTCTTTTCATCCCATCTGAGCTTACGATATTAAATTTGGATTCGTCGGAAAACAAAACCTTATTCTACTGATCTGTAGTCCAGTTTATATGTTTTTGTGCAAATTTAAGTCGAGCTTTTCTATTTTTTTTTGTGAAATAAATGGTTTTTTTTGCTGATCTATACGATTTCAACCATGCTGCCACAGCTCTTCTTTGAATGGTACGCGTGCTAATATTTAAACCTAATGACTTCAGAACACCGGAAGCGGACTGGAATGGATCTTTTTTAAATTCTCGAACTATATGAGCATCCTCCAGAATGAACTGCTTGTAGCTTGTTTTGTTACTGACCAGCTTTGTTCAGTTTATTTTGTCGCGTTGTGAGTAGAGTTTACAAGTTGTTTATTTTATTTATAGACATTAAGAGTGTGATTTTTAAGAAAAAATAATGGTTTTATCACCTGCTATGTTTAACAATTTTATTATAGTAAATATTTTGAAAATATCGAGTTTTTTTTTTTTTTTTCGTATGGTTTAACGTTGAAAGTAAGATTTGTTCAGTTAGTATTGTCCGACACTGTATATATAATTTTATAATTTTATTTTATCTGTAAGTTGTAATAACGAAAATAAGTTAAAGGCAAGTTTACAGTTCCCTTTAGCTAAAGGTACCTTTAACTAAATCCAAATTTAACGGCAAGTTGTAATAATGGCACTAAATCTGCTTGTGGAATGTGTTAAAAATCAAGATAAAAGCTTTTGCTTTTGGAAATGGTGTAAATGATTTCAAAAAAAAAAAAACGTTGACGTTATTTTAAATTATCAAACGACAGTTTAGCACTTTTCTTAGCCATTGTTTTGTTAGTTTTTGTTAACTGATTGACGTTTGTTTGCTTGTTAGCTGTTATTGTTTCAGATTTTATTTATTTATTATTTTTTATTTCTTTAAATTTTTACCAGTTGGATCTACAAACACAAGATTCAGGTTTTTCTCATTTCCAAACAGAAGTTCTTTGCACGCACACACAGTTACACCAATAGACTTTTGGGTATTTAAGAACTTGTTGGTGTTTTATTTTTTTTTTTTTTTATTGCCATCACCGGCACTATCATAATCATCATTGTATTCCAATATTAACGATATTATTATCGCTTTAAACAAATAGATTTACTGGCATATGTACGAGTATATGCAGCATATGTTTGTCTATTTCTGTGGTTCAGCAGCTGATTATTGATGACACAGTTCCTATTTCTTTTGAAACTTTTATACAATATTTTTTTTTTCCCCCAGTTTTAATACTTTTGTAAAATAAAATTGAAAAAAAAAACAAAAAAGAAAAAAATAAGCATCAACGACACACATTTAATACCACACTTGTTGTATGTGCTTATTTCATTTCATTTCTTTTCTTTTTTTGTTTGTTATCGGTGTGTGTTTCATTTTCTGTAAATTCTCCCCAGTTGTTCTTTACATTTGCAAAAGAAGTCTAGAAAAGAAATTGAAAAAAAAAAAAATTTTAAAAAAAATTAATTTTATAATTGGCTTGAAGCTTTCAAATCAATATTAAATGTTGTTGACCATATTAAAACATGTTCGAATGACACTGCTATTCATGTTGCTTCCTATGCTCTGTTTTCTTATATACTACATCTGCCTATTTCTGAAAAACTGGTTCAAAAGATCGTAGAAAACAAAAAAAAAAAAAAAAAAAAACAATAATAAAATATATATTCTGTGCTAAATAATATTGATAAGTTGATCTAATTAAAATTGTGTTAATATTGCAATTATGTACATTCAAAGCAAATGTCAAACGCATAAATACAATTTTTATAAAAAAAAAAAATTTCAAATAAAACTCTTCAAATGCAAATACCAGTTGCCACGGTCTAGTAGGTAGTGTGTTGGCTGGTTCAAATCCCAGGTCAGACATCAAACAGAAATATGAAAATATTTCTTCGGCGACTTCCTCTCAGCAGATTTCTGACAAAAACTAAATAAAATTGTCATGAAAAGTTTCCTAAAAAATCTGTCGTTCGAAGTCGACTTTAAACTGTAGGTCCCGCCACTCATGTATAAAATTAACACACACATAAGTAGCGTGAGAAGCTAGGCCGTAATCCTGACTGAAGGGTTGTAATGGCAAATTATGTATGTATCAGAGATCAGCAACGAGTATTCAAAACAATGAATAGATTCGAGTCATACTTATAATTTCAGATACTTATACGCATTCATACTTCTTCTATATAAATAAAAATCAATTGTCGTTCGTTGGTAATTGCATCAGTTGAGAACGGTTAGACCGATTTGGACAATATTTTTACTGAAATGTTCGCCATAGTCCAACTTAGGTTTTTACGGAAAGAAAAATTGACCACGCCCACTTTTACGCCCACTTTTTTCGATTTATCTAAAATCGGAAAACGGCTGCACCGATATGGCTAATCTTTTATTTAAATGGTCGTAGTAATCTAATTTAAGTTTTTACTGAAAGAAAAAATTTACCACGCCCACTTTTACGCCCACTTTTTTCGATTTATCTAAAATCGGAAAACGGCTGCACCGATTTGGCTAAATTTTTTAAAAGATGTTCGTAGTAATCAAATTTAAAGTTTTACTGAAAGAATAATTGACCTCGCCCACTTTTACGCCCACTTTTTTTCGATTTATCTAAAATCTTGGAACGTTTGGACGGATTTGTCTTATTTTTTTAAAATGTTCTCAATAGTTTACAAAAGTTACTTACAGAAAGAAAAATTGTCCACGCCCACTGATACTCCCACTTATTCGCCCACTTTTATTAAATCGTTGGGTAATTTTATGGCTCTGACCGACATTCGATTTTAAACGATTGCAGTTTCCAGTACGGCTTGCATTCGCTATGACAATTAATAAATCTCAAGGGCAGTCATTGCGTGTTTGCGGCATTAACCTTGAAAATCCATGCTTCTCGCATGGTCAATTGATTGTATGTCGCCTGTTCCCATGTCGGAACACCATCAGCATTATTTATTTACGCGCCAGGCAACAAAACTAAAAATGTCGTGTATCATAAAGCATAGCAATGAAGGAAACTACAAAATCACTGCAAAGCAACAGAAAAAAGTATTTCTTTATTTTAATTGGTTCCTGAACATCGATCTTTCAATCAAAATGTAAATATAACACCATATTGTACATATTTTCAAATCAAATGTAATTTAAACACACCTCAAACCTACATAAATAAAAATTATCATTTAAATGTACGTGGTTTTTCTCTTTTTCACTATTTTTACACAATTCAAACAGCTTCACACAAATTCACAAATCGAACACAAACATTTTTGCTAATTTGGACAGGACAACGTCTGTCGGGTCAGCTAGTATTTTAATATCATACTCATACTACTCATATTCAAAGTTAGAAATACTCATCGTACTCATACTTAACAATACGCACGATGTTGTTGATTTCGACTCTCCATGGCTCAAATTATACACGAAGCACAAAATAAGTATGATTCGAGTACGAACACCACAATACTCGCTAGAAGGTTGTGTCTTAGTCTTTGCTGCTGTCTTTGTCTTTTCTTTTTTCTTCTTTTGTAAATGCAACAATAACTACTACTGTAAATTTTGATGAATGATTCGAGTGATTCGAATCATTCGTAAGTATTATAAGTATTTTTCTAAATTTATGAATCTGAATGATTAGGCGTATGAATCAAACAATGAATCGAATGTTGTGAGTTTGATGTCAACGCTGTACTCATACTTATTGCAACCTATACTTATAAATCAATGTTGTAGCGAGTACGAATGAATCAGAGTAGTTGAATTTCAATACTCTTGACTCACTCATACTCAAAATTTCATGAGTACTTATGAGTAGCGAAAATACGATTCATTGCTGATCTCTGGTATGTATGTAAGAGCATATATGTAAATTGCAAAAAATATTAAATAAAATTGCTTGTATTTATTCAAAATGTTATTATGGAATGAGCTGTGGTATATTTATTAAGGATTAGGATGTTACACTTCGTTATACTAGGCTGTCTGACGATTGCAATCAAGAAATATTAATACAGGCTGTGTTATTAACACTGCTGAGTGTTTATCTTGTACTGTTGGATAGACGATTAACACAATTTTTTACAGGCGAAATAGGCAAGGCGAATCGGATTTGGAAGAATATGGACTTGAAAAAAAAGCAACAAATACATGTTGTTTTTGAGACAATTTCAAAATGAGTTGTTGTAATGTTTGCTACTTCCTGTATAAATATATCTTGACGATAGTGTGTTTCAAACGGATGCGTGATAGGGCCGGAATGCTGGTTGATTAGTGGGATTTTCCTAAAATTCTCTTGATAGCCCAGCCCGCGATTAAATCCCTAACGAACATATCTTTAATGTTTCTTCTTGTACATGAATGCTGAGGTTCCCTTAAAAAATTTCAGATGATTCAAAAGTAGCTCACATATTGACTCCGGCACATAGCGATTCTTTCGGGCCACTATTTTTTTTTTTTGGTAGACATGTCTAAAGATGTGGTATTCCGTCGAATTACTTTTGCAGTAGCTAGTGGCCTGAGGAGGAGGAAGAGACTGTTTTTCAAATCATTTGTCATCATACAAAGATGTATGTAGGTTTTTGATCACTCACTTTTTTTTTTTTTTTGGTGAAACCAGCACTCAGGGGATGGCCCCTACTCATGCAGTGCATTGTGCAGGTTTTAGGAAATTGGGTTATAGGAAGGTGGAAGAAAGGGAGTAGTGTTTGTGGACATCTCAAGATGCGAACGTCAAGGAAACGAGTTGCTGCTAGGTGACTTTCTAACATCCTTGATCGAGCTGTCTAACATAAAGATTGCTGCAGTAGCAAGATTTAGTTTGGATTTGTTGGATTGGTTTCCTCTAGCTAGTTTTATACCCATGTTGACTATTGATTGTTGCTTTACAATGAGTCTTCCATCAAGCAGAGTCCGCCAGCTAATATAATCTAACCTATATTCAATACATCTGAATGTTTTGTCATTAAAATGTTCGAAAATCTAATATAAACAATGTCTTTATCAGACGTTGTGGAATTTTAATTGAAATTATTATGAATTAAAAACAAAAGCAACTCAAAAATTCAATGAAACAGTATTTTGTAACTTGAATTCGTCTTAATCTAGTAGGCAGTGTGTGGGCTTATTAGATGTGAGGCCACCGTTCAAACCTCAGGTCAAACATCCCCAACAAAACGAAATATGAAATAAATATTTCTGCGGCAACTTCTTTTCAGCAGATTACGAGCAAAAAGTCTGAGTAAATAAAATTACCATGAAAAATTTCTCAAAATATATGTCGTTCAGAGTCGACTTTAAACTGTAGGTCTCGCATGAGAAGCTAAGACGTAATTCTGACTGAAGTGTTGTAATGATCAATTATGTATGTATGTATACATATGTAGTAATTGTAAGTCGAACGATTGTAAGAGGAGTGAATCTCATTATTTTTCAAAATATTATTGATCTCTTATGTGTAAATGTTTTAAAAGTTATTTTTCCATTTTTACTCTTTTAAAAACGTTAAAAATATAAGTTCGTAGATTGGAAATAAAATAAAAATAAATATATGTTTAACTTTAAATCAATTCTTTATTATTCGCACAATTCCGTGTGCCACCTTTATCGATTTGACTAAACCAACAACAATTTTTCTTTAATTGTTATTATTCTTTACACACTCGTTCATTAGAACTTCAAACCACGATTCTCTTCCGCGTACGCAATAACAATTGTTCGTTATTCTCTCTCTGCTTACAACATTTTTGTAAGCACTACGGAGATCTTCAAAAAACAATTATTCTCTTCACACGCAACGCAACACTACTGACCGAATTCTTACTGAATCTCACGTGTTGTCTTCACACACGACTGACTGAATTCTAACTGAATCTCACGTGTCGTCTTCACACACGACTGACTGAATTCTAACTGAATCTCAAGTGTCGTCTTCACACACGACAGACTGAATTCTAACTGAATCACCGTTGCCTGCTCTGTCTTGCCTTTTATATCACAAGGGTCAGCAGTCTGATGAATGCACTTGAAGGAGAATGTCTTCGAGAAATATCCAAAAATGTAAATAAGCTGTTCTCATCATTGTTGTTTGTGTATCTTGTTTACTGTTTATCCGCTCTCTTTTTTTATACTGCATGTTGTTGTTGGTTGTTTACATCTTTGTCCGCTGCACTTTGTTGTTGCCTATTTACATTTTTATCCCTTATATTTTTTTTATACTGATGTTGTTGCTATATTTTTGTTTATTCATCGATCTTGTAAACAAGTCCATTGTTTTTGTTGCTATATTTTTACTTATTCGTTGATCACGTGAACAAGTCCATTATTTTGTTTTTGGAGCTTTTGTTTATCATTTTATGTGTGATCAAGTCCATTGTGTTGTTTTTGGAGCTTTTGTTTATTATTTTAATAACACCATTTCCATTTTCGTAACAATATTTATAATATGAAATTTCATTGAGAGGGAATAAACGGATCGTGGGCATTTATCCAGTTTTCCATTAAAAAAAGTTAAGTCCAACTAAACAATCACTATGATGTCCTGCTGTTGTACTAAAGACAAGTACATCAGTCTCTTACTATATAATAATGAAGCTGTTAACCCACTATCTAACGCCAAAGTCTTTGATTTTAAGATAGAAACCACTAAAGCGTTTCACTATACATTTTTTGTAAATTTCTGTAAATCACTGTTCATTACAATATTTATTTCTAACCGTTAAAATTCTGCTTAGTGCTTTGCTATGAATAAAAAAAAAATAACTTAAACCATAATTATGCACTTGCATTACACGACTATACATACATATGTATGTACATATGTATATAAATATTAATAATAAATAATTTATTTTTCATTGTTTATTAAAAACACATTAATTGTGTAAATACATTAATTGTGTAAATAAACAGAAAGTAAATTTTTGTATTAAAATATTTTTGTTTTAAATTTGTTTCCAATGAAACTTATTTTTACATCTGCATACCCTGCATACATTAAAAAAATTCTCTTTTTGTAAAATAGTTTTCTTATTACAGTTCAATCTTGATTTTTATAGGTCGTTTGTTAGACCTTAACAATCATTGTTCTTATCACAATAACGCTTCATTGTTGCAACATAAAGTTAATGACCTTAATCAAGGTCTCATCTAACACTTCTACTTCTTTCACAGCCTTAACAGCATTTTAATGCTCTAAAATGGGGGAAAAAAAATAATGAAAAACAAAAAATTGACTGCAAATAAGCACTAAGAAGCTGCAGCATTCCGACTACGACAACAAACATGAAAATCTAAAAGAACAAAAATTGTTGCATGTTCCTACTATTTTTTCATACTCTTTCTTTTATATAAAACCACTGAGTATGTGTTGCGTTGTTTCATAGTGGTTTGAACAATGCACGAGCTTTGTGATGGCGTTTCATAGAAATATTTGCCGCCTACTGGTTACCTATTTTTTTTTTCGTTGCTTTTTTTTATTTAGTTGCGCTAAATTGCATACAACATGGATATGTACTGGGTAATACATACGATAAATTTCCTCAAGTCTCACATATGTATGTATGTATGTATCGTATGCATTTTCTGGCTTGTCTGCAACTATTTATTCAATAAACAGTTGCCAACATGTTGAACACACTTGTAAAACCCAGAAAAATAATGCAATTCAGAGAATTATAACAGGACAAGTCCGACCATAAAACACTCGACACCAAAGTGTAAGGTTTGAAAAAAAAAAATTTTTTTCTCTGGTAATTTCCAATGAATTTAACACTTAATCTATGCAAAATTAAAAAAAAATAAGTAGCAATTGAGTTCAATCCTTGATTTATATTCCTTGGAAATTGTACAAAATTTCATTGCTTTATTTTAAAATTTTTGAACTGTACCCTGATTTGAGGATTTATTTAGACGAACGAACATACTCTTCTACGTACATATATGGTAATTATTATAAATAAATTTCTGTTTTAATATTATTTTCTAGAGTACAGGCCCACAATGTAATGTACCAACACTGCTATGTGATGCGATGTAGTTTATTTAAAGAAAAAAGAAAATTTTACAAATTAACTTGTAAAAATAAAAGAAAGAATTTTTTAGCCAACGAACCGAGAATTTTTTTAAAATGATTGCGAATTAAGGGTATTTATTGTATTCTCTGGAGAATAGCAACATAAACATTTATGTATGTATGTATGTTGATTTCAAAGAAGAGTATTTAAAAATGACTGCTTAAATGTTGTAAGAGTTGAATTAAAAATCTAAAAGACAAACATTTATTATAACATTGCAATTTGCAATCTATGATATCCTTTTTAAGATATCCACTATTAAAAAATCTTGCTTTACGAATGGTAAGATCAAAAAAATAGTCGCTATAGTCTGGTAGGTAGTGTGTTGGCTTATATGACGTGAAAAAAGGCGACTGTTCAAATCCAGGCCAGACAATATCCAGCAAAGCGAAATATGAGAAAATATTTCGCCGGCGATTTTCTTTCAGCAGATTTCTAGCAAAAACTCTAAGGGCCATTATTACAACTTGCCGTTAACTAAAGAGAGGATTTTAACGGGCAGATAAATTGTTTTTCAGTATTATAAGTAGACCGCCAAATAACTTTTTTTTTTTTGAAAATGCTTTAAAAAAAAAACTATTGAATATTTTCAATTTCTTTTTTTATTTGAAAGTACAATCCTTCCGGTTAATAATGGAAAAAAATTTCATTCACATGGCTGCCTCGGCTGACCATGCAGTCATAGCTGCCAGATTTGACGATTTATCGTCATTTTGACGATTTTGTACTCCAAAAATATCATATTGACGATGTGACGATTTATGCCTTTATTTTGACGATTTTTAGAAATTAAAAATTTACATCATATTCTTTACTAAAAGCCACTTTAAGCTTTATATTTACTTTGCAGTTATTACTATTGCAAATTTAAGTGATAATTTTTCTGTGTCTTATAAAGACATCATTCCTTAAAGAAAAAAAAAATTACAATCTCTGCACGAAGGGACTTCCACATACGAATAGTCTGACTAAAGAACGAATTTTGTCTGTAATGCAGTGTGCGATCCACTGGCCAATCGACCACATACATCGCCGAGAAAGGCGAGTGTTACGTAGGAATACATGATTCTCGCTCGAGCAAAATCCGTTATAATAGTGATAGTGAAACACAAACAACATTGCAACGATGCTCCAATGAATCACTGGGCAACTTCGACCTCTCTTTTACGCGGTCGAGAAGTCTCAAAATAGGTGTTGAGGCACCGGCCTATACTTGAAAGTTGTATTCTATTCTCTTTCGGATATAAGTGGTTTAAATAGTAAGAAGATCAGATCAGAAGTGAAGTATTTCTTGTACTCTCTTATGAAGCTAAGGCACTGAAAAATGTGTCGGTTTTAGCGAACATCACACTGAATTTTTATGCCGATTTTGTGACGATTATTTTTACGATTTCCATGAACGTCTTTGACGATTTTGACGATTTTTTTTTTAATATTTGACGATTTGATGCTTTATTTATCTGCCAGCTATGCATGCAGTAGCCTACACGATCGGTTCAATTTTTAAGCACATTATCGATTGTGTGCAGCTGTATTCACGAATATTGTCCTTTAAAGCGTCAATTGTCTCTGGCTTGTCGGCGTAACACTTATCTTTGACGGCACCCCACAAATAATAGTCCAACGGTGTCAAATCGCAGCTCCGAGGTGGCCAGACAACATCAGACATCATGTAGCTTCGGCTGCGTGACACGTAGCGCCGTCCTGTTGAAACCAAATGTTTCCAATATCCTCCTCTTCAATTTTTGTAAACAAAACATCGTTCAACATGGCCCGATAACGATCGCCATTGACTGTAACGGCCACTCCTTGCTCATTTTCGTAGAAAAATGGCCCAATTATGCCTCTGGACCAAAATCCCCACCAAACAGTGACTCGTTTTGGGTGCGTCGGCTTTTCAATGTATGCGTGCGGGTTTTCTGTGCCCTAAATGCGACAATTTTGCTTGTTTACATACCCGCCAAATCCGTACGCAATTTTCGCACACATTCTGCAACATTACCATGATTTTCAAAGTAATGTCGCAATATTTCCCAGCGTTGTTCAAGCGTATACACAATCATATTCGTTCAGCGGAAGGATAAAACTAATTATCTGTCAAATCAGACATGAGCTAAGTGTTACCATTCACGAAATAAGCACTAGTTGAAAAAAAAAACGTTAGATGGCGGACCCGATATATTATTTTCAATATGGCAACTTCAAATATAAACAAAACGAACAAATACAACAAAAAAGTGGCCACTGCATTTAAAAAAAATTGTTTAATTGAGCTGTATTATCGACATTACTCCGGCACTGCCTTATTTTTGAAAAAGTTAACTTTATTTTATCATTTGGTTATAATAACGAGCAGAAGTTAGAGATGACTTTAAAGTTCACTTTAGCTAAAGTTACCTTTAACTAAACCCAACTTTAACGGCAAGTTTTAATAATGGCCCCAAGAGTAAACAAAAATTGCCATGAATAGTTTTTCAAAAAATTTGTCGTTCGGAGTCGACTTTAAAATGTAGGTATCGCCACTCGCGTTAATATTAACACACACAACACAAGTGGTGTGAGATGCTAGGTCGTAATCCCCACTGATGGGTTGTAATGTAATCCAATTATGTATGCATGTAACGTCAAATTTTCTCTCTCTCTCTCTTTTCATCTTCTCTGTCTCATCCAAAGTATTTGTTTTACGAAATATTTTATGGTGAATATTTCGTGTACATTACGCTACGTCATTTATATCTTCATTAATGGTGTTTTCTTTTCTACAAAGAAAATGTCACCCTCTTACAAGGTGCATTAAAAAAATTGCTGACCAACCCTGTTATAATGTAATTTTTTATTTGAGAAGAACATAACACAAATATTAAAAAAGGGTATGCCCTGTGTTTACCACTTATTAAGAAAATGAATGAGGAAATGGCAATTTGTTCAAAAGTCGTTCAATGTAAATAATAATATTTAAAATTAATTTAAAAAAAGTGTTTTGTACGTATTAAATGTTTTATATTTATTAACGTTAAGGTTTTAGATTTAAAAATATGTTGTATTTTTTGATTTGTTTTCAATAAAATATGTAAATATGAAAAATGTGTTGCCAGATCGCTAATTTTTCGACTTCATTTTTTGAGCGCTGGTTTTTATAACCAAAAAAAATTTCTTAACACTGAATGCATTTTTTTTAAATTACTGACCATTATCTTTAATAATGTAATTTTTCCTTAAGGTTACTCCACAAAACAATGAAAAAATTAACTTCAAAATTGGATAAAAATACCATGCGGCTTTTTTTAAATTTCATCTGGTAGCCCTATAAATAAAGAAAAGTCATCTGCTTTACAGGGCATTATCAGCACTCTCGATTTGTACAGGGCATAAAATGCAATGCCCTCCACCATTGGCAAGTGCGTATTATTTAGAATAAAACATACCACCCTTTTTGAGGGCGAAACATTTTCAAGAAACAAACACAAAATTTCATTTTGCACATGCACAATGCACATTTTTTGGTAGAAAAGAAAACACCATAAGTCTTTTATTTGATGCAAATCTTATCTCTTAGTAGTTATCCAAAGATGTAAGTCCAAATCGACTTTAACATTGTCTTATTAGTTAAGACATTATTTTCATATGATTTCGATGCTAACAACCATAAAAACTTTTAATTTTGATACGTGGTTTTTCGTTCAGTCTTTCACCAATGAGCCACGAATATTAAAATTAAAATAACGTCAAAAATCTACAGAATTGCTTTTAAAGTTTATGTCTTAAGTCATTTGTTTTTATGTCTCATAGTAAATTCAAAAAAATGTTAACTTACGATGATTATTATTTTTTTACTAAAATTTTTGTTTGTTTTCCACAGTCTTTCGAATTCTGAGAATTTATTTCAATTATTTATGTCACAAAAATTTTTTTTGTGCTCCACTATTATTTTTACACCCATTAACAAAAAAAAAAAAAAAAAAATATATGTATGGACTTATATTCAAAAGCATTCTTCTGTTTTAGTTATTGTTCGTGCTGTGACTTTAAATATGAATGCGGACTTAAAATTATATAATTTATTAGTATGTACTGCGTATTTGTTTTGTTCGTATTTGTATTTTTCATTGTTTTTAATACATATTGAATAGTTTTTATAAAAAAAAAAAAAAAATTAACAATAAAATACCGTTAGCAAGTTATGGTTTTTTGATGATTTTTTCATATTAATTATGTTTGAATATGGTTGGCGTTTAAAAATAAAGAAATAAAAGTATTTCACGTTTATTGTATAATTGGGTTGATTTCTTCCAATAGAACAGCAATTTCTGTATGATTTTGTAAAGTTTATGCCTTCCAAACTATATTAGATTGTGATTATATGTATATTAGAGCGACTCACCAAAAAAGTCCTCGATGTACCCCAATAAAAATGAACCTTGGACTTTTTTAAGATGACATTTAAAATATTTCGTCTCCAGCTTTGACCTCTCGTGAGCTGGACCATCTTGAAAAGGGTCTATTTTTGGATGTTTTGTTAATTTGAGGATCTGTTTCCTTACCAACATATACAATATGTATATCATAAGAAAGGTTTTCTTAAGGCGGGTCCAACTGTATATACAATTTTTCCAAAGAAGATCATCCATGTCCTTTTTTTAGGATATTCTGTGAAAAAAAAAGGTTTTTGAATTTTTTGTTCGGGGTTGTTTGTAATAAAAATGCCAAATTAACATATTTTAATCTCAAGTCGATTTAATTAAATACGGGTCTCAAGTTTTTTTGAAATTCGCGCTAGTTCGCGTTTTGTAGTAGTTGTAGTTTGTAGTTTTGTAAATATAAACAATAAAATTTTATAACTTTTTTAATTTGGGAAACAAAAATGCAGCCAAAAAGCTGTGGATCATTTCTTTTTTTCTTTCTTAAGTCCTATTTTCATCCATACATGATCTAGAAACTAAATCCGCTATCATATTAGAGTTACCACAAAATTGGATTTATATATATTCCAGAGCACCGTGTAAAATGCATCTAATTTGTAAAAATCTAAATTATTTACATACAAAGATGATGTACTTGGTAAAAGAAAGAATTTGATACCCATATGGCCTATTTACAAGGAAGCGTTACCACCCTATTGTATTTTTTTCAAAACGCGAATTAGCGTCAATTTCAAAAAAGGCTGAGACCCGTATTTACTTAAATCGACTAAAGATTAAAATATGTCAATTTGGCATTATTATTACAAAAAACCCCGAACAAAAAATTCAAAAACCGTTTTTTTTTTCACAGAATATCCTTAAAAAAAGGACATAGATGATCTTCTTTGAAAAAATTGTATATACCGTTGGACGCGCCTTAAAAAACCTTTCTTATGATATACATATTGTATATGTTGGTAAGGAAACAGATCCTCAAATTAACAAAACATCCAAAAATAGACCATTTTTCAAAATGGTCCAGCTCACGAGAGGTCAAAGCTGGAGCCGAAATATTTTAAATGTCATCTTAAAAGAGTCCAAGGTTCATTTTTATACACGGACGTTGTTGTTATATTTTTTGTTTATTCATCGATCTTGTAAACAAGCCTGTTGTTTTTGTTGCTATATGTTTACTAATTCGTTGATCACGTGAACAACTGCATTATTTTGTTTTTGGAGTGTTTTTATGTGTGATCAAGTCCATTGTATTGTTTTTGGAGCTTTTGCTTATTATTTTAACAACACCATTTCCATTTTCGTAACAATACGTAATATAAACATTTAAGCTTATTTATTAATTTAAACAATATTATTCAACAATTATACGTAAATTTGTATTTAATTTCCTATTACAAAACACTATTCAATATCATTTTATAACGTATTTGGCACAATAAACCCTTTTGAAGAATACTGTACTCAGTACTGTCATATGACGTGCATTAAACAAGAAAGCCAAGCAAAAAAAAAACAGTTTAAGACATTTGTCATCACTGTAATTTATTATTTAATTTGATATAAATTTCGATTTCATAATACACGATTTTACCTCAATACACGTATTATGGACTACAAACAACAGTAGGCAAAAGTGTGAACATGCACATGGGTGTACGACTCATGCGTGGCTGTCCGTCTGACAGTAGTTAAAATATTAAAAATAATTTTTGAATTATTATTATCGTTACGAATATTAATGACTTTTGTTGCTGTAGTTGTTGTTGCGATTGCTGATTCACTACAAATACAATAACATCGGTGAAAAGTTCATATTTAATCATAATATTTACATGCATGTATATACGCATATGTATGTATATACATATGTATTTACGTACACATTCGTATGTATCGTATACGTATCGTATAAGTGATAGATGTTAAACCAGCACTTTTGTTTCATTTCAAGTACTAATAAATTTATTGTCGTAGGTTGTTGATATTCGGTAGAGACGTTTGCGTTGAGGTATGCGTGTCACTGATTATCATTGTTGCGGTTACGATGTTTAGTTTTTGTTTACATTTTTAAGTTTCAAAAAAGGAAGTGTAACGAATGCAAGCGTAGGGGGTAAACATTATTTTAATACACTCAAAACTTTCATTAAGTTATACAATTTCAACACAATGCTATAATAAATACAACGACAAAATATTAGAGTTTTTGAATGAATGAATTAATTATTATGGAGCGTAATATTTAGGGTTCCCACCTTTTTTTTTGGGAAATTAAAGTACATTGGCTATTAAAGCTTAAGAAAAAAGTACATAGTATAAAAACAAAGTACAATTTATTTTACTTTATTGTTATATTTAAAAATGTATTTTTTTATTGCTTCTCGCAAGTTTTATTAAATAATTACACGGTGCGACAGTGAAAATACACCCGAGTAACTACATAGTCCACGTTGTTCAGTTAGTTGAGTAGAATTCAAAAATACCTTATTTATATTTCTCGAACCCTCCAAACTTTTTTTATTTGACAAAAACTGTTTTTTTAGACTTTACGTACAAATTTCTGGATTACTCAAACATTTCCGACCCGATTTCTAAAATTTAAATCTTGTTAGAAAGGGGAGAGATGGACCTTTAAAACGGTATGCATATATCTATTATTCGACTTAATATGCTATGAGATTTGATGAGGTAAACTTGGAATATTCGAATTTTTTTCATATTTTTTCAAGTTTGTCCATTCAAATAATAGATATATGTATACCGTTTTAAAGGTCCATCTCTCCCCTTTCTAATAAGATTTAAATTATGGAAATCGGGCCAGAAATGTTTGAGCAATCCATAAAATCCATGTGCGAAAAGTAAAAAAAAAACGTTTTTGTCAAATAAAAAAAGTTTGGAGGGTTCGAGAAATATAAAAAAGGCATTTTTGAGTTCTACTGCACTAACTGAACAACATAGACTATGTTATTAGCCAGGTGTATAAAATTTTTTCTATTTTGTCGCATAGTGTTATCATTCCTAAACAGTTGCACAGCATCTTTACAGTCTATATTTAAATTATTTCATTTATTTTTTATCAGATTCAGTGACGCTTTGTTTCTTTCGTTTCGCCATTTGTTCTTCATTACAGAAAAGATCCTCACTGTAAATGCTGACGTGTCAGGAATAGAAAGTAAAAATGAAATTACTTTATAAAAATTTAATAATTTGTTATCAGTCTTATTAAAGACTAGCTGCCGTTTACTTGCAGTAGGTAATTCCGCAAAACCTTCAGAACTATGTCTCTGGTCATAGAGTTTGTTTAACAACGCAATTTCTTCATACAGGCCATCCATATTTATATTAAGTTTTTGCAGATTTAAATTTTCGGTTATGTTAACAATATTGTCAAAATCAACATTACATTTTAAATTTATATTGCTTATTACAAATAACCAGTTTGTGTTTTTAAAATCAAACCATTTATTCAGGTACTGTAAGGCTTTATCAATAAATAATGAAAAATTCGTCTGAATTTCGTTAGTCAGTTTCGGTGAAGACAAACGGTTTATTTTTTTTTTTTTTTTTTGCTTGTTTCATATCCAAAGAAGAGATCGTGTTTTCTTTGTAATAGTCCATCTCTCAAATTTACCATTATTCCATGAACATCTAAAATTGTTATGCAATTGCCTTCTAGACGTTTTGAAGCTTTGTTAAATAAATTTAACATGTGACTGCAAAAATGTAAATAAATTTCAATCATATCATTCTCAGTGTTGTTGAGTATCAACAAATTTTGTAAAATCATTAGACAGTTACGAGTATCTAAGCTAAGAAAATAACTTCTAATAGGTGACCAATTTAATAGTAATGTTTCAATGCATGGCAAGAGAGAGCCATCTTGTTCCCACATGGCGTTTTACTTCATGGTAATCTCCATCTACATGGTCTTAAAAAGAAGCGCCAAAATAAAAAATATAACTTGAATCTATTTTAAATTTTGGAAAAATCAAATCATGCGAAATAAAGTATTTTCGTATACTCTATTGTTCTCATAAAGTATACACTAAAATTACTGGAAATAACGTACAATACTATATTATAAAGTACGGGTGGCAATATACTGAAATTTTGTAATATTACTACAAAATTTCAGTATTTTTTATTTTCTTCAAAAAAAAAAAAAAAATACAAGTTAATAAGGTCACGTAAATTCTAAAGCTAACATACAGTGAGCGCCAAAAGAAACTGTATACTATGGATAAAATTCTATGGATAAAAATCACCAAACTCAACTTCTACCACTTAAGGAGAGTGCACGAAAAAATTTTACAATATTTGACAGTTTTAAAAACAGGCAGTGAAACAATTTTAAAATAAAAACAACGGTAATTTTTTAATGTATGTACAGTGGCTCACAGATTATTTCAACCAGCACCTTTAAAAAAAAAGTTAAGCTCGTATAATTTCGAAACGAAACAAGATATTAAAAAAAAATTGGAATAAGAGTTTATAGGATATGTTTAAAAATTAAAAAAAAAAAAAAGTTTTATTCAGTCTCAAATGTAAACTTACAAACTAAAAAACAAAAAATATAGGAACCCAATTAGTCACAGCTTATTTCAACCACTTACTATAAACAAACAATTAAATGATTAATTAACTAATAGTTTTAATTTCAAAATTTAGTATGACCTCGTTTTTGGTTTTTTTTTTTTTTTTTTTTTTTTGGTGAAACCAGCACTCAGGGGATGGCCCCTACTCATGCAGTGCATTGTGCAGGTTTTTTAGGAAAATGGGTTATAGGAAGGTGGAAGAGAGGGAGTAGTGTTTGTGAACATCTCAAGATGCGAACGGCAAGGAAACGAGTTACTGCTAAGTGACTATAAAATGGCCAGTGCTATACCTTCAGCATTAGACAGTCTACAGTAATCGTTCCCAAGAAGCCCGCACCCTTCAGTCCTAGCTTCTCACACTACTCATGTTGTGTGTGATAATTTTATACATTTTATACTTTCCAGTGGTTTGGGAAGTTATTTTCAACCATTCCTCTTTCAGAGCTGCTATAAGGTCATTCTTGTTCAAAATCTGTTGTTGGCAGACGTTTTGATCAAAAATTGCCCATAAATTTGAGACTGAATAAAACTTTTTTATTTAATTTTTAAACATATTCTATAACCTCTTATTCAAATTTTTTTTTTGAAATAAGCTGTGAGCCACTGTATAATTTTATTTTGAATGTACATTTTCTTTTGACGCTCACTGTATATACATCCTAATATATATTATAAATCTTTCTGTAAGTCTGTTTGTTTGTTAGCCAATCACGCCTGAATGCCTGGACCGATTTTCTTGAAATTTGGGATATAGATCGAGCTTTTGCCGGTGCAGGTTATAGGCTATAAATCTTTTCAAAATTTTGACCAAAAGGGGAGAAA
Organism: Sarcophaga caerulescens; assembly: GCA_927399465.1. Taxonomy (NCBI): domain Eukaryota; kingdom Metazoa; phylum Arthropoda; class Insecta; order Diptera; family Sarcophagidae; genus Sarcophaga; species Sarcophaga caerulescens. The sequence continues at coordinate 19,375,901 of OV656868.1, read as the reverse complement.
AATGGGAAAAAGGGAAAAAATTTGCAAAAATTAGTTCTTTTATACATAAATGCTGTATTTTATCTGTTTTAAAAGTAATTTTTTACGATTTAGCTTGGTTAAGTTTCCCAAATAGCTATTGGAGGTGTTCCGTTTCAAAAGTTGAACCAAAAGGGGTCCAAAAATGGGGAAAGGGGCGAAAAACGGGCAAATTGAGTGCATAGCCAATCACGCCTGAACGCCTGGACCGATTTTCTTGAAATTTGGGATATTGATCGAGCTTTTGTCGGTGCAGGTTATAGGCAATAAATCTTTTCAAAATTTTGACCAAAAGGGGAGAAAAATGGGAAAAAGGGAAAAAATTTGCAAAAATTAGTTCTTTTATACATAAATGCTGTATTTTATCTGTTTTAAAAGTAATTTTTTACGATTTAGCTTGGTTAAGTTTCCCAAATAGCTATTGGAGGTGTTCCGTTTCAAAAGTTGAACCAAAAGGGGTCCAAAAATGGGGAAAGGGGCGAAAAACGGGCAAATTGAGTGCATAGCCAATCACGCCTGAACGCCTGGACCGATTTTCTTGAAATTTGGGATATTGATCGAGCTTTTGTCGGTGCAGGTTATAGGCAATAAATCTTTTCAAAATTTTGAACAAAAAGGGAGAAAAAATGGTACAAAGGGAAAAAATGGGCAAAAATTAGTACTTTTATGCATAAATGATGTATTTTATCTGTTTTAAAGGCATTTTTTACGATTTAGCTTGGTTAAGTTTCTCAAATAGCTATTGGAGGTGTTCCGTTTATAAAGTTGGACCGAAAGGGGTCCAAAAACGGGAAAGGGGCCGAAACGGGCAAATTGAGTGCATTTATATTTAGGACTTAGAGTATTCAAAAAACTGGGTTGTTTGTTAAACCGGTTTCCGAATAATTTGAAAAATTGTATTTTTTAAGAAACCGGTTTCAAAAGCGGTTACGAAAAATATAAAAATATTTTTTTTAATTTCTTAAACTAATCCAAACTGCATAACCCACGCAATGACGGGTACAATCTGCTAGTATGTACATAATTGTGTATTACAACCCTTCAATCAGCATTACGACCTAGCTTCTCAAACCACTTATGTTGTGTGTGTAAATTTTTAATACATGAGTGGCAAGTCCTACAGTTTAAAGACGACTTCAAACGACAGATTTTTGAAAAACTTCTTATGGCAATTTATTTACTCTCAGAGTTTTTGCCAGAAATCTGTTCGCCGAAGAAATGTTTTTTTTTTCATATTTCGTTTTTGTTGGAGATGTCTGACCTGAGGCTTGGACCGTGACCTTGTGTCTAATAAGCCAACACACTACCCACTAGACTGCGGCAACTTCATGAGAGACTGGACCTACATTTTAACGGGGGGTTTGAACTGAGGCCTCACGTCTGATAAGCTAACACACTACCTACTAGATTCTAAAGCTTAGCTAGTCTTAAATCTAACCTATAAAATTTCAAAGCATTTTGAATGTATTATATTTGATATAAAATTTTCATTTTTTTTTTTTTGTTGATTAATATTTCTTTAATTACAGTATTATTACCTCGATTTACGTTGTTTCGATTAACGTCGTCAAAAATGTTGTTCCCTTCAACTTCGATTTGCGTCGTCATTCGATTTCCGTCGCCTCTGTTGTTTATAAACAAAATCAGGGGAATTCCCTCTTTAAAAAAATTTCAATATTTGTGTGTAACTATTTGAATAAAATATAAATAGAGTTTTGAAAAAATAAATATTTAAGTACTAATGGATAATTTTTTGTTATTTATTAAACTTTTTGTATGTACTTAGTTATACAGAATAAAAATTGAATTATTTTGGTTTTTTTTTTTTGGAAAATGTGTATAAATAAATGCATCTGATAGTATGAGATATTTGAAATTCGATTTACGTCGCCTTTTTCCGGAACATTCTACGACGTAAATCGAGGGAATACTGTACATTCAAAATTAATTAATTTAATTATATGCTTTTTCACTATTCATATTTTTCGAGTTTAAATTTGTTTATTGAGTTGGCGTAGTGGTTTCAATTAAAAAAATTTTTTTATCTTTTTTGGAATGAAATAGAAAGTGGCATTTATTTTGTTGTATTTGTTTATGGTTAAATCGCTCACCAACAAAGTTTTAAAAATTAACGATCGTCACGCATTGTAAGATATGCTTCATGTTTCTTCGTATCGTTAATTTCTTGGCCATGTATACCATCATAATATGTATGTATTGTGTTTGTCTGAAAAAAATATCATTTTTTTTCTTTTGGCTTTTTGCTTAAAAACTAGTGAGTCTTTCAGTAGTGGAACTAACAAGTAGTTTTCTGTTTTTGTTTTAAATTAAATCTTTTTATTTTACAAAAACAAAGAAAGAAAAAAAGTACACAAACATTATTGTATGATTATGTTATGCTTAGTAAATATGCATTAAAATGTTTCATTTACTTACTAAGTATGTTTTTGGCATTTTACGCAGCCAGTTTTGGTGACAAATAATTTCAAAATTGATTGATTGATTATGACCCATTACCACAATTGTTTTTTCTCTCAACTACCAATACCTTTTACTCTATGTCGTCTATCTTGAATGTTTGTTTCATTGTTTTAGCCACTATTTTTTTTTTTTCCTTTTCTTTTAAAATATTTTCAAGTTGGTTAAACCACTTTTACTTTCTATCATTTATTATAAATATTTATTTATTGTCTTTCCAAGTGTTATAAACAATGAATTTCATTATCATTTAAAATTTTATTATAAAAAAAGTGCATCTCTTGTATATGATTTAGTAAAATAATAACAAGAAAAGAAAAAATATATTACAAAACCAGTCAGTCTTTCTCCCGGCATTTTTAATTATTGCCGTTTGTTTTCCAATGAAAGTGAAAACCTATAAGTGACAATTTTAATTGGAAACATTTTCTATTGTAATCTTGTTTTTAAAAATTTTTTTTATTTTTATTTTGCAAATTTCATTTAAACCAAGGACTTTATGTACTATTGACACATATTTAACCTTCCTATACCCGCGCCAAAAAGTGAAACACCAATACCCGCGCGTTGGTCTGTGAGACCGACAATGGAAAATCCTATATCCTTGGTACTATTTCAAAACAAATTTTTTTTTGATGCAAAAACGAAGCTTATTACGAATAATGAAGCTACCAGTGATATCAACTTACTGGCACTATTTTTTTACAAAAAAAAAAACCGCAATAATAAAAAAATCGGTCTCACAGACCAACGCGCGGGTATTTTCACATACACCCAAACCTGTTTTTACACGGTTTTTTTTTACGCGAATTTGAAATAACACGGTTTTTTTTTTAATAAATTTACCATTTTTTTTTCGACTTTTGACATGTGATAACATAATTGAAAAAGCTGAGAAATTTTAATCAGACCTACAAACATGTATGGCTAGATACAGAGAGCTTTATAAAGAGCTTTCCAAAGTTGGATCACAACGCACTATAACAGAATTTGCTGTTAAAAGAAATAAACCAGCGCCAGAAGCAGCTTCTGAAGATGTAGAAGTAATAAGTATTTCTACTGACGAGACTGATATTGAGCCTCCCCAGCAAAAGAGAATGCGCTTGCTATCAGAAACTGAATCCCAATTAAATTAAAAAAAAATTTTTATTGAAAATAATTCCGTTCCTAATTGTCTTAAGAGTGTGATAACTTATTTTATTTTTATAAATGGAAGAGAATTTTTAAGTTTTTTCTTTATTTTTTTATAATCATAAAATGAAATAAAATAAAAACTCTGTGTATACTATTGAACTAAATCTGTGAGTTTTATAAAGTTATTCAATTTTATAGGCATATGTAGGCTGCTGCATCAATCCTATGTATATCTTTTCAGTTTGTTTATACACTTACATACATACATAATTTTTGTCTTTTTTTACGCCTTTTTTTTTACACGGTATCCACTGGAACGTATCTACCGTGTAAAAAAAGGTTTGGGTGTATTTATTTATTGAATCTTCATAAAAATGAACTAACAATAAGTACTCAAATCTTATATCTAAACTTTAATTATTTTTTTTTGTCCTGCCATTGCCGGACGAAAATTTTTGGGACATTATTTTATTTAAGTTTACATTATTCCTTCTAGTCTTCGGGTCAGATCCACTGTATCTCTTCTTCTAAGTCGAAATTTTAACGCCTACTTTAGATTTGAGAAACTTTTCATTGCAATTTTATTTACTCTCAGAATTTCTGCCAGAAGACTGACAACACTCCTATAGGCTACGGTGACTGTAGTATTGTTGAAAACCTGAATACCCTGCTTTCCATAATGAGTACATTTGCGTTGTCCCATAAGTAGTAAAAATAGACTTGGAGGCCCGAGAACTATGTAGAGGTCAGATTTATGTGGTTAACAAAATAATGATATGAGATGTGCTGAAGTAGTTTTTGCACTGATGACTGATCATTTTTAAAATATAAATAAAAACTATTCCAGTGACTCCAGTGTACATTATTAGCTTTTTTTTAACACGCTGTAGAAGATGTCATCAATACTGCCATGCACAACATTGTGGTTAATTGCATACAACATTTCATCTAGGCTCCGGTTTTAGAGTTCGTCTCAATAATGTGTGGATAAATAAATGATAAAACTGTGATTTCATTTTGGTTGCATACATACATACATAATTGGCCATTACAACCTTTCAGTCAGGATTACAGCCTAGCTTCTCAAACTACTCATGTTGTGTGCGTTAATTTTATACGTGAGTGACGGGATCTACAGTTTAAAGTCGACTCCGAACAACAGATTTTTGAGAAACTTTTCATGACAATTTTATTTATGGTGTTTTCTTTTCTACCAAAAAATGTACATTTTATTAACGCAAAATGCAATTTTGCGTTTGTTTCTTAAAAATGTTTCGCCTTCTAAAAGGGTGGTATGTTTTATTCTAAATAATTCGCACTTGCCAATGGTGGAGGGCATTGCATTTTATACCCTGTATAAATCGAGAGTGCTGATAATGCCCTGTAAAGCAGATGACTTTTGTTTATTTATAGCGCTACCAGATGAAATTTAAAAAAAGTCGCCTGGTATTGTTATCCAATTTGAAGTTAATTTTTTCATTGTTTTGTGGAGTAATCTTAAGGAAATATTACATTATTAAAGCTACATGGTCAGCAATATAAAAAATTGCATTCAATGTTAGAACAATGTTAAAATATTTTTTTTTGTTATAAAAAAAGTGTGCAAAAAATGAAGCCGAAAAATTAGCGATCTGGCAACACCTTTGAACAAATTGGCATTTCCTCATTCATTTTCTTAATAAGTGGTAAACACAGGGCATACCCTTTTTTAATATTTGTGTTATGTTCTTCTCAAATAAAAAATGACATTACAACGGGGTTGGTCAAAAATTTTTTAATGCACCTTGTAAGAGGGTGACATTTTCTTTGTAGAAAAGAAAACACCATTACTCTCCGAGTTTTTGCCAGAAATCTGCTGAGAGGAAATCGCCGAAGAAATATTTTTTTTTCATATTTCGTTTTGATGCCTGACCTGGGATACGAACCCGGGCTTTACGTCTAATAAGCCAACACACTACCTATTAGTAGACTGCGGCGACTTCTACTTTGGTTGCAAATATGTCTCATTAATTTTGAAGATGTTTAAATACGGTATTATACTCGTATGTATGTATGTATTAATTGACTGATTTGGAACTGATCTAGAATCATATTAGGCCTTTTACCGTATGTTACAGCATCTTAACTTTAGAAAGTATTAATCTTGTTTAATATTATTTCGACTGTTGAAATGATTTTCTATACGTTTTTAAACTTACAAAATGTCCACAAACTGTCGTTTATGAATAAAGCTTTTCATATAATTTTCTTGTTTCCTTTTTTTGTTTCTCTTTTCCTGTACCTTACTCATATGAAAGTGAGATCATAAGAGAGGGAAAAAAGAACTTAACAAGAAAAAAGAAGATTTAAATAACTTGTAATTATTATAATTAATTTCATATAATTAACTTTAATTAATGTTCACATTAGTTTTAATAAAAGAAATAAAATCCGATTTCTATCTGGTTTTCTTCTTTATTCATGTACTCGTAACTCGTACTCGTAATTAATTGCTTTTGTTTTCCGTTTTATTTCTTTTTTTTTTTTTGTCAGATTGTGTACAAGACATTTCACAATTTTCGCCGAAATCTAATAGCCATATGGAAAACAGGGATTTGAATCCATTTCTAACCACATCGAAATTTATATTGGAAACTACAATGACGGATAGTGAATCAAATAACCGCCAAAGTTTGACACCGTCTTCTCCAGTTAGTGGAGAAAACGAGACGCGGGAACATGTCCGTGTTGAGAGATCAGCCTCGCCTATTTTGAATGAGAATTTCCCTAAAATTGGTCCAAATAATGTGCAATTTCCAGGTGAAACTGAAAAGGAGGCAGCAGCTGGTCGCTATTTTCAATACAATATAAAGCCAACCAGCACGTTTGATCATCAAATGGAGAACGTTGAGACGACTCAAAAAGCTCGCGCAGGAAAATCAGTAAATTTGGCAACGGCTGAAACAAAGACCGGTCCTTTTTTAGTAAATGGGGACCTTCGACAGCATACGTCGGGGTCCCTAATCGTGAAACCGACGAGCAGCAGTTCTGTCACCTTGACAGCAGCTACTGCCACAGCGGGAGCACATAATCCTCGCCAGAATCCAAATCCCGATATACAAGATATTATAACCGGTATCGTCAAGTTATTAAATGGCAACGTTAATGTACACGCTAATACTCAGGGTATAAGACGACCCTCGGCAAGTCGTATCAATAATAGAGGACCACCGCGCATTTCAGAAGTACAAAATTTACCCATTGAATACGATGGCCAGAAGCCTTTAGGTGCCACTTCTATGCGACCACCTCCATATCCATTTGATCGTCCAGAGAGACCGTTCATTACAGGGGTTCCCATACCAGAACAAATCGTTCCTGTTAGACCAGGATTCGTAAGCAATCGTCCACCTTGGCACCGCAATAAACCTAGGCCACCCATCACTACATCGATTGGTGGACGCAGACCGATACCGCAATATAAACCTTTGCCCTCATCACAAATGCAACCCCCACAAGAAAATGAACAGCAAATATCGAATGTTGCCAATGCTCAGTCATCCGGACCAATTGAAATACCCACAATAAATGCAGACTACGCAGAATCAAATGAAGGTCCCACACCCACAGATACATCATTTGATTCTGATTTCTCCAATGAAGACTTAAATACCCAATACATTGAAGTATCAGACAATGATACTGATTCTCAATCGTCCAACCAATCAGCTGATAAAATTGCGATTGGCTTACAACCACCACCCATGTCAACAAAGAAAGAAGAACATCCGACCAAAAAGAAGAACAATAAACACAAGTCTTCGGATAAGAAAAAACATTCGTCAGATTTTTATACCACCATAGTGGAGACTAGTTCTGAAGTCCATACTGTAATGCACATGTCGTCTACATATTTGCCTATGCCAATGGACACAACTGAAGGTGATGGCGTCATTGATCCCTCAACCGAAGAAGTTATATTTATGACCGCTAGTAAAACACCAGAATTGGAAAATGTACCCACAAAATCTAGTTCCATATCTTCGGCTGTTCTTACAAAATCTGAGGCTACAACATCAGTCGTAACAACGAAGCCATTTACCGCAGAGATCACAAGTAGAGTGGACGATACAAATTTAGTGACTGATTTGAAAAATTCCATTGCCCCCACACAAATTACTCCCGATCCCATAATAACTACTACTACCACCACTACTACTAATTCTTATGATTCTTCCACTTCTACCACTACAACTACCACTACCACAACCACTACTACAACGACTGAAACCGCACCCACCTCTAATAACAATCATCCAAATCCGATAACGACAATTTCAACTCCAACGCCACCGCCATCACAACCACCCGTCCAGTATCAACCTAGACCAGGCATAGTCTTGGACGATCCCGAATTTCAGCCGGGAGGTCGTCCACGACCACAACGTCCACCTCAGGCTCAAATACCTCGTAATCCAGGTCCTCCGGTTAATATACAGCCCACTCGACAACATTTACCACCAGGTTATGGTGAAATTTTCGATGTTACCTTATCGGCAATACAGGGACCAGGCTCTAAGGGTGGCTCCAAACAAACCATTAACATTAAACCCTTTGGTGCGAATGGTGGTAATGCAGTTCAGCCCGGTGCCGATATCATTGTATCAGCCTCAGGTGAAGAAGGTTTTGTATCCATTGATGGAAAACGTACTTACATCAATCTTTTTGGTGATCCCACAGATCCTCCAACTGGCGTTCAATTGCCCGCAACACCAGCTACAGCTATACCCCAGCTGCCCGGTAGTGGATCATCCTCAACATCTAAACCAAGCAGTAGTACTGGTAGTTCAATAAGTGGTAGTAGTGCGAATGCTCCTGTATCACCCGTTACGCAACAAAACTCTCCGGGATCTGGTTATGGTGTAGCAGAAACGGAAGTGGTAGACATTCATACCAATAAACCTCAAAATGTGAAATCTCAACAACCTCCGACCACCACTAATGCTGGACCACCCAGGCCCCACTACAGACCGCGTACCACTCAACCTCCTGTGCGTATCGACACGTGCATTGTTGGAGATGACACGACATGTGATCAGGCACAACATGAACATTGTAAAACTGAAAACGGGGTTTCAAGCTGTCACTGTAGACCAGGTAAGTTGAAAGCCCTAGATTTTAAAGATTTGTTCTTCTCATTGCGTTGTCGTTCAACAGGCTATTCCCGACGTAAACATCGTGAACCTTGCCGTCGAGTGATAACATTTTACATTGGAATGCGTGTGGACCGCATATATGAACATCGAATTGTTTGGGACAATAAATTGGCCGACCGCAATAGTGAACCTTTTAGTCAACTAAGCTTCGAATCTATCAGGGCGGTAAGTTCCTAAAAATCTATGCTTAAATCAAACATTTCTGTAATAAACTCCGTTTCTTTTATGTGGTAAATAATAGATCGATTCAGCTATGTCGATGACACCCTATTCGGATGAATTTATGGAAGCCAAAGTCAACAATATTTATCGCGGAGATCCAAACCTCGGCGGCAATGGCGTTTATGTGAACTTAACTATAAAGGTAAGTGTATTGATCTATTGATTCCTAATTCTGATATTTATACCTGCTTTAAAAAATTCCTTAAAGCTGGACGAAAGTGTTGAAACTTTACGGCCGAATTTGCGCAGTGATGTCCAGAAGCATTTATTGGGTGTTCTACACAGGCGTAATAATAATATTGGAAATTCAGTTCTGTATGTCAGCTCTCCGGAAGGTGCAATATCCGCCTTAAGAGATTTAGATGAATGCCAAATGAGCGAACTAAATGACTGTCATCCCACTGCTACATGTACGAATACATGGGGCAGTTTTCGTTGCACATGTCCTGACGGCACTAAAGATCAATGGTATGATCAACCCTCTAGAGCGGGTAGAGAATGTCAAACATGTCCGGAGGCCTACTGCAATAATCGAGGCGTATGCAGTTACAGTGATGAAGGCAATCAGGTTTGTACCTGTGACTCCAGCCATTATGGTGGCCAATGTGAAATTGATGGCGAAGTATTGGGTGTTGCCATAGGAGCTTCTATTGCAGCTGTCATTATTATTGTCTTGACTTTAGTCTGTCTGATAATGTGGTCTCGCCGTTGGCAAAGGGAACAAAAAAATGCAATAGGATCACCGGTGTTTGGTTATATGAATACGGCTCCCTTGAAGTCAGCAGCTTTGCCACAGCCAGGCTATCAAGTTACCTTGGAAGACCGCATGCGTTGGGCCCAAATAGCCGATGTTATGGCCCAAAGCAATCACTATGGAGTAAGATAAATCAGTTTTAGAATAGCATCGTTTAACTACGGCATTGATTTAATTTTATTTCATATTTTCATAGGCTGAACCAATTGGTGGACCTACAAGACCTTCATCGGCCATGTTTGCCTATCCTAACCTACAGACTTTGGGTACAATGGGTATGGGTACTTTAGGCGGAATGTCAATGCAAAGTACAATGCAACAAATGCATCAAACTAATACTATGGCACCGCCGGTGCCCTTACCACGGTATGAGTGCGTATACTAAATAATATTTTAACGGTACTTAATAACTTAGATGGCAACATTGTTTTCTTTCTTTTGTATTTATTTCAGCAGATTGGGTTTGAGTTCACGATCGGTCGGCATGAGAACCTTAGAGAATTCAAGTTCTAGCGAAGAAGAGGATCGCACCGATTTACTCGGCAGAAACTTTCAGGTACCAAGGCCAAAAAGTCGCAGCAATGGTAGCATAACAGTAAGTACTTAAAATTTTCTTTTTTTTTTTCTATTCAACTTTAACTATCTTCATTTTCTGTTTCAGAATCAATCTGGTATTTATTATGACGTAGACTATGAACCATCAGCCAATGGCATTGGTAGTACTAGTGTAGATCGGCTCTATGGTTCACAAAATCAATCGACAACGCATTCACATATAGGCAATAGTCATCATCATCATATACCGGGTCCACAAGGTATACCTATGAGTACGTATACATCGGGACGAGCACCCAGTAGTTACTATATGAAATAGGCCTCCACCCTATTACTACTCCTTAAGTCATATGAAAAAAGAAAATGGAATGGAATGGAAAATGAACCAAAATGGAGCGTAGTGTAAAGATATGTAGCTCATTTAATGTAGAGAATAAAATAGAAATGTTTGTACTTAATTTGGAAATTTTTAGAAATGATTCCTAAAAAAAAAAACAAAACAATTCTCGATTAAATATACGATCACTGTCTTACGTATAATATTTAATTTGTTATGTTAGAATTTACATCAAATTTACAACATGTATATTACCGAGATGTGCCTGTGAAGTTATCTGCATATGGTATCTAGTTTCACATTGTAAAAAATCATTGGTCAATTCACACAAGCCGGTTGTATCGTTGTATTGAGTGTATTGTTGGACGATTATACAACACGTGTTTGCTTGTTGTTGATAATTTTCATGTAAAAATCCGATACACTCATACACATTTTTTTCATATGTTTTTCAATAGTTGTATTGGTTTCGTGCTATCAAATTGTTTGAATGCCCAAAAAAATACATTTGGAATACGAAATACACAATATGTACAGCATAGCATTGAGCGTTCACAAACAATCAAGTGTATTCAATACAACATACACGATACAGAGACGTGTGAATTGCCCACATATCTTTCTGAAGGTTCGAATCAGAGATCAGCAATGAATCGTATTTTCGCTACTCATAGGTACTTATGAAATTTTGAGTATGAGTGAGTCAAGAGTATTAAAATTCAACTACTCTGATTCATTCGTACTCGCTACAACATTAATTTATAAGTATAGGTTGCAATAAGTATGAGTACAACGTTGACATCAAACTCACAACATTCGATTCATTGTTTGATTCATACGCCTAATCATTCAGATTCATAAATTTAGAAAAATACTTATAATACTTACGAATGATTCGAGTCACTCGAATCATTCATCAAAATTTACAGTAGCAGTTATTGTTGCATTTACAAAAGAAGAGAAAAGAAAAGACAAAGACAGCAAGCAAAGCACACACGCAACCTTCTAGCGAGTATTATGGTGTTCGTACTCGAATCATACTTATTTTGTGCTTCGTGTATATGTTGAATCATGGAGAGTCGAAATCAACAACATCGTGCGTATTGTTAAGTATAAGTACGATGAGTATTTCTAACTTTGAATATGAGTAGTATGAGTATGATATTAAAATAAGTATGAATGCGTATAAGTATCAGAAATTATAATTATGACTCGAATCTACTCATCGTTTTGAATATTCGTTGCTGATCTCTGGTTCGAATATATCTCACGCATGTAACGCTATATAATGGTTTCAATTCTATGTAATTACTTACATTTTCAAACACTCCGATTATATTTGAAAAATTTGTTCACATTGTTCATTAAAACCTTTTCTTTCTCTCTCAATTATATGATATTTGAAGCCTTTACATGGCCACCTTGTTCTATTTCAATTGCTTTTAAACAAAACAAAAACTAAAACTTTTCTTAACTTATATGGCAATATTATGAATAAAAGTAAAAGAAGAAGAAAAAAAAATACACTTTTAAGTTTTATTTAACACTTTACCACTAGTCCTGTAAGAAAAACTGTAAATATTAATCAAATAAAAAAATCAAAAATGGTAATAAACATATTTAATATTTAAAATTATTTATTATTTATTTAGAAATATTTTAATTGTTAAGTATTTATGTATGTATGTATGTAGAATAGCAGATGTATTTTTGTTTTTAAAGAAAACTATACTAATCATAATGTTAAATCATATTGAGTACATAATACAAAATGCAATTTATGTAAATTAATTGATTACATTATTATTAATTTAAACTTAAATTAAAAGGAGTAAAACTAACTTTTATAAACAAATAAATAGTTGTGTAAATATCTAATTAAATAACAAAAATAAATTAAATTGTATTAATAACTTAATAATTGGATCTGCTGTTGATTTTCTTTGACAATTATAAGTACAGGTAGGCCTCGTTGAACACGGGGGTTACGTTCCATGAAAATACCGTGTTAAGCAAAATCGTGTTAAGCGATACAAGAAACCAATACAAAAAGAGGGGTTACGTTCCATGGTTTTCAAAAAAGCAATTTTTATTAATTTTAATGTTTTTTTTTAATAATATATACATCCACGATCGGCAACTCCTATACATACATACATAATTGGTCATTACAACCCTTCAGTCAGGATTACGACCTAGCTTCTCACACCACTTATGTTGTGTGCGTTAATTTTATACATGAGTGGCGGGACCTACAGTTTAAAGTCGACTCCGAACGACATTTTTTTGCGAAGCTCTTCATGGCAATTTTATTTACTCTCAGAGTTTTTGCTAGAAATCTGCTGAGAGGAAGTCGCCGAAGAAATATTTTCATATTTTCGTTTTGATGTCTGACCTAGGATTCGAACTCGGGACTTCAGTCTAATAAGCCAACACACTACCTACTAGACTACGGCGACTCCTATACACAGTGTATTTTGGCCGTTATAAAATTTACACAGACTACTCACACGCATAGAAAACACAATTCAGTCTCTTATGAGCTGTCACAGAAGAAGGTTGTGTTTCGCTCGTTTATTGCTTTTGTACATGAAAATATGTAAATGCAGAGTTGGATAATTCTGTATATTGTTTTACCTTTTTTTTTAGCGTCTCCACTACATATAAAGTAGTTTTTGGAATTATAAACATTTAAATGTTTTTTATCGCCTTTAAGTGTTTAAATAGGTTATTTATTATATGTTTTTGGAAATTCATTAAAATTTATAATAATTGCTGACAAATAGGTTAAAATTTTTTTCATAAAACAATTTTTTTAAAAACATATACATATTTGTTGAAAAAATCATATTTCTATTTTAAAATTTAAAATAAATATGAAAAAAGAAACTGAATCAAAATATTTACTACTTTTGAACTAAAAAATTACAATTTTTCTTTTTGCTTAGTATTATTTATAAATTTCAGTTTTCCATGCCTGTCTTGTGGTGAAAATGATTGTACAACTGTTTCTCATTTCTTGTTTTTTCGCTCTTACACTTAAACAAGTGCAAATTGTAGTAGTATATGTCTGCCGATCGCGGATAATCCATATTTACGCATAAAAACAAAAATATTACATTCAATTAACTTAATAATTCTCGAAATATTAAAAAAAAAAAAATATTTCACGACAGTAATATTAAAAAAAAATTAAAAAAACCTAACCATAAAATTTAATCTTCATCACTGGATAGATCGATCCGACGTGGACGCTTTTGTAGTGATTCAATGTTGTTACTTTTTTCTTTAAAAAAATCTGTTATCTTTGTCTGATCATTAGAAAGACTTTTGTAAACCGCGCACAACCGAGGCTTTTTTAGTGTTAACCGAAAATGTAAACCAAAATGTGAATCGCGTTAGACCGAGGCCGTGTTAAAAAGAGTACGTGCTAAGCGAGGCCTACCTGTACATACTACATCCATACATAGTACATCCATAATTGGTCATTACAACTCTTCAGTCAGGTTTACGACCTAGAATCTCATACCCAGCGTTGCTATTTGCCAAGTTTTTTTCAAGTTTTTGAAGATGCGAAAAAGTTTTCAGTAAATTTGTTTTCTAACAAAACAAGTTTTTTCGACAAAATTAAATTTAAAATTTTTTTCAATAAATTCAGTATTGAGATTTCTATTTTTTGCGCCTCTTGCTTTCTATTAGCAAAGGGCGCTTGTCAGTTACTGTGATTTAAAGCTACTTACAGGATTATGCTAGAAGAGGAAAGTGAGATGACGCATTGCACAAATATTTGTCACAGCAGAACAATAGATAGTAGGATTGTGGTACCATTTTTTTTTTTTTTTTGAAATGTGACCAAAAACAGTCTTAGTTAATATAATAAACAGATAAATAAAATAACACTCTGGAAATAGTTTTTAAGAAAAAAAAAAATTCCAACTGACATATACTGAAACAGATGCACATGGTACCACTAGCGCTTTAAATAATTGTCTCCCGCTGATCTCCCGCCTTATAAACTGCAAATAGAAACACATTTTTTTCTTAAGAATGTTTTGAAATTAATTGTTTTTTATTTATTTTATAAAACAATAAAATTTATTACAAACTCAAATTAAAATTTGTTGCTATAAAAGCCAATGTATCACAAATGAGTGGACAGTATTTCAATTCGGCAGATATGAAGTATTTCAAAGTTAGCTTGAGTCTGCTAGCACTTTTCGCCTTGTGCCGATCGTTAGATGCGGTAATTTTTTAAGAAACTCATTGTGATTTACAATTAAAAAAAATGTAATAAAATTTTATAGGTAACGACTGATGTACGGAATCAGGATACGACGGAGAGTTCAGAAAATACCGTTACAGAAAGCGTAAGTGAAACGACCGCAGAAATTGAAACGACAACATCAGATAATCAATTGCCTCCACATACTCCATTACAAGTTTGTGATGGGATACTTCATCGTCACGACCAGCCCCATGAACATGAGCACAAACCGGAATGTATTGAAAACGATGGAAAAAATCTGCATGAGTTCAGGCAAATAAGTTTGAGGCCTCCAAGCGGAGTAAGAAATTTCGGTCCGGGAAATCGGAGATTTTTTGGACGTAGACCAGGAGGTTTTGGTGGACTAGGAGGATTTGGTGGACCAGGCGGATTTGGTGGACCAGGAGGATTTGGTGGACTAGGAGGATTTGGTGGGCCAGGCGGATTTGGTGGACCAGGTGGATTTGGTGGGCCAGGAGGATTTGGTGGGCCAGGAGGATTTGGTGGGCCAGGAGGATTTGGTGGGCCAGGAAGATTTTAGGAAAGCTATGGTGAGCTAAGAGGATTTGGTGGGCCAGGAGGATTTCGTCCAGTAGGAGTACACCGAGTCTATGTCTGGAAATTTAACCAAATTCATGTTTTCTTAACATCCCCTCCAAAAATGTAAAACATCTCCTAAAAATAGAAAATTAACTTTGAATTTTAACTGTTTTCAAATAAACAATACGCTAAAATATTGTAAATTTAAATACTAACCGAACTCCCTCTGTTGTTGCAAAAATATATTCATGTTTTCATACTTAGCGAGTGCAAGGAGAATTATTTAAAAGAAAAATTATACAAACTCAATTCGACGATATAAGGTGACGTTTGTATTGACAACAATAACATATTATTGTTGTTGTTACTTATAAGTCATACATACATAATTGGTCATTACAACCCTTTAGTCAGGATTACGACCTAGTTTCTCACACCACTTATGTTGTGTGCCTTAATTTTTATACATGAGTGGTGGGACCTACAGTTTAAAGTCGACTCCGAACGACAGATTTTTGAGAAACTTTTCATGGCAATTTTATTTACTCTCAGAGTTTTTGCCAGAAATCTGCTGAGAGGAAGTCGCCGAAGAAATATTTTGTCATATTTCGTTTAGTTGGAGATGCCAGACCTGGGGTTTGAACCGTGGCCTCACGTCTAATAAGCCAACACACAATCTATTAGACCACGGTGACTTCAGCTTGACTACTTATAAGTCATTGCAAAATTAAATATTTTGCTAAAATGGAAAAAAAATACAATTCGTTTAAAAACATCATCTTAATTTCCAACAGGTACACATTTATTTAAGTTTTAATAACTAATTCTTGCAAAACTTTAAAACTACGATTTGCCATCGACTTAATTAAATTTTCTAGTAACGGACGGATCTAAACTTTTCAAATTTTCCTAAAGTCAAACTTGAGCTACATGGCCTTTTTGTTCATAGATTTTGTGTTAACATGAATCCCTTAATAGATTATTAAATTGTAGTGAAGTCTTAAATCATCGTTGAACATTCAGGCTTTAATTTATTGGGCAATTCACACGACTTTGTATCGTGTATGTTGTATTGAATACACTTGGTTGTTTGTGAACGCTCAATGCTATGCTGTATTGTGTGTGTATTTCGTATTCCAAATTAATTTTTTTTGGCATTCAAACAATTTGATAGCACGAAACCAACACAACTATTGAAAAACATATATGGGCAATTCACACGACTTTGTATCGTGTATGTTGTATTGAACAAATTTGGTTGTTTGTGAACGCTCAATGCTATGCTGTATTGTGTATTTCGTATTCCAAATGTATTTTTTTTTGCGTTCAAGCAATTTGATAGCACGAAACCAACACAACTTTTGAAAAACATATGAAAACATATTCACATTTTTTTCATTCACACAATTTGATAGCACGAAACCAATACAACTTTTAAAATCATATGAAAAAAATGTGTATAAGTGTATCGGATTTTTACATGAAAATTATCAACAACAAGCATACACTGTTATACGTCCAACAATACACTCAATACAACGATACAACGGCTTGTGTGAATTGACCATATATTTTTTCAAGCGATGCCATTGTGATCTAGTAGGTAGTGTATTGGTTTATTAGACGTGAGGCCTGGGTTCGAACTCCAAGGTCAGGCATCTCCGAATGTGCAGACAACTTAATTTTAATGCAACTCTGTGCGAGTGAAAGAAACAGAAAATAAAATATTACAATTTTAATGAATATACAGTGAACTCGCGGTATTGTGAACATCCAATATAATGAACTATACACTAATGTGAACACTAGGTTTTTTATATGGGCGCTCTAAATAGTGAACAATTTTTTTTTTTAATTTTTGGCTATTTCTTAATTTATAAAGGCATTTATTTTTATTTTTGGGAATCCCCGAATTATTAAATACCATGCTATGTCTTTATTTTAAAGGTATTTAATGCTAGTCATTTTATGTTACTTGTTGAGGTAGGTTCGTGAAGTAATTTTTAAGATTAGAAATGTCTAAAAACAGTCGAAAGTTTTTATCCTTAAATGAAAAATGCGAAATTTTAGAATATTTAAAAAAAGGATCAAGTGTTACAGTGTTCTACAGACATTGTGCCCTCAGGAAGTATTTACTACTGTAAACATTAGAGATTGGATCAATAATCCTTGTGAGAACGTCACGTCATTTGAAGAAAATGATTTACGTGAAGAGTCCGACTATGATGCCGACTGTTTTATTGAAGCGACTGAAAACAACATTAAAGACAAAGAAGCTGTTGAAATTTTTAACAAGGCTGTGCAATGGGCTGAATTTCAAATGATCGATCAAACTGACATTAAAGTATTGACAAACATCAGGGAATTGACGGTAAATAAGCTGATCGAACAAAAGAAAAAACAGAAAATAATAATCGATTATTTTCATATTTAATTATAAAGGGTCCGCCATCTAACGTTTTTTTTTTAACTAGTGCTTATTTCGTGAATGGTAACACTTAGCTCATGTCTGATTTGACAGATAATTAGTTTTATCCATCCGCTCAACGAATATGTTTGTGTATACGCTTGTGGGCCTTCCCTAAGTGGGCCTGCGATCGACTTACAGAAGATGCCGATTTTGGCAAAAAAAAATCATCTTTTCAGATGAAGCTCATTTTGATCTTGGCAAAATTGTCGCATTTGGGGCACAGAAAACCCGCACGCATACCTTGAAAAGCCGACGCACCCAAAACGAGTAACTGTTTGGTGCGGATTTTGGTCCAGAGTCATAATTGGGCCATTTTTTTTTTAAAAAACCCAGGAGTGGCCGTTACAGTCAATGGCGATCGTTATCGGGCCATGTTGAACGAATTTTTGTTCACAAAAATTGAAGAGGAGGATATTGGCAACATGTGGTTTCAACAGGACGGCACTATGTGCCACACAGCCAAAGCTACACTCGATGTTTTGCGCCCTGTTTTTAAAGATCGCATTATCAGCCGCAGAGCTGTTGTCGTTTGGCCACCTTGGAGCTGCGATTTGACACCGTTGGACTATTATTTGTGGGATGCCGTCAAAGATAAGTATTACGCCGACAAGCCAGAGACAATTGACGCTTTAAAGGACAATATTCGTGAAGCCATTGGTGAAATACAGCTGCACACAATCGATAATATGCTTAAAAATTGGACCGATGGTGTAGGCTAATGCATGGCCAGCCGAGGCAGCCATTTGAATGAAATTATTTTCCATCATTAACCGGAAGGATTGTACTTTCAAATAAAAAAAGAAATTTGAGAAAATATTCAGTAGTTTTTTTTTAAAGCATTTTCAAAAAAAAAAAAGTTATTTGGCGGACCCTTTATATGTACCTATCTTTTTTCATTGCAAACTTTATTTATTTTTTGTCGCAATATTTTATTTATTTTTTATGTACACACTACGTATGTACTCTTTATAAAGTGGATTTTTAAAAACTTTTTATGTTCTAAATAAATTACAAGATGTTGTTTTAGTAATGCTTTGCTTTTTCATTCCTTATGGAAATGATTTTTAAAAAGAATAACTTAGTAATATATAAAAAAAAATCACAATCGAAAATATGAACAAATTCGAAAATATGAACTACACTGACATTAATTAGTTCACATTATCGAGAGTTCACTGTATACATAAATATTTAAGCATTTTTCGAAGCAGGTTTGAAGCGGGTTTTCAATGTCAAATTTGACACAGACAACGTTTGCGGGTGACACTCGCTATTTCCACTTAATGGGTTAATATTAAAATGATTTCAAACATACTTATGTACGTAGAAGCTGATTTAGTTCCCGTCAATCTATCATAATTTAAGTAATTTATATGGTGGATACACCTACACTCTCTTAGCGGCCTCATCGACAATTTTATTGCCTATGACTTGACAATGATCTGGAATCGAGAAAACGAAAAAGACAATTTTGCCTTTGCAACGACAATTGCTTTTGCAAAGACATTTGCATTTGCAAAGACAATTTTGCTTTTCCAAAGACAATTTTGCTTTTGTAAAGACAATTGCTTTTGCAAAGACAATTTTGTTTTTGCAAAGACAATTGCTTTTGCAATGACAATTTGCTTTTGCAAAGACAATTGCTTTTGCAAAGACAATTGCTTTTGCAAAGACTATTGCTTTTGCAAAGACAATTGCTTTTGCAAAGACAATTGCTTTTGCAAAGACGATTTTGCTTTTGTAAAGACTATTGCTTTTGCAAAGACAATTGCTTTTGCAAAGACAATTGCTTTTGCAAAGACAATTTTGCTTTTGTAAAGACAATTGCTTTTGCAAAGACAATTTTGTTTTTGCAAAGACAATTGCTTTTGCAATGACAATTTGCTTTTGCAAAGACAATTTTGCTTTTGCAAAGACAATTGCTTTTGCAAAGACAATTGCTTTTGCAAAGACAACTGCTTTTGCAAAGACAAATTTGCTTTTGCAAAGACAATTGCTTTTGCAAAAAACAATTGCTTTTGCAAAGACAATTGTTTTTGCAAAGACAATTTTGCTTTTGCAAAGACAATTGCTTTTGCAAAGGCAATATTGCTTTTCCAAAGACAATTTTGCTTTTGCAAAGACAATTGCTTTTGCAAAGACAATTGCTTTTGCAAAGACTATTGCTTTTGCAAAGACAATTGCTTTTGCAAAGACAATTTTGCTTTTGCAAAGACAATTGCTTTTGCAAAGACAATTGCTTTTGCAAAGACAATTGCTTTTGCAAAGACAATTTTGCTTTTGCAAAGACAATTGCTTTTGCAAACACAAATGCTTTTGCAAATACAATTGCTTTTGCAAAGACAATTGCTTTTGCAAAGACAATTTTGCTTTTGCAAAGACAATTGCTTTTGCAAAGACAATTTTGCTTTTGCAAAGACAATTGGTTTTGCAAAGACAATTGCTTTTGCAAAGACAATTTTGCTTTTACAAAGACAATTTTGCTTTTGCAAAGACAATTGCTTTTGCAAAGTCAATTTGCTTTTGCAAAGACAATTTTGCTTTTGCAAAGACAATTGCTTTTGTAAAGACAATTGCTTTTGCAAAGACAGTTGCTTTTGCAAAGACAATTTTTCTTTTGCAAATACAATTGCTTTTGCAAAGACAATTTTGCTTTTGCAAAGCCAATTGCTTTTGCAAAGACAATTGCTTTTGCAAAGACAATTTTGCTTTTGCAAAGACAATTTTGCTTTTGCAAAGACAATTGCTTTTGCAAAGACAATTTGCTTTTGCAAAGACAATTTTGCTTTTGCAAAGACAATTGCTTTTGGAAAGACAATTGCTTTTGCAAAGACAATTGCTTTTGCAAAGACAATTGCTTTTGCAAAGACAATTTTGCTTTTGCAAAGACAATTGCTTTTGCAAAGACAATTTGCTTTTGCAAAGACAATTTTGCTTTTGCAAAGACAATTGCTTTTGCAAAGACAATTGCTTTTGCAAAGACAATTTGCTTTTGCAAAGACAATTGCTTTTGCAAAGACAATTGCTTTTGCAAAGACAATTGCTTTTGCAAAGACAATTTTGCTTTTGCAAAGACAATTTTGCTTTTGCAAAGACAATTGCTTTTGCAAAGACAATTGCTTTTGTAAAGACAATTGCTTTTGCAAAGACAATTTTGCTTTTGCAAAGACAAATTTGCTTTTGCAAAGACAAATTTGCTTTTGCAAAGACAATTGCTTTTGCAAAGACAATTGCTTTTGCAAAGACAATTTTGCTTTTGCAAAGACAATTGCTTTTGCAAAGACAATTTTGCTTTTGCAAAGACAATTGCTTTTGCAAAGACAATTTTGCTTTTGCAAAGACAATTTTGCTTTTGCAAAGACAATTGCTTTGGCAAAGACAATTGCTTTTGCAAAAACAATTGCGCTTTTTCAAAGACAATTGCTTTTGCAAAGACAATTTTGCTTTTGCAAAAACAATTTTGCTTTTGCAAAGACAATTGCTTTTGCAAAGACAATTTTGCTTTTGCAAATACAATTGCTTTTGCAAAGACAATTTTGCTTTTGCAAAGACAATTGCTTTTGCAAAGACAATTTTGCTTTTGCAAAGACAATTGCTTTTGCAAAGACAATTGCTTTTGCAAAGACAATTGCTTTTGCAAAGACAATTTTGCTTTTGCAAAGACAATTGCTTTTGCAAAGACAATTTTGCTTTTGCAAAGACAATTGCTTTTGCAAAGACAATTTTGCTTTTGCAAAGACAATTTTGCTTTTGCAAAGACAATTGCTTTTGCAAAGACAATTGCTTTTGCAAAAACAATTGCTTTTGCAAAGACAATTGCTTTTGCAAAGACAATTGCTTTTGCAAATACAATTGCTTTTGCAAAGACAATTGCTTTTGCAAAGACAATTGCTTTTGCAAAGACAATTGCTTTTGCAAAGACAATTGCTTTTGCAAAGACAATTGCTTTTGCAAAGACAATTTTTGCTTTTGCAAAGACAATTGCTTTTGCAAAGACAATTGCTTTTGCAAAGACAATTGCTTTTGCAAAGACAATTGCTTTTGCAAAGACAATTGCTTTTGCAAAGACAATTGCTTTTGCAAAGACAATTGCTTTTGCAAAGACAATTGCTTTTGCAAAGACAATTGCTTTTGCAAAGACAATTGCTTTTGCAAAGACAATTTTGCTTTTGCAAAGACAATTGCTTTTGCAAAGACAATTTTGCTTTTGCAAAAACAATTTTGCTTTTGCAAAGACAATTGCTTTTGCAAAGACAATTTTGCTTTTGCAAATACAATTGCTTTTGCAAAGACAATTTTGCTTTTGCAAAGACAATTGCTTTTGCAAAGACAATTGCTTTTGCAAAGACAATTGCTTTTGCAAAGACAATTTTGCTTTTGCAAAGACAATTGCTTTTGCAAAGACAATTTTGCTTTTGCAAATACAATTGCTTTTGCAAAGACAATTTTGCTTTTGCAAAGACAATTGCTTTTGCAAAGACAATTTTGCTTTTGCAAAGACAATTTTGCTTTTGCAAAGACAATTTTGCTTTTGCAAAGACAATTGCTTTTGCAAAGACAATTGCTTTTGCAAAGACAATTGCTTTTGCAAAGACAATTTTGCTTTTGCAAAGACAATTGCCTTTGCAAAGACAATTTTGTTTTCGCAAAGACAATTTTGCTTTTGCAAAGACAATTTTGCTTTTGCAAAGACAATTTTGCTTTTGCAAAGACAATTTTGCTTTTGCAAAGACAATTGCTTTTGCAAAGACAATTGCTTTTGCAAAGACAATTGCTTTTGCAAAGACAATTGCTTTTGCAAAGACAATTGCTTTTGCAAAGACAATTGCTTTTGCAAAGATAATTGCTTTTGCAAAGACAATTGCTTTTGCAAAGACAATTGCTTTTGCAAAGACAATTGCTTTTGCAAAGACAATTTTGCTTTTGCAAATACAATTGCTTTTGCAAAGACAATTTTGCTTTTGCAAAGACAATTGCTTTTGCAAAGACAATTTTGCTTTTGCAAAGACAATTGCTTTTGCAAAGACAATTGCTTTTGCAAAGACAATTTTGCTTTTGCAAATACAATTGCTTTTGCAAAGACAATTTTGCTTTTGCAAAGACAATTGCTTTTGCAAAGACAATTTTGCTTTTGCAAAGACAATTTTGCTTTTGCAAAGACAATTGCTTTTGCAAAGACAATTGCTTTTGCAAAGACAATTGCTTTTGCAAAGACAATTGCTTTTGCAAAGACAATTGCTTTTGCAAAGACAATTTTGCTTTTGCAAATACAATTGCTTTTGCAAAGACAATTTTGCTTTTGCAAAGACAATTGCTTTTGCAAAGACAATTTTGCTTTTGCAAAGACAATTGCTTTTGCAAAGACAATTGCTTTTGCAAAGACAATTTTGCTTTTGCAAATACAATTGCTTTTGCAAAGACAATTTTGCTTTTGCAAAGACAATTGCTTTTGCAAAGACAATTTTGCTTTTGCAAAGACAATTGCTTTTGCAAAGACAATTGCTTTTGCAAAGACAATTTTGCTTTTGCAAATACAATTGCTTTTGCAAAGACAATTTTGCTTTTGCAAAGACAATTGCTTTTGCAAAGACAATTTTGCTTTTGCAAAGACAATTTTGCTTTTGCAAAGACAATTGCTTTTGCAAAGACAATTGCTTTTGCAAAGACAATTGCTTTTGCAAAGACAATTGCTTTTGCAAAGACAATTGCTTTTGCAAAGACAATTTTGCTTTTGCAAATACAATTGCTTTTGCAAAGACAATTTTGCTTTTGCAAAGACAATTGCTTTTGCAAAGACAATTTTGCTTTTGCAAAGACAATTGCTTTTGCAAAGACAATTGCTTTTGCAAAGACAATTTTGCTTTTGCAAATACAATTGCTTTTGCAAAGACAATTTTGCTTTTGCAAAGACAATTGCTTTTGCAAAGACAATTTTGCTTTTGCAAAGACAATTTTGCTTTTGCAAAGACAATTGCTTTTGCAAAGACAATTGCTTTTGCAAAGACAATTGCTTTTGCAAAGACAATTGCTTTTGCAAAGACAATTTTGCTTTTGCAAAGACAATTGCTTTTGCAAAGACAATTGCTTTTGCAAAGACAATTGCTTTTGCAAAGACAATTGCTTTTGCAAAAACAATTGCTTTTGCAAAGACAATTGCTTTTGCAAAGACAATTGCTTTTGCAAAGACAATTGCTTTTGCAAAGACAATTTTGCTTTTGCAAAGACAATTTTGCTTTTGCAAAGACAATTTTGCTTTTGCAAAGACAATTGCTTTTGCAAAGACAATTTTGCTTTTGCAAAGACAATTGCTTTTGCAAAGACAATTTTGCTTTTGCAAAGACAATTCTGCTTTTGCAAAGACAATTGCTTTTGCAAAGACAATTGCTTTTGCAAAGACAATTTTGCTTTTGCAAAGACAGTTGCTTTTGCAAAGACAATTGCTTTTGCAAAGACAATTTTGCTTTTGCAAAGACAATTTTGCTTTTGCAAAGACAATTGCTTTTGCAAAGACAATTGCTTTTGCAAAGACAATTGCTTTTGCAAAGACAATTGCTTTTGCAAAGACAATTTTGCTTTTGCAAAGACAATTTTGCTTTTGCAAAGACAATTTTGCTTTTGCAAAGACAATTGCTTTTGCAAAGACAATTGCTTTTGCAAAGACAATTGCTTTTGCAAAGACAATTTTGCTTTTGCAAAGACAATTGCTTTTGCAAAGACAATTGCTTTTGCAAAGACAATTGCTTTTGCAAAGACAATTGCTTTTGCAAAGACAATTGCTTTTGCAAAGACAATTGCTTTTGCAAAGACAATTGCTTTTGCAAAGACAATTGCTTTTGCAAAGACAATTGCTTTTGCAAAGACAATTGCTTTTGCAAAGACAATTGCTTTTGCAAAGACAATTGCTTTTGCAAAGACAATTGCTTTTGCAAAGACAATTTTGCTTTTGCAAAGACAATTGCTTTTGCAAAGACAATTGCTTTTGCAAAGACAATTTTGCTTTTGCAAAGACAATTGCTTTTGCAAAGACAATTTTGCTTTTGCAAAGACAATTTTGCTTTTGCAAAGACAATTTTGCTTTTGCAAATACAATTGCTTTTGCAAAGACAATTTTGCTTTTGCAAAGACAATTGCTTTTGCAAAGACAATTTTGCTTTTGCAAAGACAATTGCTTTTGCAAAGACAATTGCTTTTGCAAAGACAATTGCTTTTGCAAAGACAATTGCTTTTGCAAAGACAATTTTGCTTTTGCAAATACAATTGCTTTTGCAAAGACAATTGCTTTTGCAAAGACAATTGCTTTTGCAAAGACAATTGCTTTTGCAAAGACAATTGCTTTTGCAAATACAATTGCTTTTGCAAAGACAATTTTGCTTTTGCAAAGACAATTTTGCTTTTGCAAAGACAATTGCTTTTGCAAAGACAATTTTGCTTTTGCAAAGACAATTGCTTTTGCAAAGACAATTTTGCTTTTGCAAATACAATTGCTTTTGCAAAGACAATTGCTTTTGCAAAGACAATTGCATTTGCAAAGACAATTTTGCTTTTTCAAAGACAATTTTGCTTTTGCAAAGACAATTGCTTTTGCAAAGACAATTGCTTTTGCAAAGACAATTGCTTTTGCAAAGACAATTGCTTTTGCAAAGACAATTGCTTTTGCAAATACAATTGCTTTTGCAAAGACAATTTTGCTTTTGCAAAGACAATTGCTTTTGCAAAGACAATTGCTTTTTGCAAAGACAATTGCTTTTGCAAAGACAATTTTGCTTTTGCAAAAGCAATTGGAACTTAAATCAATGGGGGTAAAAAAGTTGTTAACAAACTGCTTAAAAATTATATAAATGCAAATATATTAAAGTAAAGTTGTTAAAAAATCTAACAAATTTAATAAAAAGGGTTTAATAATAAATAATAAACAATTTTGTATTAGTTATAATACAAAAATAACAACATTTTCATTAAAATATTAATGTAAACAAAATTTCTCCATATTAAAGACATGTGTTCGTGTGATTGTATTTTTGTTTATTTACTACTGTGACGTACATGCGCAGAACAATAAAATTTTGACAACGTGAATGCGCTATCTTGTATTCTTTGTTTCATGATATACAACAAAAAAACGAAGTCCGCTGTTGCCACTGCGTTAAAAAAAAACTTGTTTAATTGAACAGTTTTATCGACTTTCCTTCAGCACTGCCATATTTTAATTTTATTTTATCTGTAAGTTGTAATAACGAAAATCAGTTAAAGGTAATTTTACAGTTCCCTTTAGCTAAAGGTACCTTTAACTAAACCCAAGTTTAACGGCAAGTTATAATAATGGCCCTTAAAGTACAACCGGTGCTCGTTTAAGTTGTGCTAAATAAAAAAAAAAAAAGTAAAGATAAAGAAACAAAGGAAATAGGAAAATAAAAAAATAATACAACAAAAGTGAAACAAAGAATATAAAATAATAACAACAATACGAAATAAACAAACTAAGGAGAAGACAACATTGTTAACTCGTGTGTGTGTGTACATTTTGTTAAATTAACAGTTTAGAAGCAAACAAAATAATAAAAATGTAATCTGACAACAAAAAGCCTTTTATGATCAAGGATGTTACGCGCAGCATAAAGAAACCAATTGTTGCTGGTTCTTTGGAGGAGATACGCTCTTTGGTGTGGAGAAATTTGAAAAAGTTGATCAATTACCGCGTAGGTATACATTTGGATTCTGATGGCACGGAAATCGATGATGAAGACTATTTTCGTACTTTGGAGGTCAATACTGAATTGATAGCCGTGTTTCCTGGTGAAAATTGGATTGATGAAAAGCAAGAGAAAGAAGATCGTTTCCTAATATATGTATATGCCAAAAAGTAGAGGTGGGGGTGGTGGTGGTGATGTTGGTGATAATGGTGGTGATGGTGTTCAAAATTAATTCAATGAAAATATCGTGCGTTTGCTTTTATTTGTGAAACATTTTGAAATTACACTGTATTATCTAAACTAAAACTCTCTTCTTGGGAAATGATATCCATTTGAAATGCTTTATCCAATCCATATTTTCTTAATTTATGTATTTATTAATTTTTTTATTAATTTTTTTATTTTTTATATATTTTTTATTTATTTCTTTATTTATATAGATTATGATTATTTCTTTCCTTTTTTTTTTTTTTGTAAGAAAAATTAATTTAAAAATGAGTTTTATAGGAGAAATAGTAGACTGTAGTAATTGTTGTATAAACTACCAGAATAAAAGATCTGAATAGTGGCTTAATAGTCAAATAGTACTATTATCGGGTCCGCCATCTAACGTTTTTTTTTTTTCAACTATTGCTTATTCCGTGAATGGTAACACTTAGCTCATGTCTGATTTGACAGATAATTAGTTTAATCCTTCCACTGAACGAATATGGTTGTGTATACGCTTGAACAATTGACCATCCAATGCGTTTTCGCTTCGCTAAGTGGTCCTGCGATCGACTTACAGAAGATGCCGATTTTGGCAAAAAAAAATCATCTTTTCAGATGAAGCTCATTTTGATCTTGGTGGGTATGTAAACTAGCAAAATTGTCGCATTTGGGGCACAGAAAACGCGCACGCATACATTGAAAAGCCGACGCACCCAAAACGAGTCACTGTTTGGTGCGGATTTTGGTCCAGAGGCATAATTGGGCCATTTTTCTTCGAAAATGAGCATGGAGTGGCCGTTACAGTCAATGGCGATCGTTATCGGGCCATGTTGAACGAATTTTTGTTCACAAAAATTGAAGAGGAGGATATTGGCAACATGTGGTTTCAATAGGACGGCACTACGTGCCACACAGCCGAAGCTACACTCGATGTTTTGCGCCCTGTTTTTAAAGATCGCATTATCAGCCGCAGAGCTGATGTCGTTTGGCCACCTCGGAGCTGCGATTTGACACCGTTGGACTATTATTTGTGGGGTGTCGTCAAAGATAAGTGTTACGCCGACAAGCCAGAGACAATTGACGCTTTAAAGGACAATATTCGTGAAGCCATTGGTGAAATACAGCTGCACGCAATCGATAATATGCTTAAAAATTGGACCGATCGTGTAGGCTACTGCATGGCCAGCCGAATGAAATTATTTTCCATTATTAACCGGAAGGATTGTACTTTCAAATAAAAAAAGAAATTGGAGAAAATATGCAGTAGTTTTTTTTAAAGCATTTTCAAAAACAAAAAAGTTATTTGGCGGACGGACCCTTTATGGACCTCCTATCCATATGGTACAAAATAAATAAACTATACTCAGGATAATAATTATGCTAAATGATAATTTTTTATTTTATTTCCATTTATTTTAAGGTGAAGAGGTTGTGGTGGTTGTGGTTATATACCGGCGTCTGTTAGATGAGGAATTTTCTAAAGAATTCCTGTTTCCAGCATTATTCAAAACTGAAAAGTCATTTCCATCTAACAGAACTGGTTGAAGTTCTGGAATTTCAGATTCATTTTGATCAGACTCCTGTTCGGGTTGAGGTTGTGGCTTAGGTTCGAAGAGTGGATGATGAGGACGTGGTCTTTCCTGTGGTTCTTGATTGCGGTAAATTTGTGGGCGACGATAAGGATCCGCGTATAGCCGAGAATGAACTCTTCCAGGTGCATTTACTCCTTGATTTTCTTCATCAGCCTGTTGAGGCTTAGCCTGAACAATGGCCATAATTGTCAGTACTCCGCAAATTATTAAAACGTATTTCATTTTTGTTTCTTTCTTTACCTTTTGAGAATTTTCTAATTTTGTATCGGCTTTTATATTGACTTTATCGACGGTACTCAATATTCTGTAATATAACACATTTGTGTTTTTAAAATAAATATTGAAATTTAAATAAAGAAAACCTTTTTTATTTTAATTAATTAGTAGGTATTCTTTCTATTAATTTGTTTACAGCCTTAACTTAATGAACTTATTTTGTTTTATTATTTGCATAAGAAATTATTTTTCAACAGCTATTTAATAATTTCTAGAAATATAATTCTAAGGAACGAACTAGGGTAATGGTGAAATAACTCTCATCCAGAGGAACGGAACAGAAATGGTATTCCATACATACATATGTATGTAAAATGTTATCCGAATGGTATATATGTAAGTTAATATTTACACGGGTCTCCAGGTAATACACCTATTACAACAACCCAACGCAGTCATTTTGAAGGAAGACATACATAACTAGTTATTACAACCTTTAAATCAGGATTACAACTTATCTTCTTATTACGCCACTTTTGTGGTGTGTGTTAATTTTTTATACATGAGTGGCAGAACATACAGTTTGAAGTCGACTCCGAACGACAGAGTTTTGAGAAACTTTTCATGGCAATTTTATTAACTCTCTGAGTTTTTGCCAAAAATCTGCTGAAAGGAAGCCACCGAAGAAATATTTTATCATATTTCGTTTTGTTGGACATGTCTGAGCTGGAGTTTGAAACGCAGCCTCGCATCTAATTAGCCAACACACTACCTACGACTTCAGAAGGCTTTAAAGAAGATATTGCTTCTAAAGCAATCCAATCATCTTTGGACCTACTACAGTCGATCAATCAGAGCTCCTTTAGTCTTATCGAAAGTCCGGATGTGATAATTTTATGCGATAGTCTAGAATTCCTGACTGCTGACAGTGGTTACAACCATGACTTTTGTTTGGATTATGCTACAATAGTTTAAGCACAATTCAACATTTAATTGAATTAGCATTCGATTTTGCCGTAGGATCTCGATTCGCAGTATTGATATCCAACTGTCTTATGGCAAAAACATCTTGTCTAATATTACTGAAGGGCATCTCTATCAGAGATTAGCAATAAATCGTTTTTCCGCTACTCATAAGCACTCATGCAATTTTGAGTATGAGTGAATCAACAGAATTGAAATTCAACTACTCTGATTCATTCGTACTCGTTACAGCATTGATTTATAAGTATAGGTTACAATGAGTATGAGTACAACGTTGACATCAAACTCACAACATTCGAAATGTGTTTGATTCATACGCCTACTCATTCTGATTCATAAATTTAGAAAAATACTTATAATACTTATAAGTGATTCGAGTGGCTCGAATCATTCATCAAAATTTACAGCCTTTTTTTATTGTTGCATATACAAACAAAGAAGAAAGGAAAGACAAAGACAACAAGCAAAGCATACACACAATCTTCTTGTGAGTATAGTAGTATTCGTACGCGAATCATACTTATTTTGTGCTTCGTGTAAATGTTAAGTAGAGACGAGTCGAAGTCAATAACATCATGCGTATTGTTAAGTATGAATACGACGAGTACTTCCAACTTTGAATATGAGTAGTACGAGTATGATATTAAAATAAGTATGAATGCGTATAAGTATCAGAAATAATAAGTATGACTCGAATCTACTCATCGTTTTGAATACTCGTTGTTGATCTCTGACCTCTATATCAAGGCAGGCAACCAAAGCATATTCATTGTATTACAGAAATAGAAATATGGAAATGAGGATTGGGAATAGTGGGCCTTGGTCTGATATGCTTTCCTTTTTTTTTTTATAAAGACAATTATGTAAGCTATCCAGTACCAAGCAACCTAAGATA
This sequence comes from Sarcophaga caerulescens, assembly GCA_927399465.1. Lineage (NCBI taxonomy): Eukaryota > Metazoa > Arthropoda > Insecta > Diptera > Sarcophagidae > Sarcophaga > Sarcophaga caerulescens. Next base: position 19,345,347 of record OV656868.1, on the reverse strand, counting down.
GTAATTATCATACCCGAAGATTACAAAGATTGACAGCATTGCTCTGTTCATTGAAGACGATGTTTTGTGATCTAATTTTGTATTTTCGAAACATACTAGTGAAGTTATTGAGCGTAGGACTTTTTTTTTTGAAAATGCTTAAAAAAAAAAACTACTGAATATTTTCTCAAATTTCTTTTTTTATTTGAAAGTACAATCCTTCCGGTTAATAATGGAAAATAATTTCATTCAAATGGCTGCCTCGTCTGGCCATGCAGTAGCCTACACGATCGGTCCAATTTTTAAGCATATTATCGATTGTGTGCAGCTGTATTTCACCAATGGCTGCACGAATATTGTCCTTTAAAGCGCTAATTGTGTCTGGCTTGTCGGCGTAACACTTATCTTTGACGGCACCCCACAAATAATAGTCCAACAGTGTCAAATCGCAGCTCCGAGGTGGCCAAACGACATCAGCTCTGCGGCTGATAATGCGATCTTCAAAAACAGGGCGCAAAACATCGAGTGTAGCTTCGGCTGTGTGGCACGTAGCGCCGTCCTGTTGAAACCAAATGTTGCATATCCTCCTCTTCAATTTTGTTTGAACAAAAATTCGTTCAACATGGCCCGATAACGATCGCCATTGACTGTAACGGCCACTCCTTGCTTATTTTCGAAGAAAAATGGCCCAATTATGCCTCTGGACCAAAATCCGCACCAAACAGTGACTCGTTTTGGGTGTGTCGGCTTTTCAATGTATGCATGCGGGTTTTCTGTGCCCCAAATGCGACAATTTTGCCAAGATCAAAATGAGCTTCATCTGAAAAGATGATTTTTTTTGCCAAAATCGGCATCTTCTGTAAGTCGATCGCATGCCCACTTAGCGAAGGCCCACAAGCGTATACACAACCATATTCGTTCAGCGGAAGGATAAAACTAATTATCTCGTCAAATCAGACATGAGCTAAGTGTTACCATTCACGAAATAAGCACTAGTTGAAAAAAAAGCGTTAAATGGCGGACCCGATACAAATTGAGCTACTTTATCATAAAAAACATTCCGAGTTCACCGTAAAGTTCCAAAGGAATGGAGAAAAAACACTTCTGGTACTATGTTCCTCCAAACGAAGGAAGTAACCAGTCGAGATTGAAAAAGATGTGGAATGAACTCAAGAATGATAAACTAAAGATTACGCCTTGCGCATGTTTTCCCGTTAGATGACGTAGTTGGGCTATTTTAAAGGTTTCCAAGTCTTTTTCATATGTGAAAATTAACATTTCTTCTGAAAAATGTTTGCACTACGTGAATGTAGTTGGCAGCCCTGCAATATAACTCACATTATCATTAGCCAATAGGAACAAAGTTGCGTGACGTCATTGATTCAACATGTGCAGAAAGTTTTAATTTTGTGTGCGTGATGGCGTAACCAGACACAACTTGTAACTAATGTTGTTGAAAGATCCTTCAATTGAAGTCAATAAAGTCTAGTCCTGGGAATTTAAATTTTTTCAAAAGAACCAAGATCCCACTGTATTCGATTTGAGGACATTCGAAATGAAGTGTAATGTATTCGTATTCGACCTACTACTCAATTAAATGCAAGGGGGCATAGGCCTATACTTATTCTTTATACCCATTCATATGTATTCTTATAATCCTTACCTAATCTGATTACAGTTTTCTTAACTGTTCCGTATAAATTGTAAATTGAAAATATTTTGTTTGCTCAAAAACTTTTATTCAATTTGTTAACTTATTTAGCACCATCAGCGGCAGCATTATCATCACCATCATCACCTTGATTGATGAGGATGTTGTCATTGCCAGATCCGTTTAAAATTGAAAAGCCATTTCCATCTAACAAAACAGCTTCAGCTTCATCAATGAGACCCTCGTCCTGGTTTGGTTGTTCTTCAGGACCACCACTACCTTGATTGATGAGAGTGTTGTCATTGCCAGAGTCATTTAAAATTGAAAAGCCATTTCCATTTAACAAAACAGATTCAGCTTCATCAATGAGACCCTCCTCATGGTTTGGTTGTTCTTCAGGTTGTGGTTCTGGTTGTGGTTGTTGAGGATGGTTGGGATGAGGATGACGATGTGGACGAGGAATTCTTCCTAAAGGTCCACGTGCTGGTCGTTGGTCTTGTTGACCTGGGTGACGTTGATGGTGAGGTGGGTGAGGAGGTCTCAAATGTGGTCTGCCATGTGGTTTCTCTTGTGGCAATTCAGGAATTTGATTCTCATTCTCCTCTTGATCTGGTTCTTGTTCAGATGGAACTTCAACAGCTTCATCCTGATTGTCATTTTCGTCGGCTTCCTGTGGTCGAGCCTGAACTATAGCCAAAACGGCTAAAACACCTGCAATTACTAAAATGAACTTCATGTTGTTTTTTACTTTGATAAATTCTACTTTCGACGTCTGCTTTTATAGCTAATTTCAAGAGCATTAAATAAATATTTTCTACTTAACACTCAAAGGGGAACTTAATGAGTAAATATTTATGTACACAGAATTAGAATAACATTAATTGCACGTCATTACATTAATTGTCTATAAAAAAAAAAACAAAAATGCATCTACAATTGAATAAATAAAATGGCTTCAAAACTATTTTTCGTATTTGTTATGGTACGCTTTAGGTTAGGTTAGGTTTGAGGACATGTACTTGTCAATGGGACCAGTATAATACTCTGAGATCAAAATGTCCCATTGTAATAAGTCCTAAAGGGGGGAGAGATAGAGAGAGGATAATAAAGGAGATAGGAAAAAGGAGAAGATGTAGGAAAGGCAGGATAATGCATGCGAAGGAAAAACAAAGACCACAAACACACAAGAGAGCCCTAGCCCTAGCACTTCTCAACTAGATCAACCTATTAATGAAACTATGGAGAGCCTTAATGTCGGCGCTGGACAAGAGTCCAAACCCTTAAAGAAGCCCCAGCCCAGGGTCCTCAACCTCAACCTGCTAAAGGCAGGGCAATACTTTATATATTTATATATATTTTATACTTATGTATAAAATTAACACACACAACATAAGTGGTGTGAGAAACTGCGGGCTTCTTGGGGACGATTGCCTGTAGACTGTCTAATGGTGAAGGTATAGCACTGGCCATTTTATAGTCACTTGCAGCAACTCGTTTCCTTGCCGTTCGCATCTTCCCCCTTTCCACCTTTCCTAAAAAACCTGCACAATGCACTGCATGAGTAGGGGCCATCCCCTGAGTGCTGGTTTCATAAAAAAAAAAAAAAAAAATTACAGAGGAGGTATTCGATAGTTTCCAACCCCTCCTCATTGCAACAAACCCTGCAATAGTCCGTCTCGGATCTGTTCCAGATCTTTGTCAGCAATCTATTCTCACAGTGCCCTGTAATAAAACCAATAACCAACATCAGACTGGTCTTATCTAAGTCCAGCAGCAAACCTGTTCTATCACTGTCTATAGCGGGTCATAGACACCTAGACACATTAACAACCCGATCCATTCCCCCAACGCCTTTGCTCTTCCAACCTGATCCATTCAGCGATAAGGCCGTAGAGTTGGCAGAATGGGGGATCTGGACCAACTATCAAATCGCCCTCAGAAATTGAACCGTATCTAGCAAGAGCAGCCGCCATCTCATTACAAAGTATGTACAGACGTGTTCGAAATAATAAGAACATCCAAAGCGAAACAAAAGATAGTGTCTTAAAAAATTTTTTGAGAAAGATTTGAAAATATGGCTTTCTATTATTTTTATTGTAGGCATCTTTAGCTTTTTAAAAATATTCAAAGTTATGTTCTAACTCATTTAATTTTTTTGTACTGGCAATAATGTTGAACTAAGTCGAAAATCCGCTGTTCGAAAAAATAAGAACAAATCATATTGGTCCCACTTACATTTCTCACATGAGAGAAAAAGTCCAAAGTTTTGTTGCAAATATAATCGTTGAGTAGTCGTTGATCATTTTTTGTGCAGAATATTGACTTATTTTGGTGAAAAATTCTTCTAAAATGGGCAGAAGCAAGCATTGCTTTATCGACCAGCGTAAGATAATAAAAAAAATTGCTCAGCGAAGGGAAAACGTTTGCCTGCATAAGAGAACAGCTTGGAATTTCCAACGGAATGATTACAAATGCTAAGAACTGGTCACCTAAGATCGAAAGTCGCGGTAGGCGCAGGAACACTAGCAAAAGGCAGGATATGCTATCACACGGATCGCTAAAAAGCACCTCTCTATAACGTCTTTACAGATAAGAAACGAGTTAGACCTCCCAATTGCTACATCGACGATAAGAAAACGTTTGATTGAAGTCAATTTGAAAGCACGAAGCCCTAGAAAAGTAGCATTGTTGAAAAAAATACATCTAAAGAATAGACTTCTGTTTGCCAAAAAGTATATCGATGAACCTGACACTGTTTGGCGTAATATCTTATGGACCGATGAAACAAAAGTAGTCCAATTCAGCCACGGCAAAGATAAACAGTACGTTAGACGCCCTCCTAATCAACAATTCAACGAAAAGGACACTATCAAAACTGTAAAACATGGCGGTCTCAGGCTCATGCTATGGGCGTGTTTTGGGTGGAACGGCGTTGGACCTCTAGTTTAAATCGTTGGGAAGATGGGATGCCACCTATTACGTTCAAAATATTTTAGAAGCCGTAATGTTGGCTTACGCTGAAGAGGAAATGCCTTTGCGATGGGTCTTTCAGCAAGACAACGACCCGAAGCATACCTTAAAGAAAGCAAAGCGTTGATTCCAGGACAATAATATCCATGTTATGGATTGGCCGGCACAATCGCCGCACCTAAATCCAATTGAACATCTTTGGATTGATGTAAAGAAAGGTGTTAGAGATGCAAGGCCCAAAAATATTGAGAAACTTTGACTTGCGGCGAAGAATACATGTGAAAATATTCCACTCCACAGATGCCAGACTTTGATAGCTTCTATGAGGACGTGATGTGCCGAAGTAATCGATAATCGTGGAGGGGCTACTTCATATTAATTACTTACAAACAAATAATACTAATCTGTAAATTTAATAAACATTAAAACTGAAATTATTACCAATTTTCCAATTTGTTCTTATTTTTTCGAACAGCGGATTTTCGACTTAGTTCAACATTATTGCCAGTACAAAAAAATTAAATGAGTTAGAACATAACTTTGAATATTTTTAAAAAGCTAAACATGCCTAAAATAAAAATAACAGAAAGCCATATTTTCAAATCTTTCTCAAAAATTTTTTTTGAAACTTTCTTTTGTTTCGCTTTGGATGTTCTTATTATTTCGAACACGTCTGTATACCGCTATGACTCGGAATGCTTTCCTTTCGAGTAAATTTTCAATTGTTCCCATATTGCTTGGATATTGTTGAATTTAAAAGAATTTGAGAAAAACCATTAGAATTGCCTTTTCATTAAAAATCCATTTATTACATCCATCCATTCATTTATAACATCCATTGACATTCCATTCAGATAAAGTTCCATAGTTTCTAGAATGCATTACAGCCCCCCCGATCAATGCAATATTCCAATTTTGTTTTTACTATATACGAAGCAACGTGCGTAATGTTTTGGAATTCTTACAGCATGATATTGATTGAAAAGATTTATTGAGCTTTTATTTTTAAGTATCTTTTTAAAATTACAAATTGAAGTTTAAAATAAAAAATAATTTAGTTTTTAAGTAATCTAATACAATATATTTTTAAATAATGTTGTAAAATTAATAAATAAATTAAAATGTTTGTATTAATAAATACAAATTCATGATCAAATGCGATTTAAGAAAATTCAAACGAAGAACAAATAAAATAAAACTTTATTTAGTGACGTAACATTGTGATCGATGATCGAGTTATTTTAAAGGAATACAACAAACACAGGCAAAATACATTGAATAAATAAGACAATGTCCAGTAAAAAAATCGTTTGTGGCTAAATTTAAAGACGAATAAGAAATTACTTTTTCTTTTTATTTTTGCCCTGAGCATTAGGTTCGGGTACACCAGTTAAAGCAGACAATTCCTTTTTGAAAGCCAAGAGTATTTCAACTTCTGGTTTCCATACGGAAGCATCTGAAGAGGCCTTCAAAGTGCGTACTTTTTCAGCCTGTTTAGCAATTTTATCCTCCAATTCTTTTACTTTATTGGCATCAGCGGTTGTTGAGGCAGCTGGTGTAGAGGCAGTGGTAGCTGACGTTGCAGCCTGAGCTTCTGCCAATTGCTTTTTTAAATCCAAAAGTTTGTTAACTTCTGGTTGCCATACTGTTTTGTCTTTTGTTGACGCCTTAAGTTTTCTAACTTTATCGCCTTGGGCCTGTATGGCAGATTCGAGGTCTTTTATGTTATTGGAAACGTTACCGTTTTGCTTTGTTTCTGTTATAGTTGCGGCCTGTTTGCTCTGTGCTTCCGCTAATTGTTTTTTCAAGTCCAAAAGCTTATTGACTTCTGGTTGCCATACAGTTTTGTCTTTGGTAGAGGCTTTAAGTTGCCTAACCTTGTCGCCTTGCTCCTGAATAGCCTTTTCCAAATCAGCAATTGTTGTACTACTGACTTGCGAGTCGGTGGAACTTAAAACCTGAGGACCAGCGTATTTCTTTTTCATTTCATCAATAAAACTCTGCTCTAATTTGGCAAACAATGGCGCAGGTTTGCCAATCTTATGACCAGATGGTAATAGAATTGAAATGAATGGTTTTCTAAAAAAGAGTAGAGAGTTTTTTATTTTAATTCTGCTTGTAATAATATTTTTATGATCAACTTACTCTGCATTTAATTGAGTTTGCTTTGTATTCAATTGTTCAAACATTATTCTAGCCGTCGAAGGCATGTATGGGAAGATAAGATTAGCCAGAAGACAAGCAATGTTACAACTTAAACCGATTATTGTACCAGCCCTTGTTTTCTGTTCGTCATTGCCTTTAAGCAAAACCCAAGGTTGTTGTGACTGCATATAGACATTACCATGACGTGATATGGAAAGCAAGTGTCTGATACCATCACGTAAACGTGCCTTCTCCAATGAGTTTATATAACCACGCAACTCACGATTGATAAGGGCCAATAGGATGTGCTCGTCGTTAGTGAGATCCATGACAGGCACAATACCGTCAAAGTTCTTGTCACAGAAAACTAAGGCACGGTTGACAAAGTTTCCTAAATTATTGAGAAGTTCAGAATTGTTGCGGGCAGCCAAATCATTCCAGCTAAAACTAGAATCCTGGCCTTCTGGACGGGCTGAAGCCAAATAAAAACGCCATACATCAGCTGGAATACCAGTGTCCTTTATAAAAAAATAAATCAATTTAAATAAATATACGTTAAACAGTTTGTCAAAAAAAAAAAAAAAAAATTACCTGAGCATCATTACCAAAGACACCGATGCCACGGCTTTTACTGAATTTGCCATCTTCGTAATTTAAATATTCTGTAGCCATAAGGTGGGATACCAGAGTATGGCCTTTGTTAATGGCTAATAAAGCACTAGGCCACACAACCGAATGGAAAGGTACATTGTCTTTAGCCATGAATTGAAACAGTTCAACTTCAACACCTTTTTCTGGTTGCCACCACTGTTTGTAGTCCTTGGAGTAGCGTCTTGTCATTGAAACATAGCCGAATGGCGCATCAAACCACACATAAAATACTTTGTTTTCGAAACCCTTGTGGGGCACCGGTATACCCCACTTTAGATCTCTTGTAATACAACGTGGTTTTAGACCTTCACGCAACCAAGAGCGGGTAATTACACGAGCATTATTTGTCCATCCCGACTCGGAATGATCAACCCATTCACGTAGTTTCAATTCAATTTTGGGTAAATCTAAGAACAATTGGTCGGAAGATCTAACAACTGGAGCGGTATTGCAAACCTTACAACGTGGACGTATGAGTTCCGTGGCATTCACAAGTTTACCACATTTATCACATTGATCACCACGAGCATCTTCATAACCACAGCCTGGATGGGGACAAGTACCCTCAACAAAACTATAAAAATTTACAGAAATATACAATACATCAATGCACCATAACAGATTAGGCAATTCAACTTACCGATCAGCCAAGAAACGATCACATTTTTGGCATAATAACTGCTCAACACTTTCCGTTAAAATAAAGCCATTGTTGTAGACATCCTTAAAAGCCTCTTGAACAATTCTAGTTGAAGATTAAAATAATTTTATTCCAATTACGTTTAACTTTCTTTTGTTTTGTGTCTCTACATACTCAGTCTGTTCTTGCGTCGTTGTACGACCAAAATAATCGAATCCAATGCCAAACCAACGGTAGATTCCATTGTGAAGTTCAAAGTATTTGTCGCAAATTTCGCGGGGAGTCATATTTTCGGCCAATGCTTTATTTTCGGTAGCCGTACCATATTCATCAGTGCCGCATATAAAGAGTGTATTGTAACCAACTGATCGTGAGTATCTGCAAAAAGAGAAAATTATATTTTCATATAAAATTGAATAATATTTGTAAGCGAAAAATAATATTTTAATAAACTAATATTCAGATGGTTGTGACAAATGAACCTTAAAGCCAAATACACTGACGATATATGAATTTTTCAAAATGTTAATCAAATTCGCAAAAAAAAAAAATTCAAATTCGAATACATTTTTATAACATCTACGAAAAGTTAAGTTTTAAAAGTTCTTAAATGTTATGTTATAAATCAAGTGTTAATATATAGGGTGTATATGTATACATTGTTATGAAGACAAATTTACATGCGTTGGGCAAAGTAAAGGAGTTTTTCTGTTCTTTTCGGCTGTTTTTTTTTTTTTTTTGTTCTCTAATAACTTCTAATACCATATTCACGTGCCTTTTTTAAGTCGCATTTCTAGCATTAATGGGAATGTCAGATTTTACTTCATTACGAAAAGTATTGATATCCTAGAATATTAGAGTAAAATTTGTTTTTGGGAGATTTCGCTATGAAAAGCACATAAAATTCTTCTTTATAATTACGAAAGGTATTTATTGCCGGCCATTTTTCGAAAACTTTATTGCACCTGTAGCACGTTTAGAAAAAAAAAAATTAATTTTTTGAAAGTTAAAGATGCCAGAAAAATACACTATCGGTTTGTCTAAAGTAAAACAAGTAAAAAAATATTTATATAGAGTATAATAATAACAGATACAAATGTTTTAAACAATATATTTCCCTGTTAAAGATTTCTTCAGCGTTATTATCGTTATTATTATCAGAAGATGATATCTTACGCTGTTATGCTATTACAAAAAATGATTATAAATGTACAATAAATCAAGTATCAAAAACAAATCAAATCAAAAAGAAATGTAAGTATAATTGAAGATTTGTATTGCTTCTTTAGTTGCAAATTTTTTGACCACCACTGTATATCTATCGGGTCTTCCAATAGGGACTGACGAACTTTGGAGCTTAGTTGGAATTTATTTAGTCTGTTTTGCCAAATCACCATGGGCGGGTATAGTATTCAACAACATGTGCAAATGGATAGACGAATTGCCTCTGTAGCAGTTGACAACTGACCCTAGTTCGCATCGCTTTTTTTGCTGAATGGTGTCTGGAGCAATTGGCAATTTATTGTCATCGTAGCGTAATCTAGTAGATAGTGTGTTGGCTTATTAGTAGACGTAAGGCCACGGTTCAAACCCCACATCAGAAAAAAATATGAAAAAATATTTCCTCGGCGACTTCCTCTCACCAGATTTCTGTCAAAAACTCTAAGAGCAAATAAAATTGCCATGAAAAAGTTTCTCAAAAATCTGTCGTTCGAAGTCGACTTTAAACTGTAGGTTCTGCCTCTCATGTATAAAATTAACACACACAACATAAGTGGTGGGAGAAACTAGGTCCATAATCCTGACTAAAGGGTTATAATGACCAATTATGTATGTATGTATGAGGCCCATTACTGGACGAATGTGTACGTGTACAAAATTTTTCGAATTTGGGACGATACCAATTCACATGAGATTCATGAGGCACTGTATCCCAAAAAAGCCATTGTTTAGTGTGGATTTTAAGTTAGTGGCAGACACAGAGCTGATGCCGCATTGGATATTCTGCGCGAATGATTTGATGGAATTGTCATCTCACATGGAAGCGGATTTTTTTAAGTTGCAAGAGTATGATAAAAAGCCACAGTCAAATTCAGCTTGATTTATGTACTAGAGTCATTTCATTTCATTTAGACATTTCGGAAACGCTCCACGCAAGGAAGCCACAGCGAACATTTGAACGACGTTACATTTCATGCATAAAATAATTCGCAGGTCTTTCAAACGAATAAAAAATATTGATATCTCACACACAAATTATTTTTTTTTAAGTTTAAAGATAAGAGGCGCTTAATGAAAGTCATTGTGGCCAAGTAAAATAAATTTGATGTGATTTATTAAAATTTTTGAACATATTCTGGTCATATATTTTATGTACCATACCACACCAATTATGTTAAATAATTTAGTTTTACACCGATGGAAATGTATATAAAATATTCAATATATATGTACATACATACAACTTTATTGGATTTTAGGAAATGCTTTTAATTTTAATAATACTTTAGGTTAGAGGACGTGTACTTGTCAGTTAAGACAAGTACAGTACCCGGAGGTCGAATTGACCCATTGTACAACGTCCTTAGAGAGGGAATAGGATGAAAGGAGGGTATGTAGGTAAGGGAGGGAATGGGAAGCGGAGGAATCACACAGAAAGAAACAGACACAAACAAAAAAGAGGGGAGAGCGCGACTACACTGATGAAGCCCTAGCACCTCTCAACCAGCCCAAGCTACTAATGAATCTGTGGAGAGGCTTGATGTCGACTCTCGACATAATAATACTTTTAAATGGCCATAAATTTGTAAAAAGCATATTTCGTCATAAAAATATAAATCTTTCACGTTACAATCTTTAAATATTTTATTCCTAAGTAAACGTGAAAATATGAAACATTTAAGATGTACAATTTTTATTTGAAATATTTGTAGAAGAATAAAAGAGTTCGATTTAAAAAAATGTTAAATCGTTAATTTAAACGTTAATTGAAGAGATTATTAAAATATTTTTACTTTACTCACCGTGCATAAATATCAGCAGACAGTACGCAGCCAATAATGTTGCCCAAATGTGGTACATTATTCACATAGGGTAGAGCTGATGTGATTAACACATTGCGTTCACCAGCCTTAGGAAGAATTGTACGTGGTTCCTTACGTTCTGGAACAGGATTTATTGCAAAGTTACTAATAGCTGCCAAAAGTTCTTCTTCAGTTATAGTATCTGCCAGAGAGCTGCCTGCATCAGCCAAGAGATTGCCGGCTTCCGATAAAGAGGCAGGCTTTTTAAGTTGAACATGATAAAGACCACCATAATGATTAGAATTTGGCAATGCATTGAATGTTAAATCTTTCAATGGTACTGATGCCAAAACTGATTGCACTTCGGGCATTTCTTTGATCTTGCGATACCATACAAGAAGATTATTAACTTGTTGTGCTCCTTTCAGAGTGCCATCAGGAGCCAATAGGGACCATACGGAAAGGTCAGCAGCTGTAATTTTGTCACCTGCTAAAAAGGGACTCTTTGACAAATGATCGTCTAATTTCTTAACCAATGCATTAAGGACGGGAAGAGCATCGGCATTGGCTCGATGACCAACACCCATGTGATGGACTAAAGCTGGAGCCAATAGAGTTGATGACCATTCAAGCCACTGGATAAAAGAAGAGATGTGTCTTTAAAATAACCTTGAACAAGGTCAATAATACGTAAAAATTTAAACTTTTTAAGTTTTTTTTCCGTAATTTTTACGATAAAATGTACTACAAACCTCATCCCTTAATTGGCCTTCGTCAGGGAATAAATATTTGGCGACAGCATCAGTTGAAAATAATCTCAAGCCATTTTCCAATTCTAATGTGGGCAACAGCAGTAAATCTTTATTTTTAATATCTGCAATAATAAACAAACATTTCGTCATCATCACACAGTGTCACACAGAACAATTTTTGATCAAATTAAGAACTTGAAAATATTTAAAATTTAAACCTCTTCCCCCACACACTGCTGTAAAAAGCAACACAATTAAACGACTTCACTCACCATTTAGGTTAACTTTTTCCACAGACACCTCACGTTTCGCAAACTTTGCCAATATTTGTAATTTCAGCCCGAGTGGATTTCCTTCATTTGTATAGATTTTCATTTTCCCTTCGCTACAATCTTCTGCTAAAACTATGGGTTTTATTAATAAAATTTAATAAATAACGTGGCAAAAGGACACAAATTGTCTTCGTTTTTCCACAATTGCAATTCTTCCAATTAGACAGACACAATTCGCTGTCAAAGATTCTAATTGGCAAGTGTCACCGAAATTCTCAATAAAAGGAAACGTCAAGATTGGATGTGTGTGTTCGAAAGCACAGGGCTGTTAAACAGAACTACACTGAACAAAATATCTTGCTTTAAAGTTGGCATTAACATACACATGCGGTTTGATTATATTTTCTTATAACGAACCGGTGCTCTAAACAAAATTCAAAGTGCAATTGATTTATTTAGCCTCATATAGAGTTAGCCTCACAATGTTGTTGAAATTTTAAATCTACTTTATTGACCACAATAATACAACCAGCCAAATAACAAATGGTTACATAAATGGGTCGCATCAAACTGACGTTGTCTTATGGTAATAGGTTTTCACACTGGTGGATTTTAACATCAATTCAAGTTTAAATGTTAAAATCATTATTGAAACCTGAACTTGCTATATATAGGGTCCGCCAAATAACTTTTTTTTTTTGAAAATGCTTTAAAAAAAACTACTGAATATTTTCTCAAATTTCTTTTTTTATTTGAAAGTACAATCCTTCCGGTTTTAAAAAGGGAAAATAATTTCATTCAAATGGCTGCCTCGGCTGGTCATGCAGTAGCCTACACGATCGGTCCAATTTTTAAGCACATTATCGATTGTGTGCAGCTGTATATCACCAATGGCTTCACGAATATTGTCCTTTAAAGCGTCAATTGTCTCTGGCTTGTCGGCGTAACACTTATCTTTGACGGCACCCCACAAATAATAGTCCAACGGTGTCAAATCGCAGCTCTGAGGTGGCCAAACGACATCAGCTCTGCGGCTGATAATGCAATCTTCAAAAACAGGGCGCAAAACATCAAGTGTAGCTTCGGCTGTGTGGCACGTAGCGCTGTCCTGTTGAAACCAAATGTTGCCAATATCCTCCTCTTCAATTTTTGTGAGATTATTTCTTAGTCAAATTTTGGCATACTCTTTCCAACATTTCGGCCGGTATCTCACGAATAAATGCTTCAATGTTGTCTTCCAATGCGTCAATTGAAGCGGGCTTGTCTGTATAGACATGAGCTTTAACATAGCCCCACAAAAAATAGTCTAAAGGCGTTACGATTCGCAGCATCTTTGAAGAAGTACGGTCCAATGATGCCACCAACCCATAAACCGCACCAAACTGACTTTTTCTGGATGCATTGGTAGCTTATGCAATGCTTCTGACTGACCTTCACTCCAAAATCGACAATTCTGCTTATTTACGTATCCATTGAGCCAAAAATTAGCTTCGTCGCTGAATACAATTTTTCGATAAAAAAGTGGATCTTCGGCCAACTTTCCAAGAGCCCATTTTGATAAAAAAAATTCTATGATTTGCAAGCGTTGTTCGTTTGTAGACCAAACTGAAGATGTTTGACAGTGAAACAAAACACGAAACGTGCGTGAGCTGTTTAAACCAATGTTGCCAAAAAGATAATAGCTAAAAAATCACCCTTTAGTTATTCTAATACGAAGTTACTTAGCTAGTAAATAAATATTATATGAAAATAAATAAAAAAATTGATCCTATTGCCAACATTTTTTCCATTTATTATACAAACAAAACCAGTTGTTATACAGTTTTTCAAATTAACTTTAAAACCACATTTAGCAAAATTAATAATGTGAATGCAATGGTTTTACAAAAATGTTTTTAACATTAAAAGCTATGCTTAATATTTGAATGCGTAGAATATAACAAAACATAAAAGTCATTTCTCGAGGTGTATTTGAAAATTTTATGGCAGTCCCACTGTAACGCAGTTAGTCTGGCATCCTCATAGCTCTCATCAGCTGTGTTTGTTTGGGTTTCTTACTGTTCAAACGTTTTGCCTGTCGTTATATGTGTTTTTATTACAAGCACAAATCAAACTCTCATCAATTCTTCTTAAAAACTTAATAAAATGGGTGAACGTAAGGGTCAAAACAAATACTATCCCCCCGATTATGATCCTAAAAAGGGAGGTCTCAACAAATTTCGGGGCACTCATGCCCTGCGTGAACGTGCAAGGAAAATCCATTTGGGCATTATCATCATCAGATTTGAAATGCCCTATAATATATGGTGCGATGGTTGTAAGAATCACATCGGGATGGGTGTTCGTTACAACGCTGAGAAAACCAAAGTGGGAATGTATTATTCTACTCCCATTTATAAGTTTCGCATGAAATGCCATCTGTGCGACAATCATTTTGAAATACAAACAGATCCAGCAAATTTAGATTACGTGATATTATCGGGTGCTAGACGCCAGGAAAATCGTTGGGATCCTACGCAGAATGAGCAGGTTGTGCCAGAAACGAAAGAAGTGCAAAAACGTTTATTCGACGATGCCATGTACAAGTTGGAACATCAGGCCAAAGACCAAAAGGCCGGAGAACAAGCCAAACCGGTACTTGAGAAGTTAATGGAACGCAACAAAACAGTTTGGAATGATTGTTATGAAGCAAATTGTAAGCTGAGGGCCGATTTTAGGGTATGTTTATTTTAATAGAAATTGTTTACTTTTTTTGTTTTAATCAACGTTTTTAATTTTCGTAAATTTTTTATTAAATGGATCACGCTAGAATTAATGAATCGCGTCGGAATGATTGGATAACGTCGGAATGATAAGGGCAAGAAATGATGAATTTGTGCTAACTAGACAAATTATTGTTTAACATTCGTCAATGTATTCAAAAAAAGCCAAATTAACAATCCCTATTACTTGAAATGATAAAAAAGCGTTTAGTGCCCTAATACTCTGATAATTAACTACTCCAAATTAAGTTTTTGTCGATTCCGTTATTGTATTCATTGATTCCTGTGACTCTAAGTAAGAGCAAATGGCTACAACAAAATATTTCCATCTTGATCTATGTTATGTCATTAATTTTACATGGGATCAAGTGATTATAATTTTGTTATCCTTAGTTTCCAATAACTTTTACCTCTTTTTCTGTAGTCTTCTCTAAACACGCTCCTTTTTTTTTCTAAATTTCACTGATATTTGGTGTTACATCTTCTCTCCACTAGAGATTTCTACTGGATGTTGCGTTCGGTCAAAATATTTTCAATACCCTCCGCAACCAACAGTTAATAGATATAAATCTCCAGTGAGCGTATATTGTTTGCAGCGTAATTCTAAGACCCATAGCCGTATGATAACCCGAGATTTCATATTTCAGTAGAAATGGCGGATATTTGTTTCGAGGTGGATTTGTGATGATTGCAATATTCTTTTCAAAATTCATATTTGCAGAGCAAATTGGGCTGCTATTGAGTAAACTTTATTCAATTTAGCGGACGTATTGGAAAATTTATTTATTTATATATTTATTTATTTTTTTTTTTTGTTTCACTCCAAAAACCAGCATAAATCTGTCAGAGAGCATCATCTATCTTCTCTATCTCCTAATTTTTGTTTTTCTTTGCTTGATTTTAGTATCATGATTAAAATTTGTCGAGATAAGCAGATGATTGATGTATTGTCAGTAGGTCCTAATATAATGGGATTGCTTTAGAAACAATGTCTTCTTTAAAGTCTTCTGAAGTCATCGTAGTCTAGTAGGTAGTGTGTTGGCTTATCAGACGTAAGGCCCAGGTTCAAACTCCTGGTCAGACATCAAAACGAAAATATGAGAAAATATTTCTTCGCCGATTTCTGGCAAAAACTCTGATAGCAAATGAAACTGCCATGAAAAGTTTCTCAAAAATCTGTCGTTCGGAATCGACTTTAAACTGTAGGTGCCGCCGCTCATGTATAAAATTAACACACATAACATGAGTGGTGTGAGAAACTAGGTCGTAATCCTGACTGAAGGGTTGTGCTGAACAATTATGTATGTATGTATTGGAAAAGGTATGAGCGGGTATGAGATATCATCGGCGTAGTCTAGGTCTTCATAGCGCAAGTGATGAATGACGTTAAATAGAAGCAGTGATAACTAATAGATTAATATCCAAGATTCACAACATCTTCAAACATTGCGTTTAGAAACACTTCACTAAGGAATGTGGTTTTCTATGGAAATACATACATACTTCATTTGAATTTGATCTATTCAAACTAAACTATTCAATTTCATACCATTTTCTCGCCTTCTTTTTATAAGGGGTGATTTTTTAAGAGCTATAGGAAAATTTTTCAAAAAAAAACACATAAAATTCAGAAAAATGTATGAAATCTTTATTTGAATCGATAGAACGGTCCATATAATTTAATGTTTGAAGATTATTTCCTGCAAATGTTGATGTCGGCCGGTATCTCACGAATAAATGCTTCAATGTTGTCTTCCAATGCGTTAATTGAAGCGGGCTTGTCTGTATAGACATGAGCTTTAACATAGCCCCACAAAAAATAGTCTAAAGGCGTTAAATCGCACGATCTAGGCGGCCAATTGACCGGTCCCGAAGGTGAAATAAAATGTTCACCAAACTCGCCTCTCAATAAGTCCATTGTTACGCGTGCTGTGTGGCATGTGGCACCGTCTTGTTGAAACCACATGTCATGCAAGTCAAGCTCTTGCATTTTGGGCAAAAAAAAGTTGGATATCACCTCACGGTAGCGCTCACCATTCAGAGTTACGTTACGATTCGCAGCATCTTTGAAGAAGTACGGTCCAATGATGCCAAATTCAATGATTTGCAAGCGTTGTTCGTTTGTAAGACGATTCATCGTTAAATTATAGACCAAACTGAAGATGTTTGACAGTGAAACAAAACACGAAACGTGCGTGAGCTGTTTAAACCAGTGTTGCCAAAAAGATAATAGCTAAAAAATCACCCTTTATATTTTACTAATAGATAATAACTTCAATCTTAAGATCTTTGGAAATTCTAAATTATGTTCGTTTTTTAAATATTTTTTTTTAGACAAAGAAGACTGAATTGAAAGCTTTAAAAGAAATGGATGATAAATTGCTGGCGAAAAGCAGTTTAGATATACCGCTACTGCCGGAAACTCAGCAAGATCGTCAAATGGCTGCTTTAATGAAATTACAAAGTAAATCGGCTCAAGAAAGAGAAGAAGAAAGACGTTTGGATATATTACTGCAACCGGCATTACCTGGTGCAACACAGACAACATTTGGAGGAATTAAGCGCCAAAAAGCGTTAAACACACATTTAAATTTAAAACAATTGGGCATAAAAAGAAAACAAGAAGAAAGAGAAAAAAATACTAATAAAGATGAATTGAGGCCTCAACGACAGAACAACTTAGAAAAGGAGTCTCCAATGAGCCAAGATAACGAAATGCCAACAACTTCTGAAAATACAGTTAAAGATTTACCTAAAAGTTTAGCCTTAGTGTGTGATTATGCCAGTTCTAATTCAACATCTTCCTGTTCAGCATCGGGACCTTCGGATAATGAAGACAGCTAGCTGTGATTATTTAATATAATATTAATTTATTTATGAAAGTATCAAAGAAAAAAAAAATTATTAATAATTGCAACTACAATATGAAATTTATTAAAGAGCAGTCTCTATGCTTGATCCTGTGGGCATAATTTCGCCTTCGGAAGGCAATGATTCCGGTGTATTGTCATCGGTTGCATATAGAATGGCTAAGGCACGTTTACACCATGCAACATGAGCCTCATTTTTAATGGATTCATTTAAGCTGTAATTAAAATAAGAAATGTTTCAAGACATCTATTTACATTATAATATTTATCTAATCTAGAGAACCATTTTTTTTTTAATAATTATTAGTGTAAATCCATGGAAAGAAGGTAAAAATTTTAATAAATAGTATTTCTGTAGAAATTAAAATAAATTTTTGTTAAATATTACTATTACAAAATAGTTTCGGATTGATTAATACATTTAAGTAGTTAGCCTTTCCTTATCAATCATGTTTTACAGCACATTGAAAATAGCTTTAGTGAGTAAATAATAAAGAATTTTGCAAAATACGCCCCTTAGATTGATGACTCCTGGTTAAATACCAATAGTATAGTTAAATATAAACATGTGTAATACAAATCAAAGATGAATTCTTAATAGTATGTGCAAGCATTGAATACACCAATAATTATTATTACATTTAAAATCGTTTTCTATTTAAAATAGTAGACTTAATTAGCTACATAGGTTTGTTTTTAAACTTACACGACTTCAATTTCGGCTAATTTCTTATAGTAGCTATTACGTTCAAATTCCACATTCAATATTTCTTCAGCCAACTTCTCCTGTGTCTCTTGCATTACACGTAAACTTGATGGTGATACTGATTTTTCTTCGGTCTGTTGCGTATGCTTGGGAGTTTTTGCAGTTTCGCTTTTGGGTGTAGACTTTTCTGAACCGCCACTTCCACACAGTGACTGTGCATTAGGTCTTCTTATAGGTTTTGGTGCATTTTGAGCAGCGGCAGCAATGGCAGATGGCAGTTTTAGATTCTCTTTACCACCCGAATGTGTATCGAAGAATTTCTTGAACCATTGCAAAAATTCAAAATTATCTTGAAATTTGGCTTTCATCAAACGGTCGATGGGTACCGTTTTATCCATTTTTAATTTTGTAAAGGCATTTTGAAAGAGCTTTAAATTGTACAGAAATTCATGTTCCAATTTTGCATTCACTTTGATTTTTTTCATGCCAATCGTATTGGGAAATAAGAGTTCCATCATTTGACAATATGCTACGCCTTTTCGAAGGTACGCGGGCAATTGAAAAATATAAATTGAAATATTTTACAAACCGTGTTGTTGTTGTTCTTGTTGTAAAATGAATGTACTTACCAGAACATAGTTCTTCAATTTTTCTATATTGTCCATTAACAGTGGCATTCACCCATTCCAACATCTCATGACGCGACATTTTGTCTACTGTAGCACTTGTTATGGCAACTGTTGGTTTTAAATCTGGCATAATTAATAAATTATTTAAATTCTTCTTCTTTTTTTCTTTATTTAAATATGTATGTATGTATTCTGTTGTTTAATGATTACTAATGCATCCAATTGTTCGGTTCGTAGGTATGAGAAGTACTTAAATAGATGCAACTGCAGTATAACTAAACTTAACGGTATAAGACAAATATGTATATAGACCGATTATTAATATTTAATTTGTTGTTGTATTATTCCGTATTTATCCATTCTAATTATATCACTAAAATCATTTGCTCTCTTCACTTACTGTAAACAAAATCTTCGAACCAGAGGTGGACACGATGAATTTATACTGATTTATACTTTGTGAGTGATTTTAATACAAATACATACGTGTGTGTATGTGCAATTAAAATACATAACAAATGGCTTTTGCTGATCTGCGAATTTTGTTTTAAAACTGATACATCATCCTCCCTTATTTACGCAGTTCTTGTTTAAACAGGTTCTGTGTGATGAAAAATTGTGCGCCTTTTTTAAGTACTACAAGATGAAGTGTCATTTTTGACATTTTAGCTCAATTAAAAAAAAATGGAAAAAACATGCATGTATTTTTTTTATTAATAAAATTCAGTTAAATGGATAAGAAAAATATTCATATACATATACATATGTACATAAATACTTAATATCCCGAATTGCATTTTATTTCATAATGTAACACTCTTCCAACAGGGACTTCCAAACTTTGACAATTGTTAATGGCCATATCGTTGAAACTACATCTGTTAAATTAGTTGTCATTTATTCAGCCTGTTTTGCTGAATTAAAATCTTTTTTTCTTGTGGGTTTTTCTTAAGTCGCAGGTGTATGCGAATAAGCCCTAAGCCACAAAGCCGACATTACCCATGGTGTTGGCCAAATGCCGCCTGATTTATATACCAGAGTTTCGGAAAATTGAATTCCGAAATAGATGCGCTCTCCCCAGAGAAGTCGTGGTGGACATTTGAACAGCGTTATATTCCACACAGGAAGTCGCCGTAGTCTAGTAGGTAGTGTGTTGGCTTATTAGACGTAAAGCCAGGGTTCGAGCCCCAGGCCAGACATCAAAACAAAATACTAAAAGTATTTCTTCGGCGATTTTCTCTCAGCAGATTTCTGGCAAGAACTCTGAGAGTAAATAAAATTGCCATGAAAAGTTTCTCAAAAAAATCTGTCGTTCGGAGTCGACTTTAAACAGTAGGTCCCGCCACTTTTGTATAAAATTAACACACACAACATAAGTGGGGTGAGAAACTAGGTCAATAATCCTGACTGAAGGGTTGTAATGACCAATTATGTATGTATTTATGTATATTCCACACCTAACGGCCTAAGTAGGTCTTTGAAACGAATAAAGTACATAATTTGATGTTATCTTACACACTTTTTTTATTAAATTGTAAGATAGGAAGCGCTTAAACAAGATCCTTTATAAAGGGCTATCCATTTCGTGGTTTCAAAAGTATGGGACTGGAATTTGACATCTGTCAAACTAAGTTGTGAAATCAATTTTTTTCTTTTCAGTTGAAAGTCTGACATTGACGAAAATGGATCGCTTAACTATCTCACAACGTATACAAATTATCAAAACCTACTACAAAAATGGTGATTCTGCCACAGCCATGTATCGTGCTTTAAGAGGAGATTATGGTTTACATAATCGTCCAACTACGCAAGCAATTGGCAAAATTGTGAAGAAATTTGAAGAGACTGAAGTGGTTACAAATATTGAAAGGCCTGTGCATCATCGTTTCGCTTGTTCCGCTGAAAATATCGCTATTGTAAGTGAAAGTGTTGCCGAAGACCGGAATGTGTCGATTCCTCGTCGTTCTCAGGAATTAGGACTGTCTTACGGCACATTATGGCGTATTTTGCATTTAGATCTACACCTACGTCCATATAAAGTCCAGCTCACGCAACAACTGAAGCCAGCTGACCATTCACAACGTCGTAGATACGTGGAATGGGTGCTTGAACAACAGGCGGTGGACGGCAATTTTTCGAACAAAATTTTCTTCAGCGATGAAGCACATTTCACACTCGGTGGGTATGTTAATAAACAAAATTGTCGTGTTTGGGGTTCTGAGAATTCTTAAGTAATTGAAGAGGAGGCCATTACATCCAGAAAAAGTCACTGTTTATTGCGCTCTTTGGTCCGAAGGTGTGATTGGACCTTACTTCTTCGAAAACGACGATGGAACGACTGTCACCGTCAATTCGGAGCGTTATGGTTACGGTGACCATTATTTCCAAGAGAAAAAAGCGGACAAATATATTAATTTTCCAAATAAAAAAAATGCATTTATTATAATTAATATTTTATATAAAAATTTTTAAAATAAAGACATAAATAGGTACAAATAATATACACAAACTTAAATTTATACATATACATACTCGTACATATGGATATACGAGTACTTATGTGTATAAATTTACTTCTAATATTTCTCTAAGGAATGTATTTTTTTAAGTGTTGGGCCTGTTAGATAAAAATGTTTTAAATTCCGAACAGTCCATTTCAAAATTGCATTTTATGGTCAAAAGAGATTCTAAAGTTTCTAGTCCCATTTGGGATTTTTCGAAAAACCAAATATAGTTAGATATAGAAAAATCTCTTCCTGTTGGTGCGTTTGACGCTGGTAAAGCAAATGAGAAAACTAGTAATTTCAGGATGTTTTTATAAATAATAAAGAATATTTTTCGTTTCGAAAAATTTGAAAAATACAACCCACTTTTTATCGGGATTTAATGCTGATTGTTTCCATATTTCTATTCGTTCAGCATTTGCATAATTTTTTACATAACTCATCAAAAAATTCGTTATTATTTATGTTTAAACCATTTCTGATTTCTGTTCCCTTTATTAACGACTTTTCAACTGAAGACCAAGATGGAATTGCATCTACAACATAGACAAAATATAGAGTTTCCAACTCAATTTCATATGGAATTCCAGTTAATATTAGCGATTTTACCGAATTAGTGAAAAAAGTGGACAAAAGCGGACATTTTGGAAAATAAATACTTTTTAGGAGTTACGTGTGGTAAAATAGTGGACAAATAGCGGACGCAAAAAAAATAGCGGACAGGAGGTTAAAATAGCGGACTGTCCACTATAATAGTGGACGGATGGTCACCGTAGTTATGGTCATATGATAACCGACTTTTTTTTGCCTGCTATTGAAGAATACGACTTGGAGAATATATGGTTTCAACAAGACGGTGCCACATGCCACACAACTCGAGCTAATATGGCTTTATTACAAGAGACATTTCCTGGCCGCGTAATTTCTCGTCGTGGCGATATCAACTGGCCACCAAGATCATGCGATTTGACACCATTAGACTTTTTTGTGGGGCTACGCGAAAGACCGTGTTTATGCAGATAAACCTTCAACTCTTGAGCACTTAAAAACCAAGATTCGTCAAGTTATGGCTGAGATACCGCCAAATATGTATCAAAAAATGGATGAAAATTACCTCAAAAGAATCAATGCTTGCAACACTTCGCATGGCAGTCATTTAAATGATGTAGTGTTTCACACATAATGTTAACGTTCCAACTTTACAATAAAAAAGAAATATCAGGAAAAAAATATTTTATATGTGTTTTATTTACGTTTACTTTTGAAACCACGAAATGGATAACCCGGTATAACGCATAGCGTGTACCCAATAGGTAAATAATAGTTTTCACTTCTTCCTTTTCTCTGCAAGTCATTTGCCACATGACTAAAGCCAATAAATCTCGCAACCAGGATGCGTTATCTGCAGATGACTACAACAACGACGTTGAGCGGATACCTTTGGAGTTTAAGGAGATTTTCCGTGCGATCTCTATCTAATATAGCCCAGTTTATTAAACCATATTGTCCGTATTCGAAAATTCTCATGTGGCATTAAAGGAATCTGTTTTCACATCGTCAATTCTAAGCTTACGGACTCTTACTAAGATATTCAGAGAATTCACATGCGTCTTGGTGCCTATGCACATATATAACGTAAATGATGTACCACGCTGCCATCTCCTTGGCGATCTTGCGCCAGCTGAAAATATTCCTAGAGGTAATTTTTTAAGAAAGCAGTGCCCTGACTGCCGCTCTGCCAGAAGAAGTCACTGTTATGATCCGGTAACCTTTTCGAGTGAACTATACTGGCTCCTAAAAATTGCTTCCACAAACAGCTTCAAAAATTTTTTGTCCAAAATCACCTTAATTAAAATTTTCATTTTCAGATTTTATTTATATCGGGTCCGCCATCTAACGTTTTTTTTTTCAACTAGTGCTTATTTCGTGAATGGTAACACTTAGCTCATGTCTGATTTGACAGATAATTAGTTTTATCCTTCCGCTGAACGAATATGGTTCGCTTCGCTAAGTGGGTTGCGATCGACTTACAGAAGATGCCGATTTTGGCAAAAAAATCATCTTTTCAGATGCAGCTCATTTTGATCTTGGCGGGTATGTAAACAAGCAAAATTGTCGCATTTGGGGCACAGAAAACCCGCACGCATACATTGAAAAGCCGACGCACCCAAAACGAGTCACTGTTTGGTGCGGATTTTGGTCCAGAGGCATAATTGTTCCATTTTTTTTCGAAAATGAGCAAGTAGTGGCCGTTACAGTCAATGGCGATCGTTATCGGGCCATTCAGAAGTTTTTTTAAAGCCTTTTCAAAAAAAAAAGTTATTTGGCGGACCCTTTATTAATACAGTTTGAAGTACAGGGTGGGGCAAAAGTCGCGAAGTGATTTGAAAAATTAATAACTTTTCTAATTTAATTTTTTTTTATTTTTCTTTTTAGGACTTGTAAAATAAATCTGGGAGATTATTTATGGAAGGTTACAACGTTATCCAGCGAACCAAAATCATAGAACTTTATTTTGAACATCATCGATCAATAATTCAAACTCAACGAGCCTATCGTCGTCATTTTAATGTGCGGAATTCACCATCCGAATCAATTAGTGACACGTTTTCAGGAACAAGGCTCAGTAAGGGATCTTCCACGAAGCGGAAGACCACATTCTGTAATTAATGAAGCAAATATTCAACGCGTTCTGGAGAGTGTTGAGGAGAATCCTGAAACATCAACTCGAAGGCGCTCTGCTGAGCTGCAAATGTCTCGGCGGTCTTTACGCAGAATATTAAAGGGAAATTTACATCTTTTCTCATACAAGCTGCAGTTAGTGCAAGAACTAAAGCCACGGGATTCCCAAGAACGATTAAACCCCTTCGTGACTTTTGCCCCACCCTGTAAAAACTTGAAAAATTATGTAGCGATGTTTACCAATCGATCGTTGCCAACTTATATCAAAATCTGATCGTAAAAAAGTTACTTGGTAGAGTATTATTTGAATTTTAACAATATTTAGCAAAAAAAATTGGATGAAGAGTTAATTATTAATTGATCAATACATTGGCTAGAACTAACTTATCTAAGGCCAAGTCACAGCGATGGATGGTTAAACATAAGAATCTATATCAATTCGACCGCTGCATCCTCAAGAGAAAGATTTGCCCTTTACTGGGGCAACTTCCCAGCGCTAATGTCAGGCGTTGAATTCTCTTACAAGTAACAAGATTTGTAATGAAATCATAAATAAAATGTATTTTTTTTTTTATTTTATAATGAAAGATTATCTAAAAAAAATGTAGTTTAAATTGTAGTTTCTCTTTTATAGCTAGAAATCTTCTTAATTTTCTCTACTTTCTTTACAAAACTTATAAAGTCATCATACAAAGTGGTGGGCAATTCTAGGGCTGCAAAATGTCCGCCTTGATTATGATAAGTACTATGAATCAAGTTTGGATATTTGTTCTTTAGCTGATAGTCCAAAAAGTGCATAAGATCGTGTTTGAAACGAGCACAACCCGTCAGCACTTCAGTGGGTGCACGTTCCAATTGTAAGGCTTTCTGTTCAGGCGAGAAATGCTCTTTGTAGATGCGCTGTGATGTGGTTATGGAATTTGTTAAATAATAAATCATTATGTTATCCAAAAGTGCATCCAATTTGAAACGTTTTCGTAGTCCACCATCTGGTGAGCTCCGATAAGCGGAATTTGTCCAAGTGGAAAATTTCTCCAGAATATAAGCGGCTAAACCAACGGGATTATCTTGTAGAGCTGTGCCAATAGTATCTGGTTTTGTGGCTTGTATATGCATATAGCCCGATTCTTCTAATATATATTTAAATTTCTCCGACATGGGGAAAAAGAAGTCTTCATAGTCTTTGGGTGCAAATAAACGGGGAGCAAAACTGGCAATGAAGCCTTTAAGCATAGCTTTAGGTGTCATTGCTGTGCACATATTCGAATGGTAACCGAGTACATTATCGGGGAATAATGTGGCTATATGAGAACCAATCACGGAACCCCAGTCACCGCCTTGTATGAAGAATTTTTTATAGCCCAAACGTATCATTAAGTTGCGCACCATAACAGCCATCTGAGCAGGACCAAGACCCGGTTTGGAGGTACCCTGAAATAAATTGAATTTATTAATCATTTTATAGACGTATGTATGTGTATGTGTGTGTTAAAATAAACTTAAACTTGAAATTTAATTGTATCTTTAAATGACTTGAACAGATTTTCTTAAGTCAAAGCAAGTCAAATAGTTGTCAGAGTGTAACCATGCCACGAACAGACGCGTGAATAAGTAAATCTCGGCAGGTAAAAAAATTTTTTTTTACACTTTTTCGTCAACAAACATATTGACGTTCACTTTTAAATTAGTGACTGCGCTAAATTATTTTTTTAATTAAAAAATAAATTATTTTTTTAATTAAAAAAATAATTTACAATAAATAGTTACAAGAATATAAATAAAGTGTTCAGATGTTATTATGAAGAAGCTGAGGAAACAGTGGATCATATTTTATGTCACTGTCCTTGTCTACAGGACAGGACGTGTAGACAGTGATATGTAGGTAACCGATTTGTTGAGGCTCTAACGGACTACAAACTTGAGGATCTAATAGGATGCAGGCTCAAGTTTTTTTTTGTTGTTCAACTGATTTTAATTCAGTTTTATTTTGTGAAAAAAAGCAAATCTGTTGGATCGTAGTCAATGACACAACAACAACAAATGATTTCGTTCATCAAAATTAATTTAAAATACAGTGTACTCGCGAAGACACGAACACTCGAAAGTGTGAACGTCTCAGAAACGTGAACAAATTTATTTTTCCACAGAGTATTCCAAAACGTGAACAAAATCTGAAAGCTCTAAAACGTAAACACTTTTTTTTTGTTTTTTTAATCTATTTTAAATTGTGAAGTCTTTAAAAATTCACGATTAAATTAACACTAGAAGGACGGACAGGGGTCATTTGACCCATTTACAAATCTAACTGCTAATATTTCTCTTATGAATTATATCACTGATTTCGTACTTCTTGACTTTTAATAATACTCCATAAAATTTAATTTAAGAGTATTTTTTTTTATTTAGGTACTCAAAATTGCAATTATTAAAACAACTACCTAAAAAGACGGAGAGGGGTCATCTGACCCTTCACATATCTGACTGCCGCTATATATTTTATCAATTACTTTTCCCGTCCGTTATTTTTTGTTTAAGTTTTCTCTAGTATGCCGTAATGTAATTTCAACCAATGCGTACCTTGCTTTCACTTATTTTTATCAGTTTGTCAAAACTAGACTACATCTCTTCGGGACGAAGATATTGCAGCGTATTTGCAATCTTTATCAGAAGATCAATCAGGCGATGAAAGCGAAAATGAGTTATTAGCAAATGTAGAAAATAGTTACGTTTCAGAAATAAGTTCTAGTGATAATTCGATCGATAATGCACCATTAGGTATGTTTTTTTTATTTACGTAAAAAGAAATTTGCTATTATAATCACTTTTCACTGCGTTTCCGAACAACGCGGCCAATGTCAAATTCCATCAGTTGTAGAAAATGAACACGACATGCGGTCAGCAGGAGGAATTCTTTGGAAGACTGGTTCTCAAAACAGTTCCACATCAGGTAGTCTTGCTGTCCATATCATTTTGGTTGTACATCCAGGAGCTCCTCATTATGCAAAACAACATATTGGTGCTGAATTTAATTTAACAGCCTGGCGACTGCTGATTGATGACACAATTTTGTGTCATATTCAAAAGTGTACGCAGGCTGGGGCACATAGACAACTTGGCGACACAAACTGGATTATGACTTTACAAAGAACTGAACAAATTCATCTCAGTTTTATACGCTAGGGGTGCTTGTGGATTTAAAAATATATCTGTAAATGATTTATGGAACAAAAAATGGGGAGTTGCTTTTTTTTCATAAACTATGTCTAGAGACCGATTAAAAGAAATAATGAAATATATTCGTTTTGACGAGCGACAAGAAAGTTCTACTAGACAAAAAACAGATAATTTCGCCTTAATTTCGTATGTTTGAAGCCGTTTTATTGAAAATTGCAAATCTTGTTATAGACCAGGTGAAAACATCGCTGTTGGCGAACAATTCTTTCCTACAAAATCAAGATACAAAGTTACACAAATTTGGTATAAAATTTTGGCTTTACATAGATGTCAAAATGAAATATCTGCTCAACGGTTTCCCCTACTTGGGAAAAGATGACAATCGTCTACAACATTACGCTTGGAGAGGACGTTGTAATGCGTCTAATGAAACTTATCGTAAACAAAGGGAGAAATGTGGCGACTGACAACTTTTTTACCGCAGTATCAGTGGCAGAGAGATAGCTCTCCAAACGTACAACTAGTTAGGACAGTCAATAAAGCAAAACGGGATGTTCCACCATATGTAAAAAAATTTAAATTAAATTTTAAGTTTCAAAAAACCGAAAATAATAAGTGCCTTCTGACAGTTTACCAAGCAAGGAGACACAAAAATGTTTTATTGCTGAGTACTTTGCAATTTTAAAATTAAATTTTGAAATTCAAATGTAGATTTTTACTACTAAAACTTGAAGGTAGTCAAATGACCCCTACCCGTCTTTTAAGGTATATTAATTCTCCCGTCTTAAAGAATATGATCGTGGTTTTAACACCAGTGACGGATGGCTTCAAAAGTTTAAATAAAGGTTTGGTGTTCGCCTTCTCAAAATTTCCGGAGAAAAGCTTTCTGCGCAGCCGCAACATGTTGACCCACTTAAGGAAAAATTAAAAGCAAAAATGGAAGAAATCTCTCTTTGTGAAGATCAGCCTTATAATGCTGATGAATCCGGTTTATATTGGAAGCAGTTACCATATAAGACATATTTGTCATCACTGGAGAAAAGTGCTCCAGGCGCAAAGATGGAGAAACAACGATTAACTTTCACGGGCTGTTCAAATACGTCGGGGACTCACAAACTTAACTTAATTTACTGGTAATTGGGAAATCTAAAAGTCTACAAAGTTTCAAAAACTTTACTTGTCCAGTGAATTACAAATTCTCCAAGTCAGCATAGATTACATGTAAAATTTTTTCTGACTGTTATCATAAATGTTTTGTTAAAGAGGTAGACTTCAACTGAAAAATTTAAAACTGAAAACTTTGTTATAATTTTTAGCCTAAGGTTACTGAGTTCTTGACTAAAAAGGGGCTACCGGTAAACGCCCTTCTGTTGATAGCCAATTCGCCTTCACATCCGGCTGAATCCCAATTGAATTCTGATGATGGATTCATTTGTGCAATGTTTTTGCCACCCTAGGTCACATCGTTAATTCAGCCCATGGACCAAAACTGTATTATAGAAACAATCTCTTGGCATTAGTGGCATGAAAACAAATAAAATTGTTAAATTCTATTAAGATGTTAACTGTAAAAGATGCAATTAATCTTTTGGACTCAGCATGAAGTAGAATTTCGCAATAAATTTTTTAACAATTGCTGTAAAAGTATTTTAAATCTACAGGGTGGGGCAAAAGTCGCGAAGGGATTTGAAAAATTAATAACTTTTCTAATTTAATTCTTTTTTTATTTTTCTTTTTAGGACTTGTAAAATAAATCTGGGAGATTAATTATGGAAGATTACAACGTTATCCAGCGAACCAAAATCATAGAACTTTATTTTGAACATCATCGATCAATAATTCAAACTCAACGAGCCTATCGTCCATCATCGTATCACCATCCGAATCAATGATTCGACGCTTAGTGACACGTTTTCAGGAACAAGGCTCAGTAAGGGATCTTCCACGAAGCGGAAGACCACATTCTGTAATTAATGAAGCAAATATTCAACGCGTTCTGGAGAGTGTTGAGTAGAATCCTGAAACATCCACTCGAAAGCGCTCTGCTGAGCTGCAAATGTCTCGGCGGTCTTTACGCAGAATATTAAAGGGAAATTTACATCTTTTCCCATACAAGCTGCAGTTAGTGCAAGAACTAAAGCCACGAGATTCCCAAGAACGATTAAACGATTAAACCCCTTCGTGACTTTTGGCCCACCCTGTAGTTTCGGACAAAGATGCCGCCAATGATTTTTTACTTATTAAAATATTATTTTTCATATTAAATAGAGTAATTTTTTGTTTTAAATTTGGGTACTCGATAACGTGAACAAAGTCGAAAATGTGAACTGGCTTGTTAAAAATTTAGTTCACGTTATTGCGAGTTCATTGTATGTTCTAATATGCTATGTTGTAGTGCACATACCTGAGACCAGGCGTAACCGGGCAGACTGGGTACGATGACATCAAAGATGTATTTGTTGTTTTTATCTTTTTTCGTCTGATGTAGCTTGTGGATCAAACTGTAAAATTCACGAATAGATCCAGGCCAACCGTGCAGCAATAGTACTGGATAATGATGTCTATCGACTGTGTATTCATCGTATACCATCAAATGAAAGAAATGCATACGTAATCTAAAATGGAAGGGTTTTCAATTTTAAGATATAATGTGTTTTTGTTATAAATTTAAGACGATATGATAAGAACATTATGACGTGAAGACGGTTAAACCGATTGTCATTTGTTAGCGATAATACATAAAGACTCTTACCCTTGTATTTCAGTGGTAAAATGATTAAATTGCCAAAGAAAAACTTCACGTTCCCGCCAACGCGGCAAATAATCATCACGCCAATATTCGATTATTTCTTGTAATTGCTTAGCGTTGAAACCATATTCAAAGGTTATACCTTCCAAGGGCTCCGTCAAACGAAGAGTACGATTCAGTTGTGTTTTAAGATCATCGATAGTCTAAAAATATAAAAATTTTTTTAAAATTTAAATTTTATTTACCAAGTGTGTGTGGTTTTTGCTTATAAATTTACCTGATCCGGATAATATAATTTGTTGCTAATAATTTCCGATGAATTGTCCAAATAAACCTGCCAATTTGTGGGCTCCTCTTCATCACCCCACCATTGATTAACTGGCAGGTTTGGTGGCTTTACATCAGCGAACAAATCATTTACTTTTTTATACAACATGCCGCCAGCTATGGCGACTATGAGTATAAGAAATCGTGTTAATGGTGACATTAGAATGAAGTTTAATTAAGAAAAGTGTATTTCAAATGTAGTTCTTTTCTTTACAAATTATTTAAACTTATTAGAATCGCATTTAACTGCTCTTTTATGATCCGAGTCCAATGCGTGCTGCCAGTGATGTGTTACTGGTGTTGTAGGCTACTGAATAAGATTTAAAAAACAAATATTGTGTTTGCTACCAATTTGCTTTTTAATCAGCGTTTAAAATATACCCTACATTTCTATTTAAATTTAATTGGTTTTTTAATTAATTTGTTCCTCCTTTTCTATAACAGATAGTAGTACATCCTTGTAATATCTAAACGTCCAGGAATAATTCCATTCATTTCAGAATTAAAAATTCTTTTGAAATGATTTACTCTCTCTCGCAATGATAAACATTAGCTGAAAATAGAGCTTCATCACCGAACTCTACGAAGTAAAGTGTGTATTAAATACGCCAACATTATCTATGATCCGAGATTGTGATACATTAGTCGGTAATGCTATTTGGAATGACCTTGAATACGAAAGCGTCCCAAGCAAAATGATTCATGAGGCAAAAAATGTCTACTGAAAAGCAAATAAAACAAATCAAATACAGGGTGGGCCAAAAGTCACGAAGGGGTTTAATCGTTTAATCGTTCTTGGGATTGTCGTGGCTTTAGTTCTTGCACTAACTGCAGCTTGTATGGGAAAAGATGTAAATTTCCCTTTAATATTCTGCGTAAAGACCGCCGAGACATTTGCAGCTCAGCAGAGCGCCTTCGAGTTGATGTTTCAGGATTCTCCTCAACACTCTCCAGAACGCGTTGAATATTTGCTTCATTAATTACAGAATGTGGTCTTCCGCTTCGTGGAAGATCCCTTACTGAGCCTTGTTCCTGAAAACGTGCCACTAAGTGATTCGGATGGTGAATTCCGCACATTAAAATGACGACGATAGGCTCGTTGAGTTTGAATTATTGATCGATGATATTCAAAATAAAGTTCTATGATTTTGGTTCGCTGGATAACGTTGTAACCTTCCAAAATTAATCTCCCAGATTTATTTTACAAGTCCTAAGAAGAAAAATAAAAAAAAAAAAATTAAACTAGAAAAGTTATTAATTTTTCAAATCCCTTCGCATCCCTTCGCCCCACCCGGGGCAAAGGAACAAAATAGAAATGGGCTTGGGTACACATCCCGAAATATATTCTCAGATATTAGCAGAATTACCATTGATAGTAATTCTCAGTACAGCCGTAAAATTTGTCGATGATCTTATACGTTGCAAAGGCTCATAGATAATAATGTACATATCGCTCCTTTATTGCAACATAGTCATATCTCAAAAAATTAAAAATTTGTAGTTACTTAAGCAAAACTGCTCTTTTAGACCTTCTGTACATGTTGAAAAAAAAAATCAGTTTTATATCCCAAGCTGAACCGAAGTTATAGCAATTAGAAGTTATGCAATTAGATCATAGGACTTATGTCTTGAAAACTTAAATCGCATTTTGCCAAGTTCAAGTTTTTTTTTAAGATATGACTATGTTGCAATAAAGGAGCGATATGTACAGTGTACAGCAAAAGTCTTAGTACCCTAATATACCGGCTTAACCATTTCGTGATTTCAAAAGTAAACGTAAATAAAAGACATATAAAATATTTTTTTCAATATATTTCTTTTTTATTGTAAAGTTTGAACGTTGACATTATGTGTGAAACACTACATCATTTAAATGACTGCCATGCGAAGTGTTGCAAGCATTGATTCTTTTGAGGTAATTTTCGTCCATTTTTTGATACATATTGGGCGGTATCTCAGCCATAACTTGACGAATGTTGGTTTTTAAGTGCTCAAGAGTTGAAGGTTTATCTGCATAAACACGGTCTTTCGTGTAGCCCCACAAAAAAAAAGTCTAATGCTGTCAAATCGCATGATCTTGGTGGCCAGTTGATATCGCCACGACGAGAAATTACGCGGCCAGGAAATGTCTCTTGCAATAAAGCCATATTAGCTAGAGTTGTGTAGCATGTGGCACCGTCTTGTTGAGACCATATATTCTCCAAGTCGTATTCTTCAATAGGAGGCAAAAAAAAGTCGGTTATCATATGACCATAACGCTCCGAATTGACGGTGACAGTCGTTCCATCGTCGTTTTCAAAGAAGTAAGGTCCAATCACACCTTCGGAGCAAAGAGCGCACCAAACAGTGACCTTTTCTGGATGTAATGGCATCCTCTTCAATTACTTAAGAATTCTCAGAACCCCAAATACGACAATTTTTTTTATTAACATACCCACCGCGTGTGAAATGTGCTTCATCGCTGAAGAAAATTTTGTTCGAAAAATTGCCGTCCACCGTCTGTTGTTCAAGCACCCATTCCACGTATCTACGACGTTGTGAATGGTCAGCTGGCTTCAGTTGTTGCGTGAGCTGGACTTTATATGGATGTAGGTGTAGATCTAAATGCAAAATACGCCATAATGTGCCGTAAGACAGTCCTAATTCCTGAGAACGACGAGGAATCGATACATTCGGGTCTTCGGCAACACTTTCATTTACAATAGCGATATTTTCAGCGAAACGAGCGAAAGCACAGGCCTTTCAATATTTGTAACCACTCCAGTCTCTTCAAATTTCTTCACAATTTTGCCAATTGCTTGCGTAGTTGGACGATTATGTAAACCATAATCTCCTCTTAAAGCACGATACGTGGCTGTGGCAGAATCACCATTTTTGTAGTAGGTTTTGATAATTTGTATGCGTTGTGTCATAGTTAAGCGATCCATTTTCGTTAATGTCAGACTTTCAACTGAAAAGAAAAAAATTGGTTTCACAACTTAGTTTGACAGATGTCGAATTCCAGTCCCATACTTTTCAAACCACGAAATGGATAGCCCTTTATTTTAATAAAAAAAAACGGCACCACAGGCTTAATACTCTTGCACAAAGTACCGATATGACTTCAAGAGAGTATTTAGGAGATCATTTGAAAGAACGGTTACGTAATCGCTAAACCTCAAACAAAAGTCAACCGAAAAACTTGTGCATGGTGCCACCACCAGAAAACACTAAACAAAACTTGTACATTCAATTCCAAATGGGTTAAATGGAGTATTTGATCTTAAGGGATATTCTACTAAATACAAGGGATAATATTTTCATATATTAGGCCTTTGAATTTTTAACTTACTCAGGGTTCTCCTAGGGGGTACCTACGAAGTCATCTGAAACTTTTCCTTATTTATCTCTTGTTTTATGAAAAAAATTAAAAAATTGTTTGTTTTATAATCAAACAGAAATAAATTAATAAAATAAGTATATAAACTATAAATTTTTTAGTACAAACGGTTGGTTAAAATTCATGAAATTGCTAAAATATATTACCGTACTAAGACTTTTGCTGTCCACTGTATATGTATGTGTACATATGTATACATATATATGTAGTGATAAAGATTAAATTATTAATTTTAAAAAATTCTAAAAAATTATTTCGATAAATTTTATAATTACAAATTGATAACAAAATAAAAATTTTATTTTTTTTTTCATTTTTATAGGGTGTATACAAAACAGTATCACTTTTACTTTTTTTAATTTATCAATAATCTCTCCGAAGTGATACTGTAAGAACGACTATTGCTTCCCATTTTAGTGATCGTTGTTGAAAGTGTTATCGCATGATAAGTGCATTTAAGGTATAAACAATCGCAATACGATCATTTATTTTTATGTGTGTGTGTATTTGTTTAAAAAAATGTGTTTTTTTTAATTTATATTTTCATAATATGTATATGGTAAATACATACATAAGTATGTACACTGGCGAGCAAAAGTGTATTCATGTTGGCAGATTCCGCCCTTTAACCCCTATAAAATCTTTAATGAATGAGAACGCAAGATGAATGTTTCAGGGTTGATTACTTGTTTATTATATTACATATTTAAGTTAAAAAATTAAAAGAAATTATATACCATACTTCAAGAATATAAATAAAATTAAAAATAACTCAATTCGGATAATTTTGCATGTATATTCAAAAACCTTAATATTAAGCGATTTTTAATACTTTCTCCACAATCCTTTGTTCTTTTTTACATTTTTAATGCGCTTTGTCATACTCTCCACCAATTTTTGTATGATTTCATCTGGGATTTTGTTCCACTCCTCTTGTACTCTTTGCCAGAGTTCATCCATGTTCGTTGATGCTCTTTCATACACGGCCAGTCTTCTTTTTAAAAGAGCCCACAAATTTTCTATAGGATTGAGATCCGAGCTTTGTGCTGGCCATTTAAGTAATTTAAATTTTTGGTTAGACAACCAATTTCTAACAAATTTTTGGAGGTATGTTTAGGATCTCCATCTTGTTGAAAGTGTATCTCGTCCTCGGGATATGCACTTTTGTCCACATATTCTGGCAAATTAGTTTGAAGAATATTGAGATAATCTTCCTTCTTCATTATACCTTCTATCTTAACCAGTGGACCAACGTTCCACCAAGTAAAACACCCCCACACCATCAAACTTCCCCCGCCATGTTTTACTGTTTGCTTTACATGATGTCTTTGAAGATTTTCATGTGGGCGGCGCCAGTAATATTCTTTCCCATCTGATTGGAAACGGTTAATTTTAGTTTCATCAGACCAAATCACATGTTTCCAATCCTCTGCTGTCCAGTTTTCGTATTCTTTACAAAATTGCAGGCGCGCCTTAAGATTTTTATTTGATAGGGCTGGTTTCTTTTTCTTGACTGCTGCGACTAGACCAATTCTTTGTAGTGATCTACGAACAGTCCAATCACTAACGTGTTTATTTCTTGCCTTTTGGTGTTCTAGTATCCCTATTTCTCATTAATCGCTCAATATGCCGAGCATCTGAGTCTGTTAACAACCTTGGACGACCAGTTATGATACATTTGGATGATATATTTCGTCTTTTACGAACACTTTGCACAGTACTATGGGCTATTTTTAAAGATTTAGCTATTTCTCTGCATGACTGTCCATTTTCCGTCATAACTACTATTCGATCTTCTATTTCCACGCTTATTTTTTTCATTTTGTAGTTACAAATAAATTACCAATGTTTATTTAAATGAAAAAATGCCAATAATATTTTGCAAACTGCACTTAAACTTTTTTAAAAACAAACAAAGTTGATATTAAACCATAACTCGATAAAAAATAACGGTAAATTATAAATTGACACTTGTAAAGTGACATAAACCGATAAGAGCAAAAGTGTTCGAGTTGCCATATGTTGCGATCATGCTCGATAACCAGAGTTGTAATTGTTATTTTTATACAATTTTTGCACTATAATATAATCCAACAGCAGTGAATAAACATGCGAATTTTCGTTAAAATATCTTAGCTAAAAAAAATTTTATTGACGTTTTACTAGAAAATTTACCAACATGAAAACACTTTTGCACGCCACTGTATGTATGTATATAATAATACTAATATAGCTACATATATTGAGTTTTTATAAATATTTATAATAATTGTTATTATTTATTTCACATAGTCAAACGTGTACTTACCGGCTGAATAGTTGATTCTGATTCTGATTTATTTTTATTATTATTCTTATCAATAAAAACCACGTAAACGATATAAACACTAAATTTGTGATTATTTTTGTTCGATATGTTTGGCAACGAGACATATCGAACAACAGATATATGTACATATCCAACAACAATGAAATATTTTAAATATCGTTTGTATGCTAAAGAGTCAGAAATATTATGTTAAACATCTTAAGTTAATACGGATATAAGAAGTATTTTGAGTAGTTTAATGGTCTTTTATAATTTTATTTATGAAAGGATATCTATGAATTTAAAAATGCCTACATAAATCCGATATTTTGAAAGTTAAAGAATGTTTCAAAATTGGAAAGTGATAAGACATTAGAAACCAACATATTAATAAAGTAAAGGGCTATCCATTTCGTGGTTTCAAAAGTAAGGGACTTTAATTCGACATCTGTCAAACTAAGTTGTGAAACCAATTTTTTTCTTTTCAGTTGAAAGTCTGACATTGACGAAAATGGATCGTTTAACTATCACACAACGCATAAAAATGATCAAAACCTACTACAAAAATGGTGATTCTGCCACAGCCACGTATCGAACAAAATTTTATTCAGCGATGAAGCACATTGCACACTCGGTGGGTATGTTAATAAACAAAATTGTCGTATTTAGGGTTCTGAGAATCCTCAAGTAATTGAAGAGAGGCCATTACATCCAGAAAAAGTTACTGTTTGGTGCGCTCTTTGGTCCGAAGGTGTGATTGGACCTTACTTCTTCGAAAACGACGATGGAACGACTGTCACCGTCAATTCGGAGCGTTATGGTCATATGATAACTGACTTTTTTTGACTGCTATTGAGGAGTACGACTTGGAGAATATGTGGTTTCAACAAGACGGTGCCACATGCTACACAACTCTAGCTAATATGGCTTTATTGCAAGAGACATTTCCTGGCCGCGTAATTTCTCGTCGTAGCGATATCAACTGGCCACCAAGATCATGCGATTTGACAGCATTAGACTTTTTTTTTGTGGGACTACACGAAAGACCGTGTTTATGCAGATAAACCTTCAACTCTTGAGCACTTAAAAACCAACATTCGTCAAGTTATGGCTGAGATACCGCCCAATATGTGTCAAAAAGTGGTCGAAAATTACCTCAAAAGAATCAATGCTTGCAAAACTTTGCATGGAGGTCATTTAAATGATGTAGTGTTTCACACATAATGTCAACGTTCAAACTTTACAATAAAAAAGAAATATCATGAAAAAAATATTTTATATGTGTTTTATTTACGTTTACTTTTGAAACCACAAAATGAATAACCCGTTACTTCGTGCTAATATGGGGGCGGTTGCAAGAAGACTCAATAAATATCCAAGACCTGAACGATATAGCGTGCTGACAAAACAGTGAAAACATTTTCTAAAATTCATTTATGTATTCTAATCGAACAAAAATTTAAAAATTTAAAAATACATAAATACATAATTGGTCATTACAACCCTTTAGTCAGGATTACGACCTAGTTTCTCACTCCGAAAACTACTACTACTACTGGCGAAAACTACATTTTAAAGTCGACTCCGAACGACAGATTTTTAAGAAAGTTTTCATGGCAATTTTATTTACTTTCAGAGTTTTTGCCAGAAATCTACTGATAGGAAGTCGACGAAGAAATATTTTGTCATATTTCGCTTAGTTGGAGATGCCTGATCTGGGGTTTGAACCGAAGCCTCGGTTCTAATAAGCCAACACACTATCTACTAGACTACGGCGATTTCTCACTTTGTTAATATGCATTCTTATTAACATTTTTGTACTTTGAAAATATAAAAAAACTAGCTGTACCCTGCGCGCGTTGCTGCACCACCAACTAATATAATTTTGAAGGAAAGACATTACACAAATATCCAATTAATTTTCTAATTAATAATTCTAATCTCACTTCTCGTTGTTCAAGTGATTTATTCGAACGGGTCTCAGCGGCATGTACTCGAAGATTTTCCAGTCTCAATGCTCGTTGCTCGTCTGATTCTGAGGCTCGTAATGCTCTTTTCTTCCGTGCTTGAGGTGTAGGTCGACCAATTACTTGTTATTCATTTTGAATAATTTTCAGTGGGCCCTCTATCGGAAATTAGTCGCACCAACTTAGAAACCTCCGTCGACTCATGCGCAACAACTTTGCTAAAGATCATAACATGGTCAAATGCATAGTTTACGATTTAATTCATTTTTAGTCATTTTCAGTGGCGCCACCTGTCGCAAATTAGTCATACCAACTTAGAAACCTTCCCCGGCTGATGAGCAACAACTTTGCTAAAGATCATAACATGATCAAATAATGACGAAACACAGCATAGTGCAGTAGTCCTTGAGTTACGGTGCAAAAACACAAAAAACTAAATATTGCGCCATCTGTCAAACTACACTCCTACGCCCCATAGAACATGTATATTAAGTTTGGTCAAAATCGGTTCGTGCGTTCTGGAGTTTATGTTAAAAAAAAATTTTAAAAACCAAAAATGATTCCATAAGCTGAGTGGAATATGCCACTTCTAAAGCCTATATGGCAGTATTGAACACTAACATTACGGGGAAACTACTTGAATATCGAAACGATCTCTTCGAAAACCCATATCTGTGCTTTTGAATTTAATTCTAATTCACAGCAAAAGAAGTTAGTAATCATTTACCTATAGTGCACGCCGTTGACAGTGAAATGTGGGCCTATGATGTCGCCAGCCTAAAATCTACATCAAACACTGACTTTTTCGAAATGCACTGAACGCTTTTAGATCATATTTATCCAGATGTTTGTCAAATTTCGAAACTTTTTAAACAATGTTCAAGATAGCAATGTTTTTATTTATTTATTAAAATACAACTACAAATTATATTTTGTTATATACGAGCTGAGTAACTTCGACCATATGTATATTCGGTGTAGTTTAATAGACTAGACTAGAGTCTGGTTGGGAAACGAACTCACTACCCTTTTGCTAATAGTCTAGCACACTATCCACTAGAATACCAGGGCAGCCATTAATGCGTTTACATTTAATTAAATAAAAATCTATTTGAAAAATGTAGTTTATTAGTATATTCGGTGTAGTTTAATAGACTAGAGACTCTGGGTGGGAAACGAACTCACTACCCTTTTGCTAATAGTCTAGCACACTACCCACTAGAATACCAGGGCACGCATTAATGTGTTTACATTTAATTAAATAAAAATCTATTTGAAAAATTTGCAAATTACATAGAGTGTATATATACATTTGCCCCTAACTGTAGCTACGTGGTTTGAAAAAGTAACGGCTCTATAGGAGTCGATTACATTATTTCAGATTCACAAGGCCACATAGAGCTGGTGGACAACATTTTGTCTGTACCGAACGATTAAACATCACAAATTCTGACAGGTAAATCATTTTTAAAGGTATACTTTTAAAACGAAAATTAAAAATTAAGAGTTAATATTTTATTTAGATTTTAATAAAATATAAATTTTATTATAAAAAAAAAAAAAAAAAAAAATTAATAATAAAAAATAAAAGAAAATGTGTGAAGCGTAGATGAATCTATTAAATTAACAAAGATTTACAAAGAAAATATATCGTGAATATGTTTTTTTTTTAGATATTTTTTAATTCTTAAATTAGATAGACTTTTTTCATAGAATAATGGTTTAATCAAAAACTGTTTTATAAATTTGCTTTCTTTACGAATTGAATGAAATCGTTATAAAGTATTTGTGGTAGTTCCATGGCAGCAAAGTGTCCACCATCCGCATAGTAAGTACTTTGTACTAAATTTAAGAATTTATCTTTAAGTTGACAATCGGTGGAATGAGCCAAGTCATGCATGAAACGAGCACAGCCAGTGGGTGCCTTAACAGCTACCCGATCCATTTGCAAACCCATTTGCTCTTTGCTGAATTGCTCGGCATAAAGACGTTGCGAAGTTGTAATGGAATTGGTTACATAGTAAATCATAACATTATCGATTAGAGCATCCATTGTGTAACGTTTGGTAAGACCACCATCTGGCAAATATTTGAATTCACTATTTGTCCAGGCAGAAAATTTCTCTAAGATATACGCGGCCAAACCTACCGGATTGTGTGCTAAAGCGGTACCAATGGTATCGGGTTTGGTGGCCTGTAAATGCATGTAACCCGATTCTTCCATGAGATAGGCAAAGAATTCTCCTAGTGGTTTAAAGAAACCACTGTGCTGTTTCTCATAGAAGAGACTTGGCATAAAGTTAGCCATTATCATTTTAAGCATGCCAATAGGACCCATGGTGCCACACATATTCGAATGATAGCCCAAAACATTGTCAGGGAATAAGGCAGCCATATTTGAGCCAATAATAGATCCCCAATCACCACCTTGTACAAGGAATTTTTCATGACCCAAGCGTAACATTAAATTACGTAAAACGATTGCCATTTGGGCTGTGCCAAAGTTCTTCTTTGATGCACCCTGGAAAGAAATTAAAGAAAACGATTTTATCACTGTTTGTGATACAAAAAAACAACACTCATTCTGTCATTACCTGAGACCAGCCATAACCTGGTAAGCTTGGTGCAACAACTTCAAATACATATTCACTCTTCTCATTGGCAGTAGTCAACAATGGAATGATATCGTAGAATTCGCGTACGGAACCGGGCCAGCCATGCATTAGAATGAGGGGTAAAACTTTTTTGCCATCTGTTTTCTTTGGTTTAACATGAATGAAATGGATTCTTAAACTGCAATCAAAGGAAAGAATTTTTTTTTTTTTTGATTTAAACTTACTTTTTGAACAGACTAAGGACTACAATTTTATTACACACTATCATCGATATAATTTACTTGTTTACAACACTATGATTATACGAGCAATGACAAACTGATGTGTACGGAAACATAACATAGCATAACATTGTATGTTAGTCTTGGAGTTATCATCACCATACTAATAAAAAGGGTAAAACGTTTTAAGATTTTTTAATGAGAGAAATAGATGAGAAATTTAATAAGAAATTCTATTTGAGTTCGTAGAATTTCACAAAAATATCAGATTTTTTAAAAAAATATTGCAAGTAACGATTCAATTATAATTAATACTCAATGTAAATATGTACTCATATTTATTGGAGAGATTCTAGTTACCTTTTCTAAATAATAAAAACAATCTACAACAGCTGTTGTATTATATTTAATTGTTAATAATATTTGAACGATTGTTTTTAGCTTTCATCACAGACGAACATTGCTTATCAGAGAAATGTATAGAGTACATATAACGTAATTAACGCTTACCAAAGTTCAAAGGTATAACGGCTAATTGCACCACATTCAAATACATTTTTACGTGTTGCCTCTATTGTTAAACACGTACTAATAAAATCGATGACGATTAATTAACTTAACATGTGTATTATTTCTAATAAATTTGCAAAATTTTATACAAAATCTTTGCAGTTCTCTGTAAGTAGAGTTTTCCACTGTAACTGCAAGTCCATTTGTATGGACTCAATTATTTTTAAGACATTTTTATACGAATAGACATTCGTCTCACAGAAACAGTGTTGGAGTAATTACATTCACTATACATTTATTACTTGTAATTTTCATATGTACCCAGTAAAAAATGTTTAGGTTTTAGGAAGCTAAAAAGGGACTTTACTGCTGCTGTATTCGCTTACTAGTAAGCCTTACTGAAAAGCACGAAATAAGCTAATACCATTGAAAGGATTTTTGCATTAATGTAATCGAAAAAAAATTAAAAGCTTACTACTATCCCTTCCATAGAAGCAGGTTTTAAGGTTGTTGTTTCAAAAGGTAATGCTTCCAAGTGGGAATTCGCCATATAAAAATCATGCCTTCTGGAAGCAGGTTTGTAAGGGGGAAAATAGCTTCTCTCCCTTACAAACCTGCTTACATGTAAGCCCCAATTTTTACTGGGTATGTAGATAAATGTAGATATTATAAATTGTATTTATGTTATCACCCTGTTGTAAAATTCTATATTTTACTTATGAATTTTCCACAACTTGATTTTTCTTTATAAAATGTTCATTCCAATAAAATCATTCAAACTACAGGGTGGGCCAAAAGTCGCGGAGGGATTTGAAAAATTAATAACTTTTCTAGTTTAATTTTTTTTTTCTTTTTCTTTTTAGGACTTGTAAAATAAATCTGGGAGATTAATTTTGGAAGGTTACAACGTTATCCAGCGAACCAAAAACATAGAACTTTATTTTGAACATCATCGGTAAATAATTCAAACTCAACGAGCCTATCGTCGTCATTTTAATGTGCGGAATTCACCATCCGAATCAATTAGTGACACGTTTTCAGGAACAAGGCTCACTAAGGGATCTTCCACGAAGCGGAAGACCACATTCTGTAATTAATGAAGCAAATATTCAACGCGTTCTGGAGAGTGTTGAGGAGAATCCTGAAACATCAACTCGAAGGCGCTCTGCTGAGCTGCAAATGTCTCGGCGGTCTTTACGCAGAATATTAAAGGGAAATTTACATCTTTTCCCATACAAGCTGCAGTTAGTGCAAGAACTAAAGCCACGAGATTCCCAAGAACGATTAAACGATTAAACCCCTTCGTGACTTTTGGCCCACCCTGTAGAAAGTTCTCGGCATATCTCTTTAAACTTCAATAAACAGGGGGTTGATTTTAATTACTTCACTTTTAATTTTTGTGTATTTTTCAAGAACATTATCTATACTGCTCATGGAAACTTTAATGACATACAATGAATGCGTGTTTACATGTTTGTGTAGTATATATACGGTGACCATCCGTCCACTATTATAGTGGACAGTCCGCTATTATAACCTCCTGTCCGCAAATTTGTTTTGCATACGCTATTTGTCTACTATTTTACCACACATAACTTCTAAAAAGTATTTATTTTCCAAAATGTCCGCTTTTGTCCACTTTTTTCACTAATTTGGTAAAAACGCTTATATTAGCTGGAATTCCATATGAAATTGAGTTGGAAACTCTATATTTTGTCTATGTTGTAGATGCAATTCCATCTTGGTTTTCAGTTGAAAAGTCGTAAATAAAGGGAACAGAAATCAGAAATGATTTAAATATAAATAATAACGAAATTTTTGATGAATTCACTTATGGAAAAAATTATGCAAATGCTGAGCAAATAGAATTAGCATTAAATCCCAATAAAAATTGGGTTGCAATTTTCAAAATTTTCGAAAAATATTCTTTATTATTTATAAAAACATCCTGAAATTAGTAGATTTTTCATTTGCTTTGCCAGCGTCAAACGCACCAACAGGAAGAGATTTTTCTACATCTAACAATATTTGGTCGTCCGAAAAATCCCAAATAGGACTAGAAAATTTAGAATCTCTTTTGACCATAAAATGCAATTTTGAAATGGACTGTTCGGAATTTAAAACATTTTTATCTAACAGGCCTAACACTTAAAAAAATAGAGAGAAATATCAGAAGTAAATTTACACAACCTCAAACAAAAATTAAACAAAACTTGTATATTCAATTCCAAATGGGTTAAATGGAGTGCTTAACCTTAAGGGATATTCTACTAAATACAAGGGTTAACATTTTCATATATTAGTCCTTTGAATTTCAAATTTACTCAGGATTCTTCTTGGGGGTACCTATGGAGTCATCTGAAACTTTACCTTATTTTTCTCTTGTTTTATGAAAAACATTAAAATATTGTTTTTTTTTTATAATAAAACAGAAATAAATTAATAAAATAAATATAAAAACCTTAATTTTTTATACAAACTTTTGGCTAAAATTCATGAAATTGCTAAAATATATTGGAGTACATACTAAGATTTTCTTTGTCCACTATATATGAAAATATATATAGAATCTCTTAAATCTTTTTACGTCAAAAATTTTTTATTATTGGATTCCTGAGTGTAGAAATCTGTGATTAATCGAATAATTTCCGGTGGGTATCAAACGTTGTTTGGTTGTGCTTTAATATTAATTACACCGGCTGATGAAATACATGCCTATTCGAAGCTATCAAAACTATGGAGATATGTTAAAGCATTAATCGATTATGGATGGCAATCGAACATCAGTTGTATTGCCAGTTGGCAACCATAAATTTGTGGTTTCTAAAAAAATTGTTCGTTTACAAGTGGAATTTTAAAATATTGGTTATTGGTTAGCATCTGTTATTCCTATATGTATGTATAATATGTGGGAAATGGCAACTTAACTGAAGTTCTGTTATCATTCATAATCATCTAACAGGCCCAACACTTAAAAAAATAGAGAGAAATATCAGAAGTAAATTTACACAACTGTTATCATTCATAATCATCTCGTAAATATTCGGCACCAAAGTACGCTTCCGATTACAAAATGATTGATCAAGCTGCAACATTTTCAAAGGAATTCAT
Source organism: Sarcophaga caerulescens (assembly GCA_927399465.1). NCBI lineage: Eukaryota > Metazoa > Arthropoda > Insecta > Diptera > Sarcophagidae > Sarcophaga > Sarcophaga caerulescens. The sequence goes on along the minus strand of OV656868.1, from coordinate 19,300,750 downwards.
TTTATTCGGTAATACAAATTGATAATAACGGCTTAGTTACAATTCCAAGAGAATTTTGCATATTCACACAATCAAAAGGAGAACGATTGGAAAAATTCTTCCTAAATATACGGCAACTATTTAAAAATCATGCTTGCTTCATTGAAGCAGCTATATTGGCAGGAAAGCGTAAACAGTTCAAACAGTTCGAATTTAATCTTTCAATATGAAATAGTTTAGGAATTGATCAAATGTTGTAAATATATTGCTACTGGGGAGACGTAATTTGCTCTGGACTGCTACCACGTAATTTATAATTAAAAATCGTATCTAATTGTTACCATAATTATGCAATACAGTAAGACTAGCATGTTTAATAAAATACTATGTATCGCAAAGATTTCCACTGATATGTCATTTGATTTTCAAGAATTACAATTTCCTGTTCGTTTGTGGTTTTTTAATTATTATTAACAGGTTTAGGTTAGGTTAGAGGACGTGTACTTGTCAACTGTGACAAGTACAGTATCCGGAGGTCCAATTGACCCAATCTACAACGTCCTAGCTTCTCACACCACTCGTGTTGTGTGCGTTAATTTTATACACAAGTGGCGGGACCTACAGTTTAAAGTCGACTCCGAACGACAGATTTTTGAGAAGCTTTTCATGGCAATTTTATTTACTCTCAGAGTTTTTGCCAGAAATCTGCTGAGAGGAAGTCGCCGAAGAAATATTTTCATAATTTCGTTTTGATGTCTGACCTGGGATTTTAACTCGGGCCTTTCGTCTAATAAGCCAACACACAACCTACTAGACTACGGCGACTTCAAAAACAACAGGGTTGCAAGCTTGCGAATTAATTTTAGATCGACGTGAGGAGAAACTGTCATATCGTTAGTATAATTCGAGAGACGCTAAGTCCACTTTTTTCCAAAATTGAGATTTTAATTTTAATTAAAACGGTAACATTATACATAATACATATTTTACAACAAAAAAACATGTCATTATATAGTTTAAAGTTGTTGTAATTTTGTGGTTTGCAAAAATGCTAAGTCCACAAAACTACGAAATATAATAATATTAATATTATTAATTTTTTTTTTTTTTTTTTTATGAAACCAGCACTCAGGGGATGGCCCCTACTCACGCAGTGCATTGTGCAGGTTTTTTAGGAAAGGTGGAAAGGGGGAAGATGCGAACGGCAAGGAAACGAGTTGCTGCTAGGTGACTTTAAAATGGTCAGTGCTATTCCTTCACCATTAGACAGTCTACAGGCAATCGTCCCCAAGAAGCCCGCAGTTTCTCACACCACTTATGTTGTGTGTGTTAATTTTATACATAAGTGGCGGGACCTACAGTTTAAAGTCGACTCCGAACGACAGGTTTTTTGATGTCTGGCCTGGGACTCGAACCCTGGATTTTACGTCTAATAAGCCAGCACACTACCTACTAGACCACGGCAATAATAATAATAATAATTAACATTATTAGTTATTAATATTATTATTATTTTGTAAAAATAATTGCGTTTAAACAGTTTAGAAATTTTAAAAACTGAAAAAGCTACAATGTTTTTTGTGTCTCCTGTAAAATTTCAAAAAAAGGGACTTAACACATTTGTGAATGAGACTAACGATATACATAATTGTTAACCATCAAGAATTGTAAGATTTTCTTATATGTTCATATGTTTTCTAATTTTAAATTTAATCAAATTAATTTATTTAAAAATTGTATTATTTTTATTATTACTTTATGAATAAACGATAACAATTTCAAGTAATTTTAAAAGAAATTTAAAAAAATTTTAAAAAATAGTTTTTTAAATGCTTCTGAACTTAATCTGTTGTTTAATATTCAATTGTTTAAAAAATCTAATTATTATTCAAAAGGCAATTCAATTTGTTTCTTTCTTTTTTTATTTATTTATTTATTTTTTTTTTGTTAAAATTATTAAAATTATTTACGACACTGACCTAGAGACCACCATATATTAAATTGTTTAGCAATTAAAAAGAAAAAAAAAAATTGAAATCGTTCTTAGTCAATGACCTGTGGACATAAAAATAAACTTAAATTTATATGGAAAACAATGCACTCAGAGGTCTATGTATAGCCACTACGTTCTATTATTGTTTAAGGAATAGGAATGAAGTGGAAATTGAAATTTAACTGAAATCTTTTTTATCTATATCTATATAAATAAAAATCAATTGTCGTTCGTTGGTAATTGCATCAGTTGAGAACGGCTAGACCGATTTGCACAATTTTTTACTGAAATGTTCGTCATAGTCCAACTTAGGTTTTTGCGGAAAGAAAAATTGACCACGCCCACTTTTACGCCCACTTTTTTCGATTTATCTAAAATCTTGGAACGTTTGGACGGATTTGTCTTATTTTTTTTAAATGTTCTCAATAGTTTACAAAAGTTACTTACAGAAAGAAAAATTGTCCACGCCCACTGATACTCCCACTTATTCGCCCACTTTTATTAAATCGTCGGGTAATTTTATGTACATATAGATAAAATCCGTTAAAAAACAAAAATAAGCTGCTCATATTTTAGAATAGCCAATGGAAACATAAACCAACCACGTCTTTGTAATGGCACCCGACTTGCGGTAAAAAACCTGATGAATAACGTCATCGAAGCAACAATACTTAAAGGAAAGTACAAAGGAGAAGACGTTTTGATACCGCGGATCAATGGCTCTGACCGACATGCCATTCGATTTTAAACGATTGCAGTTTCCAGTACGGCTTGCATTCGCTATGACAATTAATAAATCTCAAGGGCAGTCATTGCGTGTTTGCGGCATTAACCTTGAAAATCCATGCTTCTCGCATGGTCAATTGTATGTCGCCTGTTCCCGTGTCGGAACACCATCAGCATTATTTATTTACGCGCCAGGCAACAAAACTAAAAATGTCGTGTATCATAAAGCATTGCAATGAAGGAAACTACGATATCACTGCAAAGCAACAGAAAAACGTATTTCTTTATTTTAATTGGTTCCTGAACATCGATCTTTCAATCAAAATGTAAATATAACACCATATTGTACATATTTTCAAATCAAATGTAATTTAAACACACCTCAAACCTACATAAATAAAAATTATCATTTAAAAGTACGTGGTTTTTCTCTTTTTCACTATTTTTACACAATTCAAACAGCTTCTCACAAATTCACAAATCGAACACAAACATTTTTTCTAATTTGGACAGGACAACGTCTGTCGGGTCAGCTAGTTTTCTATAAAATTATAAAAATTAATATTAAAGATCCTGCTATTACTTGAAGTCGGTGTAGTCTAGTAGGTAGTGTGTTGGCTTATTGGACTGAAGGCCCGAGTTCGAATCCCAGGTCAGACATCAAAACGAAATTATGAGAATATTTCTTCGGCGACTTCCTCTCTGCAGATTTCTGGCAAAAACTCTGAGAGCAAATAAAATTAACATGAAAAGTTTCTCAAAAATCTATCGTTCGGAATCGACTTTAAACTGTAGGTCCCGCCACTCATGTATAAAAATTAACGCACACAACATAAGTGGTGAGAGAAGCTAGGTCGTAATCCTGACTGAAGGGTTGTAATGACCAATTATGTATGTATGCTATTACTGCTACTACATACTAAAAACATAATAGCCCAATTCACAATCTCGTGTATTTTTGCAATTGTATTTATGCAATTGTAAATATTTCCTATTAATTGTGAACAAATTTTACTGATTACATTTGCAACACTAATTGTAAAACACAAATACACAGCTGATTGTCAAAAACAAAAAATTAATATTTGATTATAATTTTATGATATTTGTTAACAATTTATAAAAATGTCTAATGGAAGTGTGAAGGAACAAATATTGGACTCTTCAATAGACGAGGCTACCGAAGAGATTATGTTCCTCTTCGGACCATTTTTTGTTGGGTTTATCCCTTTTTATTCTTTTTTTTATATGTTGGGTCTCCATTAGCCAACAAAATTTATTATTTTTAATAAATAAATTGTCAGTTTTGAGTGTTGTTTATTTTATAAACTGTAGCAAGAGTATTTCTGTATATTTTGTTATTGTAGTGTAAAAATATACTATACCATTTTGCAAATGCAATGATGCAAGACCATTTACACTAGATCGTGAATTGGGCTAATGACTTAATAATGCGTAAACATTTACGAAAGGCATATGAAAATATAGTGAAAAGAAAAATTGAAAGTATACACTAGCTGCACTATTTTAATTCTAGTCTTTGGAATTATTGTTAATATACGAAGAGTTAAGATATACCTTTTTATATAACAGCTGGTCCTTTTCAGAAAATAGCATTACCTTGGTAAATAACGGCTAATTACACACGTGTTTATCAGATTTAACAAATAAAAGCCACAAATAAGGTAAAGCGATAACATACATACATACATAATTGGTCTTTACAATCTTTCAGTCTGGCTTTCCACCTAGCTTCTCACACCACTCGTGTTGTGTGCGTTAATTTTATAGATGAGTAGCGGGATCTACTGTTTAAAGTCGAGTGCGAACGACAGATTGTTTTGAGAAGCTTTTCATGTCAATTTTATTTACTCTCAAAGCTTTTCCAGTAATCTGCTGAGAGGCAGTCGCCGAAGAAATATTTTTTTTTCATATTTCGTTTTAATGCCTGACCTGGGATACGAACCCGGGCTTTACGTCTAATATGCCAACACACTACCTACTAGACTACGGCGACGACAAAGCGATAACACTTAATGAAAATTTTCAGCTAAAAAGTCTGCAATCTGTTATTTGACCCGTCAGGTTACGTTTAGAGTTAAACTGATTTTCGTAAATAATAGACAAGAATATCAAACAATCTAGGTATCAGAGATCAGCAATGAATCGTTTTTCCGCTACTCATAAGCACTCATGCAATTTTGAGTATGAGTGAATCAACAGAATTGAAATTCAACTACTCTGATTCATTCGTACTCGCTACAGCATTGATTTATAAGTATAGGTTACAATGAGTATGAGTACAACGTTGACATCAAACTCACAACATTCGATTCATTGTTTGATTCATACGCCTACTCATTCTGATTCATAAATTTAGAAAAATACTTATAATACTTATAAGTGATTCGAGTGGCTCGAATCATTCATCAAAATTTACAGCCTTTGTTATGGTTGCATATACAAATAAAGAAGAAAGGAAAGACAAAGACAACAAGCAAAGCATACACACAATCTTCTTGTGAATATAGTAGTGTTCGTACGCGAATCATACTTATTTTGTGCTTCGTGTAAATGTTAAGTAGAGACGAGTTGAAGTCAATAACATCATGCGTATTGTTAAGTATGAATACGACGAGTACTTCCAACTTTGAGTATGAGTAGAATGAGTATGATATTAAAATAAGTATGAATGCGTATAAGTATCAGAAATAATAAGTATGACTCGAATCTACTCATCGTTTTGAATACTCGTTGCTGATCTCTGCTAGGTATCTCAAGAAAGAAAAAATAAACTAAAATCGGTTCATAAGTTTAACGGCTTCAAAGTAACAAGTCAATTTAAAAAGTTGTCCTTTCTACAAGTCAGAAATTCCAGCTGATCCAAGGAATATCTAGTATAGGAGACATTTGCATTTGTGGCCAATGATGTAGAAATTAGGTACGAGTCATATAAATCAAAGTATCAATTACTCTTACTCCTTTCTCTATTTATAATTTGTTTAGTTTCAAAATTATTTATTATGTAAGCATTTTGTTAATTTAGTGTTAAAATAATATGTTTAATTAATAACAAAAAGCGTATAAAAAGCAGGTAAAAAACGAAACGTGAAAACAGAAAAAAGAAAGGAACATATTAGTAACTTACCCTTGAATTTGAGTTTGGAAATGTGGAAACTTTTTCAAATAGCTTTCACGCTCCGACCATTTCGTTAAATAATTATCGCGCCAATATTTCACAACAGTTTGCAGATATTTGGAGTTGAATCCATATTCGAAACCAACACCTTCCAAGGGATCGTGTAATTTTAATGGCCTTTGGAGTTGTGCTTTTAAATCTTCAATTACCTAAAGTACATGCAATAAACACAAAAAATTAATTAAATAACACTATGCGACAAAATAAAGAAAATTAAATACACCCGACTAATGACATAGTGTAGGTTATGAGCTTTGTTGAGTAGATCTCAAAAATATTTTTTTTATATTTCTCGAACCCTCCAAACTTTTTTTATTTGACAAAAACTGTTTTTTTAGACTTTCCGTGCAAATTTTTGTATTACTCAAACATTTCTGACCCGATTTCCAAAATTTAAATCTTGTTATAAAGGGCAGAGATGGACCATTAAAACGGTATACATACATCTATTATTTGATTTAATATGCTATGAGTTTTGACGAGGTAAACTTGGAAAATTCGAATTTTTTTCATATTTTTTCATGATTGTCCATTCATAGTAGCAAACTTTACTTAAAAAATATGAAATAAGTGATTACATTCTAAAAGTGCATTATCTTGTGAAGAGATTGGCACTTAGTTTGATCAAATCGGACAAAAATTACTGTAGTTATTATTTAAAGAGTCTAACAGTCGAGTTATATTTTGTATATATGTCATCTCATCAAATGAACTTTTAGTTCAAAAATTTTCAGAATTTTTGATGGATCTCGATTGTTTATCACAAAATGTGTCAATTTAACGTTTGCGCGACTTCCAGAAGTCGTCTTATATTTGTGTTTTTTGCAAATATTATTATTTCTCTTTGCGCAAACATTGGCCAACTTCTGGTGGCCGCTCAAACGTGAAATTGACACCTTTTGTGATAAACTATCCAGATCCATCAAAAATTCTGAAAATTATTGAACTAAAAGTTCATTTGATGAGATGGCATATATAAAAAATATCACTCGACTGTTAGACTATTTATATAATAACTCCGTTAATTTTTGTCCGATTTGATCAAACGAAATGCCAATCCCTTCACAAGATAATGCATTTTTAGAATGTAATCACTTATTTCATATTTTTTAAGTAAAGTTTGCTACTATGAACGGACAAACTTGAAAAAATATGAAAAAAATTCGCATTTTCCAAGTTTACCTCGTCAAAACTCATAGCATATTAAATCAAATAATAGATGTATGTATACCGTTTTAATGGTCCATCTCTGCCCTTTATAACAAGATTTAAATTTTGGAAATCGGGTCAGAAATGTTTGAGTAATACAGAAATTTACGCGTAAAGTCTAAAAAAACAGTTTTTGTCAAATAAAAAAAGTTTGGAGGGTTCGAGAAATATAAAAAAGGTATTTTTGAGTTCTACTCAACTAACTGAACAACGTTTGCTATGTAGTTACTCGGGTGTATTTTCACTGTCGCACCGTGTTATTATCTACTATATAAAAATAAGTCGATTTTTCCTTCCTGACGCTATAACTCCAGAACGCACGAACCGATTTTGACCAAACTTAATATACATGTTCTATGGGGCGTAGGAGTGTAGTTTGAAGTTCGTCCGACAGATGGCGCAATATTTAGTTTTTTTTGTGTTTTTGCACCGTAACTCAAGAACTACTGCACTATGCTGTGTTTCGTTGAAGGCGTTGGGTCGTTAATCAGCGTGCAGTGGCGTTAATTAGCCCGATACCGACTGAAACCTAACATCTTTTTTGTGAAAAAAATATATTAAAAAAAAAGTAAATAAATATCTATCTATCACTCTTTTTTAAACTCTATTTGCGCAATAAGCCTATTTTATGTTTTGCTGAAGGCGTTAGGTGCTTGATCGGCGTATGGCGGAAGCTTATCACGTTTAGATGGCTTAAAAAAAATTCGATATAGCAAAAAGTAGGCGTGGACCACCATATATTTAGGGACATAGTGATCGTAGACGAATGCAATTTGGTGGGGAAGTTCGTAGAGTCGATATCGACAAACTCATCAAAAATGGGCGTGGCAACCCTCCCCCTTTAAAAGATACCATAAGTCGGCTAATTCGATCGTTTATAACTACATATGTACATACATATCTAACATGTATGTCTGTTAGTTTTTGTTTTGGAGCGAGTACAACAACTACAACTTCGTCAGCGCTACCCATGATTCGGACCTCTTATTGTTATTCTTTGTATGCCTCACCTAAATAACGTACCGACTTCGATTAAATTTTGAACTAGATAGATAGATCCACGCACTTATAGTAAGTTAGTTATTTTTATATATAGTAACTGTTTTATGCAGCGTATTACAGCAAATATATAGAGTGACCTGTTTTGGGCAATAAAAAAAATCAATTTTGGGCGGGACGAAGTTCGCCGGGTCAGCTAGTTATTATTAAAAATTAAAAAAATTATTAAAAATATCAAACTTTCAAACATACAATACCATTCAAATCTATCGGTCATGATGAATTTATGCAAGTACATATGTATGTGAAGTTGTATGTTAAATTTTTTTTGCTTTTTTTTTTTTTTGGTTTCTTAGTGCCTCACAACTAGTACATGTTGCAATAATACAATAATTACTATAATAATAATGATGTTGTTGAACTCACCTCTGGTTTGGTGGCAATATCAAATGGTGTCACAGCTGTATTCTCTTTATAGTCAGCTGCTTTACCGGGTCCCCAATATTCTTGCAAATCGAACTTTGGTGCCGGTAATGGTTGCTTCAAGAGACGATAATTTTGCACTAATGCCGCCAAACCTAAACAGAAGGCCACTATGGACGCTCTGACCAGAAAACCCATCTTAATTTTAGTTTTTTTTTTTTTTTTTTGTCTAGAAAATTCTCTAAAAATAAATCCTTGATTGTAGTGCCGGTTAAAGTTTGCCTTTTTTTTCCTCCCTTCAGCTTTAATGCCTAGAGTACTTCTACTACTCGTACGTGTACTTTCCACCACAAGTATAAATAATCAACTGAATTTTTTGTTTGTTTGCTACTCATATTTAAAACGACTGATCATTATAAATTTGAATCATTCGCATACGCTTTCAATCGATAAGAAGTTTCATTTTAAAAGAGCACGAAATGGTATGTATGTATGTATGTATCTACATTTGTTTGGATTTAAGTGGTGAGCATTTTAACAAAATGATTCTCTCAAAAGCTTTTCAATAGCAGCGTAACAGATCTTTGTAAAGTTATGGGGTGTGTTGCGTATACAATGTGTGCTACACTTAGTGGTGGACATTAAAATAGCAGACATTCTTAATAACTCTCAAATTGAAAACAATTCAGAAAGTCGACGAACAAATCTTACATCTAGAATGGAATGTATTATAGAACATGCCTCCCTCATTGAGCCATATTTTCCATCAAAAATTTTTAAATTTATTTTATTTTATTCGTTTTTTTATTTCTATTGACCGCGTATTTATCAAATATTTTTATATGAATTCATGAATTTATTCCACATTAAAATTTCTTAGTTTACTATTCAATTTGAACAATATTTAGAATAAAATAACATACCCACACAGTAATCCAGAAGTCAGATCTATAATTTCATCATAATTGTTAAACATAAAATGTATTCCAGTGATCTTCTATTTCTTATCAAATCAAGTTTTTAATGTCATGATGCAGCATTAGATTTAAAATCAATTCAATAGTAAAACGCAAATTAGCCGGTATTCACAAAAGCTTTTTTTTTATTGAGACCATTATGAGATCTTAAATTAATACCTATGTACTCTCATAATGTGTGAGAGTGTGAGAGAGCGTAACAAATTAAATGATTCAGCATTTTTAAGATTGTCGAATAACAATAGAGTTCTACAGTAAAATACAGTTGTGGTCGAACAATTGTTTAATATTTGATAAGAACAGACTATCAAGTCGGTAGTTGCTTTGGTCTGACTATAATAAATTTCTGTTCATTTTTGCAGTTTGATCAAATACACTTCGTAATCACAAACAGAAATAGTATATGTATTACCATAAATATATACTATGTATAAGGTCTTCCAACAGGGACTTTCGTACCTTGACATTTAATGACAATTTGTTGTAGCTACGTCTGTCAAATTATTTGTTATTTGTTCAGTATGTATTGCGAAATCACCGTAGACGACTATAAAAACGACAAGTGTTCGCTGGGTTGATTCAGGAGTAGCTGATAACTGACCCTAATTTTAATCGAAAAATCAGCTTCAGCGTTGAGCCTCATTTTTGTATGAATGGGCAGGTGAACAAACAAAATTGTGCAATTTGGGACGATATCTAATCCACAAGGAATCCAAAAGCATCCAATGCATCCCAAAAAAGTAACAGTTTGAAGTGAATTTTGGGCTAGCCGCATTATCGGTCCATACTTCTTTGAAAACGAAGTTGATGAGTTCGTTACTGACAACGGCGAGAGGTATAGCTCGATTATTACCAATTTTATTTGGTCACAATTTGATCGGCGTTACGTGTTATAGAGCGTCGTCATCTCCAGTGGAGCTGATGTGCACTGGCCACAGAGGTCGTGCAATTTGACTCCTTAGCAGTGGTGTTGTGGTAATTTTTTTTTACCGGAACGCGTATATATAATTATATAGACAGGGCCGATCCTGGGTAGGCGGCCACTTTGTGCGGTTTCATGTCCCAAATTTGACGACGGGGGGAGGGAGATTTCCCCCGATTTTCGCCCGTCGCCAGGTTTTAAATACTCAAATTCTTAAGTAGTAATTAGTTCGGGTTCGGGTTCACGTATTTGTTTCGGTTCGGGTCGAGTTCCGGTTCAGTAGAAAAAAACTTTCCGGACTCCGGTTCACGGTTCGTTCGTCAAGCCGGTTCGTTCCGGTTTTTGTTCCGGTTCGGGTTCGGTTCAAACACTTGTTTATAAAAATACATATAAAAATTCGTAAAAAATTAGAAAAAAAAAATCAGCAATTGTTTTTAATTTTTTTTTTCAAAACGTCAGCCAATTCTCGTTATCAGAAATCATCTTTAGTTCCGGAACGCGTTCCTGTCCAAAAAGGAAGTACCGGAACGACGTTCCGGATCGTTCCGGCTCGACAACACCACTGCTCCTTAGACTTTTTCCTTATTCGCAGGCGTATGCGAATAAGCCAAACAAAAATTATCCATCAGGTGTGCGCACAGGCCCCATTTGTTCCCAAAATGGAGAGGAAAGTAATACTTAATATCATAATTTTCGGGAAGACGTTAAATGAAAATTTCAAACATTTCAACACATTTTTATACATTTTGAAAAGATTCAATACTCATAAGAGCCTCTAAAGCTGACCCATTTAAAAGTTCGAGAATTTAATCCAGATTGGATTCTACCAAACGAAACAAGAAGAAACTAATGAATTATTTTATTAATACAAATTTGGCCGATAAGCATCAGACGAAAACCAGTATGTATAGCATCCAGTTAACCAATATCTCAATTGTAGATAAACTATAAAAACAATTATATACAGTGAAGGTATCATAATAATATGGGGTGTTTCTTCTTGGCATGGCATTAAATAAATTTTGAGGGTTAGTTCAAGAATGGAACTACATATTTACAAAATCTTAATAGAAAATACAATGATACCCTACGTGAAGAAAAATTTCACTTCACGACTTGTGAAAAGCTGCTTAGAGCAACAAAATAAATGTTTTAAAGTAGTCAGCGTCAATCCAATTTAGAAGTGATATTTCAAAGAGGTAGTCGCCGTAGTCTAGTAGGTAGTGTGTTGGCTTATTAGACGTAAAGCCCGGGTTCGTATCCCAGGTCAGGCATCAAAAAACGAAATATGAAAAAAAAAAATATTTCTTCGGCGACTGCCTCTCAGCAGATTTCTGGCAAAAACTCTGAGAGTAAATAAAATTTGCCATGAAAAAGTTTCTCAAAAATCTGTCGTTCGGAGTCGACTTTAAACTGTAGGTCCCGCCACTCATGTATAAAATTAACGCACACAACATAAGCGGTGTGAGAAGCTAGGTCGAAATCCTGACTGAAGGGTTGTAATGACCAATTATGTATGTATGTATGTAATGATTAAAAGAGCTTTTCTTTTTAATATGTATAAACAAATACTAAAAATTTGAAATATTTTTTATTGTTTCATTTTACATATTTAGTTATTAAGTTATGATACAATTACAAATTACACTAGAGCCCCGACTTGCGTCGTTAGGAGAATTGCGACGCAAATTGAAACGACGCAAATCGAATAAAATTTTTCTATACAAATGCATTGAAATTCATCAAAATGAAGCAAAAAAACTTAATATTTCGGATAAAACAGAATTATGAAAACATTTTTCATTATTTTATTAAGTTCAGTAAAGTTTTCTCTAATTATTATAAAGAAATAGCAAAAATATAAATTAACAAGAAAAACTTAACAAAAATCAATAAAATTCATTTATAAAAAACAATAAATTTTAAAGAAGAAATTGTGCTTTGTTGGTGCTTTCTTCAGATAATAAATTCAAATCAACAACACTCCATTTGATTACGTGGTCTTACAGGTTTGTTAACAAAAACGGTTTGTTGAATTTTTAGAGATTTTTTTGCTGATATGTTTCCTTGTAACAACTAATGGCTTGGTCAGCAGATGCTGCTACGGCCTCGCTACGATTTCCGTTAGGATCGTTTTCTGAAAATATGTATATCCAATGCATGGGAAATTAATTGCATAGCTTTCGAAATATATTTCTAATGTATTATCAATTATCATAACATCATCTTCTAAAGCATGCTGAATATTAATGGATAATAAATTTTCATTATCAAGCTCCTCATCGTGAGACAGTAAAAGTTCATTAATGTCATCCTCTTCCATTCCTTCAAATTCGGCTAAATTTAATCGACGCAAGTTGAAATTGCAACAACGTAGGCTGAGTTTTGTCAATTTTTAAAAAGCGACGCAAATCGAAACGACGCAAATCGGATCGACGCAAGTCGGGGCTCTAGTATATGGGCAATTTCGTGTCAAGTGACCCAATTTTTAAAATCGATGTCTTCCGATTTGGATGAAGGTTAGTACTATTGGATAGTTGGCCAGACACAAATTTTCAGCTCTATCAGTCCAGAACTGCCGGAGTTAGAGGGGGTCAAAGTTGGACATTTTGGTCATACAGGGTTTTTTAAAATGTGTGTAACTTTTCACCTATTGGTCCTAGCAAAAATTTTCCAAAGGATATTAGATAGCTATTTCTTCAATCTTTCCAAATATAATTTTTTTAATTTAAAAAAAATTTTTTTTTTTATTTTTTTTAAATTAATTTTTTTTTTAATTTTTTTTTCAATTTGAGCCCTTTTTTTTTTTTGCTTAAAAGAAAGCTTATAAAATTTCCTTTAAGGCCTTCATAATCGCTTAATGGGATGCGAGTGGGATATCTATCAAAAAAATTATTTTTTAACTCAAGAATACGATTTTTCAATATTTGGCACATGTACCATTTTCATTTTCCCCCATTTTTTCGAAATGGAGTTTTTTTTTATTTTTCCAAAAAAGAAAACTTAGACCATTTCCTTTAAGGTCTTTGTGGGCACTTAGTAGCAAGAGGCATATCTATAAAAAAAAAATATTTTAACTCAAAACCAAAGTTTTAAAATTTTACCATATGCAGTATATTTTTTTTTAAATGGATGTTTTTTTTTGCTCAAAGAAAGCTTACTTCTTAATGGGATGCGAGTGGAAAAACTCTAGCGTGCAATACTGAAGCTCTAGTAGCTCAATTTTATCAGCGAGATGATATGTGTCGAATGATGCCAGGAATGAAAGACTGGGTGTCTGTTCGAATCGATGGCCAGAAAGTCCAAATGCAGAAGAGGATGATGTTTTTCCACTCGCATCCCATTAAGTGACCACAAAGCTCTTAAAGGAAAAGAACTAAGCTTTCTTTGAGCAAAAAAAAAACATCCATTAAAAAAAAATATAGTGCATATGGTAAAATTTAAAAATCGGAAGACATCGATTTTAAAAATTGGGTCACTTGACACGAAATTGCCCATATATTATAATTATTACGAGTCGAGTAACTTAGACTTTGTGCGCGGCGTAGTGTGACAGGCCGGTGTATCAGGTGGCAATCAAACCCACGAAACTACCAATGGAATCAGTTACAAGTATAATAGGATTTTTATTATTTTCTAGAACTAAAATGTTTTTCTTTTCAGCTAAGCTATTTAAAGGTTAGAAGTGTTTCTAACAGTAACAGGTTTAATGGGGATTCTCAGAAAACTACTTCAAACGTACTCCAACAAATTCAAGCATTGGAGCCATGTATAGTGGTGCAGATGTAATTTGTAAAAAAAGGGATCAATCTGAGATCTTAAGTATTCTGTAGAATTGACATGGTTATTAAGACCATGTAAGTATTTGTAATTATCGTTCGAATAATTGATACTTGACGGCAAAATTCATGGCTTTACTATTTCAACATTCGAAAATGATTTTTGCGTTCCCCAAAACAAATAAGATTTATACAAATGGAAATGCGAAGGTAGAAGTCCAGGGTAGATTCCCATCAGAAGAATAAACAAAAGATTTAATTGCAGTCTAATGGATGTCCAAAGTATCCTTCAAGCCGATGTATGAGTAAGCAACGGTTAATTAGGGGAGGCTAGTTAAGCTAGTAAGGCTAGTAAGCTGTAAGCAACAAAAATCCTTATATTCCTCATTTAAATTTGAGATTGACTATAAGCAAGACGGGCCACAAAACCAGCTGTCACATTTGATTCCTATATGATCATAAAAGATTCCTATATGATCATAAAGGCCGTATACATAGAGTGGTTCGGTAGGTTAATGATCAATGTTTTGCCAGTGTTTATACGAAAAGGCGACTGCAATGCATTGGAAGACAAAACTTTTAATCATTTTCCTAGTCGTTATTGCGAGTGTTTCCTATGTAAGAATTGGCGCCTATGGAAATCAGTAGGCTTTATATAGGTTCATCAGATAAATTCATAACGATTTCATTTTGGTTATGGTTATTGACGCTTAATCCGATCACTACCGACATAGTAATATATATTATTACGTTTTTACCTTTTAAAAACGTTAAAAATATGAGTTCGTAGATTGCAAATAAAATAAAAATAAATCTGTGTTTAATTTTCAATCAATTCTTTATTATCTGCACAACTTTCGTGCCACTGTTCGAACTTATTCTACGCATACAATGATAACTTCCACAATATGTGCTTGTTCGTGATATTTCTCTGCTTATAACCTTTTTTATAAGCAACAACAACACTTGTTAGTGATTCTTCTTTGCTCACAACCTTTTTTGTAAGCACCACACTAACAACTGTTTTCTTCACGCAACTTGTCTGCACACAAGTCTGACCGAATTAAAGCTCGATAGATTTAATTCTCACACCGACGTGACGTCGTCTTACACGAATAAATTCAAACTCCGAGAATAACGTGTCTTCATACACGGCTGACTGAATTCTAACTGAATCATCGTTGCTCGCTTTATCTTGCCTTTTATATCACTCGATCAACGGTGTGATGAATGCCCTTGAAGGATGATGACGACCTTCGGCACCGAATACACAGAAGAGAAACGATCTGACGTTTACATAACTTTTATGAAAGGGACAGCAATATTACCAAAAAAGTATTTCTGTCTCTGTCTAAAAGTAACTCTGTTTTGTTTATTTATGTTTGTTAATTTTTAGGGTGGGTTTTTATTTTCTATTTTGGTAGAAATTGATGATATTTTTGTAGAATAATAGAATAGTTTTGAAAGGAAATGAACTGTTTTATTGGGGAAACGTAATACGGAACTAATGTATTTGGTGACACCTTTCATCGATTGTCACTAACTTAGTATTTAACCAATTTGGAGGTATATTCACAAATTCCTGAAACAAAAAGTTATGAGTATATATTTTGTTATATTTTTCTTTTTACTTATCTTTTACACACGGAACTTGTTTCATTGTGAAGAGAAATTGCTAAGAGTTCGATTAATAATAAAAAAATTACCGAATTTTAACTTTTTCATTCAAGAAATTAATAAATACTGATAATATACACAAAGTTCTGCAAGGAAAAAATTTTATGAGCAATATGTCTTATTTCATCTTGATGTCTTTAACTTCTTACTTATCTTTTGCACAAGAAACTATATTCATTCTGACCAAAAACCAGTCACTTTTCGATTAATATTTGAATATTTTAGAACTTTTAAGATTTTCATTGAAGAAATTAAAAAATATTCCAAATTTGCTCTTTTTTAACACAAAATCAATGTTTGTTTACATTTAATTTTTGAACTTTATCCGCCAGTTTTCACTCTGTATATCTGTTGCTTCTAACACATTAGCTTTGCAAAACTTATAATTAATTTTTTTCTCCCTCTAAAAACTTATGTAAAATAATGTTATGAGAGTTTGTCAAACGTCATTGCTTTCAATTCTGGTTATTCGGTGACCTTCGGGAACAATCCAAAAATGTAAACAACTTGTTTCCATTTTTGTTGTTCGTGTATCTTGTTTACTTTCGTCCAGGCAGAGTTGTTGTTGTTTTGTTTGTTTGTCTTTCTGCTATATTTTTTTATACACGCACGTTGTTGCTATATTTTTTGTTTATTCATCGGTCTGTTGTTTTTGTTGCTATATGCTTACTCATTCGTTGATCACGTGAACAACTGCATTGTTTTGTTTTTTAGAGCTTTTGTTTTTATGCGTGATCAAGTCCTTTGTGTTGTTTTTGGAGCTTTTGCTTATTATTTTAACAACACCATTTCCATTTTCGTAACAATATCTAGAGACTTTGCATTGTAAAAGAATCTGTTTCAAATTTCAGTTGGTGTTCTAGGTTCGTTTATGGATTTATTAGTTTTTGGGTCAAGCTTAAGATGTGCACCTAGCTGAGTTGCAGTCAAATATTTTTATGATTCTTGCTTTGAGATTGGGCGGTCTTGAGTATTTCAGCTGCTAGTCAGTTTCTCTATATCCGACAGTAGTGTCACAGAGGTATCATTATTTCAACCAAATTGCAGATGTTTAGATCTCTTATCCGTTTCGTAACCATTGTAACCCTTAAAGTTAGTAAAAATATTCATTTAAATACTAAATTTTAAAAAGTGTTTCTGATTTGAAATTTTTAATTTCAATTTGTTTGTGTAAAATTCTTTAAAATGATATAATTCATGATCAGAATAAAACTGGAGACAATGGAGATTAATGCATTTACTTTTGCCCTACATCCAGTTATATCCATAAATGGTTTATTCGCCAGACATCTACTAAGAATTTTATTTTCATGGGATTGTAATCAACAAAGTTGGAATGAATTCAGATCGCTTCGGCGGCATTGTAACTATTTTACACTTGAGCACACCGATATAAGTGAAACACGAGAATTAGTTGAATGTTTAGATATACAAAAATCACCTGGTTTTGATAAAATTTCATGTAAATTAATTGTTGAATGTGCTGATGAGCTAATACCACATATAGTAAATAGTTTCAATAACACAATAAATACTTCAATTTTTCCTGAATTGCTTAAGATCCAAAAGATAATTCCGATTCCAAAAGAAGTTTCGGCAGATACAGTGGAGAAATATCGTCCAATTGCTGTTTTGTCCATATTAGACAAAATTTTTGAAAAACTGATTTATAAGCAATTATCATCATATTTGGAAATGGAAACCTGCTAGCAGTCAACCAATACGGTTTCCGAAGAGGCTGTGGTACTGATGAAGCAGTTATCAATGCTATAAACTATATTTGTGATTGCTTAGATAGAGGATACATTGGTGTTGGAGGTTTATTTTATGACTTTAGTAAGGCATTTGATTTGGTGGATCATACAATCTTATTAGAAAAACTGTCATTTTATGGCCTGGCAGGAAGAGAGCTTGCGTATTTCAAGAGCTATCTTTCTAATAGGACACAGTATGTCGCTGTTAATTCAATTAATAGTTCAATGAGACATGTGAAATATGGGGTGCCACAGGGCAGTGTTTTAGGACCTCTGCTTTTTAAAATTTATGTTAATGATCTTAACAACATCGGATTGCAAGGGAAAATTTTTATGTATGCAGATGATTTGCGCATTTTTTATCCATACAGGCAAGTAGAAGTTCTTCAATCAATAATTGCTCATGATGCAGAGTTAATTACAAAATTTACAAGAATTAATAAACTAGTCTTAAATACAAATAAAACTAAGTTTATAAGGTTTAGACCGCATTGGAGCCAAGCTAATAGTTGTGTGGTAGAAATAGATGGAAAACAGATAACGGAAGTAAATGCTATAAAATACCTTGGCGTTAATTTTCGGAGTAATCTTGATTGGCAGTCCCATATACAGTATGTTAAATCTAAAATATCTCCAGTTGTGGGAATTCTTTATAAACTTCATAAACTCGATGAAAAGTCAAAACTAATGATATTTGAATCGCTAATTCAAAGTATATTAACTATTTGTCACTTATTTATGGATACAAGAGAAATGCTGATTTAAAATCCTTGCAGGTTTTGCAAAACAAAGCTTTGAAAAATGTCTATAAACTACCTAATTTGTTTTCCACCTCTATATTGTATAAAGAGATAGCGCGCACTGTTTTGCCCGTCTATGGTTTACACAAAATGCAACTACTTGTTTATATATATAAGGTACTTCACAACATTGGATACCATACGATTAGATTACATATTAATCAACATAATGTAAACACAAGACAAAGGTCTAATTTGCTAACTGCAAGGTGCCGTCTAGAAACTACCAAGCAAAGAATTGAGTACAATGGTAGCTTACAATATAATAAATTGCCGATGTCAATTAAATTCGGAATCTATTTCTATTTCTAAAAGAAGATTAAAAGAATATTTGCTAGAAACCCTTGATATGCTCCTTTAATAGAAATTTAATTATGTAAATATATTTATTATTTTCTTATATTGTATATACTTTATTAATTTTTTTATGTTTGTTTCTTTTTTTTTCTTTTTTATTAATTCATGATATTGTATTATAAACTATAATAATATTATAGGATAGTAAGAATTGTTGCCAGATAGCCTCAATAATGCCATAATGGTGCTAAGGCCCTAAATGTAAATTTGAAAACTTTGGAATAAATAAATGAAAAAAAAAAAAAAACATTCCCGCATTTTATCTCCTTTTTACAGAATTTTCAAATAAAAATTAAAACAAAATTATGTAAACACAAATATTTATAGTAATGTTTTCTTTAATACAAAAATACAACAATAACAAAAAAAAAGAATTAATTTAAAATAAACTAAAGTGTAATAAGAATTTAAATTACATTTTAATTTTACCTACAAATTCGGCAAAATCAATATATAACATGACTGGAACCTCAAAGGCAGCAAAATGGCCTGCCTGGTTAAAGTATCTGCTGTGAATTAGATTGGGAAACTTGTCCAATAATTGCCAATCCATAGCAGGAGGCAAATCATAACGGAATCTAGCGCAACCCATAGGTACAGGCGTTTGAACACGATCCAGTTGATAGCCTAAAAATTCTTTGGATGTTGATTCTTTATACAAGCGAGCTGCCGATGTGGCACTATTGGTGAGATAATAAATCATAACATTATCTAATAAAGCATCAATGGTATACAGTTTGGTCATGCCATCGAACTGTTGCTTTGCGGCGGGACCTACAGATGACTGGAACTTTTCGAGTATGTACGCAGCCAAACCAACTGGATTGGCAAGTAGAGCTGTACCA
The DNA here is from genome assembly GCA_927399465.1 of Sarcophaga caerulescens. Lineage (NCBI taxonomy): Eukaryota > Metazoa > Arthropoda > Insecta > Diptera > Sarcophagidae > Sarcophaga > Sarcophaga caerulescens. The sequence goes on along the minus strand of OV656868.1, from coordinate 19,281,111 downwards.
ATTGTATCTGGTTTCGTAGCTTGAATATGGAAATAACCGCTTTCTTCTATGAGCCAGAATAACTTTTCGCCAAGAGGAAAATGATGGTAATGGAAAAGCGGAGAGGCTAAGAATTTTTCAGGATAAAAACTGGCAACAATATTTTTAATTATGGCCAACGGTGTAGTGAGAACGCACATGTTTGAGTGATAGCCGATGGCATTGTCAGGGAATATTGTAACTAAATTACTGCCAATGACGGAACCCCAATCACCACCCTGCACTAAAAATTTCTCAAATCCCAAACGTAACATTAGATTACGCATCACGATAGCCACTTCAGCGGCGTTCATGCCAACCTTACTAGCGGGCTAAAAGAAAAATAAAAGAAAAAAACAATCAAACTTGCAATTTTATACAAAAATGATGGATATTTTACCTGAGACCAACCATAACCCACTAAAGATGGTGCTATAACTTCGAATACATATTCACTCATATCAGACGGTTCTGTTAGAACTGGTATGAAATCGTAAAATTCACGTACTGATCCTGGCCATCCATGCAAGAGAAGTACCGGTAGAACTTTTTTCGTCTTCAAAGCCTCGGCTGTAGGTTTGGCGTGAATAAAATGAATACGTAGACTAAGAAAAAAAGGAAAAAAAACATTTATTTTATTTAAGAAGATTATAGTGGCTCACAAGTTATTTCAACCAACAGCTTTAAAAAAATTAAGCTCATATAATTTCGAAACGAAGCTAAATTTTTTTAGTTTTAGAATCTTGCTTCGTTTGGAAATTATTAATTTTTTTTCAAAAGTGGTGGTTGAAAAATGCTGTTAGCCACTGTATATATATATATAGTGCATGTACAACATACCCTTGAATTTCGGTAGTGTATTGTGGTAAACTGTTGAGGAATTTCTGGCGTTCAGACCACTTGGCCAAATAAGTTTCACGCCAGTATTTGACAACTTGACCAGTGGCTTCCGTGTTATAACCATATTCGAATTGTACACCTTCCAATGGTTCTGTTAATTTCAGAGTACGATTCAACTGTTTTTGCAAATCAGCAATCACCTGTGAAAAGAAGAGAAATTACATTTTGATTAGTTAAGGTGATTAAAATTTATTAAAAAGCTGAAATTATAATATTTTCTTCATATTTCTACGGCACTTTTACGTGTCATAATCCTTTTTCACCAGAAACATTTCAAAACCAAAGGCTTTTTTTATATATGGATAGTATGTATATGGCATAAAATACTGTCAATAATCAGTCCTTATGTAGCATTACATACATACATACATATAATTGGTCATTACTACCCTTCAGTCACCTCCACCTGGGTTGCTGGAAACAGCGCTCGATAGGTCACTCCAGAGTTCTGAGTATTGTGTTTCCTGACGGAAGGTATGGACTTTCGGAAAAAGCCACTGATTACATTGTGCCCGAGGCTATATTCCTACCTGGTTTAAGGACTCTTATACCGGATAGGGCACAATGGAATGGTGGGGTACTCCAGGGGAAGAGTGGTATACCCATTTTCACAGATGGGTCTAAGTTAGGTGGATGTACAGGTGCTGGGGTTTTCTGTAGGGAACTCGGTCTTGAACTCTGTAACTGCCCAGCCCTTGGTAGGTTGAGGTTGAGGACCCTTGGCAAGGCCTTCTTTGAGAGCTTGAGTTCTGTGTCGAGAGCCGACATCAAGGCTCTCCACAGATTCATTAGCAGTTTGAGCTGGTTGAGAGGTGCTAGGGCTTCATAAGTGTAGTCGCGCTCTCAACCCCTTTTGCTTGTGTCTGTTTCTTTCTGTGTGATTCCCATCCCCCCCCCCCTTACCTTTATGCCCTCCTTTCATCCTGTTCCATCTATTTCCTTCCCTCTCCAAGGACGTTGTACAATGGGTCAATTTCGACCTCCGGGTATTGTACTTGTCTTAACGGACAAGTACACGTCCTCTAACCTAACCTAACCCTTCAGTCAGGATTACGACCTAGCTTCTCACATCACTTATGCTGTGTATGTTAATTTTATAGTGGTGGAACCTACAGTTTAATGTCGACTCCAAACGGTAGACTTTATATTTATTCTCAGCACTGTTGCCAGAAATATGCTGAGAGGATGTCGCCTCGTAAAAATATTATTTCATATTTCGTTTTGTTAGAGATGTCTGACCTGGGGTTTGAACCGTCTAATAAGCCAGTACATTACCTACAAGACTATGGCGTCTTCGATGTAACATTAAGTTTCTATAAATTCTGAAAATTCGAAAATTAACATTTTCAAAAATGAACACTTATGCTAAATCGTGGTTGTACACTGTATTACATACATACATAATTGGTCATTACAACCCTTCAGTCAGGATTACGGCCTAGCTTCTCACACCACTTATGTTGTGTGCGTTAATTTTATACATGAGTAGCGGGACCTACAGTTTAAAGTCGACTCCGAACGACAGTTTTTTTTTTTTGAGAAGCTTTTTCATGGCAATTTTATTTACTCTCAGAGTTTTTGCTAGAAATCTGCTGAGAGGAAGTCGCCGAAGAAATATTTTCATAATTTCGTTTTGATGTCTGACCTGGGATTCGAACTCGGGCCTTCAGTCTAATAAGCCAACACACTACCTACTAGACTACGGCGACTTCTGAGTGGGTGTATTGCACAACGTAAACCACTTGTTTCAAAAAAAAAAAAATATCAAACCCCGACTAGCGTTTTCGAGAGAACATCTCAATAAACCGATGATATTTTTGAAAAACATACTTTGAAGCGACGAGTCGAAGTTTTGCCGCTTCGGCTCTGATGAAAAGCAATATATGTATATGGCGCCCTCCAAATCTGGAGCATCACTCAAAGTACATCCTTAAAACGGTCAAACATGGCGGTGGAAATGTGATGGTGTGGGCAGCATTTTCCTGGCATTGTGTAGATCCCATTTACAAGATTAATACTAAAAGTGGACCAGCACGTTTACAAAAACATTCTAACAGGCACTATGATACCATTCGCTGAAGACAACATGCCTCTAATATGGAAATTTATGCATGATAATGGCCCTAAGCACACTTCACGTCTAGTGAAGAGTTGCTTAGAGGAAAACAATATCACTGTTCTAATGTGGCCAGCTCAATCCCCGGACCTCAATCCAATGGAGAAGTTGTGGAATGATGTTGAGAAATATGTACGAGCAGTAAAACCAAAAAATTTAAACGATTTGTGGGAAGAAATTCAAAAGGCTTGTTATGCGATTCCAAAGCAATGTTGTATGACATTAGTCGAAAGTTTACCCAGGAGATGTGCTGCTGTGATCCAAAATAAAGGATTTCCCACCAAATGCTCGGATTTTTTTTATGAAGCTGAGCTTTACTTTAGTGAATTAAGTTTTATTTTGCCAGGACCAGGAGAAAATTTTGTGTTAATCTGTATAATATGTAAATAAAAATTCTTAACCAAATATGGGTAGCAAAATATTATTAATTTTTCTTCATAATATTACTAAAATCTTAAAAAAAAAATATCATGGACCTAAAATTTTTTCGATAAGATGTAAAAATTATCACAAATACATATATAAGTAAAATGTCGTGTCTTAAATTCGTGGCCACCACTGTAAGTACTTTATCAGCAACTCTTTCGAATTTGTTTATGATCGTAACATACTTGCACTTAGCCCGATTAATATTCAAAGGTAAAAGATTAAAAAGAAGGTAAAGATTAAACTTATTGGTTTCAATTTAAGCGAAGATAGTCCACAAATAGAAAAATTAACTCAAAAATATATGAATACAATTATTTGTTTCTAACGTCTTAAAAAAGCAATCGATAAAAACTCTTACTTAGTATCGATTAAATGATCGCTTAGTTGTTGTTTTTTTATTCACATACATAATTGGTCATTACAACCCTTCAGACAGGATTATTGACCTAGTTTCTCACACCACTTATGTTGTGTGTGTTAATTGTATACATAAGTGGCGGAACCTACAGTTTAAAGTCGACTCCGAACGACAGATTTTTTTTGAGAAACTTTTCATGACAATTTTATTTACTCTCAGAGTTTTTGCCAGAAATCTGCTGAGAGGAAATCGCCGAAGAAATACTTTTTGTATTTTGTTTTGATGTCTGGCCTGGGGCTCGAACCCTGGCTTTACGTCTAATAAGCCAACACACTACCTACATACATACATACATATGTATGTAGGTAGTATGTTGGCTTACATATGTATGTATGTAAAGGGTGATTTTTAAGCTATTATCTTTTTGGCAACACTGGTTTAAACAGCTCACGCACGTTTCGTGTTTTGTTTCACTGTCAAACATCTTCAGTTTGGTCTATAATTTAACCATGAATCGTCTTACAAACGAACAACGCTTGCAAGTCATTGAATTTGGCATCATTGGACCATACTTCTTCAAAGATGCTGCGAATCGTAACGTAACTGTGAATGATGAGCGCTACCGTGAGATGATATCCAACTTTTTTTTGCCCAAAATGCAAGAGCTTGACTTGCATGACATGTGGTTTCAACAAGACGGTGCCACATGCCACACAGCACGCGTAACAATGGACTTATTGAGACGAGAGTTCGGTGAACATTTTATTTCACGTTCGGGACCGGTCAATTAATTGGCCGTCTAGATCGTGCGATTTAACGCCTTTAGACTATTTTTTGTGGGGCTATGTTAAAGCTCATGTCTATACAGACAAGCCCGCTTCAATTGACGCATTGGAAGACAACATTGAAGCATTTATTCGTGAGATACCGGCCGAAATGTTGGAAAGAGTATGCCAAAATTGGACTAAGCGGATGGACCATTTGAGGTGCAGTCGCGGTCAACATTTGCATGAAATAATCTTCAAACATTAAGTTATATGGACCGTACTATCGATTCAAATAAAGATTTCATGCATTTTTCTGAATTTTATGTGTTTTTTTTTTTTGAAAAATTTTCCTATAGCTCTTCAAAAATCACCCCATACATGTGTTATTTATAAAATATTTCCATAACCATTAATTATTATTTAACTATGTCGCATGTGGATTACTTAGGAGTTCTTTTAATAAAAAAAAAATTTCTTATTGAACTTGAATTTACCAACCTCAGCTTCAATATCAATTTGAAATGGTTTTATTATTTTATCTTCTTTGTACTTTGCTGCATCGCCAGGTCCCCAATATTTATTCGAGTTGAATGACGGCAACGGTAGTGGACGTGTCAATTCATCGAATTTATGATAACCGATACCGATAAGTATACTAAATAATCCAACAGAAATTAATAAACACTTCATTGCAATGGATTCACTGTGGTCCGCGTTATGCGTCTCGTCTATACGACAATGACCGGCAAACTAAACAAATCAATTCGTTTTTATTATTATATTTTGTATACAACAATTATTTTAAATAGTTTCGGTTTCATTTCATTGATTTCATATGTTACTGCGAGTGCACGATTATATTCCACACTATTATGAGTACACCACAATAGGTTTGTACACGTAATATTCTTGATTAAAAAAATTCTCTTATTTTTCATGACAGATTTTAAAGAGAGTTGCTGTGATAGTAACAATCTTATCAAATCGACTTGATTAAAGGTATTTCTTCCATTAGTTGGAGATTAAACCGTTTTAATGTTGACGTATAAGTTCATGCGGTTCTTAATGATAATCGATTTCGTAATCAAGTATGCTTGAGGAATTTATTTTGAATGTTGATTACAAATACGGTTAAAACAACGGCTAAAACAATATCTTCATAAAATTTTATAAAATCGACAAAATGAGTTCTAAAATTTTAAAAACCTTACAATAAGAAGTTTCAATGAAAATCAAAACATTATCTGTAATTAGAAGAAAAAACTGATAAATAAATAAAATAAAATAATTTAAAATATATTGAAAAACAAATGCAAAGTTCGTAGCTTTGATTCATTCGTAACAGCTTATGGTTATCGAAAGATCTCTCTTGTATTAATTGTCTGTTTTAATTACCAACTAGTATATTAGCTAACTGCGACTATTCCTACCCACGAATTCCCCAAATGTTATTCCCACTACATAATTATGTTGCTTGAACAAACGGCAGAAGTAACTTCAATAATTTTTTTTTTATTTCATTTAACTTTGTATCCATTAACATAATTATCAAGTGGTTAGACTTCGAAAAAAATAAAATTAAACAAAAAAAAAAAAAAAATCCAATTGCAACACCCTATTTATTGTGTTATAGAAAACTGAATAAAAAAACTTCTTGAATACAACCCCTAGCGAAACGAAAAAGTTAGAAAAAGTAGCACAAGACTATCAACACATTTTTGAGAAACTAATTTAAACTTTTCAAACGATTTGTTTTGAATATTTCCCAACTGCATACGGGTTGCAATTAAGAATGACGAAAACGTAGGTGTGCGAGTGTATTATGGTTTGAGTTGCACCAACAACAGATGTTAGTGGTTACGACCACTTATTTTTCAAAGCAGAACTTTAAAGAGTGTAGAGATGGTTTTACTTTTTTACATGCTCTCTAGTCACTAAGGGTGTCCTACAGGTTGTGTAGTGTACGAACTTGTCAATCTGGAGTTGTTTGACTGCACTATCGTCGGTTGCGTTAGGTGCTGTGTACCTCGGCAGGCATCGAGTACTTAACAGAGGGCGGTATAACCTTGGCGTCAGGAATAGATAAAAACTTATCATCTTTTTCCTGCACCATGGAGATAAGAAGCATGAAATTGGTTCGTGATGACTTATAGAATGAAAACAAGAACACAAGTAGGAACATGGAATGTTAAGACGCATTTGAAAACACCTAAATTAAATCAATACTACAAATCTTAACACGTTCACTGTCCAAGGTAAAAACTGGGGAGTGCCCCACATGTCCGATTTTTTTTTTGCATAATCGGTGTATTTCGGATAAGCCCCAGTAAATATAAATATCTCCATCTTTTAAAATGTATATAAATAGCTAAAAGAGTGTTTTTGTTAATAGCCCACATATGGGCTGTGGACTCCATGAAACAAAATCTTCTACAAATCGTCTTCAATATTTGTACTAAGCCCTATTGTTTGCCATGTTTCCAAAGAGTTCATAAGAATATTCCGTAATAATTGTTCTGTTTTTTTCAATAAATATAATATCTTTCAACATTTTTTGTTTTTTTTTCTATCAATCCAAACTGTCAGGTCCACGTCAAAAAAACGAGATTTCCTCCATGTCCCAGCACATATTTTGTTTTTTATGGTCTGTTCTGTGAAGTCCAAGTCAAATAAACGATGTTTTCTCAACGTCCACAATTTTAAAGCTCTTTAAATTTGTATGGGTAAACAGCCCACATATGGGCAGTGGACTGCTGGTGCTTTTCGTTCATAGCCCATATATGGGCTGTGGACAGTGAACGTGTTAAGCTTAGATGAAATAAGAATATTTGACCACTCTGCCCATTTGTACTCGGGTACACCTACTAAATGTTTTATTTTGCAAAAAAGCAATGTTAGAGTGAATGCACCCACCGAGATTCCCGAGCTTGCAGTAAAGTAGGACTTTTACAATATTTTAAATACAATCTTGTCATAAATGAATGAATGTGGAATCCATATGGTAACCCAGGTTCTCCTAGCTAAACTGGTGGAATTAAATACAGTAGGACCTTGATTATCCGTGATTCGATTATTCGGCAACATCAATTATCCGGAATGGAAAAAGAAAATTTTTTGCATCGACTTAATTTTATTTTGGATCGACTTTAATTTTTTTTGTATCGTTTAACCGTGATTACCTTTATTATCCGTGATTATAAGCAAACAATTTTTTTTTTATTTTGGACAAACAAGCGAAAAAGGGGAATTCCCTCTTTAGTATACGAAATCCTTATCTATTGTTCACTGTTTTCTGACAAAATTATTTTTTTTTATATTTTTGAAACATGTATGTACTAGAGTGGTGTTGTCGAGCCAGAACGCAATGTCGTTCCGGTACTTCCTTTTTGGACAGGAACGCGTTCCGGAACTAAAGATGATTTCTGATAATGAGAATTGGAAATGATTTTCGTTTCCTTTCCTTTTTATGCTATATACAGGGCCGATCCTGGCGACGGGAGAAAATTGGGGGAAATCTCCCCCCCCCCCGTCGTGAAATTTGGGACATGAGACCTAAAAAAAGAAAATGCCGCCGTTAAATTTGGGACATGAGACCGCACAGAGCGGTCGCCTACCCAGGATCGGCCCTGTCTATATAATTATATATACGCGTTCCGGTAAAAAAAAAATTACCACAACACCACTGATGTACTATATAAAACCCTTGAATTATATAGTTTTTATATAAATATGTACATATTCATTTATTAATTAATAAAAATATCTATTAAAAAACTAGCCAAAATTGGTACTCAATTAACCGGGAAAATCGATTATACAGAATGCTTCCGGTGCCGACCATCACGGAAAATCAAGGTCCCACTGTACTGATATGCGAAATAGAAAGGAAATTCATGCTCCAAGTGATCTGCATCTTCTCTTTTAAATCACACCGATAAAGAAAGACAGAAGAAGAAGTCTAATACACCTCTTAATCCACAAGTTGGGATGATGTTGCAATAGCGAATATAAATTCTAAGCGTATTGATGATACAGCAACAAATATAAAACAGGCAAGTACAACAAACCACAGAATAGACTGATGTAATATATCACAGCTTTTGATAAATCGATTTTTGTATCCTTATTTACCGAAAAAGATTATCAAAAGGAGATACGAAAATGTTTCTTTACTAACTTTCTCTATAACGATGCTGCAAGAGAGGATGAGCAAAGTAACTGCAGTACACATAATGCCAATAAAAACTTGACATCGCAATGCTATTCAGCGTGAAGTAACTAACGTCTGGTCCCGACAATATTGCTTACAAGATGTTAACGGTAAGATACCAGTGCAACACTTTTGCCATTACCATCGAAAGGTTTCAGGATAGTGGGTGCTTCTCTAGAGAAATAATTGAAGTTGTTATTCTCTAATTACTTACTTACTTAATTGGTTAATACAACCATTTAGTCAGGATTCCAAACTGGCTTTTCACACCACCCATATTGTGTTTGTTAATTTTATCTATGAGTGGCGAGACTTACAGTTTAATGTCGAGTCTGAACGACAGATTTGAGGAATTTTTGTCAGAGTTTTACCCAGAAGACTTCTGAGGGAAAGTAGCCGAGAGAAATACACCTGTCCCTCGTTTTGCACGATAGATACGTTCCTGAGAAAATCGTGTAAAACGAATTCAAAAAAATTTGTATGGAAAATCGTGTAAATCGAAAAAATTACAAAAACTGATATATATCGTATTTTTTTAATATAATTTTATTTATTTTAATGTGAATAACGTAACAAAGCAAATAAAAGAAAACAATTTCATTTTTTTTAACAACCAAAATAGTTATAAAATTCATAAAACATAAAAATTAAATGCAATACAAATAAGAGAAAACACAAAAATAGAAATATAAAAATGTTATTAGCAAAAAATCAATACATAAACTGTTAAGCAAAAAAAAAATAAGTTATATTCAACCAATTTCAGTATATGTACCTATCTAGTCGCCGTAGTCTAGTAGGTAGTGTGTTGGCTTATTAGACTGAAGGCCCGAGTCCGAATACCAGGTCAGACATCAAAACGAAAATATGAAAATATTTCTTCGGCGACTTCCTCTCAGCAGATTTCTGGCAAAAAACTCTGAGAGTAAATAAAATTGCAATGAAAAGCTTCTCAAAAAAAAAACTGTCGTTCGGAGTCGACTTTAAACTGTAGGTCCCGCCACTCATGTATAAAATTAACGCACACAACATAAGTGGTGTGAGAAGCTAGGTCGTAATCCTGACTGAAGGGTTGTAATGACCAATTATGTATTATGTACCTACATATATTTATTCGTCATCACTTTCTTCTACAACTAATCGTATTTCTTCGGTTGGTGACGAATCATCGCTCGATACCTCAATGTTTTCTGGTTCGATGTGGGGACGTGTGGATTTTGAACTATACTTATTTAGTTATAAGTATTTGTGAGGAATTTTTGTTTAATTCTTTATATACCTCCCGATATTGGGCTAAGCCTTAAGAAATGTATTTTTGAAACTTAAGAGCTCTTTCAACATTTGGATCATATTGTAGAAAATGATTTCCTAATTTCCGGCCTAATTCAATACCTTCAGAAATATTTTGTGATGTCATTTCAACGATTTGTGAATCATCTTCATCAGTCTCATGATTTTCCTCATCAGTTTTATTAACTGTACTAACTAGTTCATCTATATCCAATTCTTTGTCAACCATTAGTTCAAAAATATCTCCCTCAGCAAAGTCAACAAAACCTTCACCATCAATTCTTCAGAATTATTATCTTCTTCAGAATTATTATTATCACAAATTCCGATCCATAATTTTTTCCAGCATCCCTTAAGCGTTGTTGGTGGAAAAAAATCAAAGACTCAAAAGACTCATTTGAAGAGCTTTTTTCTGTATTTCTCGAAGTACTAATTGTTTTTGGATTTAAATTTGGTTATATTTGGAAAAATAGTACTTAATAGTTTGACTCCACGTCTTATACACTGTACTTCATCCCCTTGGAAAAGTCTAGAAAGGGCGATCTCGTCCTCATCATCAAACTCAAAATTTTCCGAAAATAGAATTTTTTTCCAACATTGAGATAATTTGTCCTCCTTAACAGTGTTCCAGGCGAGCCAATCATACAGGATGCATCATAAAGAGAAAGACTTTTTAAAAAATTTATGATGTCATCTGTTTCAGATGCCACTATTTTTGAAAGCAGGCTATTTCTGTAGTGTAATTTGATTAAGCTAATGGCGTTTTGGTCCATTGGCTGTATAAGAGGAGTCACGTTTTTTAAATTATTCGTTATACTGAGCTTGAAAATTATAAAACATTCGTTATATAAGGTAGTCAATGTAAGAAATTTACTCATTCGTTATATCCCGAATTCGTTAAAGTGAGTATTTGTTATACCGGGCTTTGACTGTATATGCAAATGCACGTTTAATATACAGCGTCTTAAATGTTGAAATAATTCCCTGGCCTAAGGGCTGTAGGAGAGAAGTTATGTTTTTCGGTCGAAATATTACTTGGACTTTCTCAAATTCTAAATCCTGAGGATGACGTGGTGCATTATCAATTACAAGGAACACTTTAAAGGGCAATCCTTTTTCATTTACTATAAATTGTGTTAAAAGCTTGTTTTCATTTAAATAAAAAAATCGTACAAAACGAGGTATTTTTCATCCCTCGATTTACACGAGAAATAAAAAAATCGTGTTAAATCGAAATCGTGCAAAACAAGTATTGTGCAAAACGAGGGATAGGTGTACTTCATTTTGTTCAAGAACCAGGTTTGAACAAAGTTTTGAAAATAACCTCTTAATCTGTCCCGGCCTCCTACAGTATGTGTGAGCCATGTTAACGGTCTTCGCGTGCTAGTAGAATCAAGCATTGAGAATCAATATTTTTTGTACATAATTTTTATTGACTTTCTGAAAGCATTTAATATATTACGTCACAATGCAATCTGGGCTGCATTAGGTTGAAAAACGATTCTCTCAGACAATTATTGACTTGATAGAAGGTCTATATTACAAGAAGGTGTAATAGGTATTGTTACGAAAGTGGAAATGGTGTTGTTAAAATAATAAACAAAAGCTCCAAAAACAACACAATGGACTTGTTCACGCATAAAAACAAAAGCTCCAAAAACAAAACAATGCAGTTGTTCACGTGATCAACGAATAAGTAAGCATATAGCAACAAAAACATCAGGGCTTGTTTACAAGATCGATGAATAAACAAAAATGTAGCAACAACGTCCGTGTATAAAAAAATATAGCAGAAAGACAAACAAACAAAACAACAACAACTCTGCCTGGACGAAAGTAAACAAGATACACGAACAACAAAAATGGAAACAAGTTGTTTACATTTTTGGATTGTTCCCGAAGGTCGTCATCATCCTTCAAGGGCATCCATCACACTGTTGATCCAGTGATATAAAAGGCAAGATAAAGCGAGCAACGATGATTCAGTTAGAATTCAGTCAGTCGTGTATGAAGACACGTGATTCTCGGAGATCGAGTTAAGTTAGTCGTGTGACGACGTCGCGTTGAATTGAGTGAGAATTCAACCAGTGGTGTGTGAAGATACGAGAACGAGTTATAATCCAGTCAGACTTGTGTGCAGACAAGTTGCGTGAAGAAAACAGTTGTTAGTGTGGTGCTTACAAAAAAAGGTTGTGAGCAAAGAAGAATCACTAACAAGTGTTGTTGTTGCTTATAAAAAGGTTATAAGCAGAGAAATATCACGAACAAGCACATATTGTGAAACTTATCATTGTATACGTGGAATAAGTACGAACAGTGGCACAAAAGTTGTGCAGATAATAAAGAATTGATTGAAAAATAAACACAGATTTATTTTTATTTTATTTGCAATCTACGAACTCATATTTTTAACGTTTTTAAAAGGTAAAAACGTAACAGTATTAATGATAATATACTAGCAGAGCAATAGGTCTGGTTTATCCACAGCGCACAAACTTGAATGTAAATGTTTATTTAAAAACAGAAAAAATCAATAAATTTTTACATGAGCGATTACAAAAAGACCGAATTAAATGACTAAAAAATTGCATGTATAAATTAATAAGGCTAGAATGAGAAAAGTTAAGTAGACATTAATCAGTTCAATAAAAACGTAACATATTGCCTCCTAATCAGCCGAGAAAACATTCAAGACCTTTACAGCACAGGAATTATTTCGATTGTTGTTGAATGGCGTGTCATGTTCGCAGTAAGAATTGTTCAGGAAGTTCCTCATACTCAAACATTTACTACAGCGAATGATGTGAGGAGAAATATGAATGATAAGAAGGCAACAAATTCACTGATTCCATAGAACACTTGTTTTCCTTTTTGTTACGTTTTTCAGCAATTGAAATTTGAGGGGTTTTTTACACGAACATTTGTTTTATTTTTGTTTTTTTCCAAGAACACTATGCATGAAATGGGCGGAAGTACTTAATGCACAACATGCACATGATGAATATGTTGATGTATCCAGTGAATTTGTTAAAACAAATGAAAATCGTTTTTTCTTCTCAATGCTTAGAAATATTTAAAACAACAAAAACAGGATACAATCGAAATATTTCAGCGAACCTAAAAATACTTGGCAAGCTGTAATTAAACGAAGGTGTGTTGGCGACACAAGTAAATATAAATTTCTTTTTGTTACTCGTTTAATAGAAAAATTAAGGTGTAAAATTTTGAAAAAGAAAAGAAAAAAAAAAACCAATAATTTGTGGTTTTAAACGCTATTCCATTGCTTCCTATACATCTTGCAGTTTGTTTACAGGTGAAATATAAATGCTGCTTAACATCGATGTACGATTTGGGAAAGTCCTTACAAAAAGGCACAGAGAATTATGTTAAACACGAATTTGTCTAACAAAGAGCCTTATAACCATAGCTGCCAGATTTGACGATTTATCATCATTTTGACGATTTTGTGCTCCAAAAATATATTGACGATGTGACGATTTGTGCCCTTATTATGACGATTTTAAGAAATTATAAATTTGCATCATATTCTTTACTTTTGTACATTAAAAGCCACTTCAAGCTTTATATTTACTTTGCAGTTATTACTATTGCAAATTTAAGTGATGATTTTTCTGTATCTTATGTCTTTTTCATCCATTAAAAGCCAAAAAATTACAACCTCTGCACGAAGGGGAGTTCCACAAACACACAGTCTGACTAAAGAACGAATTTTGTCTGTAATGCAGTGTGCGATACACTGGCCAATCGGCCACATAAGTATGTGCTCGCCGAGAAAGGCGAGTGTTACGTAGGAATACATGATTCTCGCTCGAGCAAAATCCGTTATAATAGCGATAGAACAGTGAAACACAAACAACATTGCAACGATGCTCCAATGAATCAATGGAGTTCGATACCCTACCGTCATTAACGGGCAACTTCGCCCTCTCCTTTACGCGGTCGAGAAGTCTCTAAATAGATATTGAGGCACCGGCCTATACATGACAGTTGTATTCTATTCTCTTTCGGATATAAGTGGTGTAAATAGTAAGAACATCAGATGAAGTGAAGTATTTCTTGCACTCTCTTAAGAAGCTAAGGCACTGAAAAATGTGTCGGTTATAGCGAACATCACACTGAATTTTCATGCAGATTTTGTGACGATTTTTTTTTACGATTTCCATGAATATCTTTGACGATTTTGACGATTTTTTTTCTAATACTTGACGATTTGATGCTTCATTTATCTGGCAGCTATGCTTATAACTGTTTTAATAACACATTGACTGTGGTCTCTGTATACATAATGCATAATACGAGAACAATATTATTCCAATTTAATATAAATTTTCCGATGTTGTCATCAGATTTGAAGAAATTTATTTCACAGTTTACGCCGAATATCCCACTGGGCATAAAATGGTTAGCACTGCAGAAATTTTTTTCTGAACAGAAATCGTTTCTATTATTGTCTGGCTTGATTCATTTTCTTACTCGCATGAAACAATTTTATTTTACGCCTTAAAATATGCTTTAGTTTCTCTACAATTAATATCAATTGTGGAATACGTGTATATATGTATGTACATTAAAACATGTGTATACATGAACATGTAATATTCTAGAGTCTAGAATCTAGACTGATGTATAGGAGTGTTAACTACATACTGTAAACTGTAGAAGTGATACTGTTAAAATGTTATGTAAACTATAGAAGCGATACTGTTAAAATGTTATTAACATTTGTAACATTAGTAGATGTCACCGTGGCGTAAAGTTTAATATCCTTTTGTCACACGCCAGGTATAAAGCATTTAAATTTACTAAAATGAATTCAAATTCTCTCTAGAAGGAGACAAAAATTATTGAAACCTGTTACGAAACTGCGGCGTCTGTAAAAAAATCGCTAGATCATCCAGATGAAGCAATAAAGGCTGACTTTTGAAGTATGGCAAATTAAACATTGAGATTCTGATCTTAAATTGCTGAAACGACCATCAAAAACTTTAAGAATTCATTAATATTATCGAAAAATTCGTTGGACGTAGCATATTTTCATTTAATTTTCATTTCATTGGTTTTTACTGCCCTGCAGAAACATAAGAACCATACTGACCGAGCTTCTTTTGAGATTAAGTAGACTTAGTACGTACGCTTTGAGCAGATTTTCTGTGTCGTTCTCCCCATATCTGAGTTCTAGTTGTGTTGACGGAATCCATAAGTGCATTTTCAATTATATGTTGGTAGATATTTAGACGGATTCTCAAAGTCGAGAGTTTATCTGAGAGTTCGATGGTAGTTCTACATCCGACCAGTTCATCCCCTCTACAATTACTTGAAATGTCATCATGTGATATGGACATCATATCCTTCCGCTATCTCATTCAGATATCTTGAACAGTTGTACACCGTCTTGGAATTAATTAGATTGGAATTCAGTGCTCAGATAATTATGGTAAAATACTGCCTGGAGATATTTGAATCCTTAACATTTTTCGTCATCATGATTTGGTAGCCATGCAGACTGAGCTATTCCAATTGATTGAGAAAACATTCACCAACCCACCGTTGCATTTAATTTGGAGCCATTTTTAATATTATTTTTATTTTCATTTTTATTTATATTTTCCGACTTTTTTTTTATCTGGAATGGATATCCTGAACGTAATTGAAAAATCGTAGCGCGTTATCAGGTAATCACTACCCTCGATAGTCCGAAATCCATTCACGATCTTTGCGTGACTAGTATTTGAACTATGCCACACTATGCCCACTAATCTTATCTTCAGGTCTATAATTATTCGGGTAAATCTTTCAGGATAAAGTAAGTTATCCTACCGAAAGATTCCCAACATACTAGACATCCGTAGCTTATGATAGATCTGAGCACTGCTGTAAAGAAGTCTCCAGTGTTACAAGCTTAATGATTAGATTAGAGCGAACTTCTCTATCTATCTATGAATTTTGCAATCTTTGAGTTATTTCTATTTGTGTGAAACTGAAGCCTTCCCCATAATCGTATACCACAGCATCATAATGGAATTAATAAATTAAACATCAGTCAAGGTATATGAAATACGCGAAAGGTCATGGAATTAAGGAAAGGGTATCTAATGCCAGAAAACATTGTGGAGAAGTTGATGAAGAGATGAAGAGAAGAGAAAATGTGTCTCTATTTTTGTTCGAGAAGCTAAAGAAAAAACTTGATGTGATTCTGATGTGGTCAAATTCACAAAAAAAAAAAAGACGCACGATTTTAAGTCGTTATTTTTAAAACGATAAAGTCTCACATATGTACACATGTGTAGTACTCTGATATTTAGGAAAACCGTATATGCATCTTACATCTTCACCAAGAAAAAAATTGTAGACGTCTCATAGCCCATTTACACTACAGCGAAATCTAGTAGATTAGATTTCAAATCTTGCTCAAAATCTAAATCGTTTACACTGGATTTATTTGACAGTAGCAAGATTTCATTTTAATAACAAAAACAGCTGACTGAAATTTAAAAGAAAATATTCACCCTTATTCTGGTTGTCGTCGTCGACGTCGTCTTGCATCGACAGTTTAAAATTGGTATTCTGTTTGTCGTTATTGACAGTTATAGATGACTGTCGGACACACATTTGGTATTCTGTGAGTCAATACGCCGTCGATATTGTGTTGTGTCGACTCTGATTTTGTCGACTCTGATTTTATCGACATCATTTTTGGTAACGACGACGACGGCGACGACGACGACGACAACCAGAATAAGGGTGAATATTTCCAAATTTAGTTTAATATCAAACAAAAATGAAAAATATGGGACATTTAGTATCGTTTTCATCAAGACCAAATATAAGATCCAATCAGAAATAATGTTGGTGCAAAAAAAAAACGTCAGCAATTGTAGAATATAAGATTTAAAAAATAATGCATATGTATTACTACATACAATTGCTAAATAAAGGGTCCGCCAAATAACTTTTTTTTTTTTTGAAAATGCTTAAAAAAAATACTACTGAATATTTTCTCAAATTTCTTTTTTAATTTGAAAGTACAATCCTTCCGGTTAATAATGGAAAATAATTTCATTCAAATGGCTGCCTCGGCTGTCCATGCAGTAGCCTACACGATCGGTCCAATTTTTAAGCACAATATCGATTGTGTGCAGCTGTATTTCACCAATGGCTTCACGAATATTGTCCTTTAAAGCGTCAATTGTCTCTGGCTTGTCGGCGTAACACTTATCTTTGACGGCACCCCACAAATAATAGTCCAACCGTGTCAAATCGCAGCTCCGACGTGGCCAAACGACATCAGCTCTGCGGCTGATAATGCGATCTTCAAAAACAGGGCGCAAAACATCGAGTGCAGCTTCGGCTGTGTGGCACGTAACGCCGTCCTGTTGAAACCAAATGTTGCCAATATCCTCCTCTTCAATTTTTGTGACTGTAATTGCCATTGACTGTAACGGCCACTCCTTGCTCATTATCGAAGAAAAATGGCCCAATTATGCCTCTCGACCAAAATCCGCACCAAACAGTGACTAGTTTTGGGTGCATCGGCTTTTCAATGTATGCGTGCGGGTTTTCTGTGCCCCAAATGCGACAATTTTGCTTGTTTACATACCTGCCAAGATCAAAATGAGCTTCATCTGAAAAGATGATTATTTTGCCAAAATCGGCATCTTCTGTAAGTCGATCGCAGGCCCACTTAGCGAAGCGAAAACGCATTGGATGGATGGTCAATTGGTTTCAACTCCTGAACCAATTGGACTTTGTATGGCGTCATACCAAAATTCTCAATTCTCAATTCAAAATGCAAAATTCGTCTCAATGATGTCTCCGAAATGTTCAATTGTTGAGAACGACGGTGAATTGATGTTGATGGCGCTTCACGCACACTTTCTGCCACAGCAGCAATATTCTCGGGTGTACGCACTGTTTTTGGCTTTTCACGCTTTGGTTTATCGATGAGGATGCCAGTTTCTTTCACTTTTTTCACAAGATAACGAACATACGGAGTTGACGGTGCTTCTCTTCTTCCAAAATCCGTACGCAATTTTCGCACACATTCTGCAACATTACCATGATTTTCAAAGTAATGTCGCAATATTTCCCAGCGTTGTTCAAGCGTATACACAACCATATTCGTTCAGCGGAAGGATAAAACTAATTATCTGTCAAATCAGACATGAGCTAAGTGTTACCATTCACGAAATAAGCAATAGTTGAAAAAAAAAACGTTAGATGGCGGACACGATATAAAACACTCGTTTATTTTTATAATTAAAGCGTTAAAACAACAACAATATTTTATTGTTAAACTCAGATATGTACATACATATGTACATTGACTTTATATGTTTTACTACAATAAAAATAATTTTTGTTTTTAAAACCTTTCATTTTATTTAATTATTTTTTCTGACGATTTTTCTCGATTTCAATGAACGTCTTTGACGTTTTTTTCTGAAATATTTGACGATTTGATGCTTCATTTATCTGGCAGCTACCTATGCTGGTGATATTCATTGTGTACACCAATTAATCATTGCAGTTGCAAGGCGACTAAAATTTGTAATCAGGGTCTACAATTAGCGACTCGTTTGTGGGCATCGGTATTAGACCACATAGCGTAAACATATGATGCCACACTGTAAGTTTGCTGGGATTTTATTTAATAATGTGAAATATATAAAAGGACAAACAATTTAATTTTTTATATTACTGGATATAAGTAATTAATGTGTTGTTCCAGTCTTTTTTGGATCATGGAAGGTTTAACGCAGTTATAGTGCTGTATTTATTCTGAGATGGGTCGCTTTTTGGTTTATTGCAATTTTTAGCCACGTATCCTCATCGTTTATATGTTTATTTTCTTTGGAAAATTTATGGTGTAATAGTTATATTACATTGTAGATGGAATGCTTTTCGTTCTTCTGATGATTTGATATAATCAAGCTTCAATTCTACTCTAAATAGAGATTGTGGAATCTTTGTTAAATAGAAACTGACATAATTTTCTATTGGCATACGAAAATGCATGCAAGTACAGTCGATTCAAGAGAAATAAGGTTAACCCTTCTGCATCCCTTGGATATGTGCCCTTCCTATGATCCTTTGGGTCAATATGACCCAACGTTAAAATGTAAACAAAATTTCATATTTAGGGCCATTATTACAACTTCCCGTTAAAGTTGGGGTTAGTTAAAGGTACCTTTAGCTAAAGTGAACGGCAAAGTTACCTTTAACTTATTTTCGTTATTACAACTTACAGATAAAATAAAATTAAAATATGGCAGTGCCGGAGCAAAGTCGATAAAACTGCTCAATTAAACAAGTTTTTTTTTAACGCAGTGGCAACAGCGGACTTCGTTTTTTTGTTGTATATGCTCATTTTGTTTAAATTTGAAGCTGCCATATCGAAAATAGTATATGATATGGCAAGTTCAAACATAAAGTGACCTTTAAATGTTAAAGGTAGGATGATCATCCCTTTAGCTTAACGATCACTTCTATCTTATTGGGTACTCATAATAATGAAAAACAATTTATCTGCCCGTTAAAATCCTCCCTTTAGTTAACGGCAAGTTGTAATAATGGCCCTTAATATAAGAAATTCATTTGTTTTGTTGTTTTTTTATTAAGTATAATTAGCAATATGCCAAAATCGGCTTTTTGCTTTTTTATTGTTGAGAATGATTCTTTAGGGCTTCAGTAGCAACTTTTGTTCTGGGACTTTTTCATAATTCCGTTATTTACAAAATTACCGTTATTTTAATGTTATTGAAGAAAATCAAAATTTTGACCCATAAATTTCCAAAATTCGACCAAATGATGTTTGGCAACTTTGTACAAAACCCTTTGACGAGTGTATTTGCTGAATATATGAACTCATAATATTTGCAAATATAGGGTGTTTCGATACATTTTTCAATAAAAACGAATTTTTCGCCATCTAGCGGCAATCATTTGTAATACCTATATTCAGCAATTATACAGATAATTTAAATACCTTTCGATCAAAAAACAAATTTTGAAAATCTGTTGTAAAATGACCAATTGAGAAAGAAAAGAGCTATAAAATAATAAAATAGTTTCAAATTTATAAAAAAATATATACATACATATGTAACTTAAATTCATCATTAAAGTGTTTTAATTGCTTACATTTTAAGTTTCGAGAATAAGATTGCATTTATTTTAATTTCATTGAACAGACTACTTTTTATTTATACTTTTCGAAACATCAAGTTATTTTTATTATTTACATTTTTAGAGGTCTACATAGGAGTGTAAATTCTTTAGTTTTTCTTTGAGTTGGGACTCTAAAGCCAAATTTGTTGTTTGCCAAACTTTTTCACCGTGATATTTATAATTTAAGCGTCTTAAAATGTTTATTTGCTTTTTAAGAATTTTAATCCGATTAATCTGTACATCGACATAAGATAGTTCATGTAATAAATTAAATAAGTCCATAGGCTCGTCCATATCAATCAAATTTTGAAATAGAACTTTATTCTCCGTACGTCTTTTTTTTTACATACATTTTTGTGGAAAATATGAAGGTTTTAGTTTAAAGGACATATGGGAGGTGGGCGTGTCCTTGAGCCGATTCTTTTGAAAATCCAAATTTTTCTTAATTAAGGGCGTTCACGACAGTACACCAAATTTCAAAAGCCTATTTTTCATTCCTTATATTTCTGTCCCTTCGTTTTAAGGGATCAATGCACTATGTGCCGTCTTATCACGATAGTAAATGAAATATAAGTTTATTTACTTAACCCATGGAGAGGAGTTTTGTTTCCCAATGTAAAAACAGTGTCTATAGTCTTAATTACTGACGTATAATTCATTTCAGTAGCATAAATTTCAGCTTTTTACAATATGCACTCTATTTTTAAAATTAATTAATAAAATTTGCCGAAAATAGGTTTTAGTGTTTTTTAAACGGCACAAATTGAGCTGAATATTTTGGCTTGAAAGTCAGCATAATTGTTGACGACTATAATGTGTAAAATTCTGCGAAGTTGCTTAAAGATTACATTCCTACTTCAAAAGTTATATGTGAATGAAGGTGAAAAAAGGGCATTTTTTTTCATTTTTTCGCATTTTTTTTAACATTTTCCACATTTTTTTGTAAACGAAAAGTGCGATCGTCAAGCAATTTCGCAAAATTTTAAATTTTGAAGTCGTTAACAACTGTGTTGAATGGCAAGACATAATATTCAGCCCAATTTGTGCCGCGTTAAATGTTAGCAGTAGTATTTTTTACTTTCAAGTTTTGTTGTTGTAATTTTTTTCTCTCAGTGTATTATTACAACAATACTAGAAAATGGAAGATTAATAGCCAAACTAACTATCCAATAAAAAAAATATTGATTTTTTAGCTGTTAACATAAATAATGCGTTAAATTCACGAAAAGTTAAAAAGCTCAAGTTTGAAAGGGAACCCTATATTTCCGTTTTCGGGCAAGTGAGGGACAATCTAATTAGCAATTACGGTAGCTGACTCTACCCCCGAAGCATTCAAAATAATTCGGCATTCATAGCTTGAAAATGAAAAAGTACATTTTTTTTGGCATATTGCTAAGTATAATAAAAAATAATGATAACTAAAATAAATAAGTCATATATGGCGGGGTTTGATGGAATGTATTGTCAAAAACTGCACCGACCTCGAAATGGAACCAATTGTTCATCTACGAGTACAGTAACATTTTCATGAGGATTTTAAAAAAACTTTGAGCTCATTACTCCACTTATCCCAAACGTTTCTTATCGGTGCTAGTTTGTCACGAATTCTTCTTTCTTTTCTATCTTCAGAGCTGTCAAACCGTAGACACTTTGATATGCTCGCAAATCGCTTGAGACTCATTGTTGCTCGAAAAAAAGGTCTTCCGTTTTTTTCATTCCACAAGCTAGTGAGATTTTCTCCATGAGATTTATAAACCCCTGCCTTTATTTGTAATCCAATATATGCATCAAGCTCTATCATATCAATGTTTTGCCAATTATTTTCATATAATTCTACACTTTTTTGATTTGTCATTTGGATCACAATATTTTTTATATTTTATGATATAAACAAATCGAACGAACACATTTATTTATCTGTTACCATAGATGTTGCTCTTTTGGTAGATCCAGGCTTATTCAATAAAATTTGATTTTTCGGTAACCTGCCTGTTTGAAGTAGTGGTAGTTCTTTCCAAACTACACTTTTGTCTTTTGATAAATAAGTGCTGTGATCTATTCCTACCGCATCTTCCACCACCACGCTTTCAACGCTATTATTTGATGATGAATATGGTTCGTCTTCTGCATCGCTATCGGATGAAAAAATTTCATCACTATCATCAAAAATATTATCATCTTCGTCATTCATTATTTGTTGCAATTGAAGATCACTAAGAATCTGATACAATTTCATTATGGAACAATCAAGTATTAGAAATTTTATTTTACAATACTTACTTTTCTTCTTTGTGGCATTATGTAAAAATATTCAATTATGATGAATTACAAAAAAAAAAATATATGTATGTATGCACTCTGATCACCAAAAATTAAGCTGAACTCATTGAAAGAAAATATTCTAATGTGAAAAATTCGGCACGCACGAAAAAATTCACAACCGTGGAACGCACGAATTCACACCCATGGAACGTACGAATTTACACTCATGGAACGTACGAAATCACACCCATGGAACGTACGAATTCACACCCATGTAACGCACAAATTCACACCGAAATATTCAAAGCGAAATATTTTTATTTCATATACTAAACGGAGAATCACCGAATTGCAATTTGAATGAACTCTTTTGTGTACACAGTGCAAGTGTCAATGCGTTGGCATATAATCATAAAACAAATTTCAAGAGATACCTTTGCGAAATTCTCCAAATCCTCACTTTGAGTATTAATAAAATTTTGAATGAAAAAATATTAGTTCAAAGCGCTTTTATTGATTATTTGAGTGAAAATATTATTGATCGATGATTCTGAATGGTAAACTTGTAATATCGCATGTTGGGTCATATTGACCCGAAGGATATTAAATGTGTGTAAATCGTGTTTTGAAATGTGAAGGGGGAAGGAAAAATTTAAATTTTATTGTTTTCTTTTAAAAGCATAGTTTTTGTGCCTGTGATGGATAAATTAAAGTTTCACGATCATATCTTATAATTAAAGGGAAAAAATTGCTGAACAGATTACGTCATATCTGAATGACAATAATCTCTTGTCCCCATTCCAATCTGGTTTTCGCATTGCTCATAGTTGTACTACTGCGGTCTTGAAAGTAATTGATGACATGAGGCCCGAATATGACAAAGGAAACCTCTCTCTTATGTGTCTACTGGATTTTTCAAAGGCCTTTGACAGGGTTGATCATTTAATCTTATGTCGAAAACTGGGGCACTATTTTGGATTTACAAATACCGCTTTATCTCTTATGAGGAACTACTTGTATGGGCGAGCCCAAAGGGTAATTATTGGAAATAGGCAGTCGGGGCTGGGGCGTATAACATCTGGTGTTCCACAGGGGTCCGTGTTAGTATGTTCGTTAACGATTTATTTTCAGTATGCAGGTATACTAAGGTACATGCATACGCAGACGATATTCAGCTGTACATCTCAAACCGTATTGGTCTGATAGAGGATACAAGTTACAAACTTAATTATGACTTGAGGTCTATTTTAAAATGGGCTGAGGATAATAACCTTATGCTCAATCCTGGAAAATCTTACATTCTACCAATCAGTAGATGGGAATATGATTTGAGTTATTTTCCAACAATTTACTTGGGGAACACGTCTCTTGTGTACGTTAGTAAGATTAAATACTTAGGATTTTGGATCAATTCAACCTTGTCATGCACTGACCATATTAATCATGTTGTGCGTAAACGTATACCTCTTGCTTCGTAATTTACGAATGTCGTCTAACTTCACACCAGTTGAAGTTAAGAGGAAACTTATAATTCAATTAATACATCCACTGATTAATTATTTTGCAGAGGTTTACAGTAAATTGGACTCTCTGTCACTACATAAGTTGCAAGTATCTTTTAATAATGCTACGCGGTATGTGTATGGTTTAACTAGGTTTAGCAGTGTATCGTCCTGGAGGAAAATGATCTTGGGCTGTGACTTAATCGACTACCTTCAGATGCGAAATATTATATTCTTACATAATCTTCTTTATCGTAAGAAACCACCCTATCTCTTTGAGAAGCTTGTATTTGGTAGATCCACTAGATATACAACTCTAATTATACCTAGATACACTTACATCAATACTAGCAGATTGTTTTTCGTCAACGCAATTAAATTGTGGAATTCCTTACCAATGACTATTAAAAACATTTCGAGAAATAGCAGTTTTAAGAAGTCACTTTTTGACTATGTGTCCTCAAATAATTAAAAAAAAAAAAAAAAAAAAAAAAAAAAATAAAATAAAAAAAAAAAAAAAATTTATATTACTTTTAATTTTTTAAATTTTATTTTAGAAATTTTATGTGAAATATAATTATTGCCTCTTTGTGTATTAGTTATATACTTTATAAAAAATTGCACTATAATTTAGGGAATACTAATGACCAATGTAATTTGTGTATATCCTACTGAGCTATCAAAGAATAACATTCTTAAAGCTCTTGTAAGCAAATAAATAAATAAATAAAATTTTGCGTTTGAAAATCAAAATTGGATCAAATTGACCCAAGGAGTGCAGAAGGGTTAAATAAGACGGGCATTTTGGCATTGGTTTTCATAGGAAATACTAGATAATTGACAAGAGATTTCCGCTCTTAGTTCTAAGTATGGTTCCATTATTTACCAGTTCATTAATGATGAATCGATAAAAATAGTTTTTATTCAGCTATTTTAACTGTACCTGTTATTTTTTCCCAAAGTATTTATGCAACTAAAAATATCTTCTAATAAGAGATTGTTTGTTTGTTCGTTTGTTCTTTATCTAGTTCTTCCTTAAATTTTTAAAATTTTTTTTGTAAACCTTTTGTTGAATGATTTGTTGTTATTTTACTGAAAACATAAAATCAACATTATCGTCACAATATGATGATCATGATTCCATTCCAAATTCTAAATGATTCAGTTCTTTATTTTTGGAATTGAATAAAAAACAAACAAACAAACAAACAAACAAAATATAAACACAAATAAATATATTTAAGAATTATTACTCAATTATTAGATTGACCTTGTTAAAGAAAAAAAAAAAAAAGAATGAAGAAAAAATTAAGAAAAAATTTACGAAAAAAAAATGTTTCAAAACATACAACATCTCCAGTAAGATGTTGTTAAGAACATCATTGTTAATGGCCAACAAAACAAAACAAAAAAAAAAAAAAAAATAGGAGGGAAAAACAAAGAATCATTACAATAGAAAGAAAAAAAAAAAACAGCAACAGCGCAAATTAGTCGTATCATGGCTGAATCGAGTACCATAAATTAATGCCACAAGTACGTACGATGGGACGAGACCATCAATGTACAAGCAAGCAGACACGTTCTCTAGAATTAAAAGCGAAATGAATGAAAGTGTTTTTATTCGTAAATACGTGAGACAGTGGCGTATGCTAAAATTTAATTCGATTCTTTATTATTTTACATACGAATATAGATATAATTATTGTATACATGGGATATTGATAATTTTAAAATACAGTTAAATGTGTGAAAGAGTGATTTGTGAGTAATAAGATCAATGTAATGAAGTGGCCAGCACAAGCATCTCAATCCCACAGAAAATCTAAGGGATAAGGACGACATTTTCCAACAGATAGAAATTGAGTCAAAGCCACACAAATGTACTGCAGTGTTAAAAAATGAAGAATACATAACAATTTATTTAATCATTAATTGGAATAAAATTACAAATTACAGTGCACTCGGCAAAACGTCAACACTCGTTTACGTCAACATCCCAAAACGTCAACCCTTAATTTTTTACATTGTCTACTCTAAAACGTCAACTAAATCACAAAGCTCTAAAACGTCAACTTTAAATAAAAGAAAATTTTGACTTTAGCAACAGTTAAATGCACAGATTTGTGCACACACACATTTATTTTATGAAATTAGTTCAGAAATTCGGGATTCCCCTTATAAGTATGTAGAGTAGAAAAGAAATCTGTTCAGTTCTACTGGGTAATGTTTCTAATTCGTGTGAAATTGAGGAGTTAGAAGTGACCGATGATGATGACAACGGTTTAGATACAAGTACAAATGTGCAGACAATAAAACCAAACGAAGCTGTCGAAATATTTAACCGGGCTTTGGATTGGGCTCAATGCGAGAATATTGAGCAAATTGACTTAAATGTATTAAGACGTTTGCGAGAGAAAGCTCTCTTCCAAGTGTTAGAAAGGAAAAAACAACAGAAAAAAATAACAGATTTGTTTTAGATGCATAAGTATGTGAAATTAAAAATAAATAATATATAAATATTAAAGTTGTTTTTAAAAAGAACCGACTTTAGTGTTTGACTATGATTATGGGCCATGACCTCTAATGTGTTCTTTTGGTTTTAGTTAGGCTGAAAGGCTTTTTTGTTTCTTTTTTGGATTTGTTTATGCTTGGTTTTAGTTTATAGTCAATAAAACCGTTTTAAGGCACACTATCAATATGTTTTTAATTAAAAATTTTTACATTCATAAACGTCAACATTTTGTTAAACGTCAACACCCGCGGTTTTAATTAGTTCACGTTTTCCCGAGTGCACTGTATATTCAAATTATTACAAGCTGAATAACATAGACCTTAAACTCGGTGTAGTCTAACAGACCAGATTCTTTGTTAGGAATCGAATCCATGACCCACATTGGGGTTTTAAAATTTTAAGTTCCAGCAAATACAACCCTGTTTTCTAATTATTATTCATTTGTATAATGAAATGTTTGTGGAAAAACTAAACCCTATTGAAAATTTAATCTGGCAAGAACAAAGTAAACATTAAGGGCCATTATTACAACTTCCCGTTAAAGTTGGCGTTAGTTAAAGGTACCTTTAGCTAAAGTGAACGGCAAAGTTACCTTTAACTTATTTTGGTTATTACAACTTACAGATAAAACAAAATTAACTTTTTCAAAAATATGGCAGTGCAGGAGCAAAGTCGATAAAACTGCTCAATTAAACAAGTTTTTTTTTTAACGCAGTGGTTGTTGTATATGCTCATTTTGTTTAAATTTGAAATTGCCATATCGAAAATAGTATATGATATATAAAGTGACCTTTAAATGTTAAAGGTAGGATGATCTTCCATTTAGCTTAACGCTCACTTCTACCTTATTGGGTACTCGTAATAATGAAAAACAATTTATCTCTCCGTTAAAATCCTCCCTTTATTTAACGGCAAGTTGTAATAATGGCCCTAAGTGCTTAAGATTATTTCTGTTGCTCCTTCTTAGTGTATGGTGCTTCTGGATGCTGTGGCTATAGTAACAGCAGTGTAGAACAGTGGAACACAAGTCACATTGTGATGGTTTTCCAATAAATCAATAAACTTGGATACTCCACTGCCATTATTGAGGATCTTCGCCCTTTTCTATACGTAGTAGGAAAGCATGGGAATAATCTTGAAAACACAGAAAAACACATTAGAGTTGTATTCCATTTTCGGTCTGATATAAATGTTTTAAATAATAAGGAGATCGGATAAGGTGAAGAATTTCTTGCAACGTCTTAAGCAACCGAGGTAAAGAGTCCTTTTTTTAACACCTAAAAAATATGACAGTTCTAACGAACATCGTGTTAAATTTACATGCTCAGAACATTAACAGCTTCTTACTACCCAATACTTATATCACCCACATTTTCAAGTGACTCAAAATTATTCTGGCACTTATAGGGTCTTTCGCGTGTTAGCTATCGACATTATTCACACAAAATTATTCGAAGATTGACTGTAGATTGGATAAGAGTAAGTTATTCATGTTTTTATTATTATTTCGTAGTGTTAAGCAGTTGAGCGCAATTTAAATGGGACTTTCGCCCATATAAATCACTACGATGTGCGACGGTGAGGTCCACCGATTAAGTGTTACGCCTGGAGCACTATGATAAGAACGTCATGTTCGTTATAGTTTTCTTGCCACTGTATGTTTATCTGATGCACGCGACATTTATGTGTTCCACTGTTTCAAGTTCGCCCAGGCAGTTTGAACACATCGAACTATCTGTTATCTTAAAGCAACGATTACCAATTCATAGCACAATTGTGCAGAGAGAACTCACACGCATTCTTGTGTTTTTTGATTTAGTTGTCGATTAGACTGCGACAAGATCACATGTGCGACGGATGCTTTACCATTTTTTTCAGAATGACACTCAAAAAATATTGTATGTTAAAAGATGCTTTTGCTAATATTCAATGCCTTATATATTTTGTCGCATAGTATAATTTTTTTTAAATGCTTTGGAATGCTTGCTTTTTCTCTATTAATAAAAAATGGTTTATTATTTTTTTATTTTTATTTATCTAAGAACATGGTCTAATTTTTAAGCCAAAGATGGATACCTTTACGATCTTTTAATAAAAAATTTTTTATTTTATTTTTATTTATCTAAAATTATTAAGCCAAAGATAGATAGCTTTACATATGTAAGTTGATAAAATGAAAATCAAAATAACGTATATTACAAACACTTTTCTATGGCTGTAAATAAATCAATTCTCTCAATTTATTTTCTCTCTCTTACTCACTAATACATAACCAAAAAATTTTTGGTAAACCCTGTCTTAAAGCTATGAAAAGTCTTGTTGGAAGCAGGATCTTTTCGTGTCAATATTCAAATATCAAAAACAAAAAATAGATAGAATAGCTAAGGAATAACGTTGTCGATAGAAAAACGGAACAATATGAGACCTCTGAATTTAGCCTGAAGTCATCTGAAGACAACCCGCATAGTGTGACCTCTAAGAAATTCATAAATTTCATAAAATACATTAAATATTTTGCAGTTTATCTTTTTCAGACAAAAAAAAAAACAAAATTTATTTTTTTGAAAAATTCTGAGATACGCCTCTGATTGAATATAATTTATTGTTAAATTCCTGATTTGAATTTTTTGATGTATGCTTTGTTTAATAATTGTTAAATAAATTAAAAAAAAAAAAATAAGAATATAAAAAATTATAAAATTTTTTGGGCGCATGATGATGATACTACAATGCTAAGAACCTAAAGATTTTTATCAAACATGATTAAATGCTTATGGAATTATTCTATTTTTATTAAATTGTATAAATCCACTGTAGTTAAGCAATTAATTTAAGGGAAAAAAATTAATCAAGTACAAAGGTAGGTTAGCTACTCATGTAAATATCCGTTGCCATAATATTTTAATAAGAGTTTGAAATTAATTTCTTTAATATTGAAAAAGGAAGTGAATTTTATTCGTTAGAACTTATCAAGACTGTCAAAATCATATCAAATCGTTTTGAAATTAAAAAAATCAAAAATATAGTTAAGCTCAGTAATTTGATCTCCATATGATATTTTCATTTTCTAGAAATACTACTGAAAATAGTAAATTGACATGGAGGACTTACGTATAGAGCATCTCATGAAAGTCCACATAGACCACAATGGTATGCAGAAGGCTTGCAGGGAAATCCTAGAGATACAATTTAGAAAATTATGCACTGGATGAACATCATGATGATCAAACCAATAGAACAAATCTGAAGACAGTTCAAATGAAGTTGGACAAGATAGAGAAGCTAGCACGTGTTGACACAACGTGGGCAATGAGAACCAGAGATCAGCAACGAGTATTCAAAACGATGAGTAGATTCGAGTCATACTTATTATTTCTGATACTTATACGCATTCATACTTATTTTAATATGATACTCATACTACTCATACTCAAATTTGGAAGTACTCGTCGTATTCATACTTAACAATACGCATGATATTATTGACTTCGACTCGTCTCTACTTAACATTTACACGAAGCACAAAATAAGTATGATTCGCGTACGAACACTACTATACTCACAAGAAGATTGTGTGTTGCTTTGCTTGTTGTCTTTGTCTTTCCTTTCTTCTTTGTTTGTATATGCAACCATAACAAAGGCTGTAAATTTTGATGAATGATTCGATCCACTCGAATCACTTATAAGTATTATAAGTATTTTTCTAAATTTATGAATCAGAATGAGTAGGCCTTTGAATCAAACAATGAATCGAATGTTGTGAGTTTGATGTCAACCTTGTACTCATACTCATTGCAACCTATACTTATAAATCAATGCTGTAGCGAGTACGAGTGAATCAGAGTAGTTGAATTTCAATTCTGTTGATTCACTCATACTCAAAATTGCATGAGTGCTTATGAGTAGCGGAAAAACGATTCATTGCTGATCTCTGATGAGAACCTGTCCTACAGCGGAGACTATGGTTTGGTTGATGGGAGACAAGTCTAACATAAAATTTATTAGATGATTTCGGTACCTAAGGAATCGATTGGATGATAGCTTCCCCTTTTACTGTCGCCTGGACAGAATCAATAGACTCTACAATTTTGGGAAATGTTTGCAACAAGATTTTTTTTAATTGATCATTACAACTCTTCAGTCAGAATTACGACCAAGTTTCTCACACCAACCATATTCAGTGTTTTAATTTTAACCACGAATGGCGAAACCTACAGTTTAAAGTCGACTCCGGCCGACAGATTTTTTTGAGAACATTTTCATGGCAATTTTTATTTATTTCAGAGTTTTTTTTTTGTCAGAAAGAGGAAGAAAGGAAGTCCCCGAAGATATATTTTTTCATATTTCCTTATGTTCAAGATGTCTGGGCTGGAGTTGGAACCTCGGCCTCACAAATAATTAGCCAACATACTACCTACTAGATTAAGGCGACTTTATGACTTAGCAACAAAAATTAATGGAGTAATCTTCAATCTGCCATGTTAAAAGAAAGAATGTTTTGTGGTATACATGTGGGTCAAGAATTAATTTTTATCCATGAGTGGCTGCTTACAGTTTAAAACGTCGACTCCAAACGACAAATTTGAAAAAGCTCCCAAGATAGAAGAATTGGCTGACATCTTCCAACACCTGAAAACTGACTGAAATAACAAGAGTTGAGGAGAAGTGAAGGCGTTAGCTGAAAAAGAAGCATTGAAAAACATTTCAGAAAGCAAATTTGATGAATTAATAGGTCTAATGCCTCGCAGATGAGTTGTTAATTTACAAAATATCGGATATTTTATTAATTATTAAATTATGTAAAAAAATAAAAAAAAATTGTTAAACGAGTTGCTTTAGTTTTTGCCACCTAAATTTTAGACATTTTAATTATTATTTTATTTTCTTCGAACAAAAAAAAAAAATTTATTTCAATAATTCTTTTTTTTTAGTAAATTAATAATCTTGAAAATTCGATCCAATGCCATAGGTGCAGATGGTGTAGCCATTAAATTTGTTAAACTTATATTGCCATATATTTTGGGAGACTGACTCATGTCTTTAATCATTGCATTACAACCACCCAGTTTCCTACAGCCTGGAAAATTGGAAGAATTATACCGATAGCAAAGATTTCCAATGCAGTGAGTGCGAGCGATTATAGGCCAATAAGTATTTTACCAGTTTTTTCGAAAATATTTGAGTCCCTAATTGCTGAACAGATTACGTCATATCTGAATGACAATAATCTCTTGTCCCCATTCCAATCT
Organism: Sarcophaga caerulescens; assembly: GCA_927399465.1. Classification (NCBI taxonomy): domain Eukaryota; kingdom Metazoa; phylum Arthropoda; class Insecta; order Diptera; family Sarcophagidae; genus Sarcophaga; species Sarcophaga caerulescens. Next base: position 19,249,310 of record OV656868.1, on the reverse strand, counting down.
GGTTTTCGCATTGCTCATAGTTGTACTACTGCGGTCTTGAAAGTAATTGATGACATGAGACCCGAATATGACAAAGGAAACCTCTCTCTTATGTGTCTACTGGATTTTTCAAAGGCCTTTGACAGGGTTGATCATTTAATCTTATGTCGAAAACTGGGGCACTATTTTGGATTTACAAATACCGCTTTATCTCTTATGAGGAACTACTTGTATGGGCGAGCCCAAAGGGTAATTATTGGAAATAGGCAGTCGGGGCTGGGGCGTATAACATCTGGTGTTCCACAGGGGTCCGTGTTAGGCCCCCTGCTATTTAGTATGTTCGTTAACGATTTATTTTCAGTATGCAGGTATACTAAGGTACATGCATACGCAGACGATATTCAGCTGTACATCTCAAACCGTATTGGTCTGATAGAGGATACAAGTTACAAACTTAATTATGACTTGAGGTCTATTTTAAAATGGGCTGAGGATAATAACCTTATGCTCAATCCTGGAAAATCTTACATTCTACCAATCAGTAGATGGGAATATGATTTGAGTTATTTTCCAACAATTTACTTGGGGAACACGTCTCTTGTGTACGTTAGTAAGATTAAATACTTAGGATTTTGGATCAATTCCACCTTGTCATGCACTGACCATATTAATCATGTTGTGCGTAACGTATACCTCTTGCTTCGTAATTTACGAATGTCGTCTAACTTCACACCAGTTGAAGTTAAGAGGAAACTTATAATTCAATTAATACTTCCACTGATTAATTATTTTGCAGAGGTTTACAGTAAATTGGACTCTCTGTCACTACATAAGTTGCAAGTATCTTTTAATAATGCTACGCGGTATGTGTATGGTTTAACTAGGTTTAGCAGTGTATCGTCCTGGAGGAAAATAATCTTGGGCTGTGACTTAATTGACTACCTTCAGATGCGAAATATTATATTCTTACATAATCTTCTTTATCGTAAGAAACCACCCTATCTCTTTGAGAAGCTTGTATTTGGTAGATCCACTAGATATACAACCTAGATATTATACCTAGATACACTTACATCAATACTAGCAGATTGTTTTTCGTCAACGCAATTAAATTGTGGAATTCCTTACCAATGACTATTAAAAACATTTCGAGAAATAGCAGTTTTAAGAAGTCACTTTTTGACTATGTGTCCTCAAATAATTAAAAAAAAAAAAAAAAAAAATTTATATTACTTTTAATTTTTTAAATTTTATTTTAGAAATTTTATGTGAAATATAATTATTGCTAATTTCTGTATATCCTACTGAGCTATAAAAGAATAACATTCTTAAAGCTCTTGTAAGCAAATAAATAAATAAATAAATAAATAAATAAATAATAAACCCTCAAAGATTTGAAAAAGCTATCTTTAAAAATTCTTAGGATTGTTTTTTATACGATTCATATGGAAATTTCTCTCCGTCTGCCGGACTACTGCAGCGTATTTCAGGCGGAGGTGATGGCGATTTACCGGGCCGCTCAATGGATCCTCGTCAACGATGCTCCTTTCACTCGCGTCTCGGTCTTCTCTGATAGTCAGGCCGCGATAAAATCTCTATCGGGTTTCGTGAATAACTCTAGGATCGTTAGGGAATGTCGCCGCTGTCTCGACCTTCTTTCGGGGCGCTTCACCAGTGTCTCTCTGGTGTGGGTCCCCGGGCACAGTGAAATTCCGGGAAACTGTAGGGCCGACGAGCTCGCCAGAGCTGGTGCGCTCCTTCCGGAATCCTCTTCTGTTGAAGTGGGTGTATACCATTGCGCGGAAATTCTTTCGGGACGCCAACCTATCCTGGGTCAATGAGTAGTCCTGCTCCACCGCTAGGCTCACCTGGCCCTTGATGGATAAAAGGCGTACCAACCAATTACTTGGTCTTGGTCGTGACGTCATCTTGACTACAGTGGCCGTGCTTACGGGTCATTGCGTCATGGGTAGACACGCGGAAAGAATGAGGCTTCCTTTTAACGACTTCTGCCGTGGATGCAGGTCCTCTGAGGAAGAGGAGACTGTCATTCACTTTCCTTGTCAGTGCCCGTCTCTTGCTAGGTGTAGATATAGGTTATTTGGCTCCCCATTCCTTGTTAGCTTAACGGAGCTATCATCCATTGATATCAAGGATATAGCTTCGTTCATCAAACTTTCTGGCTGGTTTTCCAGTGCGGGGTAGTCGTGCTTCCGTTGTGCAGCCCTTGCGCTGACCAACTTCTTCCTTTTCCCTCATTGTGGTGGAACTTGGTCAGTACAGGGACTGCGTTCACCCGTGGCATCACAACGGGCCGCTATGCGTGCTCAAGTGAGCTTTGTGACATCAGAGCTACCTCTATATGGAAATGTCAAAATATTAAGTCAGTTGCTTTAGTTTATGCCACTAGTGTATGTTCCAACGGTATCTCCGCTCCACATGCCGCACTAAACAGCCACGCGTAATAGATGCATTGGCTTAAGTAAGACTACGTTTTTCTGAGCCCCAATACGTTGCTCAAGCGTAAATCGATTCATTACGTTCAGTGGAGATAATATACTGAAGTTTGTGACAGAATAGAATGACATACGTATTGCCAGATTCGAAATAACCGATTGTTAAAATTTAAATCGATAGATGCCCCACCCAATATAAAGTCCACTCTCTTGCGGGAAAATAAGAAACAAAAATAAATGATAGGAGACGTTAAACATTACTTTTAAACATATTTAATGTTTTAATCAGCTGTAAAGAATTAATTTAATTGGTCAAGTTTTTGACATACTTATGTTCGTATGTAACCTTTAAAGTATCAAAACTCCTCTTTTTTTTTTAACAGGCGCTCGATTGTAGTCTAATCAGCAGAAATTTCCGATATAATTACGCTTTTTGCGCCAGCCATTTGTACATCTGAAATTTTGTGAAAGTTTTAAAGGATGCAAATACCTGATTAATTACACGGTGCGACAGTCAAAATACACTCAGCTAATGACATAGTGTAGGTTGTGAGTTTTGTTGAGTAGAACTAAAAAATATTTTTTTTTTATATTTCTCGAACCCTCCAAACTTGAATTATTTGACAAAAATTGTTTTTTTTTTTTAATCTTTTCACACCATATTAGTGATTACCCAAATATTTTTTAACCTATTTGCCAAATCTAAAGTTTTCTTGTAAAGGAGAATGATGAGCTTTTAAAATGGTATACATAAACATATGGTTCAAGTTTACATGTTATGAGTTTTGATCGGGTAAACTTAGAAAATATGATTACCGTAGTTATTATTTAAATAGTATAACAGTCGTGTTATATTTTTATATACATATGTCATCTTGTCAAATGAACTTTCAGTTCAAAAATTTTCAAAAGTTTTGTTGGATCTTGATTGTTTATCGCAAAATGTGTCAATTTCACATTTGCACGACTACCAGAAGTCGGCTAATATTTGTGTTTTTTGAAAATATTATTATTTCTCTTTGCGCAAACATTGGCCAACTTTAGGTGGTCGCGCCCAAACGTGAAATTAACACATTTTCCAATAAACAATCAAGATCCATCAAAACTTTTGAAAATTTTTGAACTAAAAGTTCAATTGAAAAAAATTATATATCTATATATATAAAAGTCGATGTGTGTATGTATGTAACGTATGGACTCCAAAACGGCTGGGCCGATTTTGATAAAATTTTCAGGGAATCTTCAGAATATTCAGGCGGGTAACACTGTGAAGTCTGATTTTTTATTTCCGGTCTGTGGGCGGAGGGGCGTGGCAAAATCCAATTTGTTTGTTTGTATGTACCTTATAGAATCGTAAACTATGCATTTGATCATGTAATGATCTTTAGCAAAGTTCTTGCGCATGAGCCGGGGAAGGTTTCTAAGTTGATATGACTAATTTCCAGCAGGGGGCGCCACTGAAAATTACTTAAAATCAATTAAATCGTAAACTGTGCATTTGATCATGTTATGATCTTTAGCAAAGTTGTTGCGCATGAGCCGAAGAAGGTTTCTAAGTCAATATGACCAATTTCCGACTGGTGGCACCATTGAAAATTACTCAAAATGAATTAAATCGTAAACTGTACATTTGATCATGTTATGATCTTTAGCAAAGTTGTTGCGCATGAGCCGAAGAAGGTTTCTATTTTGGTATGACCAATATCCGATAGGTGGCACCATTGAAAATTACTCAAAATGAATTAAATCGTAAACTGTGCATTCTTTAACAAAGTTGTTGCGTATGAGTCAACGGAGGTTGGTGCGATTAATTTCCAATGGATGGCATCACTGAAAATTATTCAAAGTGAATTACAAGCAATTGGTCGCTCTACACCTCAAGCACGGAAGAAAAGAGCATTACGAGCCTCAGAATCAGACGAGCATTGAGACTGGAAAATCTTCTAATATATGCCGCTGAGACCCGTTCGCTTGAACCACTTGAACAACGAAAAATGAGATTAAAAACTGATCGAATGCGTACTACTCAGGCCCGTTCATGTGAATCATCAGGACAACGGGAAACAAAATCAATAAAATTATTCAAAATTAATTGGACATTCGTGCAATATCTTTCCTTCAAATTTATTTTAGTTGGTGGCGCAGCAACGCGGGCCGGGTCAGCTAGTGAAAAATATAACTCGACTGTTAGACTCTTTAAATTATAACTAAGGTAATTTTTGTCCGATTTCACCAAACGAAGTGTCAATCTCTGCACAAGATAATGCGCTTTCAGACCGCATAGCATATTAAGTCAAATAATATATATATGTACACTGTTTTAAAGACCCATCCGTCTCCTTTCTAATAAGGTTTAAATTTTGGACATGGTTTAGAAATGTTTGTCTAATCAATAAATTTGTGCGTAAAGTCGAAAAAAATAGTTTTTGTCCAATAAAAGAAGTTTGGAGGGTTCCAAAAATAAAAAAAAAAAATATTTCTGAGTTCTACTCAACACAACTCACAACTTACACTATGTCCATTAGGTGGGTGTATTTAATTTTTTTATTTTGTGATGTGGAAAAAAAATTGAAAATGTTTTATCTTTATGACGGTACTCTAGAAGAAAAGCAAAGTACTTAATCCGATAATAAAAGAAAAAACTACATATACAAATTCAAGCTTGAAGAGATTTATTAAAATTATATATAAAGAAATGACTCACATACATACATACATGGTAAATAAATATTAATGACAAGAAATTGCTGTTTGATACAGACAGTTCTATATTAAGCCCGTAAATTTCCGTGTTTATTGAAATTATAATCTCGGAAATATATAAGAATTCCTTCATATGTAAATGCATAAAAACTATTTTATTCACTTAACTTTAGTCTTAACAGTAAAGTATAAATACTGAAGTATATTTTTGTAGTCTTATTCAGAATCCATTTGTTGCTCTACATAATCCCCATTGGCATCGTCCCATACGGGAAACTCTATTTTCTCGCGTTCACTACTCTTATGATGTTCGTTCGGCTTAAGAATCGTATCAAAATCAGCAGCAGCACGTTCTATACGTTTCACGTTATCAAACTGTAATGGAATTTAAATGAAATATTTTTAATTTGAATACGATTTTCTTATTCAATCGAAAATCGAAATCAAAACCCACTCGTGTATTAGCTTGATTGAAAATCGGAACATTTGTGCAGGCAATGTTTAAAAATAAATTCATTAATAAGAAGAAAATGTAATAAAATTTTAAATTTAAATTCATTTTATTTGTTATTTTTTTTTGAATTTTATTTTTTTTTGCTGATTTGCCGGGGTATGGAAGCGATGATTGTCGCACGAATTTGTTTATGATACTGATTCATTTAATGACGCTATTTCGAGTCACACATACAGATTTATATTGTTTTGTTTTGTTGTAGCTAAAAATAGAGCTTTTAAATGGCTTTACAGTGAGCTAAAATTGTACACGCACTTGCCATTATATGAAGAACATCTAATCTATGGATGACTGGCTTTATTACATGATTTTAGTGAAAATAATATAAATTCGTTCAATATTATTTTAATTTTTATTTGTCACTATATTACCTGCTACTGTCGGGGTTGTAAGTTCGATTTCCAACCAGACCACCAAAATGGTCTGTTACAGTTATTTGAATCGGCAAATTAAAAGAAATAAAAAATCCACTCCAATTTGTCAGGTCCAGTGACAGTAAAACGTAATTGCAAAAGAAAAAAAAATCCTAAATCTTTCTACTTTTCCTTTCTCTGTAATTAGTGTTGGGAATCCCGGGGTCCCGAAATCCCGGGATCCCGCAGTTTTTAACAATTCCAAATTCCCGGGTATGTGGTATAAAATGTACTACCACTACTTCAATCAGTCATGTTGTATACATTTGTTCAATCATTCATTCATATGACGACATCCATTACATGTCTCGTGTGTGTTTGTTGTATGAAAAAAAAAACTTACACACTCAGAGCTGCTTAAGGGCAAGAAAAAACAAATTTATTCATTTTCATAGCAATTCATGTCAGTGCATCGGTAGGAGAAAAAAGTATGCCTTTTGGGAGGCCTTAAAATGAAATAAAAATATTTCGTGTTTACTCTCGAAGGTGGAAGATTAAAAATCCATTGCAGGACATTTTTAGCAATGTCCAAGCAGAGTAGAATTTGTATCATATGAATTATTTCCATTTGTTTTATTGCGATAGGAAAAGTCGTCGAATCTGATATGATATAATTGCACAGAAGTGCCACTAAGAAACTCTCTATTCGGGATCGCATAAGCATTACTACGGACAGAGGCTCAGGGCATTCCATTACGATCATTAGTGGCCCGTGGTTTCCTATCAAAATCAGCCTTCTACATTTTCAAGCCATACATACATACGTAATCGGTCATTACAACCTTCAGTCAGGATTACGACTTAGCATCTCACACCACTTTATGTTGTGTGTGCTAACTTTATACACGAGAAAGTTGAAAGTTTGAGAAAGTTTTCATGGCAGTTTTATTTATTTTAATAGTTTTTGCCAGAAATCTGCTAAGAGGAAGTCGTAGAAAAAATGTTTTTTCATATTTCGTTTTGTTCGAGATGTCTGTTTGTCCTCACGTCTAATAAGCCAACACACTACCACTTTCCAGGCACACTAGTATATTTTCCTCGCCACTTAGCATCAAAATCGTCATATAAACGCACTTTAATTCAGTTACCAGTTGCTGTATATCAACTGTACGCCATACCCATGATTGATATGAGATTTTCTGTCCTACTTTCCTTCAGAAGCGCTATTCCTTTTCGCCTGCAGTTTCCTCAGAGAGTGATTATATAGTCGCTTATATAAAAACAATTGTACTCTGGCGTCCATTCCTTGATATTTACGTCTCGTTATCGTTCAAAGTCTCGTTCTTCTGAGCTTCCATCTGAATCTCTTTCTTGTTATCTTGAAGAACCTTTAAATATTTCAGACGAGCTCAATGTAGATATGAAAAAGGCACATTTACCGAGGATAGCAATTCGATGTGAGATGTTGTCTGTAAAAGTTCAGAGAGAAATGCTCTTGTTTGAAAATTGAGAAACACGTGGTGACTTATTGCAAAGAGCATACGATTTTTTAATGACTATTAAGCTAGCCAGTGTAGAGTCTGAACGTGCTTTTTCTGCAGCTGGATTTTAAGATTTTAATAAGAACTCGTTTGAGCAATGAAACTTTGGATGCTCTGTGCTTCCTCAAAACGTATTTTAAAAATAATAAAAAATAATAACATATCGCACTTGATCAACAAAAGAGTATATATTTATAAAAACAATTAACTCTTTATAATTAATTTAAAAATGTGTAAAATTAAAAATAAAATTAATTTTCTTATAAAATTTAATAAATTCTTTCTTATAAACCTATTTTTGGATGTGTCATGTTATTAATTTTATTGAAATAATATGTTAATATCTTTCAAGAACAAATTTTTTAAAATCCCGTGATAAATCCCGGGATTCCGGGACTAGGTAAATGAAATCCCGAAATCCCGGGATTGAAAATATAGAGCGGGATTGCCAACCCTATCTGTAATTTACTTTTCGGTGTTCCAACACAATGGCCTGCTGGAACAGGGGTTTTTTTTTAACGTATTGGTTTTAATTGAAAGAACAATTAAATCGTCGATATGCATTTAAACTGTTTTATGTGGATGACTGTATTCAAAAGTGATAAGCAGTTAAACTGTGGTTATTTAATGTTCAGAAACGTATGGATAAATCTCACATTATGAGTAATTCTGCATTGATTGTTCCACCGAGACCCTCTTCAAATTCAAGTACATAAATTCAATTTTTTGATTCACAATTTAAATATTTTAAAAGCACACAAATTAAAATGTTAAAATTTATAAAATGTTAATAAATTTACATGAAATTTTTGTAAAATATGGTTGGTATTCGGAACTAATCCTTAAAATTCGTTAGTGAATAACTGCTTGAAGTATTTCGTTTCACATTATTACGTGGATTCGCATTTATGTTGTAGCAAATTCCAAAAATACTCAATGGGAATTAGATCTGGTGACTGCTCAGTTTATTTCATACATTATAAAGGGTGATTTTTTAGCTATTATCTTTTTGGCAACACTGGTTTAAACAGCTCACGCACGTATCGTGTTTTGTTTCACTGTCAAACATCTTCAGTTTGGTCTATAATTTAACCATGAATCGTCTTACAAACGAACAACGCGTGAAAATCATTGAATTTTTATTATCAAAATGCGTGCTCTGTTAAGAAAGTTATTCGCGCGATTCTTCCATTTTATGGTCAGTTTAATCGACCCACTGAAGCGGCTATTCGACCAAATTTACATTGTTGGACATTAAACCACCAACACGCTTACGTAGAGTGCGAACTGAAGAAAATATCGCAGCTGTATCGGCCAGTGATTAATGATGACCATCAATTATCGATTCGTCGCCGTTCGCAGCAATTGGGCCTCTGTTACTCAACAACGTGGAAAATTTTGCGGAAGGATTTATCGAACGTCCCCGGCCTCACACTAACCCACCCTCACCCGACCGCGGAGGGCTCGTCCCCATTACGTAGGGACACGTACACACTACAGTCCGGACTATAGCGGGTTAGGGAAAAGTAAAGGCAACGACAACATAAATCAGCTACAGAACTTAATCACAAGCTGAATAAAGCAACAATAAACCATAACTACCTAAGACAAGAACGAGAATATATTTTTCTATAATAATTTACAAATTAATGGCAGCATATAAGCTACGTTTAATATTATAAACAGTACAATTAAAATCAATAAAATCATAATACATGTTAAAATCATTACATAATCTACGAAAAGGAAAATTACAACCATAGTTTGTTCTATAAAAATCTAGGGAAAAAGGACGATAGTGCCGTGAAAATCTTGCTGGAATACTAAAATTTAAGTTACAAAGCAAAAACTCAGAATCGATATCACCCTTAACCAGATTATAGACAAAACAAACGCCTAACACAGCCCTTCTACGTTCCAAAGTTGAAAGTTTTATCAGACCCAATCTAGCCTCATAAGATGGAAACCCATTGGCATAATCCCATCCTAAGCCACGTAAACAGAATAATAAAAACTGCCTCTGCACAGACTCTATTGAATCACTATGACAACGATAGTATGGATTCCAAATAACAGACGCGTACTCCAAAATAGGCCTAACAAGTGAAACGTATAGCAGTTTTGTTATATAAGGATCAGTGAATTCCTTAGCCCATCTTTTCACAAAACCAAGAACAGCCCGAGCCTTGCCAATCATCATACTAATATGATCAATAAAAGACAGTTTAATATCCAATAATACTCCCAAATCAAGAAATGAAGTAACAGTTTCCAAAGGGCAAGAATTTATCACATAAGTGGGCGAAACTACGCCCCCGCGAGAGAAAACCATGCACTTACACTTTTTCAAGTTAAGATCCATCAAATTAGTCCCGCACCAAGTTACAAAGGAATCAATATTTCGCTGAAGAACAGCCTGACCATGGTCATCATCAAAAGTATAAAATAATTTAACGTCGTCAGCATACATCAGAATATTACAATCAGAAATAGCACAAGGAAGATCATTAAGAAACAATAAAAACAGTAAAGGACCCAAATGGCTGCCCTGCGGAACACCAGAAGTAACATAAACAGTCTTAGATAACACATTCCTAAACAATACCCTCTGAGTCCTAAGGGAAAGATAGGAGCCCAGCCAACGATGAATAGTACCAGGAATACCGATCAATGACAGTTTATGAAGCAAAATTCCATGATCAACCCTATCAAAAGCCTTACTGAAATCAGTATAAATTACATCAGTCCGAGCCCTGGCAAGAAAACCCCTGAAAACATGCGTAGTAAATTCAAGAAGATTAGTGACAGTCGACCTACCTTTCAAAAAACCATGCTGGAAAGGGGATATTAAAGATCTCGTATTAAAAAAGAGGTAATCAGTCACCAGTTTCTCCATTAACTTGGGAATAGCACTGAGTTTGGCAATACCCCTGTAATTGGAAATATTGGATCTATTACCCGACTTATGCAAAGGAATTATAAACGAACTCTTCCAAATAGATGGAAAATGACCAGCCCTCAGAAGCCCATTAAATATAAAGGTCAAAGGACCACTCAATACAACAGCGCACTTCTTTAAAATGCAGGCCGGTACCCCGTCAGGGCCTGGCAAGTATGTAAGTTTCAGTCCAGACAAAGAATCAAGAACAGACTCCTCATCAAATGAATATATATTAGAAATAGAGACACTTCCCACCGAATAAGGATACGAAAAGCCGCAACTCAAATCAGGGCCCGAGTTCAACTGCATATAAGTAGACTGAAAAAAGTCAGCAAACATATTCGAAATATCCAGGTAACTAGAGGATGGTACGCCATCATAAAACATCTCCGTGGGAAACAAAGATGATTTACGTTTAGCTCGAACGAAGTCATAAAACGACTTAGGATCACTAGCGAAGTTCGACCTGACCTTAATCATATATTCCTCATAACAGTGATGATTCATCCTACGATAATCCACACGCGCCCTAGAGTAAAGAGCATAATCAATATCAGTACCTGATCTAACAAACTTTTTAAATAACCTCGATTTCCTGTTCCTCAACCTCGACAGTCTAGCCGAATTCCACGGAGGACCAGAACGCTCCAAACGACTATTCACAATTGGAACACACTTTCTAAAACATTTAAATAATACCTCATAAAAGCCATCCAAGATCCTGTCAAGTGAAAGAGAGTCATATGGAGGTGAAATAAGTACAGACGACCAATCTACAGAGGATAGTAGTGTATTTAAACGACTAAAATCCGTACGATGGAAATTAAAACGCCCCTCAACACCAGATGAGCGATCAATTACAGGAGGTAAACAAACATCAACTTCAATAGAAAGTAACAACGTAGGATGATAACTATCCTCAGGAAAAGATATAGGATCAATGCGAAATAAGGAAGAAATACTTGGATCCTCTAAAAATACAAGATCCAAAATTCTACCCATTGAATTCAATAAACCATTAACCTGGAAAAGACCAAGATCACACATAGCGGACAGAATTTCATCATAGGATGGAATTGAAGAACATGGCACCAATGACCCAGTCTCAGGTGAAAAATTCCAAGATGTATGCGGAAGATTAAAATCACCAAGGACTACTATAATCCCCTCTTGCCCCATTAAATCAATTACTTCAGAAATCAAAACGAAATGAGCACTATAGATATGAATGCCAGAACAGGGGGGAATATATGAGCAAGTAATGTATATAGACTTTCCACGATTACAGACCCTAACGCAAATAAACTCAATATCCTCAGAGGAACACAAGTCAACCAATTCAGATTTGTATTTAGAGCAAATGGAAATAAGAACACCACCACCATTTTTAGACTTCCTATCGCGTCTATAAATATTAAAATTACTAGACATAATTTCAGAATCAAAAATATTACAATTCAGCCAAGTTTCAGTAAGAACAAGTGCATCAAATTCAAAATCAAAGCTACTATTATATAGCGAAGAAAGTTTAGACCTAAGTCCGCGAACATTCTGATAAGCAATTCTGAAATTAAAAGACGATTTCGAAGTTAGTTTTTTTGAGAAATAGGACCAGGCAAATTAGCACCATTCCTACGATGGCCCTGCCTGACTACGAATTCCCGTACCAATACACCCTGTGGCCAAAACGAAGGATTAACAATTTCACCAAATTTCTCATCGGCAACATATAATTTAAACGAAGAAATACTGCCATCCAAAGATGGCCTCATCTTATAGCAACCAAACTCAAAAGGCTCACTAATCTTCGATTTAACGAAATATTTCACATCATCGACTGAAGTATCACATGCAAGACGAGACACAAAAATAGTCCTTTTAGGTTTAACAACAACCAATTCCCTTGGAGCAGAAGTATTTAAACCAGCGGACACTACAGATGAATATGTAACAGAAGATGGTTTCGAAGATGCCTGGGAGGTGACATCACCCAGAGGTAGAGGTAAAGGAGATAGAGTAGACTTTGGACTCAGTTCAACTAGATTCGCAGACCTCGGTATAGGAATGCTAGCTGGGTTATCAGCAATAGATGGACAAATGTCAACAATAGGAGTAACAGTGGACAATGTATTGATTGTCGCAGTTTCCCCTGGCACAGAAACCTGCACCACATGCCCAGAAGGAAGAGGGCCTAGAACTTTCTCTGATTCGAGCAATTCATTCAAAAGGCCATACTTCGAAAATAATTCCCCGAACCGACGAAATTTAGAAAAAAGAGATGCGAATTCAGTGTGCATCTCAGTAAACTCACGACGAGTCTCCATAAAAAATTTATAAAATTGGATGTCAACCACCTTACATTTAGGACAACACCAACGTAGACCCAAGGAACTATCCACTAATTGGTCCGTGGTGCGAGGAAGCAAACCAACACACTTAATATGAAACAATTTATCACATAACCAGCAAGAAATCTGGCGTTCACCCTCTTTCTTTACAATACATTTTGATGCCATACAATTATCCATTTTAATAAACTCAATATATAAATAAACAAACAGTGAAAATTATAAGCAAAACAATATACAAAAAACAGTAACAAAATAAAAAGAAAAATAATAATAAAAAGAGGAATATGTACTGATAGAAAGATAAGTAAAAAAAAAAAAAAAAACAGTAATAAGCGTACAAAAACAAAAAATTATCAAAACAAGAAGCAATTTTTGTTTTTGTTTTGTTAAAATGAAACAATTAGTATCAAAATTAAACAAATAAAACTTACAATTTTAAATAAAATTTATATCCAAATAAGGGAAAATAATAAGACAACTTTTAAACACTTATTTTAAAAATACTAAGCTTAATACAGACTTAAAAATCAAAATAATAAAATTTGTAGACGAGCACTTCACAAAACTACACACTGTCACAACAGAGTTGCCGATACTTTCTTTGTGTTTTAGTTGTGAAACCTTTCAAAATACAGCTGGTGCAAGAATTAAAGCCGAACGACCTAGCGCAACGCAGAATTTTTGGTGAATGGGCTCTTGGAAAGTTGGCCGAAGATCTACTTCTTTATCGAAGAATTGTGTTCAGCGACGAAGCTCATTTTTGGCTCAATGGATACGTAAATAAGCAGAATTGTCGATTTTGGAGTGAAGATCAGCCAGAAGCATTGCAAAAGCTACCAATGCATCCAGAAAAAGGCACAGTTTGGTGCGGTTTATGGGCTGGTGGCATCATTGCACCGTACTTCTTCAAAGATGCTGCGAATTGTAACGTAACTGTGAATGGTGAGCGCTACCGTGAAATGATATCCAACTTTTTTTTTGCCCAAAATGCAAGAGCTTGACTTGCATGACATGTGGTTTCAACAAGACGGTGCCACATGCCACACAGCATGGGTAACAATGGACTTATTGAGGGGAAAGTTCGGTGAACATTTTATTTCACGTTCGGGACCGGTCAATTGGCCGCCTAGATCGTGCGATTTAACGCCTTTAGACTATTTTTTGTGGGGCTATGTTAAAGCTCATGTCTATACAGACAAGCCCGCTTCAATTGACGCATTGGAAGACAACATTGAAGCATTTATTCGTGAGATACCGGCCGAAATGTTGGAAAGAGTATGCCAAAATTGTACTAAGCGGATGGACCATTTGAGGCGCAGTCGCGGTCAACATTAGCATGAAATAATCTTCAAACATTAAATTATATGGACCGTACTATCGATTCAAATAAAGATTTCATGCATTTTTCTGAATTTTATGTGTTTTTTTTTGAAAAATTTTCCTATAGCTCTTAAGAAATTACCCCTTACATCAACCAAAGCCTGCAATTGAAGTCACCGTAGCCTTGCAGGTAGGGTGTTGTCATATTAGACGTGAGACCGTGTTTCAACACATGTCTTAGACATCTGGAACAAAATGAAATATGAAAAAGAGTTTCTTCGGCGACTTCCTCTCAGTAGTTTTCTGGCAAAAACTCTGAGAGTAAATAAAATTATAATTAAAAGATTCTCAAAAATTCTGTCGTTCGGAGTTGACTTTTAAGTGTAGTTCGAGGCATCCATGTATAAAACTAACATGCACAACATGGGTGGTATAAAATGCTAGGTCGTAATTCTGCCTAAAGGATTGTAATGATCGATTAAGTAAATAAGTAAAGCCTTGAATTTGTGTATGTAGTATGATTTGGGTAGAAATGTGTAATCGTCCACAATTGCTCAATTTCCTGATACATTCATTGAGATTATTTTTTTTAAGAAGTCTAAATAGATTCTTCGCTGTAGTATCCCTAAATTAATTATTCCTTATTTACTAAACTCCCACATACCATTATGTACCCCTTCTTAAATTTTCTCTTTTGTAGTATTCTTATCTACATTTTGACCTCTTTTGAACATTTGTATTGTTTTATTCATAACTAGCTGACCCGGCCCGCGTTGCTGCACCACCAACTAAAATAATTTTGAAGGATAGACATTACACGAATGTCCAATTAATTTTGAGTCATTTTATTGATTTTGTTTCCCATTGTCCAGATGATTCAGACGAACGGGCCTGAGCAGCACGCTATCAATCATTTTCTAATCTCACTTTTCGTTGTTCAAGTGATTTATGCGAAGGGGTCTCAGCGGCATATACTCGAGGATTTTCCAGTCTCAATGCTCGTTGCTCGTCTGATTCTGAGGCTCGTAATGCTCTTTTCTTCCGTGCTTGGGGTGTAGGTTGACCAATTACTTGTTATTCATTTTGAATAATTTTCAGTGGCTCCAGCCTCCGTCGACTCATACGCAACAACTCTGTTAAAGAATGCACAGTTTACGATTTAATCCATTTTGTGTAATTTTCGGTGGCGCTACCAGTCGGAAATTGGTCATATTAACTTAGAAACCTTCGTCGGCTCATGCGCAACAACTTTGCTAAAGATCATAACATGATCAAACGCACAGTTTACGATTTAATTCATTTTAAGTAATTTTCAGTGGCGCTACCAGTCGGAAATTGGTCATACCAACTTAGAAACCATCGTCGGCTCATGCGCAACAACTTTGCTAAAGATCATAACATGATCAAATGCACAGTTTACGATTTAATTAATTTTAAGTAAGTTACAGTGGCGCCACCTATCGGATATTGGTCATACCAACTTAGAAACCATCGTCGGCTCATGCGCAATAACTTTACTAAAGATCATAACATGTTCAAATGCATAGTTTACGATTTAATTGATTTTAAGTAATTTTCAGTGGCGCCACCTGCCGGAAATTAGTCATACCAACTTAGAAACCTTCCCCGGCTCATGCGCAACAACTTTGCTAAAGATCATAACATGTTCAAATGCAAAGTTTACGATTTAATTGATTTTAAGTAATTTTAAGTGGCGCCATCTATCGGATATTGGTCATACCAACTTAGAAGCCTTCTTCGGCTCATGTGCAATAACTTTGCTAAAGATCATAACATGATCAAATGCACAGTTTACGCTTTAATTGATTTTAAGTAATTTTCAGTGGCGCCACCTGCCGGAAATTAGCCATACCAACTTAGAAACCTTCCCCGGCTCATGCGCAACAACTTTGCTAAAGATCATTACATGATCAAATGCATAGTTTACGATTCTATAAGGTACATACAAACAAACAAATTGGATTTCGCCACGCCCCTATGCCCACAGACCGGAAATAAATCAGACTTCACAGTGTTACCCGCCTGAATATTCTGAAGATTCCCTGAAAATTTTATCAAAATCGGTCCAGCCGTTTTGGAGTCCATACGTTACATACATACACACATCCACTTTTATATATATAGATAAACATTTTGGGTAGAAATTTGCAACTTAAAAAATAGATTTAATGAAATATTATACCCGAATTTGTATGATTTTGTTGCATATACATACATACATATATTTATGTATGTACTTTGCCACATAGTAGCGCATCCGTAGAATGTTTTTTTTTTTTTTTTATTTACACTTTTAAAAAACAGATATTCTAACAGACAAACGACTCTATGCTTTTGTCTCTAAATTTATTCCAAGCTTGGCTAGAAGACTTCTAATGAAGACTTAAACAAAAAGTGTAAGTGTACAATTTCTAAGAAATGATATGTTTTAGGTACATATGCATATATCGTCACCTTAAATGTAAGCGAACGTAACTACAGTTTTATTTTTTTAACTTAGGGAAACTAAAAGACATTTTTATATCAATAAAGCCTTCTTTTTTTCTTTAATTTAGTTTTTATAAATGGAAAAAAATGTACTTTGTACCATCTTTGTACTTTAAAGGACGAAGAACTTGTATTTACATCCTTTTAAATTTCTTTAATAAGGTTGCCACTTTTTTTTTATAGAAGAAGTCTTAAATTTTGCCTGGTCGTATAGTTTTGATAAAACAAACCATAATCGATCAAAAAATCAATTTTGAATTTTTGTGTAGTTACGTCTGCTTGCATGACGATATATACTGTGAGCGTCAAAAGAAAGTGTACAATTAAAAAAAATATACATAAATAAATTACCGTTAATTTTTTTTTTCAAATTATTTTATTGCCAGTTTTTAAAATTGAAACAAGAAGATAAGAATTAGAAAACATTTGGAAATATTGTAAAATTTTTTCGAGCACTCTCCTTAAGTGGAAAACTTGAGTTGAGATTGTTAGAATTTTATCCATAGTGTACACTTTCTTTTGACACTCACTGTATATAGTATATATACCAGAGAGAGCTGATGGCCTAGTTGCCAATGCTCCCAAAATTTTACGAGTATATTAGATTTGTATTTAATTTATAAGTCTAATAAATACTAATAATAATAATATACCAGAGATCAGCAATGAATCGTTTTTCCGCAACTCATAAGCACTCATGCAATTTTGAGTATGAGTGAATCAACAGAATTGAAATTCAACTACTCTGATTCATTCGTACTCGCTACAGCTTTGATTTATAAGTATAGGTTACAACGAGTATGAGTACAACGTTGACATCAAACTCACAACATTCGAAATGTGTTTGATTCATACGCCTACTCATTCTGATTCATAAATTTAGAAAAATACTTATAATACTTATAAGTGATTCGAGTGGCTCGAATCATTCATAAAAATTTACAGCCTTTTTTATTGTTGCATATACAAACAAAGAAGAAAGGAAAGACAAAGACAACAAGCAAAGCATACATACAATCTTCTTGTGAGTATAGTAGTGTTCGTACGCGAATCATACTTATTTTGTGCTTCGTGTAAATGTTAAGTAGAGACGAGTCGAAGTCAATAACATCATGCGTATTGTTAAGTATGAATACGACGAGTACTTCCAGTAGTATGAGTAGTATGAGTATCATATTAAAATAAATATGAATGCGTATAAGTATCAGAAATAATAAGTATGACTCGAATCTACTCATCGTTTTGAATACTCGTTGCTGATCTCTGATATATACTATATGTATGACATAAAGGTTGTCTTTTGATTCAATAAAAATTACATTTTTTTCATTTAAATAACATTTTTGAGACCCCGTTTTTTGCCGAAGATCCTTTTTTTTGTTGATACTTTTCGTAATTTTTGAACGGTAACCTTGGCTTTAAATTTTTATAATTGGAGGCTGTAAAAGGTTATGTTGAACATGAAGTATTTGCTTTCATCCGTAAACAGATTTTTTTTCCAGAACTCTGTAGGCTAATTTATGTATGTGTTCTTTAGTGTTTTACAAAATTCTTCGTACAGTGCCATTGAATACATCTTTATTAAATTATGAATGTGACCGATAAGTTAGACAATTTTTTAGGACAGTATTATTACAGGTGTTAATCACTCCCTGGATGGAGGATTGAATCCGTTCAACGTATTTATGCAATTTTTTGTTTTTTTTGTTTTCGTTGTTGTTTTTGTTTGTATTGTTTGAAAGGTCAATTTTTTTTACTTATTAACCCTTATCCTGTATTAATGGGTCAAAATTGCCCAAACAGTTTTTGTTGCTCATTTATTCTTTAAATACTCAGCGGATTTTCTTGAAACTTTTATACAATTACTTTTTTAGTGAATACTATTAAAATTTAAAATATAATTTTTGTAGATCGTTTCACAAAGCGTATGTAAAAAACAAATAGTACTTTTGGATCAAAATTGCCCAATGCAACAAAATCAATTTACGCATGTGATACGAGCTTAGTAACATTTTTGTGCGCCTTGACAACATCATAACTAGCAACAAACCAAAAAAAATAATAATAATAACATTGAAGTGAAGATGAAAACGATCTCGTTTCTAAACTTTCATCTGACTATGACGCTAACTCTTCGTCAGGCGCTAGCATGGACATTTCCGAAATTCTCGATCAAATTACGGATGAAGTTTTAATGTATCCGTCCAAAAATGGGAAATGTTTATGATCAGAAACATCAACAATAAACAAAATTGGAATATTTTCTAAACAGGACATAATAATTGACTCCTGGTCAACGCGTTATGCTATTTCAAGAGCTGATAGTATAAAATCTTTTTTTCTGTTATTTATGCCCAGTGATATTATGAAATTAATTGTTGATATGACAAATTTACAAGGTGACTAATAAGAGTAAAAGTTATTCAATCGGTTCACTTAGGTCAATCTGTATTTGGATATAATTGGATTGCTATAGACGGGAGAACAATTGAAGCATATTTCGGGTTACTTTTGTTAGCGGATGTATTTAGATCTCATGGCGAAGCTCTAGAATCTCTATAGGACGATCGTAAAACAGACCGCTATTCACCAGCAAGAGTTTGCGCTGATTTCAAATATATCTCGAGTGATACGGTTTGATAAAAAGTCAGACAGGAGCGAAAGACGATTCCGTGACAAACTTACTTCAATAAGAGACTTTTGGAACCGTTGGGAAACGAATCTACGAAATATATTTCATCCTGGCGAGTGTGACAGTGCATGAACAGCTCGTAACGTATCGTGCCCATTCAAGCAATACATACCATCAAAACCAGGAAAATATGATATAAAAATTTGGGTGTTGTGTGATGTAGAAACAAATTATGCATGGTTCTTACAGGTATATACTGGATATTCTCGGAAGACTTAGGCATGAATCTTATAAGCGGAGTAATATCTCGTAGACAGAACATGCCACAAAGTAGTCCTGCTAACGCAGTCGTAAGAAGCCCTTAAAAGGATTCTGCTGAAGTCCCGCAAACAAAAACTTTAAAAAGGGGAAGTTTGTTACTTTTGTCCAAATCGTTCTAACAGCACCAAATATGCAAATAAATGTTCCGAATGTCAACAATTTATTTGCAAAAAGCATTCTGATACCAATATTGTATGTAATGAATGGAAAAAAAAAATAAAGAACTGAATAAATATTAAAATTGTTTGTATTGGGCAAATTTGACCCACTAATGTCATATGCGTTTTATATTTGAAGTACAGGATAAGGGTTAAGTGTTACCAAGCTTTGTAAATAGAAAAAAAAAGTTCTTACATATTTTAAAAAGTTTACTTGTAAATCAAAACCAATTCCAAAGGAACTTCTTACTTTATTGGCCATTAACAACTGATTTATCGGATTTCGGCCTGCTTTTTAACACATCCGTCCAAGTGCCTCTATTTCTTATACACGTTCGCCAGTTGGTCACATCAATCGATTTATCATCGTACTCTATGCCGACTTTCACTAATCCATGCATCAAGTACTCGTCCCATCCGAACATCGTCTTTTATACGTCCGAACGTGTCACTTAGAGAACTAGCCGGTTTCATGCAGAGCTGGAAGTGGTTCAAACCCACCAGTAACGGATCATGACAAGGGGGCTTACCTCATACTGGGTAATACTTGAACTTCCCTATATCGTACACCTGATGTATGCAAAAAAAAAAATAAAAATCTGTTTAAAGACCCTTATTAGACCCTTAGTAACATACGGTGGTAACATTATACGTAATGAATGTGTGCCAATTTATTTGTATTAAAGCGAAAAAAGAGTGGGGTATCATGTACAAACTGATCTTTCTTAGAACTGTAACTTCTGTAATGTTAACGATAATAAAAGCTATTTATTTAAGTACGTACTTGAAATCGAAGGTTACATTATTATAGTAGACTTAAATTAATATTCACCCTTATTCTGGTTGTCGTCGTCGTCGTTACCAAAAATGATGTCGATAAAATCAATTATTCGTTATTCTTCTCTGCTTACAACCTTTTTGTAAGCAACAATACGGTGATCTTCACACAAGACTGACTGAACTCTCGACTGACCGAATTCTTACTGAATCCCACGTGTCGTCTTCACACCCGACTGACTGATTTCTAACTGAATCACCGTTGCATGCTCTGTCTTGCGTTTTATATCGCTCGATCAATAGTGTGATGAATACTCTCGAAGGAGAATGACTGCCTTCGGGAAATATCTAAAAATGTAAACAAGTTGTTTTCATTATTGTTGTTTGTGTGTCTTGTTTACTGTTTATCCGCTCGCTTTTTTATGCTGCATTTTGTTGTTGGTTGTTTACTTCTTTGTCCGCTGCACTTTGTTGTTGCCTATTTACCTCTTTTTCCCTTATATTTTTTTTATACTGATGTTGTTACATATATTTTAGTTTATTCATGTAAACAAGTCCATTATTTTTGTTTTTGAAGCTTTTGTTTATAATTTTTAAGAACACCATTTCCATTTTCGTAACAATATTCACCCTTATTCTGGTTGTCGTCGTCGTCGTCGTCGTCGTCGTCGCCGTCGTCGTCGTTACCAAAAATGATGTCGATAAAATCAGAGTCGACAAAATCAGAGTCGACACAACACAATATCGACGGCGTATTGACTCACAGAATACCAAATGTGTGTCGACAGTCATCTATAACTGTCAATAACGACAAACAGAAGACCAATTTTAAACTGTCGACGCAAGACGACGTCGACGACGACAACCAGAATAAGGGTGTTTATCTTTTTGGTTTCAATGTATTTTTTCCCTCTTTTGTTTTGACAAGTCATTAGAAGTTATTTATCATTGTCAGTTAAACGTTGAGAATAATTTCAAATTTTCAATATAAAAACTGTAATTTTTAAAGTAAATTTTAACAAACAATTTTCTATAACTTCGCTAGAAAGATGAAATCCTTCATTGTATTTTTGGTTCTTTTTTTGGGAATTTTAGCTTTTGCTAAATCTCAGGTAAGTTTCTGAAATTTTTTATTTTTTTACTCCACTTTCAAGTCATGTTTAAATATATCACACCGCCAGGAAGAGCCCATAACGGAAAGTGATGACTATTCACCGGAACCATCTGATTCATTTAGGCCCTTACCGTTTCCATTCCCCATACGACCAAACATCTTCAACAGAAGAAGACCAGTGTTGTATGATATAATTCAACATTATTATTTAGGAGGATCTCGCCCTGACGACACCACCACGACGACTACGACAACAACTGCATCGTATTAGATTTTTTTGAATGATTTATAAGAATAATAAAGTTTAGCAGAAATACAATTTTAAATCAATGCATTAATAGATTGATGGTGTATATTTAATTTAATTTAAATCATCAATTAAAAGTTAGCGATAAAAACACTTTCAGGGGATGTTAAAAAAAATAAATTAATTTGGACGATGATGCGTCTATCTTTAGAACATTAGGATATGTTCAAGTGTACCATAACACTTTTAGAAGAGTTATGTATGTTATGCAAAGTTTAGAATTTGGGAAACAATATTCACTTAAGATGTGCTTTTAATTTCGTATTCTAATCTGTAAGTTCGATGCGATGGTACACTGCATAACAACTTTCAGAGACAAATTTAATTTCAATTCAATCGTACATTATTTTTACGAGAGTAAAAGTTATTTATGAACTAGGTGACCCGACAGACGTTGTCCTGTCCAAATTAGAAAAAATGTTTGTGTTCGATTTGTGAATTTGTGAGAAGCTGTTTGAATTGTGTAAAAATAGTGAAAAAGAGAAAAACCACGTACTTTTAAATGATAATTTTTATTTATGTAGGTTTGAGGTGTGTTTAAATTACATTTGATTTGAAAATATGTACAATATGGTGTTATATTTACATTTTGATTGAAAGATCGATGTTCAGGAAGCAATTAAAATAAAGAAATACTTTTTTCTGTTGCTTTGCAGTGATATCGTAGTTTCCTTCATTGCAATGCTTTATGATACACGACATTTTTAGTTTTGTTGCCTGGCGCGTAAATAAATAATGCTGATGGTGTTCCGACACGGGAACAGGCGACATACAATTGACCATGCGAGAAGCATGGATTTTCAAGGTTAATGCCGCAAACACGCAATGACTGCCCTTGAGATTTATTAATTGTCATAGCGAATGCAAGCCGTACTGGAAACTGCAATCGTTTAAAATTGAATGGCATGTCGGTCAGAGCCATTGTGATCCGCGGTATCAAAACGTCTTCTCCTTTGTACTTTCCTTTAAGTATTGTTGCTTCGATGACGTTATTCATCAGGTTTTTTAACGCAAGTCGGGTGCCATTACAAAGACGTGGTTGGTTTATGTTTCCATTGGCTATTCTAAAATATGAGCAGCTTATTTTTGTTTTTTAACGGATTTTATCTATATGTACATAAAATTACCCGACGATTTAATAAAAGTGGGCGAATAAGTGGGAGTATCAGTGGGCGTGGACAATTTTTCTTTCTGTAAGTAACTTTTGTAAACTATTGAGAACATTTAAAAAAAAATAAGACAAATCCGTCCAAACGTTCCAAGATTTTAGATAAATCGAAAAAAAGTGGGCGTAAAATGGGCGTGGTCAAATTATTCTTCCAGTAAAACTTTAAATTTGATTACTACGAACATGTTTTAAAAAATTTAGCCAAATCGGTGCAGCCGTTTTCCGATTTTAGATAAATCGAAAAAAGTGGGCGTAAAAGTGGGCGTGGTAAGTTTTTCTTTCAGTAAAAACTTAAATTAGATTACTACGATCATTTAAATAAAAGATTAGCCATATCGGTGCAGCCGTTTTCCGATTTTAGATAACTCGAAAAAAGTGGGCGTAAAAGTGGGCGTGGTTAATTTTTCTTTCCGTAAAAACCTAAGTTGGACTATGACGAACATTTCAGTAAAAAAATTGTTCAAATCGGTCTAGCCGTTCTCAACTGATGCAATTACCAACGAACGACAATTGATTTTTATTTATATAGATTTGAAATAGAAATTTATTCATACAATGTGAAGCTATTTATTCACCAGCTTGAGAGCAAACGATCTCATTGAGTGATTTTCATCGGATTCTGTTGGTAACTATTTTTATTGCCTCTTCCTGTGAAAAGCTTACATCAAACTTTTGTTGTGATGCACTATGGGCTTCAGCGATGGAGAGAACCTTTGTGGTTATACTGTGTAGTGACACATTACGCATCATTTATTACCCACATAGAATTTGTTCCCACAATAATGTCGTGTAAAGTCGCCGTAGTCTAGTAGGTAGTGTGTTCGATTACTAGACGTAAGGCCCCGGTTAAATCCTCAGGCCAGATATCTACAACAAAAGGAAATAAGAAAAACCATTTCACGCCACTTATGTTGTGTGCGTTAATTTTATACATGAGTGGCGGGAACTACAGTTCAAAGTCAAGTCCGAAGGACAGATTTTTGAGAAACTTTTCATTGCAATGTTATTTACTCTCAGAGTTTTTTCATATTTTAGATTTTTTTTTCACATTTTCGTTTTTATTGGAGATGTTTGACCTGGGATTTGAACAGTTGCCTCACGTCTAATAGGCCAACGTACAACATACTAGACTACGACGACTTCTCCATGGTGGAGCCATTATTTTAACCAAAAATCTAAGCAATTTTCTAGATTTGTATTAAACAAATTAAATTCATAACATTGTAAATCAAACTAACACCATTAAGCAATCATCAGCTGCATATTCGATTTTCAAAAAAAAAAAAAAAAAAAACGCTGCTATGAGTTGTAGCAAATTACAAAAATTTTTTTGTTTATCATTATAACCTTACAAATAGTACACCCTTTACGGTTTTCCATTCGCCCCCTAAAATAAATTCTAATTACTTGATTATTATTATTGAAGGTTTCTGCGAAGAACATTTGTATGAATACCTTAAGAATTTCCTGTAACTGATTAGAAATAGATTTTCTTTGTTTATCTTTTCGAACTCATTTGTCATATTTCAATGCTAAAATCAAAGAGAATTTCGAAAATTTTTCCTATAAATACTTCGAACTTTAAAGTAATAAATCAAGTGGAATTTGCAATTTCAACACAAGCAAAATGAAATTTCTAATTATATTTTTGGCTGTTATGGCTTTCGCGACTATTGCTAAAGCCCAGGTAAATTACTTTCGCTTATTTCGCTTGACTTAAATTCATTAAATTTATTCTTTATTAAGGAGGACATTCCAGCTGGAAACGAAGATAATTCATTAGAATTTTCCGATTCATTTATTCCTATTCAATTCACTTTTCCTTTCTCTTTTAAACCATTATTCCCCTTATCACTGTTTAATCCAAGACCAGTTCTCTATGATATCTTTCAAAACTATTATTTGGGAGGCCGTCCTAAGGCAGAGGATTCCACGACTACAACTACAACCGTAGTATACCCGGATTATTATGACGACAATATTGCCATTTAAATTAAATTTTAAATAAATTTATAAAAGCATTCGAAAGTATTTTCAATGTTGTAATAACGTTTAAAAATAAAAAAAAGTTTTTCTTTCAAATACAATACATTTTTGATATTCCGACCATCACGAATAATCAAGGTCCTACTGTATCATCTCCAACCATGAGGATCACTTCTGGGTGAATGACATTTTTATTTGTTATTTATTTATTTATTATATTGATATTGTAGAGAGAGAGAGAGAGACCAATAAATACAGTGTACAATATCCAGTCCAGACGGCAAAACAATGTGACTGTAATATTACTGTTTGCAGCTAATTTTCTTACTATGAAAGAAAGTAACGGGTTATGTTTAAATCCTTTGAATTTTCATGCTCTGTTATTCTCTTATCTTTAATGTTACATACTTACTTACGTAATTGGCCATTAACAATCCATTTATCGGATTTCGAACTGCTTTAACACATCCTTCCAGGGGCCTCTACTTCTTGCGCGCCTTCTCCAATTGATCACACCAATCGATGACAGGGCTTCCTCAATTTAGTCTTTCCAACGTAGTAGATAAGGTCGTCCTCCTCTTTGACTTCCGCTAATCCCCTCGTCAAATAAAACGTCTGGCCAGCACATCCTCTTCCATTCGAACGACGTGGCCGAGCAAGCGCAGCCGCTGGATGTTAATGCGCTGCACAATGTCCATGTCGTTGAGGAGCTTATACAGGTCATTATTAGATCGGATTCGGAAATTATCGGAATACTCTCAAGTTTGCTGCATAGATGGTAAATAGTACTTCTGTGCCGTAAATAACTACTAGGAGTATAAGATATTTTTAAAGTAAAAGTTTCGACGTACGAGAGAAGTCTCTGCTACTCAATTGCCTACTGGAGACTATTGGTGTTTTCTTTTCTACAAAGAAAATGTCACCCTCTTACAAGGTACATTAAAAAATTTTTTGACCAACCCTGTTGTAATGTCATTTTTTATTTGAGAAGAACAAAACACAAATTTTAAAAAAGGGTATGCCCCGTGTTTGCCACTTATTAAAAAAATGAATGAGGAAATGCCAATTTGTTCAAAGGTGTTGCCAGATCGCTAATTTTTCGACTTCATTTTCTCCACGCTTTTTTTTTATAACAAAAAAAAAATATTTTAACACTGTTCTAACATTGAATGCAATCTTTTATACTGCTGACCATGTAGCTTTAATAATGTAATGTTTCCTTAAGATTACTCCACAAAACAATGAGCAAATTAACTTCAAATTGGATAACAATACCAGGCGACTTTTTTTAAATTTCAGCTGGTAGCCCTATAAATAAACAAAAGTCATCTGCTTTACAGGGCATTAGCAGCACTCTCGATTTACACAGGGCATAAAATGCAATGCCCTCCACCATTGGCAAGTGCGAATTATTTAGAATCAAACATACCACCCTTTTAGAGGGCGAAACATTTTTAAGAAACAAACGCAAAATTGAACTTTGCGTTAATAAAATGCACATTTTTTGGTAGAAAAGAAAACACCATATAATAGCACCTGTGGGCAAGAGTGATCCCACGCTTGATCTCCAAATTGACATAATATTCGCTGGTAAAATAAAAAAAAAATCTTAAAAGCGCAATGACATTAGTTTTTGTGATATATTTCAGCAATTTACTTATTTTCTAATCAAATCTCTAAGTGTCATATTGGTGTTCTTATTATTTTTCAAATACCCTACATCTATATACATATATAAAAGTGGATGTGTGTATGTATGTAACGTATGGACTCCAAAACGGCTGGGTCGATTTTGATAAAATTTTCAGAGAATCTTCAGAATATTCAGGCGGGTAACACTGTGAAGTCTGATTTTTTATTTCTGGTCTGTGGGCGGAGGGGCGTGGCAAAATCCAATTTGTTTGTTTGTATGTACCTTATAGAATCGTAAACTATGCATTTGATCATGTAATGATCTTTAGCAAAGTTCTTGCGCATGAGCCGGGGAAGGTTTCTAAGTGAATATGACCAATTTCCGGCAGGGGGCGCCACTGAAAATTACTTAAAATCAATTAAATCGTAAACTGTGCATTTGATCATGTTATGATCTTTAGCAAAGTTATTGCGCATGAGCCGAAGAAGGCTTCTAAGTTGGTATGACCAATATCCGATAGGTGGCGCCACTGAAAATTACTTAAAATGAATTATACCGTAAACTGTGCATTTGATCATGTTATGATCTTTAGCAAAGTTGTTGCGCATGAGCCGAAGAAGGTTTCTAAGTGAATATGACCAATTTCCGACTGGTGGCACCATTGAAAATTATTCAAAATCAATTAAATCGTAAACTGTGCATTTGATCATATTATGATCTTTAGCAAAGTTGTTGCGCATGAGCCGAAAAAGGTTTCTAATTTGGTATGACCAATATCCGATAGGTGGCGCCTCTGAAAATTACTCAAAATGAATTAAATCGTAAACTGTGCATTCTTTAACAAAGTTGTTGCGTATGAGTCGACGGAGGTTGGTGCGATTAATTAACCAATGGATGGCGTCACTGAAAATTATTCAAAATGAATGACAAGCAATTGGTCGCTCTACACCTCAAGCACGGAAGAAAAGAGCATTACGAGCCTCAGAATCAGACGAGCATTGAGACTGGAAAATCTTCTAATATATGCCGCTGAGATCCGTTCGCTTGAACCGCTTGAACAACGAAAAGTGAGATTAGAAACTGATCGAATGCGTACTACTCAAGCCCGTTCATCTGAATCATAAGACAACGGGAAACAAAATCAATAAAATGATTCAAAATTAATTGGTCATTCGTGTAATGTCTTTCCTTCAAATTTATTTTAGTTGGTGGCGCAGCAACGCGGGCCGGGTCAGCTAGTATGTTGTATTTTTTAAAAGAAGTTCGGTGGAAGTCTGACACTGTGCAACCCAAAACTGTTGTTCTGCATACGTCTGGAAAAAATCTGCATTAGAGAGGGACGAAGAGATACGTGAAATGTCAATTGAAGACCTTTTAAATACTGTTTGAATTTTACTTTTGGTCTACACTCTACTCCTTTTGAATTTGAAAGAGTGTGTATATAATACGTAAAACAAAGACTCAATGAAGACGATCTTTGTGTCGATTGGCTGGTAAAATGTCAAATATTTGAAGAACAAATTTTTTTCTTTTTTAATTTTTATTTGAAATAAAAAAAGTGTAAATGCTATTGTACTTGTGAATACCAATTACAATTTTAAAAAATATTTTTTTTTGTAACAAAAAGAAAGAAAACGAATTAAATTCCACAAAAAAAAAAAACCAAACGATGACAATTAAACAAAGAAGATAGCAATCATTTCGTTTGTTTTATTGTTTAATTTGTGAAATTTTCATAACAATTCGTTAATTTTTCCATCACTTTGTTGAAAATGTCGTTTAACTTGGCAAATGAGTTTTTAATTGTTTTCTAAGCTGTTTTAATAACTTCCGTTTGACTGGCAGCAATGCCAGTAACAACATGATAGAGAACTTGAAAAAGACTGACGGTCGCAAACCATTCTAAGATCAAAGAAACAAAAAAAAAGGAGGAGAAAACAAAATATGAAAAAGAAAAAAACATTTCTTCACCCACATTTAAAACGAGCATGACAGCCATTAATACCCGCACATCGTTTATGGTAAACAATTTAAAATGTGAAAATAACAATAACTTAATAAGACTTTCCAAAGATTAGGAATGGAGGTAGTAAGAGTTTAATGAAATTTAAATTTCGTCCCAAATACCGACACCTCAAATTCAACTCTTGGAATAGTTTTTTTTTATATTATAAGCGATGACAACAACGATAATTTGACGTTAAAATTAAAAAAAAAAATTGTTTTATTTATAATTTATTACCTTCTTACTATCGTATAACATATGTACATAGGTATTGTGGATAAAAGTCATTGGCTTTAAATTTTTTCATTCGTGGCAATTGAGAAAAATTGTTGGTACAATGTGGTGCTTAACAAAATGGCTTCTCATGAATAAGAAGGTGGGTGCATTGTTGTGATGCAAAAGACATAAATTCTTTGTCTATGGCCAACGGCATATAACATTAATTTAATACTCCTTGTTGGACATGGAAAAGGATATGGATATGGAAAAGGACATTTAGTTGACTTTGTTAGCTCAAAGTAAGCCAACATATAATTAAACCAGGGGTTACCAAAAATTTTTTGGTTGTGTATTAGTGAGTAAGAGAGAGAGAAAATAAGTTGAGAGCTTGCAGTCATAGAAAAATGTTAGTAATATACCCTATTTTGACTTTCATTTCATCAACATACATAAAGTTATACATCTTTGATTTAATAATTAGGTCATATTTTTTCAAATATGTATTTGCTGGGTACTAATTTTGGTTCATAAATTTCCTCTCCTACTAATAACCAACCCTCTAATTTTTCCAAAATATTGCTTTATGTCTATAAAAAAGTTGTTCTCTTTCCACATCATCTGAATTATTTACTTGACTATTAAAACAATAAAAATGTGTTTTAAGAATATAACGGGTGGGGCAAAAGTCGCGAAGGGATTTGAAAAATTAATAACTTTTCTAATTTATTTTTTTTTTATTTTTCTTTTTAGGACTTGTAAAATAAATCTGGGAAATTAATTATGGAAGGTTACAACGTTATCCAGCGAACCAAAATCATAGAACTTTATTTTGAACATCATCGATCAATAATTCAAACTCAACGAGCCTATCGTCCATCATCGTATCACCATCCGAATCAATGATTCGACGCTTAGTGACACGTTTTCAGGAACAAGGCTCAGTAAAGGATCTTCCACGAAGCGGAAGACCACATTCTGTAATTAATGAAGCGAATATTCAACGCGTTCTGGAGAGTGTTGAGGAGAATCCTGAAACATCAACTCGAAAGCGCTCTGCTGAGCTGCAAATGTCTCGGCGGTCTTTACGCAGAATATTAAAGGGAAAATTACATCTTTTCCCATACAAGCTGCACTTAGAACTAAAGCCACGAGATTCCCAAGAACGATTAAACGATTAAACCCCTTCGTGACTTTTGGCCCACCCTGTATAAGACTTCAAATTTAAAAAAAAATTATTTTTTACCATAAAATATCGGGTCCGCCATTTAACGTTTTTTTTCAACTAGTGCTTATTTCGTGAATGGTAATACTTAGCTCATGTCTGATTTGACAGATAATTAGTTTTATCCTTCCGCTGAACGAATATGAACGCATCCAATGCGTTTTAGCTTCGCTAAGTGGGCCTGCGATCGACTTACAGAAGATGCCGATTTTGGCAAAAAAAATCATCTTTTCAGATGGAGCTCATTTTGCTCTTGGCGGGTATGTAAACAAGCAAAATTGTCGCATTTGGGGCACAGAAAACACGCACGCATACATTGAAAAGCCGACGCACCCAAAACGAGTCACTGTTTGGTGCCGATTTTGGTCAAGAGGCATAATTGGGCCATTTTTCTTCGAAAATGAGCAAGGAGTGGCCGTTACAGTCAATGGCGATCGTTATCGGATCATGTTGAAAGAATTTTTGTTCACAAAAATTGAAGAGGAGGATATTGGCAACATTTGGTTTCAACAGAATGGCGCTACGTGCCACACAGCCGAAGCTACACTAGATGCTTTGCGCCCTGTTTTTGAAGATCGCATTATCAGCCGCAGAGCTGATGTCGTTTGGCCACCTCGGAGCTGCGATTTGACACCGTTGGACTATTATTTGTGGGGTGCCGTCAAAGATAAGTGTTACGCCGACAAGCCAGAGATAATTGACGCTTTAAAGGACAATATTCGTGAAGCCATTGGTGAAATACAGCTGCACACAATCGATAATGTGTTTAAAAATTGGACCGATCGTGTAGGCTACTGCATGGCCAGCCGAGGCAGCCATTTGAATGAAATTATTTTCCATTATTAACCGGAAGGATTGTACTTTCAAATAAAAAATGAAATTTTGAGAAAATATTCATTAGTTTTTTTTTAAAGCATTTTAAAAAAAAAAAAGTTATTTGGCGGACCCTTTATTTTTTGAGTGTAAACCTAAAAAAGATAACATAGCATCCGCTGACATGTGTGCTTGTCGCAGTCTGATCGACAACTAAATAAAAGAGCATAAGCAATATGTGTGAATTCTCTCTGCACAATTGTGCTATGAAATGGTAATCCCTGAATTACATTGTAATACTTTTTTTTTCTAGAGTTCCTCTTGTTATTATTTTTAAAACGATTGAGTTTTCGCCTTCAATCAATAATTTTGGAAAAAAATTAGTCACGGCATAAAAAAAAATTAAAATTTTTAAAACATTTTCAATACTCAAATATGTAGACACACGTTGGAGCATATGGGTGTTGTTTCCGTAATACATAGCCATAAATGAATTGGCCGCAAACTGAAATGTTATGAATTCCTCATCAAACTGGTCAGAAGAATAAAATGTGAAGATTAAAATTTACATTTCAGTTCATATTTAGGTGATAAAGAACAGGAATATAGAATATGAATAGGAATCAGCGCATGAAGTGTTAGCACCTTCACGTTTCTGAGGATTTCAAACAGTTCATGATAACATGTTCAATTTTATTTACAAATAATAGTTTATAATGCAGATTATTATTCAGATTTGCATTCAGTCTTGTTGGGTTCCATTGTGTTTGGTTGGAAAATCCAGTCCTGGTGACGAACTACGACCACAGTGGTATTGGTTAATAAAAATAAAAGAACCATAACAGAGCGCATGTAATTCAATCTAGCAGTAGATTTGGCGCGTATTAAAAATTATATTCAACTTCAATCTTACAAAATTCTAAAAGCGCTAATGTTAATATTCTTTTAAGTTAAAAGCAAACAAACAAAATAATCTTGTGTGGTAAGAATACACATCAGAAGGAATTTTAGAACATAGAATCACTCTGTGAAACCAGGTACCTGGTTATTTTTGGGCCACTGTAACATTCAACACTCACTTTCACTAAAGAGGAAATAGAACTTTTTCAGATTTGGTGCCTAAATGGAGATTTTTTTTGCAATAAGGGCCACTTTATTGTTCTGAATTAAAGCAATGAAATACAAGATACGATTAACTAAAGTTTTTATATTCGCTCTTCGGGGTATTTCGCCTTCGTGCTAGTATCAAAGGATTGACAAAATTTTCCATTTATTCTATTGACGGTCGCATAAATGATGGAAAAAAGGAATACAAATAATTTGTGAATTTCGTTCGATACTTTCGGTAATAAGATAAAACATTTGTACGTATGAAGTCGTATAATAATTCGTGGAAATGAACGAAAAATACCTGCGCAGAGTTGATCAATAGAAAATGAACTGTAAATGGTTTCATGTTGCGTTTACATGAATATGCTATATGGATCTCTTTTCTAAATCCGTTAACTTTGATGGCGGATTTTTAACGCCTTCGGAGCATATGTCTTCCATTGAGCATTTCCATTTTGCAAAGCAAAGCTGCGTTTCATGTCTTTCTTGGCTATATCCTAGTTCCCATATCTGTACCATGGCTTGCTAACATAACCATTATCTCCTAACGATTGTTTCTAATAGTATGGATGAATCACTTGGATTTACACTTTCCTTGATTCTGAGGTACTTGTTGAGGAACAGAGTTGATTTTACATAAGCGGAGAATATTCTAAGCTTGGTTGGTTTAGATATAACACTCTCGAATTATGCAGCCTATTATTCACGACTGTTTCTGACACATTATTCGATGTCTAGATAACAGAAGCAATTAACATACTCGGCTGGTTGGCTTTTTAGCGTAATGTTGTTTTAGAGCTGACGTTATTAATCTTCATGGCTTTAGTTTTCTTGTTATTTATCAAGTTTATCATTGCATTTTATTATCGCTAGACTTTTTAAAGAACATTATTACAACTTGCCGTTAAACTTGGGTTTAGTTAAAGGTACCTTTAGCTAAAGGGAACTGAAAAGTTACCTTTAACTTAGTTGCGTTATTACAATTTACAGATAAAATAAATTTAACTTTTTTCAAATATATGGCAGTACCGGAGCGATGTCCATAAAACTGCTCAATTAAACAAGTTTTTTCTTAACGCAGTGGCAACGAGGGGCTTCGTTTTTTTGTTGTATATATTCATTTTGTTTAAATTTGAAGTTGCCATATTGAAAATAATATGGCAAGTGCAAACATAAACTTAACTTTAAATGTTAAAGGTAGGATGATCCTCCCTTTAGCTTAACGCTCACTTCTATCTTATTGGGTACTCATAATAATGAAAAACAATTTATCTGCCCATTAAAATCCTACTTTTAGTTAACGGCAAGTTGTAATAATGACCCTTATCTTATAATTTTGCCGGCATGTTGTGTGAGATAAGACTGATACGTATACGGCTGGTTGACCTTGTGGCATGAAATTATCGGTGCTAACGTTATTAATTCTGTTAGGTTCCTTGATATTTACCTCAAGGTTATCATTGCGCGCTAGTCTTTCCAGGTCTTTTAATTTTGCGTGCTGTGTGAGAATAGACAAATTTCATCTGCATAATCCAAGTCCTCGCGTTGGCGTGAGACACTATATGAAGACTCTTCTTTGCTCTGAACAAACTTTGCTCATGATACCATTCCGCCATCATAGCTGAGATGATAGGCGTACACTTGTTTTACTCCAGCGTTTGTGTGGAATGGTTGATAGATATTTCCGTTGTGAAATACTTAGTGTTCTAAATCCTCTTAGGTTAGGTTAGGTTAGGTTAGAGGACGTGTACTTGTCGACTGAGACAAGTACAATACCCGGAGATCGAACTGGCCCATTGTACAACGTCCTTAAAAAGGAAGGATAATAGAGGGGATAGGAAAATGGAGAGGAAGTAGGAAAGGGAGAATGGCAGGCGGAGGAATTACACAGACCAAACAAAATAAAAAGGGTGAACGCGACCGCAGCCCTTGCGCTGACCGATTTTCCCCTCATTGGCTCGGAGGAACTTGGTCAGTACAGGGACTGCGTTCGCCTGTGGTGCCACAACGGGCCGTTATGCGTGCTCAAGTGAGCTTTTGGTATAAAGCTACCACATTAACCTAACCTAACGCGACTACACTGAGATCCCACTTCGGATTCGGAATCTTACATGATCTTCGTTGTCAGTCAGGCTGCCCTAAGGGCCATTGCGTCGGGCTCGTTCGCGAGTGTAAGGAGTCGTTGAGGACTTTTGGACCGGACCGTATCCGTCTATGCTGGGTTCCGGGTCATAGCGGAATACTATGCAATGAGACGGCGGATGCTCTCGCTAGGCTAGGTTCGCTTTCTGAGCGCGGTTTAGTAGTTGGTCTTGACCCCCCAATCTGCCACCTCTACGGCATCATCAATGGATGGGTCAAAGGGGAAGAGCAGAGGCGTTGGGGGAACGGATCGGGTTGATGTGTTTCTAGATGTCTATGGCCTGCTATAGACAGTATGAGAACAGGTTGGCTGCTAGGCTTGGATAAGGCTGTTAGTTATCGTTTTTATAACGGGGCACTGCGAGATTAGGTTGCTGACGAGGATCTGGAACAGATCCCAGCCGTACTATTGCATAGTATATTGCGATGAGGAGGAGTTGGAGACTGTCGAGCACCTCCTCTGACACTGCCCAGCCCTTAGTAAGTTGAGGTTGAGGAGCCTTGACAGGGGCTTCTTTGAGGGTTTGAATTCCGTGTCGAGAGCCGACATCAAGGATCTCCACATATTCATTAGTTGCTTGAGATGGTTGAAAAATGCTAGGGCTTCATCAGTGTAAATCCTCTGAAGTTGCTCTTATATTTCGAATTATCTTCTCGGGTTCTCCGTTTCTTGTCAATTTTTTCCATATGGCAGTTCGTCTAATGGTATTACAGGATTTCTAAGAAAAGTAAGTACAGATAAGTATATCACTTTAGAGATTTTTCCATTATTATGCGCAAAGTGTTGGCATTCCTTATTTGTCTCGAAATGTATTTTATTTTTAATCTTTCCCTGAGTTATGACTGCTAATATCTTAAATGTATTAAGGGTCAAAATTAAAAGAATAAATTTTTATGAGTTTTTTTTATATGCTCATACATACTAAATTTTACTATAATCTAATTACCGTTAAGGTAGCTCTAACTGTTGTGCAGCCCTTGCGCTGACCAACTTCTTCCTTTTCCCTCATTGTGGTGGAACTTGGTCAGTACAGGGACTGCGTTCACCCGTGGCATCACAACGGGCCGCTATGCGTGCTGAAGTGTGCTTTGTGAAATCAGAGCTACCACTCCGACCTAACCTAACCTAACCTAGCTCTAACTGTTAAATAAAATTATTTTTTTTTTTTCTTAATTTAAAATTTTTCTAATTTTTAAAGATAAATGGCTGGCGACTGATAGTACATAAATTTGCAGCGCGTGTGCCAAATTGATTAAAATATATACATATATGGGCAATTTCGTGTCAAGTGACCCAATTTTTAAAATCTATGTCTTCCGATTTGGATGAAATTTGCACCAAGGTTAGTACTATTGGATAGTTGGCAAGACACAAATTTTCAGCTCTATCAGTCAAGAACTGCCGGAGTTAGAGGGGGTCAAAGTTGGACATTTTGGTCATACAGGGTTTTTTTAACATGTGTGTAACTTTTCACCTATTGGTCCTAGCAAAAATTTTCCAAAGGATATTAGATAGCTATTTCTTCAATCTTTCCAAAAATAATTTTTTTAATTTAAAAAAATTTTTTTTTTTTATTTTTTAATTTAAAAATTAATTTTTTTTTTATTTTTTTTTTTAAATTAATTTTTTTTCAATTTGGCCCCTTTTTTTTTTTGCTTAAAAGAAAGCTTATAAAATTTTCTTTAAGACCTCCATAATCGCTTAATGGGATGCGAGTGGGATATCTATCAAAAAAATTATTTTTTAACTCAAGAATAAGATTTTTCAATATTTGGCACATGTACCATTATTTTCATTTTCCCCCATTTTTTTCGAAATGGAGTTTTTTTTATTTTTCCTTAAAAGAAAACTTAGACCATTTCCTTTAAGATCTTTGTGGGCACTTAGTAGCAAGAGGCATATCTATAAAAAAAAATTTTAATTCAAAACCAAAGTTTTTAAATATGCACTATATTTTTTTTTAATGGATGTTTTTTTTTTTGCTCAAAGAAAGCTTAGTTCTTTTCCTTTAAGAGTTTTGTGGTCACTTAATGGGATGCGAGTGGAAAATGTCCAAATTTAACCCCCTCTAACTCCGGCAGTTCTTGAATGATGGAGCTGAAAATTTGTGTCTGGCCAACTATCCAATAGTACTAACCTTGGTGCAAATTTCATCCAAATCGGAAGACATAGATTTTAAAAATTGTTTCACTTGACACGAAATTGCCCATATATACATACACCATATCTGTATATTTTTGTATTGTATCACAATGTCATGTTATCAGCTGTAGACAAATAGACTGATTGTATATGTATGTTGTATAGTTGGAAAGTATTCAGGCATGCAAAATGCCAGATGATTATAAGCGGCTTAGTTGAGCCTTTTGCCATAAAAGAGTCCAGGTGTTGACACATTTTATTCGCACAGGATTATCTGCTGAATTATCATCCAGTATCTTGAAATGTAAGAGGAAGAGGGAACATGTACTATGAGTGAAACATAGTGTTGACAAACTTAATACTTTACCTGCTCAAATTGTCGATTGCGTGTAGTTGATTCTATGGTTCTTGCAAGACCTTCATCAATTCCATAAAATGCAAATAAGAGGCCAACAATTAAAATGAAGACCTTGAGTTTAATTGTCATTTTTTTTATGTTGTTGTTAATTTTATTATTTTCATTTACTATTCTAATGTTTTGTTATTGTTCTTTACAATATTTATTTATTTTTTCTTCTTCTCCTTCTTGCCTTTATTAAATACTTTTATTGTTTTTATTTTTATTTTTTAATACTTTTCGGCAATGGCTTAGTATGCGGCTCAGAAGTTTGAAATGAAACTTGCTTCAAATAGTAAAAGAATTAAACAAACGCTTCTTTTTTTGCTGTGGCCACAAATGACACTTTAATCGTAAACGTTTTTGCACCGGCAAAATAATAAATTTAATTATTTTTTTTTGATTTCTATACGTTAACCACACACACAGTATGTATAATAAATAAAAATAAAAATTATGGTGATGATGATGATGCTGATTTTCGCTGCTTTGCTTGTGTCAAGTTCATTTGAATCACACGAAAAAAAGTCAATGTTTATAAATAAAATCGTCTTCTTATCATTTAATTATCATTTTTATTTTGTATATAAAAATAACAACAATTTATTGTTTGTTTTGTTTTTTTGTTGTTGTTCTAGTTATTTTTTTTAAAAGCTATTTTCAGAATATTTTTTATTTTTTTTTTTTTAATTAATTGAGGGCTTAATGCGAATACCAAAGAGTTTCAATTGTTCGAATAATTTAATCATTTTTTTTTTCAATATCAGTCCGTGTAAATAACAACAAATTTCGCTCAAGTGTTTGGCAGGGGAAATTATAATTTCTTTAATTGCTTGCTTACGCTTAATTCAGCCTAATAAATAAAGGGTGACTTTTTAGCAGTTATCTTTTTGGCAACACTGGTTTAAACAGCTCACGCACATTTCGTGTTTCGTTTCACTGTCAAACATCTTCAGTTTGGTCTATAATTTAACCATGAATTGTCCTACAAACGAACAACGTTTGCAAATCATTGAATTTTTATTATCAAAATGCGTGCTCTGTTAAGAAAGTTCATCGCGCGATTCTTCCATTTTATGGTCAGTTTAATCGACCCACTGAAGCGGCTATTCGACCAAATTTACATTGTTGGACATTAAACCACCAACACGCTTACGTAGAGTGCGAACTGAAGAAAATATCGCAGCCGTATCGGCCAGTGTTAATGATGACCGTCAATTATCGATTCGTTACTCAACAACGTGGAAAATTTTGCGGAAGGATTTAGGTGTGAAACCTTTCAAAATACAGCTGGTGCAAGAATTAAAGCCGAACGACCTAGCGCAACGCAGAATTTTTGGTGAATGGGCTCTTGGAAAGTTGGCCGAAGATCTACTTCTTTATCGAAAAATTGTGTTCAGCAACGAAGCTCATTTTTGGCTCAATGGATACGTAAATAAGCAGAATTGTCGATTTTGGAGTGAAGATCAGCCAGAAGCATTGCAAAAGCTACCAATGCATCCAGAAAAAGTCACAGTTTGGTGCGGTTTAATGGCTGGTGGCATCATTGGACCGTACTTCTTCAAAGATGCTGCGAATCGTAACGTAACTGTGAATGGTGAGCGCTACCGTGAGATGATATGCAACTTTTTTTTGCCCAAAATGCAAGAGCTTGACTTGCATGACATGTGGTTTCAACAAGACGGTGCCACATGCCACACAGCACGCGTAACAATGGACTTATTGAGAGCCGAGTTCGGTGAACATTTTATTTCACGTTCGGGACTGGTCAATTGGTTGCCTAGATTGTGCGATTTAACGCCCTTAGACTATTTTTTGTGGGGCTATGTTAAAGCTCATGTCTATACAGACAAGCCCGCTTCAATTGACGCATTGGAAGACAACATTGAAGCATTTATTCGTGAGATACCGGCCGAAATGTTGAAAAGAGTATGCCAAAATTGGACTAAGCGGATGGACCATTTGAGGGGCAGTCGCGGTCAACATTAGCATGAAATAATCTTCAAACATTAAATTATATGGATCGTACTATCGATTCAAATAAAGATTTCATGCATTTTTCTGAATTTTATGGGTTTTTTTTTGAAAAATTTTCCTATAGCTCTTAAAAAATCACCCCTTATAATTGAATTTCATTAAGTTTACTGAATACCTATGACATATTTATTTATTTCTAGTCCTGACAAGTCATATCTGTTTAATTCTAGTTCATAAAATATATTTGAATGTTATGATCTACTTTGATGCAGACAGCGCATGTTCGTTTAATTTAGTTGATTAAACAATTGATTTATCAATCACTCATTCAATTTGGTTTGTGAACTTGCCAACTTTTAAAATAATCGAATTCATATCCGATGGAATTCGGGGAAATTATTTATTTTCTTTTTCATTTTAATATTTATGTCAACGTACGGTACGTTATGGTTAACCTGTCATATTTTTATGAATCGTACTTTATAAAGTGTGACTCAATAAGAGTGCACTTTTCAAAATTCAGTGTAATTTATTTTGCGCAAGTGGCAACCCTGATATTTGTCAGCCTCCACATATGTATGTTGATTCCACTTAATAAAATGAAGTTAAAGGAAGAAGTGAAAACTTAAAAAAAAAAAAATTGCGAAAATTTTGCTAAGAACTTTCGAAGACTTTGAAGAATTTTTGGTCTACAAAGTGCTTCTAAATTAAAAGAAAATGGTTAGGTTATGGGCAGTTAGCTGTGTGTGTGTGTGTAAGTTTTCAATTCTGCTGTAAATGGGAGAATCACCGAAAGCCCAAACACATCGGCTGGGCATCTTACTCAAAATCAAATCAAATCAAACCTTTGTTGCATGCGAAGGATGAGGGCTGAATGTAGTTTTTGACTTATAACGTTGTTAGCATCTTTAAGTTTTTTTAACATAAAAGTTATGGCAACATCGGCTGTGAACAGATTAGCATCCCGACGGCAAAGGGCGTCAACAGTTGCTTTAACTGAGACAAGAGTACTAATGATTGCGGATACCATATTAATCTCATCTTTGGATAAAGCAAAATATTCACCTTCAGGTGGACCTATGTCTATTAATGCTTTTGGTATACAATTTCTTAATAAATAAAGACGTTCCAGCATTAACAAAAGGCTGCTCCACCTAGTTTTACAGTCTTTTATTAGAGTTAGTTGCTTTCCAAATTCAGCCGTAACATACTTTTGCAAGACATCGTTTTTTGTTGGCGATCGTTTAAACATCACTATTAATTTTCACACCTTCTTGATCACTGCATCGCAATTGACCTCAGTAATATCACATTGGTATCCTCCATGTCTATGGCCATAATACAGATCAACCAATTCTTCGTTGCCAGAAAAATTCTCATCCTCGTTACTCTCTGAAAAATCGTCTTCCTCTTCTGGTTCTTCACCCTCATGGTATTGCTCATCTGTTTCTCTTTGTAAATCATGCTTTTCATATAGCACGTCAATTACCGCCAGTTGGACACCATGGGCAAAGCATAACTGTTGATTTAGGTAAGGTAATAATCTGCCAACTTTTTTCATGACACTTGCACCGTCTGTCATAATACCAACTATATCTTTTCTCAAGTTAAGTCCATATACTGAAAGCTTTTGTTCTAGTAGCCCAATACATCTCAAAAAAAAAAAAATCGCAATTTAAAGTTTTGTTTCTAATTTCAGAGCGGTTCTTGCATTGAAACAACAGATTCTAATTTCTGGAAATTCGAATTAGTGAGAGTTCTAATATACGATTTTTTTCATTGCGGCTTAAAAAGTCAAATCCCGGGATTAAGTGTTCAATCCCGGGATTTTGGAATTGTTAAAAACTGCGGGATCCCGGGATTCCCAACACTAGTCTAAATATAATCACTTTGACAAATCTACGTTTCTGAACATAAAATACAAAAAACAATGCAAATGAATGAATGAAGTTATGTTGCATTTATAAAGACTGAAATGTAAAATAAATTTGCCTTTTATTAAAATCAGGGTGTAGCACTAATCGGATGTTGTAACAATCGGTATCGCACTGTAGTTGCAATAAGGAAATATAGAGTAGATTGTAAATATTAAAACCTTTTTTTTTTGTTTTCATGTACTTACCCATTTAAATATGTAAAACCACAACCAGTGGATTTTAGAATTTTAACGAATTGTTTGGGTTTTCAAAAAATTTATTGAAAGACACAAAAATCCTTTGGGAAAAGAAACTCAAAGTCAAAATATTCTATATGCTTTAAATAAAAAATATTAACAGGAATTTCAATACGCAAAATGTATCTTTTTTTGCGTTTAATTTTAATTTACCACAGGCGATATGTTCAATTATAAAAATTAACTTCTAAGTTTTAAGTTTTTTAAATCATTTCGATAATATTTAATCGAATATGAATGTCATTAAGGAATTATTCAAACTGTAAGTGCAGTTGGTCTTAAATCGAATACCCTGTACCGTATAATCCAACCTTTAGCCACATTCACGTTTGAGGAATTAAAATAATTCCCCTTCAATTTGTCTGCGATATGATCTTTTCAACTGTTATGCTACTTAAAATTACTTAATTCCCTGACCATTTCAGTTTTTATTTCCTCTTCTTTTTTGCTTCTTCTAATATTGCAGCAACAGTAAGAGCAACAGCTATAGCAACAGTAATAGGACTATTGCATTTTGCTTTTACTATTGCAAAGATTGCAATGTTCTATCATTCATATTCTAAGCTGACTTCCAATGGCTGGCTATATGCCCCCGATATATTGTACTATTTGTATGTTTTGATCGCTCATTAAAAGTTATTAAATTTCAAATCATATTCTCATCTCAGCTCAGAGTTCATCATCTTCATCGTTGTTCACGAAACTAAAAGAACGAATAAAAGCAACGAAGAAATTAGCGAAAAAAGAAAAAAAAAAATAGAAATAGAAAATAGAAAATACAAGGTGGCGCAAAAGTAATCCTCCTATCCGAAAATGCTATAAATTTTCTGTTTGGCCCCTAATGTCAGTTCTGCTTTAACATTTGTGTAGTAAACACATGCGAAATACACGTTAATAAACAATGTTACGCTACACTGCTACAGAACGCGGAATATTGCTGACTATTTATTTGACCAATAATCGGTCGGTGACTTTGGCACAACGTGAATTTCGTCGCAGATTTCCTGGCCGTCCAACGCCTACTGGTGAAACACTGCGACGTTTAGCCGTTCGCCTCGAAGAGACTGGCACAACACGAGATGCTGCCAGGCGTGGCAGACCCCGGAGTAGCCGTTCTGCAGAGAATATTGCTGCTGTAGACGAGGATGTCATGGAAGCGCCGTCGACATCGACCAGACGACGTGCCACGCAAATGGGTATCAGTCGACGGTCTTTACAGCGAATTTTGGTACAAGATTTGAAGATGTTTCCGTACAAAGTCCAGACGGTGCATCAGCTGTTAGCTGTTGACCGCCAATCGCGTCTAACATACGCTCAAGCCATCCTTAATCACCACCAAGAGGAAGATGATTTTTCATCAAAAATAATCATGAGTGATGAGGCCCATTTCCATCTTAGCGGGTACTTAAATAAGCAAAATTTACGCTTCTGGGGCACTGAAAATCCGCGTGTAACCCACGAAGAGCCATTACACCCGCTCAAAGTCACTGTATGGTGTGCTGGTTTCACTTGATGACTCATCGGACCTTTTTTCTTCGAAGACGTCGCGGACCAAACGGTTACTGTGAATGGTGAGCGCTACAGAGCAATGATCAACGAGTTCTTTTTGCCGCAACTTAATGAATTGGGATTGGAAAACTTGTGGTTCCAACAGGACGGTGCAACGGCACACACTGCACGTGCCACAACCGATATGCTGAAGGACGCATTTCCCGGGCGCCTAATCTCCCGTTTTGGCGATTTGCACTGGCCAGCAAGATCGCCTGATTTGACCGCTCCAGACTTCTTTTTGTGGGGCTTTTTGAAGTCGCGGGTTTATGTCAACAAGCCTCAGAATCTTGCAGCTCTTAAGGACAATATCCGTCAAGAATGTGAGGACCTATCGCCGGAAGTTTTGGCCAAAGTAATGGAAAATGCCATAAAAAGCGCTCAAATGACAATCAACTGTGGCGACGGCCGTTTACATGACATCATATTCTAGACTTGATGTAAAAAAAAATTAAAAGAAAAAATAAAAATAATCCACAAGAAGAATCAAAGTTTTTCATTTTTTTTTTTAATTACAGCCAAAAAACATCGGAAGTTTACTTTTGCGCCACCTTGTATAATATGAAAAACGTAAAGGAATAGAAAAAAAAAAAAGTTAGAAACGAAAAAAAAAAGAAAAATATTGTGTACGTGCTGCCTACATATGATGCAATCAAAATAAACTCATCTCAAGCAGATTTTAATAATATTGTTGTATTCGTACTCGTACTTGTAGTCGTCGTCGTCGTCGTCGTACTTGTACAATAAGAATTGTACGACCAAATAATATCAATTGAATTGAAAACCGAAATGGAATTATAAATAAACACAATACAACAAAAACACACACATACAGAACTACCACATGTCTGTGTGTGTGTGTGTGTTGTTGCAAATCCAAAATCCAAAAGGAATCCTAAAATGGTGAAATTTCTTGCATTCGTACTTATTATTTGTGTTTCGTTTAAAGATATTGAGATTATGACTGGGCCAAGTATTTGTATTTCGTACGTACGTATGTATGTATATAATCATGTTATTAAATAGCACATAACGAGAGAAAAAAAATGAAAAGTTCTGTTAAAATTAAAACAACATTCTGCCATACAATGTACGACGAATTTATGTTGAATAATTTCAAAACGCTGTTGAAGACTGCAATTAATGAAAACTGTTGCCAAGAAATACTTAAAAAATTTATTTTGAAATCATTATACCACAGAAGGAACACAAAAGCGAATCTGCCTTTATTTTAATAAAATTAAATAACAACAAAAAAAAAACGTAAGAAAATTTTCTATTTCATTTCGACATATCCAGTAACCAGTGTCCTGCTATGGTTACTATAAGGTTTATAAGATGAATTTCACTTGAGTTTAAAGCAGGGATGCCCAAAACTAAAACTGTAGTAGTATTGGTGAGCGAGAAAGAACTGCACTGAAAGAAAAGTTGTGTAAACTGAAATAAAATGTACGGAAAAAATCCAAAAAGCGGAATTTACAATAAAATTTGGAATAGAAATTCATCCATATATTTAACTAAAATATAGTTAGGAAAACATTGTTTCAAAAACTTTGTTACTCTTGTCTACGCATCTTAAACAAATAACGAGTTGACAAAGATCGTTAATATCTGTACTTTCATCAAAACAAACAGAAAAAAAGTACAGTTTTTTAATTTTTCTACAATGGCGGCTTCTAAAGATGCCCCCAATTGATCAGTGCGCCGAATAACACTACT
Organism: Sarcophaga caerulescens; assembly: GCA_927399465.1. Lineage (NCBI taxonomy): Eukaryota > Metazoa > Arthropoda > Insecta > Diptera > Sarcophagidae > Sarcophaga > Sarcophaga caerulescens. The sequence continues at coordinate 19,205,080 of OV656868.1, read as the reverse complement.
GCGTGACAATGGAAGATTAATTCTCAAAACATTACGCATCAGATCGGTCTATTAGCCATATGGCTACTCATCGCCTGTGTCAATTTATTAATGGTAGCTTTAGGATGATTAAAATTTTAACCGGGGCCTTCACTTACTAGTCAGAGGAGCCACGACTGTTTTGTGGATCAAACAAAGGTGTATACTGGATATCCTCGCCGACTTTTGGTGTTTCTATTTGTGTTTTTTCAGAAGCGCTCCTTTGCGACTTATCGTATTACTTTCCATACGTTTAGTGTGACCATACCTTAGCGGCTAAGGTATTGAACGGGATGTGAAGGGGGTTCCATTATTTTAACTTACGGGTTTATTAGGTATCTTACGTTGTAGTTTGAATAAGTTTTATTCTTTTTTTTTAATTTGATGTTATGAAGCTTAAATTTCACTAAAATAAAGGTTGTGGGATTTTCCTCAATTTTTGATATTCGAAACACTTTGAAACACTAGTGATTCTCAGATTACGGACGATAATTATACTTTTGATACAGTCAAGGAATTTATTTATCTTGGCTCCGCCGTTACCATCAAAAATGATGTCAGTCTGGAGATAAAACGCAGGATTACTCTTGCCAACAGTTGCTACTATGGTCTCAATTTACAAAAAGAGCAGTCAGATATTTGGGCCTGAGACTCGACTGTAGACTTAATTATTGGGCCCAAATACAGCATGCAGCTACCAAGGCAGCGAAACAAACGGGCATGTTAAGCAGACTGATGGCAAATATTGGCGGACCAACACAGGCCAAACGAAAAGTGATTATGGCGGCGACAAACTCGATAATGCTGTATGGAAGCGAGATATGGGGAGAAGCGCTGGGGATTAAATCTAAGCGGAAAGTACTAGCAGCAGTGCAACGAACAGCAGCACTAAGAGTTGCATCGGCCTACCGCACCGTATCGGCCCTCGTGATCGTCGGTGAGATACCTATTGACCTACTGGCATTTGAGCGAAGAAGATCGTGGAAAACAAAGAGAGAAAATCTCGCCATTAGTAGCGCAGATCTCAGATCTCAAACACTACGGCGATGGCAAAGTAGATGGAGCGAGGAAACAAGCGGAAGATGGACTTATAGACTTATTCCGTCTATAGAGACATGGATACGGCGAAATTTTGGGGAAATTAACTATTTTCTGACCCAGTTTCTTTCGGGTCATGGTTATTTCCGAAAATATCTATACCGCATGGGCAAGGTGATTGATCCTGGCTGCATTTATTGCCAGGAAATGAATGACGACGCTGAACACACATTCTTTCATTGCATCAAATGGCAAGACGAGAAGAACATGTTGATAGAGCAAATTGGCGAATTTACACCCGACAACATTGTGGACGCAATGCTCGAAAGCGAGACGAAATGGAGCGCTGTAAGGAGATACGTTGAATGTGTACTCCGCAGGAAGAAGGTCGACCTTGACACAATACAACGAAATGATAAATGAGAAGACGAGCCAATAGCATTAAGCTGGCTTCAAATATGGCGTACACAGACGTGGGAGAGTAGACAACGGTCCCTAACGGGACCGTTCTGCGCCCTTCCCGAAGTAATGCAGATAGCCGTCCCGGGAAGGGAGTATCCCCAGAAGAGGAGGAGGGATTGTTTTAGTGGAAGCACCACTCGACGCAGTTGACGACGGTCACTATAAGTGCGAAGGCATTTTGAACCCTACCTCACACGCCAAAAAAAAAAAAAAAAAAAAAAAAAAAAACTATGGTCTCAATAGGCAATTGAGTAACAGAGACCTCTCTCGTACGACAAAACTAATACTCTACAAGACACTCATCCTACCCGTACTTCTTGAATGCCATAAGAGTATTCGAGAGAAAAGTCCTACGTAAGATCTTCGGTCCAGTGCGAGTTGGCGATGATTTCCGCATCCGATCCAACAGTGAGCTATATGAGTTCCTCAACGACATAGACGTTGTGCAGTGTATTAATATCCAGCGGCTGCGCTGGCTCGGCCATGTCGTTCGAATGGAGGAGGATGCTCCGGCGAGACGGGTATTTGATGCGGGGATCTGCGGAAGTCTGCGAAGAGGACGACCTTGTATCCGTTGTAAGGACCAAATCGAGGAAGCCCTGTCATCGATTGGTGCGAGGAAGCAGAGGCGCCTGGAAGGATGTGTTGCAGCAGGCCGAAATCCGTTGATCGGGTTGTTATTGGCCAATTAAGTAAGTAAGTAAGATCAGCTTTTATATCTTCATGGTCTACTCTGGTGCCAACGATTTTTCCTGCTGCGAAAATCGGCGTGTTGCAATAATCGAGCTCGCACAGTGTTTTCACATCTTTAAAAGAAATTTCCCTGATGGATGAAATTATGTTCTTTTTGTTTTTGTTTAAGATAAATTTAAGGATTTGAAATTTAATCGATCATAGGACTGTCAAGTAATGAGTTTGTAAACATTATCGAGAGATAAAAGCAACACGATATTTTCGAGATGCAACATCTTTTCTAATAACTTTAAAGATCGAAGTAGTCTCCGATGAAATTGGATTTTAACTCTCCTTGGACTTGACTGCAGTTTTGATTTTAGAGCACCGTTATCTTGTCTGAAACTGATATTTTAACGGTTCTGTTATCAAGTTGACAACAGGATCTTCTATTAATGCTCACAGTTTGTTTATTTCTTATGCTTTTTTTATGCAATAGCTAGTAGCAGTGTTATGACTGTATTAACTTTACATCATAATTTCATATTCTTCTGTACAACTGTTCCCACCAATAGTAAGTAATCTTCGGAAGGTTTAAAAGTCATTTGTGCCGATATTTAATCACAAATGACATGATGCCTCTATTAGTCTATTTGTTTTATTTTAAAGACTTCCTGTTTAACATTTCCTAGCTTCGAGTTTAAAGATCATAAAACGAAAAACACAACAACATCATTATTAAAAAGTTTTTTTAAAAGTGTGTATGTGTGTGTGTGTGTTGTATGTCGGTAATGGAGGAGAAATTTGAATGAGAAACATCAATGGATGAATGGATAAGAGAACGGAACGCAGTTTATTGCAAATACGAAGAACATTGGGATTGTAGAGGAAAACTTGAGTTGAGTTGATTTACAAAACACTTGTCAGATTGCATGTTAAATACTAATAAAATAACATTCTTCCTGTTCTGAACTACATGGTGGACAATGTGATCATTTGGCGGATTACACTGACTGGCTACCTCCTTAACGGCTTGACATTGTGCAGTTTCCTTTCCTTATGTTCTTTTGTTACTTTGTGCTTATTGCTCTCTTCGACGACGATGATGAAGTGTATTTTGATGTATACAATGTTGCAGAATAAAATAATCTGCGGTAATTCGCGTGCAAATTATAATAAACGATAAAATGCAGAAACGATGGCACAGTTGGTGAGTGAGTAATTGGCTCTAAACAACTAACAATAACGGACGTATTATGGATGGGTAATGAAAAACTAACATTTAAATTTCCTAAGTTGCTGAACTGTAGGATTCCATAGAAATATTTAAATTTATAGCCGTAATTTAATTTTCTTAAGAACAACATATGAATCAATTTTATATTAGTTGGCTTTCATCCCTGCTCCTATTACCCAAAGAAGGCAGAAGAAGAAGTTATCGAATATATAATAACATTTATATTTACATACATGCACAATATAAATGTTTAATATGAATTAGAAAAATTTCTTGAATTTGATTTGCCAATTTCACAACGCCCTAGTACTTAACTTTACCGACTACCGTCAGTAAGAGCATAGCTATTCTTGCCAGTCAAGGCAATTCTAATATCTAAGTAACTACAGTCTAATTGCTTAATTACCGTATTTAGGGCTCAGAAAACCCACACATAATCTTACAAAAGCTAATTCAACCATTACAATCGACTATTTGGTGCGGCTTGTATAGCGAAGGCATCATTTGGATCATTTTCGGGGTCGCCGTGGTCTAGTAGGTAGTGTTCTGGCTTATTAGACGTAAAAGCCAGGGTTCGAGTCCCAGGCCAGACATCAAAAAAATAAAAAAAAAAAATAAAAAAATACAAAAAGTATTTTTTCGGCGATTTCTTCTCAGTTTCTCAAAAAATCTGTCGTTCGGAGTCGACTTTAAACTGTAGGTCCCGCCAATTATGTATAAAATTAACACACACAACATAAGTGGTGTGAGAAACTGCGGGCTTCTTGGGGACGATTGCTTGTAGACTGTCTAATGGTGAAGGTATAGCACTGGCCATTTTATAGTCACCTAGCAGCAACTCGTTTCCTTGCCGTTCGCATCTTCCTCCTTTCCACCTTTCCTAAAAAACCTGCACAATGCACTGCATGAGTAGGGGCCATCCCCTGAGTGCTGGTTTCATTAAAAAAAAAAAAAAAAATGATAACCGATTTTTTTTTTGTACCCGCTCTTCATAATATTGTTACGTTTTTACCTTTTAAAAACGTTAAAAATATGAGTTCGTAGATTGCAAATAAAATAAAAATAAATCTGTGTTTAATTTTAAGTCAATTCTTTATTATCGGCACAACTCTTTTGTGCCACTGTTCGAACTTATTCCACGTATACAATGATAACTTCCACAATATGTGCTTATTCGTGATATTTCTCTGCTTACAACCTTTTTATAAGCAACAACAACACTTGTTAGTTATTCTTCTTTGCTCACAACCTTTTTTGTAAGCACCACACTAACAACTGTTTTCTTCACGCAACCAGTCTGACTGAATTATAACTCGATCTCGTATCTTCCCACCACTGGTTGAGAATTCAACGCGACGTCGTCACACGACTAACTTGACTCGATCTCAGAGAATCACGTGTCTTCATACACGACTGACTGAATTCTAACTGAATCATCGTTGCTCGCTTTATCTTGTCTTTTATATCACTGGATCAACAGTGTGATGAATGCCCTTGAAGGATGATGACGACCTTCGGGAACAATCCAAAAATGTAAACAACTTGTCTCCATTTTTGTTGTTCGTGTATCTTGTTTACTTTCGTCCAGGCAGAGTTGTTGTTGTTTTGTTTGTTTGTCTTTCCGCTATATTTTTTTATACACGGACGTTGTTGCTATATTTTTGTTTATTCATCGATCTTGTAAACAAGCCCTGTTGTTTTTGTTGCTATATGCTTACTCCTTCGTTGATCACGTGAACAACTGCATTGTTTAGTTCTTGGAGCTTTTGTTTTTATGCGTGATCAAGTCCATTGTGTTGTTTTTGTAGCTTTTGTTTATTATTTTAACAACACCATTTACATTTTCGTAACAATATTGATGTGAACGATGTTTGGCTTCATCAGGATGGTGCAACTTGCCACACATCTCATGCCACAATTGTTTTATAGCGTCAAACGTTTGATGGCCTTTTAATTAGTCGAAGAAACTTCGATTTGTCTCCGTTGGACTATTTTCTGTGGGGCACCGTTAAGGAAAAGAGACACTTAAGCATCTGAAAGCCAACATCCGTGATGCCATTGCCGAAGTACAACTCCATATACCGATCGAATGAGGTAATGTGAGACCAGTCCCAGCAGCCATATAAATGGAATAATATTCCATTTCTAACGAGAACAATTGTACTTCACAACTAGGCTTGCCAGACGTACTGTTTTCAGCAGTACGCGTACTTTTTTTTAGTTTTTGTACTTTTAACTGCATAACCCCTAAAGAAGTACGCAAATGTACTTCTTTTTAGTATCTGTACTTCTTTTTGTACTTTTTTTCTACCTTTCTTGTACTTTCACCATAACTTTATAGAGGTAAACATGTCCTGTTCGATCTCCACAGATGCTTCTAACAAAGGTAATATTAAAACGTTTCCTATTGTTGTGAGATATTTTAATAAAGAAAATGGAGTCTGCATAAAACTTTTAAGTTTTTATAACTCTGACTCCGAATTATCAATTGATATTTCAAATTCTTTAAAATATAAATTGGAGAGTCAAAAACTGAGTTTAGAAAACATCACAAGCTTTTGCGCAGACAATGCCAACGTAAATTTTGGAAATAAAAAAAGTGTATTTGTTGAGCTTAAAAAAGCAAATTCGAATATAATAGGTATTGGATGCCTTTAAAAATATTAAAAATATTAAAATTTGATTTAGAAAATATTGTAATGAAAGTTTTTAATGAATTTTCGACATCAACAAAAAAAGAACTGCAAATCTGAAAGAAATGTTTGAATTTTGCGATTTGGAATGGTCTGAAATGGTCCGTCATGTACCAACTAGATGGCTTTCCATAACCCGCGCTGTGGAGAGATTTTTAAAAAAATATCCTGCTATTAAGGCTTATTTTTTGTCGCAAGATTGTTGTTCACCTGTTTTACGCCAATTTTTCGAAAATAAAATTTCTGAAGCATACCTCGGTTTTGTCCATAATATAGGAAATACAATAATATCTGCTATTAAAAAGTTAGAAGAAAATAATAGCCTTGTAATAATTGATATGTTTCAAATAATAAAACAGTTAAATGACAAATTTGAACAATAGCACGTTGAAAAATTCTATGGGTTTTTAGACGAACATATATGTAGCAGTTGCAATAATCAGTAAGAGATTTGTTTTTTTAAAAAACGCGCAGCAGAGTTTTTATCGAATATAAGTACTTATATAAAAGGTCGTTTCAATTTAGAAAATAATAAGTTTAAAAAACTTTCAATTTTCCATCTTAATTCAAACATTTCTTTTCATGAATTTGTGGAAATAATTACATTATTTTCAATCAAAAATATTGATTTAGAACAACTTTTTGACGTATTTATATCATTAAAAACATTTGCTGAAAACATTGAAAAAAAATCCTCAGAAGAAAAATGGAAAGAATTCTTAAATAGTGGATCATTTCCTACTTTTGAAAAGATTTGTTGCTTCGTCTTTTCAATTCCTCATTCTAATGCAGCCAGTGAACGAATTTTTAGTTCAATGTTTAATTTTTAGAGGAAGGAACGAAATAAACTTTTAATAGAAAACTAGCTGACCCGGCAAACTTCGTCCCGCCCAAAATTGATTTTTTTTTATTGTCCAAAACAGGTCACACTATATATTTGCTGTAATACGCTGTATAAAACAGTTACTATATATAAAAATAACTAACTTACTATAAGTGTGTGGATCTATCTATCTAGTTCAAAATTTAATCGAAGTCGGTACGTTATTTAGGGGAGGCATACAAAGAATAACAATAAGAGGTCCGAATCATGGGTAGCGCTGACGAAGTTGTAGTTGTTGTACTCGCTCCAAAACAAAAACTAACAGACATACATGTTAGATATGTATGTACATATGTAGTTATAAACGATCGAATTAGCCGACTTATGGTATCTTTTAAAGGGGGAGGGTTGCCACGCCCATTTTTGGTGAGTTTGTCGATATCGACTCTACGAACTTACCCACCAAATTGCATTCGTCTACGATCACTATGTCCCTAAATATATGGTGGTCCACGCCTACTTTTTGCTATATCGAATTTTTTTTAAGCCATCTAAACCTGATAAGCTTCCGCCACACGCCGATCAAGCACCTAACGCCTTCAGCAAAACATAAAATAGGCTTATTGCGCAAATAGAGTTTAAAAAAGAGTGATAGATAGATATTTATTTACTTTTTTTTAATATATTTTTTTTACAAAAAGATGTTAGGTTTCAGTCGGTATCGGGCTAATTAACGCCACTGCACGCTGATTAACGACCCAACGCCTTCAACGAAACACAGCATAGTGCAGTAGTTCTTGAGTTACGGTGTAAAAACACAAAAAAACTAAATATTGCGCCTTCTGTCGGACGAACTTCAAACTACACAGAAACACTCCTCACGCCCCATAGAACATGTATATTAAGTTTGGTCAAAATCGGTTTGTGCGTTCTGGAGTTATAGCGTCAGGAAGGAAAACCCGACTTATTTTTATATAGTAGATTTGAATACAGTTGTACTGAGTTTTTCAATTTTTTTAAAAACCGAAACAGGTAAAAATGAAATTGTAAATCAAATACAAAAAAGTGATAAATATTTATAATTTATTTAAATGTATCAGTAAATTTTAAAGTCAATAACCATTAAAATTATTTTTTGTTAAATTAATTTTGAAGTATTAAACAATGAAAATTTGTTTTTGAGTTTTTATTCAGATAAATTAAAAATCCAATAATACTATCATAATATAATACATTGATTTTAGTCTAGTCTGAAATATATATAAATTCTATAGATTTAAAATCACAAAAGCTAATTTCAATTAAATTTTAAGTTCATTTTTTTATATTAAATACAAATAGTTATGATCTCTTTTTTTATGTTCTTCATTGTTACTGTTTTTAACTATTTTTTGCTAGTTTTTTTATTGAATTAAATAAATTTTGAAAATAAACAATTGTACTTCTTTTTACTCAATTGTACTGCTTTTTTAACTTCGATGTACGTTTTTTGACGATTTCAAATTTGGCAAGCCTATTCACAACAGAAAAATAAATTTGGCAAAATTTCAAAACGTTTTTGTTTTATTTCAATTTTTAAAATTAAACTTTTAAATGGCCCACCCTATACAAATCGAAATTTAAAAAATATGATGAAAAATTGTTACAAATGCTAGGCTCTTTTTAAATCGTTGAATGTTTCACTTTCCATACCTAAAGAAAACGTACGGAGCACCAGTTTTGGAACATTCTTCTTATCTTCTTATAATCGAACCATAAATGCTCGATTCCGCTATTCAATTTTTGTTTTAGTATATATCGCTGTAATGTGTGTACATATGTAACATAAAACTATATGTACTGCATTCATTCATTTACGTGTTGTTTGTTGTGTTAATATTTAAAAATACATGACGATGAACAAACAAACAAATCCTCATAAATGTTTGAATAAACAAATGTCTTTACGCTGAAATGTATTGGATAATGGAAATTATAAAGGGTGATTTTTTAGCTATTATCTTTTTGGCAACACTGGTTTAAACAGCTCACGCACGTTTCGTGTTTCGTTTCACTGTCAAACATCTTCAGTTTCGTCTATAATTTAACCATGAATTGTCCTACAAACGAACAACGTTTGCAAATCATTGAATTTTTATTATCAAAATGCGTGCTCTGTTAAGAAAGTTCATCGCACGCTTCTTCCATTTTATGGTCAGTTTAATCGACCCACTGAAGCGGCTATTCGGGCTATTGTAACTAAATTTCGCACCAAATTTACATTGTTGGACATTAAACCACCAATACGCTTACGTAGAGTTAGGTTAGGTTAATGTGGTAGCTTTATACCAAAAGCTTACTTGAGCACGCATAGCGGCCCGTTGTGGCACCACAGGCGAACACAGTCCCTGTACTGACCAAGTTCCTCCGAGCCAATGAGGGGGAAATCGGTCAGCGCAAGGGCTGCACATTTAAAGCAAGACTATCCCACGCTGGAAAACCAGCCAGAAAGTTTTATAAACGGGGCTATGTCCTTGACGTCAATGGACGATAGCTCCGTCAAGCTAACAAGGGTTGGAGAGCCAAATAACCTATATCTGCATCTCTCAAGAGATGGGCATTGACAAAGAAAGTGGATAACAGTTTCCTCTTCTTCAGCGGATCAGCATCCACGACAGAAGTCGTTAAATGGCAGCCGCATTCTTTCTGCGTGTCTACCCATAACACAGTGACCTGTAAGCATGGCCACTGTGATCGAGATGATGTTACGACTAAGTCCAAGTAACTGGTTGGTGCGCCTTTTATCCACTGAGGGCCAAGTGAGCCTAGCGGTGGAGCAGGTCTCCTCATTGATCCAGGATAGGTTGGCGTCCCGGGAGAATTTCCGCGCGATGGCCAGTTTGAATGAGGTAAGTGGCATTCCCAAGTTGATCGAAGAAGATTCCGGAAGAAGTGCACCAGCCCTGGCTAGCTCGTCTGCTCTGCAGTTTCCCGGAATGTCGCAGTGTCCGGGGACCCAGATAAGTGTTACACTGAATCGCCCAGAAAGAAGGTTAAGGCTGCGGCGGCATTCCCTGACGATCCTAGAATTATCCGAAACGTTCGATAGAGACTTTATCGCAGCCTGGCTATCGGAGAAAATTGAGAAGCAGCTGAAAGGAACTCCGTGTGCGAGGATCCACTGTGGGGCCCGGTAGATGGCCATTACTTCCGCCTGGAACACGCTGCAATAGTCCGGCAGCCGGAGTGAAATGTTCAAGTCCAATCTCCCAGAGTAGACTCCGCTGCCCACCCCGCAATCGAATTTGGAGCCGACGGTGTATACATCCAGGAGTTCCGGGGGGACGGTCATATCATGGGTCCAATCGCTTCTGCTCGGGATCAGGAAGTTGAAACCTCTATCAAAACAGTATTCCACGTAGAGTGCGAACTGAAGAAAATATCGCAGCTGTAGCGGCCAGTGTTAATGATGACCATCAATTATCGATTCGTCGCCGTTCGCAGCAATTGGGCCTCTGTTACTCAACAATGTGGAAAATTTTGCGGAAGGATTTAGGTGTAAAACCTTTCAAAATACAGCTGGTGCAAGAATTGAAGCCGAACGTCCTAGCGCAACGCAGAATTTATGGTGAATGGGCTCTTGGAAAGTTGGCCGAAGATCTACTTCTTTATCGAAAAATTGTGTTCAGCGACGAAGCTCATTTTTGGCTCAATGGATACGTAAATAAGCAGAATTGTCGATTTTGGAGTGAAGATCAGCCAGAAGCATTGCAAAAGCTACCAATGCATCCAGCAAAAGTCACAGTTTGGTGCGGTTTATGGGCTGGTGGCATCATTGGACCGTACTTCTTCAAAGATGCTGCGAATCGTAACGTAACTGTGAATGGTGAGCGCTACCGTGAAATGATATCCAACTTTTTTTGCCCAAAATGCAAGAGCTTAACTTGCATGACATGTGGTTTCAACAAGACGGTGCCACATGCCACACAGCACGCGTAACAATGGACTTATTGAGAGGCGAATTCGGTGAACATTTTATTTCACGTTCGGGACAGGTCAATTGGCCGCCTAGATCATGCGTTTTAACGCCCTTAGACTATTTTTTGTGGGGGCAATGTTAAAGCTCATGTCTATACAGACCAGCCCGCTTCAATTGACGTATTGGAAGGCAACATTGAAGCATTTATTCGTGAGATACCGGCCGAAATGTTGGAAAGAGTATGCCAAAATTGAACTAAGCGGATGGACCATTTGAGGCATAGTCGCGGTCAACATTTGCATGAAATAATCTTCAAACATTAAATTATATGGACCGTACTGTCGATTCAAATAAAGATTTCATGCATTTTTCGGAATTTTATGTGTTTTTTTTTTGAAAAATTTTCCTATAGCTCTTCCTTTCGGGGGGCGATTTAATAGTTGGTCCTGAACCCCCAGTCTGCCACCTCTATGGCCTCATCGATGGATGGGTCAGGGAGGAAGAGCAGAGGCGTTGGAGGAACGGATCAGGTTGTTCTGTCTCTAGACGTCTATGGCCTGCTGTGGACAGTAGGAGAACAGATTGGCTGCTGGGCTTGGTTAAGGCCAGCGTAAGGTTGGTTGTCGGTTTTATCATAGGGCACGGCGAGATTAGGTCGCTGACGGGGATCTGGAACAGATCCCAGCCGGACTATTGCAGGATATGTTGCGATGAGGAGGAGTTAGAGACTATCGAACACCTCCTCTGTAACTGCCCAGCCCTTGGTAGGTTGAGGTTGAGGACCCTTGGCAGAGCCTTCTTTGAGAGCTTGAGTTCTGTGTCGAGAGCCGACATCAAGGCTCTCCACAGATTCATTAGCAGTTTGAGCTGGTTGAGAGGTGCTAGGGCTTCATAAGTGTAGTCGCGCGCTCAACCCTTGTTTGTGTCTGTTTCTTTCTGTGTGATTCCCATCCTCCCCTTACCCTTATGCCCTCCTTTCATCCTATTCCCTCTATTTCCTTCCCTCTCCAAGGACGTTGTACAATGGGTCAATTTCGACCTCCGGGTATTGTACTTGTCTTAACGGACAAGTACACGTCCTCTAACCTAACCTAACCTTCCTATAGCTCTTAAAAAAATCAACCATTACATCATTTATGTATATGTTGTGGGGGCCATTGGCGAATAAATGCAACAACAACAATAACAATATGAACATCATCCGTTACAACAACAATAACATCAATAATAATAATAATAATAACAAAGTGAAAACACTATTAGAATTTGATTTGCATTTCCTAGAGATTTTTCTTTTGCTGAAATGTAAAGGCGAATTAAAATCCGAAGCTTAAATTATTCTCTTGACCAGCTGTTTTTCTATTTTCTATTTTCTATTTTTTTTTTTTGTTTGTATGTATCCATGCGAAACCGTTGTTCATTTGAACGTTTGTTCTTCTAATAGAACATGATCGTTTATCCTTTTAAGTCATGTTGCTGGTGGTGGTGGTGGAGGAGGAGGAGGAGAAAGTGACTTAAGAGACGCAGGAGAATAGGTAACAGGTGAAGAACATGGAAAAAACATGATCGTTTGATTGTTGATTGTTCTTGCCAAGTTGTTGCATAAGAAACATAGTCTTTGTTGTTGTTGTTGTTGTTATTGCTGTTTTGATGGCTCAAATGGCAACTTGGCAATGGGGTAAATATGGTCAAGATACGTTGCAAGTTGCAAGTCTCTCAAACATTAATGCCCATTTAGTCGTGAAAGCAATTATTGATCAACAAGGTGCTATAATAGTGATGGAATATTTGATTAGCATTACTATTCAAATTCACTTATTACTGTTGCTGTTGTTGGTGTTGCTGTTGTTATTTTATAATTCGTTTTGCATGGTGGTTATTATTGCACTTTTCACGATCAAGCTGCCATTATGCAAAATGGCCATAAACACAATCGTGATAGAAAGGGAAAGAAGAAAGAAAGAAAGCGGGAATAAAAGATTTTTTAATGGCTAAATGACGGGGAGTAAACTGAAATTTTCTAATAATAAACAAATATTGACTTTTTAAATGCACTTTAAATTTAACAGGAATAAGAAAATTTTTCATAGTTTTTTAAAATCATCTTGTGAATATCGCTTAATGCAAACCATAACCCAATCGAATTCTAAATTTATTTTTATATTCTATTCTAATATTTATTTATTTTATTTTTTTTGATTTATTTTCTTCTTTTTCATCTTTATTTTCATAGATCCTTAATGGATGGCAAGCGACCATTATGAAATCGACACCTAAAAGACCATAAAATCTAAGCAAATTTAACAATTTATTCATTGCAATAATGATAAACTTTTATGATCAAATGTAAAATGCCAACCAGACATGAGTTATAATGTCTGACTTGTTCAAGCCACTTTCATTTACGGCCATAACATGTGTCTACTCTGTTCTATTCTCAAAAAAGAAAAAATAAGTACTTAAGAAGAACTTAACATTACTAACTAAATAAATAACAAGAGAAATTACGTAAATCATTGATCATACTTGCCATAGGACCACAGAAAAAAAAAATCGTAAACTAACTCAAAAATCAATCGAAACGAATATTGAATACTAATATAATTAATTATAATAGTTATTATTAAATATAATAATTAATAGCGATTGAATTCGTCCTTTTTGTACAGCAATAGCTAACGTATTGCCATCTAGCATACAGTCAATATATTATGTTATCAAGCTAACAATGTATCTGTGTATTTAAATCTTTAAAAAGTATTTGAATTTAGGGCAGTAGGTTATTTTAATTACCAACATATTTGTTTTCTGTTAAAATTCTCATTTATTGTTTCAACTAATTACACTATTCGACAAAATAATAAAAAAAAAATTAAATACACTCAGCTAATGGACATAGTGTAAGTTGTGAGTTGTGTTGAGTAGAACTCAAAAATATTTGTTTTATATTTCTTGAACCCTCCAAACTTGTTTTATTTGACAAAAACTATTTGTTTGGACTTTACGCACAAATTTATTGATTACACAAACATTTCTGAACCGATGTCCAAAATTTAAACCTTATTAGAAATGAGAGGGATGGGCCATTAAAATGATATACATAGGATATATTATTTGAATTAATATGCTATGTGGTTTGATGAGGTAAACTTGACAAATGCGAATTTTTTCATATTTTTTCAAATTTGTCCGTTCATAGTAGCAAACTGTAATTAAAAAATATGAAATAAGTGATAACATTCTGAAAGTGCATTATCTTGTGAAGAGATTGACATTTCGTTTGATCAAATCGGACAAAAATTACAGTAGTTATTATTTTAAGAGTTTACCAGTCGAGCTATATTTTTCATATATATACTCGTACATATTTTTTCAAATGAATCCGATAATTTTTGAACTAAAAGTTTATTTGAAAATATATATATGGGCAATTTCGTGTCAAGTGACCCAATTTTTAAAATCGATGTCTTCCGATTTGGATGAAATTGCACCAAGGTTAGTACTATTGGATAGTTGGCCAGACACAAATTTTCAGCTCTATCAGTCAAGAACTGCTGGAGTTAGAGGGGGTCAAAGTTGGACATTTTGATCATACAGGGTTAAAATGTGTGTAACTTTCCACCTATTGGTCCTAGCAAAAATTTTTCAAAGGATATTAGATAGCTATTTCTTCAATCTTTCCAAAAATAATTTTTTTAATTTTTTAAAAAAATTTTTTTTTTATTTTTTTTTAAATTAATTTTTTTTTAAATTTTTTTTCAATTTGGGAACTTTTTTTTGCTTCAAAGAAAGCATATACAATTTCCTTTAAGGCCTTCATAATCGCTTAATGGGATGCGAGGGGGATATCTATCAAAAAAATTATTTTTATGGTCATCCCATTAAGTGACCACAAAGCTCTTAAAGGAAAAGAACTAAGCTTTCTTTGAGCAAAAGAAAAAAACATTAATTAAAAAAATGTAGTGCACATGGTAAAATTTAAAAACTTTGGATTTTGAGTTAAAATATTTTCTTTATAGATATCCCTCTTGCTAGTAAGTGCCCACAAAGATCTTAAAGGAAATGGTCTAAGTTTTCTTTTGAGGAAAAATAAAAAAACTCCATTTCGAAAAAAAATGGGGGAAAATGAAAATGGAACATGTGCCAAATATTGAAAAATCTTTTTCTTGAATTAAAAAATAATTTTTTTGATAGATATCCCACTCGCATCCCATTAAGCGATTATGAAGGCCTTAAAGGAAATTTTATAAGCTTTGTTTTAAGCAAAAAAAAAAAAGCCCCAAATTGAAAAAACATTAAAAAAAAAATAAAAAAAATTTTTTTTAAAAAATTAAAAAAATTTTCATTTTGTTTGACGCAACTATTTTTAAGTATATTAGGTATTTTCACTTGAAAAGGGCAGTATTTAGTGAAATCATTGAAAATTGAATCAATCTCCCTTTAATGATTCTAAACATTGCACTTATTGCGAGAGTTGCAACTGGAAGGTGATTTTCTTGAAAAAGTTTGTATTTCAGAGTATGGTTAGCAATAATGTTTAGTGTTGCTAAATCTACGATGTTTTTTCTATATAATGTACACCACTGTAAAACGACTATAAAACATTTTATTATTCATAAATGAATTGTAGATTCTGTGTGGATGAATTAATAAAACGTATTTCATTTTCTTTAAAAAAATGCCAACTTAAACTTGCAAAACTCTATAGCATCGCTGTCCAATCCCCCAATTAATGAATGTGATCTTTAGGAAATATTCCAAATAAGCTGCTTTCATGTAAAAATAAATTCTTTAATTATTGACATGATTTAAGTTCATTGATTAAGTGCCATTGATTACCCATTCCGTTGAGGTGATATTAATATGGAATGAATAAATAATGAATTTATATAACGGTTAATTCCCTGGTCATTCACTGAATGAGCTTGTTTGCTTAAAACGGTTTATTTGTTTACGATCGATAATGAATTGAATCCCGTGTAACAAGAATAAAAGCTTCTGTCAACCGAAAATGTATTTTGAAATATGAAAATTTATTTCCGTAATTCATTTTGATGATGTGATTTTTATTGCCCATAACCCAGTTGATATTCAAAAAAAGTAACATTTCATTTTATTTGTTCCTCTTTTTGTGCCTTTTTTTCTCACTCTTTTGTTCTGTTCTGCAATTTGTTTGTAAATAAAAAAAATTAATTTTTATTATAATTTGAACACCCTTTTAAGCAGAACTCATAAATTTTTAACAACAATTGACTCCAAGTTTTTAATTGAGTTTTATTTTAAGATTTTTTATTCTTTTTTTTTAAGTGACATAATTTTGCGATGAAGAATATTTATTTCTCTTGTTTTAATTTGGTATATGAGTGGCTTTATGCCTCTAAAGTGTGCGTACGCAATACAATATGAATTAATTATATACATGGAATAAAAAGCAAGTAATTTATAAAACAAAACAAAATTAATAAATTTAGAATATAAAAATTATTTTGGTTTAAAAATCAAAGATACGGTTTGGAATTTAGTGCCTTTCGATTAACAAATTTGGATTCTATATACTGGGTGCCAATTTTAATGTTTTTAATACTTAACCTCAAGTTAATTTAGTATAATCAGAAGTAATCAGCATTTTCAGTTTTATAATACATTAGCTGACCCGGCCCGCGTTGCTGCACCACCAACTAAAATAATTTTGAAGGAAAGACATTACACAAATATCCAATTAATTTTGAGTCATTTTATTGATTTTGTTTCCCGTTGTCCAGATGATTCAGACGAACGGGCCTGAGCAGTACGCTATCGATTATTTTCTAATCTCACTTTTCGTTGTTCAAGTGATTTATGCGAAAGGGTCTCAGCGGCATATACTCGAAGGTTTTCCAGTCTCAATGCTCGTTGCTCGTCTGATTCTGAGGCTCGTAATGTTCTTTTCTTCCGCGCTTGAGGTGTAGGTTGACCAATTACTTGTTATTCATTTTGAATAATTTTCAGTGGCGCCCTCTATCGGAAATTAATCGCACCATCCTCCGACGACTCATACGCAACAACTCTGTTAAAGAATGCACAGTTTACGATTTAATTCATTTTGAGTAATTATCGGTGGCGCTACCAGTCGGAAATTGGTCATATTAACTTAGAAACCTTCGTCGGCTCATGCGCAACAACTTTGCTAAAGATCATAACATGATCAAATGCACAGTTTACGATTTAATTAATTTTAAGTAATTTTCAGTGGCGCCACCTATCGGATATTGGTCATAACAACTTAGAAACCATCGCCGGCTCATGCGCAATAACTTTGCTAAAGATCATAACATGTTCAAATGCATAGTTTACGATTTAATTAATTTTAAGTAATTTTCAGTGGCGCCACCTGCCGGAAATTAGTCATACTAACTTAGAAACCTTCCCCGGCTCATGCGCAACAACTTTGCTAAAGATCATAACATGTTCAAATGCAAAGTTTACGATTTAATTGATTTTAAGTAATTTTCAGTGGCGCCACCTGCCGGAAATTAGTCATACTAACTTAGAAACCTTCCCCGGCTCATGCGCAACAACTTTGCTAAAGATCATAACATGTTCAAATGCAAAGTTTACGATTTAATTGATTTTAAGTAATTTTCAGTGGCGCCACCTATCGGAAATTAGTCATACCAACTTAGAAACCTTCCCCGGCTCATGCGCAACAACTTTGCTAAAGATCATTACATGATCAAATACATAGTTTACGATTCTATAAGGTACATACAAACAAACAAATTGGATTTTGCCACGCCCCTCCGCCCACAGACCGGAAATAAAAAATCAGACTTCACAGTGTTACCCGCCTGAATATTCCCTGAAAATTTTATCAAAATCGGCCCAGCTGTTTTGGAGTCCATACGTTACATACACACACACATCCACTTTTATATATGGGCAATTTCGTGTCAAGTGACCCAATTTTTAAAATCGATGTCTTCCGATTTGGATGAAATTTGCACCAAGGTTAGTACTATTGGATAGTTGGCCAGACACAAATTTTCAGCTCTATCAGTCAAGAACTGTCGGAGTTAGAGGGGGTCAAAGTTGGACATTTTGGTCATACAGGGTTTTTTTAAAATGTGTGTAACTTTTCACCTATTGGTCCTAGCAAAAATTTTCCAAAGGATATTAGATAGCTATTTCTTCAATCTTTCCAAAAATAATTTTTTTAATTTTAAAAAAAATTTTTTTTTATTTTTTTTAAAAATTAATTTTTTTTTTAATTTTTTTTCAATTTGGGCCTTTTTTTTTTTTTTTTTTTTGCTTAAAAGAAAGCTTATAAAATTTCCTTTAATCGCTGAATGGGATGCGAGTGGGATATCTATCAAACAAATTATTTTTTAACTCAAGAATAAGATTTTTCAATATTTGGCACATGAACCATTTTCATTTTCCCCCATTTTTTTTCGAAATGGAGTTTTTTTTTATTTTTCCTCAAAAGAAAACTTAAACCATTCCCTTTAAGATCTTTGTGGGCACTTAGTAGCAAGAGCCATATCTATAAAAAAAATATTTTAACTCAAAATCCAAAGTTTTTAAATTTTACCATATGCACTATATTTTTTTTAATGGATGTTTTTTTTTTGCTCAAAGAAAGCCTAGTTCTTTTCCTTTAAGAGCTTTGTGGTTACTTAAAGAAAAAAAGTGATAACAAATCGTCTATTATATACGTATGTAATGAAATGTTTGAAACAATGTAGAAATAAAAATTAATAAGAACATGTTGTAATCTCGGCATATAGCAATCGATACAAAAAAATTAGTATAAAAAGTGAATATACATACAGGCATGGACATTAAATTAGCACAAAATTTGTCATAAAAACAATCTAATTTTTAATAGTATTTTAAGTCTATTTACAATAAAATTTAAACATAAAAACATAAAAGGCATATTCTTCTTTAAAGCAAAAACAAAAATTTTGACTAAATTGCCGATCGTATGCTCATTACGGCCTGCAACATATCAAATGCTAGATTTTAGCTGGACAGTAAAATAGCACAAAATTAAAATTTTTGAAATAAAAATAATATATATTTTAATAAATAGTAAAAATATTATTATTTTTCGTTTACTTGGTCAATATTTGGTAGAATAGCCTTTATTTTTAAGCACCGCTTGGCATCTACGGAACATGCTTTCAATCAAATTCTGGCAACGTTCTTTGGGAATCAAGTACCAAACGTTCCGTATTCCAAGCCACAAATCGTCCAAATTTTTGTACTTTTGTTGAGCAATTACACATTTCACATCGTGCCAGAGGTTTTCGATCGGGTTTAAGTCAGAGCTTTGCGCCGGCCAGTCTAAAACGCGAATGTGATCTTTGCAAAACCAATCCTTTACCAGCTTAGACGTGTGTTTGGGATCATTATCTTGCATAAATATGAATGAAACTGGCATGTTTTCAAAAGCATTTGGTTCCATTTTGTTCTTCATAATGTCCAAATACTTGTAACGGTCCATTTTTCCATTAATTTTGACGATTGGACCCACACCGTGACATGAAAATGATCCCCACACCATGATGCTTCCTCCAACATGCTTTATGGTCTTTTGAGTGTAACGTGGATTAAATGCCTGACATTTTGGCCGATGAACAAAGACTCTCCCATCCGGTCCCAAACTATTTATCTTTGTTTCATCACTCCAAAGTATTTTTTCCCAGTTATTAAGTGGTTCAAACCCCAACACAAACTTCTCGAACAAAACAATTTTCTCTTTAGGATTCTTGTGACAAAAAGTCGCCGCAGTCTATCAAATACTTATTAGATGTCAAACCACAGTTCAAACCAGAGACCAGCAATGAATCGTTTTTCGCTACTCATAAGCACTCATGAAGGAAGTTTAGTAGGCAGTGTGTTGGCTTATTAAACGTAAGGTCCGAGTTCAAATCCCAGGTCAGGCATTTAAACGAAAATATGAAAATATTTCTTCGGCTACTTCCTCTCAGCAGATTTCTGGCAAAAACTCTAAGAGTAAATAAAAATTGCCATGAAAAGTTTCTCAAAAAATTTGTCGTTCGGAGTCGACTTTAAACTGTAGGTCCCACCACTCATGTATAAAAATTAAGGCACACAACATAAGTGGTGTGAGAAACTAGGTCGTAATCCTGACTAAAGGGTTGTAATGACCAATTATGTATGTACATATGTACCTCATCAAATCTCATAGCATATTAAGTCGAATAATAGATATATGTATACCGTTTTAAAGGTCCATCTCTCCCTTTCAAACAAAAATTTTAAAGAATGTTTTGGAAATCGAAGCAGAAATGTTTGTCTAATCAATAAATTTGTGCGTAAAGTCCAAACAAACAGTTTTTTTTTTCAAATAAAACAAGTTTGGAGGGTTCGAGAAATATAAAAAAATATATTTTTGAGATCTACTCAACAAAACTCACAACCTACACTATGTCATTAGCCGGGTGTATTTAATTTTTATTTTATTTTATCGCATAGTCTAATGTAAAAACAAGAATCAAAAAATATTAAATTAAAGTGTCTATTTGGAATTACATACGTATACAATCAAACGATTTCAATCGAGTGTGAAATTCTGAAGATCAATCATATTTAAATATTTCCTCAAGACTTTCACTTTATAATTGTCTTGTTCAATAGCAATAATAATTAAAGCAGAAGAAGAAGAAAATTCTTTTGAACATGACCTGCTTTTTATGTGAGAATATCAATTTGAGTTCAATAAAAAGAAAAAAAAAAAAACATCACAGTAGAGTACCAGGTCTTTTATCACACATTTAACTCTTTTTTTTCTGGGAAACAAATTTTTCTCTTCAATTGACTAATAATAACGATATTCATCTAAAGCTTGTAATTTAAGCGTTGACATCTTAATGGAACGGATATTGATAAAAAAGAAAAAAAAAAAAAACGGTGAAGAAGGAGAAAAAAGAAGGCAAAACGTTGAATGTAGCACGTTCATAAGATTAGTTTGTCGGATGGTTGTTTGGTTGGTTGATTGGCTTACGAAGATGCAAAAATCGTTTCAACAATAAATAACGACAGTAAATTCAATCGAAACGTACCGAAATGAGACAATTTTCGTACGATGATTCAAACAAGATGTTTTCAATACTTTATGTTGCTCTTGTAGATGAATGTATGAAAAACGTCTTAAACGTCTTAAAAGCAATTTTTTTCTCTCTTTAATAAAATAACAGTTCAACTGTTCTCACTGTAATTAAATTTGAAATACAAACAATAAAAATATTTTTTTGGTTTTTTTTTTATATTTGCAGATGTAACCTTTTTCACTAAAACATGATACCGCTAAACGATAATTCGCAATAAAACTATGCCAACCAACGTGTCTCTTTGTGCGGAGAATCGTTGCACACTCTAATACAATACAATAGGGGGGGCACTGAAGACATCCATCCATTTCTTAAACTGTAAAATTTACGTTTTCATTAAGCTTTCTTGAAGACATTCATGCCATTTTGTTGCTGACGATCTTTATGTTTCGTGAAATATTAGCGACTTTCACAAAGACACGTATAGTGGGTTCAAGTATAGGGATTCCAAATGTTTTACACGAATTTTACAACAAAGAAAAATTTATAAAATGTTGTTTTCTCTTTCGTTTATAATTTTAAATACTGACTCCCAGTTGAAAGTTGAAATTTTAGAAATTTGAAATTCAATTAAAATGGTGAAGAAAAAGCCTTAAAAATAAAATATTTCGCTGTTAAGTAAAGATCCTAAAACAATGTTTTTTGGAATGGATATTGAAAACAGTTTTTATTAAGTTAACTAGCTGACCCGACAGACGTTGTCCTGTCCAAATTAGAAAAAATGTTTGTGTTCGATTTGTGAATTTGTGAGAAGCTGTTTGAATTGTGTAAAAATAGTGAAAAAGAGAAAAACCACGTACTTTTAAATGATAATTTTTATTTATGTAGGTTTGAGGTGTGTTTAAATTACATTTGATTTGAAAATATGTACAATATGGTGTTATATTTACATTTTGATTGAAAGATCGATGTTCAGGAACCAATTAAAATAAAGAAATACTTTTTTCTGTTGCTTTGCAGTGATATCGTAGTTTCCTTCATTGCAATGCTTTATGATACACGACATTTTTAGTTATGTTGCCTGGCGCGTAAATAAATAATGCTGATGGTGTTCCGACACGGGAACAGGCGACATACAATTGACCATGCGAGAAGCATGGATTTTCAAGGTTAATGCCGCAAACACGCAATGACTGCCCTTGAGATTTATTAATTGTCATAGCGAATGCAAGCCGTACTGGAAACTGCAATCGTTTAAAATTGAATGGCATGTCGGTCAGAGCCATTGGGATCCGCGGTATCAAAACGTCTTCTCCTTTGTACTTTCCTTTAAGTATTGTTGCTTCGATGACGTTATTCATCAGGTTTTTTACCGCAAGTCGGGTGCCATTACAAAGACGTGGTTGGTTTATGTTTCCATTGGCTATTCTAAAATATGAGCAGCTTATTTTTGTTTTTTAACGGATTTTATCTATATGTACATAAAATTACCCGACGATTTAATAAAAGTGGGCGAATAAGTGGGAGTATCAGTGGGCGTGGACAATTTTTCTTTCTGTAAGTAACTTTTGTAAACTATTGAGAACATTTAAAAAAAAATAAGACAAATCCGTCCAAACGTTCCAAGATTTTAGATAAATCGAAAAAAAGTGGGCGTAAAAGTGGGCGTGGTCAATTATTCTTTCAGTAAAACTTTAAATTTGATTACTACGAACATGTTTTAAAAAATTTAGCCAAATCGGTGCAGCCGTTTTCCGATTTTAGATAAATCGAAAAAAGTGGGCGTAAAAGAGGGCGTGGTAAATTTTTCTTTCAGTAAAAACTTAAATTAGATTACTACGACCATTTAAATAAAAGATTAGCCATATCGGTGCAGCCGTTTTCCGATTTTAGATAACTCGAAAAAAGTGGGCGTAAAAGTGGGCGTGGTCAATTTTTCTTTCCGTAAAAACCTAAGTTGGACTATGACGAACATTTCAGTAAAAAAATTGTCCAAATCGGTCTAGCCGTTCTCAACTGATGCTATTACCAACGAACGACAATTGATTTTTATTTATATAGATAGATAGATATTGATTAAAGCTAATGGAGTTAGCTTCCCCCTAATCCTATCCAGCTCAGATTTTTCTATTTTTTTAGGATGTTTTTAGGATAAAATTTTATATCAATCAGTGTAATATAGAGCGGGTCATCTATCGGTTTAAATTTTAACCATCGGTTATTTCGAATCTGCCATTATATTCTGTCACTAAATTTAGTATATTATTTCCACTCAACGTAATGAATCGATTTACGCTTGAGCCACCTTTGGGATTTATTGGGCCAACGAGAAACTGCACGATGATATCGATTTTGCCAAAAAAATCATCTTTTCGGGTACGTGGATGGGTACGTTAATAAGTAAATTTGCCGTTTATGGGGATCGGAAAACCCATACATGGTCTTACAGAAGCCAATGCCGTTTAATTGGCCGTCACGAAGCTGCTATTTTCTGTGGGGTGACGTTAAAGAATAGTGTTACGTCGACAAACACGAGACAATTGAGCATTTGAAGGCCAACATTCCATTGCCGAGATACACTCGAAAAAGAGTGCACGAAAATTGAACAAATCGAATGAGGTATTGTGATGCCATTTCTAACCGGGGCAATTATTCTTCACAACAAAAAAAAAATAAATTTTTAAATTTGGACTTTTAAATCACCTACCTTATAGTTCTTTACATATTCCAAAACTAATATTTGCTTTATAGGCAATACCTCTCCCCCTGATTATTATATCTGCCCTACATTTTTTCCATTAAATCAGTTTCATACGAAAGTCATTGAGGCAAAGTTGTAAGACTCTTGCTCACCCTATAGAAAAAAATGTAGCTATCCAGGCGTACTGGATGATACAGTGAAAATTACAAGAAAATCGGTTCAGCCGTTCAGCTGTCTATAGGCATCAAACACACAGATATACCTAGACCCGTACATACATATATAAAAACATATTAATTTTTATATATATAATGATATACAAGATATTCTTGTAACGAATACGGCAGCGTATTAACGCTCTATTAGTATTTAATACGAGCTAAACTAACCTCTATTCACTGTCACTTGGTTCAAAGTGTCCTAAAATATGAATCAGTCTTCTTGATGGTAAAAGGCTTTCGGAAACCCGCATCATATGAATTTACTTATTTTTTTTAATATATTCAAGAGCGCTAATACATACATAATTGGTCATTACAACCCTTCAGTCAGGATTATTGACCTAGTTTCTCACACCACTTATGTTGTGTGTGTTAATTTTATACATAAGTGGCGGGACCTACAGTTTAAAGCCGAATCCAAACGACAAATTTTTTGAGAAACTTTTCATGGTAATTTTATTTACTCTCAGAGTTTTTGCCAGAAATCTACTGAGAGGAAATCGCCGTAGAAATACTTTTTGTATTTTGTTTTGATATCTGCCCTGGGGCTCGAACCCTGGCTTTACGCCTAATAAGCCAACACACTACCTACTAGACTACGGCGACTTCAAATTATCTTTTGATAAAGCAATTGTATTATTTGCATTTGTTGTTGAGTACAATATCCGGTCATGGTGATTTCGCTAAGCAGACTAAACAAATGACAAATAATTTGACAGATGTACCTTCAACATGATGGCCACTATCAATTATTATATTACGGATATTATCAAGGGATAATATTCTTTTTTTGTTACTGTGTCGTGTGCGATAAAGTAACGTGAAACACAATTTCTGCATGTGACGTCAGTATGTCGAATTTGTCGTTTCTAACAGATTTTCTAATTCATCTTCTTTTACGATTTTTTTGTTTTTGTTTTGATTTTATTTTCAATTCTAAACTTAATTTATTTAGAACTTCCTTATTGTAAAGGTCACTGTTTAATATTTTTAAAAAGCGTGATTCCTCATCTAAAATTGCCAGCATCCACTGAATTTTATTCGAATCAACAGTTGCAGTATGTTGCAATGAATACTTAAGCAAACGTACACACTACTATAGTATGCATTTGAACATAAACCGATAAATATATGTATGTACATATGTATGTACAAAATTAATACACGGAGAGTTTACATACGAAGAGTTTGTTGAAGACAAACACCATTAGGACCGAGTTGCAGAGGTATTTTGCACGAGTGACTTGAGGGAGATAATGTGAACTGGTAACCGCGATCGTGCAATTTGACCCCGTTATACTTTTTCTTATGGGATTTTTCTAAGCCATCGGTTAAAATCTGCATGCTTTATGCTCTAGATTTACATAATATTGGACACTTCGGAAATTGGTCCATCCAAAGAAACTGTGGCGGATATTAAACGATGTTTTCAGTCACAAATATGGCATCAATAGGTCTTTCAAGCGAATAAAAAATTTCGATCATATCTTTAAACTTAGATGATGGAAGGGCTTAAAAATTACCCTTTATGGTATAACCATCTTACAACGTTCAAGTCGATTCTCTAATTAGATTATCTTATATAGAGGCTTAGATCGAATATAAGCTTCCACTAGATTATAAAACTCTGATGGTGTTTTCTTTTCTACAATGAAAATGTCACCCTCTTACAAGGTACATTAAAAAAATTTTTGACCAACCCTGTTGTAATGTCATTTTTTATTTGAGAAGAACATAACACACATATTAAAAAAGGGTATGCCCTGTGTTTACCACTTATTAAGAAAATGAATGAGGAAATGCCAATTTGTTCAAAGGTTTTGCCAGATCGCTAATTTTTCGACTTCATTTTTTGCACGCTTCTTTTATTACAAAAAAAAAAAAAAAATATTTTAACACTGTTCTAACATTGAATGCAATTTTTTATACGGCTGACCATGTAGCTTTAATAATGTAATATTTCCTTAAGATTACTCCACAAAACAATGAAAAACTTAACTTCAAATTGGATAACAATACCAGGCGACTTTTTTAAATTTCATCTGGTAGCGCTATAAATAAACAAAAGTCATTTGCTTTACAGGGCATTAGCAGCACTCTCGATTTATACAGGGCATAAAATGCAATGCCCTCAACCATTGGCAAGTGCGAATTATTTAGAATAAAACATACCACCCTTTTAGAGGGCGAAACATTTTTAAGAAACAAACGCAAAATTGCATTTTGCGTTAATAAAATGCACATTTTTTGATAGAAAAGAAAACACCATGAGAGTAAATAAACCTGCCATGAAAAAAGTTTCTCAAAAATTTGTCGTTTGAAGTCGACTTTAAACTGTAGGTCCCGCCACTTATGTATAAAATTAACGCACACAACATAAATGGTGTGAGAAGCTAGGCCGTAATCCTGACTGAAGGGGTTGTAATGGCCAAATACATATGTACATATGTGGATTATAAAAGCGATTGTGATTCTGATTACAATATGCCCCCAACGGATTTAAACAATAACTCTTGGCTTTTAGGTTACGCTAACGAAACTGTGAAGTGAATAAGAGGCGTTAATAAAAAATTCTAATTTCAATGAACATGTACAGGGTGGGCCAAAAGTCACGAAGGGGTTTAATCGTTTAATCGTTCTTGGGAATCTCGTGGCTTTAGTTCTTGCACTAACTGCAGCTTGTATGGGAAAAGATGTAAATTTCCCTTTAATATTCTGCGTAAAGACCGCCGAGACATTTGCAGCTCAGCAGAGCGCCTTCGAGTTGATGTTTCAGGATTCTCCTCAACACTCTCCAGAACGCGTTGAATATTTGCTTCATTAATTACAGAATGTGGTCTTCCGCTTCGTGGAAGATCCCTTAGTGAGCCTTGTTCCTGAAAACGTGTCACTAATTGATTCGGATGGTGAATTCCGCACATTAAAATGACGACGATAGGCTCGTTGAGTTTGAATTATTGATCGATGATGTTCAAAATAAAGTTCTATGATTTTGGTTCGCTGGATAACGTTGTAACCTTCCAAAATTAATCTCCCAGATTTATTTTACAAGTCCTAAAAAGAAAAATAAAAAAAAAATTAAACTAGAAAAGTTATTAATTTTTCAAATCCCTTCGCGACTTTTGCCCCACCCTGTACATTTAATAGGAGACACTCGGTTCTATTTCCGTCAAATTATTTTCTTCAGTGCAATTTGTGACTTCTGTTGTGCGCAGTATTGACTGCGAGTTGAGTTGGAGTTGTTGTAAACACATCTCAATAAAGTAGTTGGTGGTGGTGGTGGCTGAATTGGTTGAATGGATGAATGGCTTGAATGGTGGTAGGTAGGTAGCATGATTATTAAACAGTAGTTTATGGCAAAATGCTTTATGACCAAAGTTGCCTAATTGGATTTTAACGAGTTATTGCTTTTTATTTAAACGTCTTAAAAATGGTCAGACAAATAAAAGGAGCTACTAACAGCAGTAACAACAGTAACAACAACAACAAACAGTAACATCAATTGAAAGGAATGGCTCAATGCATGTTTATTCGGGTACATATTTGTATTGGTATTGGTATGTAATACGGAGACGTATTCCTATTGTATTGCCAAAGATTGGCAAGCATCAGCGAATTATTGTCCGTAGCGTTTATTTTTATTTTCATTGAACGTTTATTAATGTCTGCTGCCGTGAATGGGGTTCTAAGGTTCCATCATAAAGTGTTTTGTTGTTGTAATTTTAAAAGATGAACAATTAATTTTTTCAAATACATACTTTAATTCGTTTTCAACATTGTTATTACAAGATTTAGGCAATTAAACATTAACGAATGAAATATAAAATTCATTAAAGAGTGCGCAACAAGAAATCTGTGCATGTGTCTATGTGGTTGTATTAAAACCAGAGATCAGCAATGAATCGTATTTTCGCTACTCATAGGTACTTATGAAATTTTGAGTATGAGTGAGTCAAGAGTATTAAACTTCAACTACTCTGATTCATTCGTACTCGCTACAACAATAAGTATAGGTTGCAATGAGTATGAGTACAACGTTGACATCAAACTCACAACATTCGATTCATTGTTTGATTCATAAGCCTACTCATTCAGATTCATAAATTTAGAAAAATACTTATAATACTTACGAATGATTCGAGTCACTCGAATTATTCATCAAAATTTACAGTCTTAGTTATTGTTGCATTTACAAAAGAAAAGAAAAGACAAAGACAGCAAGCAAAGCACACACACAACCTTTTAGCGAGTATTGTGGTGTTCGTACTCGAATCATACTTATTTTGTGCTTCGTGTATATGTTGAATCATGGAGAGTCGAAATCAACAACATCCTGCGTATTGTTAAGTATGAGTACGATGAGTACTTCAAACTTTGAATATGAGTAGTATGAGTATGATATTAAAATAAGTATGAATGCGTATAAGTAGCTGAAATTATAAGTATGACTCGAATCTACTCATCGTTTAGAATACTCGTTGCTGATCTCTGATTAAAACTAACGGCTTTAGAGACGTTAAATAGTGGAGATTCGATATTCATTTTCGGGCCATATGGTATGTATGTGTTCGTCAGTAAATGAACTCAAATTTTATTTTTCTCCTGTATTTATAGGTTCCAATCAAATTACAAATTTTTACTATTATTTTACTGCAACCATACAATGAATATACATTGTATTTGAAAAATCATTGCTTTATTTGCAGTAGAGGAGATTACATACATACATATCAGAGATCAGCAACGAGTATTCAAAACGATGAGTAGATTCGAGTCATACTTATTATTTCTGATACTTATACGCATTCATACTTATTTTAATATGATACTCATCCTACTCATACTCAAAGTTGGAAGTACTAGTCATATTCATACTTAACAATACGCATGATGTTATTGACTTCGACTCGTCTCTACTTAACATTTACACGAAGCACAAAATAAGTATGATTCGCGTACGAACACTACTATACTCACAAGAAGATTGTGTGTATGCTTTGCTTGTTGTCTTTGTCTTTCCTTTCTTCTTTGTTTGTATATGCAACAATAACAAAGGCTGTAAATTTTGATGAATGATTCGAGCCACTCGAATCACTTCTAAGTATTATAAGTATTTTTCTAAATTTATGAATCTGAATGAGTAGGCGTATGAATCAAACAATGAATCGAATGTTGTGAGTTTGATGTCAACGTTGTACTCATACTCATTGTAACCTATACTTATAAATCAATGCTGTAGCGAGTACGAATGAATCAGAGTAGTTGAATTTCAATTCTGTTGATTCACTCATACTCAAAATTGCATGAGTGCTTATGAGTAGCGGAAAAACGATTCATTGCTGATCTCTGGTTAGGTTAGTGTGGTAGCTTTGATACCAAAAGCTCACTTCAGCACGCATAGCGGCCCGTTGTGATGCCACAGGCAAACGCTGCACATTTAAAGCACGACTACCCCACGCTGGAAAACCAGCCCGAAAGCTTGATAAACGAGGCTATATTATTGATATCAATGGACGATAGCTTCGTCCAGCTGACAAGAGTCGGAGAGTCAAATAACCTATATCTACACCTAGCAAGAGACGGGCACTGACAAAGAAAGTGGATAACAGTCTCCTCTTTTTCAGCGGCAAAAGTCGTTAAATGGAAGCCTCATTCTTTCCGCGTGTCTACCCATGACGCAATGACCTGTAAGCAAGGCCACTGTAGTCGAGATGACGTCACGACCAAGACCAAGTAATTGGTTGGTACGCCTTCTATCCATCAAGGGCCAGGTGAGTCTAGCGGTGGAGCAGGACTCCTCATTGACCCAGGATAGGTTGGCGTCCCGAAAGAATTTCCGCGCAATGTCCAACTTCACCGAGGCAAGTGGCATACCCAATTCAATAGAAGAGGATTCCGGAATGTTACTGTGCCCGGGTACCCAAATCAATGAGACACTGGTGAAGCGCCCTGAAAGAAGGTCGGACCAGCGGCGACATTCCCTAACGATCTTAGAGTTGTTCACGAAACCAGATAGAGATCTTATCGCAGCCTGACTATCAGAAAAGTCCGAGACGTGAGGAAGGAAGATGTCCAGCTTCCACTTAGTGGGAGCGACTGAACCATCAGGGTGGCTCTGGTCAATGATCGCCCAGGTCAGACCTTTCTTTAATACCTCACTGAGAGGCTTGGAAGGTTTGCTGGGGTCAGGACGTCTAGGTTGCGTCGACGAACGGGGTCTCGTAGGGGGGGGGCATATTAGGGTTGGTCACCTTAGAGCGTTTGGGAGGCTGGAGTGAAGCGTTAACTAAAGGAAGGATTTTAACAGGCAGATAAATTGTTTTTCATTATTATGAGTATCCAATAAGATAGAAGTGAGCGTTAAGCTAAAGGGAGGATCATCCTGCCGGTAACTTTAAAAGTTAAGTTTATGTTTAAACTTGCCATATTATATTGTTACGTTTTTACCTTTTAAAAACGTTAAAAATATGAGTTCGTAGATTGCAAATAAAATAAAAATAAATCTGTGTTTAATTTTAAGTCAATTCTTTATTATCTGCACAACTTTTGTGCCACTGTTCGAACTTATACCACGTATACAATGATAACTTTCACAATATGTGCTTGTTCGTGATATTTCTCTGCTTACAACCTTTTTTATAAGCAACAACAACACTTGTTAGTTATTCTTCTTTGCTCACAACCTTTTTTGTAAGCACCACACTAACAACTGTGTTCTCAAACGCAACTTGTCTGCACACAAGTCTGACTGAATTAAAGCTCGATAAATTTAATTCTCACACCGACGTGACGTCGTCTTACACGATTAAATTCAAACTCGAACTCCGAGAATAACGTGTCTTCATACACGACTGACTAAATTCTAACTGAATCATCGTTGCTCGCTTTATCTTGCCTTTTATATCACTGGATCATCAGTGTGATGAATGCCCTTGAAGGATGATGACGACCTTCGGGAACAATCCAAAAATGTAAACAACTTGTTTCCATTTTTGTTGTCCGTGTATCTTGTTTACTTTCGTCCAGGCAGAGTTGTTGTTGTTTTGTTTGTTTGTCTTTCTGCTATATTTTTTATACAAGGACTTTGTTGCTATATTTTTTTGTTTATTCATCGGTCTGTTGTTTTTGTTGCTATATGTTTACTAATTCGTTGATCACGTGAATAACTGCATTGTTTTGTTTTTGGAGCTTTTGTTTATGCGTGATCAAGTCCATTGTGTTGTTTTTGGAGCTTTTGCTTATTATTTTAACTACACCATTTCCATTTTCGTAACAATATTATTATTTTCAATATGGCAACTTCAAGTTTAACAAAATGGGCATATACAACAAAAAAAAAAAAAAAAAAAAGAAGCCCGTCGTTGCCACTGCTTTAAAAAATACTTGTTTAATTGAGCAGTTTTATCGACATTGCTCCGGTACTGTCATATTTTTGGATTTTATTTTATCTGTAAGCTGTAATATCGA
This sequence comes from Sarcophaga caerulescens, assembly GCA_927399465.1. Classification (NCBI taxonomy): domain Eukaryota; kingdom Metazoa; phylum Arthropoda; class Insecta; order Diptera; family Sarcophagidae; genus Sarcophaga; species Sarcophaga caerulescens. The sequence continues at coordinate 19,173,732 of OV656868.1, read as the reverse complement.
AAGTAACTTTTCAGTTCCCTTTAGCTAAAGGTACCTTTAACTAAATCCAAGTTTAACGGCAAGTTGTAATAATGGCCCTTAGTCTGGCAACATTAAAAAGGCGAATTTAAACAGTTTGCAATATTTTATTTACCAAACCTAATTACACACATGCTGTATAACAGTTAATTCTCTCACAACTAATTTCTCTTTATCTCTCTCTCTCTCTCTCTCTCGTTTTAGCTCTCTAAGTTCGTGAGTGGTTTTTCTCTATTGCCAATAGTTTAGAAACCGGCTTTTCGGTTTATTTACGAAAATAAAAACAAAACACACACATGCAATCTTGTTCACGCAAGCCATGTACTTACACATTCAAACTCATTAAACAACCCTTGTACATACACATACATGCATCCATACATACTTTAAACATTTAATGGATGCATGGCAGTCAGTCAGTCAATGCTGCTGATATTTGAGGTAAAAATGCAAGTTCTGCCAAAGAAAACCTTTATGTTGCATGAAGTTTCTGTTGCGGGCTGTTACGATAATGCCATGTTTTGTATTTTTGGCTGATGGTTGCCTCGGTTTGTTGCATAATTGGTACAAAAAAAAACGTAATTTTCAAGAACAATATTCTGTTTTGGAAAATCAAAAAAAAGAAAAAATTAAAGAAAAATTGTAATAAATTTACAGGAAAATTAAATAGACAGTCGCAGCAGCTGAAGCGGTGGCGACAGATTTAGTTAAATTAGCAACAAATACTTTGTAATGCCGTTTTATGTTGACGAAAAATGGAAACAAAAAACAAAAAAAACAGAGACGAATATGTTGTAAACGGTGTCTTAAATATGACAAGATGAGTACAAATCATATCAAGTCTAATGCAAATTGAAAAAATGAAAAGCAAGCGAGGAAACAAAACTTAGCGGATCCCTGTGATTAAAAGCGGTGACGAAAGATTCATAAGCAATGTAATGGCAAAAGTAACACAATGAAAAAAAAAAAATGAACATGAAATAACATTTGCCTAAAAAAATGTCAGTAAATGAACTTTAATTTGGCATCCACCATATATTTACAAACAAACCAGGGTTAATTCATAAGGCCATGTTGTATGTATGTATGTATGTATGTGCAGACAACAGTATGCTTTAAATTATTGTCAGTTCAAAGACCTTTAAAGAATTAATAGAGGATACACTCGAAGATAATCGCCAGTGAAAATCAGACGATAGCCAATGGTAGTACAAAGTAAAAGTGTTTGTAAATGAAATTTAATTTCATTGTTAAGTTTTTTTTTTTGAATTGCTTGATTTGCTTAATTTAGCTCACAATGCAAGCAATAAGTTGTAATTAATTGTTGGCATTTGTTAGTTTAGTTACCGTCGAGGGATAATATAGATGGCTGTTGCGTTTAGAATGCTATGCTTATGCCTAGAGGCCTATTGCCAGAAACTCTCAAAAACTGTCAGTTTTCCTCTAACTTTTATTACTGTGAGTTTTATAAAAGCAAATTATGCACCATAAATAGGAATAGTTGATAATAATGTCACACAAGATTAGGACTCCATATTGTAGATGTATAAAATACGTCCCACCAGGATTATTATCGTTCGAATAGTGGAGTATGTTCCGGCGAGACGGGTATTTGATGTGGGGATCTGTTGAAATTGGCGAAGAGGACGACCTTGATTGCATTGGAAGGACCAGATCGGTGTAGTCCTGTTATCGATTTGTGTGACCGACTGGCGTAAGTGCGCAAGAAGCAGAGGTGCCTGTTAGGATGTGTTAAGGCAGGCCGAAATCCCTTAATCGGGTTGTTAATGGCCAATTAAGTAAGTAACTGAGTAAGTAAGTGAATCGTACATATGACCATAAAATATTTCTCTACCAAAAAAAAAAAAACTTTTCGTTCTAATTTTACGAATATTTTTCCTTGAGTTCGGGATTGGCACGTATCGGAAGAAGCTACACCGACGACGCAGACGACGACGACGATAGTTCATATTCTAAATTTAGCCACATTTTTGTTGTTCTTTTTGTTTGCGTACATTTGATAGGGGAATGTATTCGTATATGAATCTATGGCTGTGTGTTTGTGTGGCTGTGTAGCTGTGTGTGAGCCTAAGTTTATTTGCTTGTTTGTTTGTTTTTTTCTATAAAATGGCAAATAGTTTTAACAAGTTGAACAACATGCTGGTCATTTTTATTTTCATTGCTTTTTTATTATTAATTTTGTTGTTATTGTTGTTGAATTTTATTTTATTTTTTTCCTTATTCTTATTAGTGTTGATATTGTCTCGTAGCTGTTGTTATTGTTGTTGTTCTTTTTTTGTTTGTTTTTTGTTGTTGTTTACTGTTGATACAGATGCTGTTGCTGTTGTCGTCGTTGTCGTTTTCATTCCTGTTGCTATTACAGCCTTTAAGCGTCGACTGCTGCTTTAACTGGCAGCATTTAAGAGTAACAAACATTTTTTTTTTATAAGAGGAACAACATTTTAATGGCAAAGAAACAACAACAACAACAAATACAATAAAATCAAAGAACAAAAACAAAATGTCTTTAAAACCAAGATGAGCATTTTTTTAAAACAAAACTGGCAAAATACAATTAAGATACACCACAATAACAACAACAGCAACGTCAACAACAGCAACAACAACAATAATAAAATAACGATGACGACACAACAACGATGAGGACATTAAAGTATGAAGGAAGAAACAACAACAGCAACAAAACTAATGACATTAAAAAAAAGATGAAAAAATACAACAACTGGTTACAAACACCGGTTTATTCTCTTATTTAATAAGAAAAAAAAAAAAAAAAACAACAATAACAACAAAAAAATCCACTTCAAATACCCAATACGTTTTTCTTCCTTCTACGGTTGGCAGGCAAGTTGCAACTTGCAAGTGTGTACGATTATTGCAGAAATGTTAAGTAAAAAGTAAATACTTCGTACGTTTACTTACACAAGCAACACCAAACTATACACACGTCTATTGAAATATGTACATGATATGATGATATACAGTGGTGGCCACGAATTTGAGACACGACATATAATTTTTACAATCCTGTAATATCAAATTAAATATTCTTTATTCTTCAATGTACCTTGTAATATTAAGAAAATGTACCGTCACACAGAGGGCCATTTTGCCTGAAAACCTGGCCAAAATTAATAGAAGTGTTTTATGAGTTATGATGTCGCCGTAGTCTAGTAGGTAGTGTGTTGGCTTATTAGACGTAAAGCCAGGGTTCGAGCCCCAGGCCAGACATCAAACAAAATACAAAAAGTATTTCTTCGGCGATTTCCTCTCAGCAGATTTCTGGCAAAAACTCTGAGAGTAAAATAAAATTACCATGAAAAGTTTCTCAAAAAAATCTGTCGTTCGGAGTCGACTTTAAACTGTAGGTCCCGCCACTTATGTATAAAATTAACACACTCAACATAAGTGGTGTGAGAGACTAGGTCAATAATCCTGACTGATGGGTTGTAATGACCAGTTGTGTATGCATGTGTATGTTTTATGAGTTAATGGCTGGAATTTTTTAATAGTATTTGTGATATTTATGCCCAAGGATGAACCCAACTGATTTTAGTTCAAATCGGTCCATGATTTCGCCTAGCCCCCATACAAATTCCCCTCGAAATTGCAGTTATTTACACGTAATTATGGTAATTATTCAACAATCATGATAAAATTTAGCACGGATCAGTTCTGTATGCTAAGAAATCATGGTGTAAAGTTTGGTGAAAATCGCATAACATTTAACCCTAGTCCCCATATAAAGTCCCCTTTAGAAATTCACGTTTACGCTTATAAACGGCTTAAAAACATCGGTATCAATGATGAAATTCGGTATGAACGTGTATTTTGTAAATCTAAATCATATTACCAAATTTTGTTATGGTCGGTCCATAATTGCCCCTAAGTCCAAAATAGGGCCCCTTAAGAAAATATGTTTAGCAATTATAATTAGCTTAAACATTTTATTACCTCGATGAAATTCAACATGAACATGTTTAATATGAATGTGAATCATTCTACCGGATTTTATTCTGATCGGATCATAAGTGCCCCTAAGTACCACATACGGTCCATTAAGAAAATCAAACATACATCTCATATTGTTATAATAGTCGAATTAAGTTTTTAATGTTCTATAACACGGTGCGACAGTGAAAATACACCGGAGTCCATACATAGTCCACGTTGTTCAGTTAGTTGAGTAGAACTCAAAAATACCTTTTTTATATTTCTCGAACCCTCCAAACTTGTTTTGTTTGACAAAAACTGTTTTTTTTTTACTTTACGCACAAATTTCTGGATTAATCAAACATTTCCGACCCGATTTCTAAAATTTAAATCTTGTTGGAAAGGGAAGAGATGGACCTTTAAAACGGCATATATATCTATTATTCGACTTAATATGCTATTAGATTTGATGAGGTAAACTGGGAAATTTCGAATTTTTTTCATATTTTTCAAGTTTATCCGTTCATAGTAGCAAACTTTAATAAAAAAATATAAGATAAGTGATAATATTCTTAAAGTCTGTTCTCTTGTAAAGCGATTGAGTCATTATTTGATCAAATCGGACAAAAATTACCGTAGTTATAATTTAAATAGTATAACAGTCGTGTTATATTTTTTATATATGTCATCTCATCAAATGAACTTTTAGTTGAAAATTTTCAGAATTTTTGATGGATCTTGATTGTTTATTACAAAATGTATCAATTTCAGGTTTGCACGACTTCCAGAAGTCGGCTAATATTTGTGTTTTTACAAATATTATTATTTCTCTTTGCGCAAACATTGGCCAACTTCTGGTGGTCGCTCAAACCTGAAATTGACACATTTCGTGATAAACAATCAAAATCCATTAAAAATTCTGAAAATTTTTGAACTAAAAGTTCATTTGATGAGATGACATATATAAAAAATATTACACGACAGTTATACTATTTATATAATAACTACAGTAATTTTTGTCCGATTTGATCAAACGAGATGCCAATCTCTTCACAAGATAATGCACTTTCAGAATGTCATCACTTATTTTATATTCTTTAAGTAAAGTTTGCTACTATGAACGGACAAACTTAAAAAAATATGAAAAAAAAATTCGCATTTTCCAAGTTTACCTCATCAAAAGTCATAGCATATTAAGTCAAATAATAGATATATGTATACCGTTTTAAAGGTCCATCTCTCCCCTTTGCAACAAAATTTAAATTTTGTAAATCGGGTCAGAAATGTTTGAGTAATCTAGAAATTTGTGCGTAAAGTCTAAAAAAACAGAGTTTGTCAAATAAAAAAAGTTTGTCATTAGCCGGGTGTATTCAATTTTTTTTATTTTGTCGCATAGTGTAATTAATATTTATTTATAATTTACATTATTTAATACTTAACTTAAAAATACTTGAAAAGTGAAACTAAATACAATCGTTAAAATCGTTATCATTTTCATCATCAATGTCAGGAAGGAGTAATTTAATAGTATCTGATGAAAATGCTTTTCTATTCCTTCGCGATTTTTGTGTACTGCAGCTTATAAAAGAGTCACTTCTTAAAAGTAACCCATTAACCGAGCTCAACATTATACTGTTATAGCGTTATTTCCACACGATAATGGCGTTATTGCACTTGCGCCTCATTCAATTGAGAAATAAGGCCATGTGGCTTTATTGCCTATGACTTTATTACACTGCGTCTAGTTTTTTTTTAATTTTTCAAAAAAAAGTAAAATTTTCAAAAAAATCGCCAAAAATAATTGCGCAAATTTGCGCAAACTTTTTTTTTTGTTCCTGAATGTAGAGAGTTCATATTTTCTTGTGGTATTTAATATTAAACTACTAAAAACTACTTTCACCTTTAAAATCCTTATCTTTTTTTAGGGAGGGTAAAAAAATGCGAAATTTTTATTATTTTTAAATTTTGAACAAATAATTTTAACATTAATATATGAGATATATATATAAAAAAAAAACCTGAAAGTAACAGTTGCTCATACCTTTCAAATAAAAAAAAAAAGTCAATATAAAACCTCTATTCGTTTAGCCACAAAAAAATATCATATAAACCTATTAAAATTTCAAAAAAACACCAAAAACGCATTTAATTTTCTTCACTTTCCTGACTTTGACATCGTCTCAAATCTACAGATCTCAACCTAAAGTCGTGAAAATTCACTATATAATGCAGAATTTTGTTCTCTATCGAACTGCATACTCAGTTTCTTAAATTTCTTTAAATTCATTTTTGCCTTTTTGGCCAGGTTTTCAGGCAAAATGCCCCTCTGTGCGTCATTTTATTTTGTTTCTCTTTACATTTTGTTGCTTTTTGGTCATATTATTTTAAAATCGTGTATTTGAAACTGGCCACGAATTTAAGACATTTCAGAAATATCTGGTTTTTAAGTGATTTTTTGGTGTTTTTTGAAGCTAAACGGTGAGGAACGAATGTTTTATTTTATATTGGAATACATCGAAATATTTAATTAGAAATGGCCAGAGATGCTTGGAGTTCCGATGACGAGCGAAAACTTATCCAATAACTAAAATCTCATGAAAAAACTGTAATGGAGATATCCAAGCTGCTTAAATGTTCTAGATGCTAGATTTACAACGCGCTGGAACACATAAAACAACATGGTACTACCAAAAATGTCAAACAGCAATCTAGAGCCCGAAAAACTACACCCAGGGAGGATAGTTTCATTTATAAAGTAGCTGCTAATAATACTTTCACGAGCTCAAGTAAAATAAAAAAAAAAAACGAAATTGCATCGGATTTTGGTATCGATATTTCGTCTAGGACAATAAGAAGACGTCTAAATGAGAAAAACTTGAGTGGGTGTATTGTACAACGTAAACCACTTGTTTCAAAAAAAAATATCAAACCCCGATTAGCGTTTTCGAAAGAACATCTCAATAAACCGATGATATTTTGGAAAAATATATTTTGGAGCGACTAGTCGAAGTTTTGCCACTTCGGCTCTGATGGAAAGCAGTATGTATGGCGCCCTCCAAACCTGGAGTACACGGTCAAACATGGTGGTGGAAATGTGATGGTATTGTGTAGGTCCCATTTACAAGATTAATACTAAAATGGACCAGCATACATACATAATTGGTCATTACAACCCTTCAGTCAGGATTATTGACCTAGTTTCTCACACCACTTATGTTGTGTGTGTTAATTTTATACATAAGTGGCGGGACCTACGGTTTAAAGTCGACTCCGAACGACAGATTTTTTTGAGAACCTTTTCAACTTTATTTACTCTCAGAGTTTTTGCCAGAAATCTGCTGAGAGGAAATCGCCGAAGAAATACTTTTTGTATTTTGTTTTGATGTCTGGCCTGGGGCTCGAACCCTGGCTTTACGTCTAATAAGCCAACACACTACCTACTAGACTACGGCAACTTCATATAATAAAATGGACCAGCACGTTTACAAAAACATTCTAACAGGCACTATGATACCATTCGCTGAAGACAACATGCCTCTAATATGGAAATTTATGCATGATAATGACCCTAAGCACAATGCACGTCTAGTGAAGAGTTGCTTAGAGGAAAACAATATCACTGTTCTAAAGTGGCCAGCTCAATTCCCGGACCTCAATCCAATAGAGAAATTGTGGAATGATGTTGAAGAACTTGTGCGTGCAGTTAAACCAAAATATTTAAACGATTTTTTTTTTTTTATGAAACCAGCACTCAGGGGATGGCCCCTACTCATGCAGTGCATTGTGCAGGTTTTTTTTAGGAAAGGTGGAAAGGGGGAAGATGCGAACGGCAAGGAAACGAGTTGTTACTAGGTGACTATAAAATGGCCAGTGCTATACCTTCACCATTAGACAGTCTACAGGCAATCGTCCCCAAGAAGCCCGCAGTTTCTCACACCACTTATGTTGTGTGTGTTAATTTTATACATAAGTGGCGGGACCTACAGTTTAAAGTCGACTCCGAACGACAGATTTTTTGAGAAACAGAAGAAATCGCCGAAAAAATACTTTTTGTATTTTTTTTATTTTTTGATGTCTGGCCTGGGACTCGAACCCTGGCTTTTACGTCTAATAAGCCAGCACACTACCTACTAGACCACGGCGACCCGGGAAGAAATCCAAAAAGTTTGTTATGCGATTCCAAAGCAATGTTGTATGACATTAGTCGAAAGTTTACTCAGGAGATGTGCTGCTATGATCCAAAATAAAGGATTTCCCACCAAATACAAGGATTCTTTTATGAAGCTGAGCTTTATTTTAGTGAATAAAGTTTTATTTTGCCTATGTCTTAAATACATGACCAGGATAAAATTTGTGTTAATCTGTGTAATATGTAAATAAAAATTCTTAAGCAAATATAGTTAGCCAAATACATATTATTCACCCTTATTCTGGTTGTCGTCGTCGCCGTCGTTACCAAAAATGATGTCGATAAAATCAGAGTCGACAAAATCAGAGTCGACACAACACAATATCGACGGCGTATTGACTCACAGAATACCAAATGTGTGTCGACTGTCATCTATAACTGTCAATAACGACAAACAGAATACCAATTTTAAACTGTCGACGCAAGACGACATCGACGACGACAACCAGGGCCCTATTTCACTAAGCTACAAGTTCACAATTGCAAGTGTTTTTGCCTGTAAAATTGTGAACTTGTAAATAATTGTGTTTCATAAAAATACAATTACAAGTTTGTGGCTACAAGTGATTTTTACAATTTACAAGTCTACAAGTCATACTTCTACAAGTCGTTATGTTTCACTAAAATAATTTTTCACTTGACACTTGTAGAATTGTAAAAAAAGCTTAGGGTCGACGAAGACTCTCCAAAAAATTTTACAAGTTACAAGTGAATGATAAATTGAATTAAAATTTGATTTTTAACTATTTTTTTAATAAAAATTACTTCAAATAAACACAAAATCAAACAATTTAAATATTAATTAGCATTTATTTATTTATTTTGTTTGTTTTTATTTATTTATTTTTTTAAATATGTGAATATAATAAGACAAACTATATCACAAACTATATCACAAATTATCGAAAGCGGCAACACCACTAATCATATGTTATAAACAAATAAACACACTAGCTCCTTCTCGTTCTGGGTAGGTAGGCAATGACACAATATCATAGCAGTCCTCTAAAGTCATACTCACTAACTTCTGCAATGACACTTGCTCACCATTAGGCTCCTGTATTCGGATGCCATCACATGTTGGTGACTCCTTTCCAATAACCTCCAAGACCAGGGTGTCCAACTCCGTGAGCTTTTTGGCCTTTCCAAGAGCCGCCCCTGTCTTCCGGGAGTTGTCTCTCTTGGCCTTAATTAAAAAAAATATTATAATATAATATTATCACTTTATAAAGCCAACTTACCAGTGTCGTCCTTTTGATGTTTGCACGTTTTCCCACTTTTCCATTTTTATCTCTGACCAAAAAGAACGTCTTTGGCAGATAAAATCTGCCGCACCACTCTTACTTTATGTGTTGATTTGCCATTACAAAATAATAATTTTCAATTTTTTAAACTACAATGTTTTGATTGATCAGTGGTGTGATAACAATCAAAACAAATTATCGATATACATTAGAGTACCCATAATTGCAAAAGTATTTAAAATAATTTTTGAAATTTTCATATATTTGTACTCTAATATACAATATATTCATTTATCAAAATATCTTTGTAAAAATATTTTATTTTATTGTGATTGTAATTGTAGAAATTGTAATTGTAGGAATTGTAGTTTACAAGTATAAAAAGCTACAAGTATTGTGAAAATTTTCATGAAACACAATTCATTAGCACTTGTAAGAATTAGAATTGTGATTGTAACTTGTAAACTTGTAGAATTGTAGTTTAGTGAAACAGGCCCCAGAATAAGGGTGATTAATTTTTCTTCATAATATTACTAAAATCTTAAAAAAATATCATGGACCTAAAATTTTTTCGATATCTAAGATGTAAAAATTCTCGCAAATATATAAATAAAATGTCGTGTCTTAAATTCGTGGCCACCACTGTACATACATACATACATACGTGCATATCTAAGTATCTATACATTGAGTGTGTCTATGTTGCAAGTAAAGTTTGTGTCTGCTTAAGGTTTTTATTTTCTTTCTTAACACTAAGCCGTGAACTTCTATGGCATCTTAATGTGCACCACCAACAAAACATAAGAAAAACTAAATAGTTTTTAATAAAGAACCAAAACCAACATACAAAAACAAAAACAAAATAACAAAAAACTAAAGTGTGAAGACATGTGATAAAGGTCAAAATTCGATTTATTTTGTTATAAATCAATAGATTCTTTTGTAAAACTTTTAAAATCCGCACAGGACAGCACACATACACACACTAACACACATATCGCTCCTTTATTGCAACATAGTCATATCTCAAAAAAACTTGAACTTGGCAAAATGCGATTTAAGTTTTCAAGACATAAGTCCTATGATCTAATTGCCTAACTTCGGTTCAGCTTGGGATATAAAACTGATTTTTTTTTTCAACATGTACAGAAGGTCTAAAATAGCAGTTTTTCTTAAGTAACTACAAATTTTGAATTTTTTGAGATATGACTATGTTGCAATAAAGGAGCGATATGGTCATGGAAGACTTATAGTTTATTTTGCAAGTGATGTTGGCAATTTAAGAAATGTGGCATTTGTAAGAAATCTTTTCCGAATTATTTAATATCCGATTCGATCATTTCTATCAAAAAATGCTAACGAAGATAAATTTATTAAGAGGATATTATTAGGAATTATTTTGCCTTACAATTAGAATATACAATACGATTAGGACATGAGGGATTCCAGTTTCGGATGGGTTACTTACTGCAAAAAACCTAGACACTGGAATTGAATTCCTACTGTAGCCTAGATGCCGAAGGCCCGATAAACACCTGACATTTGCTGAAATTAAATTAATACCGGGTTATCCATTTCGTGGTTTCAAAAGTAAACGTAAATAAAGCACATATAAAATATTTTTTTCATGATATTTCTTTTCTATTGTAAAGTTTAAACGTTGACATTATGTGTGAAACACTACATCATTTAAATGACCTGCACGCGAAGTGTTGCAAGCATTGATTCTTTTGAGGTAATTTTCGACCACTTTTTGACACATATTGGGCGGTATCTCAGCCATAACTTGACGAATGTTGGTTTTTAAGTGCTCAAGAGTTAAAGGTTTATCTGCATAAACACGATCTTTCGCGTAGCCCCACAAAAAAAAGTCTAATGGTGTCAAATCGCATGATCTTGGTGGCCAGTTGATATCGCCACGACGAGAAATTACGCGGCCAGGAAATGTCTCTTGCAATAAAGCCATATTCGCTCGAGTTGTGTGGCATGTGGCACCGTCTTGTTGAAACCACATATTCTCCAAGTCGTATTCTTCAATAGCAGGCAAAAAAAGTCTCCGAATTGACGGTGACAGTCGTTCCATCGTCGTTTTCGTAGAAGTAAGGTCCAAACACACCTTCGGACCAAAGAGCGCACCAAACAGTAACTTTTTCTGGATGTAATGGCCTCTCTTCAATTACTTGAGGATTCTCAGAACCCCAAATACGACAATTTTGTTTATTAACATACCCACCGAGTGTGAAATGTGCTTCATCGCTGAAGAAAATTTTGTTCGAAAAATTGCCGATACGCACGATACGTGGCTGTGGCTGTGGCAGAATCACCATTTTTGTAGTAGGTTTTGATAATTTTTATGCGTTGTGAGATAGTTAAGCGATTCATTTTCGTCAATGTCAGACTTTCAACTGAAAAGAAAAAAATTGGTTTCACAACTTAGTTTGACAGATGTCGAATACCAGTCCCATACTTTTGAAACCACGAAATGTATAGCCCTTTACATTACGAAACAATTAAAAAAGTTTCATTTGAGGACCAAAACTTCCTGTTCCAAGACCCGCGCTTGATTCACTTGCTTACACCAAATTAATGTCACTTTCAAAACAGTAAATAATATAAAGTCGCAGTAGTCTAGTAGGTAGTGTGTTGGCTTATTAGACGTAAGGCCACGGTTCAAGTCCCAGGTCACACATTAAATGGAAAATATGAAAATATTTCTTCGGCGACTTCCTCTCAGCAGATTTCTGGCAAAAACTATGACAGTAAATAAAATTGTCCTGAAAAGTTTCTTAAAAATCTGTCGCTGTGAAGTCCACTTTAAACTGTAGGTCCCGCCACTCATGTATAAAATTAACGCACACAACATAAGTGGTGTGAGAAGCTAGGTACGTAATCCTGATTGAAGGGTTGTAATGACCAATTATATATGTACATATGTAGATATTAAAATAAATACTTTAAGCAGATTGTGAAAGCTCATAACGAATAATTCTCTTTCAATTGTACTAGAAACATAGGAATCTAGAAACTAAGCACTTGTCAATCCTAGCATTGCTTCCGCCTGTGATGTGAGCTTCACAATTTATTGCTGTAAACGATCCCATTCAACGCCCATAATTATTTATTTCATTGTGAACGGCCCATGTTGCTTATGTACCTGCCTGTTTACATTTTTTCCATCACTTCATCTAGTTTTTAGCGATTAAGCGCCAAAAGAAAGGTGCATCTTCAACATTTGGTTCTTTCATAATACTCCATTCACTCCTGTTATTAAGTTTCGTTGCGAAGCAATTTCCTGGTTTCGTCCAGGTTGTCCAGTCTCAGTTCTGTCCAGATGACAGTTAAGAAGGGAACTGCCAGAAAGTCGATTCCTTAAGTCATCAAATTCCCAAAAGTATTTCATGTTAGTCTTGTCTGCCATCAATCTAACCATAGTCTTCACTATCATTGCAGTTGCACTTTATTGAAGCGCACTTGTTTAACTTTTCCTCGACAATATAAATAAATTGTAATAAAACGGAGGTGTCGCCGTGGTCTAGTAGGTAGTGTGCTGGCTTATTAGACGTAAAAGCCAGGGTTCGAGTCCCAGGCCAGACATCAAAATAAAAAAAAATAAAAATACAAAAAGTATTTTTTCGGTGATTTCTTCTCAGTTTCTCAAAAAATCTGTCGTTCGGAGTCAATTTTAAACTGTAGGTCCCGCCACTTATGTATACAATTAACACACACAACATAAGTGGTGTGAGAAACTGCGGGCTTCTTGGGGACGATTGCCTGTAGACTGTCGAATGGTGAAGGTATAGCACTGGCCATTTTATAGTCACCTAGCAGCAACTCGTTTCCTTGCAGTTCGCATTTTCTCCCTTTTCACCTTTCCTAAAAACCTGCACAATGCACTGCATGAGTAGGAGCCATCCCCTGAGTGCTGGTTTCATAAAAAAAAAAAAAAAATGGTGGTAGATCGGTCATGCTTTCAGAACTACTCCACTCCTGACAGTATAATGTGAGGATGGTGCTCGAGTGCAATCGTTAAAGCTCAAGAAGCAAAACAACGCACAATACTCCAGAAACTATGACATTGCAATCTGACTAGTGCAGATGCAAAAACAACACATGAAAAGTAATCAGTCTCTGAAAAGAAACACTGACGTGGTTAATATTGATACAGTATTCCCTCGATTTACGTCGTCTCGATTTACGTTGTTTCGATTAACGTCGTCAAAAGTTTTGTTCCCTTCAACTTCGTTTTGCGTTGTCATTCGATTTACGTTGCCTTTTTTTGGAACCAACTGTGACGTAAATCGAGAGATTACTGTAACTTTTTTAAGTTCCTTGTTAAAAACATTCTACTCTATAGTATGAGCAATATGAAATTCGATTTATTTATTTTTTTTTTATTTATTTATTTATTCATTCAGGCGTAAATACAGTATAGGGTTGGCAATCCCGCTCTATATTTTCAATCCCGGGATTTCGGGATTTCATTTTGCTAGTCCCGGGATCCCGGGATTTATCCCGGGATTTTAAAAAATTTGTTCTTGAAAGATATTAACATATTATTTCAATAAAATTAATAACATGACACATCCAAAAATAGGTTTATAAGAAAGAATTTATTAAATTATAAGAAAATTAATTTTATTTTTAATTTTTCACATTTTTAAATTAATTATAAAGAGTTAATTGTTTTTATAGATATATACTCTTTTGTTGATCAATTGCGATATGTTATTATTTTTTATTATTTTTAAAATACGTTTTAAGGAAGTACAGAGCATCCAAAGTTTCATCGCTCAAACGACTTCTTATTTTAGTTGTGAAAAATCCAGCTGCAGAAAAAGTACGTTCAGACTCTACACTGGCTGAAGAAGAATTTGTAACTTCTGACTCAGAAGCTATTAGAAGTGATGTAGCTGGACTTGAAGCATTTAGTCTTCCGAGTAACTCAACTATTAATTTGCGACATTTTATGGAAGAAGGAACCGTTACGAACTCTGTTTCGGATTCGGACTGAACATTTGTTCTACCATTGTGCAGATACTGAAGTACCCCACTGATATCTGTTCTCCTTTGTTGCATGCATCCATCGCATGAATGTAGTTTTTGACTTATAACGTTGTTAGCATCTTTAAGTTTTTTTAACATAAAAGTTATGGCAACATCGGCCGTGAACAGATTAGCATCCCGACGGCAAAGGGCGTCAACTGTTGCTTTAACTGGGAGAAGAACACTAATGATTGAGGATACCATATTAATCTCATCTTTAGATAAAGCAAAATATTCACCTTCAGGTGGACCTATCTCTATTAATGCCTTTTGTATACAATTTCTTAATAAATAAAGACGTTCCAGCATTAACAAAAGGCTGCTCCACCTAGTTTTATAGTCTTTTATTAGAGTTAGTTGCTTTCCAAATTCAGCCGTAACATACTTTTGCATGACATCTTATTTTGTTGCTGTAATATACAACCATTTGCCGGACTGTGTTGACAGTCGTAGGTAAACTTTAAATGCCATTGCTGTAAGACCTGCACGTAAGTCACTAGAGCGGCATATAACGTTAATTGAAATCCCATCAAGGGCTGTTAGTCGTGCAAGTGTAGCAGAAAGTGATCTGTCTTCTAGCCCCAGCATAGGAAAATACTTGGTTAATGGTTTAGTTTTTTTTGTTGGTGGTTCATCTGCTTCTGGTGATTTTAATTTAAGTGTTTACGTCTCAAAGAAAAAAAAATCGCAATTTGAAGTTTTGTTTCTAATTTCATAGCGGTTAATGCATTGAAACAACAGATTCTAATTTCTGGAAATTCGAATTAGTGAGAGTTCTAATATACAATTTTTTTCATTGCGGCTTAAAAAGTCAAATCCCGGGATTAAGTGCTCAATCCCGGGATTTTGGGATTGTTAAAAACACAACACTAATACAGTACAACAAGATATCATCTTATTTAATAGTACTGCTAAGTATATAGGCATAACAAAATATAAAAAAATACAAAATAATAACGTTAAAAATAAATTAACATAACAAATGTTATTAAAAACAAAATTTTTAATTATATTAAAAAAAAAATATGATTGATTAATTACGTATGCGCATTATGTTCATTCAGAAATTTAATTATTGCAGTCTTGAAATGCTTAGCATTGCTTAGTAATTGTATGTTGTTTGGGAGTTCATTCCAGAGACGAATTGCATTGATGTAAAAGTGTCTCTCAGATATCTGCCTGCGGTATCTAATGCTATTAATTCTCAAGCCTCTATTAGATCTTGAAAAAACTAATCTATCAAACAAATAATGGGGTTTCCTAATATAGATGATTTTATGTAGGTACACCAGAGTACGGCATTTCAACAAATTTTCAAAAGATGTATTATAGATTCTATATGAGAACTCAAATATCCTACTGTACCTTGTACGACCAAAAACATATCGAGCAATACTGTTATAAGTGACCTTGAGCCTGTTCCTACTTACTGAGTCGCAACTAGAAAACAGTTCACATCCGTACAGCAGAGTGGGGATGAGATATGTTTTCGCGAGCAGCATACGAATATCAAACGGAGTAAAATATTGCGTTAGCCAAAGACTTCGCAACATGGCAACCGTTTTACCACAGATAGAATTCACATGGTTGGACCAGTTAAGGCTGTTATTAAAGATAACTCCTAGGTTCTTAACACTATGTACAGTCTGAATAGAAGTATTATTAATCTGTAATGGTGTAAGCTGTGCCGTATAGTTTACCTTGCCTATTATTAAAGCTTTTGATTTCCTTGGATTGAGGCAAAGACCATTAATCGACGCCCATTGAAACACCTTATACAGATCACAATTTATTTTCCCTATACAATTTGTAATATCGGATGGCAAGCAACTAATGTACAACTGAACATCATCTGCGTACATTTGTACCTTGCAAAACTTCAACTTAGTTGGCAGATCATTAGAATATATCAAATATAAAAGTGGACCAAGAATCGAGCCCTGTGGTACACCTCTAGATATTAAAAAATTGTCCGATTTAGTACCATCATGATACACAAATTGACTTCTATCACGTAGATACGACGAGATTAGCTTGACAGCAGTATTCGAAAAATGGCACATGTGTTCCAACTTTTGGCAGATAAAATAGTATGATTAACGGTGTCAAAAGCCTTAGAATGATCAAGTAAAACCAAAAATGATGTCATATTGTCATTCGCACTTAATCGCAACTCTTCCGAAACATCAATGAGCGCAGAAATGCAGCTGTGATTAGGTCTGAGACCAGACTGCCTCTCAGAAAGCACGCCGTTTCGATTTACGTCGCCTTTTTTGCGGAACATATTACGACGTAAATCGAGGGAATACTGTACAAATTCTGAAATATATTTTTAATATACAATACATATGACAAAGTGAATGCCATTAATATTGGTTTTATTCCTTGGAACTTAATTTTAAAATTCAAATTAAAATTGTAACCGCTTTTATGGTATGGATCTGTTATATATTTCTGTTATACTACACACTTTGAAATTCACCACATTTCCGTGGAGAATATTTTTAAAATGAGAACGAAAAGGAAATCTGCTCTGCGCATGTATGTGTCGGATTACACTCTCGTTTATGCCACAATACTCTTACTAACTGATTTTAATAAGACAACAAGACCAGCGTTGCCACAAAGAAAAATTTTTCCCTACCAATATTCTTTCCAAAACCTACCAAAATTATTCCAATGCTACCAAAATTTTAATTTAAATAATTATAGATTATTCAGTATGAAATTAACGTTTTATTGCTAAAATTAACAAAAGAATTTCATATACAGTGTTGGAAAAAATAATAGGGACACTTAAATTTTTCAATATATTCTTATATTTTTATTTACTTTTCCATAAATATTACAAAGTATATACATTAAATTAAAGGTATTCAATTAGTTTAACTAATAAAATAAAAATAAATGACCGGTTCTGCCAAATTCTTAAAAAAAATATAATTTATTTGAAAAAGGCCTGAAAAAAATAATAGGGACACTTTATGTTATGCTAAAAATATGTATATTTTGTTAAACATTATCATCATTTCCAGATATTATTTCAATATTTGGTTGAAGCACCTTTCATTTTTATTGCCTCCTGACAGCGACGATTCATAGATCCCACAAGATTCGTACAGACGTCAGGGGGAATTGAATACCATGTCTCCTGAATTTTTTCCATCAGTTCCTGTTAATTTTTTGATTTAAAGTTGCCGATTTTATTTTTTAGGACTCCCCAGAGGTGTTCAATGGGGTTTAAGTCCGGTGATTGGGACGGCCACTACAGTACAGGCACCTCATTCTGTTTAAACCACAATTTGACGTTAAAACAGGGTTTCCAACTATTTTCTTACTCAAACATTTTGTTTTCGTTTTTAGACCTAAAAATTAATAATACTCTCAACTTTAAATCTTACAGATATTAATTGTATTTTCCTACCAAAAACTAAATGAAATTTGAACAAACCAACCAAACTACCAATCGTAGCATTTTTAAATAAAAACTACCAATTTTGGTCCAATTGGACCAAAACGGCAACGCTGAACAAGACATTTCAAGAGGCAAAAACACCAATTTTTAAATAAACAGTATCTATTACTGTTGGGAGTTTGTTACTACCATCTGATGTACGTACATACATACATACACATACACAGTGCCTCCAAACACTGAGAGAGTAAAACCAGCAAATATTTTCATTTTTATGTATCAAGTTAAAGAGAGCCGTAGATGAGAAAAATTGGCCATAACAAGCGAAATGATATGAATAGTTTGAATAGAGATTGAAACCCACCACTTGAAAATGCAGCAATAATACCAAGAGCAACAGCAACGGCAACACCAACATCAACACCGACATCAACATCGACACCAATAGCGTTTCTTACTCTTAACCAGAGTTGGTACGAGACAATAACATTTCGGATTTGTAGAAAACAGATGCGAAATTTTGTTTTGAAGCCGTAAAACCAGTTGGCTTGGCTGGTTGTATGACTGACTGCCAGCTTGTTTTATTATGTACGTACTATGTATGTATGCACGTATGTACGTACATAGATAGTTTTTAATAGTAGTTAATGTTGTTGTACATATATCTGCATGTTATTGTTGGTGTTGTGGGTATATTTTTGCTTGTTCGCTTTAGTTTTTGGCCCAGCTTGAGTGTGACGACTTGCGATTCGACTTGACTCGACAGTAGACTAGACAAACAACAAATCAGTTGAGCTTTTGCAAACGACTACGGAAGGTGTATTTCAGTCAATTTTTATTTCTGCGTGCGCGTGTGTAATGAATTAATTATTTTCCCTCAAATTTATTATTCAAATTCATTTCTTAAATAAATAAACAAACAAGAAAAGTTTTAACAAATAATCATAATTTCTATTATTCTGTAATAATTACAAACAAAAATTTTATTCTTTAGTTTTTTTTTTTTAATTTTTTTTTTTTAATTGAATTTAATTTAAAACAAAATAAGTGAAAATAAATAAAAAAAAAAAAAATTTATTTATCCAGACAGTTGTAGTGAAATTTCGTGTACGGTTTTCAATAAATTTTTATTTATTATTCTCGTTCTTAAAAACAAAAACGAAACAAAACCGTAGAATAAACAACAAACAAACAGCCTTGAGAACTGCTGATATTAAACAGAAAAAAAGAAAAGAAAAGAAAAAAAAATAATTCATAATAAAAATAAAAATAATAAAAATATTAAAAAAGAATTCATAAAAAAGGAAAAAGTAAAACAAAAAAAAAAAAAAAAGTGAAGCTTCAATAAAACAACTTGAAACGCTGTGTTGTTTAAGTATAAAATAAAGTGTAGAAGAAGAAAACAGTAGAGACAGTGGAAAAAAAAAACAACAACAACTATACAATACTAACTTATGAGTAAAGAAGAAGAGCAAATGTTGAAAATGAAAAAGTAAAACAATAGCCTCATTTCTTTAAGCGACTGACTGCATTTACAAATACAGCTGCGAACGACCGAAACCTTGTATCTTGTGAAATGTATCTTACGGATGCACATGACAATTTTCCACAAGTGCATGCAATTGTTGCTTATTATTGTTGTTTTTGTTGTTGTTGTTGTTGACTTTGCTACTCAGCTTAAAAAAATAAAAAATACTAAATAAACCTGCCTCCTCACTGCCGCTACATACATATCTGTCGTCCCTAAAACTAATACTGCCTCTGTGTTGCCTTTTTAGTTTTTTTTTTAATTATTTTTTACTACAATAAAACTAAAACATAATTTGTGGAACCAAAAAAAAAAAAAAAAAAAACAATAAAGAAACCAAAAACTAAAGCATTTTTTTTGTTTGTATTTTATGGGATCTTTTTCTTTGTGTGCATAAAAAATAAAATTTTTGCGTCAGTAGCATCATTGCCATAACAATACGAGTAGTTAGAAATATCAGTAAAAACAGTTTTAACAGAATGCAGAAAACATCAACAACTTCTATGGGAAATTAATGAAAATATTTCCGAAAACAATAAAAAAAAATTTCATCCAACAATTCATCCTCACACTCAACATACCGATTTCATTTGAATTTTTCTTTTCGAAATTCTTTTATTTGTTGTTATTGTTTTCGGTTTCACTTTAAAATTTATTTCGTTGCTCTCTACGAAAGTGAATTTAATATCATAATCCAGCATAATTTATTATAAAAGCCAAGAAAAAAGAAACAAAAAAAAAAAAAATATTTTCCAAATATTTTACTTTTTATCTGATTTCCATTCATATTGTATTTGTTTTCTAATTTTTTTTTTTTGTCATTACTACACATACTCGTAGTAAACAATGCAAATTATTTCAATTGTGTTCACTGATCTTAAATAAATAAAAAAAAAAATAGAAAAAATATAAATTATTAACAGATTACAAATTATTTCTTTTGTTTTAAAGAAATTTCTCTGAAAGAATTAAATCATATGTTGGGTTACTAATTACAAAAAAAAAAAAAAAATTATAATAAAAATACTGTGGAGATTTTGTTGAGCTTCAATACCGAGTTGAAGTTTCATCCAAATAAAGCGAAAAAAGAAACAAGAAAACAAGTCTGGTGTTAAACCACAAAATTTATCAGCTATTGTCTGCCCTAACGAAAAAGGTAAGTTTCTAAATTAAAAATTAAAAAATTAATTAAAAAAAAAATGAAAATAAACCATCATTTAATTTATATTGCTAAAGCAAACATTGTCAAAAATATACAAATTTTCCATAAAATATACATAGGTGTAGGTTAGGTTAGAGGACGTGCACTTGTCCGTTAAGACAAGCACAATACCCGGAGGTCGAAATTGACCCATTGTACAAAAACATATGTGTATGTGTGTAAATTATTTTCACTTAAAAAATTTAAAAGCAATGAAACTAATGGTACAAAGCTATGGTATGAAAGCCATGTCTAAATATAAGTAAATATAGAACTTCTTGCGCCATTTGAAGACCTTAAAAATGGTCTGGAGTTATCTTTGCAAAACTTGATCACATTTACGATGATTCAATTGATATGTATTTCGTAGAGTAAAAAGCCAATCATTACTTTTCCATTGTATTAAGGGATTTATTAAGTGATGTTCGATAACACTATGCGACAAAATAAACAAAATTAAATACACCCGGCTAATGACATAGTGTAGGTTGTGAGTTTTGTTGAGTAGATCTCAAAAATATTTTTTTTATATTTCTCGAACCCTCCAAACTTTTTTTATTTGACAAAAACTGTTTTTTTTTTGTTTGTCAATTTCACATTTGAGCAACCACCAGAAGTCGGCTAATATTTGTGTTTTTTGCAAATATTATTATTTCTCTTTGCGCAAACACTGGCCAACTTCTGGTGGTTGCTCAAATGTGAAATTGACACATTTTGTGATAAACAATCAAGATCCATCAAAAATTCTGAAAATTTTTGAACTATGTATAAGTTCATTTGATGAGATGACATATAAAGGGTGATTTTGTTAGCTATTATCTTTTTGGCAACACTGGTTTAAACAGCTCACGCACGTTTCGTGTTTTGTTTCACTGTCAAACATCTTCAGTTTGGTCTATAATTTAACCATGAATCGTCTTACAAACGAACAACGCTTGCAAATCATTGAATTTGGCATCAAAAATGCTGCGAATCGTAACGTAACTGTGAATGGTGAGCGCTACCGTGAGATGATATTCAACTTTTTTTTGCCCAAAATGCAAGAACTTGACTCGCATGACATGTGGTTTCAACAAGACGGTGCCACATGCCACACAGCACGCGTAACAATGGACTTATTGAGGGGAAAGTTCGGTGAACATTTTATTTCACGTTCGGGACCGGTCAATTGGCCGCCTAGATCGTGCGATTTAACGCCTTTGGACTATTTTTTGTGGGGCTATGTCAAAGCTCATGTCTATACAGACAAGCCCGCTTCAATTGACGCATTTGAAGACAACATTGAAGCATTTATTCGTGAGATACCGGCCGAAATGTTGGAAAGAGTATGCCAAAATTGGACTAAGCGGATGGACCATTTGAGGCGCAGTCGCGGTCAACATTTGCATGAAATAATCTTCAAACATTAAATTCTATGGACCATACTATCGATTCAAATAAAGATTTCATACATTTTTCTGAATTTTATGTGTTTTTTTTTTTTGGAAAAATTTCCTATAGCTCTTAAAAAATCACCCCTTATAAAAAATATAACCCGACTGTTATACTATTTAATTAATAACTACCGTAATTTTTGTCCGATTTGATCAACTGATGACTCAATCTCTTCACAAGAGAACAGGCTTTAAGAATATTATCACTTATCCTATATTTTTTTTATTAAAGTTTCCTACTATTAATGGACAAACTTGAAAAAATATGAAAAAAATCGAATTTTCCAAGTTTACCTCGTCAAATCTCATAGCATATTAAGTCAAATAATAGATATATGTATACCGTTTTAAAGGTACATCTCTCCCATTTCCAACAAGATTTCAATTATGGAAATCGGGTCAGAAATGTTTGAATAATCCAGAAATTTATGTGTAAAGTCGAAAAAAACAGTTTTTGTCAAATAAAACAAGTTGGGAGGGTTCGAGAAATATAAAAAAGGTATTTCTGAGTTCTACTCAACTAACTGAACAACGTGGACTATGTAGTTACTCGGGTGTATTTTCACTGTCGCACCGTGTAATTTACCATTGATTTGAAGATTAAATTCGTTAAGTTTCAAAAACAATCGTTTTTTTTTTTGAGAACAAAATATAATGTGAGTCATTAATAGCGTTAGGTTCGGCTTTGATTTCTTTAAATAAAATTCCTCTTCTATTGGCCGAGCATAGCAGCTTGGAGAAGATTCCTTATTTCAGATGAATTATTTATTAGCAGCATAATACCAAATTAAGTGAAAATTATTGTCACATTAAAAATCTCCCGACCGCTAACTGCTAACTCTATATAGGTCGTAAGCGACAATATTTCAGCTACCACTGCTTTCACTCGACGTCATGATAAATTACACATCTTTTAAGGTACGCCTCATTAGGATTTTAGGGTATTCTATTTTTTCGGATTTATCTTTCATTTAGTCGAAACACATTTCTTTGTCATTTAGGCCTTAAGGTTTGAAATACATTTCGGAAAATATTATTATCCTGTAAATCTCTCGGCTGTAGTTTATGTTGAAATCAATACGTTTAAATTTGATTCGCCTCTAGTCGTAAGTCTAGTAGGTAGTGTGTTAGCTTATTTGACGAAAGGCCCAGATTCAAACCCCAGGTGAGACATCAAAACCAAAATATAAAAAAAAATATTACTTCGGCGACTTCCTCTCAGCAGCTTTGTGGCAAAAACTCTGAGAGTAAATAAAATTGTTGGGTTTCGTTAAAGGTAACTTTAGCTAAAGTGAACTTTAAAATTATCTTTACCTTATTTTCTTATTTTATTATTACAAGCTACAAATAAAATAAATTCAGCTTTTTCAAAACTATAGCAGTACCGGAGCAATGCCGATAACACTGCTCAAATAAACAAGTTTTTTCTAAACGCAGTGGCAACGACGGGCTTCGCTTTTTATTGTTGTATATGATCATTTTGTTTATATTGGAAGTTGCCATATTGAAAATAATATATATGTATGGCAAGTTCAAACATAAACTTAACTTTAAAAGTTAAAGGTAGAATGATCCTCCCTTTAGCTTAAGGCTCACTTCTACCTTATTGTCCATTTATAATGAAAAAACACTTTATCTGTCCGTTAAAATACTCCCTTTAGTTAACGGAAAGTTGGAATAATGGCCCTAAGAGAATTATATTACGAAATAGATGATAATCTTGGGGTGTAAGTTTCAGGCTGTATGGTAGAGGCATCAAAACTTTCCAGCCGTTAAAAATATATCTTTATCATAATGGATTTCAGGATTTTTTTAATTGCATTTCTTTATGCAATCTCAATTAATTGTTGCCATTAGATATGAGAATAAATACTTTAAGCAGATTGTGGAAACTCATAACGAATAATTCTCTTTCAGTTGTACTAGACACATAGGAATCTAGAAACTAAGCACATGTCAATCCTAGCATTGCTACCGCCTATGATGCTTCACTTAGCTTCACAATTTATTGTTGTAAACGATCCCATTCAATGCTCATAATTATTTGTTTCATGGTGAACGGCCCACGTTGCTTACATGCCTTTCTTAATTTTTTTCATCATTTCATCCAGTTCGCCCAAAGCAAGGTGCATCTTTAACATCTGGTTACAATATTGTCTTCATAAACTTCACAACTTTTTTAGAATCCTGCAGAGCGTTCTATAATGGACAGAAACGTTATGTATGAAGGTAGTATTCCGAATTTTCGTTTAATTTTAAACGTAAATACATACTACATACGTAATTGGTCATTACAACCCTTCAGTCAGGATTACGACCTAGCTTCTCACACCACTTATGTATGTTGTGTGCGTTAATTTTATACATAAGTGGCGGGATCTACAGTTTAAAGCCGACTCCGAAGGACAGATTTTTGAGAACTTCTTCATGGCAATTTTATTTACTTTCAGAGTTTTTGCCAGAAATCTGTTGAGAGTTAGCCGCCGAAGAAATATTTTTTTTTTCATAATTTCGATTTGATGTCTGACCTGGGGTTTGAACCGTGGCCTTACGTCTAATAAGCCGATACACTATCTACTAGACTACGGCAACTGAACGTAAATACCTTTTTAATAACATATGAAAACATAAAGAAGATAGCCATATCAACTTTAAAATAAGCTGAAGCTTAATATTACCAGAAATAATCCATTATAGAGCCATCTACCAACAATTTGTTACCAAACCTTCTCGAGAACCCAATTTTTGTTGCCAGACAGTAGTTCCAGTGGTCGATTATAGACTGTTCAGTTAGAAAAAAGTGTATAGGTTACATCAAACTCTGAATTAACACCAAAACATGCAGTATACATATTAAATCGTGTAAATTATAATTTAATTTGAGTACCAATCAATTTGATCAAATTCTATTTCCACTAGTATTTATACTTAATTTTTCTTCATTTATTAATTGATTATTTTTTTAAACTTTACTGTAGCAAAACCAAAGATTCCAGATTTTTATGGCCAATAAGAGACGACAATAAATGGTAATAAATTGCAGACAATTTCAATTAAGTTATTGCGAAATTGTTTGCTTTCAACTTTCGTTTACTTTATGTCTTGTCTTATAAAAATTTTTTTTTTTAATTTTGTGTTGTAAAAAATGCTTCAAGAAATACCAAAAAATTTAACAAAAAACATGTTCAAATAGTTATATACGAGGAGAAGAGATAGTAAAACCAAAAAGAGTATTTGGAGACAGGGTACAATAAGGAGGACCAAAATATATATAAAAACTATGACATCAAAAGAAATAGAAAGTGATTGAACGTCTAATTAGATTTGCTGTAGTTGGAAATTTGTGTTCTCACCATAGTACATATCGACGCCTCCATTCTATAACGTTCTAACTGTACTTAGAACGTTTTTAATGTTCTTGCATTTTTAAATTCTACGTTCTCTAACTTAAATACTGTCAAAATTTGGTTAAGATTCGTCGATCCGTTCCGAAGTTATACGGAAAAATCTACTTAGAATACACATATAGTTGTACGTCGCGTGAAAACGGAGGCGTCGATATGTACATAACATAATTGGTCATTACCTACAACCCTTCAGTCAGGATTACGATCTAGTTCTTCGCACCACTTATGTTGTGTGTGTTAATTTTCTACATGAGTGGCGGGACCTACAGTTTAAAGTCGACTCCGAACGACAGATTTTTTTAGAAACTTTTTCATGGCAATTATATTTTCTCTCAGAGTTCTTGCCAGAAATCTGCTGATAGGAAGTCGCCGAAGAAATATTTTTTCGTTGTGATGTCTGACCTGGGGTTTGAACCGTGGCCTTACGTCTAATAAGCCAACACACTACCTACTAGACTACGGCGACTCCATAATCCATATAACCAACGGAATTTAATTGTTTTTAGAGTGATATTTTTATGACAGTCTGATGATTTTGTTTTTTTACAGGCTAATTCTATTAGAGATCACCAATACTATGTTCAGACATGCACTTTTATTGAGTCAATATTCGGTTTATTGATTACAATATTTTAAGTGCTTATACTGGTTTGAGACATGCACCTTTATTGCGTAAATCGCAATAAACGGCATTATTGATCTCAATATTTCATATAAAATTTCAATTAATTATTGGCCAATAAATTCATAAATTGTTATAATATTGATAAAAAAACTTTAAATACAACACTGTCATAAGTACGTTCAGTGAGCAGATTACATTTTTCCGAACGCTTTCTATTAATATTTGACAACTCAAATGTAAACAACGACAAACAAAAAAAGGAAGGTCAGCAGAAATGTTTGTATTTTATATTGAGTTTCATATCAAATTTTTCTTTCTCATCCTTCTGAGAAAAGGCACTTTGGAGTCAAAATTAGTTCCTATTAACCGCAACAGCTCGGCGTTTCGGTTAATCATTAGCAATACCTTTTTAAATGTTGAATTGTTTTCCATTTTTTCTAAAAAAATTTTTTGGCACTTATTTTCGCGATTAAATTAAAAGCAATGTTGTTGAAGCAATCAGCTGTTTTGTTTACCAGCTGTCAAATAAATTGCCGTATATTACATGTCTGAATGCTAAAAATATTGTTCTCAATAAACC
The DNA here is from genome assembly GCA_927399465.1 of Sarcophaga caerulescens. Classification (NCBI taxonomy): domain Eukaryota; kingdom Metazoa; phylum Arthropoda; class Insecta; order Diptera; family Sarcophagidae; genus Sarcophaga; species Sarcophaga caerulescens. Next base: position 19,147,095 of record OV656868.1, on the reverse strand, counting down.
GAATATTGATTTAATAAAAGTGCATGTCTGAACATAGTATTAGACATAACAATATACGCAATTCAGCTGCTTATTCAATATTCATTTGGCAGCTGGTAAACAAAACAGCTGGTTGTTTCAACAACATTGTTTTTGTTTTGTTCGTTGTTTTTTTGTTTTGTTTTTTTTTTGTTTGTCGTTGTTATTATTTGAGTTGTCAAATGTCAATAGAAAGTGTACGGAAAATTGTAATATGCTCACTGAACGTACTTATGACAGTGCTGTATTTCAAGTTTTAATCAATATTATAACAATTTATGAATTTATTGAGCAATAATTAATTGACATTTTATATGAAATATTGAAATCAATAATGCCGTTTATTGTGATTTACTCAATATAAGTGCATGTCTGAACATAGATGGGCATCGATCACCACAATTATATGTGTATGCCTAAAGGAACTTTGTAGAAAAGGGCATAGCTTAAGCCTTAAGGGAGATTTATACGATCATACAAGCTGTACGACATGTTCTCTCCGACAGCAAATTTTATACTTTAATAAACATATAACCATGATGATTAATAAAGCCCGTGGGGTGCTTGCTTTCATAAAACGTTGGGCTAAGGAGTTTACTGATCGTAAAATAACTATTCGATTGTATTCTGCCTTGGTAAGGCTTATTTTAGAGTATGGATCGGTTATTTGGGATCCCTCTACTTCCTATCTTTTATTTTGTTTGGGAAACTCGACGTGGAATCCAAATGTGAACCTACAATCTTAGTCTTCACGACTTGCTTTAATTAAACTACCTACGTTGGAAAGTAGACGCTTGGTACTGAATATATGCTTTCTGATAAATTTATTGAATGGCTCTATTTGTTCGGAATTTCTACTGGGAAATATCTGCTTCAATGTTCCTTCTAGACCAACAAGAAATTTCGTACCCCTTCAACTTAAATATCATCAAACTAATTATGCTAATAATGATCCATTAAGGTGATTATGTAGAAACTTTAATTATTTTTACACTTACTCGTATATTGATTACTCGTTGAATGTTAATATCATAAAACGTAATATTATACTTTCTTTGAACACTTGAAAATGTATATTCTAATTAATAATTTGTAAATGTAAATAGTCTGTAAGGATTTTGATCCATAGATGTTTTTTTTAAATAAATAAAAAAAATGTCAAGTACTTGTATAGTAGAGAACGGATGATATCGTGTAAATTCAATTTGTAATGAAAGCGTAGACATAGAGAGAAAATACGGACTTAATGTCAGCAGTGGTACGGCCATTTTTGTTTTTTTGATATTTTTCAAAAACCATTACACGTCATTAGATCCGGAAGATATTCATTTTATGTACTTTGTTTTGCTATTTAATTAATCGCTCAAATGCAAAAACGAAATATGTCTAAAGATTTTTAATCTCATTTGAAAAATTCGAATATAATTTTGAATTTTTTCTTTCTAACTTTATGTACGTAAACATTTTTCGTGTAAATTAGCCTTTGGCTGTGATTGACCGATTATAACATTTTAGATATGGGCACATGTATTTAGGGGGCTGCTATATTGTAAACGATTTCAAGTTATCATATACAATACAATATTCCATCATTGTTCGATAGTGAAGCAGGTCATTAGATATCTAGTATTTAGGTAAACAGCTATTAAGGAATAACTGTTAATCTTACTTTTGAATCTAAGGGCCATTATTACAACTTGCCGTTAAACTTGGGTTTAGTTAAAGGTACCTTTAGCTAAAGTGAACTGTAAAGTTACCTTTAACTTATTTTCGTTATTACAACTTACAGATAAAATAAAATTAAAATATGGCAGTGCCGGAGCAAAGTCAATAAAACTGCTCAATTAAACAAGTTTTTTTTTTAACGCAGTGGCAACAGCGGACTTCGTTTTTTTGTTGTATATGCTAATTTTTTTTAAATTTGAAGTTGCCGTATCGAAAATAGTATATATCATATCATAATATGGCAAGTTCAAACATAAAGTGAACTTTAAATGTTAAAGGTAGGATGATCTTCCCTTTAGCTTAACGATCACCTCTATCTTATTGGGTACTCATAATAATGAAAAACAATTTATCTGCCCGTTAATATTCTCCCTTTAGTTAGCGGCAAGTTGTAATAATGGCCCTAAGAAGCATACAATAATGTACGAAGATTTAATCCATATGTTAATGAAAAATAGTTCGTGTAACGGCCATTAACTTTTGGGGTATTAAAGTTTTAAACATTAGTACAATGGGTGCCCTGGTTTTTTTTACTGTAACAGACAACACTTATGGTGTTTTCTTTTCTACCAAAAAATGTGCATTCTGCATGTGCAAAATGCAATTTTGTGTTTGTTTCTTAAAAATGTTTCGCCCTCAAAAAGGGTGGTATGTTTTATTATAAATAAATCGCACTTGTCAATGGTGGAGGGCATTGCATTTTATGCCCTCTATAAATCGAGAGTGCTGGTAATGCCCTGTAAAGCAGATGACTTTTGTTTATTTATAGAGCTGCCAGATGAAATTTAAAAAAAGCCGCATGGTATCTTTATCCAATTTTGAAGTTAATTTTTTCATTGTTTTGTGGAGTAACCTTAAGGAAATATTACATTATTAAAGCTACATGGTCAGCAATATAAAAAATTGCATTCAATGTTAGAACAGTGTTAAAATATTTTTTTTTTTTTGTAATAAAAAAAGCGTGCAAAAAATGAAGTCGAAAAATTAGCGATCTGGCAAAACCTTTGAACAAATTGGCATTTCCTCATTCATTTGGTGGTAAACACAGGGCAAACCCTTTTTAATATTTGTGTTATGTTCTTCTCAAGTAAAAAATGACATTACAACAGGGTTGGTCAACAATTTTTTTAATGTACCGTGTAAGAGGGTGACATTTTCTTTGTAGAAGAGAAAACACCATAAATAAACAGCTATTAAGGAATAACTGTTAATCTTACTGTTGAATCTAAGAGGCATAAAATAATGTACGAAGATTTAATCCAAATTTTAATAAAAAATAGCTCGTGTAACGGCCATTAACTTTAATACCCCAAACAGCTTTAAACATTAGTATAATGGGTACCCTGGTTTTGTTTTTACTGTAACAGACAACACTTAGAATGAGTAGAAATTAATTTCCAATAAAGAAATTATAAATTCAAGACATTCCATTTCATGTTCATAGCACAATTAACCAATTAAATATCGTAATCTAATCAAGAAACAATCTTCCTCAATATTTAAATATTACATGGGAATATATTTTATTTTGTAGCTGCAGGGCAACAAAAATAATTGATTCACACGTGAAAGCTTTATAAAAATTATGCATTCATCGATGACAAAATATTTAAATGGAAACGATTTATGTATAGACAAAATGCCTCACAAATGATTAATAATTGGTTTTTAATGGGTTAAAACGAGTTCGGTAATTGGTTGTGCTTGTATAACAACATTTCAAATACGTTGTTGTGCAGAAGATGCCGTTAAAATCGATAAACAAATAAATTTTAATTTTTTGCCGAATTTATGCAGACGCTTAACATACAAAAACACATACACACTTACGTCGCTAATATCACCCATACCATCACGAATACTACAATTTTTATTTTTTTTAATGTAAAATTTTTGCTAAAATTCAAAACTAAATAATTTATCGATAGGAGATACATATGTATGTATGTGCATATGGTATATCGATAGGTAAACATTATATTTAAGAAAAACTGCACATAAAATATTAAGTAATCGGTTGGCATTTAATTCCTCGGTTTTCATGATCTTTTTTTTTTTTTGTTAATTTGTTTGTTTTGAATCACTGCGATGTTTGCATAATTTGGAGAATGTCTAGGCGAAATGCATAGCGATTCACTATCTCACTGCCGTTTTTTTTTTGTGTTGTTTCATTTGTCTTATAATTTTCTATTTAGTGAACTTACGAATTAAATTATTTTAATTAAAATATATGAATTGAAGATACTTACTTTACTTAATTGGCCATTAGCAACCCGATTAACGAATTTCGGCCTGCCGCAACACTTCCTTCCAGGCGCCTCTGCTTCTTGCGCGCCTACGCCAGTTGGTCACACCAATCGATGACAGGGCTTCTTCGATTTGGTCTTTCCAACGGATACAAGGTCGTCCTCTTCGCTGACTTCCGCAGATCCCCGCATCAAATACCCGTCTCCGAGCCAGCGCAGCCGCTGGATATTATTACGCTGTACAACGTCTATGTCGTTGAGGAGCTCATACAGTTCATTGTTGGTTCGGATGCGGAAATCATCGCCAACTCGCACTGGACCGAAGATCTTGCAAAGGACTTTTCTCTCGAATACTCTCAAGGCTACTGCATCAGTTCTTAACCTTCCTATACCCGCGCCAAAAAGTGAAACACCAATACCCGAGCGTTGGTCTGTGAGACCGACAATGGAAAATCCTATATCCTTGGTACTATTTCAAAAAAATTTTTTTGATGCAAAAACGAAGCTCTTTACGAATAATGAAGCTACCAGTGATATCAACTTACTGGCACTATTTTTTTACAAAAAAAATCGCAATAATAAAAAAATCGGTCTCACAGACCAAAGCGCGGGTATAGGAAGGTTAATAGGGTCCATTCCTCTGCGTCATAAAGAAGCACGGGTAGGATGAGCGTCTTGTAGAGTATTAGTTTTGTCGCACGAGATTGGTCTCTGCTACTCAATTGCCTATTAAGATCATAGTAGCCCCTGTTGGCAAGAGTAATCCTGCGTTTGATCTCCAGACTGACATCATTTTTGGTGGTAACGGCATAGAGAAGATAAATAAATTCCTTGACTGTATCAAAAGTATAGTTATCGGCCGTAATCTGAGAATCAATACGCCGCACGTCTCTACTTGTCGATAACATATACTTTGTTTTGCCCTCATTTACTGCCAGACCCATCTTCTTAGACTCCCGTTCAATAGCACTAAAGGCAGCAGTAACATCTCGTTTGGTACACCCCCTATGATGGCGATGTCGTCAGCGTACGCAAGCAATTGGACACTTTTTTGAAAAATAGTGCCATTGCTATGCACTCCCGCCTTTCGCAGAACACTTTCCATGACAAAATTGAAAAGGTCGCATGATAAGGGGTCGCCTTGTCTAAAACCTCGCACGGTATCAAAAGGTTCGGAGAGGTCCATTCCTACCTTGACGGAGCTGCAGGAATTGCTCAACGTCATTCTGCATAGCCTTATCAGTTTCGCAGGTATACCGAGCTCAGACATTGCGGAAAAAAAACGATCCCTTATAGAGCTATTGAAGGCTGCCTTATAGTCGACAAAAAGATGATGTGTGTCGACTTGTTTTTCGTGGGAATTTTCCAGGATTTGGCGCAGTGTGAAGATCTGGTCGATGGTGGATTTGCCAGGCCTGAAGCCGCACTGATAAGGTCCAATCAGTGTTTTGACAAGTGGCTTCAGTCGTTCACATAATACGCCTGTAAGAACCTTATATGCGATAGGGAGAAGGCTTATACCCCTGTAGTTGGCGCATATTGTATTGTCTCCATTTTTCAGGACAGGACAGAGGACACTGAGGTTCCAATCGTTGGGCACACTTTCCTCTAGCCATATTTTTTGAAAATATGATGCCACAATTATACTCTATGCCACCAAGAGAGTGTTTCATTTAAATTCTTTTTTTTAATAAAGATGGATTCAGACTGTCACACAAGTTGAACCACATGTCAAATTTTCGTTTAGAAGAGACCGTATAGGATAGTATCAAAGACTATAAATATATTTATATATATCGTTGGTCTCATGAAGTTGATTTTTTTTTGTGATTCCAATACATTTAACACAAATACATACACCTCCTCACAAAAATGTAATAAAAAAAATATGCGAGTTAGGGCCTTTCTACATGAGACCAACGATATATATAAATATATTTATAGTCTTTGATAGTATCGTGTAAGAGAAAATCAATCGTACGTCTCTTTTCGTTTTTGAAATTAAAAAAAAACCATCACACTAGACCATGTAAGTGTACTTTGTATTGGTATTTTACTAAAGCTGTAAACGCAAAATAAGCTGTCGTAAGACTAACCGGAACATGAGGTGAAGCAACCACAGATGGTAGTGATAAAGCCAGTTTTCAAGTATTCAGCAACAAGTCTGTTTTTCCACCTAACATGTCTTGTAGTTGCCAGCAGCAATAAATCGTGGTTCTTGAGATTTATAGAATTGATGAAATTTTCCTCTTTAACCGCAAATCTAGAAGATGAGAAAAACGAGGATATTACAGATTTATCACGAAAGTTCTGAATGCAGATGGCATTTGTTTATAGGTATACTTAGCTCACGTTGTCGAACAGTTGATGTTTCACTTTGGACTTAATTAGAATATGTAAATGAACCTACACATGCGTCATTGCAGTCTTATAATGTATCACCAGAAAGTTTTCAGAATAGATGGATACAAATAAATTGTCAATAACTTAGCAGTTATTGCCTGGTCAATCGATACTTTCAACAACTGTATACTCAATATATCCTGTTAATCACAATCCTATCCATTGCTTAATTTATGAATGAAACCTTTCAGACTATACCCGAAGCCGAGAATGTTGAATCCATTGTCAATTCCTAATATTAAAAATAATTTTATTTTATTTGCTTTGGTATCAGCAGAATTATTTTAAAATAATAATCGCAATGGGGAGGGTATTTCAATATTTTTTCTAGTCATTAGAGGAATTTTTAATAATATTACACTTTGCTCAACAAACTTGTTTAAATTCGTCATTCTTAATTAATTTTAGTTTGCAGTAATATTTGGTCAAACACTTTAATAGTTTCTATTAAATTCAAGATGTTAAGTTTAATTGCTAACGCATGGGGAACTTAGCATGATGTATGTAAGTCTTCCGGCTACTGGGGTTGCTTTTGTTTTTATGAGGATTGTTAGAGCTCAACCATTATCGGTTTTAATTTTTTGTATTAGCCTAGTCTAGTAGGGGTTAAAGATCTTGGTGACGAATGTAATGTTTTAAAATGTGGAGTTAATTGCTCTCCAAACTTGCATCTCAGTAGATTCATGGCATCGCTTATCGTATGGCATGGGGCTCGATTTTATACAAAATTTAATTAAAAATACAGTTGTAGTCGCACTACACCTCATTAGTCCAACTATGACGTCGGTCGAGACACCTGCCTTAGAAATACATTTCTCACGCAGCACGAATTTTGATGAAAATAATTCAATGACTTGCAAAAGTTGCCCATCAACAAAAGGGGACAATTCTGCGGTACAAAGATGGGTCAAGAACGAGTCTTGGGAGAACGTGGAGAAAATTTAAAATATCTTATGATGTTAAATCAAAGATAGTATGGTACTGTCTGAGGAAACTGAATCACTTGTAAAGAAAAAAGTGGGTTATTGTCTCCTGAGTGCTAGCTCATGTGGAACTTCGCGGCAGTGAGTAAACAGATGAGCTTTCAAGTAGGGACGCTTCCATGCAACTTATGAAATTCTGTGATAATAAAAATGAATTATAAAATCATATTCTTGGAGATTGTGAGGCATTAATGTATCGTAGAGAGAAACAGATCAAGACTGGGTTTTGAAATTCCGAAATTTTTCAGGGCAATATAAAGGTACACTATAAAGATTGATGGCTGTTCATTAGATGACATCTCTTTGAATTTGAATTGTGAGATGTTTGCTACAATACGTTACGATATTTTTAAAAATCACAGTTTAAAACTATTACAGCTGTTTTCGTTTTATTTTTCCTTGTTAGGTTTTTCATTATACATACGTATTTGAATATCCTGAATATTGTAAACACATCTTTCGACTGCAAGAGCATTGTCTGTCATACTCGGCATAAATAATGACAACTTTTTGTAGCCAAGGTAGGTAGGTAGGTAGAGGTGGCGGCTGCCCATCCTAGAAAAGAAATTTTAGACGGACTCACTTAGGCCGCAATGGGCCCATTGTGCTACCACAGTTATTCACTATCCCCTAGTCTCGAAACCACTCGGAGCTCCTGATGAAGCGATTCAGGCTGCCAATGTCAATCCTTGACAGTTCCTCCATAACATCCATGTAGTAAGTACCCAAGTACTTTCTTCTCCTTTGGCAAAGAGCCGGGCATGTACCCAGCAGGTGAGTGACTGTTTCCTCTTCTTCCTCATCTCTGCAGCTTCTGCAGAAGTCGTTAGCAAGGTGTCCAAGACCAAGGCGCCTCGCATGCGTACCCATAATGCAATGCCCCGTAATGACACCGACAACTACACTGAGCGCGCCTCTTTGGAGTTTGAGTAGACTTAATGTGCGCCCATCATCCAGCCTTGGCCAGATTTTACGAGCCGTTCTACCCGTGTCCGAGGACGCCCACCTGTCGTTGACGGAATCGACGATCGCATTATCAATTATGAGCTTGCAGGTCCTCATAGGGATGCCTAAATTCGAGAACTCATCGGAGAGTTCGATGGTCGTGCCCCAGCCTGGCAAGATCATCAGCTTTGCAGTTATCAGGAATACCACTGTGGCCCGGTACCCATACGATATGGATATCATATTGTTCCGCTATTTTGTCGAGATATCTGTGCGACAGCCATACACCGTCTTGGAGTTCATTACGTTAGAACATAGAGCCTTGATAGCCGCCTGGCTATCCGAAAGTATTGTCACGTTCCGCTTGGAGACCCTTCCGTCCCCAATAATTCTCGCCGCAGCCTGAAAGACACTACAGTGGTCTGGCAGTCTTATAGACTGGGCTATTCCAGCCGATTCCGAAAAAATTCCACTGCCAACAGCTCCATTCAGCTTCGAACCGTCGGTGTAGATTTGTATGGAGTCCCTTAACAGGTGGGTCACACCACCCTTCCAGACTCCGTTGTCCGGAACCGATGTCTTGAACCTCCTCGTGAAGTCGTACCGCGGTGTCATGTAGTCACTACTTTCGACATCTCCAACTTCCCTCAGGATTTTTGCGTGGCCGATGTTCGAGTCATGCCACTATCCAGTCGCCCAGAGAGGTTTACTTATTTTAGCAGCCACTCCCCTACAGAAAAGGTCAAGTGGAAAGAGGCCCAAAATTATCTCCAGTGCCGACGTAGGTGTAGTGCGCAAGGCACCACTAATGATAATACAGGCGGATCTCTGCAGTTTTGTAGCCAAGCTTGTTTAATTTTATTCGTGCAAATATTAAGTTGATGGCATGGAACTTTAGTGTGAAATCATTTCTTTTGTATAATATTTGGGCAGATTTTTTAATTTTTTTGAGGATTGCGATTTTTTGAGGAGGCCGTGAAGAATTTGAACAGTTGTTTGATTTTTGTTAGCTTTTAAACATTTTATGTGTAATATTTGCTAATTTAAAACATATTAATGATATGGTGAATGTGTTAGGTGAAATGAATGAATTTCTTGTCCCGATAAACCTTTTTTATGTAAATATTTAATGACAGCACGCATTTCAAATTTTTCCATTGTAAAAAAATCGCGGATGCGTCTTTTTTGAACACCTGTTTCTATATGAAGGAGTTACCAGATCGAAACAAAATTTAACATGTGTTCATAACAAAGATGGAAGTTTCCAAAACACTTAACTTATTTCTGTTTATACCGCGCTTTTTGTGCTAGGCTAAGAACTTTCCGAACTGCCTTCGTATGCGTGAGGGTTTTCTGTGCCCAAATGAGACAATTTTGCTTGTTTACATACCCTCCAAGATCAAAATGAGCTTCATTTGAAAAGATGATTTTTTTGCGAAAATCGGCATCTTCTGTAAGTCGATCGCAGGCCCATTTAGCGAAGCGAAAATGCATAATCACTTATTTTCCATTATTAACCGGAAGGATTGTACTTTCAAATAAAAAAAGAAATTTGAGAAAATATTCAGTAGTTTTTTTTAAAGCATTTTCAAAAAAAAAAGTTATTTGGCGGACCCTTAGCAGAATTTTTTTCCTGTGCAGCGTTGTATTTTTAAGTACTATTTGGCAAAACACATAGTTGCATTTCTATTTTTACTAGATTTTGGGTAGATTTTGCCGAAATCTACTAAATAAGTGGATTTTGTTTTGTATGGGAAATCTAGTTAAAATCAACTAGATTTGGCTCGAAATCTCATAATAATATAATCTCATCTAGATTTCGCTGTAGTGTAAATGGGCTATTAGTAAATATGAATATAAGCATGTAAATGATGTTAATAAATTTCAATACCAGTAGCCAATGGATTTCAAATGCCTGATCAGCACAGAATCAAACATATTCAAATGAAGAGCCATTGATTTGTGAATGAATGCCTTGTATTTAATGCCACCAATTCAATTGCCATTATTTAAACACGTTTTCATTATTAAATAAACGTGAATTTCAAATCCAATTCGAATGCATTTCTATTCATTTTTCTTATGATTTGTTTGTTTTAATTTTCCTGTTTCGCTAATTAATTCAAGTTTGAATACAAATTTCACTTTGAAATAAAATATTATTGTTGTTGTTGTTGTTGCTTATATTTTGTATATAAATTTCTATTTATTTTTAATTTTAATTTAATATGAAATGCAAAAATTTTGTTTTGTTTTTGTATTTATTAACTGTATTTTTATGGATTTAATTCGCGTTTGTTTTTTTTTTTCTTGGTCTCTTTCAAAATACTTGTTGGTTTTTTTTTTTTTTTTTGCTGCTTAATTACTTTTAATATTTTCGTTTCGTGTTTTTTTTTAAATTTATTTTCTTTTAACATGAAATTGCAGTCAATTTGATCTCAATTAATGTGACTTTTAGCGCACGTTACAATCGCTTATTCAACTTGCAATTAAAATTAAAATTTAATTGAAATTGAAGTTTTCGTTTAAAGTTTTACTTTTGATTTTAGTTTTTGAATAAATAATTCGCTTGAATTTATTTCATTATCTTTATTTTAATATAGTCAATATAATAATAATAATAAAAAAAACAAATAAATAAAAACAAAAACAATTGATATTAATGGGGTTATTGACTGTTGGCTGGCTCCTTTGGCTTTAAAATATCATATCAGAAAAACGAAAGACTTAGAAACGAAACTTGTTTCATATTTTTTTCTAAAACCAGTTGGCGTTAAACAGATTACATTAGAAAGATAACAAATATAATCATTTCGATATACTTACTAAGTATGCATGTACGTATGTATGTATGCATTATTCTGTATTTGGAATAAAATAAAATTAACATATTTTTTTTTTATTTGCTTTAAAAATTATTTGAAAAATTTAAAACACATTCTCACATAATTAAGGCATCATTGCTATGATTTTTTTTTGTAAATCTTGTTTTGGTAATAACTTGTGTCGTTGTATTTTTTTAGTTTGCTTAGTTTAGTTTTTATCTCTACTATGTTGTTCTCAATTTTTATTATCCAAAATTTATTTGACATTTTTACACTAATTGTAGTATTCAGACTTATAACTTATTACTGACTTATGTATGTGGTCACTACTAAACTTTAGTAAGGATTACAACCTAGTTTCTCACACCATCAATGCTGTGTGTGTTCATGTTGTCGACAGTTTAACGTTGAAACAACAGATTTGAAAAACTTTTCATGACAATTTTATTTTTCTCCCAGATTTGTTACCAGAAGACTACTGGAATTAATTCTGCGAAACAAATATTTTTTTATATATTGTTACGAAAATGGAAATGGTGTTGTTAAAATAATAAGCAAAAGCTCCAAAAACAACACAATGGACATGATCACACATAAAATGATAAACAAAAGCGCCAAAAACAAAACAATGCAGTTGTTCACGTGATCAACGAATTAGTAAACATACAGCAACAAAAACAACAGGCTTGTTTGCAAGATCGATGAATAAACAAAAATATAGCAACAACGACCGTGTATAAAAAATATAGCGGAAAGACAAACAAACAAAACAACAACAACTCTGCATGGACGAAAGTAAACAAGATACACGAACAACAAAAATGGAAACAAGTTGTTTACATTTTTGATTGTTCCCGAAGGTCGTCATCATCCTCCAAGGGCATTCATCACACTGTTGATCCAGTGATATAAAAGGCAAGATAAAGCGAGCAACGAGGATTCAGTTAGAATTCAGTCAGTCGTGTATGAAGACACGTGATTCTCGGAGATCGAGTTAAGTTAGTCGTGTGACGACGTCGCGTTGAATTGAGTGAGAATTCAACCAGTGGTGTGTGAAGATACGAGATCGAGTTATAATTCAGTCAGACTTGTGTGCAGACAAGTTGCGTAAAGAAAACAGTTGTTAGTGTTGTGCTTACAAAAAAGGTTGTGAGCAAAGAAGAATAACTAACAAGTGTTGTTGTTGCTTACAAAAAAGGTTGTAAGCAGAGAAATATCACGAATAAGCACATATTGTGAAAGTTATCATTGTATACGTGGAATAAGTTCGAACAGTGGCACAAAAGTTGTGCAGATAATAAAGAATTGATATAAAATTAAACACAGATTTATTTTTATTTTATTTGCAATCTACGAACTCATATTTTTAACGTTTTTAAAAGGTAAAAACGTAACAATATATTGTTTTGTTCGAGCTAAAGTTGTTGTTGGAGCTGCGATTGTAACCGCTTGCCCTGTCAATAAATTTCCCACTACACTACGCCGACATTTCAACTTTACCTTCTTACGTTTTATGATCGTTTTATTGTGTGCCAAATGCTTTCCATCAGTATTGGACTCTATTCAGACGCTGTTCTATAACTAACTTAAGGATTAAGTTTTAATAATAGTTTTTAATTCTTAATGCTGCATCCTCTGTTAGATATTAATTTCATAAAATTTTAACAAAGTGAAGTAGTCCGGAAATCTATGTATATACAGGGTGGGCCAAAAGTCACGAAGGGGTTTAATCGTTTAATCGTTCTTGGGAATCTCGTGGCTTTAGTTCTTGCACTAACTGCAGCTTGTATGGGAAAAGATGTAAATTTCCCTTTAATATTCTGCGTAAAGACCGCCGAGACATTTGCAGCTCAGCAGAGCGCCTTCGAGTTGATGTTTCAGGATTCTCCTCAACACTCTCCAGAACGCGTTGAATATTTGCTTCATTAATTACAGAATGTGGTCTTCCGCTTCGTGGAAGATCCCTTAGTGAGCCTTGTTCCTGAAAACGTGTCACTAATTGATTCGGATGGTGAATTCCGCACATTAAAATGACGACGATAGGCTCGTTGAGTTTGAATTATTGATCGATGATGTTCAAAATAAAGTTCTATGATTTTGGTTCGCTGGATAACGTTGTAACCTTCCAAAATTATTCTCCCAGATTTATTTTACAAGTCCTAAAAAGAAAAATACAAAAAAAAATTAAACTAGAAAAGTTATTAATTTTTCAAATCCCTTCGTGACTTTTGCCACACCCTGTATATAAAAGTGGATGTGTGTATGTATGTAACGTATGGACTCCAAAACGGCTGTACCGATTTTGATAAAATTTTCAGCGAATCTTCAGAATATTCAGGCGGGTAACACTGTGAAGTCTGATTTTTTATTTCCGGTCTGTGGGCGGAGGGGCGTGGCAAAATCCAATTTGTTTGCTTGTATGTACCTTATAGAATCGTAAACTATGCATTTGATCATGTAATGATCTTTAGCAAAGTTGTTGCGCATGAGTCGGGGAAGGTTTCTAAGTTGGTATGACTAATTTCCGGCAGGGGGCGCCACTGAAAATTACTTAAAATCAATTAAATCGTAAACTGTGCATTTGATCATGTTATGATCTTTAGCAAAGTTATTGCGCATGAGCCGAAGAAGGTTTCTAAGTGAATATAACCAATTTCCGACTGGTGGCACCATTGAAAATTACTCAAAATGAATGACAAGCAATTGGTCGCTCTACACCTCACGCACGGAAGAAAAGAGCATTACGAGCCTCAGAATCAGACGAGCATTGAGACTGGAAAATCTTCTAATATATGCCGCTGAGACCCGTTCGCTTGAACAACTTGAACAACGAAAAGTGAGATTAGAAACTGATCGAATGCGTACTACTCAAGCCCGTTCATCTGAATCATAAGGACAACGGGAAACAAAATCAATAAAATGATTCAAAATTAATTGGACATTCGTGTAATGTCTTTCCTTCAAATTTATTTTAGTTGGTGGCGCAGCAACACGCGCAGGGTACAGCTAGTGATTAATAAAATTAATTTATATTTTTTAGAACATAAATTTCAACAATAAATCACGCTTAATATGCCTAACAGCACAGATATACCTTGTTTGCCGATATTTAACATTAGCCGTAGTATTATGAATGTTATGAGTGAGTCATGGTACCGATAAACAAAAATACTACTCGTAAAAAATGCGATGCTCATAAATTGGTTAATTGCACCAACAGTTTTAAGATTAAAATGACCACTTTACTGCAGAAAATGCTATCTAATGTCAAGGATTCCATTTAAAATTTCTAAATATACGTTAGTCATATGATTGTAAGACGCTATGTACTTTATTTAACCTTCCTATACCCGCGCCAAAAAGTGAAACACCAATACCCGCGCGTTGGTCTGTGAGACCGACAATGGTATATCCTATATCCTTGGTACTATTTCAAAAAAATTATTTTGAATCTAAAACGAAGCTTATTACGAATAACGAAGCTACCAGTGATATCAACTTACTGGCACTATTTTTTTTACAAAAAAAAAAATCGCAATAATAAAAAAATCGGTCTCACAGACCAACGCGCGGGTATAGGAAGGTTAAGTTAAGACTGACACAATATCTCTTCGACAAAAGTTTTTTCATCTGCTAGATTTTCAATTACCGAGGAAAAATATCGCTACTTCTATACACTTGAGACCTTGACAGAGATGGCATGATGTCTTATATTTAGAATACATAAAAAAGTCGTTTCCAGAGGGCAAAACAATTTTTTAACCTACTGAAGGTTCCAGACATTATAGATATTGGTGTGATCAAATGTATGCTTGGAGACTGGATACAAATTATTACTTTCAAAGTGCTGGGTTTTGAACCACAAGCTCTCCATTACACTACACAGACGAATCGGAGATTTTAAACTACACTAGAGCCCCGACTTGCGTCGATCCGATTTGCGTCGTTTCGATTTGCGTCGCTTTTTAAAAATTGACAAAACTCAGCTTGCGTTGTTGCAATTTCAACTCGCGTCGATTAAATTTGCGTCGTTTCGTCCCCGATTGGCGTCGATTCGATTTGCGTCGTTTGAATCCCAACTTGCGTCGTTTAAATTTCGATTTGTGACTCTATATACGTTTAATTTTTTTTTTGCAGCATTGAGTACTACCATTTTAGTATTTGTATTGTGGAACATAATTAGAATTTTTTTTGTATTTTAAAATTCTTGCAACTTCTGTTTATTGTTTTGTTATTTCTTTATAATAATTAAAAACATTTGTTGAACTAAATAAAATAATGAAAAATTTTTTCATTATTCATTCATTTTGCTTTCCTTCGAATTCTTGGTCCCAATAAATTAAATTTCGATGCATTTGTATAGAAAAAGTTGATTCGATTTGCGTCGTTTTGATTTGCGTCGCAATTCTCCGGTCCCCATTAACGACGCATGTCGGGGCTCTAGTGTATTTAACTCTCTGTAAAAAAAAAAGAATAGAATTATGATCACTATCCTCTAATTGCTGTTAATAACGAAGCCAAATTCAGGAATCTATTAAAACTAAATGTGTTCCCATGTATTGCCCTGCATGTTACAGTTGCAGTGCTATATACTACTGACTCTACATTTCACAGATTTTATATTTGAAAAAATGAAAATTTTTGAAATAATGTTGTTATTTATCTCCGTAGTCTAGTAGGTAGTGTGTTGGCTTATTAGACGTAAAGCCAGGGTTCGAGCCCCATGCCAGACATCAAAACAAAATACAAAAAGTATTTTCTTCGGCGATTTCCTCTCAGCAGATTTCTGGCAAAAACTCTGAAAGTAAATAAAATTGCCATGCAAAGTTTCTCAAAAAAAAAATCTGTCCTTCGGAGTCGACTTTAAAAACTGTAGGTCTCGCCACTTATGTATAAAATTAACACACACAACATAAGTGGTGTGAGAAACTAGGTCAATAATCCCGACTAAAGGGTTGTAATGACCAATTATGTATTATGTATGTATGCAGATATTTATTTTGCATTTCAATAAAATATTCTTGAATGTTTAGGTTAAAGACCTATTAACCTCTCTTAAGAGGATTTGTAACAAGATCTTCCATTACTTCTTGACTTTCGTTGGTTGAAATCGATCGCGGGGTGATCATCCCCTGGGTATGATAAAACGCAAACAGGCTTTTGTAGACGAAAGCATTTGTATTGTAATTAAAAACAAAAAAAACACAAGAAAACCTCAGTAAATACAAAAAAACAATTGTAACTAATTTATTATAATGTCGAGTCAAATCACTTTAATCGCTAATATATTAGAAGATAATTTTTTATTTTATTTTCTGCTGCCGTCATTTGGTTGAAGCCAAGTAACAATTTAGCAAAAACCATTTGTCATTTGCTAAATAAAAACTAAAAACTATGAAGGAGAGACATAGCCGCAGCGGCAGTAAAGAATAGCTGCGAACTATAAAATTAAAGCCAAAGCCAAAAACCAAAGAGATACTTGAACTGGGTATATATGTACGTACATACATAAAGTGTGTCTTGAACTAATGTTGGTGCGCTGTAATTAATTTTATAACCGCAATAAGGAAAAAAATAAAATAAATTACGAAAATCTTTGATTAAAAAATTGAAAAAAATAAAAAAAAAAATAAGAAAAATTAGGAAAAAAAAAGACTCAAATAGAAGCAAACGAATTAGAAATACAAGAACATGTTGAAAAACTTTTATGCTTAATGATACGAACTGACAGGCCGCCAGCCAACCCAATACCAAAAAGAGTCAAATGAAATAAGAGATTCAGTTTTGGTTTGGAAACTTTTTAATTTGAATTTCATAGAACAACTAAATTTACATTTTCATGCTGGTAAACAAAAATCAAAAATAAAAATCTTTTCAAAATATATTCAATCTCTTCTACTGCCATGTATTGAACTAAACTCAGTTAGGGCCATTATTACAACTAGCCGTTAATTAAAGGGAGGATTTTAACGGCCAAAAAAATTTTTTTTCATTATTATGAGTACCCAATAAGATAGAAGTGATCGTTAAGCTAAAGAGAAGATCATCCTAACTTTAACATTTAAAGGTCACTTTATGTTTGAACTATTTTCGATATGGCAACTTCACATTTAAACAAAATGAGCATACACTCAAACCTCGTTTTATGCGATTAATTCGTTTCGCAAAAAGTCGCATAATTCAAATTCACATAAAACGATACACCAGCTCCATACAAAAACTACTAATTGGTTTTTCATTTAAAAAAAAATCGCATAAATTCAAATTAAAGAAATAAAACTCGTACAAAAACGCATATAAAAAATCAACAAAAATTTTATTAATTCATTAAAGTAATAAAAAAAAAAATAGAAAAAAGCAAAAGAAAGAAAACAATAAATAAATAATACGAATTATAAATAATGATTAAAATATATGGGCAATTTCGTGTCAAGTGACCCAAAACTCTAGCGTGCGAAACTGAAGCTCTAGTAGCTCAATTTTATCAGCGAGATGATATGAGTCGAATGATGCCAGGAATGAAAGACTGGGTGTCTGTTCGAATCGATGGCCAGAAAGTCCAAATGCAGAAGAGGATGATGTTTTTCCACTCGCATCCCATTAAGTGACCACAAAGCTCTTAAAGGAAAAGAACTAAGCTTTCTTTGAGCAAAAAAAAAAAACTTCCATTAAAAAAAAATCTAGTGCATATGGTAAAATTTAAAAACTTTGGTTTTGAGTTAAAATATTTTTTTTTATAGATATGCCTCTTGCTACTAAGTACCCACAAAGACCTTAAAGGAAATGGTCTAAGTTTTCTTTTGAGGAAAAATAAAAAAAACTCCATTTCGAAAAAAATGGGGGAAAATGAAAATGGTTCATGTGCCAAATATTGAAAAATCTTATTCTTGAGTTAAAAAATAATTTTTTTGATAGATATCCCACTCGCATCCCATTAAGCGATTATGAAGGCCTTAAAGGAAATTTTATAAGCTTTCTGTTAAGCAAAAAAAAAAAAAAAAAAGGGCCCAAATTGAAGAAAAATTAAAAAAAAAAAAATTAATTTTTAAAAAAAAAAAATAAAAAAAAAATTTTAAAAAATTATTTTTGGAAAGATTGAAGAAATAGCTATCTAATAATATATTTTTGCTAGGACCAATAGGTGAAAAGTTACACACATTTTAAAAAAAACCTGTATGACCAAAATGTCCAACTTTGACCCCCTCTAACTCCGGCAGTTCTTGACCGATAGAGCTGAAAATTTGTGTCTGGCCAACTATCCAATAGTACTAACCTTGGTGCAAATTTCATCCATCCAATCGGAAGACATCGATTTTAAAAATTGGGTCACTTGACACGAAATTGCCCATATACATTTCTAAAAAATAAAAATTATATTACTTCAGGTACAAAGCAGTTGAATTGGGATTTATAAATCAGAATCAGAATTGCTAAAAAATTCCAAAACGCTTGCATCACTAGATGTACATAAATGATATATTATTATCATCTGGAATATCATCATCTCCATCGCTAGAAATATGTTCAATAGGATCAACAAGCGATGAATTTTCAGGAGTTGTATTTTTTTCTTTAATTTGGAAATATTTTGTCACTAATGTTTGTTATTTCTTTTTTAATAGTTGTTTATACAATTCTTGGTATCCTGAAAAAAAAATTGCCAAGTCCGCGTTGGAGCTTTAATGCTCTCTCCGTATCGGGGTCAATATTAAGAATTTCGTTTTCTAGAATAGCCACTTTGTTAAGAACTTGAAAAATTCTAAGTTCAAATTAGTTTTTCTAGCGCCGGCGCGTAATTTTTTCAGTGTTACCATTTCACATAGAAATTGTAATGAATAAAATAGAAATAAAATTGAGAATTTAAAAACCGCATAAATTCAAATTCGCATAAAAAAAATTCGCATAAAACGAGGTTTGAGTGTATACAACAAAAAACGAAGTCAGCTGTTGCCACAGTGTTAAAAAAAAAAACTTGTTTAATTGAGCAGTTTTATCGACTTTGCTCCGGCATTGCCATATTTTAATTTTATTTTATCTGTAAGTTGTAATAACGAAAACCAGTTAAAGGTAACTTTACAGTTCCCTTTAGCTAAAGGGGTCGCCGTGGTCTAGTAGGTAGTGTGCTGGCTTATTAGACGTAAAAGTCAGGGTTCGAGTAACAGGCCAGACATCAAAAATAAAAAAATACAAAAAATATTTTTTCGGCGATTTCTTCTCAGTTTCTCAAAAATCTGTCGTTCGGAGTCGACTTTAAACTGTAGGTCCCGCCATTTATGTATAAAATTAACACACACAACATAAGTGGTGTGAGAAACTGCGGGCTTCTTGGGGACGATTGCCTGTAGACTGTCTAATGGTGAAGGTATAGCACTGGCCATTTTATAGTCACCTACCAAGCAGCAACTCGTTTCCTTGCCGTTCGCATCTTCCCCCTTTCCACCTTTCCTAAAAAACCTGCACAATGCACTGCATGAGTAGGGGCCATCCCCTGAGTGCTGGTTTCATAAAAAAAAAAGGTACCTTTAACTAAACCCAAGTTTAACGGCAAGTTGTAATAATGGCCCTTAAAGTTGAAAGTTGAAATGTTTACAACAATAAATAATCAAATATACCCTGTAGGAAATCAAACTAATTTTAAAGTAACTTCAAACTAGTTTTTTAATAAGCACATCTAGTGGATTAAGTGACTTTTTTCCTTGTCGCCGACTCATTATTTTAACATAGGCATGTCATAGGCTGTAGTCAATTGGTCATCTCTGCATGACTTTTAAGTTAACTACAAATTACTTATTTTTCAACCAATTTGTAGTTAAATAAAATATAGTTAATTTAAATATTGGTTTACACTAAATTATTTAAAAACCACTTTTTTTTAAATTCAATTTTAAACAGTTTTAATTATATTATATACATATATTTATATTTAGAAATAATTGTTATGATACAAAAAAAAATAATTAAATTAAAAGAAAATTCATGTACATTTCATGACTTAAAATAAAAGTTGTAATGAAAAGAAGTTAAATGAAAAATATAAGTATACATTCGAAAGTTTGTACTGAAAGAAAATTTTGTATAAAGTAATAATATTATTAAGTTATTTTTTCCAACACAAACGTTATGAAAATGCCGTTTTTTAATAACAGCTAAGGCGTTGCGTAATTCTTTATCTGGGTCATCACAGAGAGGCCGAATCGCAACTATCAATGCATCAAAAACTTTTTCATAATCCTTCAAGCGCTTTTTGCCATGAGTGCCATCAATATTGGTCTGCAAAAATACACAAAAATTTGTAAAATGATAAAAGTAGAGAAGAATAAAAACTCACGTAAATTTGCTGATCATTGAGCGCTTTCAATATCACTTTTGTTAATTTTATTATAAATTAACAATATTTAAGTGGGTTTTTCCCCTTTTTTTATTAAAATTGACCACCACCTAAAATACCGTATATGCTTTGATTGACATTTGATTTACTGACATGCTTCCTTTGTTTTATTATTTTTTTTACATTTTCTTATTTTGCTTTTTTTCATTCTTACTTTTGTTTCTATGCAATATGTTTGGTTGATATCTGCATGAGATTTAAACCAATTTGTAGTCATTTGCAAAATAGTTAGTTTATAATTTGCGTTTTTATCAACCGACTATTTTATTTACTACAGGGTATCGCTTATAATCCAAGTGTATGAATTGAAATTAAAACAAACAATTGAAACTTAATTTCTATAACAATTAAATTATTACGTTTTATAATCATTTTTTTTTTCTTAATTTTTCTTTTTTTTTTCTAATTTATTACACAACCGTTTAGAATCCATCATAATGTTTATTTATCATCCATTTTATGTCCATTGTTTCTCTCTCTCTCTCTCTCTGTTTTTCATTCTATTTACAAACAAATGTGAAAGAACAAAAAAAAAAAGAAAAAGAAAAAACAGAGAAGAAGAAACACAATAAAATTAATAACTTTTTAAACACATCTCAAGAAGAACGCTGGCCTCCTAATCTAGCTTTAAGCGAATATACCACCAGACAGCTTTAATGGCAATAATAAATGCAAACAATAATCGTTTTGCTTCTTCAATTTCATGAATGTTTACAACAATATTTTATAATAACAATAAAAAGAATAAAATTAATCGTGAGACAGACAGACGGCAAGCAGATGGTCTTTAGCTATCTACGGCCGGATATTCTCTGTGATCTATTCAAATGGAATATTTTTTTTTTTTTTTGGGAAACGTTTTTTTATTTGAATACTTTTAAGGAATGTTCTTTGTTTGCCATGAATTTTAGAGAGATTCTATTTCTAAATCATGAAAGTGAATTAATATGACCGATTTATTTTTTTTTTTTTCGAACGTCCACGGCCATACACTAACCCACCCTCACCCGACCGCGGAGGGCTCGTCCCCATTACGTAGGGACACGTACACACTACAGTCCGGACTGTAGCGGGTAAAGAAAAAGTAATGGCAACGGGAACATGAAACAGCTACAGAACTTAATCACAAGCTGAATAAAGCAACAATAAACCATAACTACCTAAGACAAGAACGAAAATATATTTTTATATAATAATTTACAAATTAATGCTGGCATATAAGCTACGTTTAATATTATAAACATTACAATTAAAATCAATAAAATCATAATATAAATTAAAATCATTACATAATCTACGAAAAGGAAAATTAGCTCCATAGTTCGTTCTACAGAAATCTAAAGAAAGATGACGATAGTGCCGTGAAAATCTTGCTGGTATACTGAAATTCAGGTTAGAAAGCTAAAACTCAGAATCGATATCACCTTTAACCAGATTGAAAACAAAACAAACCCCTAAGACAGCCCTTCTACGTTCCAAAGTTGGAAGTTTCACCAAATCTAATCTACCCTCATATGATGGAAATCCATTGCCATAATCCCATCCTAGGCCACGTAAACAGAATAATAAAAACTGCTTCTGCACAGACTCTATTGAATCACTATGACAACGATAGTATGGATTAGGGATGCCAAACGGGATTGATTTTTAAAAATCCCGGGATTCGGGATTTTGTAATCCCGATCCCGAAATCCCGGGATATTTCGGGATAATTCGGGATCCAAAAATCCCGAAAAATCACGGGAAAAATCGCGATTTTCTCTTAATAATAAAAATGAAAAAAATATATTTTGTTAACACAATCATTTATATTCCAATTATATCAGAATTATATGCCATTAAAAATATAATATAAAAAAAGCAAGACACAAAGAAACAAAAAATCGTAAATTAACAAAAATAAAAATTATTCATACATATGCAAATGCATTAGTTTTAAGAAAATTATTTGTATTCCAAAAAAAGATTAAAGTATCTAACATGTGATCTGATAGACTTGAACGAATTTTGTTGTCAACATACGCTGCCGTTGAAAAACACTTCGCGCAATCAACATTTGTTGGTAAAATAGTTCCAAGATACCTGTATACATACATATGTACATAATTGGTCATTACAACCCTTAAGTCAGGATTACGACCTAGCTTCTCACACCACTTATGTTGTGTGCGTTAATTTTATATGTGAGTGGCGGGACCTACAGTTTAAAGTCGACTCCGAACGACAGATTTTTGAGAAGCTTTTCATGGCAATTTTATTTACTCTCAGAGTTTTTGCCAGAAATCTGCTGAGAGGAAGATAGCTGTATGCAGCTTGTAAATATTCACCTCTACCACCTCCTGATGTAAATAAATCTATTTCTTTGGAGAGTTGAGTATTTAAATCAGTTACCCTATTAATTCGTTTTATAGGGCTTTTGCATTCTTCGATGGCATCAAATAACTTTTCAGCAATGGAAGTAGGGTTTTCCTCATCTAAGATGCTATTATCGAAGTCGAGTGATATAGAATTTTTTTTCAGCACCTTTTGCAGGGTCAAAATACATATGAATTCACAATCCCAAAAATCCCGAAAAATCCCGGGACAAGTTTTTAAAAATCCCGGGATTCGGGATTTGTGAATCTCGAAAATCCCGGGATTTCGGGATTCGGGATTTCCCGATTGGCATCCCTAGTATGGATTCCAAATAATAGACGCATACTCCAAAATAGGCCTAACAAGTGAAATGTATAGCAGTTTTGTTATATAAGGATCAGTGAATTCCTTAGCCCATCTTTTCACAAAACCAAGAACCGCCCGAGCCTTGCCAATCATCATACTAATATGATCAATAAAAGACAGTTTCATATCCAATAATACTCCCAAATCAAGAAATGTAGTCACAGTTTCCAAAGGGCAAGAATTAATCACATAAGTGGACGAAATTACGCCTCCGCGAGAGAAAACCATGCATTTACATTTTCTCAAGTTAAGATCCATTAAATTAATTCTGCACCAAGTTACAAACAAATCAATATTTCGCTGAAGAACAGCCTGACCATGATCATCATCAAAAGTATAAAATAATTTAACGTCGTCAGCATACATCAGAATATTACAATCAGAAATAACACAAGGAAGGTCATTAAGAAACAGTAAAGGACCCAAATGGCTACCCTTCGGAACACCAGAAGTAACATATACAGTCTTAGACAATACATTCCTAAACAATAGCCTCTGAGTCCTAAGGGAGAGGTAGGAGTCAAGCCAACGATGAATAATATCAGGAATACCGATAAATGAAAGTTTAAGAAGCAAAAGTCTATGATCAACCCTATCAAAAGCTGAGTTATATTGGCAGCCACCTTAACAACAACTCAATTGAGTTCCATGAAAGATTCTGTTCTAATGGCATAGCGTGTGTTAATCCGTGTTAATCTCTGATTGCTGCCCGAAAGTACAGTGGTTTCCTCATCTGTCTTTATATATTCTGGAGAAGACGTAAGGTTTAGTTAGATTTATGCACATACTCTGTATACACTGTGTATATTAATAAAGGACCTGGTTCGTCTGGTTCTCTATACAAGTGGGTTCAATTTTGAATCTTTCGTAGATTAATTTGCTTATCTCTTAAGAGATCACTGCTGATCCAACTTTTTAAAGTTTTCAAACAGATTCTATGTACGCCCCTGTATGCAGAAACCCATTGGCAGATTTGCCATTACTTTTAATGGCAAAAAAGTGTCTACAAGCATTATAGAGCTGAAAGTGTAAGAAACTGCGGGCTTCTTGGGGACGATTGCCTGTAGACTGTCTAATGGTGAAGGTATAGCACTGGCCATTTTATAGTCACTTAGCAGCAACTCGTTTCCTTGCCATTCGCATCTTCCCCCTTTCCAACTTTTCTAAAAAACCTGCACAATGTACTGCATGAGTAGGGGCCATCCCCTGAGTGCTGGTTTCATAAAAAAAAAAAAAGTGAAAGGGGTTGCCTAGTTGAAATAGTAGAAGCCATAGATATATCACATCGTTCAGTATGTTAAATTTTGAATGAATACATAGGCATCTTAGAGTTTTCCCAAAAATGAATGCCTTGATTGTTGTGAGCCTTCCCGGTGTCCAACGCTGAAATTCTTCCAGAGACACAGATTAAGTACCACATAAGTAGATCGTCCAGAATTCTATAAGACAAAACTCACTCGCAAAAACTCATAGTCGCAGCTTTAGAATCAATCCTCAATATTCGTAATTAAATGCGATAACGCGGGATTTACAATTTCAGTCTTAACGCTAACTATTATCAAGTGCTCGTTGAAGCTCAGTCTCGGATTAGTCATCTTGCTTGCACTTTGCCTTCTGAATGTCAAGATGTTTATGCGTAATTACCAGCGCTATATCATCTGAGAGCTCACAATAGACTTATCGCTGCTGCGTGTAAGCATAAATATGTCATCGTATGTCACATTTCACAATGTCGGTCCACAAACCTGTGCTCACCACCTTTGTATATGCACTCTCAGACATACTATAGTATACGGCGTTATATTGGTTAGCATTATATACAACCAATCACTATCATGCAGTAATTGGAAATGAAATACCAAATATTCTAGCCAATAGAGCCAGAGTCTTACATACCATAAGCTTGGATAAGTCAATGTCTTTCAGTGCATTAAAGACAAAGCTAAGAAAGTGGGCTAAAAAAGGAAGAGTTACAAAAATACTTTGGGGCGATTCTAATGAGGCAAGAATTATGAGGATTTTAAAATAAAATTAGGGCGACCTGAGCGGTCTAAAGAGCATGCCTTACGTGTACATTTGAACCATATTGACGTGAGGGAAAATGATGAGTGCGATGCATGACACTATACCAGACATAATTTATCTTAGAGAAGTGAAGTGAAAGAAGTTAAGGAAGTTTGTACCAGATACAGACTTCCTGTAGAAGGTAGGGTAGTATTCCTAATGGTGAGAGCATAACAAGCCTACATAGTGAAAAGAGCATCGAAACAATATTGTTACGAAAATGGAAATGGTGTTGTTAAAATAATAAGCAAAAGCTCCAAAAACAACACAATGGACTTGAACATGTATAAAATGATAAAAAAAAAGCTCCAAAAACAAAACAATGCAGTTGTTCACGTGATCAACGAATGAGTAAGCATATAGCAACAAAAACAACAGGGCTTGTTTACAAGATCGATGAATAAACAAAAAAAATATAGCAACAACGTCCGTGTATAAAAAATATAGCAGAAAGACAAACAAACAAAACAACAACAACTCTGCCTGGACGAAAGTAAACAAGATACACGAACAACAAAAATGGAAACAAGTTGTTTACATTTTTGGATTGTTCCCGAAGGTCGTCATCATCCTTCAAGGGCATTCATCACACTGTTGATCCAGTGATATAAAAGGCAAGATAAAGCGAGCAACGAGGATTCAGTTAGAATTCAGTCAGTCGTGTATGAAGACACGTGATTCTCGGAGTTCGAGTTAAGTTAGTCGTGTGACGACGTCGCTTTGAATTGAGTGAGAATTCAACCAGTGGTGTGTGAAGATACGAGATCGAGTTATAATCCAGTCAGACTTGTGTGCAGACAAGTTGCGCGAAGAAAACAGTTGTTAGTGTGGTGCTTACAAAAAAGGTTGTGAGCAAAGAAGAATAACTAACAAGTGTTGTTGCTTATAAAAAAAGGTTATAAGCAGAGAAATATAACGAAGCACATATTGTGAAAGTTATCATTGTATGCGTAGAATAAGTTCGAACAGTGGCACAAGAGTTGTGCCGATAATAAAGAATTGATTGAAAAATAAACACAGATTTATTTTTATTTTATTTGCAATCTACGAACTCATATTTTTAACGTTTTTAAAAGGTAAAAACGTAACAATATATTCCAGTAACCTAAGGTTGGTCGGTTGTGTCTAGCTTCCTAGCTTCTCACACCACTCATGTTGTGTGCGTTAATTTCATACGTGAGTGGCGGGACCTACAGTTTAACGTCGACTCCGTACGACAGATTTTTGAGAGAATTTTTCATGGCAGTTTTTTTTTTTACTCTCAGAGTTTTTGCCAGAAATCTGATGAGAGGAAATCGCCGAAGAAATATTTTTTTTTCATATTTCGTTTTGATGCCTGACCTGGGATACGATCTCGGGCTTTACGTCTAATAAGCCAAAACACTACCTACTAGAGAGTGAGGTAGTGAGAAGCTAGGCCGTAATCCTGACTGAAGGGTTGTAATGGCCAATTATGTATTTATGTGGTCGGTTGTGTAGCCTGGGTCTTTCATTCTTCGCATGACAGTCCTATTTGGTAGGCCAATTCCCAGAGATTAGTGTCAGAGCTCATGGTATCGATTTGACTGACGCATCAGCTTTCTTAAATACATTTGACTGACTTTAAAATGTTGCATAAGCACTTTGTTTTTTTTTTTTTTTAACTCTCATGTTTAGTATTAAAATAATACATACATACATAATTGGTCATTACAACCCTTCAGTCAGGATTACGACCTAGCTTCTCACACCACTTATGTTGTGTGCGTTAATTTTTATACATGAGTGGCGGGACCTACAGTTTAAAGTCGACTCCGAACGACAGTTTTTTGAGAAGCTTTTCATGGCAATTTTATTTACTCTCAGAGTTTTTGCCAGTAATCTGCTGAGAGGAAGTCGCCGAAGAAATATTTTCATAATTTCGTTTTGATGTCTGACCTGCGATTCGAACTCGGGCCTTCAGTCCAATAAGCCAACACACTACCTACTAGACTACGGCGACAATACAACAATCCAATTCAATGATTTATTACTCGTGCAACAATAAATGTTTAATTAAGAATTTCTATAAACCCAACTAGAAAAGATGCAAACAAACAAACATAAACCGGTGGTGTAATAGAATAGAATAAAGAAATAAAACAATAACAACAATTTATATTCATTGGATCAAAAGTTGTTAAACGATAATAAAAAAAAAGAAAAAAGAAAAACAAAAGGAAAGAAATTAAAAGAAGAAAGAAAGAATTACGAAGAAAATCTTGAACGTTTTACACGTTTCAATTGAGTGAACGCCTTGAACTTCCGTTTCAAAATTTGAACTATTCTGGCACTTAAAGATCTCACAGCTCAAGACAAGAAGTGTTACTTACAACATACATACATATGTACATATGTGTATATATGTATTGTACAATTGAAAAATTTAAAGAAATAAATTAAATAAGAGGTTGCAAACTAAATGATGGG
Organism: Sarcophaga caerulescens; assembly: GCA_927399465.1. Classification (NCBI taxonomy): domain Eukaryota; kingdom Metazoa; phylum Arthropoda; class Insecta; order Diptera; family Sarcophagidae; genus Sarcophaga; species Sarcophaga caerulescens. Next base: position 19,119,329 of record OV656868.1, on the reverse strand, counting down.
TTTACATGAAATGCCTCATCAGTAAGAGAAGGAATTAAAAAGATAAAGAAGGAGAAGAAGAAAAAAAAAGTTCAAGTGCTTAATTTACTCAACTTTGTTGTTATAACAGAACAGACAGATTTTTCTTTTAAACAATGCGATCAAAAGAAGAAAAAAACAATTCATTCAGTCAGTCAGTCAACATTTTTGAAAGTTCAAGTTGATGGTATTTCATTTGAACTGTACCATACAAACAAACGATAAATGGATGGACAAGACATGTGTGGCATGCCACTTTGTATACGTACACTCGCTATTCATGCATTCGAAAGGAAGTGTGTGTTTTCACACTAGACTTGACTAAAATAAAATCATTCGGCCAACTTTGTTTAAGAAAACACACGCACTTACTCTACACCACACATATACAGGGGGTGTCCGTGACTCAGGAAGACGACACAACTTACGTTCAAAGTAGGCTTGCCAGATTTGAAATCGTCAAAAAACGTACATCGAAGTTAAAAAAGCAGTACAATTGAGTAAAAAGAAGTACAATTGTTTATTTTCAAAATTTATTTAATTCAATAAAAAAAAAAAACTAACAAAAAATAGTTAAAAACAGTAACAATAAAGAACATAAAAAAAGAGATCATAACTATTTGTATTTAATATAAAAAAATGAACTTAAAATTTAATTTAAATTAGCTTTTATGATTTTAAATCTATAGAATTTATATATATTTCAGACTAGACTAAAATCAATGTTATTTGATATTTGATAGTATTATTGGATTTTTAATTTATCTGAATAAAAACTCAAAAACAAATTTTCATTGTTTAATACTTCAAAATTAATTTAACAAAAAATAATTTTAATGGTTATTGACTTTAAAATTTACTGATACATTTAAATAAATTATAAATATTTATCACTTTTTTGTATTTGAATTACAATTTAATTTTTACCTTTTTCGGTTTTTAAAAAATTGAAAAACTCAGTACAACTGTATTCAAAGTTTGTTTTTATTATTAACTCGCTTTCCAAATTTTCTATTAAAAGTTTATTTCCTTCCTTCCTCCAAAAATTAAACATTGAACTAAAAATTCATTTCACTGGCAGCATTAGAATGAGGAATTGAAAAGACGAAGCAACAAATCTTTTCAAAAGTAGGAAATGATCCACTATTTAAGAATTCTTTCCATTTTTCTTCTGAGGATTTTTTTTTCAATGTTTTCAGCAAATGTTTTTAATGATATAAATTCGTCAAAAAGTTGATCTAAATCAATATTTTTGATTGAAAATAATGTAATTATTTCCACAAATTCATGAAAAGAAATGTTTGAATTAAGATGGAAAATTGAAAGTTTTTTAAACTTATTATTTTCTAAATTGAAACGACCTTTTATGTAAGTACTTATATTCGATAAAAACTCTGCTGCGCGTTTTTTAAAGAGACAAATCTATTGTTGATTATTTCAACTGCTTCATACACGTTCATCTAAAAACCCATAGAATTTTTCATCCTGCTGTTGTTCAAATTTGTCATTTAACTGTTTTATTATTTATTATTATCTATTATTTTCTTCTAACTTTTTAATAGCAGATATTATTGTATTTCCTATATTATGGACAAAACCGAGGTATGCTTCAGAAATTTCATTTTCGAAAAATTGGCGTAAAACAGGGGAACAACAATCTTGCGACAAAAAATAACCTTAATAGCAGGATAGTTTTTTAAAAATCTCTCCACAGCGGGGGTTACAGAAAGACATCTAGTTGGTACATGACGGAGCATTTCAGACCATTTCAAATCGCAAAATTCAAACATTTCTTTCAGATTTGCAGTTTTTTTTTTTTGTTGATGTAGAAAATTTATTAAAAACTTTCATTACAATATTTTCTAAATCAAATTTTAATATTTTTAAAGAATTTTTAAACGCATTATCTAATACGTGACAAAGGCATCCAATACCTATTATATTCGAATTTGCCTTTTTAAGCTCAACAAATACACATTTTTTTTATTTTTCAAAATTTACGTTGGCATTGTCTGCGCAAAAGCTTGTGATGTTTTCTAAACTCAGTTTTTGACTCTCCAATTTATATTTTAAAGAATTTGAAATATTAATTGATAATTAATAAATAACTTAAAAGTTTTGTGCAGACTCCATTTTCTTTATTAAACTATCTCACAACAATAGGAAACGTTTTAATATTACCTTTGTTAGAAGCGTCTGTAGAGATTGAACAGGACATGTTTACCTCTATAAAATTATGATGAAAGTACAAAAAAGGTAGAAAAAAGTACAAAAAGAAGTACAGATACTAAAAAGAAGTACATTTGCGTACTTCTTTAGGGGTTATGCAGTTAAAAGTACAAAAACTAAAAAAAAGTACGCGTACTGCTGAAAACAGTACGTCTGGCAAGCCAAGTTCAAAGATGCAACAGCACATTACATTGCAAATTAAATTACAAAAACAAATAAAATTTGCATATTACAGCAAGCAACAGCAAGACTAAAGGTATTTAAAAAAAAAATATTATTTAATTTTTTCTTTTTTTTTTTCGTAAACAAAAAAATTCCTTTAGTAGAAGACATATTTTGTTGTTGTTTTACTTTTTTATGCAACAAGATTACCACGTTTTCTGTATTCTGTGTGAATTCTTTGTAAATGTCTTGAAAGTGTTGGTCCTTGAAATGCTTGTAATTGTTGTTCTGGGTATTGTTTTTAATTTTTTTTGGAAAATTCTATTTTTTGTGTTGGTGAGAAAATGGAAAAGTTCCCAGAACTGGAGATACACAATAAATTATTTGGTTATTCTTTTGATTGAAAGAAAATACAATCTGTAAGAATATCTGTATAATTTTCAAACAAAATAATACGTATGCATGTTGCAAGCAGGCTATGCCATGGTATGGTTGCCAAATTTAACTAAAAAAAATAAAAACTAGTGTAGAAAATATGAAAATGTTCAATAACTGCCATCCACAGAGCGGTCAATATAAAGAAAGTGACGTTGTGTTGTCAAATAATACAAAATCGATCGTCAAACAAAAAAAAAAAAAAATTTATTAACGCAAATCTGTGGCTCTCTTAATTGTGGATCAACAAAGTTCTGGTAAGACCACCAAGAAGGTATCTCGTGCAATAGAGGATACCTGGGGCCGAATTACCGCATTCGTGATCGAGTATAATTATTCGTAATCTTTCTTCTTTAGATTACCGCATTCGATATCGAATAGGTTGTATCGAAATTTGAGATGATAGCACACGATAACGAGTGTGCAATCGAATGCATATTTTTGAAATGTCATTCGTTAACACTACAGACATCGAAAAGAAATATTTTTACTTAAGCGTGCATAAAAAAACAAAAAATATTAGTTTTTATTATTTGTTTTCTTTTTTTTTTAAAGTTAAATAAGAAAAAAAATATTTAAAGGACCAATATAAACAAAATAAATCGAAAACAAAAGGATGAAATGGCTCAGTTCATGGTGGAGCATTCTAATTTGGCCAAAAACATACTACCAAAGCCAAGGAAAAGCAACATCAAAAAGGTTGTGGGATCAGCTTGCTGATCAAAAATTCAACGCAAAGAAAAAAAATTTCTTTCAATAAAGGGTCTAAACTAAAGACTGGAGGGGGTCCTTATCAAGAATTGATTTTGACCTACGAAGAAGAATAAATTATACAAGCCACACGTATAGTATTAGAATCATCCTCTGAGTCGGACGACAATTAAGAAAATAAAATATCAAATGACATTTTTTTTTAACAAATATGCATAAATATTTAATATACCGGCGAAAATTTTGTTTACTTTTCTTCTTATTCTTCCTTGATGATTGCTTTTTAATGTATTAACATATGTTTTTAATAAAACATATGTGTCAATTCTATTACATACTAGAAAAAATCTTGTACATTTTATTGTAATTTCGATACGTGAACTATCGAATGCGGTAATCTATCCATTCGATTCGTCACCAAATTGTACTCGATACGAAAGTCTGTTCGATCACGAATGCTGTAATTCGGCCCCTGTTTTTTTTCAAACATTTTCAATATTGGATGTTCGAAGACGTTCGTTTACAATATGTCTGTAAAGGTGAATTCAGACGGTCAAACAAGTCATACGACATGCCAAGTCTTTGTGTAGAGAGAGGACAGTATCGTGTAAACTCTATAAGTAAGGAAAGCTTATGAAATTGAAAAAAAAAATACTGTTACGAAAATGGAAACAGTGTAATATCGTTTAACAACTAAGCATACGCAACAACAAACAATGAGAACAAAATACACAAACAACAATGAAGTCGTGATAGTGTTCTCAAGAAAGCGAAAACACAAACATTCTACTTCAAGAATGTTCATCAGATTGTTTATGTAGGCCTATAAAAAGGCAAGACAAAGCAGACGACGAGTAGTAAGAATTCAGTCAGTATTGTGTAAAGTGGCGTTGCGTGTAAAGAAAACAGTCGTGGTTTGAAGATCGCTGCTGTACAGATCTAACGAACAACGAAGAATAACGAACAAAACAAATTATTGTTGTATCATCAAGTTGAAAACAGTGTTGCCACTAAAGAATTTAATAGAAACCAAATACAAATTTATTTTTATTTTGTTTGCAATCAACGAACTCATATTTTAAACGTTTTTAAGAAGGTAAAAACGTAACAATACTGATAGAAATTGCCAGTTGTATGGCTCTCTTAGTTTGTTGAAGTTTTTTAATTTATTTTTATTTTATTTAATTACTAATCGCGTAAGTGCAGACAAAAATGTCGTATGATTTTCACTCTCAAAATCGAAGCTTTTCTAAAGCATTTCATTGCAAGTGCAAGTAGGTGACGAAAGTGACTTCCTGGAAAATGACTTCCTGCAGATTATATAAAAATTATAATTAAAATCAAAAACTAAAAATTGCATATCCATTTTACAATTTCTAAATTTTCATTCGGTTCAGATGATTTCACTATTTTTGAAAACTAAGAAAATTCGTAAAGAAAGTGGAGCCTGTGGTTCAAACACAAGCTCTTACATCGCGATTAAAATAAAATATGGGAAAAATATTTCTTTCGGTCACTTCCTCTCATCAGTCTAGCAGTAAAAATTCTGAAAGCAAGCAAAATTGTCATAAAAAGTTTCTCAAATTTGGCGCTCGGACTCGACATTTAACTGTGGGTTCCGCCACTCATAGATAAAATAAACACACACAGCATGTGTGGCGTGAGAAGCTAGGTCCTTAATCTTTACTAAAATATTGTAATGACTAATCAAGTAAGTAAGTATTCTAAATTATCAATAATTAAGTCTCAATTCATGGTAAAATAATGATTACAGAAGTCTAAGGGAAATAAATGGACACAATAAAGAAGACAGAATAATTTTAAGTAAAGCTCGCTATAATACACTTGAGGTTAAGAGAGTCTCATTCCTTTCTAGTTAGTTTAATAATGTAAAATAAATGAAAATATTGAATTAGTTTCTACATACATAACTTTTTTCTTTTTTTTTATGAAACCAGCACTCAGGGGATGGCCCCTACTCATGCAGTGCATTGTGCAGGTTTTTTAGGAAAGGTGGAAAGGGGGAAGATGCGAACGGCAAGGAAAAAAGTTGCTGCTAGGTGACTATAAAATGGCCAGTTCTATACCTTCACCATTAGACAGTCTACAGGCGATCGTTCCCAAGAAGCCCGCAGTTTCTCACACCACTTATGTATTGTATTGTGTGTTAATTTTATACATAAGTGGCGGACCTACAGTTTAAAGTCGAATCCGAACGACAGATTTTTTGAGAAACTGAGAAGAAATCGCCGAAAAAATACTTTTTAATTTTTTTTTTTTTTATGTCTGGCCTGGGACTCGAACCCTGGCTTTTACGTCTAATAAGCCATCACACTACCTACTAGACCACGGTGACCCCGAATCTTTTCATGGCAATTTTATTTACTCTTAGAGTTTCTGCCAGAAATCTGCTGAGAGGACCTGGGGTTTGAACCATGGCTTTGGGTCTAATAAGCCGACACACTACCTACTAGACTAGGACGACTACTAAATTAGTTTTTAGTTTAGATTATTTCCGTGAAAACTTAAGCTTCCAAAATTTTAAAATCAACTATTTTCGTACTATCTGAAGATAATAGCGTAACAGAGACATAAGCAGCATAAAATGATTTTCATTTTGTTTAAATTCGATCTGGCTACCCTATTTTTGATGAGCGTATAGTTGTGTTTATTATTACAATTGCATTCTATGAACTTTGACTTGTTACTTTTTTAAGCAACATTGACTTTAATTTTTGCTGAAAAAAAAAGAAAAAAAAACTTTCAAAACTTTTTGTATTACAAACGATGACTGAAATTGCGACGATGATGATGTACAGTATTCCCTCGATTTATGTCGTAGAATGTTCCGGAAAAAGGCGACGTAAATCGAAACGACGTAAATCGAATTTCAAATAACTCATACTATCAGATGCATATATTTATGCAAAACTTCCAAAAAAAAAAAAAACCAAAATAATTCAATTTTTATTCTGTATAACTAAGTACATACATAAATATAGATGGATTTTTGATTTGTTATAAAAATTTATTTCATATGTTGTTCACAAAAAGTTTAATAAAAAACAAAAAATTATCCATTAGCACTTAAATATATATTTTTTTCAAAACTCTATTTATATTTTATTCAAATAGTTACACACAAATATTGAATTTTTTTAAAGAGGGAATTCCACTGATTTTGTTTATAAACAACAGAGGCGACGTAAATCGAATGACGACGCAAATCGAAGTTGAAGGGAACAAAATATTTGACGACATTAATCGAAACAACGTAAATCGAGGGAATACTGTATCTGTTGCAGAGCTGTTAGCTTTTATGGTTTATGTAGCCGCCAAATATAGAAAAAAAAGTAAAAAAAAAAGTAAAAAATATTCAGTCAGATAAATATGTATTGTGAGTAGTTTTTCCTTTGTTTTTTTTTTTTTTTTTTTTTTTTTTGTAACATCATTTTATTTATCAAGATGTTATATTGAATAGAAATTTCCAAGCATGTAATTTTCATGTGATAAGTGTTAATTTTCAAAAAAAACTAACCACTTTCATTACTACCAATACATTTATGCCAAAAATCTCTTTCTTATCTCTCGTTCACTTTAATTTGAAGTTCAAATATAATGTTCTTGAACTCCATGGCCGAAGATAAATGAGAAACATTTCAGAGTTTAGTAAATTAAATCAAAGTAATGGCCAGAGAAGAGCTTTAAATTTGTCGTAAGACAACTAAAAATAATTTATAACACAATGTTGATCAGATTTAATTGTAAATTTTTTCTTCTTTTGCTTTCGTTAAGATTAAACGAAACAAAGAATAAAAAGAGATTTATTATGTCACTTTTATTACAATTCAACAATTACTTTTATTTTTATTTTAATTTCTTTTTTTTATGATTTTATTTTATGTTGTCTTTGTTATTTTGTTTATAATCCATTAAACTACAGGCCATTACATAGCATTTTAATTCTTGCCAATACATTTCAAATTATTTTAAGCTATGTACATACATATGTATACCCATAGATTTATTTATTTTTTTTTTGTTTTTAATTTTAAAATTTTTAGTTTTATTTTCATATGATATTTGAACCAGATTTTCATTTTCAATTTCGATTTTTATACTTATATTTCCGTATGACTTGAGCCTAAAAAAACAGAATTGTATTCGAAACTGATGTAGACAAAATAGAAGGAAAAATATTGTAATAATTATTTTTTTTTTTAAATTTAAAAATACAAGAGGTGTAGCCAAAATATAAGCAGACATATAACACAGCATTGAATAGTAAAACCCCACCTAAATAAAAAAAACGATCGACACAAAAAAAAAAAAGAAAAAATATAAAAATTTAAATTAAAATAATATTGTTACACATGAGTGCTTTGGACAAAAAAAAAAAAAGAAAATAAATAATATAAAAAAACTAAAAATTAAATTTTTTTTATGTTAAAAAAAAATGAAAAAAACGACTGACTGTCTTTAAAGCAAAAATTTCATAATTTTTTTTTTTTTGCATTGAGATATTAAATTCCACATATTAATTGCCCACATGTTCGTTGCATATTGTCTACAACAATATTTACAATAACAAAAAACACTAAATACCTTAAGAAAAATATCAAGCCTCCATACACACACAATACATAGATACAGACAGACATATATGCATACATACATGTAAAAAATTACATCAAATATGTGGAACAGTTCTTGGAAAACGTTTGAAATTTGGCGTCGAATTGTACTGATCGTTTAGATCGTTTATGTGGTAGACACCAAATTATCTTTTACTTCTGCGACATAGTGCATCGTTTCTATGGTTTCTGCAGAAGTCGTTTGCCAAGTTTCCTAAACCAATATGGCTCGCATGAGTGCTCAATGGTTATACTAAGAGCGCTTTATTGGAGTTTGAGCAGACTTTGCGTGTACGTACCACAATTCCAGCTTTGGCCGGTTTTTCTCTTGTCCGAAGTCGTCCACCCGGCGTTTGTGGAATTCATGACTGCATTGTCAATTGTAGTCGCCGTAGTCTAGTAGGTAGTGTGTCGGCTTATTAGACGTAAGGCCACGGTTCAGACAGGTCAGACATCAAAACGAAAAATATAAAAAAAAAATATTTCTTCGGCGACTTCCTCTCAGCAGATTTTTGGCAAAAGTTCTGAGAGTAAATATAATTGCCATGAAAAGTTTCTCAAATATCTGTCGTTCGGAGTCGACTTTAAACTGCAGGTCCCGCCACTCATGTATAAAATTAACGCACACAACATAAGTGGTGTGAGAAGCTAGGTCGAAATCCTGTCTGAAGGGTTGTAATGAGCAATTATGTATGTATGTAATGGGACTATCATTATGCCCCAATATAAACATCATTACGTTCCGCAACAGTGATGAGGTATTTACTGCACCTTTACACAGTCCTGGAATTCATTACATTAGAACGCAGTTCTTTAATAGCCGCCTGTCTAACAGAGAGAATATCTTCCGGAAAAGGTCTAAAAATCTTTTGACAAATCCAAATCTCGAATAGCTGGTGTATTACGGTCACCTTGTAAAGTAAATACACTTTACTTGCACAGTCCCAATAGCATCTGCTTCTAAAGTAAATTCACTCTGCATTCTATTTCATGTTGGCTGTGTTTTTTCATTCACTCTCTTTCAAGCACTCATATTCTCCGAGCGTTATAACCAACGTTCATGAAATTTTATGTATTTTTTAAACAAAATTAAGTTCTTCAAACTATAATGTTGTGGCTCGTGCTCTAGTGTAAGCAGTAAACTTATGGTGTTTTCTTTTCTACCAAAAAATGTGCATTTTATTAACGCAAAATACAATTTTGCGTTTGTTTCTTAAAAATGTTTCGCCCTCTAAAAGGGTGGTATGTTTTATTCTAAATAATTCGCACTTGCCAATGGTGGAGGGCATTGCATTTTATGCCCTGTATAAATCGAGAGTGCTGCTAATGCCCTGTAAAGCAGATGACTTTTGTTTATTTATAGGGCTACCAGATGAAATTTAAAAAAGTCGCCTGGTATTGTTATCCAATTTGAAGTTAAGTTTTTCATTGTTTTGTGGAGTAATCTTAAGGAAATATTACATTATTAAAGCTACATGGTCAGCAGTATAAAAAATTGCATTCAATGTTAGAACAGTGTTAAAATATTTTTTTTTTATTATAAAAAAAGCGTGCAAAAAATGAATTCGAAAAATTAGAGATCTGGCAACACCTTTGAACAAATTGGCATTTCCTCATTCATTTTCTTAATAAGTGGTAAACACAGGGCATACCCTTTTTTAATATTTGTGTTATGTTCTTCTCAAATAAAAAATTACATTACAACAGGGTTGGTTAAAAATTTGTTTAATGTACCTTGTAAGAGGGTGACATTTTCATTGTAGAAAAGAAAACACCATTAGAGTGAAAACATTACAGAATTCCATTCGTTAGTTAAAGAGAGAGAGAGAGAGAGAGTTAAAAATTACGACAGTATTTTTTTTTTTTGCATTCATACGATAAGTAAAACAAATTCAAATGATCATCTAATGAAGCGTAAGAGATGAAAGAGAAAATAAAAACAAACATATAAATAGAAATGGTAATTAACATACTGTTACGAAAATGGAAATGGTGTTCTTAAAATGATAAACAAAAGCTCCAAAAACAAATATAATGGACTTGTTTACATGATCAACGAATAAACAAAAATATAGGAACAACATCAGCATAAAAAAATAAGGAGACAAAGAAGTAAACAAGCAACAACAACAGTTCAGTATAAAAAAAGGGATTAAGAAATAAACAAGCAACAACAAAGTGCAGTATAAAAAAAAGCAGACAAACAGTAAACAGGCAACAACAACACTGAAATCAACTTGTTTACATTTATATAGATTTCGCGAAGACATTCTCATACAAGTGCATTCATGAGACTGCTGACCCTTGTGATATAAAAGGCAAGACAGATTCAGAAAGAATTCATTCAGTCTTGTGTGAAAACACGTTGCGTGTGAAGAAAATAATTGTGGTTTGAAGATCTCCGTATAAAGATCTATTGAACAATTGTTATTGTGCAAAGAAGAGTGCAAAGAATAATAACAATTACAGCAAATTGTTGTTGTTTAAGTCAAATCGTTAAAGGTGGCACACGGAATTGCGCGAACAATAAAGAATTGATTTAAAACTAAACACAAATTTATTTTTATTTTAATTGGAATCTACGAACTCATATTTTTAACGTTTTTAAAAGGGTAAAAACGTAACAATACGTTTAAGCGTAATTGAAGATATTTAAAGTTGCGGCTATCGACTTTATTATGGGCCATCTTTTTTATACAGCGTTTTTGTTTGAAGTTGCGTACGTATTCTGTTTCGTCACTTAATGGTTTTTTGAAAAATTTCAAAAAACAAAAAGGGGCATAACATAATGTTACCAAGAGTACTCTTCTTCTAGAGGGGGAATAATCTATTTTGAAATTTGTGTCCTCTTTCTGTCAGCCTTTTTCATAATCTGTCATGTCCATATTTGTTTTTATTTTTATAAAAATAATCGTATGGAAAATGAAATGCGTGCTTGTTCTGTTCCAGCTGCCACTGAATTTTCGCTTTTACTATTTTCCATTCATTTTTTTCTTTCAATATCTTACGCTCTAATTATATGCATATTGGGTTTACACGATGCTATCCGCTCTCTTCTAGACAATAATTTGACTTGTTGTAAGACTTGTGTGATCGTCAGAGATTGAGTATTCAAAACGATGAGGAGATTCGAGTCATACTCATAATTTCTGATACTTATACGCATTCATACTTATTTTAAAATCATGGAACCTTTACTCATATTCAAAGTTAGAAATACTGATCGTAATCATACTTAACAATACACATGATGTTGTTGATTTCGACTCTACTTTACTTAACATCTACAAGAATCACAAAATAAGTATGATTCGCGTACGAACACTACAATACTCACCAGAAGGTTGTGTGTTTGTTTTGCTTGCTGTCTTTGACTTTTGTTTCTTCTTTTTTTGTGTAAATGCAATATTAAGACTGTATATTTTAATGAATGATTCGAATCATTTATGAGTATTATAAGTATTTTTCTAAAGTTATAGATCTAAATGAGTAGGCGTATGAATCGAACATATTTCGAATGTTATGAGTTTGATGTCAACGTTGTACTCATACTCATTGCAACCTGTACTTATAAATCAATGTTGTAGCGAGTATTCGTACTCATTCGTAATCAGAGTAGTTGAATTTCAATACTGTTGACTCACTCAACACCGAGGAGGGGTAAATGTTCCTAACCGCACCATAGAGGAAGTCGTCACGTCCTCCGTGTGTGGGGCCGGCCCTCACCCACTAAATCCCCCCCTCTTCTCGTGGACTGTTGTGCCCACTCCGGAACTACGGTGGTATTACTTCGGAGTGGAGTCCTTTTGGCCCTTTGGCCCCTTCATGTTCATATCCGCGTCCGGATTGCGTATCGAAGGTTGAGGAGACTTCTAAGCGTCTCCGCTATTCCTTTCATCCAGGTTCCCGACTGGAATTTCGTTTGACTCGCGAGCCAGTGTCATCTATGCCGACGTGCCTACATGTTCTGCAGCCTCCAGATCTCTCTTCTTCAGTCTCAGAATGCGCTCCACGTAATTCGACACTGAGGCCCAATTCTCTCTACTCGCAATCATAACTCCGACAATGTTAGCGGCCGTGATCGTTCCAATCATTGACGTCAGTACAGAGTGATAGCTCTGCCAGCGTGCACATTCGAAAACAGTGTGTTCCGCATCATCAATTACTTCCCCTTCCTCGTAAAGACAGTACCGGGAGGCGGTCTTGCCCATTCTGTGCAGATATTTCCTAAAATATCCGTGACCCGATAGCATCTGCGTAAGGTAGTAATTTACCTCTCCAAGTTTCCGACTAATCCATGGTTTTATGTCCGGAATAAGTCTTGCCGTCCACCTTCCTCTATCTTCCTCGTTCCATCGTCGTTGCCATTCTGAAATGGTGTTTTCTCTGAAGTGACCGGTTATGTGATTTCCAGCCGATTTCGCCTTATAAATCTCCATCCGCTCTACTGCCAGCAGATCCACAGGGATTGTACCTGCTATCACAAGTACGGCTGGGGCGGACACTGTACGATATGCCGACGCGATACGCAATACAGCCGTTCTCTGTACCGATAGCAGTGAGTTTGCCCGCTTCTTAACCTCTAGCGTTTCGGCCCAAATTTCGCTCCCATAGAGCATAATGCTGCTTCCAACTTCCATCAGGAGTCTCCGTCTCGCCGGTAGCGGGCCTCCAATATTCGCCATTAATTTGCTGAGTTGTCGAACGATCTTCCGGGCTTTGTCAGCCGAGTACTGAATCTGACATGAAAATGTCAGTCTGGGATCCAGCCTTATTCCCAGGTATCTTAACGAGCTCTTGGTCATAATTACCTCGTTTCCAATACTCATGTCCACCTGCAAGGGGATACGGCGACCAGTGATCAGCAGTAATTCCGTTTTATGCATGGCCAGGTCTAGGCCGTGGGAATCCAACCATGTTTTCGTTCTTAGCATGACACGTCTCAGTTTTCGCTGCGCCTCTTCCGTGTTCCTGGCCGTAATAAAAATTTCATACATACTCATACTAAAAATTTCATGAGTACTTATGAGTAGGGAAAAAACGATTCATTGCTGATCTCTGGTGATCGTTTCAATTTCCCTTTAATAAGAGCTTCGGCAATCTTTTGAACGTTATAAGTTTGACAAAACTATATAATAAACGTACTAAGTAGCTACCCATCCAATATTTAATACCATTCTGTAGAGTGAATTGTTATTCTGTTTAATGTTTTAATTTTACTATGAGTTATTGGATTCGGACCACACCAAAATAGTGCTACAATCAACAATCAATATGAGTACTTTTACGAAATTATTTACTTTAAATCCGCATTAATTTTTAAAGATAACAACTGATAAGTTATGCTTTGTAAAGTGTTAAGTTATGTTTGTAGGGAGACGATAATGGTAGTATATGCGGTCTTGCTCAAGTATCAGATTCTCAGAGGGGAAAATAAAATAAAAGTAAATAATTGTTCTAGTTATAGATAGTGAGAATGTCTCGAAAATAAAATTTTCAATTCTGGAAATGTTTTTATTTTTTAACTTGAAAACGTTCCTTGACTCTAAGAATGTATTCCTTTAACTCTCTGGTTTTTTTTTTACTTCTGAACTCATTTCAATTTTGCTTGTTATTTTTAACTATTTTTCTATATTATTTTATATTTTTATGTATGTGTTTGTATGTGTATAGGTGTGTGTGTTTTTTTGCAATAAAACAATTTATTGTGAAAGCAGTCAAGTATAAAATTTATTTAACAAATTAAACTCAACTCAAGTGCTTGCTGTCTGTGTGTTATTATTACAAGACAAGAACATTTTTGGTTTTCATTTCAATATTTATTTTCATTATCTTTTCAGTTGTTGTTCTTGGTGTTCCTATAATATTACCCGATATTAAAAAAATACACCATTTTATTACTTAACTTTGCTTTTATTTAAAATTTTTTTTTATTTTATTTTCATGTTTTTATTTTTCTAAACTCCAGTTTGGCTAAGAGGGAAACAAATTGAATTATTTTCATTTAACAAGTAATAAAAGTGGGAAGAGAGTGAACAAAAAAGAGTTATTCCTTGTCTATAACCACAAAAAGGGGAAAAAAAAAACAACAACAAAAAAGTATTTAATTTTATCGACTGAAGCGGTATTACGCTTTGTTAAACAAATATTAAACGAAGCATTTAGAATGAAAACTGCACGAAAACTACCATAAAGATGAAGTCTATTCGTCAAACCAAAAATCATGTACTATTTTGAATAAACACCTTTAAACAATGTATCTGCTCATTTGCAATTACAGTTATTGAATCAGAAATAAAATGAATTCAATTATGGTCACCCCTTCTTGGTTCAAACCTTACTACTAAAAATCTCGAAAAAATTAATTGCAAGAAAAAAAAACAAATCATTTTTTAGGCGACGTCTTCTTAACAGTCTTCTGGCAAATGCCAAGAAAAAGTTTCTCCAAAAATCTGTTGTTTGCAGTCGGCTTTAAACTTTAGGTTTCGCCACTCATGGATAAAATTAACACACACAGCATAGGTGGTGGTGAGAAGCTAGGTTGTAATCCCGACTAATGGGTTGTAATGACCAACCATATATATTATTTCTAAAGCACTTTTTTTTGTCGGTTGCAAATATCTCCCATACCACCGCATCAAATTTAATGAATGATATCTCATTTTAAAGCTTATATCTAACACTAATGACGAAAAATAATTAAAAATTGAAAAATTAATATTTTCATTGATAAAAATTATATTTTATATAGAACTGCATGATAATACTGTTGTCATTATGATTATATGTTTTTGTTCAAGTGTGTTAATACAGGGTCTCTTAATAGTAATGCAGTTCTACATAATATAGTATGTATTAAAATCCATTCTGGCAATACTGCTATTTACTATAATGCTGTTTATTACTAAGTCAGTTATATATAATATGCATATTAAGTTGTAAAAAGCTGTTTTGGCAATACTTTGCAGTAGTTGTTAGATCAAGTGCGATAAACAGGGTCGCTTAATTGTAATGCTATTCCATATAATATATAAAGTTGTAAAAGCCATTTTGGTAATTTCGTTATTGTCATGGCATTGTTTGTTTTATGAAGTGTAGTAAGACGGTTTCTTTTAATATATATGTACATATATATAGTGTCAGCTGATATTTAACAGTTAAAAAGGTTTTAAGAAAAACAAGGTCAAACCCTTCAAAAGGTAGGATTGTATTTACCAGAACCGGTCTTTTCACATGGGCAGTAATACGTGGCTTTTTCTCGAGTGCGTACGTTTAAAGATATTTTTGTTTGTATTAAGGATTCGTACGGGCAAAAAGTTAACGATGATCATGTCATTACCTCTAACATTGTATTCAAAGAAGTATTATAAAAGCATTTAAACATATGTATGTATGTATGTAAATATTTATGATATATTATGATTTCTAATATTTTTATACTTTTAATAAAATTTCTATTAATTATTTTCATTTTATGTTACAAAAATGACAACTAACGGTGCGAAATATTTGCACGGGTCATCTAGTTAGTAAGTTAAAGTTATATTTTAGAAGGAAAAACAATACTTACTAACATTCAATCTCCTAGAACTCAACCGAATTTAGTAGGAATTGAGCCAAATTTAGTATTCTATGGCGTTATACTGACAACGTAGTAAACTCTTAATCACAATTTGAAAGACTTTTGATAAGATCCAGCCAGTATTTATCTTGATAAGGAAGGAGTAAGTTTTTAAATAAAATTTCCAGACATCACACATTAAGTTTAAACAGATATTAAATGGAATTTAGTAGCAGGGGGACTGGTAAAAGCAAGCTTTTGGATGACTATTCGGAAAATAGATCACACGCTGCAGCGCTTCGAGCCATGGTTGGTGTCGTAGAACAATTAGTGTAGAGAACCCGGTTGGGCGTTTTGGTTTTGCGCTCATAAAGCATCTCATGCAGCGACTACGCATAGTGATTGGTCATTGTCTTCCTCATAAAGACTTTTACAAACATTTAGTTTTACATTGAAAGAAGATTTAGTGTAAAAAATTTCTTGGTTAATCTCTATTGTCCCATTCAGAATCATTTGATGTCATCATGATCGCTATAGAAACACCTAAACAGTTATAACTTGGACAAGATGAATACAACTGAACGGTCATGTAATAAAACTGATGATAAGTTTTTGAATTGTATTTTTTTTTTTTTTTTTTTTTTTGCGGGAAGGAGGGAAAATGCTTTATGCATTCATGAAGGTCGTCACCATACATGGTATGTCGGACTCTCCCACTGGGTATACCGACTAAAAACCCGCCTTGTCTCCTCACCGGGGTATCATTCCACCTCGGAACCACGGTTGCATTACTTCGAGGTGGACCCCTTTTGGCACCTGTGCCAGTTCCATCATTATCAGCCTGCGTCCAGGCTCCGCTCTTCTGTTATTCTACTGCGTCTAGATCATATTTTTTTCTTTCGCAGGACATAGTGTACAAATTGTTTAACTGCGTTCCAGTTTTCTCTGCTGTTTATCATTTTCAGCACGACGTTTGTGGCATTAATAATGCCGATTTCAGCCTCGAGACCCTGACGTCTTTCGGCCCAGCGTCTGCAGCCGAAGAAAGTGTGTTCGGCATCGTCGTTTGAATTGTATGGCACTAGGTTAGATTAGGTTAGTTCGGAGTGGTAGCTGTGATATCAAAAAGCTCTCTTGAGCACGAATAGCGGCCCGTTGTGATGCCATGGGTGAACACAGTCTCTGTTCTGACCAAGTTCCACCAAAATCAGGGAAGATGAAGAAGTCAGCGCAAAGGCTGTACATAAAAAGTAGCCATGCCTACACTGAAAACCAGCCAGAAAGTTTGGTAAACGAAGCTATATCCTTGACATCAATAGATGATAGCTCCGTCAGGCTGACAAGAAATGGAGAGCCAAATAGCCTACTATATCTGCACCTCGCAAGAGATGGGCACTGACAAAGGAAGTGGATAACAGTCTCCTCTTCCTCAGCGGATCTGCACCCACGGCAGAAGTCGCTATACGGGAGCCGCATCCTTTCCGCGTGTCTACCCATAACACAATGACCTGTAAGCATGGCCACTGTGATTGAGATGCTGCCACGACCAAGTCCAAGTAACTGGTTGGTACGCCTTTTATCCAACAGGGGCCAGGTGAGTCTAGCGATGGAGCAGGACTCCTCATTGATCCAGGATGGGTTGGCGTCTAGAAAGAATTTTCGCGCAATGGCCAGCTTAACCGAGGCTAGTGGCATACCCAAGACTACTGAAGATAATTCCGGAAGGAGTGCACCAGATCTGGCGAGCTCATTGGCCCTGCAGTTCCCCGGAATGTCATTGTGCCCGGGAACCCAGACCCAGTGAGGCCGTAAAGTGCCCAGAAAGAAAGTCGAGACAGCGACGACATTCCCTAATGATCCTGGAGTTATTCACAACACCCGACAGAGATCTAATGGCGGCCTGACTGTCAGTGAAGACCGAAATATTGAGGAGGCGGATGCTCTTGATGTTCTGGGCATGAGAATTAGTTGTGATGCTCGTTGGAACGATCACATTTTTCGAGTGTCGAAAGAAGCATTCAAGTGCCTTGGTTTTTTGAAACGGTGCAGAAAATACTTCACTCCATCCGACCTTCTTACTATTTACAGGACCTTTATCCGACCTAGGATGGAGTACAACTCTCATGTATGGGCCGGTGCTTCAAAGTCTATTTTGAAGCTTCTCGACCGCGTACAGGAGAGGGCGAAGGCGCTTATTAATGACAGTAGGGTATCCAACTCTATTGATTCGTTGGAGCATCGTCGCAATGTGGCGTGTGTTTCATTGTTCTATCGGTACTATAATGGGAGGTGTTCTCGAGAGATAAGGGGCTTGGTTGCCGATAATCACATATTTTTACGTGGTACTCGTAGCTCTCGCAGAGCACATCCTTTTGTGGTTGATTGTCCAGTGAACCGCACAATGCATTACAGGGAAAATTCATTTTTTGCCCGCACTGCTCGCTTGTGGAATGATCTTCCTGCGAAAGTTTTTCCCGTCAGTTACGATATTGGTAAATTTAAATCCAATGTCCACAAACACTACTCCCTCTTTCCACCTTCTTATAACCTATTTTCTTAAACCCGCACAATGCACTGCATGAGTAGGGGCCATCCTCTGAGTGCTGGTTTTACAAAAAAAAAAAAAAAAAAAAAAAAAAAAAAAAAAACGCGGGTAAAAGGAGCACCGTTGACGAGAATCCATTCAGCGGCCCGGTAAATAGCCATCACCTCCGCCTGAAACACGCTACAGTAGTTGTATGGCACTATTCACATCTAAACGTAAAGACAAGGGTTACTGTCGAAGCGTAAATTTCAGAAAACAAGTTTATTTGTTCTTATTGGCAAGTGCGCCAGAAGCGTTTGTATTTTTATAACAAATGAATTGTTTTAAACATGCGTCGGCAATGCTGACATCATGAACATGCTACACAACAAATTTCTGGCAAAAAATCTGAGCGTAAATAAAATTGCGATGAAAAACTTTTCAAAAATCTGTCGTCGATTTGAAATAGAAGTTATGTGATAAGCTAGGTTGTAATCCTGACTAAAGGGTTGTAATGACCAATTATGTATGTATGTGTGTATGTATATTTTCGACAAAAGACTTAGAAACGAAACTTGATGTCAGAAGGATTTTACAAAACCATCACTTACATACAATGTATTACAGTTAAATGGATGGATGGATGGAAATTGCTTACTTGTATTGTTTAATACATTTTTACTTGAAAACATTTGGTCAATTCACACAAGCCGTTGTATCGTTGTATTGAGTGTATTGTTGGACGAATATACAACAGTGTATGCTTGTTGTTGATAATTTTCATTTTAAAAATTCGATACACTTATACACATTTTTTTCATATGTTTTTAAAAGTTGTATTGGTTTCGAGCTATCAAATTGTGTGAATGAAAGAAATGTGTATATGTTTTCATATGTTTTTCAAAAGTTGTGTTGATTTCGTGCTATCAAATTCTATGAATGCTAAAAAAATACATTTGGATTACGAAATACACAATACAGCATAGCATTGAGCGTTCACAAGCAACCAAGAGTATTCAATACAACATACACGATACAAAGGCGTGTGAATTGCCCAATTATTGTTTTAAGAATATCTTTGAAAAAAAAACATTTTTTTTTCTATAAAAAAATTCATAGAAGTTTGTAAAATTTAAAATTTTTTAAAAAAAGGTCACAACAAAACACTACTTAAACGATTTTAAGCAAATCGTGCTTTAAGCATTTTGTACTATTAGTCATTGAAAAAATTACCACACAATTTGAAAATGTTAAAAGAAAATCATGTAATCGATTTGAAACACTACGAGAGGCAGCATCTTCATTTTCATATTTTTTTCTTCTTTTTTTCTCTCTTATTTTGTTGGTAATTTTTGCTGTCTGTTCATATTTTGGTAACTAACTTATAATTTTGTGTGCTGATGTTGTTAAGTTATGCAATGAAACATTAAATAAAAAATAACAAAAAAACAAAAAAACTTAAATTTGAATGGAATGAACAGAATTCAAACAAAAGGAACAAAAAAAAAAAAAATATTGTTTCTGTAGGTAGAAAAACTCTATGCAAACTTTCTAATCAATTAGTGAATTGCATCAAACAATCATGAAAACAGAAAATAAAAACATTTTTTTTTTGGTATTATTCTGTCAAAATATTACGTAAATGAAATGAAGTTTACAGTACATACAGTACCACTGCTAATCTGTATGATTGAGAAAGTTTTAAATCTGCGTATATGGCTCTAAAAGGTCAGTGCAATATTTTTTTTTTCTGCTTTAACAATAAAAAGGCTTTTCAACAGTAAAAATTCAGTAAATATTGTTACGTTTTTACCCTTTTAAAAACATTAAAAATATGAGTTCGTAGATTGCAAATAAAATAAAAATAAATATTTGTTTAGTTTTAAATCAATTCTTTATTGTTCGCACAATTCCGTGTGCCACCCTTTAACGATTTGACTTAAACAACAACAATTTCCTTCAATTGTTATTATTCTTTGCACTCTCCACGTACACAATAACAATTGTTCAATAGATCTTTATAACAGAGATCTTCAAACCACAATTATTCTCTTCACACGCAACGTGTCTTCACACAAGACTGACTGAATTCTTTCTTAATTCCGTTGCCTGCTCTGTCTTGCCTTTTATATCGCAGACTATGCGGTCTAATGAATGCACTTGAATGAGAATATCTTTGCCTATGCGAAATCTCTATAAATGCAAACAAGTTGCTTGCAGTGTTGTTGTTGCCTGTTTACTTGTTTATCCGTTTTTTTATACTGCACTTTGTTGTTGCCTGTTTACTCCTTAATCTCTCCTTAATCTCTTTTTCATTTTTTTTATATTTATATTGTTGCTATATTTTTGTTTATTCATTGATCATGTAAATAAGTCCATTATTTTTGTTTTTAGAGCTTTTGCTTATCATTTTAAGAACACCATTTCCATTTTTGTAACAATATTTATTAAGAGTGCATGAAAATCCTTCTATGTTTAAAGCATTTTAGTTATCTTTATTCAATATGAATTCCTTCAAAAATTTTCTGAATTCAATTGAAATTTAATTAATTAGTATTTTCCTGTCAAAGAGTGTTATTTTGTTCCACATGTCACGAATATAATACTTTTACTATTTTTAATTTTTTTTTGTTATCAAAAGCTTCGAAGAAATTATTTGTGTGATGTTTTTGTAACACAGGCTATTTCAATTGCCTGCCTGTTTGCATGGAAAACACAAACAAAAATACTCAATTTTGTTTGTGTTTCCCTTATAAACAGGCAGGCAAGTGAAATAGGCTGTGTTACAAAAACATCACATTAAATTCAATTTGCCTTGTAATCACATAAATACATATGTTTATATTGTCGCGAAGACAGAATTAATACTGCCTGTTTATTCTTGAAATAAACAAAAACAAACCAACAGAGAAGTTACGAGATTAATGATAAACACATATCAAATTACCATAACAAAACTACAACATGGATATGCAACGCAAAATAAAAAATGGATAGCCATAACAAATCAACAGTAATTTCTAGAAATTGCCATAGCGAAGATAAATGATGTACGAGTATACGGTTTTTCAACAACGATTTCTAAATTTTAACAGTTAATAATGGCCATCTTGTGGAAATTTACTTACTTGCTTTCTCACTTACTACCTTTAAGTATCGGGTCCGCCATCTAACG
Source organism: Sarcophaga caerulescens (assembly GCA_927399465.1). Lineage (NCBI taxonomy): Eukaryota > Metazoa > Arthropoda > Insecta > Diptera > Sarcophagidae > Sarcophaga > Sarcophaga caerulescens. Next base: position 19,097,880 of record OV656868.1, on the reverse strand, counting down.
TTTTTTTTTTCAACTAGTGCTTATTTCGTGAATGGTAACACTTAGCTCATGTCTGATTTGACAGATAATTAGTTTTATCTTTCCGCTGAACGAATATGGTTGTGTATACGCTTGAACAACGCTGGGAAATATTGCGACATTACTTTGAAAATCATGGTAATTTTGCAGAATGTGTGCGAAAATTGCGTACGGATTTTGGAAGAAGAGAAGCACCGTCAAAAAAGTGAAAGAAACTGGCATCCTCATCGATAAACCAAAGCGTGAAAAGCCAAAAACAGTGCGTACACCCGAGAATATTGCTGCTGTGGCAGAAAGTGTGCGTGAAGAGCCATCAACATCAATTCACCGTCGTTCTCAACAATTGAACATTTCGGAGACGAATTTTGCATAAAGACCTTGGTATGACGCCATACAAAGTCCAATCGGTTCAGTAGTTGAAGCCAATTGACCATCCAATGCGTTTTCGATTCGCTAAGTGGGCCTGCGATCGATTTTGGCAAAAAAAATCATCTTTTCAGATGAAGCTCATTTTGATCTTGGCGGGTATGTAAACAAACAAAATTGTCACATTTGGGGCACAGAAAACCCGCACGCATACATTGAAAAGCCGACGCACCTAAAACGAATCACTGTTTGGTGCGGATTTTGGTCCAGAGGCATAATTGGGCCGTTTTTCTTCGAAAGTGAGCAAGGAATGGCCGTTACAGTCAATGTCGATCGTTATCGGGCCATGTTGAACGAATTTTTGTTCACAAAAATTGAAGAGGAGGATATTGGCAACATTTGATTTCAACAGGACGGCGCTACGTGCCACACAGCCGAAGCTACACTCGATGTTTTGCGCCCTGTTTTTAAAGATCGCATTATCAGCCGCAGAGCTGTTGTCGTTTGGCCACCTCGGAGCTGCGATTTGACACCGTTGGACTATTATTTGTGGGGTGCCGTCAAAGATAAGTGTTACGCCGACAAGCCAGAGACAATTGACGCTTTAAAGGACAATATTCGTGAAGCCATTGGTGAAATACAGCTGCACACAATCGATAATGTGCTTAAAAATTTGACCAATCGTGTAGGCTACTGCATGGCCAGCCGAGGCAGCCATTTGAATGAAATTTTTTTCCATTATTAACCGGAAGGATTGTACTTTGAGAAAATATTCAGTAGTTTTTTTTAAAGCTTTTTCAAAAAAAAAAAAAGTTATTTGGCGGACCCGAGGTAGACAAAAAATTGTAGAATTTGGGACAATACCAACCCAGAAGAAATCCAAGTGCATCTAATGCATCCCGAATAAGTCGCTGTTTGGTGTAGATTTGTGGTTGGCAGCATTAGCGTTACATCATCCTTTGAAAAAGACATTGGTCCGCCCATCACTGTCAATGGCAAGTACTATAGGTCAATGATTATCAACTTTTTCTGGCCGAATGGGATGATGTGGACACCAACGATATGTGGTTTCAAGAGAATTGCTGCCAACCAGCTTATTTCACATTGGGTATTCTGTAAAGGCAATTTGTGGGCATGATTATTTCATTAACTCATGATTAACGCATGATTATTTCATTAACGTAATTGATGTGCAATTTAACTCGGTTCAAATTGTGTTTTCGAGGTTTCCTTCACACAGATGTATGCGAATAAAACATAGAACACAGTTGTCCCCAAAATTAACATAACCTGTGTCATTGGTAAAAATTTAGCTTTATTTATACGCCAAAGTAATGAAAAATTGGTCACTTAAGGTGCATTCCACTCAGAGAAGCCATTGCTAACTGTTCAGCGATGTAATATTCCTCACATAACACAGTGGTTGCGCCCATATGACAAAAATAAAAGAAAAATTTTTTCTATATTGGGTTTGTAGCGAAATAAATAGTCGCTAATGTCATCAAATTTCTCTCTTCTGAATTTGTTTTGATAATATCTAACGGTAATTTTGGTAACGGTAAATGCAAACAATTAAAGTGAGATATTATATAGAAGAGGAAAGTTTACTAAGCGACTGTGAAAACAAAGTTGAATATCAAATTGTTAAAATACATTTAATTAAAGTGCCCAATTAAAATAATTAAAATGGAAATTAATGTGAATGGTATTGACATTATTTTTAAGAAATAATAACTTAATAAATGGTATTATAGTTTTCGTAAAGTACTGATTTTTAAGAAGTGTGTTTATTAACACCGTTTGAAATTCTTTGTAAAAAATAATTAGAGTTTTAGTTAGTTTCCCAATGAAAGCCAATGACCAAATTGGTCTGTAAATATTGATACACATCTATAGTAACAAATTGAGTTTAATTCAAGTGCAGTTTTTTGCAGGTTTTTTCTATTTATTCAATATACTGGCTTAACCTCTGTGTTTATTGTGTTTTTAAAATTTGTTGTGTATCACGTTTGATTTAATAATACTGACATTTTTGTTGTTATTGATAGTTTTTTTTTTATTCTACATAATAGAAACATCCCGTCAGTGCATATTTTCACGAATGGCAATTTTCGAGCTTTGGTGCTCTAAGAAGGGTTCAAATTCGGCGAAATCATAGCAAGTTTATGACGAAGTAATCAAATTAATTAATTTTGGAAAAAGAATCACCGCTCAAAATCAGACGTTTTAAAAAATCATTCAGACTGGGTAGCTAAAAAAGAGGTTGTTTTTTTAAAACTGAAAAACGTTTCTGTGTCACCTAAAGAACAAGTATTAAAAGCGAATAAACGGGGTCGCCCTTCATCTGATTTCTCAAGTTCTTCAAAAAGAACAAAACAACGAAGAGTAGCAAAGTTGGCAGAAACTGATGCGACTGCAGCGGATGCCTTACGTAGTCTATGTTCAGAACCAAAGCAAGCTTGTTCGAAAAATTTCTAGAATTGCAACAAACACGGATTTACTAAATATATTATTGCTTAGTTCGGATCCATTCATTTCAGGTCAACGAAAGTTACCACGTAAAAAGAAAAGTACGCTACTAAAATCTACAATTGAATTGTTGCAAGAGTAGCTTTTTTTTATATGTTTGATATTTTTTTGAAAACAATAAAGTACTAAATTTAATTTGCAGAAAAACATGTATTTGAAAGATTTCTGGAAAACCGAAAATTTATTCTGAATATTTTATCAGGAAAAAATTTAAAAAATGGGCGGTAGGGGCAAGTGACCGCGCCCATTTTTTAGAATATTGTGGTTATTATATCCGAAATGTACTGTGAAAATTTCAAGACTATATCTTTAATATAATTATTTTTGTCGCTCCTTCCCATACAAGTGCAACCACTGTGCATAGTGACAACAAAAGGTTTTTCAATCGAATAAAAAATTTCAATGATTTCTTTCAGATAATTTTTTTCTTTTTTTTTAATTTAAAGATAATTGCAGTAAATAGTGTTAATTATAAACACGGCTTATAGTCTGATAAATAAAAGCGTAATATAGTTAAATAAACGTGTGACAAATAATTTAAATATTTTACCAAAGTATTTCAATTGTTATAATCTCATCTCATTTCATCTTTTCTTTTTTTTCCTTTCTTTGTAGGTAAGTGCAAAATGACATTGGAAAAAACAAATAATTGGAAGCGTAAGGGAATATGGTTAACCAAGAGGTAAATCTTAATCAGAATAATTATTAGAGTCCTTTTTTATCGATTTTAAAAACCATTCTAACAGTTCCAGACCCATTATATATTACACAACAAATCCTTGAAAGATTTCCAAATTATTTTTAAAATTTTAAACAACCCTGCATGTCATACACGTCGGGGGTTACACAATTCAAGTGTGTACAGAAAATATGAACAATATATGTACACTCAAACCTTGTTTTATGCGAATTTATTTTATGCGAATTCAAATTTATGCGGTTTCAAAATTCTCAAATTTTTTCTTTGCAAAAACGATTTTAAGGAAATATTGAATGTTAAAATCCAAAAAATGTGTTGTTCGTAACAAAGTTACTACTATCTTTAAATTTTTTTCGGCATTTCCGGTTCTGATGTATGAAGTATTCACCCTTATCGTGGTAGACGTTTATGTGGCGTATTTGAGGCGTTTTTAAAAAAAGGTATCGTGGTTGGCAAAAACGTCTCTAAATTCGACACTGATTAAAAATCTATTACAACAACGGTATCGAGGTAGTCGTATTTGCCTGTGGAATATTTCAAAAATAGTCGTAAGCATTTTTAGTCATGACGACGAAGTAAATTCAATAAAATAAATCCAGTTTTTAAAGATAAAATGTTTTTTTCATATTTTTCCTCTGGATTAGTATTCAATGAGGACAAAATTCATTATACATACATGTATAGCTTCTATGCATTCATGAAAGGAATCGCTTACAGAAGACTGACAAAAGTTGACATTAAGTTATTCCCAGTTAAAGCAGCAGTTAGCTTGACCACTTTGGACACTTCGGTTTGCTCTCTCGTTATTTTCAATTTCGGAGAAATCGTCGTTAAAACATATTTGAAGGCATCTTTGTTAAGCCTAAAATAACTAACAAATCTGGAATAAATTTGCTTGAGATCTCTTTTACGAAAAATGTGTACCTATGTTTAAACTCACTTCTTATTAAAAACAAGCTATATAAGATCTATAAGAAGTCTGGATCCAACATTGACTTTGCCAAGTATGCTGTCGTACGAGCTAAGTATAACTCAACAAATTAATTATGCTATTACAACTACTTAAAAAAAATCCAAAGTAATTTTAAAGCTGATCCTAAATCGTTCTATAAATTTGTCAATTCTAAACAAAAGGTCAAATACATTTCCTTCTGCAATGAAGTATAACGATATTGAAACTGATAATGATATAGAGATAAGCAATTTATTTGCCGATGATTTCTTTTCTACAACCTATTCTCAGGAATGTTTTGATGACTCGGGATCTTTTCCTTTACCTGAATTGTCATTGCCATCTATTACAATTCCATTTATTGATGAATTGATAGTCTTCAGTAATTTATGCAAGCTTAAGTACTCATATAATTTTGAACCTGATGGAATTCCTAGCTGTATACTTATTAAATGTGCTGGAGCATTGGCTATACCACTGACAAAAATCTTTAATTTATCAATTAAATGTGGATATTTTCCTGCAATGTGGAGGGACTCGTTCATTATTCCATTGTTTAAATCTGGTTGTAAAAATAACATTGCAAATTATAGAGGCATTGCTAAATTGAGTGTAATTCCAAAGCTTTTTGAAAAAATAATAACTGACCATCTTTCTCATCAAGTGTCATCTTTACTGTCATCTGCCTAACATGGCTTTCGAAGAGGTTGCTCAACGATTACAAATATTTTACAATTAACAACTTTAGTCAATCGTGGATTTATTCATGAGAAGCAAACAGATGTCATATACACTGATTTCAGTAAGGCCTTCGATAAGGTTAATCATAAACTTCTGATAAAAAAAACTTGGACTAATGGGTTTTACACCAAATTGTCTTCTCTGGATCTACTCGTACTTAACAAATAGAAGGCAGACCGTATGCTTTAATGGTCTTACTTCTAAACCAATTGCTGTTCTATCTGGTGTAGCTCAGGGAAGCCATCTTGGTCCACTACTGTTTTCTCTTTTTATAAACGACTTGCCAAATATTATAAAATACTCTAATGTTCTAATGTACGCCGATGATGTGAAAATATTTCTGAGCTATAATGATTGTGCTGATCATATTTTTCTACAACATGACTTGGATGCCTTTGGTTCTTGGTGCAGGCTTATGGTGTTTTCTTTTCTACCAAAAAATGTGCATTTTATTAACGCAAAATGCAATTTTGCGTTTGTTTCTTAAAAATGTTTCGCCCTCTAAAAGGGTGGTATGTTTTATTCTAAATAATTCGCACTTGCCAATGGTGGAGGGCATTGCATTTTATGCCCTGTATAAATCGAGAGTGCTGCTAATGCCCTATAAAGCAGATGACTTTTGTTTATTTATAGGGCTACCAGATGAAATTTAAAAAAAGTCGCCTGGTATTGTTATCCAATTTGAAGTTAATTTTTTCATTGTTTTGTGGAGTAATCTTAAAGAAATATTACATGGTCAGCAGTATAAAAAATTGCATTTCAATAGTGTTAAAATATTTTTTTTTTTGTTATAAAAAAAGCGTACAAAAAATGAAGTCGAAAAATTAGCGATCTGGCAACACCTTTGAACAAATTGGCATTTCCTCATTCATTTTCTTAATAAGTGGTAAACACAGGGCATACCCTTTTTTAATATTTGTGTTATGTTCTTCTCAAATAAAAAATGACATTACAACAGGGTTGGCCAAAAATTTTTTTAATGTACCTTGTAAGAGGGTGACATTTTCATTGTAGAAAAGAAAACATCATTAATCTCATGCAGTTAAACCCAAAAAAATGCAATTATATGTGCTTTTCTCGTCGTAAACATATGAATGTCACATATGTTCTAAATGGACATTCCCTAAATAAATTGGAAAATTTCTCCGACCTTGGAATTCTACTGGATACCAAATTAAATTTTACCCAGCACATCTCATTTACTATTAATAAGGTACGTGCAGTCCTTGGTTGGGCGAAAGAATTTAAAGATCCATATATAACGAAACAGCTTTTTACCAGTCTTGTGAGGCCCATTCTGGAATATGGTTCCATTATTTGGGACCCTATGTATAAGGTTCATACTGACAACATTGAATCCGTGCAGAAACAGTTTCTGTTATTTTGTCTTCGGAGCCTGCAATTTGATCCTTTCAACTTGCCGCCATATAGAAGTAGACTTGCCCTTATAAGGCTGCCAACTCTTAAAAGCCGTAGATCTATGTTAAATGTAACGTTTGTCTTAAACTTGATAAAAGGAAATGTATGTTCTGAATTTTTAATTAATAATAGGTATATCTTTTAATGTTCCGTCTCGTCCTACACGTCATTTCTGTCCTCTTTCCGTTAATGTTTATAGGACAAATTATGCCAAGTCTGATCCGCTAATGAGAATTTGTACTGAATTTAATAAACTTTATTCTTACATTGACTTTTCTGTAAATGTCAATACTATTAAATGTAATTTAATTTCTTATTTAAATAATAATTATTGATTTGTATTTGTCTAGTCTGTAAGAATATTATATCTATAGACTTTATTAAATAAATAAATAAAATAAAATTAGGCTTGGAAAATATATCGCCTTGCTGCCTTAATTTGTTTTTAAATAGCATCTGAAGCACAAAATTCTTCTTCATCTTCTTCTGAAGATGAATAAAATGCGAAGCTCAATATAATTAAAAATATAATCCAAACAAGAAATGAAATTATTTTTACTATTGTTTATTTATTTGTTTTTTGTTATTTTATTTTTGTTTTAATTTTTGTAAAAAACTGTTGTTCTTGACAGATTTTCTAACAAGCTGCTTCAAAATCAAATAAAATTAAGCAGTCTATTACATTAAAGCTCTTTTACAAAATTGACGTAGTCGTAAAGTTTTCACGATACCATTGAGTTTTAAATTCGATTACAAATACGACAGTCGACTAAAAACGTCTACGACAACCACGATAAGGGTGATTATTCAAATGCTATGGACGTGGAGTAATATTATATTTTTATTTTATTGAAAAATTATGTATTTTCTTCATTATTTGGAATTTTGTATTAGTTGTTATGTATTTCCTATCTTGTTCCTTATTTTGTATGGTCTCAGCAAGGGATTCATATTTTGTTAATTTTTTATATGCGATTTTGTTTGAATTTTAAGGGTTAAATTTGAATTTATGCACTTTTTGATTTAAATCCCTATTAGTGGATTTTGTATGAAGCTAGTGTATCGTTTTATGCGAATTTGAATTATGCGATTTTTTGCGAAACGAATTACAGTCGAACTTCTATAAATTGAATCACCATTATCCAGAAAAAAACTTCAACTTATAGAAACTTCAACTTTGGGAATAAAATTTAAAAATGATCCAAATTAAATAAACAACAGCTATTTGTAATTTTGTAAAGGTATATAATTATTTACTAAAATACTCAGTAATTTTTGATTGAATTTCTTCACATTTGCTTGTACAAAAAGTGATTCTAATTTGTGTAGTGCTTTGTATAGGTCATCTTTTGCGTATTCATTTGTATTCAAGAGTACATTTAAAGTCTTAAATGAATCATTTATAACTTGTCTGGACGGTAGTCTAACTGTTTCCTAAACTTCGTCCATATCGCTATCTACTATTTCTTCAGAGTGTGGTTCTGATTCGATGACATATTCAGGCAATAATATCTTCATCAGTTGGAAATTCAGAAGTAATCAATTCATTATCGATGTCCAAAAAGTATTGAACAGTACAACTTATAGATTCTACTTCATTCAAATGTAGCCAGACTTCATAGTTATCTTTTAAAACATTCTCGTTGTCGTTAAAATCATTTAATAATACCAAAGATATGTTATCTTCTACCTCCCACACTGAATGCTGTCTAAATCCAGATTTTGTAAAGCAGTTTGAAATTGTCTGGCTAGTGGCATCAATATCCCAAGCTCGTGATAAGTTGTGAATGTATTCCAGCACATTACTATCGTGTTTACAATTTCCTTTAATTCGAACTACGTATGTATAAATTTCAGTGTTGGCAATTTAATGTAATTTTGCATAAAATGTTGCGATTTTTATAGCAAATTAAGTTGAAAGGAACATATATTCACTATTGGCGGCTAATTCGGTAATTTTTGCCAGGAAAACAAAATTTTTTTCGAAGAAATTCAAATTATAGAAACGTTGTACTACCGTTTTTCTTCAAGTTATAGAGGAATTCATGTTATGGAAGTTCAAGTTAAAGAAGTAAAACCTGATAGAATTTCTCTCCAAGATGCTGTTGCCACGCGATGTTCTTCAACTTACAGAAAATTCAAGTAATAGAAGTTCAAATTAGAGAAGTTCGACTGTAATCGCATAAAACGAGGTTTGAGTGTAGTAAATTTAAGTGTGTAATCTTTTCAATTCTGTTGATTTTGAAAAACACAAAAAGAAAATCAAAAAAAAAAAAAAATGGAAACTGTTTTGAAATAATTTGGCTGTTTGGTATGGCAACAATTAAAATGAAATCAATTTTACATTTATTTGTCATTTACTTTTTATGTGGCATTACTTTAGCATTTGGAATTAGTTAAAATCCGTTTTATTATGCTCTTAACTGTTTTTTTTCTTACACTTGACGTTTAAAAACAAACAACCAACACAACAATAACAAAAGGATGAAGAAATAAGAGTTTTATTTTTATTTTTATTTGAAATGCTATTACAAAACCGTTAAAATTACAATGATTTCTGAGATGAAAAATCTCAGAAATAACTTTCAATTTCATTTCAATTTTGCTCATAATCATTATCTATGTACACAACTGTTATTAACATCATCATCATCATCATCATCACACGTACATACTCGTACGTATGTACATAAATGTTGCAGTTATTGTTTTTGGGTCTCTATTGCTGTTGCTATTGCCGCCTTTATTGCCACTTTGCCAGTTTCTATTGATTTTTATTTCTTTATTGTCTATTTAACGATAATTAAGAGTTTATTTTTTGGTTTCTGTTAATGTTTGTAAAAACCCAAAAAAAGATGAATCGCTTTTGTTGAATGCTGCACCCTAATCTCTTAATAACCTAACAATTGTCTGCTTCTCTGCTTTATATTTTAATGTACGCTACACCAAAAAAAAAATATTACGCTTGAAGACCTTATCGGCAATACATATGTTGTCTTGTAAAATAAATGGAATTGTTTCTCTCCTGAAGAGATCTTTCTTGTAGGTTCCAAATATAAACACTTTAAAATGTTTCATAATATCCCAAAGTCGCCGTAGGCTAGTAGATAGCGTGTTGTGGCTTATTAGACTGAAGGCCCGGGTTCGTATCCCAGGTCAGACATCAAAACGAAAATATGAAAATATTTCTTCGGCGACTTCCTCTCAGCAGATATCTGGCAAAAACTCTGAGAGTAAATAAAATTGCCATGAAAAGCTTTTCAAAAATTTGTCGTTCGAAGTCGATTTTTAACTGTAGGTCCCACCACTCATGTACAAAATTAACTCACATAACATAAGTGGTGTGAGAAGCTAGGTCGTAATCCTGACTAAAGGGTTGTAATGACCAATTATTATTATTCCCTTGGTCCATAAAATTTTAGCTTTTAAAAAAGATGCCAAATAGAAATCTGTTCCTAATGACTTCTTTTTTCAAAATTAGGATAATTTTTCAAAATAATCCATCCAAACACATACATATATAATTGGTCATTGCAACCCTTCAGAATTTCGACCTAGCTTCTCACACCACTTATGTATGTTGTGTGCGTTCATTTTATACATGAGTAAAGTCGATTTTTGACAAACTCTTCATGGCAATTTTATTTACTCTCAGAGTTTTTTTTTTTTTTTTCATATTTCGTTTTGATGCCTGACCTGAGATACGAACCCGGTCTTTATGTCTAATAAGCCAATACACTACCTACTAGACTAATATCCAAACAGAGCATGTTATTCAATTGAAATCTTCTCATTTAGTGTGTTCGCTGGAGAAGTTAACAACCGATCTTAATATGGTTATGTGAAGAAACAAAATTTTGGAACAATACGAATCCACATGAGATTTAAGAACGTCCAATGCTTTCCGAAAACGTCAATCTTTGATGTGGCTTTGGAATCTTAGGATCGATGATTACCAATTTCTTTTGGTCTGTATTTAATGATCTGGAAACGCAGGAGGGCTCTATGTTCCACACAGTTTATACCACATTGGATATTCTGCAATTGGGGCATCGACATTTCCCATGAAGGTGAATTTAATGATCTGGACGCCCAGGATGGCTCTATGTGCCACACAGTTTATACCACATTGGATATTCTGCAATTGGGGCATCGACATTTCCCGTGAAGGTGAATTTAATGATCTGGACACGCAGGAGGGCGCTATGTGCCACAAAGTTTATACCACATTGGATATTCTGCAATGGGGGCATCGACATTTCCCGTGAAGGTGAATTTAATGATCTGGACACGCAGGAGGGCGCTATGTTCCACACAGTTTATACCACATTGGATATTCTGCAATGGGGGCATCGACATTTCCCGTGAAGGTAAATTTAATGATCTGGACACGCAGGAGGGCGCTATGTTCCACACAGTTTATACCACATTGGATATTCTGCAATAGGGGCATCGACATTTCCCGTGAAGGTGAATTTAATGATCTGGACACGCAGGAGGGCGCTATGTGCCACAAAGTTTATACCACATTGGATATTCTGCAATGGGGGCATCGACATTTCCCGTGAAGGTGAATTTAATGATCTGGACGCTCAGAATGGCTCTATGTGCCACACAGTTTATACCACATTGGACATTCTGCAATTGGGGCATCGATATTTCACGTGAAGGTGAATTTAATGATCTGGACACGCAGGAGGGCGCTATGTGCCACAAAGTTTATACCACATTGGATATTCTGCAATGGGGGCATCGACATTTCCCGTGAAGGTGAATTTAATGATCTGGACGCTCAGAATGGCTCTATGTGCCACACAGTTTATACCACATTGGACATTCTGCAATTGGGGCATCGACATTTCCCGTGAAGGTGAATTTAATGATCTGGACACGCAGGAGGGCGCTATGTGCCACAAAGTTTATACCACATTGGATATTCTGCAATGGGGGCATCGACATTTCCCGTGAAGGTGAATTTAATGATCTGGACGCTCAGAATGGCTCTATGTGCCACACAGTTTATACCACATTGGACATTCTGCAATTGGGGCATCGATATTTCACGTGAAGGTGAATTTAATGATCTGGACACGCAGGAGGGCACTATGTTTCACACAGTTTATACCACATTGGATATTCTGCAATGGGGGCATCGACATTTCACGTGAAGGTGAATTTAATGATCTGGACACGCAGGAGGGCACTATGTTCCACACAGTTTATACCACATTGGATATTCTGCAATTGGGGCATCGCTATTTCACGTGAAGGTGAATTTAATGATCTGGACACGCAGGAGGGCACTATGTTCCACACAGTTTATACCACATTGGATATTCTGCAATTGGGGCATCGCTATTTCACGTGAAGGTAAATTTAATGATCTGGACACGCAGGAGGGCGCTATGTTCCACACAGTTTATACCACATTGGATATTCTGCAATAGGGGCATCGATATTTCACGTGCAGGTGAATTTAATGATCTGGACATCAGAGATATGTAGTTTCCGCAGTATGGCGCGATATGTCACACAGTTTATACCACATTGGATATTTTGCAATGGGGGCATCGACATTTCCCGTGAAGGTGAATTTAATAATCTGGACACGCAGGAGGGCGCTATGTGCCACACAGTTTATACCACATTGGATATTCTGCAATGCGGGCATCGACATTTCACGTGAAGGTGAATTTAATGATCTGGACGCGAAGGATGGCTCTATGTGCCACACAGTTTATACAACATTTGATATTCTGCAAAGGGGGCATCGACATTTCACGTGAAGGTGATGGGAACTGGTCACCGGGATTGTGCTATTTGATCACCTTAGACTTTTTTGTGAGATTTTCTTAAGTCGCAGGTGTATGCGAAAAAAATCACAAACTATAGCGATCCTCAAAGCCTGGAAAATTTTGGATTTCGGATGGAGCCTTGTGAGGAACCATGATGGACATTTGAATAACGTTTTATTCCACATATAATTGCATCAATAGGTGTTTCAAACGAATGAAAATGCACACGCTTTGATTTAATTAGTTTTAAAGATGGGAAGCACCCGTGGCATCACAACGGGCCGCTATGCGTGCTCAAGTGAGCTTTGTGACATCAGAGCTACCACTCCGACCTAACCTAAAATGGGAAGCGCTTATTGAAAGATCCGAAATAAAAGGAAACGCAACACACATTGGTATTTCCTACACCCCTGAAGATATGAGAATTATCATTTCGTTTAACAGATGCTCTTCTTGCCTCATATCTGGTTTCCTTATAATATTTCTTTCTTGATGTGTTTTTCAAAATTAACAACATGACTTTAATTTCCTCTCAAAGATTTCAAAAAGTATTTTAAATACGAAGATACCGCATACACGCTATATGCCATACAAAGTTCGAGGGTATACGTATAGGTACTTTCAAAGCATTTTAATGGCTAAAGTTCGATTATTTATGATGAATTCGCTTTGCATTTCCGATTGGCATGTTAAAATTCAATTTCAAGCATAATACAGTTATACTGGAAAAGAAAACAAATTTCGCAACGGTTTTGTTTGAATTTGAATTGTTTTGCATCATATTTGGGTTAAAATCTCGTTAAAATGTCTTTGAAACCTAATTTACAAATTTTATTGCCACAGTCGTCGACAACAGTCTTGAGGCAAAGAAAAAAAAAAACCAAAAAAATAATTTTGTTATCGAGATTGTATTTGAAATTCTATTTCACTTTAATCTCATTTTCTATTTGATTTGAGTTTGTTTTCTTGTTTTCTTGTTTTGCCTCTGTACCGCAACTGTCATCATCTTGAATCAATTTTTTAAGTTTAAAGGTTATTGAAGCGTTTTGGCTTCAGTTGAAAAGGTTTTTAGGTTTCAGTGTTCAATTTTGTCTCATTTTTGTTAAGGTTTTTGTATTGGTCGTGATTGTTGTATTATTACAGTTTATAGATGTTATTGTTGCTGTTGTTGTTGTTGTTGTTGTTTAGATTGTTATTACTGTCAAAAAATGCCCTTAGCCTTTATGCGATTGAAGTTTTTATCTCTGGTTTTTGTGTGCTTGTGTGCTTGTGTTTATTTTGCTGAACAAAATTGCTTTCATATTCTCTATCGGCATTAAAAATACAATAAAAATTGGATTTCTGGTAAGACAGCCCCAAAAGTGAATTGAAATTTCGAAAAGCCAAATTGAATTGTAGTTGAAAACTTTCAATTTTTTTTCTTTCGATTTATTATTTATTTTTTGTTTTCTTTTTGTTTTTGTAGCACATTTTATTTAATATTTTTGCTCCGAAAGACTTTATTTGAGACGATTGAGCTTGTCACAGCTTATTTGAATAGTTTGCTTTCATTTTGAGAATCACTCACATTCACGAACTTTCTGGAAATATTTTAAAAATTATCATTTAAAACTGTCATCTACTCATACCAACTTCCACCACCCCTTCAATTACACTATGCGACAAAATAAAAAAAAAAATTAAATACACCCGGCTAATGACATAGTGTAGATTGTGAGTTTTGTTGAGTAGAACTCAAAAATATTTTTTTTTTATTTCTCGAACCCTCCAAACATGTTTTATTTGACAAAAACGGTTTTTTTTTTTTTTTGACTTTACGCACAAATTTCTGGATTACTCAAACATTTCTGATCCGATTTCCAAAATTTAAATCTTGTTGGAAAGGGGAGCTTTAAAACGGTAAACATATATTTATTATTTGACTTTCGACTTTTTTTCATATTTTTTCAATTTTTTCCGTTCATAATAGCAAACTTTACTTAATAAATATGATATAAGTGATGACATTCTGAAAGTGCATTATCTTGTGAAGAGATTGGCACTTCGTTTGATTATTATTTAAAGGGTCTAACAGTCGAGTTATATTTTTCATATACATATATATTTTATACAATAAACTTTTAGTTTAAAAATTTTCAGAATTTTTGATGGATCTTGATTGTTTATCACAAAATATGTCAATTTCACGTTTGAGCGACCACCTGAAGTTGGCCAATGTTTGCGCAAAGATAAATAATAATATTTGCAAAAAATACAAATATTAGCCGAATTCTGAAAGTCGTGCAAACCTAAAATTGACACATTTTGTGATAAACAATCAAGATCCATCAAAAATTCTGAAAATTTTTGAACTAAAAGTTCATTTGATGAGATGACATGTATAAAAAATATAACACAACTGTTATACTATTTAAATAATAACTACGGTAATTTTGATTCGATTTGATCAAATGATGACTCAATCTCTTCACAAGAGAACAGACTTTAAGAATGTTATCACATATCGTATATTTTTTTATTAAAGTTTGCTACTATGAATGACCAAACTTGAAAAAATATGAAAAAAATTCGAATTTTCCAAGTTTACCTCATAAAATGTCATAGCATATTAAGTCGAATAATAGATATATGTATACCGTTTTAAAGGTCCATCTCTCCCCTTTCCAACAGGATTTAAATTTTAGAAATCGGATCAGAAAAAACAGTTTTTGTCAAATAAAACAAGTTTGGAGGGTTCGAGAAATATAAAAAAGATATTTTTGAGTTCTACTCAACTAACTGAACAACGTGGACTATCTAGTAACCCGAAAAAAAGAATTCATAAATATTTCTTCATTTTACTGCATTTCCATGGCCCTCTAAATAGATAGAATGTGTGACATAAGAGCCACTATATGATATGGAAAGAGGTACACATGAATAAAGAGATATAGAAGTGAAATAAAATTGGTTGCAAGGTGATTGCTTCAACAACAAAAAAAAAAAAAAAAAAAGAAAAAAGAAGAGAAATGAAACAACCGCAAAAATTTTAGCTGGTTTTTTATTTTCATTTCTATTTTGTGTAATCGTTCTGTACTAAAAATAGAATTTCCACACATTCTTTTTTAAGATAAAACTAAAAATACACGTATAAAGTATTTAGAAAACGAAAGAAAAATGTTCTCTGCCGCTTTATTAAAAAAAAATTGTATAAAAAAAGGAGATAAAACAAGTGGCAGAATGGTATAGACAGATAATATTAGGAGAGAAATAAATAATAAAGGGTGATTTTTTAAGAGCTATAGGGAAATTTTTCAGAAAAAAAAAACACATAAAATTCAGAAAAATGCATGAAATCTTTATTTGAATCGATAGTACGGTTCATATAATTTAATGTTTGAAGAATATTTCATGCAAATGTTGACTGCGACTGCGCCTCAAATGGTCCATCCGCTTAGTCCAATTTTGACATACTCTTTC
Organism: Sarcophaga caerulescens; assembly: GCA_927399465.1. Classification (NCBI taxonomy): domain Eukaryota; kingdom Metazoa; phylum Arthropoda; class Insecta; order Diptera; family Sarcophagidae; genus Sarcophaga; species Sarcophaga caerulescens. The sequence continues at coordinate 19,081,901 of OV656868.1, read as the reverse complement.
AAAACATTTCGGCCGGTATCTCAAGAATAAATGCTTCAATGTTGTCTTACAATGCGTCAATTGAAGCGGGCTTGTCTGTATAGACATGAGCTTTAACATAGCCCCACAAAAAATAGTCTAAAGGCGTTAAATCGCACGATTTAGGCGGCCAATTGACCGGTCCCGAACGTGAAATAAAATGTTCACCGAACTCGCCTCTCAATAAGTCCATTGTTACGCGTGCTGTGTGGCATGTGGCACCGTCTTGTTGAAACCACATGTCATGCAAGTCAAGCTCTTGCATTTTGGGCAAATAAAAAGTTGGATATCATCTCACGGTAGCGCTTACCATTCACAGTTATGTTACGATTCGCAGCAGCATCTTTGAAGAAGTACGGTCCAATGATGCCAAATTCAATGATTTGCAAGCATAGTTCGTTTGTAAGACGATTCATGGTTAAATTATAGACCAAACTGAAGATGTTTGACAGTGAAACAAAACACGAAACGTGCGTGAGCTGTTTAAACCAGTGTTGCCAAAAAGATAATAGCTAAAAAATCACCCTTTATATGTCATTACAACCCTTCAGTCAGGATTATGACCTAGCTTCTCAAACCACTTATGTTGTGTGTGGTAATTTTTTACATGAAAGGCGGGACCTACTGTTTAAAGTCGACTCCGAACGACAGATTTTTGAGAAGCTTTTCATGGCAATTTTATTTACTCTCAGAGTTTTTGTCAGAAGCCTGCTGAGAGGCAGTTGCCGAAGAAATATTTATTTTCATAATTTCGTTTTGATGCCTGACCTGGGATACGAACCCGGGCCGACACACTACCTACTAGACTACGGCATATAAAGAATATATGCTTCCTTTAATACATACACTTTAAATTATAGGAAACAAGTGAGTCCAAGTCCAATCATTTGCCATGCTTTACCACAGGGCACTGTATTACCATAAATGATTAGAATTAATTTATACACAATCATAGACAACAATTATTAAAAATTTACTAAAAATTCTGACGTTTTTAAATAAATTCATGTTCACCAGATTTCCGGAACATAATTTTTATCACATGTGTGTGTACATAGTTAGACAATGAGTAAATGGTTACTTCCCAAAGTCTTCTTCATGTCTAGACAATGTTACACAACAACAAGTGACCACTAGAAATAAAAAATATAAAAAATATTCTGTATTTGAGTTTAAAATTGTTACAAACATTCAACCATCATGAGTTCTTGAAAAATAGCACCAATTACAAATTCTACGCCTGAGATATTTGTCTGAGATTTTATCGAAATTTTTTTTGTCAACTTTTAACGATTCTGGCGCATAAATCAGACTAAATTTTAATGACAGCATGGTTTGTTGTTATTCGCGTATGCCTGCAACTAATGGTGTTTTCTTTTCTACAAAGAAAATGTCACCCTCTTACAAGGTGCATTAAAAATTTTTTGACCAACCCTGTTCTAATGTCATTTTTTATTTGAGAAGGACAAAACACAAATTTTAAAAAAGGGTATGCCCTGTGTTTACCACTTATTAAGAAAATGAATGAGGAAATGCCAATTTGTTAAAAGGTGTTGCCATTTTTCGACTTCATTTTTTGCACGCTTTTTTTATAACAAAAAAAAGTATTTTAACACTGTTCTAACATTGAGTGCAATTTTTTATATTGCTGACCATGTAGCTTTAATAATGTAATATTTCCTTCAGATTACTCCACAAAACAATGAAAAAATTAACTTCAAATTCGATAACAATACCAGGGGACTTTTTCTAAATTTCATCTGGTAGCCCTATAAATAAAGAAAAGTCATCTGCTTTACAGGGCATTATCAGCACTCTCGATTTATACAGGGCATAAAATGCAATGCCCTCCACCATTGGCAAGTGCGTATTATTTAGAATAAAACATACCACACTTTTAGAGGGCGAAACATTTTTAAGAAACAAACGCAAAATTGCATTTTGCGTTAATAAAATGCACATTTTTTGGTAGAAAAGAAAACACCATGAGTGTACCTACTCGTGTAACATGTTCTGAAACAAACACACAAAATATTTCAAAAGTGGAGTTAATCGAATAACTTGATGGGTTGTTTAGTTACTTGGCTCATACGATATGTTGTTTATACAACACTATCGCAAAGGTTTTGTTTCTTTTTCTTTTGTGGTATATGACGGGGCAATATGACGCCTCTTAATACTTGTAGCCTTCGTAGAAGGCGAGACGTATTCTTAAGTTGTTTTTCTTTAAAATATTTTATTTACGATCCTAAATACAACGTGTATTCAACTAAACCACCTCCTGGTATCATTTTGGTTGCGTCTTCACAAGCCCTTAGCATGTGTGTGTGCGTGCAAGTGAGCAAACCTAAGATGACTGCAAATGTATTTGCAGCGTGTGTGCTGTATAGGACGACTCTAAAAACATGCAAACCTAGTGCATAACATGCAACATAATGCTGTTGCATTTTGTGTCGTTTTTTTCCTTCTTCGTTGTTTCGTGTTAAGTGAATGTGGTTGTAGTTGGTGTTGCTGCTGTTGCTGTTGTACTTGTTGTAAACGGAGTTTCTGTTTCTGTTTGTCTTTTCTCCTGTAACATGTCGTTTTTAATTACAAAATGCTTTAAGGGGGTAAGAAAATTTAGTCAGTTTTTTTTTGTTTTTTTTTTTTTTTTGTCATTTTTGTTGCAATTATAACCCTTTCCTGTCCCGTGTAGCCGGTGTGCTTGACTCACAAGCTACTTCTAGCCCTCCGTCTGTCTCTTTGTATCATTAAAGTTCTTTGTAGCAAAAAACAAACAAAAAACCACATTAATTTATGCACATACGAAATACTTGTTGAGTTAAACGTTGTTGTTTTTTTTTTGTATTTAGTATTGTTATACGCCGGTGTTGTTATTGTTTTTCTGTTGTTGTTGTAATATATTTAATGTTTAAACATGAAATTGCTAAATCGCATATAATCACTGTACAACAGAAAATTTGTTCTTCAAAAAACGAAAAAAAGAAAACAACAACACAAAAAAAAAGCGATGAGGGGCCACGAAAACGTAGAGAAAAACACACAAAAAAAAATATGAAGTAAAAACACTTACAATTGTCAACTTTTCATAGAATATTTAATATTCATGTCGTGCATTTTAAAGAGTTCTCTGGCAACCAACATTGCTTTCTTATCCGCCAGTGGAATGATTCGCACTTCACAGATAAACTAGTCTAGGCATGTATGCAACCAGGAATCGGAGAATCGAAATTTTGATAAGAAAAAAAAAAAAAAAGAAAATGAAATCAAAATAGTTTTCTTAAGATGACAAGATGCTCTTGTACAGGGTGGGCCAAAAGTCACGAAGGGGTTTAATCGTTTAATCGTTCTTGGGAATCTCGTGGCTTTAGTTCTTGCACTAACTGCAGCTTGTATGGGAAAAGATGTAAATTTCCCTTTAATATTCTGCGTAAAGACCGCCGAGACATTTGCAGCTCAGCAGAGCGCCTTCGAGTTGATGTTTCAGGATTCTCCTCAACACTCTCCAGAACGCGTTGAATATTTGCTTCATTAATTACAGAATGTGGTCTTCCGCTTCGTGGAAGATCCCTTACTGAGCCTTGTTCCTGAAAACGTGTCACTAATTGATTCGGATGGTGAATTCCGCACATTAAAATGACGACGATAGGCTCGTTGAGTTTGAATTATTGATCGATGATGTTCAAAATAAAGTTCTATGATTTTGGTTCGCTGGATAACGTTGTAACCTTCCATAATTAATCTCCCAGATTTATTTTACAAGTCCTAAAAAGAAAAATAAAAAAAAAAATTAAACTAGAAAAGTTATTAATTTTTCAAATCCCTTCGCGACTTTTGCCCCACCCTGTATATCAAAAAAAATATTTTCTTTAAAATATTACTGTAGTAAATAAAAATTTCTATTGCAATCTGTGGAATTGATTTTAAAAACTAGTGTGAAATGTATTGAAGCAAATGGTTAGTCAAAAGTTATGAGAATTTAATTTTAAAATTTCTAGCCTAGACAGATGGCTTTTCTCGAATTCTGATTAAAATTTTATGTGGTGATCACTTCAGAATGGACCACTCTTTATTGAATTGGAAATCGTTCACAACTTTAGCGAAAGTTTTCTAAAAATCTTGGCTTTTTGCATTTTAAACTAAAATTCAACGTTCATTGAGCGTTAAGAAGAAACTTTGCAAAATACCCCTGAAGTTTGCATTTTAATTCTGAGTCATGAGTTTAAGATTTAAATTTTTTAAAGTTATTGTCATAATTCAGAATGTCGTAATTAGGGTTGCCAGCCTGGCTGGACTTGGCTGGATTGTCCAGCTTTTTTGATGCTTGTCCAGTTTCAAGCTAAAATTTAATTTGTCCAGCTAAATAGAAATTTTTTTAGTACACTGCAATAACTTGGGCAATAATTTTAATGTTATCTTTGTCAAATCATGTTAACCAACACTGATTGTACATTTGTTATACAACTAAGTTATGTCTCAACACTTGAACAGCTGATGTCATAATAAATATTATTGCGAGCGATAGTCAATTTCTTAAAGTGAGTCGCAAAACTAGAACACACTATATTTTTTATTATATTTTATAAATTTTCTGTTGTTTTAACAATGATGTTATGACAATACTGTTGCATATTACAGTATTTCCCGGATATAAGCACTTTCAAAAATGCTTACAAGACGGTGCTTATAAGCGGGTGATTCTTATATCGAAATCTCGCATAGCGGACATGAAATGCATTAATACAAATCTGTGTTAAAATTCCATTTTATTATTTTTTATTAAACAAAAGCAAAAAACAACTCATTTATAAAACAATATAAAAAAAAAAAAACACAACAAAAAAAAAAATCTGTTGACAAAAAAACATTACATATGTTTATAAATCGTCGTTGAAAATCCAAAAGTACATAACATCAGTTTTTAAAACTTTATAGGAGAAAAAAAAACACGATACGTTATTATTATTATTGATAAGTTACTTTGAATAATGGATATAAAAACGTAATTTTTTACAGAGTTCTAAAATTTTTTAGAGGTATGTAGTTTTGTCTAACAAATCAGAATCAATAAAAGCCACGATTACGATTTTTTGATGGTACGTACTTTTGGGTTTTCAACGACGATATGTAGATATACTTAAGTCTAAGGAACTGACATCGATTACATACATACATGTACCGATTATGTTTTTAAGAAAGTGTTGCCATAACAAATTTTAATGCCGCTGAATAATTTTATTGCCATTCAAAATAATTGTGACCGGGTGCATATAAACGAATTTTTTTTAGAGAACATTTAAATTATGAGGTAAAATTATTTGTGTTTATAAGCGGGGAGTGCTTATAAGCGGGATGCATATATCGAAATATTTTCAGTATATTGTTAAACAAAAATCAAGTTTGCATAAGTTTTGGTGCTATTAAGCGGGGAGTTCTTATATCCGGGGTGCTTATATCCGGGGAATACTGTACTGGCTTCAATGTTGCTCTTAATTTCTACGAGTCCAAATACAACATTTTTGGTTCCGATGGACGACTAAGAGTACGGCGCAGAGAAGGGGAAGCTTTAAATCCGAAAAATACGGTGAAGACTGTGAAGCATGGATGAGGAAGTGTCATGGTATGGGGCTGTATGTCATCGTCTGGGGTTGGTAATATTGTTTTTATTGAAAATACAATGGATCAATATGTTTATTTAGATATTTTAAAAAATAATCTAAATGAAAGTGCTTCAAAATTGGGTCTAGCTGACGACTACTACTTCCAACAGGTTAACGACCCGAAGCACACAGTCCGTAAAGTGCAAATGTGGATTCTTTATAACACCCCACATACCCTCAAAACCCCTCCACAAGGTCCAGACCTCAATCCCATAGAGCACTTATGGGAAATTTTAGAGAGAAATGTGCGAAAACACGAAATCCGGAATAAAGCACAACTAAAACAGGCTCTTTTGGAGGAGTGGAACAAAATAAGTGCCGAAACAACAAAATCGTTAGTAAGCTCCATGAATAATCGGTTGAAAGCTGTACTAAAAAATAAAGAATACCCTACTAAATATTAAAACGTGAAATTTTTGCCAGTTTTTAGAATAATATTTATGAATTTTATAGTTGTGTCCTTACTTTTGCGGTGTAAATATTTGAAGTTGCATTATTATTTTATGTATATATTCTCAATACCGAAACAAAGTTCCTTATTTTTTTGTGAATTACTATATTTTATTTTTACCACCTTGAATGTTTTATTTTGTTTTTGTTAATGTAAATAATTTAAAAAAAAAAATTTAAAAACTTATTGGTGTGTCCTTAGTTTTGCGGTTCACTGTATATATATATATTTTGATAACAATGGATATTTTAGTAAAAATTATTTACACAAAACCAAAATTAACATTTTCTCAGTATTTTTTTATGTACAGTTTTTTTTTTGTTTTGTCCAGCTTTTTAAAACCCAATGTCCTGCTTTTTGCGAATCGGAATCTGGCAACCCTAGTCGTAATACTGCCAACCAAATTCTACTACATTTATAACATAAATACTCAAATAAATCCAGTATTAGTCGCCGTAGTGTAGTAGGTAGTGTTTGGGCTTATTAGACGAGAGGCCAGGGTTCAAACCCCATGTCAGACATCTCCAACAAAAACAAAAAAATATTTCTTTGGCGAGTTCCTCTCAGAACCTCTGAGAAAGTAAAAAATTGCCAATAAAAAATTTCTCAAAAACTTGAAACTGTAGGTCCCGTCACTCACGCATTTAAATTAACACACACAATATAAGTGGTATGTAGGAAGGCCGTAATCCTAACTGAAGGGCTTTAATGACCAATTATGTACATATGAAGAGTTTGATCAATTTAAATGCTCTTTAATAAACTTTCTTAATGGATGTTGAAGTCGCCGTAGTTATGTAGGTAGTGTGTCGGCTTATTAGACGTAAGGCCACGGTTCAAACCCCAGGTCAGACATCAAAACGAAAATATGAAAAAAAAAATATTTCTTCGGCGACTTCCTCTCAGCAGATTTTTGGCAAAAATTCTGAGAGTAAATATAATTGCCATGAAAAGTTTCTCAAATATCTGTCGTTCTGGAGTCGACTTTAAACAGTAGGTCCCGCCACTCATGTAAAAAATTAACGCACACAACATAAGTGGTTTGAGAAGCTAGGTCGTAATCCTGACTGAAGGGTTGTAATGACCAATTATGTATGCAATGGATGTTGAAGGTCTTTTGACAAGTCCACAAAGTGTTAAACAGATTTTGATGTTTCAAATTATCGTATTCAGTCCATAAAGCTGAGTAATTAACCAAAACCAAGGACTGAGATTTTTTTTTTAATTTTTATTTCATTTATAAAATCTAATCAGAGTTTTACTATATGTAAGTATAGTATAGTATAGCCTTAGCATTTTATAGCATACGCTTTAGTAGCGTTTATTAAAGCGCCATTACAACATGTGCTAAAGGTGAGTGGTATTAGATTTTAATCGCAGTCGTAAGTTTCTATTTTATTGCCGTTTACTTTATGCGAATGTGTACAGTGAGTGGAAGCAGTTCGCTACAGAAGGGGTACAAAAAAAGTGTCAATGAACGCTTTTAAACTCATGTAAATCGCTAAACTGACATACAGCCAGCCATCCACCCAGCCATACACTTCACATACATACAACAGTTATGTCGTTGTATTATGTTGTATTTTTGTGTAATTTACATGTATTTGTGTAGTTTTATTATGATTATTTTCGGTTTTTGTTTTTCATTTTCATTTTCATTTAAAATTATTATGACAACAATTGTGGCTGGAAAAATAAAAATTTAAAACATTAAAAACATAAAACAGCAGCTAAAGTATAGCTTTTTTGTTTCACCATTATGACCCTTTGAGCCAACTACCAACACCATCTCACTCTCACTCTCTCTCTCTCTCTCTCGCTCTTTTGCGCTAAATGTGTCGCACTTAAACCTCTAATGAACCCGCATTTTTAGTGTAGAGCGTAATTTTTTTTTTGTATTTTTTTTGTTTAAAGAAATTAAATAATAGAAAGAAATAGCCGTTTCTACGGACAAAAACAAAGAAAGACATGAACTACAATGGTGGAGTGTCTGATAAGAGAACACTTTAAAAAAGCTGTTGTTCAGCGTAATGAATTTCGTTTTTCTATAAACGTGTATGTTTGTAATGTAAACGTCAAAATGAAGTAAATGATGTACAAATATGTATGTAAATATCAAAAATATTTGGTATAAAATAGAGTACAATGATATGAATATAGAATATACGAGATATGTTCAAGTAATTCATATTTATATTTCTGATAGTAAATTTCCCTATTTAAAATATTGTTACGAAAATGGAAACAGTGTAATATCGTTTAACATTAAACCGATAAACAAAAGCTACATAAACAAATACATCGAACTTGTTACAAGTAAACCACCAACATCAGTATGAGAAAAGGAGATAGACAACTAAGCGAACGCAACAGCAAGCAATGTGAACAAAACATACATAATTGGTCATTACAACCCTTCAGTCAGGATTATTGACCTAGTTTCTCACACCACTTATGTTGTGTGTGTTAATTTTATACATAAGTGGCGGGACCTACAGTTTAAAGTCGACTCCGAACGACAGATTTTTTGAGAAACTTTTCATGGCAATTTTATTTACTCTCAAAGTTTTTGCCAGAAATCTGCTGAGAGGAAATCGCCGAAGAAATACTTTTTGTATTTCGTTTTGATGTCTGGCCTGGGGCTCGAACCCTGGCTTTACGTCTAATAAGCCAACACACTACCTACTAGACTACGGCGACCTGCAATGTGAACAAAATACATAAACATAAATGAAGTCACGATAGAGTTCTCGAGAAAGCGAAAACACGAACATTCTACTTTAAGAATGTTCGTCAGACTGTTTACGTAGGCCTATAAAGAGGCAAGACAAAACGGACGACGAGCAGTAAGAATTCAGTCCGTCTTGTGTAAAGACGTGTTGCGTGTGAAGAGAACAGTCGTGGTTTGAAGATCGCTGCTATACAGATCTAAAGAACTAGTGTTGTTGTTTACAAAGATGTTGTAAGCAAAGAAGAATAACGAGCAAAACAAATTATTGTTGTATCATCAAGTTGAAAACAGTGGTACACAAAAATAATTGTGCGAACAATAAAGAATTTAATAGAAACCAAATACAAATTTATTTTTATTTTGTTTGCAATCAACGAACTCATATTTTAAACGTGTTTAAAAAAGGTAAAAACGTAACAAAATCGAACATTGTATGTTGATATATACATATACGTGATCGCATCGTCTTTAGGCTTTGGGGGATTCATCAATCAGAGTCACAAATCGCTGGATGGTCTCCTGTTTTTCGACAGGATGTCAAACATATCATTATCAACCAATTGCGTCACTCTAATGCCAGATCGATTTTCTTGATCAAACAGATCCATGCCACAGTTACTACTACGTAAGGACTTGTTGCTACACTGATGGCTCTAAACATTAAAGTAGAATGGGACCGAGCCTCTATATATTTATGTAGATGTGCGACAACCCAAACTTTGTCTCCGGCCACCAGGCTACAGTCCGGTTTTACGCGTATTATCTGGGCTAATAAAAATTTGGTAAGCTTAACGTTTAGGGATTTAAATATCTTTATGTATAGTCAAATGGCAATCAGAGCTATAACATTCAGGAATACGGGATTAGTGACCGTCATGGAGTGTAAAAAGGCGATTAACAATTACTCTAGTCATGGGACGGTACGCACTATATGGGTTCCTAGCCATTATGAAGTGATTGGAAATGAGGAATCGAATATTCCGGCTAATAGAGCCAAAGTATTGCATACCATAAGTCTATCAGTGCATTAAAGATCAATCTGAGAAACTGGGTGAAAACGTCACATCGACTATTGTGGAATAATGTTGAAGTAGAAAGACTTACAAAAATACTTTGGAACGACCCTAATGAAGAGAAAAGCAAGGCTATTTTAAAACTAAATTATGGCGACCTGATCACACTAATGAGCGTACTTACGAGACGCTCTGCTTTACATGTACATCTGAACCGCACTGGCGTGGTAGAGAGTGATGAATGCAGGGCATGCTGTGAAGACATCGCAAAGATGAAACACTTTTTGTGTTATTGTTTAGTTTCGTAAGATCAAGATCCCAATATTTTGGGTATGACACTATACCAGGAATAGCTCATCTCAGAGGAATACCCAACAAGCCTACATGATGAGTTAGGTGTATATCAATTGGCATGAGATTCTTGGTTGGTCTCCTTTCCTTCAATCTACCTACCTAATCAAAACTATTTGGAAGGTCAACGTAGTTAGTTTGACCACAAAAACCTAAACCTGCAGTCCTAAGTAATATTGTTTCTGATTATGTTGTTTGGGAGTGAGATAATTACATACATACATAACACTATGCGACAAAATAAAAAAAATTAAATACACCCGGCTAATGACATAATGTAGGTTGTGAGTTTTGTTGAGTAGATCTCAAAAATATTTTTTTTATATTTATCGAACCCTCCAAACTTGTTTTATTTGACAAAAACTGTTTTTTTAGACTTTACGCACAAATTTCCAGATTACTCAAACATTTCTGACCCGATTTCCAAAATTTGTACTTGTTGGAAAGGGGAGAGATAGACCTTTAAAACGGTATACATATATCTATTATTTGACTTAATATGCTATGAGTTTTGATGAGGTAAACTTGGAAAATGCGAATTTTTTTAATATTTTTCAAGTTTGTCCGTTCATAGTAGCAAACTTTACTTAAAAAATATGAAATAAGTGATGACATTCTGAAAGTGCATTATCTTGTGAAGAGATTGGCACTTAGTTTTATCAAATCGGACAAAAATTACCGTAGTTATTATATAAATAGTATAACAGTCGTGTTATATTTTTTATATATGTCATCTCATCAAGTGAACTTTTACTTCAAAAATTTTCAGAATTTTTGATGGATCTTGAATGTTTATCACAAAATATGTCAGTTTCACGTTTGAGCGACCACCAGAAGTTGGCCAATGATTGCGCAGACAGAAATAATAATATTTGCAAAAAAACAAATATTATCCGACTTCTGGAAGTCGTGCAAACGTCAAATTGACACATTGTGCGATAAGCAATCAAAATCCATCAAAACTTTTGAAAATTTTCGAACTGAAAGTTCATTTGATAAGATCACATATATAAAAATATAACACGACTGTTATACTATTTAAATTATAACTTCGGTAATTTTTGTCCGATTTGATCAAACGAAGTGTCAATCTCTTCACAAGATAATGTACTTTCAGAATGTCATCGCTTATTTTATATTTTTTAATTAAATTTTGCAATTAAGGATAGCTAAACTTGAAAAAACAAAAAAAAATTATATTTTCCAAGTTTACCCCATTAAAACTCATAACATATAAGTTTGGATAAAACGTTTATGTATACCGTTTTAAAGGCTAATCTCTCCTCTTTCTAAAAAACTTTGGATTTTTAAAATAGGTTCAAACATATTTGGGTAGTCAATAATTTTGTGTAAAAAGATCAAAAAAACCGTTTTTGTCAAATAAAACAAGTTTGGAGGGTTCGAGAAAAATAAAAAAAGTATTTTTGAGTTCTACTCAACCTAGTGAATAACTTAGACTATGTAGTTGCTCGGGTGTATTTTCACTGTCGCACCGTGTAATTGGTCTTTACAACCCTTCAGTCAGGATTACGACCTAACTTCTCACACCACTTATGTTGTGTGTGTTAATTTTATACATAAGTGGCGGGACCTACAGTTTAAAGTCGACTCCGAACGACAGATTTTTGAGAAGCTTTTCATGCCAATTTTATTTACTCTCAGAGTTTTTGCCAGAAATCTGCTGAGAGAGGAAGTCGCCGAAGAAATATTTTCATATTTTCGTTTTGATGTCTGACCTGGGATTCGAACTCGGGCCTTCAGTCTAATAAGCCAACACACTACCTACTAGACTACGACGGAGTGAGATAATTAGAGTTTCGAAATGGAATTAAGGAAGTATTAACTAAATATGTTACCTTCAATTTGCCAGTTTCCCTCGTATGTTGCTAACAAGTAAGACAAATAATGCTGCAGACGGATTCGGTCAGTCATCTACCAACTGACGTTTGCTTGACGGTTTTAATCATGCATCAGCATGTTGGTCTACAGACACGCTATACAGTTGCATTCACTTTGCAGTGTCTTTTAGAAAATATTAAAAATTTTATATAAAACAACAACAATATCTTTGCATAGAGCTTCTGTTAACTGGTTGGAATCTGCCTAAAAGTACTAAATTTGCATCCTTCTTTTCACTTTAGGCTTTTTTTCAGTTTCTTTTTATTTCGCGTAATGAATGAATTACAAAATGCGGTCAACGTATCATTTACTCAGTATTCAGCATTCATTTCATTTAACAAAAATTAATATTACTGAAAAAGTCTTCTTTTCGAGTGACAGGATTTTGTTCTTAAGGCTTTTATTTTTTTTTTAATTTTTATTTTTTATTCCGAAATAATACTTTCAACTGTCAGAGAACATCAAGGGATGGCTAAGAGCATTTGGACTATTTTCAAGTGGTCAAAAGACTTTTAACTTGTTAGGATTTTATCTGTTCTCTTTCATTATGTTGCTTTGAGTTATTAAGACAACAACAACAACGCACAAAATTATCCCAGGGAACTGCTTAAATTAATTCAACAACAACAAAGAATTTTAATTGTTCATGTCGCTGCTATTAAAAACTGCTATGAATAGGAGGCGATGATGACAATGATGCTTATGGCGATGCTAGCGACTGGTTTCTATTATATGCCAGCTTTTGTTGTGATGAGATTATAATTCTTGATTTTCTTTACTTTGCTGTTTGTTCCACACCTTTGCCACTAGTTGTTCTGCGATAAACTTTAGAATTTCATTATGCTTTAGGAAGATATTTTATAAATAGAACAACAAACCGGCAGGAAATAATTTTAATTCTGTATCACAAAAGAGTGCACAAGAGTAGATATTCAAAGTGTGCCTGGATATCAAATTTACACAGGCCAAGAAAATTAATTGATTTAATTAAAATTTCTTGCCATTATTGTTATAATTATCGACTAAGAAAGTTAAAATTGAGAAAGAAAAACTTTTTCTATCAAAATCCGATCAATCAATCAATTTTGTTCACGCTGTTATTTTATTATTTCCCCGCTCACCCCCACAAATTTGTTTTTTAGAGTTATGTCAAGTTCAAGAAAAAATTTAAATAACATACATACAACACTTCAGTTAGGTTTACGACCTAGCTTCTCACACCACTCATGTTGTGTGTGCAAATTTTAAACATGGAATGGCGGGACCTACAGTTTAAAGACGACTCCGAACGACAGATTTTTGGCTTTACATATTTTTAACTTACAGAGTTTTTGCTAGAAATCCGCTATTTTTCATATTTTCTTTTTGATGTCGGATCTGGGGTTTGAACCGTGGCCTTACGTCTAATAAACCAACACACAACCGACTAGACTACGGCGACTTCCAATTGAAATTCCATATTCCACATCCACAGCAAGGCAAGTACTCTTTAACAGCCACTGCTACCAGATGAATTTAATGTGAACAGAAAGGTTCTACGGAAATGTAAACTAAGAGCCGTACTTTGTTGTCTGCTTATCAATGATCTATGCGATATTGTAATCAACAACGACCTTGAATTGTACGCTAACTAACTAACTTTTTTTTAAATTAAAATCATTAGCAACACTAATAAAAATACACTGTAATAATCGTTAAAAATCAAAACCAGTTCTTTTTTCAAAGCCTTAGAGGACAATTGTCATCATATGGTTACGTATTGACAATGACAATGAGTGAAATACTACTTAACGTTCATAGTTTTGAACTTCCTGGAGGCTAAGATTGAAGTACGGCAAATAATACCTACTTACTTACTTAATTGGCCATTAACAACCCGATTAACGGATTTCGGCCTGTCGCAACACATCCTTGCCCACGCCAGTTGGTCACACCATTCGATGACAGGGCTTTCTCGATTTGGTCCTTCCAACGCATACAAGGCCGTCCTCTTCGCCGACTTCCGCAGATCCCCGCATCAAATACACGTCTCGCCGGAGCATCCTCCTCCATTCGAACGACATGGCCGAGCCAACGCAGCCGCTGGGTATTAATACGCTGCACAACGTCTATGTCGTTGAGGAGCTCATACAGCTCACTGTTGGATCGGATGCGGAAATCATCGCCAACTCGCACTGGACCAAAGATCTTATGTAGGACTTTTCTCTCGAATACTCTCAAGGCAAGGATTTATTGAAAATTGATGCGGAACTATTATCGATAATCCTATTTGTGCAAGTATAGAATCTTTAAACACTTTCCATAAGATTGGTTATATGGTGTTAAGTTATAAAGGGTCCGCCAAATAACTTTTTTTTTTGAAAATGCTTTAAAAAAAAAACTACTGAATATTTTCTCAAATTTCTTTTTTTATTTGAAAGTACAATCCTTCCGGTTAATAATGGAAAATAATTTCATTCAAATGGCTGCCTCGGCTGGCCATGCAGTAGCCTACACAATCGGTCCAACTTTTAAGCACGTTATCGATTGTGTGCAGCTGTATTTCACCAATGGCTTCACGAATATTGTCCTCTAAACCGTCAATTGTCTCTGGCTTGTCGGCGTAACACTTATCTTTGACGGCACCCCACAAATAATAGTCCAACGGTGTCAAATCGCAGCTCCGAGGTGGCCAAATGACATCAGCTCTGCGGCTGATAATGCGATCTTCAAAAACAGGGCGGAAAACATCGAGTGTAGCTTCGGCTGTGTGGCACGTAGCGCCGTCCTGTTGAAACCAAATGTTGCCAATATCCTCCTCTTCAATTTTTGTGAACAAAAATTCGTTCAACATGGCCCGATAACGATCGCCATTGACTGTAACGGCCACTCCTTGCTCATTTTCGAAGAAAAATGGCCCAATTATGCCTCTGGACCAAAATCCGCACCAAACAGTGCCCGTTTTGGGTGCGTCGGCTATTCAATGTATGCGTGCGGGTTTCCTGTGCCAATTTTGCTTGTTTACATTCCCGCCAAGATCAAAATGAGCTTCATCTGAAAAGATTCTGCAACATTCTGCAACATTACCATGATTTTCAAAGTAATGTCGCAATATTTCCCAGAGTTGTTCAAGCGTATACACAACCATATTCGTTCAGCGGAAGGATAAAACTAATTATCTGTCAAATCAGACATGAGCTAAGTGCTACCATTCACGAAATAAGCACTAGTTGAAAAAAAAACGTTAGATGGCGGACCCGATATGTTATAAGTTACAAAAACAGGGTGATACAATCAATTGCAACAATAGTAGGGAAATAACTATTTTTTGCTTCTTCGTGAAACATCCCATAAAAATAAAATTCGATGAACTTATTACAATACGAAGTTTCTAGACCAGATAAATACTTTACTTACCATCGCTGAGAAGTCGATAATAGGAATTATATTAGTGGATTATGAAAAATGTTCGTTGAATTACATGGGTAATGCATTTTGATACGAAATCCAGGTGTCTCCCAAAGAGATACGACTTCAATCCGAATTTCAATTCAATAGAAATGAGAATTTTCGATTTTACACGAATGACAAATGCCTGAGCCATTCAATACGATATGTTGTGCACAGACGTGTTGTCTCATATTGTCATTGTTGTTCTCTGTAGAAATATGGGTAAACTCTCACACAAATTATGTAAAATATAGGCGAAATTGTATGATTTAAACGAAAAATTGAAAAAATACTTTAAAGACAACAGAAATGTAAACAAATTAGAGTTTCATTGATCAATTTAAGTAGCATGGCCACTGTTCAAATTAACTGATAAATCTGTTATTTTTGTGATTGTGTTGGTAAAACAGTAGTGTTGAAGTCGCCGTAGTCTAGTAGGTAGTGTGTTGGCTTCTTAGACTGAAGGCCCGAGTTCGAATCCAAGGTCCAGACATCAAATGGAAAATATAAAAATATTTCTTCGGCGACTTCCTCTCAGCAGATTTCTGGCAAAAACTCTGAGAGTAAATAAAATTGCCATGAAAAGCTTCTCAAAAAAAAAACTGTCGTTCGGAGTCGACTTTAAACTGTAGGTCCCGCCACTCATGTATAAAATTAACGCACACAACATAAGTGGTGTGAGAAGCTAGTTCGTAATCCTTACTGAAGGGTTGTAATGACCAATTATGTATGTACATATGTTGGTAAAACAGTACTCACACGTATAGACTGAGACAGTTTGAGTTTGAGTTTGAAGAATATCAAAATACTTTTGATTTTCACTGCCTGCATTGCATAAATCATATCGCTCCTTTATTGCAACATAGTCATATCTCAAAAAATTAAAAATTTGTAGTTACTTAAGCAAAACTGCTCTTTTAGACCTTCTGTACATGTTGAAAAAAAAATCAGTTTTATATCCCTAGCTGAACCGAAGTTATAGCAATTAGAAGTTAGGCAATTAGATCATAGGACTTATGTCTTGAAAACTTAAATCGCATTTTGCCAAGTTCAAGTTTTTTTAAGATATGACTATGTTGCAATAAAGGAGCGATGTGTTCTTTTCTTCTTCAAGACAACAAAACAATGCAGTTTGAAGGTGCAATTTTGATGTGTTGCTGTGGTAAGCAAAACAAATATTACCAACACATATGAAGATTTGATCAGTTAAATTAGATACGTCGCCATGCGCCATTAAAAAGCATTTCAAACTGAAATGAAAACACACTCTTTTGTGATCTTATCGAACCTTATTTATGGATGTGAAAGTTTGAAGAAAACTAACCGTTTGTATCTGTAACACGAACGATTTTAACCGAAAAAATATTCAATTACTGAAAGATTATTGACGATTGTAATAATAGAGTGTGCAGCACTCGGGACAAAATCCTACAATGTACATCATTCTCCACTAATTAAATTAAATTTTTTATGTTTCCGTTTGTCTGTCAATTGTCCATAGATTTTTTTGAAAATTCAATTTTAAATATTTCATAAATTCATTGTAATTTCATGGTAATTAAACTCTTGAATTGATTTGATGTAAATGTAAGTAAATCCTTGTGCAAATACACATATTCCAACAGCATTCCATTGGACCCAATTAGCATGTTATCAATGAAAACCTTTTAAAGTCAACAGATTACAAATGCTAATTTTATTTGATAAGGGGGGGGGGGATTAAGTAATCCCTACACTGATGTATGTAAGTAATAGTATAACATTGTATGGCACTTTAAATCGTAGAGTATCGTTTATCGAAATATTGCAAATGAAATAAATTTTTTATCTTTCGTTGCAGTAAAGGGTCTATGAAATATTGAAAATGGAAAACATGAATTACAAAAACATTTTAAATGTCTACACACATCAATTTGCATATACTCATGTAAAACCACATACCATTGATACCCACACTGTTGTCGTAGTACGTTATAGAGATGATAGAATGAAATGGAAACTCAATATGATCGAAATGTAATACAAACACACAACAAATTAACAGATTTTTGTTTTTGTTTTTGTTTTTGTTGAGATATCTAATGGTATGATGGTGGTGTATGTGGTATAAAATGTACTACCACTACTTCAATCAATCATGTTGTATGCATTTGTTCAATCATTTATTCATATGACGACATCCATTATATGTTTTCCATTTCAACTTGCAATAGTCTCGTGTGTGTGTTTATTATATGAAAAAAACTTACACACTCAGAGCTGCTTAAGGGCAAGAAAAAACAAATTTATTCGTTTTTATAGCAATTCATGTCAGTGCATCGGCAGGAGAAAAAAGTATGCCTTTTGGGAGGCCTTAAAATGAAATAAAAATATTGCGTGTTAACTCTCGAAGATGGAAGATAGATTAAAAATCCATTGCAGGACATTTTTAGCAATGTCCAAGCAGAGTAGAATTTGTATCATATGAATTATTTTCTTTTGTTTTATTGCGATAGGAAAAGTCGTCGAATCTGATATGATATAATTGCACAGGAGTGCCACTAAGAAACTCTCTATTCGGGATCGCATAAGCATTTCTACGGCCAAAGGCTCAGGGCATTCCATTACGATCATTAGTGGCCCGTGGTGTCCTGTCCAATTCAGCCTTTTACATTTTCAAGCCATACATACATACGTAATCGGTCATTACAACCTTCAGTCAGGATTACGACTTAGCATCTCACACCACTTTATGTTGTGTGTGCTAACTTTTTCTACACTTATCGATGTTTCCGAAGAGTTACGATCAAAAGCGGATAACAATATGATATCTTTATTAGTTTTACTTGATCACTCAAAGGCGTTTCACACTGTTGAGCATGCCATCCTACTTCAAAAACTTAAAAACATGTGCCATTTTTCTGATACCGCTGTTAAGTTAATATCGTCGTACCTACGCGATAGGACTCAATTTGTGTACCATTGTGGTAACAAATCGAATGATTTTTCAATGTCTAGAGGTGTGCCACAGGGCTCCATACTTGGTCCACTACTATATACTGTTTACTCAAACGATTTACCGTCAAGACTGAAATTTTGTAATGTTCAGATGTATGCAGATGATGTACAGCTATACATTAGCTGCTTACCGTCTCAAATAGATGATTGTGCTACCAAACTGAACCAAAACTTAAACAATGTATTTAAATGGGCGTCGACGAATGGTCTCTGTATCAATCCAAGAAAATCGAAAGCGTTGGTTATAGGCAAAGTTAACTGCATAACATCACTTCCACTTATTCAGATTGATAACACGACTATAGAAATTGTACAAAATGCTAAAAACCTTGGAGTAATTTTTAATAAGAATCTCAGCTGGTTAAACCATGTTAATGCAGTTTGTGGTCGAACTCATGCTATGCTGCGTAATCCTTGGCTAACGCAATACTTCACACCATTTAATATTCGTATGCTCCTTGACAAAACATACCTCATACCTACGTTACTACTCGTATATGGAAGTGAACTCTTTGCTAGCTGTGATTCGATGAGTAAAAATAAACTCAAAGTCACATATAATAATATAGCAAGATATGTTTATGGCCGAACAAGATCTAGTAGAATATCTGAATTCTCGTACAAAATTTACAATATTTCTTTTGAAAATTTGTTAAAATGTCGTACACTTGTATATCTGCACAAAATTGTCTACACTGCCCAACCCCAATATCTTTATAGAAGGCTAATTTTCTCAAGATCTAATAGAGGACGCAAGATTAATGTTATTGGATATCGCAAACTACTTTCTGAAAGACACTTTTATATGAACTTTTATATGAACTTCCAAACCATTTACAGTTATTAAGCAATGCTTAAGTAATGTATATATTTAACTATTACACTATGCGACAAAATGAAAAAAATTAAATACACCCGGCTAATGACATAGTGTAGGTTGTGAGTTTTGTTGAGTAGATTTCAAAAATATTTTTTTTATATTTCTCGAACTCTCCTAACTTTTTTTATTTGACAAAAACTGTTTTTTTAGACTTTACGCGCAAATTTCAGTATTACTCAAACATTTCTGACCTGATTTCCAAAATTTAAATCCTGTTGAAAAGGAGAGAGATGGACCTTTAGAACAGTATACATATATCTATTATTTGACTTAAAATGCAATGAGTTTTTATGAGGTGAACTTTGAAAAAGCGAATTTTTTTCATATTTTTTCAAGTTTGTCCGTTCATAGCAGCAAACTTTACTTAAAAAATATGAAACAAGTGATGACATTCTGAAAGTACATTATCTTGTGAAGAGATTGACACTTAGTTTGATCAAATCGGACAAAAATTACCGTAGTTATTATATAAATAGTATAATAGTCGTGTCATATTTTTTAAATATGTCATCTCATCAAATGAACTTTTAGTTCAAAAATGTTCAGAATTTTTGATGGATCTTGATTGTTTATTACAAAATGTGTCAATTTCACGTTTGAGCGACCACCAGAAGTTGGCCAATGTTTGCGCAAAGAGAAATAATAATATTTGCAAAAAACACAAATATTAGCCGACTTCTGAAAGTCGTGCAAACGTGAAATTGACACATTTTGTAATAAACAATCGAGATCCATCAAAAATTCTGAAAATTTTTGAACTAAAAGTTCATTTGATGAGATGACATATATAAAAAATATCACTCGTCTGTTAGACTCTTTAAATAATAACTACGGTAATTTTTGTCCGATTTGATCAAATGATGACTCAATCTCTTTACAAGAGAACAGACTTTAAGAATATTATCACTTATCCTATATTTTTTTTATTAAAGTTTGCTACTAGGAATGGACAAACTTGAAAAAATATGAAAAAAAAATCGAATTTTCCAAGTTTACCTCGTCAAAACTCAGAGCATATTAAGTCGAATAATAGATATATGTACACCGTTTAAAAGAACCATCTCTCCCCTTTCCAACAAGATTTAAATTTTAAAAATCGGGTCAGAAATGTTTGAGTAATACAGAAATTTGCGCGGAAAGTCTAAAAAAAACAGTTTTTGTCAAATAAAAAAAGTTTGGAGGGTTTGAGAAATATAAAAAAGGTATTTTTGAGTTCTCCTCAACTAACTGAACAACATGGACTATGTCGTTACTCGGGTGTATTTTCACTGTCGCACCGTGTTATCTACATATTATCAGTATTTTTTTTTAATTTTCTAATTTTTTTTTTATTTTTTGTTTTATTCTTTTTAATTTTACTCTACTTTTACTCTATTTTTAAATTTCTTTATTATATTATTTCGATACTATACTGTACCTCTTTCTTACCAGTGCTGTTAAATAAGATTGTATCTTGTTGTACTGTGTTCACATTCAAATAAATAAATAAATAAATAAAATAAACCTGAAGGCTGCCAGAACTTTATACACGAGTGGAGGGACCTACAGTTTAAAGTCGATTTCAAATGACAGATTTTTGAGAAGGTTTTCATGGCAGTTTTATTTAGTTTAATAGTTTTAGCCAGAAATCTGCTAAGAGGAAGTCGTAGAAAAAATGTTTTTTCATATTTCGTTTTGTTCGAGATGTCTGTTTGTCCTCACGTCTAATAAGCCAACACACTACCACTTTCCAGGCACACTAGTATATTTTCCTCGCCGCTTAGCACTAAAATCGTCATATAAACGCACTTTAATTCAGTTACCAGTTGCTGTATATCAACTGTACGCCATACCCATGATTGATATGAGATTTTCTGTTCTACCTTCCTTCAGAAGCACTATTCCTTTTCGCCTGCAGTTGCCTCAGATAGTGATTATATAGTCGCTTATATAAAAACAATTGCACTCTGGCAGTCAGTGCTTGATATTTACGTCTCGTTATCGTTCAAAATGTTAAATATCTGTGAAGATGAGATGGGTAGTGTAAGAAATATCAGCCAAAGAAGACTAAAATTTTAAGGAATTAATGTTGGTTGATGTGATCAGAAGCAGAATTCAAACTCGTGAGTATTTAAGAGATTCTGTGGTAAAGAAAGGCTCAATATTCGTTCATATAATGTGTTACAGGCGTAAAAAATTGACACGATTTTTCTAAATTTTAGCTATTAATCCAAGGCCTTGCCAAATTATCTTTCTTATGAGAACAACAAACTTCCTGTCACATGCAAATGTATTTGCAGTTAATGTATACATTAATGTCCAGACAAAATGTCATTGTTTGCTCATATGCAAGTTACATACAAACATATGCACATACGCTTAGAAGAAAGCTATTTAGAGAAAAATATTTGTAGTCAGTAGCTACAATTACTGTATGAAATCGTATTTTTAATGTACATACCAGAGATTAGCAACGAGTATTCAAAACGATGAGTAGATTCGAGTCATACTTATAATTTCAGATACTTATACGCATTCATACTTATTTTAATATCATACTCATACTACTCATATTCAAAGTTAGAAATACTCATCGTACTCATACTTAACAATACGCATGATGTTGTTGATTTCGACTCTCCATGATTCAACATATACACGAAGCTCAAAATAAGTATGATTCGAGTACGAACACCACAATACTCGCTAGAAGGTTGTGAGTGTGCTTTGCTTGCTGTCTTTGTCTTTCCTTTTTTCTTCTTTTGTAAATGCAACAATAACTACTACTGTAATTTTTGATGAATGATTCGAGTGACTCGAATCATTCGTAAGTATTATAAGTATTTTTCTAAATTTATGAATCTGAATGAGTAGGCGTATGAATCAAACAATGAATCGAATGTTGTGAGTTTGATGTCAACGTTGTACTCATACTCATTGCAACCTATACTTATAAATCAATGTTGTAGCGAGTACGAATGAATCAGAGTAGTTGAATTTCAATACTCTTGACTCACTTATACTCAAAATTTCATGAGTACTTATGAGTAGCGAAAATACGATTCATTGCTGACCTCTGGTACATACATCATATTTTAAGGGCCATTATTACAACTTGCCGTTAAACTTGGGTTTAGTTAAAGGTACCTTTTGCTAAAGGGAACTGAAAAGTTACCTTTAACTTATTTTCGTTATTACAACTTACAGATAAAATAAATTTAACATTTTCAAATATAGGGCAGTGCAGGAGCAATGTCGATAAAACTGCTCAATTAAACAAGTTTTTTTTTTTTTAACGCACTGGCAACGAGGGGCTTCGTTTTATTTGTTGTATATGATCATTTTACGAATGAATCAGAGTAGTTAAATTCCAATATTGTTGACTCGCTTATATTCAAAATTTCATGAGTGCTTATGAGTAGCATAAAAACGATTCGTTGCTGATCTCTGGTATTTATAAATACGAATCACTTAATTTTTAATTTAAGCAGAACAGAAAATTAGTTTTTTATATGAAAAGTTCCTTTGTATATAAAAGATAAGGATTTTTACAAATAGAAGATGCCTTACAAAGATATGAAGAATAATGTATTCAGTCAAAAGCTAAAAAAAATATATGAACCACTTTGTATGAGCCTTTGAGGCTCCTGTCAGAAGTGAAAGTCATTATTTTATAGTGCCGTCTATAACAGATGGATATACATATTTAATAATTCTCAATTTTTTACCACTGAATTTTCCAAAACGTAGGGAAGATAAAAGTCATGAAATTTGGTTGCAGTGTGTGAAATATTTCTCTTGTTACATTGATTTGATAATCAAAATCAGCCTCTTCTAAGACACATGAGTCTTAGGATTTAGATTAGGGTTAAATGAAGTATGACTCTCCTAACTTCAGTCAGCATATCAATAGGAAAGGTGAGAAGTGCATATCCAAATGTGACCTGAAATTTTAAAGTATTTGCATGATTTTATTATCCATTGGGATTCTATTTGGATACTTCCGTGTAAATGTATGACATACTTATAATTCTTGCAATATATTTTTATAATGTGAAATTGAATGTAATGTAATTCACCGTGGTCTAGTAGGTAGTGTGTTGGCTTATTAGACTGAAGGCCCGAGTTCGAATGCCAGGTCAGACATCAAAACGAAAAAAATTTCTTCGGCGACTTCCTCTCAGCAGATTTCTGGCAAAAACTCTGAGAGTAAATAAAATTGCCATGAAAAGCTTCTCAATAAAATTTGTCGTTCGGAGTCGACTTTAAACTGTAGGTCCTGCCACTCATGTATAAAATTAACACACACAACATGAGTAGTGTGAGGAGCTAGGACTGAAGGGTGCGGGCTTCTTGGCGACAATTGCTGTAGACTGTCTAATGGTGAAGGTATAGCACTGGCCATTTTATAGTCACCTAGCAGCAACTCGTTTCCTTGCCGTTCGCATCTTGAGATGTCCACAAACACTACTCCCTCTCTTCCACCTTCCTATAACCCATTTTCCTAAAACCTGCACAATGCACTGCATGAGTAGGGGCCATCCCCTGAGTGCTGGTTTCACAAAAAAAAAAAAAAAAAAAAATAATGTGGAAGCTACGATTTTAATGAACAAAATAGAGTTTTAAAAATATTTTAAATAGTAATGTTATCATGACCCATAAGTAAATTGTTGTAAATAGATTTATTTTAATTAATTTTTTTTTTATATTTTTTAATCACAATAAAATTACAAGTGCAAGTACAAGACCTTAGCCTCTACCTCTGGGAATATTACAACTACACACGAGACTGTTAGGATACCAAGTTTTAAATCTAATTCCAGACAATATTGCTACAACTTATGCGAACAAGTATCAGTAAAGAGGGTTATTTAAAGTTCCGATGACTGTATTTAAGGAGTGCGCACGAAAAAAACTGGACTTACACTTTTCGTTATAGAAATAAAACTAATTGGCGGATTTTTTTTCGTTTTATATTTCAATTAAAGTAAATAATATTTGAATTCTTTGGTGTACAAAATTTTTTTCTGACAAAGGTCTCAGAGCATCCAACTTTTTGAGCCACTTTTCTTCCAGACATGTTAGGGTGGTGTTTTTTTGAAAAATACATATTATTTTACTTGCTTTGTTTTGGTCGACAAATCCTTTTTTTCTTCCACTTCCACGCTTTCTCTCAATACTTAAAGACGCCTTATATTGTTTTATTCTTACTTTAGGAACTGTTTTTTGCTTAACACCTGCGAGCCTAGCAATCGTTTTTTGTAAGCGGCGCGGTTTTTCATTGAAAATTTCAATTATTTTTTTATGACATTCTTGTTGGGTGCCCATTTTCAAAAAACTAATTTTGCTATTGCAATGAGATTTAGCACGTGGATTTTAAAATAGATGTCTAACAAAAACAATGTAACGGTATTCATTTTGTTCAATTATGATAAAAGTTATAAGCTTAAAAGTAGGCCCATTTTTTTTTTGTGCGCACTCCTTAATATAAAATAGAGAAATTTTTTTTTTAAATTTGCGTATATTTTTAGATTTTAAATTTATTATAATCGCCACTGTATTGAATTAAAAATCTTCTGACTTAAATTTTAATATTTAATGCGAGTGAATGTATTTAAAACACGGCAAACATACTTATAAAGTCATGCACGCATTCAGGCATGCATTTCCTATAGAACATATGGCAAACAGCAGGAGTTCAGTTTTTACATTTTATTTTTCGCTTTAGTTTTTGATTTTTTGTTGTGAGAAATCTATTTTAAATCCCTCAAGTACTGATGGTAAAATCCATTTAAATATTTGTATCCATTTTATAATTGTACGTCCGTCAGTTCATCCGTCCATCCGTGCATCCGTATGTCTATCTGCTAGACACTCTGCTTGTCTATTCATTTGTCTACTCTGCTCTGTCTGTCTGTCTGTCTTTTGTCCTCGTCATCATCATTCCAATCTGATGTCCTTGTCCTTTGCTGAAAAAGGGGTTTCTTTTTTTTTCTTGATAGTTTTGTTTTCCTTTTACTTGTTTTTTTGCTGCATTTCATACTCATTTGGCATAAATGTCGCTCAAGTATTTTTATTACACATTCAATGTCTGCTGTTCACTTAAGTCGTTCTAATGATGACAATTTGTTAAGACCCTTCCAGCTCGACCATTTAAGAATGATGCTGGAGCATATTGCAAAGGAAATGGACATTAAAAAGGGCTTCTTAGTTGGCTGCAATAAAAACAAAAACAAAAACAAAAAAAAAACAGAAATTGTTGTAATCGCATCATAAAACGGATGCTGTTAAAGAGCGGCAATAAACTTGATATTAATATTTGGTTACGTTGCGTTGCGTTTCATTTCATTTCGTTTCGTTTTAATGTTGGGAATTATTTTTAAAACTTTTAATTGTGACTAACAGGTGAGAAAGGCATTAGTGGCGAATAAGTTCGGATATTAAATTCAATTAAGACGCATTCCAGTCGTTATTTATTTGATTTTTTTTTTAATTCTTTTGGGTTCGGTTCATTGATGATGACAATCTGAGGGCTTGTGAAATAAAAAGCGTATACAGTCTTAGTGCAAGGAATTTATGGCGCTTAAAGTTGGAGTCTAATTGTAGAAATCGATTAAATCGTGATGGTCTTTTAAAGTGGCTGGTATACTGAGAGATACATTTTATACTGATGACTCCTTTAGATGTCAGTCCATTTAGCAAAACAAGTGTTTTAGGGCAAGATTTTAACCAGAAACATGTGTTATCCTACAATACAATCCAATTGATTTGTGGTTGTTTGATTGCTAAGGGAATGCAATGCGATGTATGAAGCCATCGTCAATACATTCAAATGGTAATTCAAATCGTACAGTACTAAGGTCATAAAATACAAAGTTGGAAGTGAATTTAGAATGCATAGACCAAAAAGAACTATGAAAAGCTCTACTTTGAAATCAGTTTAAAAAATTTGTCATTTGGAGTTGAGTTTGAACTTTTCGATAAAATTAACACACACAACATAAGTGGTGTGAGAAATTTCATTACAACAGATCTCTTTACTTTAATAGGTTAATCATTCCATAATAAAGATTAGATTCGATCATATCAAACCAATTCTATTACGACAAAGTCTCCAACTTGTACCAGTTGGTCACTACAACACTACCGGCCATTATTATTACAACTTGCCGTTAAAGTTAAAAGATAGGTTAGGTTAGGTTAGAGGACGTGTACTTGTCAACTGTGACAAGTACAGTACCCGGAGGTCGAACTGACCCATTGTACAACGTCCTAGCTTCTCACACCACTCGTGTTGTGTGCGTTTTATTTTATACATGAGTGGCGGGACCTACAGTTTAAAGTCGATTTCGAACGACAGATTTTTTTGAGAAGCTTTTCATGGCAATTTTTACTCTCAGAGTTTTTGCCAGAAATCTGCTGAGAGGAAGTCGCCGAAGAAATATTTTCATATTTTCGTTTTGATGTCTGACCTGGGATTCGAACTCGGGCCTTTCGTCTAATAAGCCAGCACACTACCTACTAGACCACGGCGACTTCTAAGTTAAAAGATAACTTCAGCTAAAGTAAACTATAAAGTCACCTTTAACTTTTTTTTCGTTATTACAAGCTACAAATAAAATAAAGACAACTTTTTAAAAATATGGCAGTGCCGGAACAATATCGATAACTTTTGCGAAACAAGTTTTTTAAAACACGATGGCAAACGACTAGCTTCTTTTTTGTTATGTTTGCTCATTTTGTTTTTGTAAAGGGTCCGCCAAATAATTTTTTTTTTTTTGAAAATGTTTTAAAAAAAAAGACGACTAAATATTTTCTCAAATTTCTTTTTTATTTGAAAGTACAATCCTTCCGGTTAATAATGGAAAAAAATTTCATTCAAATGGCTGCCTCGGCTGGCCATGCAGTAGCCTACACGATCGGTCCAATTTTTAAGCACATTATCGATTGTGTGCAGCTGTATATCACCAATGGCTTCACGAATATTATCCTTTAAAGCGTCAATTGTCTCTGACTTGTCGGCGTAATACTTATCTTTGACGGCACCCCACAAATAATAGTCCAACGGTGTCAAATCGCAGCTCCGAGGTGGCCAAACGACATCAGCTCTGCGGCTGATAATGCCATCTTCAAAAACAGGGCGCAAAACAACGAGTGTAGCTTCGGCTGTGTGGCAAATGTTGCCAATATCCTCCTCTTCAATTTTTGTGAACAAAAATTCGTTCAACATGGCCCGATAACGATCGCCATTGACTGTAACGGCCACTCCTTGCTCATTTTCGAAGAAAAATGGCCCAATTATGCCTCTGGACCAAAATCCGCACCAAACATTGACTCGTTTTGGGTGCGTCGCCTTTTAATGTAAGCGGGCGGGTTTTCTGTGCCCCAAATGCGACAATTTTGCTTGTTTACATACCCGCCAAAATCCGTACGCAATTTTCGCACACATTCTGCAACATTACCGTGATTTTCAAAGTAAAGTCGCAATATTTCTCAGCGTTGTTCAAGCGTATACACAACCATATTCGTTCAGCGGAAGGATAAAACTAATTATCTGTCAAATCAGACATGAGCTAAGTGTTACCATTCACGAAATAAGCACTAGTCGAAAAAAAATTGTGAGTTTTAATTGTTTTAAATTTTTATAATTTTTTTTTTGTTTTCTGTTCATACAATATTTTCCTTAATTAATAAGCAGCGTAACTGCAAAAACGAAACAATCTTTATAACAGATATTATCATGGATGGATGGATTGACGGGTTGATGGATGGATGTTCAAGCATTTGCACTCACGCTCGCACTCACACTTAGTACATACATACGAGTATGTATATGATTTCAATTGAAATGCCATCCTCGTAGCTCTCGACAAATATGGAAGTAATAAAATTTTAATAATCTTTTGAGAATATCAATCAAATCAAATGTTTAACTAAAATACAAAGAAAAAAAAAACAAACAAACGAATTAAAATAAAATAAAATAAACTTTTCATTTGTGTTTGTGTTTGTTTTATTTCTTCTTTTTTTTTTTTGTATTCTATTCCGCCATTCCGTCGATTCAGAAAGAATTGCAATTGAATCGACAATTCGGTACGAGAATTTTATTTACGCTGATTGTAGTTTTTTGATTTTTACAAATTAATACGCCTGGGAATTTTTATTAGCCATTGTTTTGTAAATGAGAAGCTTACGAGTATACTAGTCGGCACAAAATTTACAAACAAAACATTCAAATACAAAAGAAGGAAAGGAGAATATCTGACTTCTATTTGATAAAACAAAAGCGAATAAAAAAAAAGAGACTGCAACAGTAGCAAACGGCATTAAGACAATTTAAAACAGTTCTACCAACCAACCAGCAGGGTGGCAAGAATGTTTAGTTTTTCTTGTATTTTTTTTTTGGTATTGTTTTTAAAGACATAAAAATGTCTATAATTTGTTCAGTATCTTGTAAGAAACAGTTTATGTCAAGCATACATACATACATGCACGCACAGATTTTTGTATTTCACATTGAATTTAGATTGTCTGTCATTGCAAACTGTCACATTAGGGATTTGCTGTCATCGATGCTTGTTGCAGTAGAGGAATCATGATTGTAATAATAATTTTTTTCTATTTGTATAATCCCAGCTAGCAATTGGAAGATTTTTTTTAAAAAAATCACCTTGCTGAGTCTTTTTTGAGTACTTTTGGTGATCAAAAACTTATTAGTCAGTTACACGATTAAAAAAGGACACAAAAATGATTCGTGTCAATGAGTAAAATGAGTTCGATTTAAAACACAAGGCCTAGTAGGTAGTGTGTTGGCTTATTAGACGAAAGGGCCGAGTTCAAATCCCAGGTCAGACATCAAAACAGAAATATGAAAATATTTCTTCGGCGACTGCCTCTCAGCAGATTTCTGGCAAAAAATTGCCATGAAAAAGCTTCTCAAAAATCTGCCGTTCGGAGTCGGCTTTAAACTGTAGGTCCCGCCACTCATGTATAAAATTAACGCACACAACACGAGTGGTGTGAGAAGCTAGGACGATGTACAATGGGTCAATTCGACCTCCGGGTACTGTACTTGTCACAGTTGGCAACTACACGTCCTCTAACCTAACCTAACCTAAAACACAATAAAAAATAAATAAATAAATAAGTACGACTAATAAATGATTCAAATTTTAATCATAAATGACCTAAAAACGAGTCCAAATTAATACGAACATGTCTCATAAATGACAATAAAAGTACTCATAAAAGACTCGTATGCGATTAAACGATAACTGAAAGACGACTCGAAAAAGAATCATAAACGACGGTAAATAAGACTAATAAATGATCAGAAAGTGACTGAAAGACGACTCGAAAAAGAATCATAAACGACGGTAAATAAGACTAATAAATGATCAGAAAGTGATTCGAAAAAGATTATAAAGCTACTAGAAAAAGGGGTCGAAAATTACTCTAAAATAATATAGAAAATGACTCATAAGTGACTTTTTAAGAAGAGTCGCTCATAGTCACTTTTTTCTCCCGACGAAAGAGTCTTTTATGATCAGAAAATGAGCGCATATTTGAGCTTTTTTGTCGCGCAGAAGAATTAAAAAAGACTCGAATTTGATTAAAATTTTTCAAAAATGCTGGCTGGGATGTGTTGTGCATTCCAAAAAAAGGAACAAAAAATTCTCTTCATTTTATTATGCAGGTGTTTGCCAACAGTTACTACAAACGAAGAATTCTTATGAAAATCGGTTTGGAACGGAACACCTTAGGAACCTGATGTAAATGTTTCATAAAGAACTTATAAGGAATCACGGAGAGTTGGTAAATGATTTGCTCCAATTGCCTTCTTATTTTAGGTTACTACAGCATGGGAGCGTATGTTTAACGTACTACGTCGAACGTTGACAGAAAATCAAAAAATAAAATTCCATAATTAATACCAACCGATCGACACACTTACTGACAGTGCTCTAATAAATGCATCGGATCATCCAACAGGAACTACCGAACTTTGATAGCTGATCACGGCCATTTTGTTGAAGCTACATCGGTCAAATTAGTTGTCATTTATTGAATCTGTTTTGCCAAATCACCATCCACAGATATAGCATTAAACAACGTGAGGAAATAATAAAATTGTTTTATCAAAATGGGTGTACTATTTGGGCATCGTACAACGCGCTTCGCGCATTTCACAAGCTTCATAATCGTCCTCCTGTGAGGACTGTCCTCAATGTGGTAGATAATATCAATTCTACTCGGCTTTTCGCAGACCACACCACCACTGTACAAAATGCAACTGATCTAGGTACTGAAGAACGCCATAGCCTAGTAGGTAGTGTGTTGGCTTATTAGACATGAGCCCTCGGTTCAAACCTCAGATCAAACATCTCCAACAAAACGAAATATAAAAAAATATTTCTTCAGCTACATTCTCAGCTGGTTTCTGGCAAAAACTCTGAGAGTAAATAAAATTGCCACGAAAAGTTTCTCAAAAATCTGTTGTTCGGAATGGTCGCCGTGGTCTAGTAGGTAGTGTGCTGGCTTATTAGACGTAAAAGCCAGGGTTCGAGTCCCAGGCCAGATATCAAAAATAAAAAAAAAAATACAAAATGTATTTTTTCGGCGATTTCTTCTCAGTTTCTCAAAAATCTGTCGTTCGGAGTCGACTTTAAACTGTAGGTCCAGCCACTTATGTATAAAATTAACACACACAACATAAGTGGTGTGAGAAACTGCGGGCTTCTTGGGGACGATTGCCTGTAGACTGTCTAATGGTGAGGGTATAGCACTGGCAATTTTATAGTCACCTAGCAGCAACTCGTTTCCTTGCCGTTCGCATCTTCCCCCTTTCCACCTTTCCTAAAAAACCTGCACAATGCACTGCCTGAGTAGGGGCCATCCCCAGAGTGCTGGTTTCATTAAAAAAAAAAAAAAAATCCCTCCAACCATGTATAAAATTAACACGCACAAGTATGTAAATGGTATGAGAAACTAAGTCGTAATCCTAGCTGAATGGTTGTAATGATCAATTATGTTTCTACTGAAGATAAAAGATTATAGACGGCAACTTGTGTTCGGTTGATCGGTTTTGGAGCAGTTAGTAGCCGACCCTAGTTTTCATTGAAAACTCAGCTTCAGCAATGACAGGCATTTCTGAATGAATTGGCAGTTAAACAAACAAAATTGCAGAATTTGTGACTATAACAGTCCACATAAGACCCAAGAACGTCAAATACATCCCGAAAAAGTCACAGTTTGGCGGTGTCATCTGTCCGTCTTTCTTTGAGAACAACGTTGGCCAGGCATTCACTATTAACAACGAACTCTATAAGTCGATGATTAGCAACTTCTGTTAGCCTGAATTAGACCATGTGGTTTCACGTGAACAGTGCTGCAAGCCACATAGCTCATGCCATATTGGATATTCTGAACGAGTGATTTGAGGGCATGGTTATCTGAACAGTTCATGGTGATGCGAAGTGGCTACCGAGATTGTGAAGCAATTTGAATTTGTTAGATTTTTTCTTATGGGCTTTTCTTAAATCGCAACTATACATAAATAAGCCACAAGCCATAGTGGTTCTCAAAGCCAAAATGACCTACATTTGTCATCGTTCAAATTCAGCCTGATACATGAGCCAGAGTCTTGGAAAATGGAATCTTTCAGCTGGGTTCTACTTAGGGAAGCCGTGGCAGACATTTGAATGAAGTTATAATCCAACCATAGTGGCAATAATAGATCTTTCAAAAGAATAAAAAATTTCAAATACTCTTTATTAGGATGTGCTTGATGAAGGACCCGATATTAAGCAACTGTCAATAAATACATCTCATATGTATGGATTGTTGACATTAAAGACTCCAAATGTTTTCCCTAAACAATCATATTTTCTTTAAGTTAACAAAGTCGTAAAAACTATCTATTCTCTAATAAAAGTGGTTAACCTTACTATACCCGCGCTTTGGTCTGTGAAACCGATTTTTTTATTATTGCGATTTTTTTTTTGTAAAAAAAATAGTGCCAGTAAGTTGATATCACTGGTAGCTTCATTATTCGTAATAAGCTTCGTTTTTGCATCAAAAAAAATTTTTTTGATATAGTACCAAGGATATAGGATTTTCCATTGTCGGTCTCACAGACTAACGCGCGGGTATTGGTGTTTCACTTTTTGGCGCGGGTATAGGAAGGTTAAAGATGCTTTCCTCTCATCCCGATGAACAATTCCTTTATATGCAGTACGAATAACAAGTTGATTATACTCAGTGCTTACTTGGCATTGTAGAGAAAGCTTTTCTTTTATGAAATTGAGAGCAAAAACATTACAAAAAAAAATTAAAATTTTTCAATTTGTATCTTTGGTGAGTGAGTCCTTATTAATGCATTTGTAGCGAAAAGTTTTTTTTTTTTTTCTTTGACTGGCTACTCTTTTAGGTTTTTAACCCCATACAGCTTTTTCACTCAGTCTGCCTGTACTGTGTACGTATCCAACAAATATCCACAGAATAAAAATCCTTCGTCTTTATTATTTTTTTGTTAAAAATTTCAAAGACTACTTTCATATTCATTCATGAATTTCTTTCGAAATGATTTTTTCATATTTCGATTTTGTTTTCTTTTTTATTTTTTGACACGTAAAAAGCAGCCCTATTTTATAGTTTTACTGCAATGGAAAACAGAATTCTGTTCCAAATATTTTTTTTTTATTATTTTCATACTCTAACTGAGTAGGGAGATGTAGTGGGAAAAAAAATAATTAAAATAAAATATTTTATTTCATGCAGGAATCCTGGAAAAAATGTATAGAAATGAATGCGAGTAATGGTGGATATTTGAAATGTTGTTTGCTTTTTGAAGTGTTGCAAGTGAAGTGGATATTAATCAGAGATCAGCAATGAATCGTTTTTTCGCTACTCATAAGTACTCATGAAATTTTGAGTATGACCGGGTCAAGAGTATTGAAATTCAACTACTCTGATTTATTCATACTCGCTACAACATTGATTTATAAGTACAAGTTGCAATGAGTATGAGTACAACGTTGACATCAAACCCATAACATTCGAAATATGTTTGATTCATACGCCTACTCATTTAGATTCATAAATTTAGAAAAATACTTATAATACTCATGAATGATTCGAGTGATTCGAATCATTCATCAAAATTTACAGTCTTAGTTATTGTTGCATTTACAAACAAAGAAGAAAGAAAAGACAAAGACAGCAAGCAAAGCAAACACACAACCTTCTTGTGAGTATTGTGGTGTTCGTACTCGAATCATACTTATTTTGTGCTTCGTGTATACGTTGAGTCATGGAAAGTCGAAATCAACAACATCATGCGTATTGTTAAGTATGAGTGTGATGAGTACTTCAAACTTTGAATATGAGTAGTATGAGTATGATATTAAAATAAATATGAATGCGTATAGGTATCTGAAATTATAAGTACGACTCTAATCTACTCATCGTTTTGAATACTCATTGCTGTTCTCTGATATTAATCCAGGAATAAAGGGTAAAAGTGTATTGAAATTAAAGACACAAATCGGATGTAAATATATAAGGGAGTGATAATATAAATAAGCAAATGCATTGCATGAGGATAGTTACTGTTCGAGATTGAAGTCATGACTAATTACAAGTCAAGTCCTCAAAAAATTTTTGCGAAAATCGTTATATATGGTACTTTAAACCTTTAAACAATATTTGTAGTCTCATTTTGCAACAACGCTCTTTCTGTTCATACTTTTGATAACTTCATAGATTATTCCATTACATGGAGCCAAGCATTATAATAAACAAACTAAGACCGATTATGTTACAAGCAAATCATATTCCAATTGTTTCTAAAACTTTGCAATATTCGCTGGAAAACATGGATGAAAAATATCCATTCGTTACATTACATACATAACATCATTACAACCCTTTAGTTAGCTTCGACGTAGCTTCTCACACCAATTAGGTTGTGAGTGTTAATTTTTATAAATGAGTGGCGGGACCTACAGTATAAAGTCGATTCCGAATAACAGATTTTTGAGAAGTTTTTCATGGCAATTTTATATACTCTCGGAGTTTTTGCCAGAAATCTGCTGAGAGAAGGTCGACGAAGAAATATTTTCGTTTTGATGTCTGGTTTGAACTCGGCCCTTCAGTTTAATAAGCCAACACACTACCTACTAGACTACGGCGACTTCATACCTAGGTGATTATAAAGTAGAAATTACCTTCTTCGACTGTGATTATTTACATTTGAATTCAGGGGTCAAAACTTCAGTCAGTATTACGACTTTATTCTCCCAGAATACATTATTTATGAGTGTCGGGAGATCCAGTATAAAGCCGACTTCGAACGACAGATTTCTGAGAAACTTTTTCATGACAATTTTTTTATTTATACTCTGAGTTTTTGTCAGAGATCAAAGAGTTTTCTGACCTGAGGTTAGAACTGTGGCTTCTCGTCTAATAGGAAAATACTCTACCTACTAGATTACGGCGACTACGGCAGAGACCATGTAGGATATCTCATTAGTCATGAATTGCAGTTCCTCTAGCTCACATGGTCTAGAGTAAACAGTCTCAATATATTGTTACGTCTTTACCTTTTTAAAAACGTTTAAATATGAGTTCGTTGATTGGAAACAAAGTAAAAACAAATATGTGTTTAGTTTCAATTAAACACTGTTTCCAACTTATACAACAATAACTACTTGCTCGTTACACCTCTGTTCTCTTAAGCACTAACAACTGTTCGATAGATCTTTACAACGGCAATCTTAACCACGACTGTTTTGTTCACACGCAACTTCACACAAGGCTGACTGAATTCTTACTGACTCGTTGTCTGCTTTGTCTTCCCTTTTTATATGCGCAGGAATCAGTCTGATGAAGGTTTTTGAAGGGGAACGTTCGGGGTTTCGCCTTCTCGAGAATTCTATCGTGACATATTGCTTGTTGTTGCGTTTGCTTACTTGTCTATCGCTTTTTCTCTCATTATGATGTTGTTGGTTTACTTATAATAAGTTCGATGTATGTGTTAGTGTAGCTGGTAGCTTTTGCTTATTGTTTTCATGTGAAATGATATTAGGTCGTTTCAATTTGCGCAACAATATAATTTCTATTAGCTTATCAGGTGAAAGTTGTTCATATTGATTGCCACATGGAAAATCTTTTGTTCCACAAACTCCCGATATGACATCGAGAGACTATTTAAGGAATCATTTGGAAAAATGTTTGAGTTGTCGTTGAACTTCAAACAAAAGTCAAATGGAAACCGCAAAACAAAAAACAAAACCTCAAACAAAAGCTTCAAAAGAAAAACTTACTCAAGAAAAAACTGGCATATTTAATATCAAATAGGTTAATTGGAGTGCTTAACCTTAAGACATGTCCTACTAGATATATTGGACCTTAAAATTTTAAATCTATTTTGAGTTCTTTTTGGGGGTACCCAGACTTTTGCTTTGCAAAAATATGTAATTACCCGAATTATTTTCTTATTTTTCTTTTGGTTTGTGAAAAACAGTAAAAATTTGTTGTTGTTTTATAATAAAATAGAAATAAATGTTTAAAATATGTAAATACACCTGTCCCTCGTTTTGCACGATAGATACGTTCCTGAGAAAATCGTGTAAAACGAATTCAAAAAAATTTGTATGGAAAATAGTGTAAGTCGAAAAAATGACAAAAACTGTTATATGTATATAGTATTTTTTTAATATAATTTTATTTATTTTAATGTGAATAACGTAACAAAGCAAATAAAAGAAAACAATTTCATTTTATTTAACAACCAAAATAGTTATAAAATTCATAAAACTTAAAAATTAAATGCAATACAAATAAGAGAAAACACAAAAAGAGAAATATAAAAATGTTATTAGCAAAAAATCAATACATAAACTGTTAAGCAAAAAAAAAAAAAAATTATATTCAACCAATTTCAGTATATGTACCTACATATACAGTGAGCGTCAAAAGTGAGTAAACACCGCTGAAATAATTCATTTTCTTAGGATAGCGAGAAAAGTAAATGAGAATAGTCGAATAAATTTCCATAAATTGAAAACGTTTATTTATTACTTAT
The DNA here is from genome assembly GCA_927399465.1 of Sarcophaga caerulescens. Taxonomy (NCBI): domain Eukaryota; kingdom Metazoa; phylum Arthropoda; class Insecta; order Diptera; family Sarcophagidae; genus Sarcophaga; species Sarcophaga caerulescens. The sequence goes on along the minus strand of OV656868.1, from coordinate 19,045,407 downwards.
AAAATGTTAAAACAAAAAAATCGCAAAAATTTTTGTTGTGCTACAAATATATTTTTTATAATAGAAAATTTAAAATTATAGTCGGTGTTGACTCACTTATGGCGCTCTGTGTATTTATTCGTCATCACTTTCTTCGACAACTAATTGTATTTCTTCGGTTGGTGACGAATCATCGCTCGATACCTCAATGTTTTCTGGTTCGATGTGGGGATTTTGAGATATATTTAGTTATAAGTATTTGTGAGGAGTTTTTGTTTAATTCTTTATATACCTCCCGATATTGGGACAAGCCTTGAGAAATGTATTTTTGAAACTTAAGAGCTCTTTCAACATTTGGATCATATTGTAGAAAATTAGTTCCTAATTTCCGGCCTAATTCAAAACCTTCAGAAATATTTTGTGATGTCATTTCAACAATTTGTGAATCATCTTCATCAGACTCATTATTTTCCTCATCAGTTTCATTAACTATGCCAACTAGTTCATCTATATCCAATTCTTTGTCAACCATTAGTTCAGAAATATCTCCCTCAGCAAAGTCAACAAAACCTCCACCTTCAATTATTCGGGGTAAATCAATTATTTGTGTTCGTTCATGTTCTAAAAGATCATCAGAATTATTAATATCACATATTCCGATCCATAATTTTTTCCAGCATCCCTTAAGCGTTGTTTTTTATTTCGGTGTGTGATAATCCTACATGTTGTAAACAATATAATATTGTAAATTTTTTCCATGCTTCCATTACTTGAACACATGTATTATTATCAATTTGCTCTAAAATACATATATGCAAATGCACGTTAAATAAAAAGCGTCTTAAATGTTGAAATAATTCCCTGATCTAAGGGCTATAGTAGAGAAGTTGTGTTTTTCGGTAGAAATATTACTTGAACATTCTCAAATTCTAAATCCTGAGTATGACCTGGTGCATTATCAATTACAAGGAGCACTTTGAAGGGCAGTCCTTTTTCATTTACTATGAATTGTGTCAAAAGCTTGTTTTCATTTACAATGAGAAATACATGAGAAATAAAAAATCGTGTTAAATCGAAATCGTGCAAAACAAGTATTGTGCAAAACGAGGGATAGGTGTATAAAAAAATCAATTATTCGAACATATTATTATTTAAAAGCCGCCGTAGTCTACTAGGTAGTATGTTGGCTTATTAGACGTTAAGCCAGGGTTCGAGCCCCAGGCCAGCCATAAAAACAAAATACAAAAAAAAGTATTTCTTCGGCGATTTCCTCTCAGCAGATTTCTGGCAAAAACTCTGAGAGTTAAGAAAATTGCCATGAAAAGTTTCTCAAAAAATCTGTCGTTCGTAGTCGACTTTAAACTGTAGGTCCCGACACTTATGTATAAAATTAACACACACAACATAAGTGGTGTGAGAAACTAGGTCAATAATCCTGACTGAAGGGTTGTAATGATCAATTATGTATGTATGTATGTATTATTATTTAAAATTCATGAAATTGCTAAAAAAAATATATTGAGGTACCTAGACTTTTGTTATCCACTGTAAGACTTTTTGGCTTTAAATTGAAAAATTATTATGACATATATGTACACCTATTATCACACTCATCAATCTGTTGGGTCATCCGGGTCAGTTTCACACATTAAAACTTTTTGAACAACTTTTTAATTGCACTCATCATATCATACATATCATAATTGTGTAGACAACCTTCCGCTGTTCAACTTTTAAGCAACGGCTTCGTAATGAAACAAAATATTCCTATACGAAGAGAATAAGCATTGGAAAACTTTAATTTCAGCTGAATTTGCAGAAAACAAAAAAAAAAATTCAAAAATATTTTTGTTTCATTTTCAAACTCCAAGGTCATCTGTCATAATAATTACTGTTTTGCGTCTCTATTGTGGTGTATTCTTTAGAATTTTCTTTGATTTCTTATTTATTTTTTTTCAATTTTTTTGAATTTCATAATAAAGATTTATGATCATCAGAGATTAGTTTTGTTTGTTAATAACACGATTTGCTACAATTATTAGAACAATAAATCATAATAAGAGTGAATGAATAATTTATTAAAAAGGAAAAAAAAAGTATTTTTTTAAAAGCAGAACATCTTCATGATTCTTTTTTTTTTTTATTGGAATTAAATTTTATTTCAAAGATGATTGCCAACAAATTCAGTTACCAAGAATATTGGCAAGAAATGTCTTTTTTTTTGGTTTTTAAATGTTTTTAAACTGTGACCGAATGAAATCGTAATTTTTCTTGCAGAACTTAAGAACTTTAAGCATATTATGGCAATTGTTAATAATCGATTATTTATTGATCTTCAATAAATGAAATTGAATTACTGCACAGAGCTTAACCCCATTCTCATGCGAACACTCATGATTTGAACAATACAAGGCAATAAATAATTGCAATGTGAGTCTTTCTTTCCATAGAATTTATCTAAATGGCGTATGAGTTGTTGAATAATTGCAATTTACTGTTGTTGGCTACTGGCCATGTGCACATCGCGCCATTACCGCTGTCTCTGGGTTAGTGGTAGCGTTGTGAAGACAGAAACAAACATACAACTTTCTTTCGATCTTGTCCATGTTGGAATAATACTTACACTTGCCCTCTTACGCTCTATTGAAGATGGAACAATTAAAGTGGTATTAGTGTATGGCTTACACTGTAACTGTAACTACAATAATAACAATCATATTGACTATCTGATTAATAAAATGTGTGTACTTTTCAACATTTCTACAAACGATACTTATCATTAGTGTGTGTATTTTAGTTTTCCTTTGTATTGTATTTTGTTGATTAAATTCCTTAAAAACCGATAAAAAAAAAACCAACAAGACGCCATTCGATTAGATATGTGAGTATCAGTTGAGCAAAAAATTACAATCAACTTGAAATTGTCGGACATGATGTTCCACATATGATACGTACATACATACATGCATACATGTCTGTAATTATGGTCAAATAATTTGCTTGTTTTTAAGAAATTAAACAAGACACTGAAAGAAAAAAAAAAGAATTCTTCGTGTGAAGATGAGTATTTTTCTAACGCGTATGAGTTTGATTGTGATACGCGTACACAAAATATGATAGTTTTTTTTAAAGAACATGTATATAATATAGCCCATCGACTCGTTACCATATTTTTGACAGATTATGGTTTCCGACTTGAAGTCGCCGTGGTCTAGTAGGTAGTGTGTTGGCTTATTAGACGAAAGGCTCGAGTTCGAATCCCAGGTCAGACATCAAAATGAAAATATTTCTTCGGCGACTTCCACATACATACATACATAATTGGTCATTACAACCCTTCAGTCAGGATTATTGACCTAGTTTCTCACACCACTTATGTTGTGTGTGTTAATTTTATACATAGGTGGCGGGACCTACAGTTTAAAGTCGACTCCGAACGACAGATTTTTTGAGAAACTTTTCATGGCAATTTTATTTACTCTCAGAGTTGTTGCCAGAAATCTGCTGAGAGGAAATCGCCGAAGAAATACTTTTTGTATTTTGTTTTGATGTCTGGCCTGGGGCTCGAACCCTGGCTTTTCGTCTAATAAGCCAGGCGACTTCCTCTCAGCAGATTTCTGGCAAAAACTCTGAGAGCAAAAATTGCCATAAAAAGCTTCTCAAAAAATCTGTCGTTCGTAGTCGACTTTAAACTGTAGGTCCCGCCACTCATGTATAAAATTAACGCACACAACACGAGTGGTGTGAGAAGCTAGAACGTTGTACAATGGGTCAATTCGACCTCCGGGTACTGTACTTGTCACAGTTGACAAGTACACGTCCTCTAACCTAACCTATGCTTTCCGACTAAAAAAAACCCGTTTGTCCTTTGAGGCCAAGAATAAATCGAGCATATTTTTGTTACTTTGCTCAGAAGTGAAGCTTATCCTAGTGAGACCGTTCTGCATCAATAGAAAGAAATGGCAGTCGGAAAGAGTAATGTCTGGGCTATAAAGTAAAGAACAATTCACCAATCATTGTTTTCCGAATAGTTTTGGATCTACGCCGCAATATGTGGGCGAGCGTTATCATGATGGAAAATAATGGCCGTATTTCTTGTTGCATATTCAGAACATTTTCCGGCCAATGCTCTCTTCAAATTATTGTCTGTTCAGGTTTCCCCGTGTGGTAGCGGCGTGGATAGGGGGAGAGAATACTACCACAGTGATCACCATACTTGTCGTAAAAGGCGACTAAGGGTGCTGCTACCAGTCAGGAACTTTTTGGGGTTCAACTGGCAGCAGCTTGGTCTTGGCTTTGCTGCGAAGCCGGAGCAGAGGTCTTTAATCTGGTACCACGGGTGCCGATACCCCAGGGACCTGTCCCTGGTCGGCAATTGGTGAAGCCCCTTTTGGGGGCGCGTGGTGGTTGTGGTTTAGACTCAAATCGCGAGGAGTGCGCGATTACGCGTGGCGTTGCACTCTCAACGCATTTAAAGGAGTTTAGATGGTCTCCGACCCCTAAACAAGAGGGGAGTCATGCCCAAAAGCATGACTTCGAATTGGTACCTACTTCTGGCTGTAGCCAGTGATTACAGCATGAAAGTGGGGGCGTTGGTCTACGCATCATATTCACCGTGTGTCTTCTGACGCACGTGAGATATGCTACCATAGCGGTGCTCACGTAAATTGGAATTCCTTTGTCTGTTCAGGTCTTCTGTGATAGTGTGGTCCTTTACATCCTATCAAATACAGAGCATTTCCTTGGCCCAATGTGTATTCTGCTTGATCATAGATTTCGCTCGTTGCTTGCGTTTCATATATGATATCTTACGCTTGGGATTATAGTTTTGAAACCATTTTTAGCCGCCAGTGATAATTCGATGTAAAAATGATTGTCAATCGACGTTTCGTGGCACCCAATTTAATTGCTTTTAAATTAATCCTGCTGCTTTTAAATGCTTGAGTCACTCATAATGATTGTGCAAGGTCTTGTTGCGTCTGGCACGAATCTTAATCGAGTAATGTTTTTCCTGTATGGTCTTCAAACTTTTTTGGCTGTCCAGGACGTTTTTTGTATTTGGAGTCAAAATAATCATTTTTGAAATGCGCAAACTATTCGATACATTATGTTTTTTTTTTTTTTGGCAGTTTGAAAGATTTTCCATCGTTATGTGTGCACAACCAGTGCTGACTGATTTTGACAGCACAAGAATTGCTCTTTCAAACGAAATAGACATCATTAATGAGAAACAACGCATAAACAAGTAACATCAGCTAACGTAATTGATCAGTTTCTAAACTATATTACCAATGATTCCTGCCAATATTCCGATTTTAGTTTTTCAAATTCAGGTTTTTAACTTTGAAAAATCAAGACGCTCAATTGATTTCAATCACACAAAGCGAGAAATGTTGCTGGGTTATGTATTGAACGGAATATTAATTGAACGGCATAAAACGGCATTGTCTGTGTTTTAAATCAGCAAATAACACAATACGATGGTAGCGAGATAAAGTTACAAAAAAAAAAAAAAAAACACAGAACATCATAAGCAATTATTGAAAACTTGTCTCAATATTAGTTGGATGGTTTAATTTATAGGATGAATTGAATCCATACAAGTTTTTTAGACAGCCAAAGTCACGTAGTATGTACATAAACAAAATGCATCGTTTTAATCACATGAAATTCACCAAAGAGTGTATGAACTTCATTTTATCATACTACTACGAACAACACAACAACAACTACTGCCAACAGATTCTGAGCCTCCTATTCCCATGATGAATGAAGTAGAAACCACGTTTTGTAATACATATCTGCTGGCATGCATGTTCTTTTCTTTCTGTTTCATTTTATATGAGTCTGATGGCAATGAGTCTGATGGCAATGAGTGTTGTGGTTAGAGTGCATGTGTGTTAGTGTGTGTTTAAATGGAAGGATGTTTGGATGATATTGCAGCTGTTTCGTATTTCCGTTAAATCTATCAGTCAGTGAACAAATTGTAACAAGAGCAGGCATAAATTTATTACTTCCTGCGTTTATGTATGTATGTTCATATATATTTATAGCATGTATGCGTTATTTTCTATATCAGAACGTGCGAATATTGTTTGTTATGAACGAATTGTGCTTAATGTGCACCCTAACCTGTTATGATTGCAAAAAATTTTGTGGTTTTATTCGTATTAAAGGACAAAAGCAAAAAAAGAAGTTTATGTTCCATTATTCTTTTGTGTACAAATGCGAAAATAATACATTATATACAATATTTATATTTATGCACAAAATAAATTTTATTTAAAAAAAAAGTTTATTGTTATCGATAACAAATTAAAGCTTTAAATCTTTACTTTTATTATTAATAAAAACAAACATTTCCCTTTAGTGTAATATTTCCTAGGCAGAAAAAGCTTGTACAGAAAGAAATTGTTGGGGTGACTACAAAAAAATTAACAAATTTATAATTTAAAAGTACCGGGTTATCCATTTCGTGGTTTCAAAAGTAAACGTATATAAAATACATATAAAATATTTTTTTCATGATATTTCTTTTTTATTGTAAAGTTTGAACGTTGACATTATGTGTGAAACACTACATCATTTAAATGACCTCCACGCGAAGTGTTTCAAACAATGATTCTTTTGAGGTAATTTTCGACCACTTTTTGACACATATTGGGCAGTATCTCAGCCATAACTTGACGAATGTTGGTTTTTAAGTGCTCAAGAGTTGAAGGTTTATCTGCATAAACACGGTCTTTCGCGTAGACCCACAAAAAAAGTCTAATGGTGTCAAATCACATGATCTTGGTGGCCTGTTGATATCGCAACGACGAGAAATTACGCGGCCAGGAAATGTCTCTTGCAATAAAGCCATATTCGCTCGAGTTGTCTGGCATGTGGCACCGTCTTGTTGAAACCACATATTCTCCAAGTCGTATTCTTCAATAGCAGGCAAAAAAAAAAGTCGGTTATCATATGACCATAACGCTCCGAATTGACGGTGACAGTCGTTACATTGTCGTTTTCGAAGAAGTTAGGTCCAATCACACCTTTGGACCAAACAGCGCACCAAACAGTGTCTTTTTCTGGATGTAATGGCCTCTCTTCAATTACTTGAGGATTCTCAGAACACCAAATACGACAATTTTGTTTATTAACATACCCACCGAGTGTGCGTAAAGTCAAAAAAAAAAAAACAGTTTTTGTCAAATAAAACAAGTCTGGAGGGTTCGAGAAATATAAATGTAGGATTGGGACAGTCAGGGACAGACAAGGACAGACAGACAGACAAGGGTTAATGCATTACAGAGAAAATTCTTTTTTTGTTCGCACTGCTCGCTTGTGGAATGATCTTCCTGCGGAAGTTTTTCCCGTCAGTTACGATATTGGTAAATTTAAAGCAAATGTCCACAAATACCACTCCCTCTTTCCCGCACAATGCACTGCATGAGTAGGGGCCATCCCCTGAGTGCTGGTTTTATAAAAAAAAAAAAAAAAAAATAGACAGAGACAAATAGACAGACGAACGCTCATTTATCTACGGGAGAGAGAGCTTCGACGTATTTACATGATGGACAACGGACAGACTGAGTGAAGTAGTGAAGTTAGTTTTTAGTTGAATAATGACACTCAGAGAAGAAGGACGTGGCTGATTTTAAAATATTCTTTAATTTGAATTCCACTTTGTTTTTGTATTAATTTCTGATTATATTCCATTATATTAAATAAAAGAAACTGAAATGAACTTGAGGTGGAAGTGTTTTATTCGGAAACTAAATAAAGGAATCGATAAATTCCCATATAAAAAAGGCATTTTTGAGTTCTACTCAACTAACTGAACAACGTAGACTATGTAGTTACTCGGGTGTATTTTCACTGTCGCACCGTGTTATTAGTTAAGGTGTTCACAGTCTCTACACTCCGTACAGTGTTCTTTGATACTGGACTCTCACAGTGCCCGCTCTAAGTAACTATTAATTAGTCATGGTTGTGTAATCTTTCAAAAAATGTTGATTTTCTCACCATCCAAACCGAATATTCTATTCATATTTCTGGTATTTATGTGTTAAATATTGTAATTAAAAAATATTTAAAATTTAAATCCTCTCATCATTTAATATTCAAAAAAAAAAAACACGACTTTCTACGCACATACAAAGTTTTTTTTTTTTTTGTAATTTTTCATAAAGTATGTGAATTGTTGTATTATTTCCCCATGCCATTAATGTACGATTAACATAGAAAACGAAACAATGTAAATGAACTTTCGTTTTTGTTTTCAGGCAGAGCGTAAAAAATTGTTCCAATTATGGGGGCATCAAAATATTTAGTTCATCCATCTACTCGCAACCATAATACTAATAAACAACAAGCACAAGCACAAGTTAAAGCTGAACAGGCAGATAAACTCACTAATGCCAGGTCGACTCTGGCTGTCTGTCTGACTGAACTGCCTGAACTGACTGACACACATAATTTTAAAAGCATGAAATAATTTCTTGCCAGAAATAAAACAAAAATTAACAGAATATTTGCACAAATTACCATTAATTAAAATGAAACGCATGTATAAATACACCATTTTCAAGGGAAACCGTTTTCAAAGTAGCAGATGATTAAGGGAGTGAAAAAGAAGAAGAAGAAAAAAAACATGAAAACGAAATTCCACTTTCAAAAATATCGTTCATACCACCGTTAAAGCCAAAGTAGCTGCTGCTACTGTTTGTACGCAATTTATTCGGTCACAGATAAATATGAAAATAATTGAAGTGAACAGTGCACACTAAAAAATTTCGGCATATGCGTGTCTTCATTAGAAGTAAATTTAATGCTAAAATTATTTCATTCTTTAATTCGAATATAAAAAAAAGTCACATTAACTTATCGTAACAATTTTTGTTTTTAGAATTTCTAGCTTTATGCTGTTTATTGTGTTATCGATTACCATTTTGCGCATCATATTCAACTTTGCTTCATTTTTGACTGATGGCCAATTATGTATGTATTATGTCTGCGATCATGGATTCACAGAATATTTAACTTACTTTAGAAAACATTGGCTGATTCAGCAGGTTTCACCAATTCGAGGTAAACACTTTGCGAAAAAATAAAAAAAAATATAAATACACCCGGCTAATGACATAGTGTATGTTGTGAGTTTTGTTGAGTAGATCTCAAAAATATTTTTTTTATAAATAATAACTTCGGTAATTTTTGTCCGATTTGATCAAATGATGACTAAATCTCTTCACAAGAGAACAGACTTTAAGAATGTTATCACTTATCCTACATTTTTTTTATTAAAGTTTGCTACAACGAATGGACAAACTTGAAAAAATATGAAAAAAATTCGAATTTTCCAAGTTTATATATATTATATAATAGATATATGTACACCGTTTTAAAGGAAATCGGGTCAGAAATGTTTGAGTAATCCATAAATTTGTGCGTAAAGTAAAAAACAAACAGTTTTTGTCAAATAAAACAAGTTTGGAGGGTTCGAGAAATATAAAAAAGGTATTTTTGAGTTCTACTCAACTAACTGAACAAAGTGGACTATGTAGTTACAGTACACTGGAACGCAGAATAACTTGAGTGGTCTAGTTTAGATGCATATTATATTACGTGTGCTTTTTATTCTGCTTGAAAAGCATTTGCATAATCCGGAAGCTTGTACAACTTTGTAATGTCCTGCACACGACTTTACTGTCCATATTAGACCGATCCATTCCTGCAAAAGAGTTTTCAATAGTTTTCGTCCATCATTCGCCACATTTGGGTGGGGTGTCACAAAGCCATAGGACATAAAGCCATAATGGCTTTATGTCTCAATCCAAACGGACATAAAGCCATTATTTTGATATGGCCTTAAGTCTCATATCAATTTTAGTGAAATGGGACATAAAGCCATTATGGTTATATGTCCCATTTGATGTTTTGCGTTACAAATGCTTTATTTCACTAAATATGCCTATTTATCTATGAAATTAATGATTTAAAAAAATTCAAAATTTCTAGGCTCCAGGAATTACAGCTGCAAACATTTTGTGAAAGGAAAAATCCTTAGTTATCATTTGAAAACATTTTTTTATTCTTGTGACGCACGCAGGAAAACTTTATTCAGCGAAGCCACCTGCCGCGTCCTACTGGAGGAAAAAACCCCTTAGCGCGGCCGCAGGCCGCCACGCAGAAAAACTTTATTATGCGAAGCCAGATTTCAATACTTAACTTTAGTGTCTCAGGAACTGAAATGAGAGATAAAGCCGCTTTCTAATATTGCTAATGTGAGCTAAGGCCATGATGGTTTTATCATGCAATCATTATTAAAAATATGGCTTTATGTCTCATTTTAGGAAAAAAAAAATTATGGCGTTAAGTCCCATTATAATGAGACTTAATGGCATATGCCCTTATGTCTCAATGGAATGGGACTTAACGTCATATGGCTTTATGTCCTATGGCTTTGTGACACCCCACCCCACATTTGCTGCTATTTTCTGGAGAGCAAAAGTGGTTTGCATATATTTTGCAGTCAGTGGATCTTCGGCAAATCACTTGATTGTAATGTTTTTGTCAAAAATGTCTCAAGACTTGCTAGGCTTCTAACTTTTCAAGACAAAATACCCGAACTTATTTTCACTTCCACACTTTTCTTCAACAGCTTTGTGAACAAAGCGGATTTTTATTAAGAACTACAATTATGATCGTTGCGATTTTTGTGCAGTATTCATTTTGTGATTGAAATGAAACTGTAGCCGTATTTACTGAGATATTTTTCTAACAAAAGCAAGGTAGCTAGGTAGATGGAGTGGTAGCTTCGATACCAAATTTCACTTGAGCACGTATAGCGGCCCGTTGTGCTACTACAGGTAACAAAAGCAAAGTAATGGTAATAAATTTTTATAAATTTATGTACCTAGAGGTAGGTACACATTTTTTTCGTGCTCACTCCTTACTATTCATAAACGGATGTCACCGTAGCTAATCGTACTTACATATGTATGTATGTATAAATAAGTGTAACATTTAGAATTTCATTTTTGTTTTTGTTTGTAATTATTTTCTACTTTATAATAAATTATTTATTTTATTTTATAATTAGCCAAACAACGGCATGCTATTATAGTTGGAATTAAAATAAATTTCAAAAACATTGGGTACCCTAGTAGTCAAGTAGGTACTAAACTATTAAAGTGAAGATGGTGGGTTTGATTTCCACTAGAGACTCTGGCCTGTTCTCTCTTTACAAAATTTTTAAAGTTTAAGTTTTAGTACTTTTCTATTTTCTAGATATCAGTATTAGAATGCATTTCACATGCTTATGCATTGTTTTATACAAATGATGTCCAGTCATTTGAAAATCCAATTCTTCTGCTATCCAAATCAAATAAACTGCAGTAAAAAGTAGGAAAAATGCACGTGCTAGTCACATTTGCTCGCACTTATAAGTTAAGCACACTCTATTTAAAACACTGTGTTTCGAGTGGTATGCTCGTTTCAAAAATTGTGATTTTGACATCAAAACCAAAGGCATCCGGAATAGTCCAAAAAATTTCAGGATGTAAATTGGAAACATTACTCGAATAAGTTTCGTGATAGGCATAAGACAATTTGGCACAATTATTAAGCGTGATTTCAGCGGCCATTTCAAAGCATTTAAAAGCAGCAGAACTATTTGTAAAACGTGGTAATTAGGTTTCACATGATCTGAAGGCGAAAGACGTTGAGACATAATTCTGCATGTCTGAAATGCTGTTTGATCACTTAAAAAAAAAATCAATTTTCCATCAAATTATTACTGGCAACGAAAAATTGTTTCTACACGAAACCACAAGCGCAAGAAATCATATGTGAAGTGCGAACAACGGGTGAAATCTACCACCAAGCATAATATCTATTACGCCAAGCTAATGCTCTATATTTGGTGATACCAGAAGGGCGTGATTCCATATGAGCTGCTAAAACCGGGCGACACTCTCAAGTTATTCCTGCATGGGTAACTAACCAGTGGACAAGTGGGTAGAATGTTAAGTGTCAGGTCAGATTCTCTCCATAGGGACTGGTCGGTAGCTCTAATATAAATTGTAAAAAAATAGTAATGAAGTTAAAGCACATTCTCTGCGTATTAATCTTTAGAAAAACAAGATGACAAGTGTAATGTTATAAACACAATAAACGCAACGCAGCAAACATACCAATCTCTCCAAAGTAGAATACATGGGTGTATATGAAAATGATTATTTAAAGGCAACGCGACAACAAGCAAATTGCTGTGTTTGCTGCGTTGCGCTTATTGTGTTTAAAGCATAAGCGTTAAATGTATGTGTAATATTGTAGACAAAAGTATTCTTTGACTCTACAACCTTTTGTTTCAGAATTCTGAATATTTTTTCCCCAAAAAAAATTTGAATAAGTTTTGGGAACTTTTCGAAATATTTGATCACGCCTGATCACTGTGATCACTTTGATCACGGCCGATAGACGGCAGCACACCCTCTTAAAATGATTAAAGATTAGGTTAGGTTAGAGGACGTGTACTTGTCAACTGTGAAAAGTACAGTACCCGGAGGTCGAATTGACCCATTGTACAACGTCCTAGCTTCTCACACTACTCGTGTTGTGTGCGTTAAATTTATACATGAGTGGCGGGACCTACAGTTTAAAGTCTCCGAACGACAGATTTTTGAGAAGCTTTTCAAGGCAATTTTTACTCTCCGAGTTTTTGCCAGACATCTGCTGAGAGGAAGTCGCCGAAGAAATATTTTCATATTTTCGTTTTGATGTCTGACCTGGGATTTGAACTCGGGCCTTTCGTCTAATAAGCCAACACACTACCTACTAGACTACGGCGACTTCAAAAAATGGTTAAAAGATATCAGGAAAATTAAAGCATTGGTGTTAGCAAACAAGGTTTCAAACCGATTTACAATCGAGCCACACACACTCGGCTTTAATAATATTATATACTTAATAATTAAGTATGTATGTATGTGTTTAGGAATGTATGGCATGCATGTGTGTATATGTACGATGTGTTGTAAATGATTAAAAAGCGTAAAAGTGGAAAAAGTCATTAACAAACCAAGTGCAAGTAAAAATTCTCATTAATGGAATGAATATAAGACATGCAGAGTAAAACAAAAAAAAAACCAAAAAAAAATGAAAAACTTTGACAGATGATACAGACAATAAAACATAAAAGAAAACAGAAAACAAGAAAAATTCAAATATTAAATAAATTAAAATGAAAATCTACGTATTTTTTTTTATCATTTTCTGTATCATAGAAGGTAAAAGTTTCAATTTTCTTTTTTTTGTTTGTACTTCTGTATGTCGGCAAGTACTTTTGCTGAAACCTTAGACATGTACATGGAGACACTGGCATTACATTTTTATTTAATGAGTTTCTTGTGATTTTTCATTTTTTTTTTAACAGAAAACTGAAAAATATTTTTTAAAAAACTTGACACTTTTACTCTTCGAACATAATTCTCGTATGTGTTTGTCATAATCGCAATTTACGTGAACACATGCAAACTGAAAAGTAGAGCCACTAAAATGTCTATTGATGATAACATGAGCCATGCCATTTACACTGTGAGAAATAGGTTTAATTGCATTGAAATTCATTTTCACAATGATTTCACCGATCACAGTGTTAGCGATTATATTTATTCTGTAAAGATGGAGCTTTGAAATATATTTGTAGCAAATAGTTGTCCGAACTTGAGAAATTATGGCCAATTATTGCCAACTTCAAGTTGAAACATTTTACTTTATTTTGTCTGTACTATTACTTATGAGCTATTAATCGCTCACATAAATGGGCAATTATGTCATTTTGTTTGTTTGGTAATCTCTCGAAATATTAAGAAATTTAAAAAATCAAAGTTCAAAGGACCTACAGTTTAAAGTCGACTCCGAACGACAGATTTTTGAGAAGCTTTTTCATGGCAATTTTATTTACTCTCAGAGTTTTTGCCAGAAATCAGCTGAGAGGAATTCGGCGAAGAAATATTTTTTTCATAATTTCGTTTTGATGTTTGACCTGGGGTTTGAACGCGGGCCTTCAGTCTAATAAGCCAACACAGTACCTACTAGACTACGGTTATGTTAAGCATAATTATTTCTACAGCATTTCATAGATTTTTTATACATTTCGCTTATTTTTTAACGAATTTATTATGTAACTGAGTATTTATTTCCAAACGCGTCTATCTGCCCTATTAGGTTCACATACTATCAGAACATGAAAATTAAAATTACTGTACCTTTTGCATATCCTAATGCTTTGTATCTATAATTATACCCATCGTTGTATATTTGTTTGCATATTTTACTTGTATATCTTCTTGTAATAAACCATGCATGTGAATTCAACAAGAGATGTTTTTCCTGCCCCCCCCCCCCACTACAAAGAAAAGAAAAAAATTTTTAAAAACTAAAATTTTTTTGTTTTATTACATTTAATGTTTCGTTGTTATTGTTATTGTTGTTTTTGTTTACTATTTATTATTATTTTTTTTTTTATTTCAACTAAATATCGTATATGTATTGCAATGTACTACAAATACATTAAAAATGACTACTAAAGCAGCCGAAGTAGCAGCAGCAACTGCAATACAAATAAACGGCGAAACAAAAATGAGGTTTTGAGTAACAAGGCCATATTTGTTGGAAAACTTACAAAAAGAAAAACAAAACAAAACAAAAAAAAAAAAAAAGGAAAAAAAATTTATTAAAAAAAGGTACAAACATTTAAAAATGAAGAAAAAAAAAAACAAAATTTTTTTTTAGTTTTTTTATTGCCGAGAAACATAATCTATCAACAAAATGCAAATGCACACGATCCGGTTATTAAATGTATTCCAACGAAAACATACTTATTGGGGAGGGAAATTTAATGGTAGTGGCAGAACGTTTAACTAAAACCAAAATGAATTCAACTTTTATTCAAATTATAAAGTTTTCGATAAATTAAAGCAAAATAATGTTGGTTTGAAATAAAATCTAAAATAAGAGCAAAGAACCTGGTCATATTATGTTACTAATGGTAAAATAAAGAGAACACGTAATATGTTAATAAACTGTAGTCAGATTAATATAAATGTCTACTGATCTTCAAGTAAAGGGCTATCCATTTTGTGGTTTCAAAAGTATGGGACTGGAATTCGACATCTGTCAAACTAAGTTGTGAAACCAATTTATTTCTTTTCATTTGAAAGTCTGACATTGACGAAAATGGATCGCTTAACTATCACACAATGCATAAAAATTATCAAAACCTACTACAAAAATGGTGATTCTGCCACATCCACGTATCGTGCGTATCGGCAATTTTTCGAACAAAATTTTCTTCAGCGATGAAGCACATTTCTTACTCGGTGGGTATGTTAATAAACAAAATTGTCGTATTTGGGGTTCTGAGAATCCTCAAGTAATTGAAGAGAGGCCATTACATCCAGAAAAAAAGTCACTGTTTGGTGCGCTCTTTGGTCCGAAGGTGTGATTGGACCTAACTTCTTCGAAAACGACGATGGAACGACTGTCACCGTCAATTCGGAGCGTTATGGTCATATGATAACCGACTTTTTTTTGCCTGCTTTTGAAGAATAAGAATTTTTTTTTTTTTTATGAAACCAGCACTCAGGGGATGGCCCCTAATCATGCAGTGCATTGTGCAGGTTTTTTTTTTTTTTTTTAGGAAAGGTGGAAAGGGGGAAGATGCGAACGGCAAGGAAACGAGTTGCTGCTAGGTGACTATAAAATGGCCAGTGCTATACCTTCACCATTAGACAGTCTACAGGCAATCGTCCCTAAGAAGCCCGCAGTTTCTCACACCACTAATGTTGTGTGTGTTAATTTTATACATGAGTGGCGGAACCTACAGTTTAAAGTCGATTCCGAACGACAGATTTTTTGAGAAACTTTTCATGGCAATTATTTATTTACTCTCAGAGTTTTTGTCACAAATCTGCTGAGAGGAAGTCGCCGAAGAAATATTTTTTTTATATTTTCGTTTTGATGTCTGACCTAGGGTTTGAACCGTGGCCTTTCGTATAATAAGCCGACACACTACCTACTAGACTACGGCGACATTCTGGTGTCCCCGACGTGATTGACGTCGATAAATCGTTTCGTGAAAAATCTACTTGGAAGATTTTTATTTTAAACGTTTGTTAAGTAGTTAAATCGAACTACTCTCTCTTTCTTGGAGAATATGTGGTTTCAGCAAGACGGTGCCACATGCCAGACAACTCGAGCGAATATGGCTTTATTGCAAGAGACATTTCCTGGCCGCGTAATTTCTCGTCGTGGCGATATCAACTGGCCACCAATATCATGCGATTTTACACCATTAGACTTCTTTTTTATGGGGCTATGCGAAAGACCGTGTTTATGCAGATAAACCTTCAACTCTTGAGCACTTAAAAACCAACATTCGTCAAATTATGGCTGAGATACCGCCCAATATGTGTCAAGAAGTGTTCGAAAATTACCTCAAAAGAATCAATGCTTGCAACACTTCGCGTGGAGGTCATTTAAATGATGTAGTGTTTCACACATAATGTCAACGTTCAAACTTTACAATAAAAAAGAAATATCATGAAAAAAATATTTTATATGTGTTTTATTGACATCGACGCCTCCGTTCTATAACATTCTAAGTCGAAAAAGTGTGTTTTGAGTTATGAGATCTCAAAGTTTTCACGCTCCATATGACTATATGTGTATTCTAAGTAGATTTTTCCCTATAACTTCGGAACGGATCGGCGCATCTTAACCACTTGGTACTATTTAAGTTAGAGAACGTAGAATTTAAAAATGCAAGAACATTAAAAACGTTCTAAGTACACTTAGACATAATTGGTCATTACAACCCTTCATTTAGGATTCCATTTATGTTGTGTGTGGTAATTTTATACACTAGTGGCGAGACCTACAGTTTAAAGTCGATCTTAACGACGGATTTTTGGAAAACTTTTCATGGCAACTTATTAACTCTCACAGTTTTTGGCCACAAATCTGCTGATAGGCAGTAGCCGAAAAAATTCTTCTTTCACATTTCGTTTTGTTGGAGATGTCTGACCTGGGGTTTGAACCGTGGCCTCACGTTCAATAAGTCAACACACTACCTAATAGACTACTGTTCTTGCTGCCAGTGATTGTAATATGTTACGCTTATGGTGTTTTCTTTTCTACCAAAAAATGTGCATTTTATTAACGCAAAATGCAATTTTGCGTTTGTATCTTAAAAATTTTTCGCCCTCTAAAAGGGTGGTATGTTATATTCTAAATAATTCGCACTTGCCAATGGTGGAGGGCATTGCATTTTATGCCCTGTATAAATCGAGAGTGCTGATAATGCCCTGTAAAACAGATGACTTTTGTTTATTTATAGGGCTACCAGATGAAATTTAAAAAAAGTCGCCTGGTATTGTTATCCAATTTGAAGTTAATTTTTTCATTGTTTTGTGGAGTAATCTTAAGGAAATATTACATTATTAAAGCTACATGGTCAGCAATATAAAAAATTGCATTCAATGTTAGAACAGTGTTAAAATTTTTTTTTGTTATAAAAAAAGCGTGCAAAAAATGAAGTCGAAAAATGAGCGATCTGGCAACACCTTTGCATAAATTGGCATTTCCTCTTTCATTTTCTTAATAAGTGGTAAACACAGGGTATACCCTTTTTAAATATTTGTGTTATGTTCTTCTCAAATAAAAAATGACATTACAACAGCGTTGGTCAAAACTTTTTTTAATGCACCTTGTAAGAGGGTGACATTTTCTTTGTAGAAAAGAAAACACCATTAATTAAAGAAAAAGATGAATTCGGATGTATAATAGTGGTCATCAGAAAAACTCAATTGTTACTACTCCCAGTCTCCCCTATCCTTTTCCAAGGTACTTTTTCTAAAGAAAGTTTATTGCATGTTGCCACAGCACTTTAGTTCATTTACTGTTTTCGTTCCATGATATATACAATTAAAATTAAACTTGGAAGTTAGCAAGATTATCGAAAGCAATATTGGAATCAACAGGTCGGGCAGATCCAACAAAATGAAATATAAAAAATATATTTCTTCGACGACTTCCTCTCAACAGATTTCTGGCAAATAGTCGGAGCTTAAATTAAATTGACATGAGAAAGTTTTTCAAAAATCTGTCGTTGGGAGTCGACTTTAAACTGTAGGTCCCGCTACTCGTATAAAATAATATAAGTGGTGTGGGAAACTGGGTCAAAATCCTAACTGAAGGGTTGTAATGACCAGTTATGTATGTATGTATATAGAAATCGACAGCAATATAGGAATTTCAAGCATAATCCCAATATTAGTTATGTTTGATATATCTTTTAAGCATTGCAGTAAATGGTATCCCCAGATGTTTATGTGGTTCGCTTAAAAACGAGGTTCTCCACTCTTATGATACAATTGTCAAAAATCCTTTTTTCGTCTTTTCCATAAAGTGTACATAACAATAGAATACGATACGATACGATATTAAAATTAAAAAATTTCTTTAAAACATGTCTCCAGCATTGCAGAAAAGCAAAGTTTGTCGCAATCCATTAAAAAATAAATTGTTGCTCTAGATTCTGTTGAAGAGACTTCAGAAGTCTTTCTGGGGTATTTGTCCCCGCTGCCATCATACTAACAGAAGAAGATAATTTACCATGAGGTTGTGTAGAATAACTTAACGTATTTGTTTTTGTATCAATTTATTTAAAATTATTAATTGAAAATGTCTTTTCATTCATTTTATTTTTTGTTTGTTTACTTTAAGAAAACTTCAGCAAACTGTTACAAAGTAAAGAAGAATAAACTTTTAATTATTGATTCTTTTTATTTATCTTTACATTTGTTGTTTTTGTTTTTCTTGTTGTTGTTGTTTTCAAAAAGTTTCAATTTCAACCATATTGTGACATAATTAAAGCAGCAGCAAAACAATAAAATAAAATTCAAGTAATTTTTCTTGCACTTAAACTTTTTTTTTTTTGAAAATGCTTTAAAAAAACTACTGAATATTTTCTCAATTTTCTTTTTTTATTTGAAAGTACAATCCTTCTGGTTAATAATGGAAAATAATTTCATGCAAATGGCTGCCTCGGCTGGCCATGCAGTAGCCTACACGATCGGTCCAATTTTTAAGCACATTATCGATTGTGTGCAGCTGTATTTCACCAATGGCTTCACGAATATTGTCCTTTAAAGCGTCAATTGTCTCTGGCTTGTCGGCGTGACACTTATCTTTGACGGCACCCCACAAATAATAGTTCAACAGTGTCAAATCGCAGCTCCGAGGTGGCCAAACGACATCAGCTCTGCGGCTGATAATGCGATCTTCAAAAACAGGGAGCAAAACATCGAGTGTAGCTTCGGCTGTGTGGCACGTAGCGCCGTCCTGTTGAAACCAAATGTTGCCAATTGTTTTGTGAACAAAAATTCGTTCAACATGGCCCGATAACGATCGCCATTGAGTGTAACGGCCATTGTCTCTGGCTTGTCGGCGTAACACTCATCTTTGACGGCACCCTACAAATAATAGTCCAACGGTGTCAAATCGCAGCTCCGAGGTGGTCCAATTATGCCTCTGGACCAAAATCCGCACCAAACAGTGACTCGTTTTGGGTGCGTCGGCTTTTCAATGTGTGCGTGCGGGTTTTCTGTGCCCCAAATGCGACAATTTTGCTTGTTTACATACCCGCCAAGATCAAAATGAGCTTCATCTGAAAAGATGTTTTTTTTTGCCAAAATCGGCATCTTCTGTAAGTCGATCGCAGGCCCACTTAGCGAAGCGAAAACGCATAATCATTTATTTTCCATTATTAACCCGAAGGATTGTACTTTCAAATAAAAAAAGAAATTTGAGAAAATATTCAGTAGTTTTTTTTTAAAGCATTTTCAAAAAAAGGAAGTTATTTGGCGGACCCTTTACATACATATATCGAAAAGGAACCAAAAACAAACCAAAAACAAAAGAATAATTCAACACTTATGTACATGGTATGTATGTATGTACATACACAATTACAAACAGAAAGTGCTGCAATCGGATTGCATGCAACATGCAAAAGTAAATAAAAAAATTCATCAAAATAAAGGAAAAAAAACTGCAGAGAATGAAATAAAAATCAAATCGTTTTAAGCAATAATTCAAAGTTTTCTGTTAAACAATTGCAATCATAATGCGAGTAAATGGATTTTTAACTTAACACAACCAAAATTATTAAATCACATTTGTACAACAAACAGCATGTTATAATAACAACAATAACAAAAACAACAATTGATTTGGATTGAATTCAATTCATTTATTTATTTTACTTTCAACAATGCAACGAAAGTTTACAATTGCTGTTGATGTTGGCCCAACATGTTCAAATAATACTTGAATGAAAGAAAAAAATTCCAAAAAAAAAAAAGAATTGAAGACAAATGTCATGAAGGTCAATACAACCTTAAATTGAAGGCATTATGACCGAATAAAATTTAAATTTTTTTTATTTTTTTGTATTGCAAAAAAGAATTGGAATTATTGCCAAATACAACCACACACACACACACAGACACACACACTATCATTGATTAGAAACATATTTCTTCAAGCCCATGAAAGAGTGTATGTGTGTATGTGTGTGTGTGTGTGTTTCTTTGTTGATTGATTGCTGTTGTTGCTGTGTTGAACAATACAAATAAAGTGCTTAACAAGTCACTAATTGCTTAACAACTTCTGTATCTAATAACTGTTATTAGTTTTTGGCCAACAGCTTTATGTTGCCAACAATAGTGTCTATTCAAAAAGGCATATGTTGCCAAATAATGTCTTCCACAATAAATATTTGAGGCGAACAATCAAGACAAGTTTTTTTTCTTTCTTCCAATCATTTTTACTTTAGAAAAATAAAATAAAATCATGAAATACTTGTAGAAAAATGTATAACAAATAACAAACCATCAAACTTCTTGCTGAATACACAAAAGCCAAGTAGTTACCGACATTAACATAAATTTCGTATTCTAAGAAACAAAAATAACTTCAATCATACAATTTAAATAAATCCATGGATTTGAATAAAGCATGTTATTGCTATTTTACTTTACACCCTTTAGTTAGGATGCTAAACTAAATTTTCTGTGTAAATAAAAGAGGAATTTCAAAAGCCTTCACAATTCTTAGTAGACCAATAAGATCATTCGTATTGCTTGCATTCCCTTCAATGCAGAAAATACCATACAGGGACAATTTTATTCTTTTTTTTTTTTTTTTTTATGAAACCAGCACTCAGGGGATGGCCCCTACTCATGCAGTGCATTGTGCAGGTTTTTTAGGAAAGGTGGAAAGGGGGAAGATGCGAACGGCAAGGAAACGAGTTGCTGCTAGGTGACTATAAAATGGCCAGTGCTATACCTTCACCATTAGACAGTCTTCAGGCAATCGTCCCCAAGAAGCCCGCAGTTGCTCACACCACTTATGTTGTGTGTGTAAATTTTATACATAAGTGGCGGGACCTACAGTTTAAAGTCGACTCCGAACGACAGATTTTTTGAGAAACTGAGAAGAAATCGCCGAAAAAATACTTTTTGTATTTTTTTTTATTTTTTGATGTCTGGCCTGGGACTCGAACCCTGGCTTTTACGTCTAATAAGCCAGCACACTACCTACTAGACCACGGCGACCCCATAAACACTCAAAATGTTTCGATATTAAATACAGTTTACAGAAAATTATGAAAATACTGAACATATTGTTACGTTGTTACCCTTTTAAAAACGTTAAAAATATGAGTTCGTAGATTGCAAATAAAATAAAAATAAATATGTGTTTAGTTTTAAATCAGTTCTTTATTGTTCGCACAATTCCGTGTGCCACCTTTAACGATTTGACTTAAACAATAACAATTTACTTTAATTGCTATTCTTTCTTTTACATTCGTTCGTTAGAACTTCAAACCACGATTCCCTTCCGCGTACGCAATAACAATTGTTCGTTATTCTTCTCTGCTTACAAACTTTTTGTAAGCAACAATACGGAGATCTTCACACAAGACCAGTGTTGAAAAATTCAGTACTTTAGTAATTTTTTCAGTACTTTTCCATTTCAAAAATACCGCAATACCCCCGCGACGTTTTCAGTACTTTTTTATTATTACATATTTTATGTCTTGCGCTTTTCAACTATTAATGCATTAGCAACGTAATGCTAAAGGTAGAATTAGTCTTCAGTCCCAGTCAGACAAACGTCCACGGGACGTATGTTCGTTTTTAGAATACGAAAAGCAATGAGAACGTTTGCTCAACCGTAATGTAATTTCGGTAAGCATTTACATTGCTCTTCATATGCTTAAAACGAACGTAAGTTCCGTTACGTTCCGTCGACGTTTGACTAAACGATGCTCTTACGTTTTGTTCTGTATGTGAGGAACACGTATAAGTAGTTAGTTTTTCTGTTCCGTACGTGTATTAAACATAAATAAAATAGTTTAGTAGGTAGTGTGCTGGCTTACTAGATGTGAGCCCACGATTCAAACCCCATGTCAGGCATCTCCAACAAAACGAAAAATGAAGAAAGTATTTCTTCGGCGACCTCTTTCTGTCAAAAACTCTGAGATTAAATAAACTTGCCATGAAAAAATTTCTCAAAAATCTGTAGTTCCGAGTCGACTTTAAACTGTAGGTCCCGCCACTCATGTATAAAATTAACACACACAAAATGAGTGGTGTGAGAAGCTAGGTCATAATCCTGATTGAATGGTTGTAATGACCAATTATATATGTATGTATGTATTTTTTTTTTAAAAAGTACTATTTGATGCGAAAAAGTACTCTTTCAGTTATAGTTCAGTACCATTTTAAAATTTCAATTTTGCAACACTGCACAAGACTGACTGAATTCTTTCTGAACTCACATGTCTCACACACGACTGACCGAATTCTTACTGAATCGCCGTTGCCTGCTCTGTCTTGCCTTTTAAATCGCTGGATCAATAGTGTGATGTGACTTTCGAAGGAGAATGACTGTCTTCGGGAAATATCTAAAAATGTAAACAAGTTGTTTTCATTATTGTTGTTTGTGTATCTTGTTTACTGTTTATCGGCTTTTTTATACTGTACTTTGTTGTTGGTTGTTTACTACTTTGTCCCCTGCACTTTGTTGTTGTTTGTTTATTTCTTTGTCTGCTTTTTTTTATACTGATGTTGTTGCTGCTATATTTTTGTTTATTCGCTGATCATGAAAACAAGTCCATTATTTTTGTTTTTGAAGCTTTTGTTTATCATTTTTCAGAACACCATTTCCATTTTCGTAACAATATGAATCGAATATGTTCGATTGCAAATTGTCAGCGTATGAGAGTAAAATATAATAATATCTCTGGAAATTTGTAGTTGTTGTACTTACTCTGCACTACAACTCGTTCCAAAGGTAACATTTTAAGCTTCGCTTTATTAAAAGACCTTACCTTGCCCGTTCCTTGCTCCCTGAGATTACAATTTTTTTTCGTTTCTCTTCGTTTCGTACCTTCTTTCCCTGGTTTAAGCTTCAGTACATTTCTACATATTTATATTGAACGCTGCATTTATCTCATTGAGACCAAAAATCTCGCCATTATGTGTGAATTATAAAATCTCTGTGTGCAGCGTATCTGAAAAGCTAAATTTTTCATAACTCTGGCGTATAAATCAATCTATGTAAGTATTATCGACTTTATGATATATGCTGGCTTTGAGCACCGCTGTGGTTTGGAGGCTTATTCGAATATATCTGCGACTTAAGAAAACCCCACAGGAAAAAGTGTAATTAGATCAGACGCACGATCTTGGTGATCAGCTCACCTTTTCCACATTTTGAGATGATCACGCCTTCAAATCGCTCAATATGACATGTAGCACCTTCTTACTGAAACCTCACATCGTTTGTGTTCAGATCATTCTATTCAGACCAAAAGAAGTTGGTAATAATCGACCTATAGTGCTCGCTGTTGACAGTGATGCCTGGTCAGCGTCGTTCTTAAAGAAATATGGACAGTTGACGCCTCCAGCCCAAGATTCGCATCCAACTATGACTGTTTCGGGCTGCATTTGACGCTCTTGCATCTCATGTGTATCATGCATCATCCCACATCCGACAATTGAATTTGTTCGCGTACACGTTTCTCCATATATAGACCTCATCGTTGAAGTTTATTTTTCGATGGAGATAAGAGAGAACATGAGGCCCATTATGATAAAACAATTTCATTATTGGCACATGTCGTTGGCACATGCTACACCCTTCCAAGGTGGTTTGGAAAACTAGATTGAATAGATGACAGACTGAATAAATTTGACAGATGTAGCTTCTACAAGATGGCAGTTATTAACTGTCAAAGTAAACATACGTTCATACTGGTTTTGACAATCTGTAGTCAAAACAAATAATTCAAAATATCCGTCAATATCAGTCTAAAGAAGTGTAAATCTCTTCAGAATTTTTATTTAATTCTGCAATAATTTTTCCGCTGATTTTTTTAATTTTTGCTTTAATAACAATGCCAAATATATACATATGGGCAATTTCGTGTCAAGTGACCCAATTTTTAAAATCGATGTCTTCAGATTTGGATGAAATTTGCACCAAGATTAGTACTATTGGATAGTTGGCCAGACACATATTTTCAGCTCTATCAGTCAAGAACTGCCGGAGTTAGAGGGGGTCGAAGTTGGACATTTTGGTCATACAGGGTTTTTTTTTAAATGTGTGTAACTTTCACCTATTGGTCCTAGCAAAAATTTTCCAAAGGATATTAGATAGCTATTTCTTCAATCTTTCCAAAAATAATTTTTTTAATCATTTGTCTGGCCAACTATCCAATAGTACTAAGCTTGGTGCAAATTTCATCAAAATCGGAAGACATCGATTTTAAAAATTGGGTCACTTGACACGAAATTGCCCATATGTATTACAAAGATATGTAGGGTACTTTTAGATTTAAATTTTTCATAAAACACAATTTTTCTAAAGAAAACTCAAACAAAAATTCAGCCAAACCCACACTCAATTATAATGATGATGGTGCCTGCAGTAAAATAAAAATATATTTTTTTTTCAATTTTTCCAAAATAAGAAAAACAATTAAAAAAACTAAAAAAAAAAAAAATTAAATCAAAAAAGAAAACCCACCAACAAAACGAATTTATTCGTTCCGTTTCAACCAGTTTTCGTATGAAAAATATCGTATATGTACGGGCAAATATACTGTAGAATAAAGAATTGACCTCTCTGTGACAACATGTTTGGCAAAGGAATAAACAAACAAACAAACAAATGAACGAATGGACCAGCGTTGCCAGAAGATTCTGGTGAAAAATCATCATTTTAAGGAAAAAAAAAACATATTTTGGGGGAAAAATCATCACTTTTTAACTTTTATTTGTAAAACATTAAAAAATAAATAACAATTCAAAATAAAAGTGTATTACATTGATTGGTTATCGGGTTTTGTTATCATATACTAACTTTATTCTTGAGGATATGATATAACCCGATAATCAAACAATTTTAAATTAATTACATGTTTTACCAAAAATATTATATACATACAAAACAAAAACTAAATATGTATGTTATACATAAAAGACAATTCAATTTAATTAACATTAATTTTAAAAAATCCATACATACATACATATTGTCGTCTGGCCTTCAAATTGGCCTATGTAATTTTCAACAACTTTTCAGAAGACCTAAAAAACAACATAATTTTTATATGAAAGTCAAACTAACTACAAAACTACTTAAATATTTTTGCAATAATTTTGGAACAAGCGGAGACGTTGGACAAATTTTTGCTATAGAGATGGACCACAAATAAGACTTAAAAATGGGCGAATAAAATTAATTTCCCAAAAGGCACATAGGCCATTTTACAGGCCAGCCGACGTTATGTAAGTAGTAATTTTATAAGGTACAAAAATGAGATCTAAATAGAAAAGTAGAGTTTTGTAAAACTTTTAGTAGTTTCCTATAATAATTTAATTATAATACTGGGAAGGTTTCATATTTTTTACAATTTCTTCATCAATTTTAAGATTATAACAGGAACACCTTTTAACTAGTAAATAATCCTGTATAAACAAAATACCTTCTAATGTTGCATTTCCAAGCCTGTTCCTGTACTTAGTTTTATTTAAATTAACTTTAGAAAAAATTCGTTCAACGTTTGCAGATGAACTGGGAAGACAAAGTATACTGGACACAAATTTCGTCAATGTTGGAAAAACTAAATCGTTATCAACACGAGTTATTTTAGAAACTCTGGCCCAAAAATCTTCACAATTAATATTTTCTAAGGTTTGAAAATATTGTTTGAAATCTATGTGACGAAGCTCTCTAAATTCATCGTCTAGCTTTTGAGAATCATTTTCATTAATTAAATTTGGAAATCTTTCTATTAGTGGAGACAATGAAGAAACTTTCTTATTCATAATATTATGTGGATCAATAGATGACATTTCTTTTAAGGAAATATCTTTAAAATTAAAACGTTTGGTTAATTGTTTACAAAACTCAATGTAAAATGAAACGCAGTAATTAGTGAATTAAGTTAATTCACTATTGGTAAATTTTGTTTCAGAAATCTTTTTTTTTTTACAAATACTCCTAAATATACATCTTCGGCGTTTAAAAAAACGTCTTTATTTTCAATACTGAAATCAGTGTAGCCAATGTATGTGGCTTTACAAAATTGCCTAATATTTTTAAGTATAAACAGAATACATTTTTTGAATTTGGGAGTTTGTACTTTGAAACATTTTGTTTACACTGTTTATAACGTGAAGTATCTATATACAAAAAAATCATATTTTTAGAAAAAAAAAATCATATTTTTTGGAGAAAAATTATCAAATCATATTTTAGTTAAAAAATCATCAAAAATATGATAAAATCATCATTCTGGCAACGCTGGAATGGACAAACGGTAGTGAACTATAATTCTTTGTTGTTGATTCGGTTTTTCATTTCTCTGTTCCTTCTTCATGCAACAATTACAATAACGACAATAAGAGAAATAATAATAAACAACAACAACAACCACAACAAATAGAAGAAATAGAAATAAAAAAATATTTTTGTGCAACTGGGTACAATTGGATCAACAAATGAAATGAAACAACATGCAACATAGCTGCAGCCGCAACAGACAGTCAACATTTATTTGTTAAACACATTTTAACATTAAAACAACTACACATTATCATCATGTGGCCTTTGGTTAAAACTAACATTGTAAAGTTAGACAAGAAATAATAAAAAAAATTGCAAATTTTAATGTACCGGGCATAAACACAACAAAGAAAAATACCAGAGATTGCGTATATTTAAAGGAATGATTTCTTTTAGTATGTATTATTACATTCTGTTGAGCCTTCCAAAAGGGACTTTCGCACTGTTACAGTTGAACTGACAAATTAGTTGTCACCTATTCAGTCTGTTTTTATTAAATCACCATGGACGGATGTATGGTGGCATTCAGAGATCAGCAATGAATCGTATTTTCGCTACTCATAGGTACTTATGAAATTTTAAGTATGAGTGAGTCAAGAGTATTAAAATTCAACTACTCTGATTCATTCGTACTCGCTACAACATTGATTTATAAGTATAGGTTGCAATGAGTATGCGTACAACATTGACATCAAACTCACAACATTCGATTCATTGTTTGATTCATACGCCTACTCATTCAGATTCATAAATTTAGAAAAATACTTATAATACTTACGAATGATTCGAGTCACTCGAATCATTCATCAAAATTTACAGTAGTAGTTATTGTTGCATTTACAAAAGAAGAGAAACGAAAAGACAAAGACAGCAAGCAAAGCACACACACAACCTTCTGGCGAGTATTGTAGTGTTCGTACTCGAATCATACTTATTTTGTGCTTCGTGTATATGTTGAATCATGAAGAGTTGAAATCAACAACATCGTGCGTATTGTTAAGTATGAGTACGATGAGTATTTCTAACTTTGAATATGAGTAGTATGAGTATGATATTAAAATAAGTATGAATGCGTATAAGTAGCTGAAATTATAAGTATGACTCGAATCTACTCATCGTTTTGAATACTCGTTGCTGATCTCTGGTGGCATTCAATAAAACGTAAAAATTATAAAATTGTTTTATAGAACCGGGGGTGCTGTTCGGACAACGTACCTCCTGCTTTGTTCATTTCGCGATGACTATAATAGTTACACCGAGAGTTCTATTCGTAATATAAATAAAATTCCAGTTCACTGATTCAGTAAACGATCGCTTAACTACCATACGTCTACAAAACACAACATCTGTCGATAATATCGCCGCTGTCCGTGAAAGAGTGCAGGAGAATCCGAGACAGCCGGTTTTGTGTCGCTCATATAAAATCAAACTTTCGCACGCCGCAACTTTGCAAATTTTGCATCATGACTTAGGCCTGCAAAATGTACAAAAGTGATCCAGAAACACCCAAGACAAATGAATATATGACAAAGACTTGTGTTCGCTGAATGGACTCTGAAGCAGTTTGCTATTAATCGGAATTTTTATTGAGAAATCATTTTCAGTGATGACGACCATTCCTGGACGATTGAGGACTTGAACAAACAAACTTTCGAATTTGGGACGATACCAATCAACATTTCCAAGAACGTTCAATATATCCCGAAAAAATAACTGTTTGGTGTGGATATTAAGCTGTCGGCTTTAGCGCTCCATATTTCTTTGATAACGACATTGCCCATAATATTCAACGTTATACGTCGTTGCGTTTGCCTACAACCAGGACAATAGCACGATGCTGCATTTCACACAGCTCCTGCCATATTGAATATCCTGCACGAGTGAACTGACGGCATCAGAGATCAGAGATCAGCAATGAATCGTTTTTCCCTACTCATAAGTACTCATAAAATTTTGAGTATGAGTGCGTCAAGAGTATTGAAATTTAACTACTCTGAATCATTCGTACTCACTGCAACGTTGATTTATAAGTACAAGTTGCAATGAGTATGAGTACTAAGTTAACATCAAACTAATAACATTCGAAATATGTTTGATTCATACGCCTACGCATTCAGATTCATAAATTTAGAAAAATTCTTTTAATACTCATAAACGATTCGAGTGATTCGAATCATTCATCAAAATTTACAGTCTTAGTTGTTGTTGTTCGTACGCGAATCATACTTATTTTGTGATTCTTGTCATGGATAGTCGAAATCAACAACATCATGCGTATTGTTAAGTATGAGTACGATAAGTACAGGGTGGGCCAAAAGTCACGAAGGGGTTTAATCGTTTAATCGTTCTTGGAAATCTCGTGGCTTTAGTTCTTGCACTAACTGCAGCTTGTATGGGAAAAGATGTAAATTTCCCTTTAATATTCTGGGAAAGACCGCCGAGACATTTGCAGCTCAGCAGAGCGCCTTCGAGTTGATGTTTCAGGATTCTCCTCAACACTCTCCAGAACGCGTTGAATATTTGCTTCATTAATTACAGAATGTGGTCTTCCGCTTCGTGGAAGATCCCTTAGTGAGCCTTGTTCCTGAAAACGTGTCACTAATTGATTCGGATGGTGAATTCCGCACATTAAAATGATGACGATAGGCTCGTTGAGTTTGAATTATTGATCGATGATATTCAAAATAAAGTTCTATGATTTTGGTTCGCTGGATAACGTTGTAACCTTCCATAATTAATCTCCCAGATTTATTTTACAAGTCCTAAAAAGAAAAATAAAAAAAAAAATTAAATTAGAAAAGTTATTAATTTTTCAAATCCCTTCGCGACTTTTGCCCCAGCCTGTACTTCAAACTTTGAATATGAGTAGTATGAGTATGATATTAAAATAAGTATGAATGCGTATAAGTATCAGAAATTGTGAGTATGACTCGAATCTACTCATTATTTTGAATACTTATTGCTGATCTCTGATCGAGATCGTGCTATTTGACCTCGATAAACATTTTCTTGTGGGTTATCTTAAATCGCAAGTGCTTGCGAATAAGCCTCAAATCACAACGGTTCTATATTGTTGTTTCATATATGTATTGCCATTTAAGAGAATTTACAAATTAAAATTAGTCGATCATAGTGGACTCAGGAACGAATCGTTTAAGAAAAAATTCTTTTACACCTCTGTCACATGGCAGTAGCCATCATTGTAAATACCACTTCATTGTGTTGTATTTCTGAGTGCAATACAATAATTTCCTACTGCAACTTCATAGATTTAATGTTACGCTTTATATTCTCCTTTTTATATTTTCTCTTTCTTATGTTTTGCATCATTTTCGATGTGAATTTAATGTTTATAGGTTAGATAGACAAATTGTTCAAAGAGTGGCAGTGGCATGAATAAATAAATGTTACAATTTCCTTAAGATTAACTTTAAATGCAAATCCGTTTATAGCAACCGCGCAACAATAACAACAACATAAATGCTCTAATTATAATTGATGTTGTCTCTCGTTGTATTTGCTCTTTGTTTGTTTTTTCTTTGCAGTTACGTCCAACATTTTCTTCTTTCATGTAAAATATTCAAATGTATGTCACCGTAAAATCAGTGCTACCTAATGGCCATTAAAAGGTGACAGTAATGCTTTATTTTTTCCCCCATATTCCTGGGACGGGCATCATCTAGTCTCGTTGAAATTTGTATTTCTTTTTTCTCTGGTAAGTTTTCAAAGGTGCAAGTTAATTGTCACAATACCGTTTAGTTGGCCTAATTTCTCGATACTTTTTCTATTGGAAACATTTGTTTTTTTTTTTTTTTGTTGTGGGTGAGGATAACAGGAAGACATTTAAATTGAGAAATTGTTCTTGTGTTTAATACAGTAGCATGGGGATCATATTCTAAATTGTATTCATTGGCCAGATGACAAATATTAGCGTTTTATGTGGCTGTCACTATTCCAAGACGATTCTTAATGTGTGGGAATTTATTTAATTTCTTCAATTATTATCCCTTTCTCTATTTTATAGTCTACTAGCTAAAACCCGGTGTGCTTCGCTACTCCTATCCATATGAAATATAAATATTCAAAATATATTGATATACATTTTTTCTTATGTATATTTTTATTATTTTTAGTCAATAACCTCAACGTAATAAAATAAGAAAAAGTCTGGATATTTAAATATTTATTTTGTTGCAGATATTTACAATGTTTCATAATAATTATTTCTTATTCTAGTTATATATATAGATAGATATATTCATATGGGAGGTGCCACGCCCCCTATTACTAGTCAGTCCATTTTTGTCTAAAATATTCATATTGATACTAAAGTGGGTTCGACAAAATTTTACCAGTCTAACTGTTATATATTCTTAGATATACATACTAATTTAATATTTTTTATATGGGAGGTGACCCGCCCACTATAGCCAATTCGCCCATTTGGTTCATATATACATACGTCAAAGTCGTCCATACAAAATTTGAGGACTCTAGCTGTTGCAGTTTATGAGATATGCGACATTAAATACTTATTGCTATAAACCTTCGTCGGCTCATGAGCAACAACTTTGCTAAATATCATAACATAATCAAGAGCACAGTTGACAATTTAATTAATTTTTAGTAATTTTCAGTCAGTGGTATTGTCGAGCCGGAACGCTCCGGAACGTCGTTCCGATACTTCCTTTTTGAACAGGAACGCTTTCCGGAACTAAAGATGATTTCTGATAAGGAAAATTGGCTGACTTTTTGAAAAAAAAAATTAAAAAGAATTGCTGATTTGATTGAGACCTAAAAAAAAAACGCCGCCGCCAGGATTATCATGGAAAATAACCCCCGTCGTTAAATTTGGGACATGAGACCTAACAGAGTGGCCGCCTACCCAGGATCGGCCCTGTCAATATAATTATATATACGCGTTCCGGTAAAAAAAAATAGCACAACACCACTGTTTTCAGTGGCCCTACTTATCGGAAGTTGGTCATACCAACTTAGAAACCTTCCCCGGCTCCTGCGCAACAACTTTGCTAAAGATCGTAACATGATCCAATGCATTGTTTACGATTTAATTCATTTTTGAAATTTTCAGTGGCGCCACCTGTTGGAAATTGGTCATACCAACTTATAAACCTTCCTCGGGTCATGAGCAACAACTTTGCTAAAGATCATAATAGGATCAAATGCATAGTTTACGATTCTATAAGGTACATACAAACAAACATTTATTTTTATATATATAGATATATTCATATGGGAGGTGCCATGCCCCTTATTACTAGTCAGTCCATTTTTGTCTAAAATATTCATATTGATACTAAACTGGGTTCAACAAAATTTTAGGAGTTTAACTGTTATATATTCTTAGATATACTAATTTAATATTTTTTAGAAGGGAGGTGCCACGCCTGAAGTCTATAGACTTCAAACAAACAACCCACAAACAAACCCAAAGACAAATAAACACACATTCATTTTTATATATATTATT
This sequence comes from Sarcophaga caerulescens, assembly GCA_927399465.1. NCBI lineage: Eukaryota > Metazoa > Arthropoda > Insecta > Diptera > Sarcophagidae > Sarcophaga > Sarcophaga caerulescens. Next base: position 19,012,961 of record OV656868.1, on the reverse strand, counting down.
TTATATATATATATGACCATACAAATATTGTGTATTAAATATGAAACTTGAAGAAATTTATTAGCAGGAAACCCAACTGGTGATCAGCTACAGTGATGTGAAAAATAATAAGGACAACGAGGTGGATCTTTGGGAATTGATGCAAAACGAGAAATTTGTTGATGATATTTTTAATATGTACATATATATCACAAAAACAATTTTCACTGCGGTTTCATAATTTTTTTTATTTCCAAATTTTTATTAAATTAAAATTAAAAAAGAAATTCACCCTCTTGAAAAATAAGGACACCCCATTTTTTCACCAAAATTGTTATTAAAATTTGTAATATAATAATACACATACATACACTGACTCAAACAATTCTCCGTACCCTCAACTATTGAAAATATAATTTAATGTAGTTTGGAAAATACATACAGTAGGACCTTGATTATCCGTGATTCGATTATCCGGGATGGAAAAAGAAAATTTTTTGCATCGTCTTAATTTTATTTTGGATCGACTTAAATTTTTATGCATCGTTTAACCATGATTACCTCTATTATCCGTGATTATAAGCAAAAATTTTTTTCTATTATTTTGGACAAACAAGCGAAAAAGGGGAATTCCCTCTTTAGTACATGAAATCCTTATCTACTGTTCACTGTTTTCTGACAAAATAATTTTTTTTATATATTTGAAACATGTATGTAATTAAAATCCTTGAATTATTTAGTTTTTATATAAATATTTACATATTCATTTATTAACTAATAAAAATATCTATTAAAAAACTAGCCAAAATTGGTACTCAATTAACCGGGAAAATCGATTATCCGGAATGCTTCCGGTCCCGACCATCACGGATAACAAGGTCCTACTGTATATACCCAATGAAAATGAGTTGTTGATTTTTAAAAAGTGCAACAGGCATATTACACGAATACAAACATATAAAGGTTAAAAAAGAAATAAATTTTATTGAATTAACAAAAATTGAAAAATACTTCAGAAACCAAACTCAAAAAATTATCCGTACGGAATAATACTTATACCTTAAAACTAATTAATGTGGTGTGATATTAACGGGTGTGATATCATTTGGCTTTAATAACGTCATTTAAACGGTTCTTCATTGATAATACTAATTTACTGGTAATTTATTGACCAATATTCTGCCATTCCTCGGTAATAACGTTTTTGATCATTTCCTTGCCAGTGATTGTATGCTGACGGATTTTTTTTTCTCCAAAACTCGCCATAAATGTTCTCTGGGGTTAAGATCTGGACTCTGAGGAGGATGAGAAAGCACTTTTTTACGTTTTCTCTTAACCATTCACTTACAATTTTGGGCTTATGTTATGGGTCATTATCGTGAACGAGTCGAAAATCCCCTAGCATTCCTAATTTCGTTGCACAAGCTTCCAAATTTTCTTTTAAAATATTCAGGATTACGACCTAGCTTCACACATCATTTATCTACCCTGGGGTGTTGAGTGGGTTAATTTTTTGACATTCTGAACGATATATCATACGCGTATACCGGAATTTATTCCCAAAGCTTACCACAATTTGTGAGAGATTTTCCTCTAAGTGTTGTTATTACTATATTCCACAAGTTATCGATCGGATTTGGATCTAAAAACAGTTTGGGCCAGAATAATACATCGATATTGTTATCTTCCAATCATACACACTTTGCAGTATATTTAGGTTCATTATCTTGCTGTTACACGCATCGAAGTAGCAGTTTTTTGTTCGCGTTAAAGGATTAAATTTCTAAGTATTACAACGTAATCCGTTACTATCTAAACGCCTTGTACATGTTATTGTGACCTAAAACCGCAGTAATAAAATTACCTCCAAACAACAATATTGTCATTTGCCTTGATTTACCGTCTTAAGAGTGGACTGAGGGTTGGTCTCTTTACAGTATGAAGTCTTTTAGATTTTGTTAACTGAATTAAAGAAATTACTTTTTGCCAACAACCACAGTGTATATCCACTAAACCACTTCATGCCATGCAATGTAGGACATTTAATAAAACCTAGGATTTAACGTTGATTCCGAATAACAAATTTCATTGCAATTGCAATTTTATTTACTGTCACAGTTTTTACCAGAAGACTGCTGAGCAGAAGTCGCCCAAAGGAATATATTTTATGTTCCATTTCATTCAAATGCTGAGGTTTGAATTCACGAGCACTCGCCTGTAAGTAGTGTGCTGGCTTATTAGGCGAGTACCCGAGAGTTCTAATCTCAGCTTTTTGTCATACTGAACAAGAAAAGTAGTTATTTATTAATGTAATCCTATCTAAATTGTTGAAAAAGTAAAAATAGTTGATGAAATCATTTAAAACATTAGAAACTCTGACGCATATGCAACATCACTAGACAACTAAGCAGCAATCTACCATTTAAAAAAAAGCTTAATAAGTGAGGAAACTCAATGTTTGTTTGGATGCCACATGAACAGTCGAAATTTTTTAAATCGAATTTTCATTTTCGATTCACTGCTAAAACAGAATGAAATCTGAGGTGAATGTTTACAGGCGACCAAAAGTGGAGCACGTACGACAGAAATGTATGCAAAAGATCATGGGCGAAGCAATGTAATGCGTCTGTTATGCTAGCAAAGCCGGGAAAAGTAATACTGAATACTGATATAAAACATTCTGCAGGATCTGACAGAAAGTGAGAGAGCTTGTCTGGGAAGTTTTCATGCGTTCATATTGCACTTTTCAATTATCATTTCGTTCGATCTCTGGTATAAATGTAAATGCCTTAGAGACTAAGAAGGCCTAAAAGATTAACAAAGAAGGTATACTTGATATACCATAAAAATGGCAAAACGTTATCAATCCAAACGATATACATACCTTTTGTTTATGGTATGTTTAAATATATCGAGTCCGCCATCTAACGTTTTTTTTCAACTAGTGCTTATCTCGTGAATGGTAACACTTAGCTCATGTCTGATTTGACAGATAATTAGTTTCATCCTTCCGCTGATCGAATATGGTTGTGTATACGCTTGAACAAATGCTGGGAAATATTGCGACATTACTTTGAAAATCATGGTTATGTTGCAGAATGTGTGCAAAAATTGCGTACGGATTTTGGAAGAAGAGAAGCACCGTCAGCTCCGTATATTCATTATCTTGTGAAAAAAGTAAAAGAAACTGGCATCCTCATCGATAAACCAAAGCGCGAAAAGCCAAAAACAGTGCGTACACCCGAGAATATTGCTGCTGTGGCAGAAAGTGTGCGTGAAGCGCCATCAACATCAATTCACCGTCGTTCTCAACAATTGAACACTTCGGAGATATAATTGAGACGAATTTTGCATAAAGACCTTGGTATGATGCCATACAAAGTCCAATTGGTTCAGGAGTTGAAGCCAATTGACCATCCAATGCATTTTCGCTTCGCTAAGTGGGCCTGCGATCGACTTACAGAAGATGCCGATTTTGGCAAAAAAAAATAATTTTTTCAGATGCAGCTAATTTTGATCTTGGCGGGTATGTAAACAAGCAAAATTGTCGCATTTGGGGCACAGAAAACCCTCACGCATACATTGAAAAGCCGACGCACCCAAAACGAGTCACTGTTTGGTGCGGATTTTGGTCCAGAGGCATAATTGGGCCATTTTTCTTCGAAAATGATCAAGGAGTGGCCGTTACAGTCAATGGCGATCGTTATCGGGCCATGTTGAACGAATTTTTGTTCACAAAAATTGAAGAGGAGGATATTGGCAACATTTGGTTTTAACAGGACGGCGCTACGTGCCACACAGCCGAAGCTACACTCGATGTTTTGCGCCCTGTTTTTGAAGATCGCAGAGATCAGCCGCAGAGCTGATGTCGTTTGGCCACCTCGGAGCTGCGATTTGATACCGTTGGACTATTATTTGTGGGGTGCCGTCAAAGATATGTGTTACGCCGACAAGCCAGAGACAATTGACGCTTTAAAGGATAATATTCGTGAAGCCATTGGTGAAATACAGCTGCACACAATCGATAATGTGTTTAAAAATTGGACCGATCGTGTAGGCTACTGCATGGCCAGCCGAGGCAGCCATTTGAATGAACTTATTTTCCATTATTAACCGGAAGGATTGTACTTTCAAATAAAAAAAAAGAAATTTGAGAAAATATTCAGTAGTTTTTATTTTAAAGCATTTTCAAAAAAAAAGTTATTTGGCGGACCCTTTACAAAAAATGCCGAATTTTTTTTTTTGGTAAATTTATAACCCGGAACTGTTTTCAAAAACCTAATAAAATATTTTTTATTGGAACCCAAGACATGCATACATAATTGTTCATTACAACCCTTTAGTCAGGATTACGACCTAGTTTCTCACACCACTTATGTTGTGTGCGTTGATTTTTATACATGAGTGGCGGGACCTAAAGTTTAAAGTCGATTCAGAGCGACAGATTTTTGAGAAACTTTTCATGGCAATTTTTTTATTTACTCTCAGAGTTTTTGCCAGAAATCGGCTGAGAGGAAGTCGCCGAAGAAATATTTTTTTCATAATTTCGTTTTGATGTATGACCTGGGGTTTGAACCGAGGCCTCACGTCTAATAAGCCAACACATACATAAGCAAACACAAATATTTACGAAGCTTAAGAAGTGAGACATACATTTGAAATGAAAATTTTTAATTTTAAAATGAAAAGAAATTCATTCATAATTTACAATATTAAAGGGTTTTTGTGGGATTGTGCCTTAAGAGTTTTTATTTTAATAGCATATTTTTTCTTTCTATTTTTCAGATCAATCACTCCATAGTCAATAAGGTAAGCAAAGCTTTGTTAATCTATTTTCTATTCAATGTATCATCAAATTGTGCGCATGCGTAGGTGTTAAATACAAATGTGTATACAGAGTATACAGTATAAACAGTATTCCTTCGATTTACGGCTAACATCAATTTACGTCATCAATTTTTGGCATCAACTGCAACGTAATACGAGGGATTACTGTAATATGCAAATATTATAAGTGGAGTATAGAACGGTTTTATATTTGATTTCATATTGTTACATTTTTACCTTTTTAAAAACGTTTAAAATATGAGTTCATTGATTGCAAACAAAATAAAAATAAATTTGTGTTTAGTTTCAATTAAACTCTTTATTGTTCGCACAATTTTATGTGCCACTATTTACAACCTAATGTATCCAACTATTCGCTATTCTGCTTACAACGGAGATCTTCAAATCACGACTGTTCTCTTCACACGCAACGCGACTGAATTGTTACTACTCGTCGTCTGCTTTGTCTTGCCTTTTATAGGCCTACGTAAACAGTCTGACGAACATTCTTGAAGTAGAATGTTCGTGTTTCCGCCTTCTCAAGAACTTTCGTAGTTTCATTGTTGTTTGCGTATTTTGTTCATATTGCTTGTTGTTGCGTTCTCGCTTACTTGTCTAACCCCTTCTCTTTCATACTCATGGTTTGTTGGTTTTTTTTTTTTTTTGTAAAACCAGCACTCAGTGGATGGCCCCTACTCATGCAGTGCATTGTGCGGGTTTAAGAAAATAGGTTATAAGAAGGTGGAAAGAGGGAGTAGTGTTTGTGGACATTGGATTTAAATTTACCAATATCGTAACTGACGGGAAAAACTTCCGCAGGAAGATCATTCCACAAGCGAGCAGTGCGGGCAAAAAATGAATTTTCCCTGTAATGCATTGTGCGGTTCACTGGACAATCAACCACAAAAGGATGTGCTCTGCGAGAGGTACGAGTACCACGTAAAAATATGTGATTATCGGGAACCGAGCCCCTTATCTCTAGAGAACACCTCCCATTATACTACCGATAGAACAATGAAACACACGCCACATTGCGACGATGCTCCGACGAATCAATAGAGTTGGATACCCTACTGTCATTAATAAGCGCCTTCGCCCTCTCCTGTACGCGGTCGAGAAGCTTCAAAATAGACTTTGAAGCACCGGCCCATACATGAGAGTTGTACTCCATCCTAGGGCGGATAAAGGTCTTGTAAATACTAAGAAGGTCGGATGGAGTGAAGTATTTTCTGCACCGTTTCAAAAAACCAAGGCACTTGAATGCTTCCTTCGACACTAGAAAAATGTGATCGTTCCAACGAGCATCACAACTAATTCTCATGCCCAGAACATCAAGAGCATCTGCCTCCTCAATATTTACATTACCCATAGATACAGATGACAGAACACCAGCACCAGCATCACGCCGGTGTGTCAAAAAACAACATTGGGTCTTGCGCGCATTAAAATCGACCCTGTTCGCGCGTCCCCACTCAGAGATTGTTATCAGGTCATTTGTGAGTGCATCATTCATGTTCATGGTTCACTTGTAACAAGTTCGTTGTATTTGTTTGTGTAGCTTTTGTTTATCGTTTTAATGTTAAACGATGGTACACCGTTTCCATTTTCGTAACAATATTTTACTTCCTCTCTTATACATATGTTGAACTATTTTAATTGTGAACATATTTTTTACTTTTTTAATTTAATTAATTACTTTCTTTGATTTCATATCTTTTCCATTTTTTATAATTCTTCAATTACATGGTGCGACAGTGAAAATACACCCGAGCAACTACATAGTCTAAGTTATTCACTAGGTTGAGTAGAACCCAAAAATACTTTTTTTATTTTTCTCGAACCCTCCAAACTTGTTTTATTTGACAAAACCGGTTTTTTTGATCTTTTTACACAAAACTATTGACTACCCAAATATGTTTGAACCTATTTTAAAAATCCAAAGTTTTTTTTAGAAAGAGGAGAGATTAGCCTTTAAAACGGTATACAAAAACGTTTTATCCAAACTTATATGTTATGAGTTTTGATGGGGTAAACTTGGAAAATAAAATTTTTTTCTTGTTTTTTCAAGTTTAGCTATCCTTAATTGTAAAATTTAATTAAAAAATATTAAATGAGTGATGACATTCTGAAAGTACATTATCTTGTGAAGAGATTGACATTTCGTTTGATCAAATCGGACAAAAATTACCGAAGTTATAATTTAAATAGTATAACAGTCGTGTTATATTTTTATATATATGATCTTATCAAATGAACTTTCAGTTCAAAAATTTTCAAAAGTTTTGATGGATTTTGATTATTTATCGCACAATGCGTCAATTTCACGTTTGCACGACTTCCAGAAGTCGGATAATATTTGTGTTTTTTGCTAATATTATTATTTCTCTTTGCGCAATCATTGGCCAACTTCTGGTGGTCGCTCAAACGAGAAATTGACACATTTTGTGATAAACAATCAAGATCCATCAAAAATTCTGAAAATTTTTGAACTAAAAGTTCATATGATGAGATGACATATATAAAAAATATAACATGACTGTTATACTATTTATATAATAACTACGGTAATTTTTGTCCGATTTGATCAAACTAAGTGCCAATCTCTTCACAAGATAATGCACTTTCAGAATGTCATCACTTATTTTATATCTTTTAAGTAAAGTTTGCTACTATGAACGGACAAACTTGAAAAATATGAAAAAAATTCGCATTTTCCAAATTTACCTCATCAAAACTCATAGCATATTAAGTCAAATAATAGATATACGTATACCGTTTTAAAGCTTCATCTCTCCCCTTTCCAACAAGATTTAAATTTTGGAAATCGGATCAGAAATGTTTGAGTAATCTAGAAATTTGTGCGTAAAGTCTAAAAAAACAGTTTTTGTCAAATAAAAAAAGTTTGGAGGGTTCGAGAAATATAAAAAAAAAATATTTTTGATTTCTACTTAACAAAACTCACAACTTACACTATGTCATTAGCTGGGTGTATTTCATTTATTTTATTTTGTCGCATAGTGTTATTATTGTTTACTGTTAACTGCTGTTGGTTAATGATATTTCTTCTTCTGATCGCTAATTTGTTTAAATCCTTATTTTATTCAGTGTTCATAAGACAATTTGATCTCAGATCTGATAGCAAAATTTTGTGAAATGTAAACCCAACTGAAATGTAAAAGAAAAAACGAACATGGCAGACAGACAGACAGACGGACATAACAATAAAGAACTGTGAAATGTTTGTGTGTATTTAAACAGATTAAAAAAATAAACGTAAATAATTGAAATTATTTAAATGAACGCACAAATATGCGGGCAAGTAGGTAGAAGACAATGATGATCCACTTAAACAAGAAAAGGAACAAAATAAAAAAAAATAATTTTAATTGTTCATAAACATTGTATAGTGAAAGTTGAAATTTTCATTTTAATTATTTCTTTTTTTTCTTATCTTTTGTTTAAAATTAAATTAAAAAAAAAAACGAAAAAATAAGTTATTCGGTTAACAACTATTATCTCTGATGTTAACTTGAAAATGAACAATTAAAACAATTGTTTTCTTTTGTTGTTTTTGTTTAACAATTTTAATACGCAATTAAAGGCAAAAATTTTAAAATAAAATTTATGAAATTGGATTTATATGCAGAACAAAAAAAAAAAAACAAAATTAAATAAATTTGCTTTTAATTAAAATTAAAATGATGCCAAATTAAGAAACAAGAGACTGCAAATTAAAATTTAATATACCGGCATAAACAATTTTTTTTTTTTTTTTTTGCAAATTGATTGTTTTAATTGTATTTTTTATTCAGGGTTAACAAAAATTAAAATGGAGCGTTCTTTTTCGTGATTTATAAAGCATTTGATTGAAATTTTAATTCTGGTTTATGGCTTCCAGGTATTGAAAATGTTTTTCAAGAAATTTTAAAAGGTCTTTTATTTTTTATAGCTCTTTTGGATTGCTAATGGTCCGCCAAATAACTTTTCTTTTTTTTTTTTAAATGGTTTAAAATAAAAACTACTGAATATTTTCTCAAATTTCTTTTTTTATTTGAAAGTACAATCCTTCCGGTTAATAATGGAAAATAATTTCATTCAAATGGCTGCCTCGGCTGGCCATGCAGTAGCCTACACGATCGGTCCAATTTTTAAGCACATTATCGATTGTGTGCAGCTGTATTTCACCAATGGCTTCACGAATATTGTCCTTTAAAGCGTCAATTGTCTCTGGCTTGTCGGCGTAACACTTATCTTTGACGGCACCGCACAAATAATAGTCCAACGGTGTCAAATCACAGCTCCGAGGTGGCCAAACGACATCAGCTCTGCGGCTGATAATGCGATCTTCAAAAACAGGGCGCAAAACATCGAGTGTAGCTTCGGCTGTGTGGCACGTAGCGCGTAGTCCTGTTGAAACCAAATGTTGCCAATATCCTCCTTTTCAATTTTTGTGAACAAACAAATTCGTTCAACATGGCCCGATAACGATCGCCATTAAATGTAACGGCCACTCTTTGCTCATTTTCAAAAAAAAATGGCCCAATTATGCCTCTGGACCAAAATCCGCACCAAACAGTGACTCGTTTTCGGTGCGTCGGCTTTTCAATGTATGCGTGCGGGTTTTCTGTGCCCCAAAATGCGACAATTTTGCTTGTTTACATACCCGCCAAGATAAAAATGAGCTTCATCTGAAAAGATGTTTTTTTTTGCCAAAATCGGCATCTTCTGTAAGTCGATCGCAGGCCCACTTAGCGAAGAGAAAACGCATTGGATGGTCAATTGGCTTCAACTACTGAACCAATTTTGTATGGCGTCATACCAAGGTCTTTATGCAAAATTCGTCTCAATGCATACATACATACATAATTGGTCATTACAACCCTTCAGTCATGATTATATGTTGTGTGCGTTAATTTTATACATGAGTGGCGGGACCTACAGTTTAAAGTCGACTCCGAGCGACAGTTTTTTTGAGAAGCTTTTCATGGCAATTTTATTTACTCTCAGAGTTTTTGCCAGAAATCTGCTGAGAGGAAGTCGCCGAAGAAATATTTTCATATTTCCGTTTTGATGTCTGACCTGGGATTCGAACTCGGGCCTTCAGTCTAATAAGCCAACACACTACCTACTAGACTACGGCGACTTCAATGATGTCTCCGAAATGTTCAATTGTTGAGAACGACGGTGAATTGATGTTGATGGCGCTTCACGCACACTGTCTGTCACAGCAGCAATATTCTCGGGTGTACGCACTGTTTTTGGCTTTTCACGCTTTGGTTTATCGATGAGGATGCCAGTTTCTTTCACTTTTTTCACAAGATAACGAACATAGGGCGCTGACGGTGCTTCTCTTCTTCCAAAATCCGTACGCAATTTTCGCACACATACTGCAACATTATCATGATTTTCAAAGTAATGTCGCAATATTTCTCAGCGTTGTTCAAGCGTATACACAACCATATTCGTTCAGCGGAAGGATAAAACTAATTATCTGTCAAATCAGACATGAGCTAAGTGTTACCATTCACGAAATAAGCACTAGTTGAAAAAAAAACCGTTAGATGGCGGACCCGATACATACATACATTCAATTGTGCGTTAAAAACAAACAAGAACATAATTTATCACCACGTTGTATTGAGCATAATAATTTCTCTGAGTGTCCCGAATTTTCTTTTAGAGTATAGCTGAGATTTGTCGCTCTGAAATCAGAACCACTAATCTTTCCTCTTTTCTGCTATGGCATATAATGCTGAACTGGCTTCTAGTGACGTTGGAACAGATCACTTACAGTTGCCTATGCAAATGACATAGTTCTTGCAATTTCAATAAAATTTTTGATCCCTTCATGACCAGATACCAACTTACTTTGATGAAGGTTAGCAAGTAAGCTTGTGGTCATGCTCTACGTGTAAATACCAGGAAAGTACTTACATTACCTTGTAACTAAAATTACACTTGCAAACATAATAATTGTCATTTAATGTAAGACATACTGTTTAAATTATTACAATCAATGCAAAAAAAGGTTCATGTCTTCAGTCTAATGTTAATTCATAATTTAGGGTGTCCAATAAACCAAATAAAATTTATGATTATCAGATAAATTGTAATCACATTGTCTGTCTGTAGATTTATCAACAAAATACGAAAAATGAAATCAAAAAATATTTTTCAAATTGAATCTGAAAGTGAAACAAGAATAAATATAAAAACAAACACACAAACAATTGGCGGCGAATAAAAACTGTATTCGTTTACTCGTAACTACTATTTCATGAACTGAATAGAAAAACTAACTGAAACTGATGAACAAAATACAAAAAAAATTTGAAAAAGAATCAAAAAACAACAAAAACAATAACAAAAACAATAACAAAAATAAGCAAATCCTATAAAAATTGTTGACGTTTGGCGTACGTTGACTTGCCCACGCTTAAAAGATTTATTGCGCCTTTAAACCGTTGTGGTTGGTAGTGATGGTGGTAGTGGTGGTAGTGGTGATTGTTGTTGTTACTCTGGTTATGCTCTTGTTGATATAATCCGGCCTGCTGATACACACTTTACGCGAAAAGCATAGTTTCAGATCACAATATCCCCATATCGACTACATTCTACAAACTTTAAACGTATTTAACGTATGAAACGGCAAAGCGAATACTTTTCATAGAAGAAGAAGAGGAAAAAATAACTGCTGCCTTGCCTTATGGTACATTGGCGAACGTACAGATTTGTTGTTAAAAGATACTCGTTTTATAATAATTTTTGTTGTTGTTGTTGTTGTTGCGTTTATTTATGAGCTTAAACATAAGAAATGAGTGGTTTTGCGTAGGAAGTTCACCGATATTTAAAGACAATTTATTTATTCATTATTATTGTTATCATAATAAATACGATATTTTTCTTTCTTTTTTCAATTTCAATGCGTTACCGAGTACCTACCCAACAAGCCAGCAAAAATAAATATTGTTTATGAACATTATTATGAACATTAAACACAAACCGTAAAGCTAGCGGAATGACTGACTAACTGACTGGCTGACTGAATTTTATGGTGTTTTCTTTTCTACCAAACAATGTGCATTTTATTAACGCAAAATGCAATTTTGCGTTTGTTTCTTAAAAATGTTTCGCCCTCTAAAAGGGTGGTAATTGTAAATAATTGCACTTGCCAATGGTAGAGGGCATTGCATTTTATGCCCTGTATTAATCGAGAGTGCTGATAATGCCGTGTAAAGCAGATGACTTTTGTTTATTTATAGGGCTACCAGATGAAATTTAAAAAAAGTCGCCTGGTATTGCTAACTAATTTGAAGTTAATTTCTTCATTGTTTTGTGGAGTAATCTTAAGGAAATATTACATTATTAAAGCTACATGGTCAGCAGTATAAACAATTGCATTCAATGTTAGAACAGTGTTAAAATATATTTTTTTTTTGTTATAAAAAAAGCGTGCAAAAAATGAAGTCGAAAAATTTGCGATCTGGTAACACCTTTGAACAAATTGGCATTTCCTCATTCATTTTCTTAATAAAGGCCCCTTCACACGATCACACAAGTAATACGTAAAGTCTGATGAAAAAGTAAAATGAAATTCCATCCGTATTTCAAAAAAGAGAATAATAGTCGTATGATTATTTTTTCTGTGTTTACATGATCGGTATAAGACAATAACAAAGTAAAATGAAAACAGCTGTTACACTTTTTTTTCTATGTGTTTACATAAAAATACATCCCTGATCTAATGCGACTTGCTTGTTTTTTAAATCATTTCAAAAAATGAAGAGAGCCATACGACTGTCAAAATTTTTATCCGTATTTTCTCTCAATGTGTGATGGTTTCATTACATAGTACGTTTAGACGATCACATCCGTACTCTTCTACACAAAATTTTGACAGATCATATTACTTGTGTGATCGTGTGAAGGGGCCTTAAGTGGTAAACACAGGGCATACCCTTTTTTAATATTTGTGTTATGTTATTCTCAAATAAAAAATGACATTACAACAGGGTTGGTCAAAAATTTTTTAATGCACCTTGTAAGAGGGTGCCATTTTCTTTGTAGAAAAGAAAACACCATTAGTTTCACTATTGTCAGATATACATTAGAGCGACTCAAGATGTATGGAAGCGAAATTCGTGCTCGATGTACCCCCCCCTAAAAATGAACCTTGGACTTTTTTAAGATGACATTTAAAATATTTCGGCTCCAGCTTTGACCTCTCGTGAGCTGGACCATTTTGAAAAAGGGTCTATTTTTGGATGTTTTGTTAATTTGAGGATCTGTTTCCTTACCAACATCTACAATATGTACATCATAAGAAAGGTTTTTTTAAGGCGCGTCCAACTGTACGCAAACTAGAGCGAATTTCAAAAAAGCTGAGACCCGTATTTACTTAAATCGACTAAAGATTAAAATATGTTAATTTGGCATTATTATTATAATATATGTATACAAACAACCCCGAACAAAAAATTCAAAAACCGTTTTTTTTTTTTAACAGAATATCCTTAAAAAAAGGACATGGATGATCGTCCTTGGAAAAATTGTATATACAGTTGGTCCCGCCAGTCATGTATAAAATTAACACACACAACATAAGTAGTTTCAGAAGCTAGGTCGTAGTCCCGAAGGGTTGTAATGACCAATTATGTTTGTGTACCTAAATGTATGCTGTCCACTGTATATCATTTTGCTTAACTTAGCAATACTACGGCAATATAGGATTATAATTTTAATAAATTTTTCTTATTATTACAATCATATTATATTCGAAATACAATTGTGTTCTCTACTTGAAAAACTTTCTTTGCATTTTATGTCTGCAGTATACTCCAGAAATGTACGATTCCACAAACACTTGTGTAGGGTATTAAAATTACAGTAAGAAGTCTGTATATTGCTTGGTCTAAAAAAGAATATTCAAAATTTTCTATTCGTTTTTTATTTGTGTGCTCACTGCTATAAAATGATAAAAGAAACAAGTTGTGGTTCTTTTTGTCTTAAATTTTTTTGTTTTTTTTTTTTTGTGAATCTCTTCAAATGGTAGCCAGGTAGCCAAACAGTTGCAAAATATTCTTTTTTTACGTGAAAGTTTCAAAATGTTGTAGAAATTTCTAAAAAAGCAGACCGGCTTCTCCACACAAAGTGAATTTAGTTGAGAATTTTAACGTGGGTGTAAATTATTTGAATGTATAATTAAATTTTTGTAATGATGATGAAGTTTCAAAAATATATACAATAGGAAATCAAAAACAAACAACAACAATTCAATAAGTAACAAATGAATTTCACAAAAAAAAAAAAAAATTTAATTTATTTGAACATTTTTTCATTATTTTTTTAAAGAAATCTGCAAGAATTTTGTGAAAAAATTAGAGGCGTGCCACTGTTTATATCATGTAACAACTATTGTTAATATTTAACAAAGATTTTAAAAAACGTTGTATTCAATCGGTCATTATACATTTGTATTCGTTTAAACCATTTTTTAAAAATGTGAAGAGCAATTGATTTTTTCACCATTATTAGGAATTTAGAATTTTTTTGTGGAGGTTTTAGGTTCGATTCCTACAACTTCTAATTGTATTGCAAATTCAGAATCATAGAAACAAACTAAAGGGCTTAGAAACACATTTGCACTGCTATGATAATTGATTTGTGCAAAAATAAAAAAAATTAAATACACCTGAGTAACTACCTAGTCAAAGTTGCTTAGTTAATTAAGTAGAACTTAAATTTACTTTTTTTATTTTTCTCGTACCCTCCAAACTTGTTTTATTTGACAAAAACTGTTATAATTTTTATTTTATGCACAAATTTATTGATTACACAAACATTTCTGAACCGTCCAAACATTTCTAAATGTCCAAAATTTAAACCTTATTATAAAGCAGAGGGATGGGGCTTCAAAACGCTATACACTAGAGCCCCGACTTGCGTCGACCCGATTGGCGTCGTATCGATTTGCGTCGCTTTTTAAAAATTGACAAAACTCAGCTTGCGTTGTTGTAATTTCAATTCGCGTCGATTAAATGTCCGCCATTTCGTCCCCGATTGGAGTCGATTCGATTTGTGTCGTTTGAATCCCAACTTGCGTCGTTTAAATTTCGACTTGTGACGCTACATACGTTTAATTTTTTTCTTGCAGCATTGAGTACTACCATTTTAGTATTTGTATTGTGGTACATATTTAGAATTTTTTTTTGTATTTTAAAATTCTTGCAACTTCTGTTTATTGTTTTGTTATTTCTTTATAATAATTAAAAAATATTTGTTGAACTAAATAAAATAATGAAAAATGTTTTCATTATTCATTCATTTTGCTTTCGTTTGAATTCTTGGTCCCAATGAATTAAATTTCGATGCATTTGTATAGAAAAAGTTGTTTCGATTTGCGTCGTTTCGATTTGCGTCGCAATTCTCCGGTCCCCATTAACGACGCATGTCGGGGCTCTAGTGTACATACGTGTATTATTTGACTTAATATGCTATAGGGTTTGATGAGATAAACTTGACAAATGCGAATTTTTTCCATAATTTTTCATGTTTGTCCGTTCATATTAGCAAACTTTAATTCAAAAATACGAAATAAATAATAACATTCTGAAAGTGCATTATCTTGTGAAACGATTGACACTTCCTTTGATCAAATCGGACAATAATTACCGTAGTAATATATAATTTAAATATGTAGTATAACGGTCGTGTTATATTTTTTATATTTTACATCTTATCAAATGAACTTTTAGTTCAAAAATTTTCAAAAGTTTTAATGGATCTTGATTGTTTTCGCGTTTCAGCGACCACCAGAAGCTGAACAATGTTTGCGCAAAGAGAAATAATAATATTTGCAAAAAACACAAATATTAGCCGACTTCTTCTAGTCGTGTAAACGTGGAATTGTCACATTTTGCGATAAACAATCTAGATCCATCAAAACTTTTGAAAATTTTTGAACTGAAAGTTCATTTGATAAGATGTAATATATAAAAAATATAACACGATTGTTATACTATTCAAATTATAACTAAGGTAATTTTTGTCCGATTTGATCAAATGAAGTGTCAATCTCTTCAAAAGATAATGCACTTTCAGAATGTCGTCACTTATTTTATAGTTTTGAATTAAATTTGGAACTAAGAATAACTAAACTTGAAAAAATAAGAAAAAAATAATATTTTCCAGGTTTATCCCAACAAAACTTATAACACATAAGTTTGAACAAAATTTTTATGTATACCGTTTTAAAGCCTAATCTTTCCCCTTTCTATAAAACTTTGGATTTTTAAAATACACTCAGGTCTCGTTTTATGCGATAGATGCGTTCCATAAGAAATCGCATAAATTGAATTCGCATAAACTAGCTTCATATAAAAATTAATGATTCTTTCCACAATTCTGAAAAACCGCATAAATTCAAATTTTAATTGAAAAATCAAAGCAAAATCGCATAAAAAAATCAACAAAAGTATATTTATTTCATTTTCTTAAACTATAAAAACAAAAACTTCTAAAAAAATAAACATAAATAAAATATTAATTCATTATTTACAGAAAAAAACAAAATGATCCAAAAAATAATAAATAAATAATAAAGTCTTATAACTATGAATGTACGATCAATCATTCTGCATCATTTTGGAATTGGTTCGACGTCACTTTTATCATTACATATGTACCTAACAACGAATTTTTAGAAAGTTTATCAGCCCAATTACGAATATACTCAAGGAATTTCTTTCTCACGGAAAACGTTTTTCTCGAGAAAGAAATCCTCTAATTACAAATTCCGCGTGAGTAAAAGTTTGAAAAAGTGGCAATATCGAATTTTTAAGTCAGCTGTGTTTCTTATTGATATTACATTTTTTGACAATTTGTGAAAATAAAATAAAATTAAAGTTAAATAAAATTAATACAATTTAAAAGAAATATTAGAGTTTAATACAATACAAGAAAATAAAAATGAATAGTGCCATCATGTGTATCTTTGTGGACGAAATTGGTAGTTTAGAAAAACAACAACAAAACAACCAACGTTTTTCCAGAAGACAATTAAGGGATGAATCTAAACCTCTTGAGTTGCCGCTGTCTTTATAAGTAAATAAATAAAAATTAACGTGTTTGGTTTGCAACAGGTTTCAAAAGTACTACAGAGTAAATAAACCGGCCTTTCGGTATTTACTAGAAATTTTACCCACTCACAGTCAACCAACAAAAAAGCAATGTGGAGTTTCACCAATTGTAAAGCTAAGTGCGAGCTTACGTTTTTTCGCAGAAGGTGGGTACCAGACTGGTGTAGGAAAAGACTTCAATGTGTCTTTAGGCCAGTCGACTTTGAGCAAAGTGCTTACAGATTGGCTTCCATTAATGTAACCAAATGTTGAACTTGAGGTTTATTAGTTGTTTTAGACCTACAGGAACATTTAAATATTTTTTATTTATTTAAATTTAGTTGTACAAAAATATACTTACATTTTTAATCAAACTCCCTTGTGTTTTATAAGTGAATTGGTTTGGGGGAAAATACAAACTAAAATACATTGAGAATACCTACTTTTTTCCCTTTTTAATATTTCTCCCTTCTGATTAAAACAGAGAAAAAGGAAAAGTAAAAAATTTCACGCGGAATTTTTATTCATAATAGGAGAGAAGGGAAAAGAGAGAAATTTCATGCGGAATTTTTATTCATGATTGGGCTGTATATGTTTCTTCTGAATAAGAGTATAAAAGTGACAGTTATTAATAGGAACTGCTCCTTTAAATAAAAGATTCTTTAAATCATAAGTAAGCATTGATTTTTAAGGCTTTTATTGGCATAATTAGGGCAATCGCATAAATTCGAATTCGCATAAAAAAAATCCGCATAAAACGAGACCCGAGTGTATGTTTAAAAATATTTGGGCAATCAATAATTTTGTGTGAAAAGATCAAAAAAAACCATTTTTGTCAAATGAAACAAGTTTGGAGGGTTCAAGAAAAATAAACAAAAGTATTTTTGAGTTCTACTCAACCTGGTGAATAACTTAGACTATGTAGTTACTTGGGTGTATTTTCACTGTCGCACCGTGTTATTAGTCAATACGTAAGCATCGAAATGAACCTGAATTTAAAGAAAAGAAAAATCTTTTAAAATGAACATACATTTTCATAGTTGTTGGATTATCATGTGGTAACAACTGTTTAACATGCTTCGAACAAAGCAATCTTTTCTATTTTATATGAATAATGGACCTCACCTTAAGTCAACTAGCAGTCAGCCACAAGACCAGGTGTCAGTTGAAACACAACGACTCTATTAGCAAGAATTTCTGTTTCAGTTTCATTTTTTTTTTTTTTTGTTATTGTCTTTGCCACATACAATGTTAATAAAAAAAAAATAAAAAATAAAAAGTTTTCATTTATTTGTTATTCATTTAACAAAAGTATTTTATTACATTCAAGTTATTCCTCCCCGTGTATATGTATTCATTATCTTGAGCATTTCACCTCCCGGTCTTCTTCCATTTTCCCACAAGCAATGTTATTGTAAATGTTTATGTGTACATGCAATAGCATTAAAGGAGAGAAAAACAAAAACAAAAAACAATAATAATAACATCAACTTATCAAATCTATTATGGAATGACTCTACATTGTAGAGTCTACAATAATATCTGGTTACAGAACAACATCTCAGTAGTCAAACGTTTACAACGAATCTGTGGTGGTAGAAAAAGAATAAAGTAAAGCAGAGCAGAGCAACAAAAGACCAGCCCAGTTCAGTTCAGTTGAATTGAGTTGAGTTGAGTTTGATATCAAGAATTGCAACAATAATAAGAAAAAAAAAAAAAACAAAAGAGAAAAATAAAACGACACTGATTAACTGTAGATTCTATACTGACTGGCTGGCTGGCTGGCTGGCACTTAATTATCTGAGATTATGTTTTCAACTAAACACAACAAATAGCAACAAACAATAACAAATAGAGCACGAACGTAATGAAACGTACATGGTTACAGTGTTTCTCGGTAACTATTCGGATTATTAAACCATTTCAGATCAAATGCAATTTGTTTATCAAATTTGTTACAACAACAGCAACAACAACAAAAACAAAATCTCTTAATCTTAGTTATGAAATGCATTCATTCAATGGCAGATTAAAAAAAAAAATTAACTTAAAAATAATTCCGCTGATATCTATCTACAGTACATAGCTGTGCATATGAGACTGCAATGAGCTGAAGTGTTTTCGAATTAGATTAGAGCAGGGTTGTTAAGAATTAGTGTTGAAGTTGAAGAATTTTAATTTCATTCTGTAAGTAATTGGATGAATGCGTCTGTAATTGGATGAATGCGTTACATTTATTTATTTCAGAGTAATATGGTAGTTAGTCGCCGTAGTCTAGTAGGTAGTATGTTGGCTTATTAGACTGAAGGCCCGAGTTCGAATCCCAGGTCAGACATCCAAACGAAAATATGAAAAAATATTTCTTCAGCGACTTCCTCTCAGCAGATTTCTGGCAAAAACTCTGGGAGTAAAATAAAATTGCCATGAAAAGCTTCTCAAAAAACTGTCGTTCAGAGTCGACTTTAAACTGTAGGTCCCGCCACTCATGGATCAAAATTAACGCACACAACATAAGTGGTGTGAGAAGCTAGGTCGTAATCCTGACTGAAGGATTGTAATGACCAATTATGTATGTATGTATGGTAGAAATAAATATAACTTTCTTACATAATACTACCTGGAGTCCCATTTGCCAGATTTGACGATTTATTGTCATTTTGACGATTTTGTGCTCCACAAATGTCATATTGACGATTTGACGATTTATATCCTTATTTTGACGATTTTTAGAAATTAAAAAATGTAATGGGTGATTTTTTAAGAGCTATAGGAAAATTTTTCAAAAAAAAAACACATAAAATTCAGAAAAATGCATGAAATCTATATAATATTTTCATAATTTCGTTTTGATGTTTTGATGACCTTCGAACTCGGGCCTTCAGTCCAATAAGCCAACACACTATCTACTAGACTACAGCGACTTCATTTACTAAAGTCTGATACACATCTCCACTTATTGTAGTTTCCTAACCAAGATTTCAATTGCCTCAAATCCACTTGGTTTGAGAAAATTCTTTGCCTCTCTCTTCATCTTCATCTTCATCTTCATCTTCCCTTCTTCATCTTCGTAAGGCATATCTTTCCGACATAAACTAGTAACATGAGACTGTATTTATCAAATTTACTGCAAGCAATTGTATCGATGCAAAAGCAATTGTTTCTATTATTTGTGTATTTGAATTCGCCGTAGTCTAGTAGGTAGTGTGTTGGCTTATTAGATTTGAGGCCATGCTTCAAATAGCAGGTCAGACATTTTGAAGAAAACGAAATAGGAAGAATTATTTCTTCGGTGACTTTCTCTCAGCAAAGAGCAAAAACTCTAGGAGAAAATAAAATTGTGATAAAAAGTTTGTCAAAAATCTGTCGTTCAGCGTAGACTTTCAACTGTAGGTCCCGCTATTCATGTATAAAACCAGCATACACAAACAACATAAGTGGTGTGAAAAGCTAGGTCGTAATCCTGATTGAAGGGTTGTAACGACCAATAATGTATGCATGTATGTAACATGAGACGCCATTTATAAAATTTACTTCGAGCAATTGTAATCTGTTATTTGTCATCGAGCGTTCGATTTTAAAATAGTCAATTTGTTTTCAAACAATGCCTGTTTTGCCCTTATTAAGCAGTTTGCCCTAAAAACTCGACATTTGGATCAAGCAAATAAAAAAATTACTTTTAAATATAACAACCACAGCCATTCAAAGATAAACTTCAGAAGATGGAAAAAATTCAAATGAAAGCTTAATAAAACCTTGTATCTCACAACAACAGAAAATTTGAAAAACCAGGGTTTAAGCCATAATTTACTTTGAAAATTCTGATGGAAAAAAGCTGATACAAAGACCAAAAAAATTTGCAGATTAATTCAAGACTAGTGAAGTAAAGTACGCAATGGTCTGAGAATGTTTTTCTGTTCATGGTGTTGGTCCACTACTATGTACATATATGGCACAATGGATTGCTTTATGCACAGAAACATTCTATAAAACATTATGCTTGCATATGAAGACAAAAGTGGCGAGATATCAATACATTAACGACCATAAGCAGCCTCATACATTTATGAAATAGAGAAACAGATTTGTTTCTGAAATAATAAATTTTTTGTAAATTATTTCTTTATTTACCATAATTGTAGTTGAATATGTTCCAACATAAGATGGCATTTGCTGACCTATAAAAACAATTTTTTTTTTTTTATTTTACTCAAAAGAAATTAATGCGCTGGTAATGGTTTACAGCGTTAACAACTACTATAAATCTTTAATCGTTATTTATCCATTTTTTTTTTAGTTTTTTTTTAGTTTTTTATTGTCATTAAACTGTAACTCATAAAATAATTGTGCACAATAGCCTCTAGAAGAAGCAGCAGCAGCAAAAAAAAAAAGAAACGACTCAAGTAGACAGAAACTGAAAGTAAAAGTATCTGTAGAAAGCTGGTCAATTGAACAGAAAGAAACAAGAGAAGAAAGCATTCAGTTGCACTTGATGATTTCTTTATTATTGACGTAGAAAATTATTTGCTTTATTTTCTGCACATTTTTCTTCTTTTATTTTCTTTTTCTCCAGCTACGGTCTTTTTTTATTTTTATTTTTCTTTTTTTTTTTTTTTTTGCAAAGTATACGTTTTCTTTTACAAAATTTATTTCTACTTTTACTTTTATTGGCCAGATTGTAGTCATTTAATATACAGTGCTGGAAAAAATAATAGAAACGCATCAAATTTTTATTATTTCCTTAAATTTTTATTTATCTTTAAGTAAATAAAAAAAGGTATATACATAAACTTTAAAGTCTCCCCATTGTCATTTACATTAGCAAGAATTTAACAGCGATTTCCAACAATAAAAGTTTATTACGAAAAAGTATACAATATTTTAATGATAAACTAGTAATCGTTTCTATTATTTTTTCCAACACTGTATATAAAGAGTGTCTCTTTTATTTTGTTGTTGATGTTTACAACTTTTAGTTGGCAATTGTTAATTTTATTTGACAAATGTTTTGACAGCTGTCAGTTTCATTATGATTACAATTGGTTTGCAAAAAATTGCAAGTTCTTCAATATTATTTTATTTATTTATTTATTTATTCATTCAGGCGTAAATACAGTACAAAAAGATATCATCTTATTTAATAGTACTGCTAAGTATATAGGCATAACAAAATATAAGAAATTACAAAATAATAACGTTAAAAATAAATTAACATAACAAATGTTATTAAAAACAAAATTTATAATTATATTAAAAAATATATGATTGATTAATTACGTATGCGCATTATGTTCATTCAAAAATTTAATTATTGCAGTCTTGAAATGCTTAGCATTGCTTAGTAATTGTATGTTGTTTGGGAGTTCATTCCAGAGACGAATTGCATTGATGTAAAAGTGTCTCTCAGATATCTGCCTGCGGTATCTAACGCTATTAATTCTCAAGCCTCTATTAGATCTTGAAAAAACTAATCTATCAAACAAATAATGGGGTTTCCTAATATAGATGATTTTATGTAGGTACACCAGAGTACGGCATTTCAACAAATTTTCAAAAGATGTATTATAGATTCTATATGAGAACTCAGATATCCTACTGTACCTTGTACGACCAAAAATATATCGAGCAATACTGTTATAAGTGACCTTGAGCCTGTTCCTACTTACTGAGTCGCAACTAGAAAACAGTTCACATCCGTACAGCAGAGTGGGGATGAGATATGTTTTCGCGAGCAGCATACGAATATCAAACGGAGTAAAATATTGCGTTAGCCAAAGACTTCGCAACATGGCAACCGTTTTACCACAGATAGAATTCACATGGTTGGACCAGTTAAGGCTGTTATTAAAGATAACTCCTAGGTTCTTAACACTATGTACAGTCTCAATAAAAGTATTATTAATCTGTAATGGTGTAAGCTGTGCCGTATAGTTTACCTTGCCTATTATTAAAGCTTTTGATTTCCTCGGATTGAGGCAAAGACCATTAATCGACGGCCATTGAAACACATTATGCAGATCACAATTTATTTTCCCTATACAATTTGTAATATCGGATGGCAAGCAACTAATGTACAACTGAACATCATCTGCTTACATTTGTACCTTGCAAAACTTTAACTTAGTTGGCAGATTATTAAGGCCAAAATCCTTTTGCAATTTGGAGATTGTGGAAATTCACGTCCACAATTCTTGTTTCACTCTCTCACCAAATAAAATTTTGAGAAACAACTAGCGCAACACGAAAACTCTACTGTCTTCTCTAAATTTTTTTTTTTTGCAAGTTTTCGCTAAATTACCTGATCTAGCTGTAAAAAAAAAAAAAAAGGAAAAGCATTCCATGACATGAATGGCGCTAAAATCAGACTGAATTTACGCTTTGAGGACTGCTGTAATTTATTACTTGTCCGTATACATCTGGGTCTTAAGAAAAACCTACAAGGAAAACTTCAACGTGCTGAAATCGCACAAACTCGTTGATCAATTCACATCATCTTCACGTGAGACAACCATAACCTTAAATCTCTTGTTCAGAATAAGGCCACAGTTCATATCCCAGGTCAGACATCAAAACGAAAATATGAAAAAAATATTTCTTCGGCAACTGCCTCTCAGCAGATTTCTGGCAAAAAGTCTGAGAGCAAATTAAATTGCCATGAAAATTTTCTCAAAAACTGTCGTTCGGAGTCGACTTTAAACTGTAGGTCCCGCCACTCATGTCTAAAATTAACGCAC
Organism: Sarcophaga caerulescens; assembly: GCA_927399465.1. Taxonomy (NCBI): domain Eukaryota; kingdom Metazoa; phylum Arthropoda; class Insecta; order Diptera; family Sarcophagidae; genus Sarcophaga; species Sarcophaga caerulescens. The sequence goes on along the minus strand of OV656868.1, from coordinate 18,989,308 downwards.
ACAACATACGTGATGTAAGAAACTAGGTCGTAGTCCTGACTGAAGGGTTGTAATGACCAATTATGTGTGTATGTACATATGTGTGTGACACATAGCCCCTATCCTCTTCTTGTTGTCCAGATCGTTTAATTCAAGCCAAAAGAAGTTGATAATCATCGTCCTATAGCGCTCACCCTTGACATATTATCCTCTGAGAAATATGGCCCAATAACGCCTTCAGTTCAAAATCCACACCAAACTGCCAGTTTTGCAGGATGCATTAAACGTTCGTGGATATCATGTGGTTGGGTATACTCACAAATTCAACAATTTTGTTTAGTCATGTCAACATTCATCCAGAAATAGAGATAAGAGTCAGTTGCGTAATGTTACAGCATCCATTAAACGAACAAACTTTGTCTATGGTCATCCATGGTTATTTGACAAAACAGACTAATTAAATAACATAATTTGATAGATACGGCTCCAACGAGATAGCCCTCATCAACTGCCAAAGTTCAGGTCCTATACATCAATAGCAACTATTAAAACGAAACACGAATGTGTCATGTGCGCGGGTGGACTCCCAATCATGCTTTAGTGAACGAAAGAAGTGTTTCATATCGCCGTGTGAACACGCTTGCCGTGAATGAAACTATCCTCTATTATTTCTTGTTCTTTTTAAAATACTGCTAATTTCGGATATCCCAATTATAAGAAATGATAAGCAGACAAACCGTTTCTTAGGATTGAAAGATTTTTTCAAACACCAAATAATACGAAACCGTTTAACCAATAATAAGAGGGCAATTGTAAATTTTGATATTTGTTTGTATAAGAATTTAAGTTTTATATCCAAATGTATAAATACATATTGTTATGTTTTTACCTTTTTTAAAAACATTTAAAATATGAGTTCGTTGATTGCAAACAAAATAAAAACAAAATTTATATTTGGTTTCTATTAAATGCTTTATTGTTCGCACAATTATTTTTGTGTGCCACTCTTTTCAACTTGATGATACAACAATAATTTGTTTTGCTCGTTATTCTGCTTTGCTTACAACCTTTTTGCAAACCACCACCCTTGTTTGTTAGATCTGTATAGCAGCGATCTTCCAACCATGACTGTTTTCTTCACATGCAACGCCACTTTACACAAGATTGACTGAATTCTTACTACTCGTCGTTTGCTTTGTCTTGCCTTTTTATAGGCCTACGTAAACAGTCTGACGAACATTCTTGAAGTAGAATGTTTGTGTTTTCGCTTTCTGGAGAACACTATCGCGACTTCATTGTTGTTTATGTATTTTGTTTACATTGTTTGTTGTTGCGTTCGCTTAGTTCTCTATCTCCTTTTCTCATACTGATGTTGTTGGTTTACTTGTAACAAGTTCAATGTATTTGTTAGTGTAGCGTATGTTTATCGTTTTAATGTTAAACGATATTACACTGTTTCCATTTTCGTAAAAATATTGTTTTTCTAAATATGCAAATAAATCATGCAACTGCCTGCGATTTCTCAAAGAATCATTAACTGAATTCTATACATAGACAAAAATGGTAATAAAATAACTAGAAACTAGAAATACCAGTGAGGAATGCCTATAACAATGGGACACCTGCTGTTTTTGAAACACCGGCCGATGTTCCTTAAATATTTAAACGCATTTAAATTTCTAAATTGAATAAGAATTCTCCATAAGAAAAATATGTGAAATATTGATGAAAAACTTTTTTTTTCATCTTTTCCGAAGCTAGCTTAAGGTAACTGTAAGTGTACAAATGCTTATGCCAGCTGGACCATCGGGCATGATGACATTAAACTACAGGGTGGGCCAAAAGAAACCAAGGGGTGTAAAAGTTTAATAACTTTTTTGTTTATTAAAATTTTTTTATTTTTTCTTTCAGATTATATAATATACAAAATGGAAATTTTTTTACACTAAGTATGAAAAATGATGTCTCTTAAATGACCACCGTTTTCAGCTTCGCACTGATGGGCTCTTTTTAGAGCATTTTCCATAACATCTTTCAAAACTTGTGGCTGTAGCGTTCGAATTTCTGCAACAATGTTTGCCTTGAGTTCAAGGATTGTCTCTGGCTAGTTCACATACACTCTCTCCTTCAAAAAACCCCAAAGAAAATAGTCGGGTGCTGTCAAATCTGGCGATCGCGCTGGCCAAATAATTTCCGAATTTCGAGAAATTATTCGCTCTCCAAAAATTTGACTTAAAAGTGCCATTGTGACTCGGGCAGTATGGTCAGTGGCTCCGTCTTACTGAAACCACATACCAGGTCTGTTTTCAAGAGCAGGACGTACAAAATTTTCTATCATAAACCGATACCGCTCTCCATTTACGGTTACAGCACTTCCATCTTCATTCTCGAAGAAGTAGGGCCCAATGACATTTTCAGATGTAATCCCACACCATACTGTACACCTGATGGGGTGCAATTGGCGTTGATGAATGGCTCTTGGATTTTGAGAACCCCAGAACCTACAGTTCTGCTTATTAACAAAGCCATTCAAATGAAAATGAGCTTCATCACTCATAATCAAATTTTCAATAAAGTTGATTTCATTTCTGGCCAACTCTTGAAATTTAACTGCAAAATTTAGACGTAGCCGATGATCTCCGGGTTTTAATTCTTGGACCAATTGCACCTTATATGGGTATAACTGTAAATCCTTTTTTAAAATGCGCCGTAGTGACGTACGAGACATTCCTAGCTGAGCAGAACGCCTTCTGCAAGATGTTTCTGGTGCTTCGTTAACACTTTGCTGTACTCGTTCAATATTTTCCGCAGTGCGACTTAAACGTGGTCTACCGGTTCGAGGCAAATCTCTTACGCTGCCATGTTGGTGATGACGATTAACTAAGCAACGATTCATCGCTTCAGAGGGCGAAATTCTGACGTTAAAATGTCGACGATATGCTCTTTGCGTTAAAATAATTGATCTCTGGTTTAAATAATAAAATTCTATTGTTCTGGTTCTCTGTTCAGTTGTGAACCTCTCCATTATAAATTCTCCAAGTGTTGTCTATATAATCTGAAAGAAAAAATAAAAAAAAATTAATAAACAAAAAACTTATTAAACTTTTACACCCCTTGGTTTCTTTTGGCCCACCCTGTATTTTGAACTAGGGAACTATGCCAGTTTTGTCCAGCAGCATATAACCAGCATTTAACGTTTCTTACACTATTTTAGTGGAGTTAATCATTGCATTGATCAGTGAGTGTCCTTCTGAGTTGGTAAAGAATTCTCAAGCGTTCAATGACTTGAATATGATTTGTTTTCTGGTTGAGAATCTTTTGTTGTTGTTGTTTTTATTATTGTTGCACGCTGCTACCATAAGTGGAATTTTACACCTTTTCTGCCACCAACAACAACCACCACCACCACCACCACCACCACTAGTATCAGTAGCACTACCTAGACTAGAGTAACACATCATAAGAAATAAAAAGTTTCGTAAGAAATAAAACCACAAAATAAAAGGAAAACAACAACAACGAAAAAATAAATAAAAAAAAAATAAAAATAAACTTTAACAATTCGTACAAACATGGCAAGAATGAAACCCTTAAAAGGTTTCGGTGTTGACTTAAATGCCACAGAAACAAAACAAAACAAAAAAAACTCTAGAAACTGAAAACCATACCCAACAAGCGGGCAGTACACCAAACCCTCTATTTAAGGCTTGACAGAAACTTAAGTTAAAAACAATCAACGTCCATTTAAATCGCTTTTGCAGGATTACCTTTAATTTTCTTTGTATAAATAAAACAGGCATACATGTGCCACTAGAATCAATATCTAGGAGTTCTACGAACACTCAACGCACAAACAAACAAATCAACATGCATGCAACTAGTGCAACACCATAAATGGTCAGGATACAGAATGTAAACAAAAACAAATAAAACGAAAAAAAATAAAAACAAAAAAAAAAATAGAAAACATTATATAAGAAAAGTATAAGAATAAGAATAAGAAAAATAGAAATAAAAAAAAATTTAACAAATGTGTGATGCTTTAAACCTTTGCTTGCCAGCCATATTCATTTACAAGAAGAATGCCAAAGAATTAACCATAAATTCACTCTTTAAGTTATTGTCCAATTTTGGCTATGGCCAAAACCATTTTTCTTCATTACTTATGGTCATTTTCATAATCATACCACACCACCATATGCAAGCATTTTTAAAATGCTTACAAATGCTTAATGGTGTTTTCTTTTCTACAAAGAAAATGTAACCCTCTTACAAGGTGCATTAAAAAAATTGTTGACCAACCCTGTTCTAATGTCATTTTTTATTTGAGAAGAACATAACACAAATATTAAAAAAGGGTATGCCCTGTGTTTACCACTTATTAAGAAAATGAATGAGGAATTGCCAATTTGTTCAAAGGTGTTGCCAGATCGCTAATTTTTCGACGTCATTTTTTGCACGCTTTTTTTATAACAAAAAAAAATATTTTAACACTGTTCTAACACTGACTGCAATTTTTTATATTGCTGACCATGTAGCTTTAATAATGTAATATTTCCTTAAGATTACTCCACAAAACTATGAAAAAATTAACTTCAAATTGGATAACAATACCAGGCGACTTTTTTTAAATTTCATCTGGTAGCCCTATTAATAAACAAAAGTCATCTGCTTTACAGGGCATTATCAGCACTCTCAATTTATACAGGGCATAAAATGCAATGCCCTCCACCATTGGCAAGTGCGAATTATTTAGAATAAAACATACCACCCTTTTAGAGGGCGAAACATTTTTAAGAAACAAACGCAAAATTGCATTTTGCGTTAATAAAATGCACATTTTTTGGTAGAAACGAAAACACCATAAGTATCGTTCGTACTTTAAGGGACAAAACTTATTCAAATACAAAAGACATAATAAATCTCTGCCTGTAATTCTAATTTACAAATGTTATTATTGTAAATATAATTGAATTAAACTCTACAATACTTATTAGTGTTATTAAAATTATTTATACCCCTTCTGTCAATTTATGATAAAAAGACAAACAACTTCTATAAGTATATATACGGTTTGTAGTGAAAATAATGTCACAAAGAAATAAAAATTTTTTGGTCTCCAACGATTAAGTCAATCCTTAGAATACACATACATACATTACAACCCTTTAGTCAGGATTACGACCTAGCTTCTCACACCACTTATGTTGTGTGTGTTAATTTTTATGAATGAATGGCGTGACCTACAGTTTAAAGTTGACTCCGAACGACAGATTTTTGAGAAGCTCTTCATGGCAATTTTATTTACTCTCAAAGTTTTTGCCAGAAATCTGCTGAGAGAAAGTCAGCGAAGAAAATTTTTTCTTATTTCGTTTAGTTGGTTGATGTCTGACCTGGGGTTTGAAACAGAGATCAGCAATGAGTATTCAAAACGACGTGTAGGTTCGAGTCATACTCATAATTTCTGATACTTATACGCATTCCTACCTATTTTAATATCATACTCATACTACTCATATTCAAAGTTTGAAGTACTCATCGCACTCATACTTTACAATACGCACGATGTTGTTGATTTCGACTATCCTTTACTCAACATTTACAAGAATCACAAAATAAGTATGATTCGCGTACGAACACTACAATACTCACTAGAAGGTTGTGTGCTTGCTGTCTTTGACTTTTCTTTCTTCTTTTTTTGTAAATGCAACAACAACTAAGACTGTATATTTTAATGAATGATTCGAATCATTTATGAGTATTATAAGTGTTTTTCTAAATTTATGAATCTGAATGAGTAGGCGTATGAATCAAACATATTTCGAATGCTATGGGTTTGATGTTAACGTTGTACGCATACTCATTGCAACCTGTACTTATAAATCAATGTTGTAGCGAGTACGAATGAATCAGAGTAGTTGAATTTCAACACTGTTGACTCACTATTACTCAAAATTTCATGACTACTTATGATTAGCATAAAAAGGGATTCATTGCTCATCTCTGGTTTGAACCCTGGCCTCACGTTTAACAAGCCAACGCACTACCTACTAGACTATGGCGGCTTCAAACTTCCTTAGAATACTTTACAGTTAATTTCCGGCTGAGCAGTAGTTTTAAAAATAGTCAGTAGTCTACACAATACACATCAAATAATTGGTCATTACAACCTTTCCTAGCTAGCTTCTCACACTACTTACTTACGTTGTCTGTGTTAGTTTTATATATGAGTGGTGAGACCTACAAGTTAAAGTCGCCTCCGAACGACAGATTTTTGGGAAACTTTTCATGGCAATTTTATTCATTTACAGAGTTTTTGCCAGAAATTTGCTGAGAGGAAGCTGCCGAGAAAAAATAATTTTTCATATTCCGTTTTGGGGTTTGAACCGTGGCCTCATGTCTAATAAGCTACCTACTAGACTATGGCGTCTAGTCTATACAATAACTCGAGACTTTTAAAATGAAAAGAAATTGCTTCTGCATATATGTATCAATTAGTATAGCCTTTAAGTAGTTTCTTATATGGTATTTGGGTGCACCAAAATAGATTTTGCTATCAACAAAGTAGGTAGTGTGTTGGCTTCGTTTTCAAAACGAAATATGAAAAAATACTTCTTTGGCGACTACCTCTCAACAGATTTCTAGCTAAAGCGATCAGAGAAAATAAATTTTGCTATGAAAATTTCTCAAAAAATCTGTCGTTCGAAGTCGACTTTAAACTGTAGGTACCGCCACTTGTGGATAAAATTAACGCACACAATATAAGTGGTGTGAGAAACTAGGACCATAATCCTGACTGAAGGGTTATAATGACCAATTATGTATGTATGCATGTATGTGTTTAAAAAAAGCCAATTCTATCAAAAACTAATTTTATTGTCATTTGATTTTCTCAAATATATCCTTCGATAAATAGATTTGGAGCGAGATAACTTAATGATCCTGCCTCACAGTATTAATCAAAATAAAATTCTGTGTTAATAATTCTGTTTAAATGTGTAGAAACGATGCCATAATATAATTTTATTAAAAACAGTAAAAAAACAGAAAATTTATAATAAAGAAGGAAGAAATAGAAATAATTTTGAAAGACTCTCTTAAGGAAAAAAAAATGCGTCTAAATTTGTCTCTTCATGGGGCGAAAAATTTGCGGGACCAGATGTCTTCAAAAGCGGAAATATGCAGATTGGCACAGGCAACGTTGAACTATACGAAGACATTATTGGTTTGTCAATTGGAGGCATTAGACGAATCAGACCTAGACGAAATCATGAAAATTCCGAAAATTACTTTTAAATAACGCCAACATTAAATTGAAATTAAAAATGTTTTTATAGAGTGGGCCATTTATAAGTTTCTACCTAAAAATGCTATAAAAAAAAAACAATTGTTTCGGTTAGAAATGGAATATTATTTCATTCATATGACTGCCGCGGCTGGCCTCACAGTACTTCATTCGATTAGACCAATTTTCTTGCAATTTTTCGAGTATATGGGTTTGTATCTCGACAATGTCATCACGAATGTTGGCCTTCAAATGCTCAATTGTCTCTGGTTTGTCGGCATAACACTTTTCTTTAACGGCATCCCACAGAAAATTGTCCAACGGTCGGAAAATAGTCAAATCGCAACTTCTTGGCGGTCAATTGACATCACCATTTCGGTTAATTTAACGGCCATCAAATGTTTGACGCAATAAATCGATTGTGGCATGAGTTGTATGGCAAGTTGCATCATACTGTTGAAACCAAACATCGTTCACATCAAAAATTTATCGTTCGAAGTTGACTTTAAACTTTAGGTTCCGACACTCGTGGATAAATTTAACACACATAAAATGTATGATATGAGAAACTTGGTCGTAATACTGACTGAAGAGTTGTAATGACGTATTTATGTAAATAATCGTCCTTTAGAGCGGCTCGTTCGAATAAAAACGGATCATTTTCGATCTTTGAACAATATCCAATTCAATCAATTCATCCAAGATCTCAGCATCTTTGTCCTAGCACTTTATGAAACATATTTTGAAAGGATCTTTGCCTCAAATGCTTTCCAAATACAATTTGTGCATGAATTAATGCCAAGCGATTGCCTTCTTCTCCGATTAAGCCCACTTTTAGATGAATAGATGCGTAAATAAGTCGATTTCTGGCATATCATCCATACACCATTACATCCACAGAAAATTACTGTTTGTTATGCTTTATTGGCTGGCAAAGTTTTTGGTCAATTGTGATCGGTATAGGAACATATCTATGAACCCATTGCGGTTCTGTGGAATTTATTTATTTATTTGCTTACAAGAGCTTTAAGAATGTTATTCTTTGATAGCTCAGTAGGATATACACAAATTACATTGGTCATTATTATTCCCTAAATTATAGTGCAATTGTTTTATAACGTATATAACTAATACACAAAAAGGCAATAATTATATTTCACACAAAATTTCTAAAATAAAATTTAAAAAAAAATTTAAAGTTGTATAAATGCTTTTTTTTTTAAATATTTGGAGACATATAGTCAAAAAGTGACTTCTTAAAACTGCTCTTTCTCGAAATGTTTTTAATAGTCATTGGTAAGGAGTTCCACAAATTAATTGCGTTGACGAAAAACAATCTGCTAGTATTAATGTAAGTGTATCTAGGTATAATGAGAGTTATATATCTAGTGGATCTACCACATACAAGCTTCTCAAAGAGATAGGGTGGTTTCTTACGATAAAGAAGATTATGTAAGAATATAATATTTCGCATCCGAAGGTAGTCGATTAAGTCACAGCCCAAGATCATTTTCCTAAAGGACGATACACTGCTAAACCTAGTTAAACCATACACATACCGCGTAGCATTATTAAAAGATACTTGCAACTTATGTAGTGAGAGAGAGCCCAATTTACTGTAAAACTCTGCAAAATAATTAATAAGTGGAAGTATTAATTGAATTATAAGTTTCCTCTTAACTTCAACTGGTGTAAAGTTAGACGACATTCGTAAATTACGAAGCAAGAGGTATACGTTACGCACAACATTATTAATATGGTCAGTGCATGACAAGGTTGAATTGATCCAAAATCCTAAGTATTTAATCTTACTAACGTACACAAGAGATGTGTTCCCTATGTAAATGGTCGGAAAATAACTCAAATCATATTCCCATCTACTGATTGGTAAAATGTAAGACTTTCCAGGATTGAGCATAAGGCTATTATCCTCAGCCCATTTTAAAATAGACCTCAAGTCATAATTAAGTTTGTAACTTATATCCTCTATCAGACCAATACGGTTTGAGATGTACAGCTGAATATCGTCTGCATATGCATGTACCTTAGTATACCTGCATACTGAAAATAAATCATTGACGAACATACTAAATAGCAGGGCGCCTAACACGGACCCCTGTGGAACACCAGATGTTATACGCTTCAGCCCCGACTGCCTATTTCCAATAATTACCCTTTGGGCTCGCCCATACAAGTAGTTTTCCATAAGAGATAAAGCGGTATTTGTAAATCCAAAATAGTGCCCCAGTTTTCGACATAAGATTAAATGATCAACCCTGTCAAAGGCCTTTGAAAAATCCAGTAGACACCTAAGAGAGAGGTTTCCTTTGTCATATTCGGGCCTCATGTCATCAATTACTTTCAAGACCACAGTAGTACAACTATGAGCAATGCGAAAACCAGATCGGAATGGGGACAAGAGATTATTGTTATTCAGATATGACGTAATCTGTTCAGCAATTAGGGAGACGCAAATATTTTCGAAAATATTTATGTAAATTATGAATTATGTACCTGTCGACATTCGAAGAAGAGTTATTGGCGAAATATGGAGCACATGCTGCGAAAAGTCTGTGAAAACTGGTTTTTACCATATAATGCTAGTCAAGGGGGGCGTGGGTTTTATATCTGAAAGAACAAAAGTATGTTTGTATGTATTTAGAGGCTGATTTTTAAGAAGTTTAGAATTTTTCCTTTTGGCACTACCACCATCAGTCGAACACAAGGCACAAAATAAAAGCGGTGAATAAAAATACGAACAAACTATGGCTGAGCAAATTATCAAAATACAGAGCTAGACTGCATGTAGAAATATTCAAGTTGAAGTTGCTCACGTACAAAGATAGTTTTTTTTCTTTTCTTTAGCGTTTTTTTTTTTTTTTTGTCGTATTTGCAGTTTTCTTTGAGTCAAACTTAAAGAATGACGCAAATAAAAAAGTCGACGACCCTAAAATACAAAAACAGATAGACAGACAGAAAGACAGACAAACAAACAATAGGTCGGACTAACAGCGAGTGGAGCTGTGTAGTGAAGAAAAGTTAACAGCCAGAGAAAATGAGAAAAAAAAAAAACAAACAAACATTTACAACGATTGTAATAGTAATGGTAGCGGTTTTTGCTGTTGCTATTATTATTATTGTTGTTGTTGTTCGTTGTTTGTTTAAAATCTATATGTTCTGATGGTAATACTGTTAAGCTGTTCTGCACTCATGCCAGTTGTTATACCAGCTCCGGTCTATATGAAGTTATGTTTGACACCCACAACACAACTATTTAAATTGCAGGTATGCATACGTCCACAATATATGTATATCATGCATGCATGCACGTACATACATACATATGTATATGTGGTATGTGTAAGCAAGACTGCTTAAACAAAATGCAGTTTTTATTAAGAATAAATTATTAACACTCGATGACGCATAAGCCAGTCAACCAACAAGCAGAGGAAAACGAAGAAAAAAATGTCAGACAACACATTGCAAACGTATTTGTAAGCAACAAGTCTTATGAGTTTGTTGTTGCTGTTGCTGTAGTTGTTTGTTCTCCAAGGGTTCCATAAATAACTTTCGTTAGTAACAAACCAAATACATAATAGCAGAAATACAGTGAAACATATGCTATTTTGTTATTGTTGTTTTAGACAATATTTTGAAAAAAAAAAGAGAAAAAACACGTTGCCGCCATATTCTGTTCCCTATGAATACGGTGAACAAACAAACGAAAAACAGTAGAAGAAACAGTTTCGTTCCAAAAAAAAAAAAAAAAAATAAAAATTCATATCGCGATTCGGTGTTGCAGTTCATAGAACAAAAGCACAAAATTGAACTGAAAATGTTCTCTGGCAACGGCATCACACGCTCAGATAAAAATCGGAAACATTTTTTAAGCAAACAGTTTTTCTTTTTGTTTTTTTAATTTTTGCTATTGTATGCGTTTCTATTGTTTTTCGTTTTGTTTTCTTTTGTTTTTAGTTTCATTCTATAAAAAAGTTTCAAGTTTTATGTAAAGCTTAAAAATGCTTTTAAAATGCTTTATTATGCTAGAAAATAGCAACAAAAACAAAAAAAAATTAATGCATTACAACGTCATGTTGGTCTATGCTTGTGTATGTGTGTGTGTTTTCTAGCTTAGCACGCGCCGTTAGTGCAACTAATTTGCCGAATAGCGTAAAACAAATATTTTGTTTTTATTCACAAGTCCATTTGAGTCCATTTGATTTTATATTACTCGTGATATTTTTTTATGTTGAAATAAGTGAAGAAAAATTAATTCCGGTTTATGACGGAATTAACCATAGAAATATACGAGAGATAGACAAAATAGTAAGAGAATTTGATACACTGGGGAACATACATACATACATTCGAGTATATCAGAACGAGATAAGATAGGACCACCAATTGAACATACATATAGTGGTCTGTCTAGGGTTTGAACCGTGGTCTCACGTCTAAACGTCACACTATGTCATTTCTTGTGCTACTGGATCATTCTAAGGCATTTGACACTGTCCATCATTCTATCTTGGAACATAAACTGAAATATATGTGCAATTTTTCCTCAACAGCACTAAAACTGTTCTCCTCCTATCTAGGCGACAGAAGTCAAAGCGTTAGCCATAACTCAGTTATATCCGGGAGCTGTTCAATGCCAAGGGGTGTGCCACAGGGCTCTATACTTGGACCATTGTTGTACTCGATTTATGCTAATGACCTACCGTTGCAGGTAAAACATTGCCAAATACCACATGTATGCTGATGACGTACAGCTATACATGGGTTGTAGTCAGCGTTGCCAGAAGATTCTGGTGAAAAATCATCATTTTAAGGAAAAAAATCATATTTTGGGGGAAAAAATCATCACTTTTTAACTTTTATTTGTAAAACATTAAAAAATAAATAACAATTCAAAATAAAAGTGTATTACATTGATTGGTTATCGGGTTTTGTTATCATATACTAACTTTATTCTTGAGGATATGATATAACCCGATTATCAAACAATTTTAAATTAATTACATGTTTTACCAAAAATATTATATACATACAAAACAAAAACTAAATATGTATGTTATACATAAAAGACAATTCAATTTAATTAACATTAATTTTAAAAAATCCATACATACATACATATTGTCGTCTGGCCTTCAAATTGACCTATGTAATTTTCAACAACTTTTCAGAAGACCTAAAAAACAACATAATTTTTATATGAAAGTCATACAAAACTACTTAAATATTTTTGCAATAATTTTGGAACCAGCGGAGACGTTAGACAAATTTTTGCTATAGAGATGGACCACAAATAAGACTTAAAAATGGGCGAATAAAATTAATTTCCCAAAAGGCACATAGGCCATTTTGCAGGCCAGCCGACGATATGTAAGTAGTAATTTTATAAGGTACAAAAATGAGATCTAAATAGAAAAGTAGAGTTTTATAAAACTTTAAGTAGTTTCCTATAATATTTTAATTATAATACTGGGAAGGTTTCATATTTTTTACAATTTCTTCATCAATTTTAAGATTATAACAGGAACACCTTTTAACTAGTAAATAATCCTGTATAAACAAAAGACCTTCTAATGTTGCATTTTCAAGCCTGTTCCTGTACTTAGTTTTATTTAAATTAATTTTAGAAAAAATTCGTTCAACGCAGATGAACTGGGAAGACAAAGTATACTGGACACAAATTTCGTCAATGTTGGAAAAACTAAATCGTTATCAACACGAGTTATTTTAGAAACTCTGGCCCAAAAATCTTCACAATTAATATTTTCTAAGGTTTGAAAATATTGTTTGAAATCTATGTGACGAAGCTCTCTAAATTCATCGTCTAGCTTTTGAGAATCATTTTCATTAATTAAATTTAGAAATCTTTCTATTAGTGGAGACAATGAAGAAACTTTCTTATTAATAATATTATGTGGATCAATAGATGACATTTCTTTTAAGGAAGCATCTTTAAAATTAAAACGTTTGGTTAATTGTTTACAAAACTCAATGTAAAATGAAACGCAGTAATCAGTGAATTCAGTTAATTCACTATTGGTAAATTTTGTTTCAGAAATCTTTTTTTTTACAAATAATCCTAAATATACATCTTCGGCGTTTAAAAAAACGTCTTTATTTTCAATATTTTCCTCAATATTGAAATCAGTGTAGCCAATGTATGTGGCTTTACAAAATTGTCTAATATTTTTAAGTATAAACGTTCCATTTCAGAATACATTTTTTTAATTTGGGAGTTTGTACTTTGAAACATTTACACTGTTATAACGCGAAGTATCTACATATATACAAAAAAAACATGTTTTTGGAAAAAAAATCATATTTTTTGGAGAAAAATCATCAAATCATATTTTAGTTAAAAAATCATCAAAAATATGATAAAATCATCATTCTGGCAACGCTGGTTGTAGTGCTAGTGATGCTACCAACTGCATCCGTTTGATAAATCAGGACTTGAATCAGATTTATTTATGGGCATCTGCAAATGGCTGATTGGAGCACCTGATAATTTTATCTCGAATTTATCACCAATTCAAATTAATGGATCGAATATAGGATTTGTTAGAACGGCTAAAAGTCTTGGCGTAACTCTCAATAGAGAACTAAATTGGTCGGATCACGTGAAAATGAACTGTGGAAAAACTTTTGCGATGCTTCGAAATCTCTGGATGTCACAGTATTTTACACCAACTGATATTCGAATGCTATTAGCGAAATCATATTTACTACCGACTCTTATGTACGGATGTGAGCTGTTTGCTAGCTGCGATGCAGTTAGTAGACGAAGACTTAATGTAACTTACAACGCTATAGCACGATACATTTTTGGCATCAGGAGAAATAGTAGCATATCGCATTTCGCCCGACTAATTTATAATGTCACATTTGACAATTTATTGAATTGCCGGACTCTGCTATTTCTACACAAACTTAGTATATATAATCGATAGCCACCTTATTTGTATGAGAGATTGATATTTTCTAGGTCCAATAGAGGGAATAGGATAAACTCTGTGAAATTTAACAAGGCCATCTCTCAACAACATTTTTTTATTCACTCCATTCGTCTCTGGAACCAACTTCCCCCTCAAATACAAATGATCAGCAATGCAAGGCATTTCAAAACTGCCATTTTCAAGCACTTTTCTTAGTTAGTGTTCTCTAATTTTTGTAAATCTGTTTCACCGTAGTTTTATTATAATTGTAATATGCTTTTTTTCGTTTTTAATATTTTTTGTGATAATGTTTTTTTTTTTTCATTACTTTACTTAAATTTCATTTTTTTATTTTATTTTTAAGTTTCTTTTCTTTTTAAATTGATTTTTTTTTTTTATTAAATTTTGTTAAAGTAATTAAATTAAATGATTCAAAATTAATGTTTGTAACAATTGCTAAGCAATACTGTAATATAAGATTTATTCTTGTTGTATTGTTTTGAACAAATAAATAAAATAAATAAATAAATAAGCCAACACACTGCCTACTAGACTACGGCGACTTCTGACAAGTACACTTAGTAAATAGTTAAAGGGTTAATTGACGATTACAAGACTTTAGTCAGGATTACGATCTAGCTCCTTGTAACTTCTGTACATATTGAGTGTGTTAACTTTATCCATGGAATCTACCTTAAATGTCGATTCCAAACTATAGATTTTAAAGGTTTTTAAAGCCAATTAGTGACTCCCAAAGGAGTTTAACAAAAGCAGTGGAAAAAATTCGATATTTTTTTTTTCTTTCCAGATGTCAACAATGTTAACAATGGCCGTATTTTCTTTGCAGCATAAAATACTAGAGTTTCCCATTCTCTATTCTCTATCTTATTAAAAGACAACCATAATAATAGATAATTCAATACTCCAATTATGTTTTTTGGAATTCTGTATTCCAAAGCAGTTAGAATGCATTGTGTTCGATTGTGGACTGTATGGGGGATGAACAAATACAAAAAAATAAGTCTTCAGTTCCTCTAACCGAGATTATAGGCCACTACAAAGAAGGCAAAATTAGAAGGATTTCATATTTACAAATAAATTACCAAAACGAAAACACTTTCTTTTTTTTTTTTGTTATATTTTTGTATTTCTTTTGTTGTTGTTATTTTGCCATTATTCCTTATTGGAGAATTTTGATTTCTGATTGTCTTTGCTAAATAATTTAATATTTTTTAATTTCTTTTATCATTTGTATTTATTTTCATTTACAAAGATTAATTTCTTTTTACAAATTTTAATTAATTTGAGATCTTTTTTTATGCACAAATTCATAATTTCACTGTTTAAGTTTACAAAACAGTGAACAAGAAAAAAATTACTGCACAAATTTACAATTTTTTTTAAACAAATTATTTACATCCTTGTGGATGGTACAGAAACGAATGATAATTAATAAAACAAACAAAAAATTTAATGGGGAAAAAAATATAAAAAAGCTTTAGTGTACACTGCAACGCCCTCTGTTGCCAAATTGCGAACAAGTCGATGCCAATCCTGTTTATGTCACCAGAGGTGGGAATCATAGATCGTCAGACATAAACACATTGTCTCATAAATCCAATGAATTCCTTTTTATATACAATTGTAGGAATTTTTTTTTTTTTTTTATGAAACCAGCACTCAGCGGATGGCCCCTACTCATGCAGTGCATTGTGGTGCAGGTTTTTTTAGAAAAGGTGGAAAGGGGGAAGATGCGAACGGCAAGGAAACGAGTTGCTGCTAGGTGACTATAAAATGGCCAGTGATATACCTTCACCATTAGACAGTCTACAGGCAATCAATCGTCCCCAAGAAGCCCGCAGTTTCTCACACCACTTATGTTGTGTGTGTTAATTTTATACATAAGTGGCGGGACCTACAGTTTAAAGTCGACTCCGAACGACAGATTTTTGAGAAACTGAGAAGAAATCGCCGAATAAATCCTTTTTTTTTTATTTTTTTTTTTTGATGTCTGGCCTGGGACTCGAACCCTGGCTTTTACGTCTAATAAGCCAGCACACTACCTACTAGACCACGGCGACCCCAAGTTTTGATAGGACAACGTAATCTATAATTATGTTCCATATTAATTATTAGTTTTTGACGCTTATGCAGAATAATAAAATATTCAAATTCAATTTGATTAACTGACTCAGAATCATTGTTTTACTCCATCAGAAAATTTTCAATTAAAATCCACCTAGTATCCTCTGATAAGAAATCATGCGACACTTTTGTCCTACTGTACTTAAAAAAGATCGGAATATAGTTGTATTTCTATTGCAAAATAATGATCTGATCTAATCTAATCTAATATATTTGTCACAAAGTGTGACAAACCCTAATTTTTAATTTTCATATTGTTACGAAAATGGAAATGGTGTTATTAAAATGATAAACAAAAGCTCCAAACAAAACAAAACAATGGGCTTGTTTACATGATCAATGAATAAACAAAAATATAGCAACAATATCAGTACAAAAAAAAAATAAGGGTACAAAGAAGTAAACAAGCAACAACAAATTGCAGTATAAAAAAAGCGGATAAACACTAAACAGGCAACAACAACACTGCAAGCAATTTGTTTACATTTATAGAGATTTAGCGAAGACATTCTCATACAATTGCATTCATCAGACTGCTGACCCTTGTGATATAAAAGGCAAGACAGAGCAGGCAACGGCAATTCAGTAAGAATTCAGTCAGTCTTATGTGAAGACACGTGAGTTCAGAAAAAATTCAGTCAGTCTTGTGTGAAAGCACGTTGCGTGTGAAGAGAATAATTGTGGTTTGAAGATCTCCGTATAAAGATCTATTGAACAATTGTTATTGTGTTCGCAGAAGAGTGTGAAAGAATAATAACAATTAAAGCAAATTGTTGTTGTTTAAGTCAAATCGTTAAAGGTGGCACACGGAATTGTGCGAACAATAAAGAATTGATTTAAAAGTAAACACAAATTTTTTTTTTTTATTTCATTTGCAATCTACGAACTCATATTTTTAATGTTTTTTAAAGGGTAAAAAACGTAACAATATACTCAGGCCTCAAGCCTTTGATTTCAATCACTTGCCAGTCGACGTTGATAATCAAAAATAGTTCGTAATACTTTACTTAAACACTTAATAGGCCATGTTAACAATTACAATTATGCTTGTAATTGAACCCAAATGCCAAATTATTTTTTCCTCCAACGAAAATCAAAACCAATGAAAAGGAAACTGTAATACCCTGTAATTCGATAAATTTGAAAGGACTTCAATCATGCAGTGAATTTGAAGGAAAGAAAAGACAAGAATTTAATTCATAAAATACCTTTTCCTTTATTTTGCTGCAACTATTTAGAAACATTTGTTTCTATTTTGCTGAAGCTGTTTGGATCCATGAGATATCCAACCCGTATCACATCAAAATTGTTTTTTGTTTCTTGTTTTTTCTACTATTCTATAAATTTCTCCCGCATACCCATGATTTAAAAATACTAATAAATCTTGTCAATTTGAACATGCGGATAACTGTTAGAAATAATGATTGATGTGAACGAATATTATTCTTTTATGGCCATAGTTGATGGAGAAATAAATGGTTTTGCAACAATGCACGATTCACAACAGTCAATCCCAATTTGGTTGGAATATATTTATTCATACATCCGTCCATTACCGCCTATTGACCGTTCGGTTAATAATATTTCTACTTGTCTTTTTAAAACATTTCTTTTCGTTTTTTTTTTTTTTATTAAAGTTTTTGTAAGATTTTGACAAAAAAAAAACACAAAACATTTGCTTCTTTTCGTTTAACGTGTAAAAGTGTAACGAATAAAAGTTCGTGCCTTAAGTCTTTTGTTTAACAACATTACTGTAAATCAATGAATACAATTAAATGACGGCCGACACATTAAAAAGTAAGACAATTGGAACACGTTTCTTTACCAAAAAAAAAAAAAAAAGATTAAAGTGAGTGTTGTTAAGAGGAAAGAAGTACAAAGAAATTCATACACTTGTCAACTTTGACAAATTTTTAAATCAATCACCATCATATGGTTGACACTGTATTTGTACATAAAAAAGAAAGAAAGAAAAAAATTTAACAATTTTTTTTATTCTTTTAAAACTTTTTAAGAAATTGAATGCCGTAAAAAAGAAAAAAATATTTTAATGAAATAAAGTAGCAGCAAAAGAAAATGAATGAATTTCAAATTAATTCTTAATCGATCAATTCTTATCGTTTAGAAAACAAATAACAAATAACTGGATCGCAATCGGTTGAACTTCTTGGTTCTTCTTGACCATTCTAAGGCCTTTGATTCTGTTAATCACCATACCCTGATTATGAAACTTCGTTATTTTTTCAATTTTTCTCGTAGCTCCAAGAAACTTATTGCCTCCTATCTAATGAATCGTTCGCAATCCGTTTTTGCAAATAACATGTCTTCCTCACCATTGTTTTTGAACAGAGGAGTACCACAGGGATCCATTCTTGGACCTCTTCTGTTTTCCTTATATATAAATGATCTTCCCAGTCAGTTGTCCTATTGTAGAGTACATATGTACGCTGATGACGTGCAGCTCTATCTGAGTAGCCCGGAAGATTCGGTGTCGGCGAATGTTGTCAGAATTAATGCTGATCTTGAGCGTATACACATCTGGGCCTTGGCAAATGGACTTTTCTTGAATCCCCTTAAGTCCAAGTGCCTTTTAATACATAAAAGATTACGCAGTCCTGTGATTACGGATGATATTATTCTGAACAACAACAAGATTTCACTGATCACCAAAGCTAAGAATCTTGGCATTATTTTTAATAGCACACTGACTTGGAACGATCACATTAATTTCGCTGTGGCGCAAACGTATGTAAAACTCAGATCCTTTTGGGCTACTCAGGCATTTACACCTCTGAGAATAAGATTACTTTTTGCGAAATCGTATATTATACCTGGCCTTCTTTATGGTTGCGAAATTTTCGCTAACTCAGATTCCTCCTCCAAGCGAAGACTTAATGCTGTCTTTAACAGCATTATTAGATATGTCTTTGGCTTAAGAAAGCCTGTTGAGGAGATCAACAGGGTTTTCATGGACTTACCTATGGTGCCAGTCGATACTAGTTTTTACAGCTTTTCAAACTTGGGTCCTAATGATACTGATACTGGTAATTTTCAATTCTCTTGTGTAAATCAGTCTGACGTCCTTTTATGTTTCAATTTAATCAAGTCGAATGCGGTAGGCTGTGACAATATGCACCCGAGATTTATAAGAATGTTGCTGCCTGTACTTCTGCCATATATAACATATTTATTCAATAGCATAATTACTTCTAGTACTTTTCCATTACGGTGGAAATGTGCGAAAATATTGCCAATACCGAAGAATAATACCGAGTTCAGACCAATAGCTATTCTGTGCTACCTATCCAAGGTCCTGGAGAGAATTCTTAACTCTCAAATGGAATCATATATTGAAGCTAATAAGTTGTTAACTGGGAAACAATCAGGTTTTCGCAAGAACCATAGCTGTGTTTCTGCGCTTTTGGATGTATCTGAAAATATACGACATGAACTGGAGGAAGGTAAGCTGAATTTCTTGGTCCTCCTTGATCATTCAAAAGCCTTCGACACGGTTGATCACGGCATGCTTTCTATGAAGCTTGTGCACTTTTTTAACTTCTCTGGAGCTTCGGCACGGCTTTTATCATCATATCTCTCAAATCGTTCCCAATTTGTTCATTCGATAAATGCCCAGTCTTCTGCCTTGAATTTATCTAGAGGCGTGCCTCAAGGTTCAATTCTTGGACCACTTCTTTTTGCAATGTATATCAACGATTTGCCAAGCCAACTTCAGCACTGCAGAATTCATATGTACGCGGATGATGTACAGTTACATTTGAGTAGTCCTGTGTTATCTATTAGTGAGAATGTAAACAGACTCAATGATGACTTGGATCGAATATATCATTGGGCCAAGGCAAATGGCCTTTGTTTAAACCCTCATAAGTCTAAGTGCATGGTTATTCGTAGGAGGACGCTTGATTCCAATATCGGTCTTGATATTTTGATGAACGGGGAGAAGATCAAGATTGTGGATGCTGCCAAGAACCTTGGGTTGACTTTTAATGACAATCTTACATGGACAAATCATGTTAACACACTCGTAGGTCAGACTTATATGAAGTTGAGGTGTCTTTGGTCGACACAATACTTTACGCCTTTGAACATAAGACGGTTGATTGCAAGATGTTATCTACTTCCTGGTTTAATGTACGGTTGTGAACTTTTTGCAAGTTGCGACTCCGTTAGCAAGGGGAAGCTCAACGTCTTATTCAATAATATTGTGAGATACGTCTATGGTTTAAGGAGATATGACCATGTGTCCCGTTTTTCCTTGAGGCTTTATGGTGTATCGTTTGACAATCTTTTGAGCATCCGTGTATTATTACTTCTGCATAAGATCATTTATTCAGAATCACCAGCATATCTTAGCGATAAAATAAGATTTGCTAGATCACTTAGAGGTAAAAGGATCATAATTCCCCTACATCGTTACCTTGTATCTGAATGGCACTTTTTTATTCATGCTGCACGGCTTTGGAATTGCCTTCCACATTCTCAGCAACTTAATAGCAACGTAACTAGTTTTAGGAAATTTTTATTTAATTTTTTTGCACCGGAGTAGATTATAATTTTTATAAATTATGCATGATTTATTACTATTGTTATTATTATTATTATTTTTCTCTTTTACTTTACTTTATCCATTAGAAAAGTTTGATCTCAAATGTTGTTTATGAACACTTCTTTCTTGTACTTTAAATATAAGATTAAATCTTGTTGTACAGGAATTGAATATACAAATAAATAAATGAAAATGAAAATGAAATGAAAGAAAATTTAGCTCTACATCTTCCGTTTCTAGAAACTTATATGGAGTATCTTTTGAGGATCTGATTAAAATAAGAGTGCTCTTATCTTTACATAAAGTCATTTATACACAGGAACCTAAGTATCTATTTAATAATATTATTTTCGCCAGGTCACGCAGGGGAAGAAAATTGATACTTCCCGCACATCACACACTTGTCTCTGAGCGGCAGTTCTCAATTTACTCGGTTCGTCTTTGGAATTCGCTCCCTCACAGTATACAACTAACTAGTAATGTAACGCATTTTAGAAAGCAATTGCTCTTCTTTTTCTCTAATTAATTTACATAGATTACTTTTGCTACATAAATTACATATAATTTTTATTTATTTCTATTATCAAATTAATTAATTAATTTTTTATTTTTATTACTCTAACTGATACATTTATTTTTTTTTCTTTTACTCTTTCTTTTTATGTGCGTGTATAAATTGTTTTTATTTTCTTTTCTTCTACTTGTGTCCCTCTTTTAGTTTTAAGTATTAATATAAAGTATTAGTTTTAAGTGAATTTTAGGTATTTTTTTTTTTCTTTTTTGTTTGCAACTTTTTTTTCTTTAATTAATTCTGTACTGTAACTATAAGATTCATTCTTGTTGTGCAGAAATTCAAATAAATAAAATTTCCGCCAAACATTAAAAATTTTATACTTTGAACAGCCGGGTGTGGCTGGCTAAATCAATTATACTGTAGATTAATTGAACTAATTTATGGTGTAGAACATTAGCTTGTTTAACATATTAAATCAATATGATCTTAAAGAATATTTGTATGCCCCTTTGAATAAATATTATTACGTTTTTACCTTTTTTAAAAACGTTTAAAATATTAGTTCGTTGATTGCAAACAAAATTAAAATTCATTTGTGTTTGCTTTCTATTCTACATTCTAATCAAAAAAAAAAAAAAAAAAATTTGTGTGATTTTAAACTAAAATTCATACGTTCTTTGTATTACGGACTAAGGCAAGTAAATCAACAGTTCGTCGAGCTATTTTAAGCAGTAAAAATTTACAACTCCGAAAACTAAAAAAAAAAAAAACATCCATTAAATGCAATCCGTCAACAACAGCACCTTCAGTTTGCCAAAGATCATATGGCATGGGATGTTCAATTGCAGCCCATACCATAACGCCCCTCTCTGCTGTGATGGCGGCTCAGAAATTTTTCGTCCTTACGCATATTGTGAAAATAAAAGTTATAGCCATCAGGGCCATTCAAATTAATTTTTTTTTTCATCCGAAAAAATTTATTTTTTGCCAATCGTTACCGCTTAGTTGTCTTTGAACATCCCATGCCATATGATCTTTGGCAAACTGAAGGTGCTGTTGTTGACGGATTGTACAGGGTGGGCCAAAAGTCACGAAGGGGTTTAATCGTTTAATCGTTCTTGGGAATCTCGTGGCTTTAGTTCTTGCACTAACTGCAGCTTGTATGGGAAAAGATGTAAATTTCCCTTTAATATTCAGCGTAAAGACCGCCGAGACATTTGCAGCTCAGCAGAGCGTCTTCGAGGTGATGTTTCAGGATTCTCCTCAACACTCTCCAGAACGCGTTGAATATTTGCTTCACTAATTACAGAATATGGTCTTCCGCTTCGTGGAAGATCACTTACTGAGCCTTGTTCCTGAAAACGTGTCACTAATTGATTCGGATGGTGAATTCCGCACATTAAAATGACGACGATAGGCTCGTTGAGTTTGAATTATTGATCGATGATGTTCAAAATAAAGTTCTATGATTTTGGTTCGCTGGATAACGTTGTAACCTTCCATAATTAATCTCCCAGATTTATTTTACAAGTCCTAAAAAGAAAAATAAAAAAAAAAATTAAATTAGAAAAGTTATTAATTTTTCAAATCCCTTCGCGACTTTTGCCCCACCCTGTATTTAATGGATGTTTTTTTTTTAGTTTTCGTAGTTGTAAATTTTTACTGCTTAAAATAGCTCGACGAACTGTTGATTTACTTGCCTTAGTCCGTAATACAAAGAACGTATGAATTTTAGTTTAAAATTACACAATTTTTTTTTTTTATTAGAATGTATCCAGACTCCCATCTCTTTAGAATGACTACGGCATTCAATGGCTTACGTTTATAAACAAATTTTATTTTGTGAAAATTTTGAGTTGTTTTAACTACTCGCACGTACTTGTTGCAAAATTAACAATATTTTCCACAAAGTAGTTGTCCAAGACAGTTTGAATGCTTTGCATTACCTTGAGCAAGTTTTTCATTTTTAAATACCTCAATTACAACTGAAAATATTTCCATTATTTCCAAAAAACTGAACTTTTCTAGCTGCAACAGATGCTGACATTAATGCTGGTATTTACGTATCATACGTATGCACAACAGCAGCAACAACAACAATTAAATGTATTTAAACATGAAAATACCGCTAACGAAAATTAAGACACAAATAATACAATAAAACTAAAAAAAAAAAAAAATTAATGACAACAACGAACACAACAAAATATAATCCTCCTGCATAGCTTTAGGATTTATTTTCCCACTTAGTTTGAGTTTTAAAACGATAAAAAAAAAATAAACCTGGTGCAGCCTCTATTATAAGTACCGGTATTGTCAATGGCAACAACATTTGCAGCGCGGTTTAATTGCTTTTTGGAGAATTTTCTCAATTTTTATGTTCATTTTAACAACGTTTTCCCGACATTGACAAGCCATAAATCAATAGGCCACTAACAAAGAAGATTCCTTAAAAAGACAATAAATTCTCTCTCTCTCTCTCTCTAAGAAACTTAACTAACAATTAAACTTTACTGTCGTAGTCTTTTGTTTAGACTTATTTTGTGACTTTAAGTGTTTTTTTTTTTTTTGTTTTTTTGGTTGTTGTTGTAAATTTTTAAAACTAATAATTCAGCATTTTTTGTTTAATCTCTTCTAGGCTTTTTTTCCTTCTGTGTTTACTTCAACCAAAAAGGTAAGAATATTATTTTCATTATGATATAAAAGTTTTTTTTTTTTTAGAATTTTTGGTGAAAGTTTAAATATTTTATTCATAATATTTTTGCTTCTAAAAATCTCAATTAAAAAAAATATTAGAAATTATTCTTAGCTTCTGATGAATAACTGATGTCATACGCATTTAATATGTTTTGTTGAACAACCAACAATTTGCAATACATTCAAGACAAGACACATAATTTGCTTCTATTGTGGTCAGAAATATCTCGAAAAATATTGGGCATAAAAGTTTGCGTCCATCAAATAAATACTAAAAACTTACATTTTTCTACATTCCAATAGTTTTTATTTATTGCATATCAATTAGCCACTTGAAATAACGTAGAACGTAAGTGAAAATACAAAAATAGTCAATAGAAAATGCTTGAAAAAGTCTGCGTACATTTTAAAAACATAATTTCAAACTTAAAATGTGTGAAATGTTTCGCTTTTTTTTTCAAAAATCTAATAGATTAACCTTTGTATTTCATATTTTCTGACAATATACTACTCCATTCCTGCTTCATCGTCTGTTTTAGCAGAGATATTAAAGTTTTATATGGGCAATTTCGTGTCAAGTGACCAATTTTTAAAATCGATATCTTCCGATTTGAAATTTGCACCAAGGTTAGTACTATTAGATAGTTGGCCAGACACAAATTTTCAGCTCTATCAGTCAAGAACTGCCGGAGTTAGAGGGGGTCAAAGTTGGACATTTTGGTTATACAAGGTTTTTTTAAAATGTGTGTAACTTTTCACCTATTGGTCCTAGCAAAAATTTTCCAAAGGATATTAGATAGCTATTTCTTCAATCTTTCCAAAAAATTTTTTTTTATTTTTTTTTTTAAATTAATTTTTTTTTCAATTTGGGCCTTTTTTTTTTTTTTTGCTTAAAAGAAAGCTTATAAAATTTCCTTTAAGGCCTTCATATTCGCTTAATGGGATGCGAGTGGGATATCTATCAAAAAAAATTATTTTTTAACTCAAGAATAAAATTTTTCAATATTTGGCACATGTACCATTTTCATTTTCCCCCATTTTTTTTCGAAATGGAGTTTTTTTTATTTTTCCTCAAGAGAAAACTTAGACCATTTCCTCTAAGGTCTTTGTGGGCACTTAGTAGCAAGAGGCATATCTATAAAAAAAAATATTTTAACTCAAAACCAAAGTTTTTAAATTTTACCATATGCACTATATTTTTTTTTAATGTTTTTTTTTTTTTTTGCTCAAAGAAAGCTTAGTTCTTTTCCTTTAAGAGCTTTGTGGTCACTTAATGGGATGCGAGTGGAAAAACATCATCCTCTTCTGCATTTCGACTTTCTGGCCATCGATTCGAACAGTCTTTCATTCCTGGCATCATTCGACTCATATCATCTCGCTGATAAAATTGAGCTACTAGAGCTTCAGTTTCGCACGCTAAAGTTTTTCCACTCGCATCCCATTAAGTGACCACAAAGACCTTAAAGGAAATGGTCTAAGTTTTCTTATGAGGAAAAATAAAAAAAAACTACATTTTGAAAAAAAATGGGGGAAAATGAAAATGGTTCATGTGCCAAATATTGAAAAATCTTATTCTTGAGTTAAAAAATAATTTTTTTAATAGATATCCCACTCGCATCCCATTAAGCGATTATGAAGGCCTTAAAGGAAATTTTATAAGCTTTCTTTTAAGCAAAAAAAAAAAAAAAAAAAGGGCACAAATTGAAAAAAAATTAAAAAAAATTAATTTTTAAAAAAAAATAAAAAAAAATTTTTTTTAAAAATTAAAAAAATTATATTTGGAAAGATTGAAGAAATAGCTATCTAATATCCTTTGAAAATTTTTGCTAGGACCAATAGGTGAAAAGTTACACACATTTAAAAAAAACCCTGTATGACCAAAATGTCCAAATTTAACCATCTCTAACTCCGGCAGTTCTGGACTGATAGAGCTGAAAATTTGTGTCTGGCCAACTATCCAACAGTACTAACCTTGGTGCAAATTTCATCCAAATCGGAAGACATCGATTTTAAAAATTGGGTCACTTGACACGAAATTGCCCATATATATTATTTTGAATATGAAAACTTCAAATATAAACAAAATCAAGAATGATAAACTAAAGATTCCGCCATCGCGCACACAAAATTAAAACTTTCTGCGCATGTTGAATCAATGACGTCACGCAGCTATTGTTTCTATTGACTAATGATAATGTAAGTTATATTGCAGGGCTGCCAACTACTTCCACGTAGTGCACACATTTTTCAGAGAAATGTTAATTTTCACATATAAAAAAGACTTGGTAACCTTTAAAATAGCGCAACTACGTCATCTAACGGGAAAACATGCGCAAGGCGTAATCTTTAGTTTATTATTCTTGAACAAAATGAGCATATACAACAAAAAACGAAGCCCGTCGTTGCCACTGCGTTTAAAAAAAAAGGTAAAGGTACCTTTAACTAAACCCAAGTTTAACAGCAAGTTGTAATAATGGCTCTAAGAGTAGAAAAAATTCTACTTTAAATGTAAAAGACATGACATTGTGTGTCAAGTCAGTCTAATAATACCAAATAATAGACAATTTCATAATGAAAACAAAAGATTTAAACAACAAACTTGATATAGTCATCTCTTCTGTGCCACAATTCAAGGAGGTTGCATACTAAATATTCATTTGAAATTCTTGATAATTTGTTAAAAAAAAAAAATGAATAAAATGTTATCAATTAGAATACAAAAAAACCCAAAACTTTATACTGACAGTCACAACATTTGAAGCACAACATGATAATTTTCCGCTAGAGTTAATGCAGAAATAATTTCCATAGAAACAGAAATAGAGATAAAACTAGCGAGGCTTGACAAACGGAGCTAGCTGCCAACAATATTTAAATGACATTAAAACTAAAGTCAGTATGGCCAGAAATCGCAATTAAATGGAAAACATAATTTTAATAATCATCAATCAGTGCTCTGTGGCAGACATGCAAAACTAACGATTTCAAAAAAAAAAAAAAAAATAATCATAATAATAATGAAAACAGAGACTTGAGGATCAAAAGAAGAAAATGTCTTTGAAAACAAATACGAAAAAAAAAAAAAAATTGTGAATAAATGCAGTAAATTATTGCAATTTGAAATTGAGTGAGTTCGTTTAGACATACATACACGGCTTTTGATTACTATTGGACTGCGTTTGAATAGTTTCGCATATGTAAAGTAGCCACAATGCAACAATCGTATGCGATTACGTCTTAAACTGAACAGTCAATAAAACGCACATGTATGCACAAACACACGCCTCAACTAATGATGTAATAATGCCGCATGTACGGTAGATACTTTACAACCTCTATGAAAAAAAGTTCTTTTCTTATTTGTTTTTCTGTTTTGGTGGAAAAAAAGCATTCTTAGCCGTCTGCCTCATGAACATTTTCAAATAATAATGAGACGAAAACAACAACAACAATAACAACAACAACAACTGCTGAAAAATAAACTTAAACTTTGAAAAAATTTTTAATGTTCTCTTTGGCATGGTTGTTGCAAATTTTTGTTGCAAATTGTATACTGCACAAATAACGGTAGATTTATGGTTGAAAACTGACTAGAACTTGGATACCTTAAAACACTCATGGAATACTTGCTGTAGTTGGCGGTTGGCAGTGGTGATGGTGTTCGTGTTGCTGTTGGTGTTGGTGGTGGTGGCGCTGGCATTGAGGTTTAATGCGACTTCGCTACTACTACTCGTAGTCTCAGTTGTATTGTTGTGGTACTGCTATGACGACAACGACCTTAGTGTTGTTGTTTTTGCTGCAACAATTGGTAAATTGAAAATTACTTAAATCTTCATAGCTTAACTGCAGTTAGTTGTTGGAATAGAAAATAAAAAAAACAAACAAACAAAACCTTCAGACCAAAAGAAGATGCCTCAAAAGGCGGAAGCCATGTTCGTTTAGCATACATGCCACATAACACACATTCTCATGGCTATAAGTAAACATTTGAATGCATAAATGTGTATCTGTGTGTGTGTGTGTGTGTGTATGTGTGTACGGTATACGTGAATGTGTTTAAAGAAACTGTTGTTGAAATCATACATATGTATTAACCTTACAGGTTAAGCATAGCAATTTCTGTTTTCTATGCTTGCTTGCCTGTTTCTATAACTATGGCCATCACTGTATAGTCGTTTACTTTAATGATAATGATGCGTCTAGTTGTTGTCGTGTTGCCGTTCTTTATCACTACATCGCCTTTGTAAGAGAGTTGTGGTTCGTAGCCCGTAGTCCAGGTCCAACTCAAAATCAAAGTCGTTCTCGTTGTCGTTAAGAAAATAAAAAAAGGAAGAACACACACTCATACTCATATACAGCAAGCACACTTTGCATAATAAACGTTTCAATTTCAATCAAATTAAGATTTTCTACAACTTGTAATAAATTCTGTTTAATGGCTTAGGAAAATGAACGTGGAAGTTGATGTGTAATTATTATTTTCCAGAAATTTTCATTCTTCTTCTTCTCTATTTAAACAATTTGATGAAAATCTTTATTTATGCAAATTCAATGCAATTAGTAACTGCATTTGCCGAGTTTTTCTCTTGTTCCTCTATCTCAAATAAATTCATAATGGCCAGGTATTTCCAACTTATAAAAAGATATCAGAAAATATTGCTTTTAAACACAAAACGCAATGCTTGGACTTTATTCCCAAAATTTGTCTTTCAATGATAATGGTATCGTATAATTTATGATGTGTATGTGTTAGTCGTGTAAGCATAAAATTTGTTTTTAACAATTCATTTATTTACTGAATCTTCAATTAAACAATTTAAATAACAATTGACTGTCAACTGTTTGAAAATTAAAAAAAAAAGTTTACAATTATTAAAATCCGATCAACACCAGGAATAATATATGCTTTCGTGTATTATTGTACCAGTAATGTATAACGAATGTAATCGACAAAGTCCATAATGTTACTAAACAGCCGATTTGGATGTTCAGGCATCATTCAGCATATTATTCAATCACAATTAAGACAGTTGGCACATCAAGTTTGATGTGATATAGCATGGTGCTGCTGTTATCATCCGAAACATTTTATTTTAACGTTTTTGAATATTTTCTATGTTAGCAGATAAAGCAGTTCCCTATAACTGTATGCCATAACACCATATTGGGCTTAGAACGGTTTAATACAATTGAAGTTTGAAGTCCATTCTCAGGAATAGTCCAATGTATTTCAAACATTGTATTTCAACTGCATTCATGCTAACTTTGCTTCAAAATGGAACTTCCAAAACAAGCATCTATAAAGTATATTTTATACGCAATTATTGAGCTACTTCTTGGTTATTTACTTGAAATGGTGAGCATCTTTACCTCCATAACGTTAGGTTAGAGGACGTGTACTTGTCAACTGTGACAAGTACAGTACTCGGAGGTCGCATTGACCCATAACGTTACGTATACGAATTTTTGTTTATTTATCGAAATGCTTCTCATGTATTCTCATGCACTCTAAAAAAAGTAGTATCATCAGCAAACACAGAAGTGTGAATGTGTCCATTTATGGGCATATCCGAAGTATAAAGAAATGTAGAACGGAGACCAGAATACTACTTTACGGTAAGGCGGCTGCAATCGGTTAATGTATCGGATTATGTAATTTATGCAATCGGACTTTGTAACTTATGTATAAAATTAACACACAACTTAAGTGGTGTGAGAAACTAGGTCAATAATCCTGACTGAAGGGTTGTAATGACCAGTTATGTATGTATGTATGTATTACTGTTTAGATTTACAGATTTTATTGCATTACAATTATTATTGCTAAGCCAACGTTTACAATAAACATACCCGAAATGAGGTTAATGATCCATAAAATTTTTAGAAAAAAAAAACCAAAATGCATAAGCAAATAATGATTTCAATCGTATTTACATAATACTCTGTTATTTTTTTTTTTTTTTTTCTTTATGAGTTTATTATAAAGTCAATATTATTATTAATATGTATTAAATAAAAATCTAATAAAGCATGACGTTTAATTAGTTGTGTTTACTTCACTTAAGGCTGCAGCAAGCCATTATTTTATGGCTGTGAAAAAATGTTTTTAACGAGCCATTTAAGCGTTAATTTTTCTTTAAAGGTTTTGATTTTTATGGCAAAATTAACAAAAAAAAAAGATTTCAAGGCCAAAGTAACGTTTCTACAAGAGTAATTGTTTTAAAACATTTGTTTATATTTTAAAATTTTTGAATAAAAAAATAGCCATTAAGATTATAGAGTGTTTGAAAAATAATGCACATTTTATTTTTTATTTTTTTTTTTTTTGTATTTTGTCATCAAATTTGATTGGAACTTGTGTGGCATCAGTTTAATGTTCATGTGAAACACAAGTCAAAATCACTTACAACACTCTAGTCGGGATTATAACCTAGCTTCTCACACCATCCATGTTTAACACAGTTTAACGTTGACTCCGAACAACAGATTTTTGAGAAACTTTTCATGGCAATTTTATCAACTCAACAGAGTTTTTGTCAGAATAATTCTAAGAGTACTTTACAGGAAGAATTCTTTTTTCATATTTCTTATTATCTAAGCTAAGATTTGAACCATAAGCTCTCATGTAATAATCGAATACACTACATACTAGACTACGGAGTCTTATTGTGGAAATTATGATCTTTATATTGTAAGGGGTGATTTTTTAAGAGCTATAGGAAAATTTTTCAAAAAAAAAAAACACATAAAATTCAGAAAAATGCATGAAATCTTTATTTGAATCGATAGTACGGTCCATATAATTTAATGTTTGAAGATTATTTCATGCAAATGTTGACCGAGACTGCGCCTCAAATGGTCCATCCGCTTAGTCCAATTTTGGCATACTATTTCCAACATTTCGGCCGGTACCTCACGAATAAATGCTTCAATGTTGTCTTCCAATGCGTCAATTGAAGCGGGCTTGTCTGTATAGATATGAGTTTTAACATAGCCCCACAAAAAATAGTCTAAAGGCGTTAAATCGCACGATCTAGGCGGCCAATTGACCGGTCCCGAACATGAAATAAAATGTTCACCGAACTCTCGTCTCAATAAGTCCATTGTTACGCGTGCTGTGTGGCATGTGGCACCGTCTTGTTGAAACCACATGTCGTGCAAGTCAAGCTCTTGCATTTTGGGCAAAAAAAAGTTGGATATCATCTCACGGTAGCGCTCACTATTCACAGTTACGTTACCATTCGCAGCATCTTTGAAGAAGTACGGTCCAATGATGCCACCAGCCCATAAACCGCACCAAACTGTGACTTTTTCTGGATGCATTGGTAGCTTTTGCAATGCTTCTGGCTGATCTTCACTCCAAAATCGACAATTCTGCTTATTTACGTATACATTGAGCCAAAAATGAGCTTCGTCGCTGAGCACAATTTTTCGATAAAGAAGTTGATTTTCGGCCAACTTTCCAAGAGCCTATTTTGATAATAAAATTCAATGATTTGCAAGCGTTGTTCGTTTGTAAGACGATTCATGGTTAAATTATAGACCAAACTGAAGATGTTTGACAGTGAAATAAAACACGAAACGTGCGTGAGCTGTTTAAACCAGTGCTGCCAAAAAGATAATAGCTAAAAAATCACCCTTCATTACTCCACGTCCATAGCATTTGAATAATACTTCATACATCAGAACCGGAAATGACGAAAAAATTTAAAGATAGTAGTAACTTTGTTACGAACAATACATTTTTTTGGATTTTAACATTCAATATTTCCTTAAAATCGTTTTTGCAAAGAAAAAATTTGAAAATTTTGAAACCGCATAAATTTGAATTCGCATAAAAGAAATTCGCATAAAACGAGGTTTGAGTGTATAACGAATGTTTTATAATTTTCAAGCTCAGTAGATATAACGAATGATTTAAAAAACGTGACTCCTCTTATCCAGCCAATGGCCAAAACGCCATTCGCTTACTCAAATTACACTACAGAAATAGCCTCCTTTTAAAAATAGTGGCATCTGAAACAGATGACAGCATAAATTTTTTAAAAAGTCTTTCTCTTTATGATGCATCCTGTATGATTGGTCTCGCCTGAAACAATGTTAAGGAGGACGCATTATCTAAATGTTGGAAAAAAATTCTATTTTTGGAAAATTTTGAGTTTGATGATGAGGACGAGATCCCCCTTTATAGGCTTTTTCAAGGCTATGAAGTACAATGTATAAGACGTGGAGTCAGACTATTAAGTACAATTTTTCCAAATGTAAGCAAATTTAAAGCCAAAAACAATTAATACTTCGAGAAATACAGGAAGAAGCTCTTTAAATGAGTCTTCATGTTACTTGTAAACAACCGTCTTTAAATGATTTTTTTTCAACCAACTTAAATAATTTTTAATGCTTTTTCTCACTTATTGATTATCAAACGTTATTTTAAGGATATATCTATATATTTTTAATAAAATGAATTAAATGGACTTTTCTTTTTTTTTAATAAAATTTTGATAAAAAAAGAAAACTTTGCGAAATAACGAATTTTTCACTATAACGAAAGGGCCTGACAATATATCATTCTTTACACCGAGCTTTGACTGTATTTCACTTTGTTTCTATAAGGGGTCGCCGTGGTCTAGTAGGCAGTGTGCTGGCTTATTAGACGTAAAACCAGGGTTCGAGTCCCAGGCCAGACATATAAAAATAAAAAAATAAAAAAAAAAAATACAAAAAGTATATTTTTCCGCGATTTCTTCTCAGTTTCTCAAAAAAATTTGTCGTTCGGAGTCGACTTTAAACTGTAGGTCCCGCCAATCATGTATAAAATTAACACACACAACATAAGTGGTGTGAGAAACTGCGGGCTTCTTGGGGACGATTGCCTGTAGACTGTCTAATGGTGAAGGTATAGCACTGGCCATTTTATAGTCACCTAGCAGCAACTCGTTTCCTTGTCGTTCGCATCTTCCCCCTTTCCACCTTTCCTAAAAAACCTGCACAATGCACTGCGTGAGTAGGGGCCATCCCCTGAGTGCTGGTTTCTTAAAAAAAAAAAAAATAAGGAAAATGTAGCGTATGAATATTTTATTACATTGCACTGATTTACAGTGATTCTCATAACAGGAGCACAATTACGGTTGTCATTTCTATAGTTTCCTTGTTTGTTTATTCTGTTGGAAAATGTGTTTAGAATGGTTTTGAACCATACACATACATACATACATATGTACATAATTGTTCATTACAACCCTTTAGTCAGGATTACGACCTAGCTTCTAACACTACTCATGTTGTGTGTGTTAATTTTATACATGAGTAAAGGCACTTAAAGTTTAAAGTCGACTCCGAACGACAGATTTTTGAGAAACTTTTCATGGCAATTTTATTTACTCTCAGAGTTTTTACCAGAAATTTACTGAGAGGATATTGTCCAAGAAATAAATTTTTCAAATTTTCGTTTTTGATGTCTGGCCTGAGATTTGAACTGAGGCCTCACGTTTAATAAGCCAACACACTATCTACTAAACTACGGCGACTTCAACCATTAATAACTGCTTAAATGCTGTCAGATCCCTAAGGAAATGCTTGAAATTAGAACGCCAGAAAACAATGTTACAATTTTAATATAAAGATCGTAAATAAAGGGTGATTTTTTAGCTATTATCTCTTTGGCAACACTGGTTTAAACAGCTCACGCACGTTTCGTGTTTTGTTTCACTGTCAAACATCTTCAGTTTGGTCTATAATTTAACCATGAATCGTCTTACAAACGAACAACGCTTGCAAATCATTGAATTTGGCATCATTCGACCGTACTTCTTCAAAGATGCTGCGAATGGTAACGTAACTGTGAATAGTGAGCGCTACCGTGAGATGATATCCAACTTTTTTTTGCCCAAAATGCAAGAGCTTGACTTGCACGACATGTGGTTTCAACAAGACGGTGCCACATGCCACACAGCACGCGTAACAATGGACTTATTGAGACGAGAGTTCGGTGAACATTTTATTTCACGTTCGGGACCGGTCAATTGGCCGCCTAGATCGTGTGTTTTAACGCCCTTAGACTATTTTTTGTGGGGCTATGTTAAAGCTCATGTCTATACAGACAAGCCGGCTTCAATTGACTCATTGGAAGACAACATTGAAGCATTTATTCGTGAGATACCGGCCGAAATGTTGGAAAGAGTATGCCAAAATTGGACTAAGCGGATGGACCATTTGAGGCGCAGTCGCGGTCAACATTTGCATGAAATAATCTTCAAACATTAAATTATATGGACCGTACTATCGATTCAAATAAAGATTTCATGCATTTTTCTGAATTTTATATGTTTTTTTTTTTGAAAAATTTTCCTATAGCTCTTTAAAAATCACCCTATATTATATTTTTATTTTATTGAAAAATTATGTATTTTCTTCATTATTTGGAATTTTGTATTAGTTGTTGTTTATTTGCTATCTTTTTCCTTATTTTGTATGGTCTCAGCAAGGGATTCATTTTTTGTTGATTTTTTATATGCGATTTTGTTTGAATTTTAAGGGTTAAATTTGAATTTATGCGCTTTTTTATTTAAATCCCTATTAGTGAATTTTGTATGAAGCTAGTGTATCGTTTTATGCGAATTTGAATTATGCAATTTTTTGCGACACGAATTAATTGCATAAAACGAGGTTTGAGTGCATAAGGTAGTCAATGTAAGAAATTTACTCATTCGTTATATCCCGAATACGTTAAAGTGAGTATTTGTTATACCGGGCTTTGACTGTATTTTTAATTTTCACTAAAAATAAAAGAATGAAATCTATTGGAAATGATAAAAACTTATTCTTAACATCAATAAATTTATAAAAATTGTATTTGTAAAGTAAAACTAAAATAAAAAATATATTAGGCAGTGACAGTTTTCTGAAATAAGATATTCACTAAAAATGCTGTTCTTTACTGGCAACACTAAACTATAACATTCCCCAGCTCTGTTACCATTGTAGTAGTATTGTTATCGGAAATTAGTCATTCAGTCAAGGCCTGTGTCAAGATAAAATTGTAACATGTTGAAAAGCCGTTTGGTAAGCGAACATGTACATATGTACGTACGTATGTC
Source organism: Sarcophaga caerulescens (assembly GCA_927399465.1). Lineage (NCBI taxonomy): Eukaryota > Metazoa > Arthropoda > Insecta > Diptera > Sarcophagidae > Sarcophaga > Sarcophaga caerulescens. Next base: position 18,954,072 of record OV656868.1, on the reverse strand, counting down.
TATGGCTTTAAGTTTAGTATCAATTACTTACTTGAGCACTGCTGCACTCTATAATTACGAAAGAGAATTTTATTCTGGTATTTAAATTAAGATGGCCATTGGAATGATCCGCCCCTTATTGACTTGAGGAGGGGGGGGCGGACCTTTTATTCTGCAATTTATTGTTAGTTTATACATGAACAGATCGAACATATGTAGTCGTTTCTAAAATGTATAATAGTTGAGCATTAAATTTTTATTTGTTTTTCTCGTTTATAAAGTCATCATTATAATACCGTTACTAATGTCAAAGTCATTGTTAGTGGTAGCGATGTGGCACTTTAAAAATGAGAAAAAAAAAGCAAACAAACAAATAAAATCTTGTTTTACTTTTTGTGTAATACAATGCAATTTTATTATTATTTACGCATAAGATTATAAGAAAAATAACAACAACATTACAACAGCCAATACGCTCAGAGGTAGACAACAGCCAACAAGCCAAACAAGCAACTAAACTTGAGAGAAGAAAAAAAATTTTTTTTTCACAAATGTAAAAGACACTTAAACACCAAATGTGGCATTTAACTGAATGTGAAATAGAAAATCATAAGAAAAAAAATAAAAAAAAAAACAATGAAAAAAGGAAGAACACTGTGCGTTTATAATAATGACAGCAATGCGATTAGTGACTATATTTGTATTTAAAATACATGGTTAGATATCAAGATAAATTGCAAATAACATACCTAGTTTGCAACAAAAAAAAAAGTTCATTTTATTTCATACAAGAATATTATTTTCTATTTTATTTTCTTACGTTAACATTACTTAACTACACCAACATACAACACATAACATACCAAATGATATCATACCATACCATGCCATATCATCATACCATCACACAATAATAACACTGACTGTCGTCCAATATGTTGTAATAAATGTTGGTTCGTATTTATTTTCACCCTTCTGTAGTTTTGTTGTAAGCATTACAAGAGCCATACCTTTAATTGCAGCATCCTAATATATATGATAAATCTTTCTGTAAGTCTGTTTGTTTGTTTGTTTGTTGGTTTGTTTGTTAGCCAATCACGCCTAAACGCCTGGACCGATTTTCTTGAAATTTGGGATATAGATCGAGCTTTTGTCGGTGCAGGTTATAGGCTATAAATCTTGACCAAAATGGTAGAAAAAATGGGACAAAGGGAGAAAAAATGGGCAAAAATTAGTACTTTTATGCATAAATGCTGTATTTTATCTGTTTTATAGGTAATTTTTTACGATTTAGCTTCGTTAAGTTTCCCAAATAGCTATTGGAGGTGTTCCGTTTCTAAAGTTGAACCAAAAGGGGTCCAAAAAGGGGGAAAGGGGCCAAAAACGGGCAAATTGAGTGCATAGCCAATCACGCCTGAACGCCTGCACCGATTTTCTTGAAATTTGGGATATAGATCGAGCTTTTGTCGGTGCAGGTTATCTGCCGGGGAAGGTTTCTAAGTTGGTATGACCAATTTCCGACAGGTGGCGCCACTAAAAATTACTAAAAATGATTTAAATCGTAAACTGTGGATGCAATGTTGTTGTGCATGAACCGGCGAAGGTTTCTAAGTTGGTATTACCAATATCCGACAGGTGGCGCCACTGAAAATTACTAAAAATGAATTAAATCGTAAACTATGCATTTGATCATGTTATGATTTTTAGAAAATTTGTTGCGCTTGAGCCGACGAAGGTTTCTAAGTTGGTATGACCAATATCCGACAGGTGGCGCCACTGAAAATTACAAAATATGAATTAAATCGTAAACTGTGTATTTGATCATGATATGATCTTTAGCAAAGTTGTTGCGGATGAGTCGACGGCATTTCTAAGTTGGTGCGATTAATTTCCGATAGATGGCGCCACTGAAAATTATTCAAAATGAATGACAAGTAATTGGTCGACCTACACCTCAAGAACGGAAGAAAAGAGCATTACGAGCCTCAGAATCAGACTAGCAACGAGCATTGAGACTGGAAAATCTTCGAGTACATGCCGCTGAGACCCGTTCGAAAGAAGTGAGATTAGAAAATGAACGAATGCGTATTACTCAGGCCCGTTCGTCTGAATCATCTGGACAACGGGAAACAAATTCAATAAAATGATTCAAAATGAATTGGATATTTGTGTAATATCTTTCCTTCAAATTTGTTTCAGTTGGTGGTGCAGCAACGCGCGCAGGGTACAGCTAGTATACTATAAAATAAAAATTATACAACATTTATGATACTTACAAAACGAAAACGAAAACAAAAAAACAACAGCAAAAACGCAAACACAAACAAAGGAAATTTAAAGAAAAATTCAAAAAAGAAAATTGTCATTTCGAAACAATGCAATATCAAGCGATAGAACATCGATATGCGTTTATTGAGCAGTGTTTGCCTAAAAAGTAAAAATTCTAACAAAATCAAGTTCCGTAGATTGTTTTTCCTTATTTTTTATGGCATTAAAGAAAACTTAACTTAAATTTTTTTTTTGTTTCTTTAATTTTAATTTATTTTGTATTTGTTGTTGAAATAAGTTAAAAAATTACACTATGCGACAAAATAAAAAAAAATTGAATACACCCGGCTAATGACATACATAGTGTAGGTTGTGAGTTTTGTTGAGTAGATCTTAAAAATATTTTTTTTAATTTCTCGAACCCTCCAAACTTTTTTTATTTGACAAAAACTGTTTTTTTTTTTTTGACTTTACGCCCAAATTTCTGGATTACTCAAACATTTTTGACCCGTCCAGTAGTCGGCTAAAATTTGTGTGTTTTGCAAATATTATTATTTCTCTTTGCGCAAACATTGGCCAACTTCTGGTAGTCGCTCAAACGTGGAATTGACACAATGTGCTATAAACAATCAAGATCAATCAAAAATTCTGAAAATTTTTGCACTAAAAGTTCATTTGATGAGATGACATATATAAAAAGTAACACTCGACTGTTAGACTCTTTAAATAATAACTACGTTAATTTTTGTCCGATTTGATCAACTGATGACTCAATCTCTTCACAAGAGAACAGACTTTAAGAATGTTATCACTTATCCTATATTTTTTTATTAACGTTTGCTACTATGAATGGACAAACTTGAAAAAATATGAAAAAAAATTAAAATTTTCCAAGTTTACCTCATCAAAACTCATAGCATGTTAAGTCGAATAATAGATATATGTATACCGTCCATCTCTCCCCTTTCCAACAAGATTTAAATTTTGGAAATCGGATCAGAAATGTTTGAGTAAACCAGAAATTTGTACGTAAAGTAAAAAAAAAAAACAGATTTTGTCAAATAAAACAAGTTTGGAGGGTTCGAGAAATATAAAAAAAGGTATTTTTGAGTTCTACTCAACTAACTGAGCAACGGGGACTATGTAGTTACTCGCGTGTATTTTCACTGTCGCACCATGCTATTTTTCAAACGCAGTATAGTAATGGAAACTTCTTATGCCATTTATTTTCGTACACTCTGCTGAGTTATGTTTTTAACATTATTTCCTTTATTATTTTACAAACTCTCTTTTTTATACATCCAATATGGGATCTACCAACAGGGACTTATGAACTTGAATTTGTTGTATGTACATACGTCTGTCAGATTAGTTGCCATTTATTCAGTCTGTTTTGTCAAATCAGTATGGACGGATTTAGGATTCCATAGGTTAGGTTAGGTAAGGTTAGGTTAGAGGACGTGTACTTGTCAACTGTGACAAATACAGTACCCGGAGGTCGAATTGACCCATTGTACAACGTCCTAGCTTCTCACAACACTCGTGTTGTTTTATACATTAGTGGCGGGACCTACAGTTTAAAGTCGACTCCGAACGATAGATTTTTGAGAAGCTTTTCATGGCAATTTTTATTTTCAGAGTACACATACATAATTGGTCATTACAACCCTTCAGTCAGGATTACGAACTAGCTTCTCACACCACTTATGTTGTGTGCGTTAATTTTATACATGAGTGTCGGGACCTACAGTTTAAAGTCGACTCCGAACGACAGTTTTTTTTTGAGAAGCTTTTCATGGCAATTTTATTTTCTCTCAGAGTTTTTGCCAGAAATCTGCTGAGAGGAAGTCGCCGAAGGAATATTTTCATATTTTCGTTTTGATGTCTGACCTGGGATTCGAACTCGGGCCTTCAGTCTAATAAGCCAACACACTACCTACTAGACTACGGCGACTTTCAATTTATTTTCAGAGTTTTTTGCCAAAAATCTGCTGAAAGGAAGCCGCCGAAGAAATATTTTCATATTTTCGTTTTGATGTCTGAACTTAGGATTCCATAACACGTGCATATAATAAAATGTGTTGTATTAAAATGGTTGTTTTGTTCGGGCAACAGAACGTCGTTGGCCAGATCATCACTGCCAATGGCGAGCACTATAGGTCAATGATTATTAAATTTATTGGCCTAAATTGGATGATCTGAACAACGATGGCATCTCGTTCTACGTGCCAAAAAGGTCATGGCACGTAGGATATTCCGCATAAGTGAAAAATTTAAAAATTTATCGCCATTTGTGATGTCATGCAATTTGACCCCGTTAGATTGTTTTTATTCGGTTTTCTTAAGTCGCAAGTGCATCTGAATATGCCACGGGCCACAGTGTTCCTCAAAGCCAACATGACATTGGACAATTTTAGCCTGATTTAGGCGTCAGAGTTATGGAAAGTTTAACATTACGGATGCGCTCCACCCAGTGAACGCCATGGCTGGGTGAACATTAATAGGTCGTTCGAATGAATAAAAATTCCGGTGGCAAGTCATATGCAGTTTGTTTTATTTAAACTTCAAGGTGGAAGAATCTATGTAATTTGATTCCTTTGAAAAAAGCTGTGAAATTTTTCATCTTAATCGTTTGAACAAAATTTAGCGCCTTAAATTTTAGACTCTGTTGATTATTTAGCCATTGTAGGGATTACATACATATGAATGTGGCAACAAAGTTATAGCTGCAATATAAATCTCAACCTCCTCATCGTGGAAACTTTAGTCAGAATTTAGGCAAAGATATCAGTCTAGCTTACCCAGAATATTTCGTTACATATTTACATACGTAATTGGTCATTACAAACCTTCAGTCAGGATTATTGACGTAGTTTCTCACACCACTTATGTTGTGTGTGTTAATTTTATACATAAGTGGCGGGACCTACAGTTTAAAGTCGACTCCGAACGACATATTTTTTGAGAAACTTTTCATGGCAATTTTATTTACTCTCAGAGTTTTTGCCAGAAATCTGCTGAGAGGAAATCGCCGAAGAAATACTTTTTGTATTTTGTTTTGATGTCTGGCCTGGGGCTCGAACCCTGGCTTTACGTCTAATAAGCCAACACACTACCTACTAGACTACGTTACATATTTATGAATATGATATGTTGTTTCATATACTTAGTTTTCCAACAGTTTTTTTTTTTTGCAACTTTCTTCATAATTTTTGTACAATTTTTAAGATGCTTATGGGCATAATTCATCACATATCAAATTATGAATATCTAATAAATCCAGTCTAAAAAGTATTTGATCTATAATTAAGGATAAACATCAGGTAAATGTTTTAATCGGGCTTGACAACAAAATCCCTCCTCTCCTGTCAGTTTCACAAAATAAAAATTAAACAAAAAAAAATTAAATCAAACATTTCGTGATGAAAATTTAATTGCAAATGAAATGTTTCCCTAATATTTGCCACACACTGTAATCAAATATAATAGAGTGTGTATGTGTATGTGCGGATTTTTTCAATTTTTATTTTCGTTTGCTTTTAATATGCGACATCACTTTGGTATGGCTTATGGCTATAACTTTGGCTTTGACAATGCAGTTAACACACTAAACTTGGTTATTTAGTTGCATGGTTGGTTGCCTAGTTGTTTTTATTTTTTTTGCCAATTTTTCCATAAACCTGGTGTGTTTATTTATTCGCCTCAAAAATTGTTTCTCTCTTTCGGTATCTAGTTTAGCTAGTTTTATGGTGGTGCTTTTAGCCAAGTAATTCTGTGTTGTTTTGTTGTTATTTTGTTAGTGCAATGCATAAATTTATTTTATTTTTTGGCTGCAAGGATTTTGTTGTTGTCACCATTGTAATGATGTATACAAAATAATAAAAAAAAATACTTTTTGATAATTTTCCTCTATAAAGGCAAACAAATACAGAAAAACGAAAAAAAAAAAAAAAACTTAAAGTTAAGGAAACCGCAAAGTTTCCTTAAAGCATTAGTAAAAAAAATCTTTGGAGTATTTGTAGTCAGGAGATAAACATGATTTTGGTGGTCATTGCTAAATCTACAAAGCAATGGAACACAGAAAACCGTACCAATGTTTACAGCACAGAATGCGTGTTGTTTACCCAACTAGTGTAAGTAGCGTTTGGTTTTCTTTTACGTTATTCTTGTTCTTGCTGTTTTTTATTTTTTGTTTTTATTTTTGTTTTTCTTAATTGACTACTGCAGTTTTAAAGGAATCATGCTAAAGTGTAATTAAACTCAAACATACTAACGCAGCCATAACTTTGGCTTGAACTTATAGTCTCTGATGGCAATTTTGTAATAACCAGTTATATTTCTAGCCTCCATTGGCCTCACTGGCAACACATTAAAGAGAACCTCCAACAAATTTTTATTACAATACACTGCCACAAAGCAAGTTCTAGACTGGCTTGATGGTTTTCTTATTATTTTTTCATTTTTTTTTTTATTTTTTTCTTTTTTATTTTCGTCTTTTATTATCGTTACTGGCAGATTTTTGAGGTTTTTGGTACGTGCTGCTTTAATGAAAAAAAAAAAAAAATGAAAAAATAAGAGAAAAAATTGTAAGAACGTAACAAGTTTACACCACCAACAACATCATCATTATTATCTTCGTCATGGCTACGTATAGAAGGCGAGTGAAGTAACGAATTTTGCTTAAACTTTAATAACTTGTTTTAGTTTTCTTCTTCACATTTCCACTATGAATTCGGTGTTTGTTTTTGTTTTTGTGTTTTTTTTTTGGTATTTTTTGTATTTTTCTTCATCAATTTCAAATTACAAGAAACCGTAATGTTGCAATAAAAACGAACTGAACATTTTTATTCGCCATCATATGATTTGGAAATTAAAAACCAAAAAAACAAAAAAAGCCTTCAATGGTGTTATAATTTCACATTTAATAAGACAGCATTTAAGACTAAAAAAAAAAACAAAGAAAAACAAAGAAATAAATATCTCTTATGGATTTTAATTAAAAAACAATTTAAAGTTAATAAACATTTATCGTATATTATTATACATACCATACACACACACACACACGCATACACACATTTATTCAATCAATTATATGCAATAAAAAGGTGGAACAAATTATAGCACATGTGCTGTGTAGTATAGTGAACCAAAGATATCCAAACAAAAGACTTAAGCAGCAAACCTTCAACAAAGACTTGATACTCTACTGGCGTTGTTGCAGTTATTGTTGTTGTTGTGTTGTTGTTGGCTTCAATCATACTGTGCGTATAAATATTTTACTTTTCTTCTGTTTTTTTTTTTTCATTTTTTTTTTTTTCAAAATAAATTATTAATTACAAATTAAAACACCGTATTTGCCAACACGAAGTCAACAAGGTGTGGCTGGCTTTGATATTGAATTAAAACGTAATGAATATGGACAATATGAATGTGAATATTTCCATTAAAAAAAAATGTTAAAGAAAAAATTTCTAAAATATTTTAATTATTGTTGTTAGCTTACTTGAATGAAATTAATGCAATTAAATTATTTAATTTAAATACAACATTATTTCAAAATATTTTGACCTATTTCGCGTACAATTCTTAAACATCTGTGTTAGTTTTTGTTTATCTTTTCTCGTTGAAATTTTTTTTATCAGATTTTATGTTCAATAACTTGTTTTTTTCTTGTTGTTGTTTTAAATAATTTATGTTTTCCTTGTTGTTATTGTCTTTTGATTTTATCAACATTTTAAACAAATTATATTATTTGAATATCTGCTTTTTTATGTTTTTCTATCACCATTTTTCTTTCATTCCACATGTAAAAAATTCATGTTATTTTGCTACATACTAATCTATCAAGCTGACCTGAAAATACTGAAGCGAGTTCGTTTATGTCTTAATCTCTGTAATCGCAATTAAACAATCTATTTGCAATATTTCCTAATTGACAAATCTAGATTAAATGGTTGATCTTATGTAAAGACAAGTTTTATAAACATACATAACATATTATTCTATATAAGAAATGTTTTTGAAAACAATTTCTACTCTTAGTTATTGGCAAAAGACAAGCATTTTGATTTTAGTTCATTTGATTTTAGTTCATCTGAAAAGACTTCAAAATGGCATATACAAACAGGCTAACAGGACGGCATTTCATTTTAGCGGTGTAGACCAGGGTAGATTTATTTATTAGAATAGAATAGAATAAATTTTATTATAATTATTAAAACTACAGTAACTAATGGTGTTTTCTTTTCTACAAAGAAAATATCACCCTCTTACAAGGTGCATTAAAAAAATTTTTGACCAACCCTGTTGTAATGTCATTTTTTATTTGAGAAGAACATAACACAAATATTAAAAAAGGGTATGCCCTGTGTTTACCACTTATTAAGAAAATGAATGAGGAAATGCCAATTTGTTCAAAGGTGTTGCCAGATCGCAAATTTTTCGACTTCATTTTTTGCACGCTTTTTTTATAACAAAAAAAAAATATTTTAACACTGTTCTAACAATGAATGCAATTTTTTCTACTGCTGACCATGTAGCTTTAATAATGTACTATTTCCTTAAGATTACTCCACAAAACAATAAAAAAAATTAACTTCAAATTGGATAACAATACCAGGCGACTTTTTTTAAATTTCATCTGGTAGCCCTATAAATAAACAAAAGTCATCTGCTTTACAGGGCATTGTCAGCACTCTCGATTTATACAGGGCATAAAATGCAATGCCCTCCACCATTGGCAAGTGCGAATTATTTAGAATAAAACATACCACCCTTTTAGAGGGCGAAACATTTTTAAGAAACAAACGCAAAATTGTATTTTGCGTTAATAAAATGCACATTTTTTGGTAGAAAAGAAAACACCATAAGTTCTTATGCTCGGTCTAATATACCGGGTTATCCATTTCGTGGTTTCAAAAGTAAACGTAAATAAAACACATATAAAATATTTTTTTCATTATATTTCTTTTTTATTGTTTGAAGTTTGAACGTTGACATTATATGTGAAACACTACATCATTTAAATGACCTCCACGCGAAGTGTTGCAAGCATTGATTCTTTTGAGGTAATTTTCGACCACTTTTTGACACATATTGGACGGTATCTCAGCCATAACTTGACGAATGTTGGTTTTTAAGTGCTCAAGAGTTGAAGGTTTATCTGCATAAACACGGTCTTTCGCGTAGCCCCACAAAAAGTAGTCTAATGGTGTCAAATCGCATGATCTTGGTGGCCAGTTGATATCGCCACGACGAGAAATTACGTGGCCAGGAAATGTCTCTTGCAATAAAGCCATATCCGCTCGAGTTGTGTGGCATGTGGCATCGTCTTGTTGAAACCACATTTTTTTTTTTTTTTTTTTTTTTAATGAAACCAGCAGGTTTTTTAGGAAAGGTGGAAAGGGGGAAGATGCGAACGGCAAGGAAACGAGTTGCTGCTAGGTGACCACATATTCTCCAAGTCGTATTCTTCAATAGCAGGCAAAAAAAAGTCGATTATCATATGACCATAACGCTCCGAATTGAAGGTGACGGTCGTTCCATCGTCATTTTCGAAGAAGTTAGGTCCAATCACACCTTCGGACCAAAGAGCGCACCAAACAGTGACTTTTTCTGGATGTAATGGCCTCTCTTCAATTACTTGAGGATTCTCAGAACCCCAAATACGACAATTTTGTTTATTAACATACCCACCGTGTGTGAAATGTGCTTCATTGCTGAAGAAAATTTTGTTCGAAAAATTGCCGATACGCACGATACGTGGTCGTAGCTGTGGCAGGATCACCATTTTTGTAGTAGGTTTTTTGATAATTTTTATGCGTTGTGTGTTAGTTAAGCGATCCATTTTCGTCAATGTCAGACTTTCAACTGAAAAGAAAAAAATTGGTTTCACAACTTAGTTTGACAGATGTCGAATTCCAGTCCCATACTTTTGAAACCACGAAATGGATAGCCCTTTATAATAACAGATAAGAATCTGTATTGGGATTCGAAACCACAGCTCTTATACTGCCCTCTAGATCAACGGAATTATGCTGCCATTATAAAGAATGTTAGAAAGAAACACTGTGAAATAATCAAAATAACGAGGAATTAAGAAGAAAATTCTACTTAAAACAAAAGGCGATTGGGAAAATGTCAAAATACTCCATAACATTCATGTGTTTATACAGTTTCTATAATGATAAACACACTCATTATTAACAACTAAAAATTATTTTATTGCCTTGATTTCAAAAGTTCATAGAAAACAACAGTTTTACCAAATCGCCACAATTTTAAACATGTAAAATGTTTAAAATTTAAAATTCGTTTAACAATTCTTCTTTCTTATTATTTTATTTATTTTTCCTTAAATCTTTTCCTTATAAAAAGAAATCGACAATGTCCTAATTCATACCAGGAGGTACATATATTGAATTACGGCTACTTATTAATGCTCCTGTATTGTTTGTAGCCATAGGTCATGTGTTGGCTTATTAGATGAGAGCTTGTGATTCCAACCCCACTTAGATATCTCCAACAGAACGAAATATGAAAAAAATATTTCTTTCAGTGTCGTGAACAGTTTTTCAATCTTCACGTTCGGAGTTAAGGATACATGGATACATTGTACTTCCCACCAATCATGGATAACATTAACATCTGAAGAGAAGAGATTGAAATCCTGACTTAAGAGTTGTAATGACTATTTATTAAGCAAGTAAATATTGTTTGTTTTTGCTTGAATACATCCAAAATTTTTTTGTTAAAAGCAAAATACCCAGGATATCATATCATTGCAAGTGGCACCGAAAATCTGATCATATTAACACTTACAAATTTCATCAAACCAATTGCGATTTAGTATCGTTTACATTTGGATTAGAATATAATGTGTTCAGTAAACAACTTTAAACTTTATTTTTCAAACATATTTAAAACACTGGATTGTGGTCATTCTATTGTGATTAATCTATAGATGTAGACTGAGGTCAGGTTATACAGGGTGGGCCAAAAGTCACGAAGGGGTTTAATCGTTTAATCGTTCTTGGGAATCTCGTGGCTTTAGTTCTTGCACTAACTGCAGCTTGTATGGGAAAAGATGTAAATTTCCCTTTAATATTCTGCGTAAAGACCGCCGAGACATTTGCAGCTCAGCAGAGCGCCTTCGAGTTGATGTTTCAGGATTCTCCTCAACACTCTCCAGAACGCGTTGAATATTTGCTTCATTAATTACAGAATGTGGTCTTCCGCTTCGTGGAAGATCCCTTAGTGAGCCTTGTTCCTGAAAACGTGTCACTAATTGATTCGGATGGTAAATTCCGCACATTAAAATGACGACGATAGGCTCGTTGAGTTTGAATTATTGATCGATGATGTTCAAAATAAAGTTCTATGATTTTGGTTCGCTGGATAACGTTGTAACCTTCCAAAATTAATCTCCCAGATTTATTTTACAAGTCCTAAAAAGAAAAATAAAAAAAAAAATTAAACTAGAAAAGTTATTAATTTTTCAAATCCCTTCGCGACTTTTGCCCCACCCTGTATCAACATTAACGCTCAGTGGCCACAAATGTGGACGTTAAGTAGACATGCGCCTCTCTTCTTACTTTTTGTAGAATTGTAGCTACACCTTCCTAGAAACTTATGGTACCCCGTCTATAAGAGGCTCGCGCACTAACAAATTGACAACAGATACGCGATATGATAGCAGAAACCATTGAATACTCGAAAACTGAAAAACGATGTGGCTATTGAAAGAAAGAAGCAAAATTTATTTGTAACAAGTGTAAAAAGGGACTTTACTCCAAAGAATGCTTTAAGAGTTATCATACGCCAAGTGTATATAAGGCGCAGTGTCCGTTATAACGGATATTTTTTTGAATAAAATGTTTTAAAAATGAATTAATTAGATCATTTTTATTAATAATTGATAAAAAATTATGAAAGGAAAGTGCCCAGGGAACATCATCCATTAATGAGTTAAATGGCAATGAATTTAACAGATGCAGTTTAAACAGATTAGCTGCCAAATTTCGGAAGTGCCTATTCGAAAACCCTAGATTTATGTTGAAAAACTAATTTTTTTAATATAAAAATATGAACTAAATTTCATGTTTCAGCATCAATTCGCCTTAAACATTAATCGATTTTTCAAGCATAAAATGATGAATTCATTTACCTTCATTTATTCTATTATACTAGCTGTACCCTGCGCGCGTTGCTGCTCCGCCAACTAAAATAAATTTGAAGGAAAGACATTACACAAATATCCAATTAATTTTGAATCATTTTATTGAATTTGTTTCCCGTTGTCCAGATGATTCAGACGAACGGGCCTGAGTAATACGCATTCGTTCATTTTCTAATCTCACTTCTCTCGAACGGGTCTCAGCGGCATGTACTCGAAGATTTTCCAGTCTCAATGCTCGTTGCTAGTCTGATTCTGAGGCTCGTAATGCTCTTTTCTTCCGTGCTTGAGGTGTAGGTCGACCAATTACTTGTCATTCATTTTGAATAATTTTCAGTGGCGCCATCTATCGGAAATTAATCTCACCAACTTAGAAATCCCGTCGACTCATCCGCAACAACTTTGCTAAAGATCATATCATGATCAAATACACAGTTTACGATTTAATTCATATTTTGTAATTTTCAGTGGCGCCACCTGTCGGATATTGGTCATACCAACTTAGAAACCTTCGTCGGCTCATGCGCAACAACTTTGCTAAAAATCATAACATGATCAAATGCATAGTTTACGATTTAATTCATTTTTAGTAATTTTCAGTGGCGCCACCTGTCGGATATTGGTCATACCAACTTAGAAACCTTCGCCGGCTCATGCACAACAACATTGCTAAATATCATAACATGATCAAATCCACAGTTTACGATTTAAATCATTTTTAGTAATTTTCAGTGGCGCCACCTGTCGGAAATTTGTCATACCAACTTAGAAACCTTCCCCGGCAGATAACCTGCACCGACAAAAGCTCGATCTATATCCCAAATTTCAAGAAAATCGGTCCAGGCGTTCAGGCGTGATTGGCTATGCACACAATTTGCCCGTTTTTGGCCCCTTTCCCCCTTTTTGGACCCCTTTTGGTTCAACTTTAGAAACGGAGCACCTCCAATAGCTATTTGGGAAACTTAACCAAGCTAAATCGTAAAAAATTACCTATAAAACAGATAAAATAAAGCATTTATGCATAAAAGTACTAATTTTTGCCCATTTTTTCCCCCTTTGACCCATTTTTTGTCCCCTTTTGGTCAAAAATTTGAAAAGATTTATAGCCTATAACCTGCACCGACAAAAGCTCGATCTATATCCCAAATTTCAAGAAAATCGGTCCAGGCGTTTAGACGTGATTGACTAACAAACAAACCAACAAACAAACAAACAAACAAACAAACAAACAAACAAAAAAACAGACTTACAGAAAGGTTTATAATATATATTAGGATGCTGGCATATTTGTTTGCTGGCATATTTGTTTGCTGGCATATGCAAAGTCCCAAATGGATTTCATTTCAATTGTTGTTATTCTTCTATTTTATTTGATAGAGTTTGGCGTCGTGTGGTATGTGGCATAAAGTATGAATAAGTATTTCGTTGTGCTCAAATGGTCATGCAACGAATACAATGAACAAAAATGCGGGACTATTTTACCGTTGTTTTACCCATTAACCCATAAATATTCTTCAATATCCTCTACACATAATAATAATCATTCAACTGTGTTGTCTTTTGTTTGTTTGCCGAAAAAAAGTTACAAAAACAAAAACAATAACAAAGAAAATCTCACATGGAAAACAAATAAAAACAAAATAAATAAATATGGAAATTGTAAATACATATGTACAATGTACATATGTACTTACAATACAACATATATATGAAATATTGTATTTGAAGATAGGTAAGGTAACGTAAGGTAAAATGAAATAAATTATATCGTGTCGATACCTTCTTCGTACACAGTGGCCAAACAGTGTGCCAGTAGGCAATGCTGACAATGGCGATGATAATGGTTGATAACGATACAAAAGATTTGATTTTATTTCAAAAATATTTCCCAATAAAATAAAAATCAAACTATTGATGCAATTGTACCCATGTACTGTAACACAATAAAAGATACAAAACGTAAAAACATTGGAAAAAAAATCGTCATCCTCAAATCGTAATTCAATGTCATTTCAATCTATCAACAGGGGATTTTAAAACGTATTTTATATGTGAGCAGTTAATTCACGATATTTGTCAATTGGTCAATTCACACAAGCCGTTGTATCGTTGTATTGAGTGTATTGTTGGACAAATATACAACAGTGTATGCTTGTTATTGATAATTTTCATGTAAAAATCCGATACACTTATACACAAATTTTTCATATGTTTTTAAAAAGTTGTGTTGGTTTCGTGCTATCAAATTGTTTGAAAGCCAAAAAAAAATACATTTGGAATACGAAATACAGAATACAGCATAGCATTGAGCGTTCACAAACAACCAAGTGTATTCAATACAACATACACGATACAAAGTCGTGTGAATTGCCCAATTGTTTATTCTATCGCTACATGAATTTTAGATGGAATACAAGTTGAGGTTTTTTGTTTTTTTTTTTTTTTTAATTTATATTGTCAACGGGTGTGCAAATAATTGCAATTCGAACAGACCAGGTTATCAGCATCTGAAAAATTTCGAACCTTATGTCAAAAGAAAATTTTATATCAAAATTATAGGTACACTCAAACCTCGTTTTATGCGAATTTATTTTATGCGAATTCAAATTTATGCGGTTTCAAAATTCTCAAATTTTTTCTTTTCAAAAACGATTTTAAGGAAATATTGAATGTTAAAATACAAAAAAATGTGTTTGAATTTTGAATTTTTGAATTTATTTATTTGAATTTCTGCACAACAAGAATGAATTAATTAAAGAAAAAAAAGTTGCAAACAAAAAAGAAAAAATACCTAAAATTCACTTAAAACTAATACTTTATATTAATACTTAAAACTAAAAGAGGGACACAGAAGAAAAGAAAATAAAAACAGTTTATACACGCACATAAAAAGAAAGAGTAAAAAGAAAAAAAAAATAAAAAATAAATGTATCAGTTAGAGTAATAAAAATAAAAAATTAATTAATTAATTTGATAATAGAAATAAATAAAAATTATATGTAATTTATGTAGCAAAAGTAATCTATGTAAATTAATTAGAGAAAAAGAAGAGCAATTGCTTTCTAAAATGCGTTACATTACTAGTTAGTTGTATACTGTGAGGGAGCGAATTCCAAAGACGAACCGAGTAAATTGAGAACTGCCGCTCAGAGACAAGTGTGTGATGTGCGGGAAGTATCAATTTTCTTCCCCTGCGTGACCTGGCGAAGATAATATTATCAAATAGATACTTAGGTTCCTGTGTATAAATGACTTTATGTAACGATAAGAGCACTCTTATTTTAATCAGATCCTCAAAAGATACTCCATATAAGTTTCTAGAAACGGAAGATGTAGAGCTAAATCTTCTTAAGCCAAAGACATATCTAATAATGCTGTTAAAGACAGCATTAAGTCTTCGCTTGGAGAAGGAATCTGAGTTAGCGAAAATTTCGCAACCATAAAGAAGGCCAGGTATAATATACGATTTCGCAAGAAGTAATCTTATTCTCAGAGGTGTAAATGTCTGAGTAGCCCAAAGGGATCTGAGTTTTACATACGTTTGCGCCACAGCGAAATTAATGTGATCGTTCCAAGTCAGTGTGCTATTAAAAATAATGTCAAGATTCTTAGCCTTGGTGATCAGTGAAATCTTGCTGTTGTTCAGAAAAATTGTTGTTCGTAACAAAGTTACTACTATCTTTAAATTTTTTCGTCATTTCCGGTTCTGATGTATGAAGTATTATTCAAATGCTATGGACGTGGAGTAATAAAGGGTGATTTTTTAGCTGTTATCTTTTTGGCAGCACTGGTTTAAACAGCTCACGCACGTTTCGTGTTTTGTTTCACTGTCAAACATCTTCAGTTTGGTCTATAATTTAACCATGAATCGTCTTACAAACGAACAACGCTTGCAAATCATTGAATTTTATTATCAAAATTGGCTCTTGGAAAGTTGGCCGAAGATCAACTGCTTTATCGAAAAATTGTGTTCAGCGACGTTGCTCATTTTTGGCTCAATGGATACGTAAATAAGCAGAATTGTCGATTTTGGAGTAAAGATCAGCCAGAAGCATTGCAAAAGCTACCAATGCATCCAGAAAAAGTCACAGTTTGGTGCGGTTTATGGGCTGGTGGCATCATTGGACCGTACTTCTTCAAAGATGCTGCGAATCGTAACGCCTTTAGACTATTTTTTGTGGAGCTATGTTAAAGCTCATGTCTATACAGACAAGCCGGCTTCAATTGACGCATTGGAAGACAACATTGAAGCATTTATTCGTGAGATACCGGCCGAAATGTTGGAAAGAGTATGCCAAAATTGGACTAAGCGGATGGACCATTTGAGGCGCAGACGCGGTCAACATTTGCATAAAATAATCTTCAAACATTAAATTATATGGACCGTACTATCGATTCAAATTAAGATTTCATGCATTTTTCTGAATTTTTGTGTTTTTTTTTTTAAATTTCCTATAGCTCTTAAAAAATCACCCTATATTTGAAACAAAACATTGAGGTATAATAAGTGACTTATAAAGAGTTGCATTTCAAAGTAATACCTTTTTGAAACGTTAAATAATCTACACTTGACAAATTATTTTTTTATTTTTTTTTTTAAATTTTTGATTTGGTGTCACTGACATGAAAAGAAAAGAACTAAAAAAGCACTAGGCACTAACTCGAAAATTTTTCGCGTCGAAAGTTTTAAAAAGCACTAAAAACAGTGCTAAAAGCACTGAGTTGACAACGCTGCTGAATATGGTAAATAGTTTCAGTAGCAGCACTTATGGTGATATTATTGAAGTATTTGGAGTAATTCGTAATGGTTAAGTCATGTTGCTGATGCTTTCGTCGCATTGTCAACAACACTGTTGTACATCATCATTGCTAATGCGCATGCTGTTGCCATTAGAATTTTTCAAAAATGCAGTTAAAAATCTAAAATCATGCCCGTTTTTATATTTCGATTTTAACAAGACTTTTTACTTTATGCCACAAAATAAAAGAGGAGGCAACAAAAAGAAAATAGGAACAGCAAAAGGAAAATATTCATGCAAAACAACAAAAGTAACGAGAAAAATTCTAAAAAAAAGCATTTACGATGGTTTTACCGCATTACGGTGTTTTGTGTTTAAAACATCAGCAACAATAACAACAACAACAACAAAAACAGAAACATTTTTCATCAGAGATTGTTTGTTTATGCAAAAAATGTTATTTTTGTTTATTGCTGTTGCCGTTCTTTGAATTGTAAGTTTATTTCGTAATCCATCTGCAGTTTTACTGATACTCATACATTTAGGTAAGTATCATGCATATTATGCATAGGGTCTGCCGTTAAGTACTTCCTACCTTTGAAATTTAAATAACAAAGTGTGTGTAAGTAAGTGATCATCGAAATGTTTTGTTCTTTTTAAACACCAATAAATACCGCCACTGCGTTTTCGATACGAAATGTCCATTTTTTCATGACTATGGCGCATCGAATGATGGCACTGGTTATAATTACTTTCAGAGCCACCGTGGTTTGTGTCTTATTCGCATAAGAAAACACCACAGGAAAAATTTCACATCACTTTTATGTTCTGATGATAATACCCTCACGTTGTGCGGAGTATGAAACCATATGTTCGTGTGAAGGCCTGGCCGACGTCATCCTCTAGATATATGGCGACTTTTTTGGCAACCATTTAACACTTTTTGTGCTCATAGTCGCCGTAGTCTAGTAGATAGTGTATTGACTTATTATACGTAAGGCCACGGTTCAAACCCCAGGTCAGACATCAAAACGAAATATGAAATAATCACCCTTATTCTGGTCGTCGTCGTCGACGTCTTCTTGCGTCGACAGTTTAAAATTGGTATTCTGTTTGTCGTTATTGACAGTTATAGATGACTGTCGACACACATTTGGTATTCTACGCCGTCGATATTGTGTTGTGTCGACTCTGATTTTGTCGACTCTGATTTTATCGACATCATTATTGGTAACGACGACGACGGCGACGACGACGACGACAACCAGAATAAGGGTGAATATTTCTTCGGCGACTTCCATTCAGCAGATTTCTGGCAAAAACGCTGACGTAAATAAAATTGCCATGAAAAGTTTCTGAAAAATCTGTCGTTCGGAGTCGACTTTAAACTGTAGGTCCCACCACTCAAGTATAAAATTAGCGCACACATTAGTGGTGTGAAAAGCTAATCATGACTAAAGGGTTGTAATGACCAATTATGTATGTATGTGTGTTATGTATGTACCAGAGATCAGCAATGAATCACTTTTTCGTTACTCATAAGTACTCATGCCATTTTGAGTATGAGTGACTCAACTGTATTGAAATTCAACTACTCTGATTCATTCGTACTCGCTACAACATTGATTTATAAGTATAGTTTACAATGAGTATGAGTACAACGTTGACTTCAAACTCACAACATTCGATTCATTGTTTGATTCATACGCCTACTCATTCAGATTCATAAATTTAGAAAAATACTTATAATACTTACGAATGATTCGAGTCACTCGAATCATTTATCAAAATTTACAGTAGTAGTTATTGTTGCATTTACAAAAGAAGAAAAAAGAAAAGACAAAGACAGCAAGCAAAGCATACACACAACCTTCTAGTGAGTATTGTAGTGTTCGTACTCGAATCATACTTATTTTGTGCTTCGTATATATGTTGAATCATGGAGAGTCGAAATCAACAACATCGTGCGTATTGTTAAGTATGAGTACGATGAGTATTTCTAACTTTGAATATGAGTAGTATGAGTATGATATTAAAATAAGTATGAATGCGTATAAGTATCTGAAATTATAAGTATGACTTGAATCTACTCATCGTTTTGAATACTCGTTGCTGATCTCTGGTATGTACTCATGTGGATTGGTAGCGTTCCAAATCAAAAAATTTAGTTTGTCAAGTACCTACTCATCCGAAAATGAGCCTCATCGGTTAAGGTGAGTAGGGCAAGTTCCCAACTACTCCAGACCCCATTCAGTGAATACACTCGTTGTCTATGGTGGACCACCAGTCTGAATAAATGGTAACTAATTTAGCAGATGTATCTTCAGCAGGATGGCCATTATCAACCTCAAAGTTCGAAAGTCCCTGTTGAAAGACCCTATACTTACATACTTACGTAAGTATGTTCCTATAAATGTATTTTAAAAATACTGTTCTGTATATCCTTTGTTCCCCTTTTTTATTTATTTTTTTTTTTTTCATTGTTTTGTTCTTAATTTTTAGTCACTTTGTCACAAAAGAATTCTTTTCTCTTTTGTACTGAAAACAATACAAAAATTCTCCCCAGAGTGTAATATGTTTGGCGAAATGTTTGCCAAATGTTTGTTTGAGGCCTCTTAGGGATTTGCAAAAAAAAATTTTAAATAAATCGTGTAAAATGTGTTTTTCTTTTTCGTTTCTCTTCTTAACACTCTCATATGGGATTATTTGTAGTGTTCGTGCACCATGTTCCTGTGGAAATAAATATTCTGCACTTGTGACACACAAGTTCTTAACATTTTTGTGTCGAATCCAAAACAGAAGAAAAATTTTGAAAGAATTTTTTAGTGGTATATCACACATCACTACAAAAAAATAACTCAAAAATAAAATATTGAATACAAAAAACATCAGTTTTCGTGTAATTAATCGCTGATAGAAGTGCACTATTAAGGACAAGAATGTTAATGCTGTTTACAGAAGAATTTTCATTGAAATCAATTCAACTAATTTGAATAAAATTGAAGTTAATAAACTTTAATGCTTTAATTTGACCACATTAATCATCTAAGAAAACAACACAATAAAACACAATACAAGTGGAAAACGCCCACAATGTTACAGTTTTTCAGTTCTCTCTTACTGGCAGAACGCTTAATGATCTGATAGTTGCCGTGCTTGTTGTCTCTGTTTTGCTTTTCAATATTATTTCTGTTACTCTGGTGAAATGTTTGTTGGCTGTTGGGCCATTTTAAATTATTTAAGATTTCCTTTTTACACCTTTCTTTTTTCTTTTCTGTTTTCCGTTTCTATTTTTTTCTTTTTTTTCTATTCTATTTATATTTACTTGGCTTTGAGTTTATTTCTCTTTTTCTTTTACTATTTGTGCTACAAAACACGCATTATTATCTGCTGGTATTACTTTGAATTGTATAATCTTAAGAATGTCCAGAGATGTCAAATAATGTATTCTATATAAACCAAAAAAAAAAAAAAGAAAAAAAACCTGAATTATTTTTTTTTAATTTATGAATGAAGAATAAAGACCATCAAAATTGTCCTTTTAATTAATTCCAGTAAAGTACTAAACTTTCTTGAGACAGTTTTTTTATTGGTCACTACAACCAGTGATGTTGTCGAGCCGGAACGCTGCGAAACGTCGTTTCGGTACTTCCTTTTTGGACAGGAACGCGTTCCGGAACTAAAGATGATTTCTGATAACGAGAATTGGCTGACGTTTTGAAAAAAAAAAAAAAAATTAAAAAGAATTGCTGATTTTTTTTTCTAATTTTTGACGAATTTTTATAAGTATTTTCATAAACAAGGGTTTGAACCGAAACCGAACCAGAACAAGAACCGGAACGAACCGGCTTGTTTTTCCGAACCGTGAACCGGAGTCCGGAACGTTTTTTTCTGCTGAACCGGAACTCGACCCGAACCGAAACAAATACGTGAACCCGAACCCGAACTAATTACTACTTAAGAATTTGAGTTTTTAAAACCATTTTTTTAACCCTTTCGGCCGCATTTAAATTTAACTGTTGCTACCAAAAGAATCACTTATTTTTTCCATACAAAAATGAAGAGTTAAATCATGGTTTTTAACTGTGGGTCAAATGAGGGGAATTCCCGCGATGACGGGATTCACCCCAGTCGTTAAATTTGAGACATGAGACCACACAGAGCGGCCGCCTACCCAGGATCGTCCCTGTCTATATAATTATATATAAGCGTTCCGGTAAAAAAAAAATTAACACAACATCAATGACTACAACCCTACAGCCAGGATTACGACCTGGTTTCTCCCACCAATTATGTAATGTGTGCGTTAATTTTATACATGAGTGACGGGACCTACAGTTTAAAGACGACTTCGAAAGACAGGTTTTTGAGAAACTTTTCATGGCAATTTTATTTACTCTCAGAATTTTTGCTAGAAATCTGCTGAGAGGAAGGCACCGAAGAAATTTTGTGAAATATATATTCAAAATGAAACTACCTCCTCTGTCACATGCAATAAGCTTTTCGTAGAGCACGATATTTCTGTGACCTATGGGTTATTATTCTTCAAAATTGTGGAATCAATCTGCCTACAGAAAGAGAGTATTCCGTAGTGCTTTCAGAAAAGTTTTTTGCTTTTGTTGCTTTATTTAAAGCTTACCCACATACACACCCGTTGTTAAGAAATGCAGTGCTCTATGACTTCCTTAGTATTTGTAGCGTATTTATTTCCTATTTCGTTTTGTCAGAGATGTCTGACCGGGTGTTTGAACCGTAACCTCACGTCTAATTAACAATGCTCTACGTTCTAGACTGCGGCGAGTTTCTTGAGCTACTGTTTCTCATAATTCAGTACCAATTAATGGCTTTTTAGGCGAGTTTCGCAGTTGAAATTGTTAAATAAAAAAAACACATATTTTTTTTGCACAATTCCCAGGCTAATATTAGTGTTAAAAGAAGAAAATTTACAGTGAACTGTATAGATTAAGGTTTAAACGTCATAGTAAAATAATTACTAGTTCTTGGGATTACTTAATTGCAAAGAAAAGATCTCATTCCTTTACATTTCTTACTTAAGTAAATACAGTTTTTTTTTGTTCATTTGTTTGTTTGTTTGTTTTGCTGATTTGTTAGAGGAAAAATAGTAAAAAATAAAATTAAAATGAAACAACCGTTATACATTCAATTGTTACAAATTAACTGCTCATTTCATTGAGGTGTTTAACTTCACAGTCAGTTGATTTTGCTCAGTTGATTTCCATCACAACTTCTCTGTAACATTCTATTCTCTTTTAGAAATGTGAGAATGTGTGAATGTGTGCTGTTGTGTATTTGTTCTGTGTTCTGTGAGAATGCTGCGCATGCGCTAATCTATTAATAATAGCGCATGCATGTAAAGGGTGATTTTTTAGCTATTATCTTTTTGGCAACACTGGTTTAAACAACTCACGCACGTTTCGTGTTTTGTTTCACTGTCAAACATCTTCAGTTTGGTCTATAATTTAACCATGAATCGTCTTACAAACGAACAACGCTTGCAAATCATTGAATTTTATTATGAAAATGGGCTCTTGGAAAGTTGGCCGAAGATCCACTTCTTTATCGAAAAATTGTGTTCAGCGACGAAGCTCATTTTTGGCTCAATGGAAACGTAAATAAGCAGAATTGTCGATTTTGGAGTGAAGATCAGCCAGAAGCATTGCAAAAGCTACCAATGCATCCAGAAAAAATCACATTTTTGTGCGGTTTATGGGCTGGTGGCATCATTGGACCGTACTTCTTCAAAGATGCTGCGAATCGTAACGCCTTTAGACTATTTTTTTTTGGGGCTATGTTAAAGCTCATGTCTATACAGACAAGCCCGCTTCAGTTGACGCATTGGAAGACAACATTGAAGCATTTATTCGTGAGATACCGGACGAAATGTTGGAAAGAGTATGCCAAAATTGGACTAAGCGGATGGACCATTTGAGACGCAGTCGCGGTCAACATTTGCATGAAATAATCTTCAAACATTAAATTATATGGACCGTACTATCAATTCAAATAAAGATTTCATGCATTTTTCTGAATTTTATGTTTTTTTTTTTACATTTTCCTATAGCTCTTAAAAAATCACCCTATACTACCACCATATGAATTATATTGTATTTGTAAACAAATTGTAGAATAAGAAGAAAAACAATTCCATGTTTGTTTGTGTGTATTTATTTTGTCATTTAGGTGGTGATTTGATATTTTTGTTTTTTTCTTTTCTCTTCATTTCAAAGTCTCTGTTATTTTTATTACTTTTACCTGTTTTTTATTGCCTTCGCTTTTGATTTTGTTTTATTTTTAATTCAAACCATAATTCACTTTTGTTTTGCTGCTATTTTTTTATTGTATTTTTTTTTTTTTGTTTTTGTTAATTTTTTTGTATATTTTTCCTAATACCAAATAAGTGGGTGCGTTTACTTGGCGCACAATGTTTGGTATTTCAATGTGAGTGAATGACTCTTGTTGGCTGTTTTTCTTTTAATTTCTTTTTAGTTTCTTTTTTTTTATTTTTTCTCTCTTGTTCTCCTTTATTTGCATACCCATTCCGGGTGCAAACGATTTTCCTATCGTCTATACTAATTAACTGCTGTGTTATATTAAGCCTTGATTTCTTGCAGTGAGTATGGGTTTTTCCTCCTCGCTATAGTTGGTCCAATCTTTTAATATCAATTAAACATTTTTTCTCTCTCTTCTTCTTCTCCGTTGAGATGACTTCATCCCGCTTCCGTACACTGAACCAAAAATTTCCGTAAATACTGTAAAAAGGGGTGTAGAATTGAAGAAATTTCGTTATATATCAGCTAACAAAAATGTGTGTTCATATCTACGTGTTCTTCTTCTTATTGAAGAAATTGCTTCATTTATTCATAGTAAAGAAATTTCTTTAATATGAATAAAATGCTTTCGTTATTTTGAGGGATATAGATATGACAAAATTTAGTTGAATTTAATAAAAAACTTTATTCTTATTGAAGAAATTTTATTTGAATTTACTAATAATTTTTATTCATATTAAAGAATTTTTAATTAATTTTATTAATATTTTTCGTTAATATTTATTTATATTGACGAATTGATTTTAAAATTAACTAATGAATTTCGTTAATTTTAAAGTTTTTTAAAGAATTATTACTCACCATTTTGTAACTTGTAGGCAAAAATAAAAATAAATTTAAAACCTTTCTTTCAATTTCATTTATTAATAAATAAATACATACTCTTATTATATAATATATATATTATACATATGTATTAATATATATACATATGTATACAATATTATTATTATTAAGTACATATTAAAAGATAAATATTATAAAGTTAAAAAAAGTTTTATTATTATTATATATACATACATACATATGTACTTTTAGGAAAAAAAAACTTAAGTTTGAAATCTTAAAAATATGTAATGAAAAACGTAAGTTTACAATTAAAACAAATTATTTGAAACTTGAAATTAATGTATTAATTTGTGGGCTGTTTAAGTCTGCATTTGTGGTAATATTAAATATTTTTCTAAGAACTTGTCTTTCTCAAAGCATTTTTTGAACTGAAACTTAATAGGCAACAAAATTCCTTTAGTGTTAACGTCGTCTTAAACAGCATCACCAAGATGTATTACAGGTCTTATAGTTTGTCAACAGAAAATTGAACACAGTCTTCCATAAAATCATTCCTTTTTAAACATTTATTCATTAAGTAATCAATCTTGCACAAGTAAAATGGATCGGAGGTATAATTAATAATATCGTTTAAATAAGATTTTGCTTCATAACTGGAAATATGAGAACGGAAACTTTTTAAATGAGTAGCAATAGGAGATATTATTATACCATATTGAAAAAAATATTTTTGTTTTACTTCATATTTTGTTAAATTTTAATAAATAATCTCACTCACACTTTTTTTTTTAACTAAAAACGCAATTTTTAATATATACACTTTTTTAACTAAAAACACAACCTTTTAATACATACACTTCCGTAGCAGTTATTAAACTAAAATTCTGACAATATTTCTGCCAACGCCTATTTTGTTTCTTACATTCTGAGAATAATTTTTCAGCGTCTACTTTGTTTTTTTTTAATTTCAAAACAAAAAGAGTTGAATTAACGAACTTTCTTCAATTTTATTATAATAAAGGAGTTAAATTGATGAAATTTCTTTAACTTCACAGTACCATAATAAATTAAACAAATTTTCTTCAATTCTACTAAGTTATATTTAAATTAACAAAAAATAATTATTCAATATGACTAAAAATTAACTAAAGTTTTTTGTTATTTTTATTATAGTAGATTTATTTAATTTTGGGTAAATTTTAGTTAATTTAACAAAACATTTATTGTTTTTAACAACATTTTATTCAAATCAACAGGTTGTACTTAATTAAATTTTAAATAAAAATCTTATTTCGTTAATTTAAATAAAAATCTATACTTTTAATGAAATGTGTGTAGATTTAAAGAAAATTAATGTAGACTTGAATAAAAAATCTATAGATTTGAATATATTTTTCTTTGAAGGTTTACTAAATTTTTTAGTTAAAATTACCTACGATATTTTTTTCAGTGTACTTATTTGTCTTTTCAAAAATTTGTTTCTCATTCAATGCCCCAAATACGCAATTTCATGAATAACACAGCCCTGCAAATTTTGACTTTTTTTTTGTGCAAATAAGATGGCTCCAGGTGTTTGCGAAGGCATTTTGTGCTCTGAACACGAATCGTAAATCTGATTAATTTTTATACACCTCGACCGCCATATTGGATCGGCCATTTTGAATTTTTTAAATCTGAATGAAGATCTGTAATCAGCAACCCCAAAAACCCCTTAGTAACAATTTTCAAGTAAATCTGTTTAAATGTGCTTCTTTTTCTCTTGCACCCCTTGACTTAAAACCTACCCCCTACTTTAAGGGTGCATGCAATCAATTTGGCATGCAATCATTTTAAAGAGCAAAGATCAATTGTCAATTTGTGATAATAGCGATGGTTCTAGCACGTCAGTGTTTAGCTGTACAATTTGCCAAAAACGCTATTTTTAGGGATTTCAACCCCCCTTTTTCTCGAAAACCTGACGTGATGGAAAGTTTTTGAAATGACTTCGGAAACACCTGGAGCCATCTTATTGGCAAAACCCATGCAGGGCTGTGTAATTAATGAATGATCAATAAATTATCCAGTGCTTAGTACATATTTAAAATGGAATTAAAGAAAAAAAATTTTGATGACGAATAAATTGAATAAGACACTCTGAAAGATGAGCTTCTGGATCTTATGCGAAAGCCTTTTTGTCAGTAAGGCTAGACCCATAACTCTGAAAATTACCGCCTAACAGCAATGACTACATGATTAAACATCATTTTGTGAAATACATATTTAAAATGAAACTACCTTCTCTGTCACATGCAATAAGCTTTTCGTAGAGAACGGTCTTTCTGTGACCTATGGGGTATTATTCTTCAAAATGTGGAATCAATCTGCCTACAGAAAGCGAGTATCCCGTAGTGCTTTCAGAAAAGTTTTTTGCTTTTGTTGCTTCATTTAGAGCTTAACCGCACACACCTCACAATCCCCGCTGTTAAAAAATGCAGTGCTCTATGACTTCCTTAGTATTTGTACTGGTTCTATTAACTTCGGAGATGATGTCTCGAAGTTCAATTTGTGATCTCTGGATCGCATATAACATACAGAACAACAGATAATGACAGAAACATATCTGATCCTGTTATGGTTCTTCAGTGTACAGGCTTAGCTTCAATTCAAACTCATTCCCAAGTGCTGCGCAGTAACCTATCAAAAATATTATACACGCGTGTATAGTACATGAAAATGAATATTTTGAAGGCAGCGCGGCAACTCGAGGCAATGAACGGATGCAAGCTGTTAGGTTATAAAATTCATGAAATGGAAATTTTCTAATTCCGATACAATACATACATAATTGGTCATTACAACCCTTCAGACAGGATTATTGACCTAGTTTCTCACACCACTTATGTTGTGTGTGTTAATTTTATACATAAGTGGCGGGACCTATAGTTTAATGGTGTTTTCTTTTCTACAATGAAAATGTCACCCTCTTACAAGGTGCATTAAAACAATTTTTGACCAACCCTGTTGTAATGTCATTTTTTATTTGAGAAGAACATAACACAAATATTAAAAAAGGGTATGCCCTGTGTTTACCACTTATTAAGAAAATGAATGAGGAATTGCCAATTTGTTCAAAGGTATTGCCAAATCGCTAATTTTTCGACTTAATTTTTTGCACGCTTTTTTATAACAAAAAAAAAATATTTTAACACTAACTGTTCTAACATTGAATACAATTTATTATATTGCTGACCATGTAGCTTTAATAATGTAATATTTCCTTAAGATTACTCCACAAAACAATGAAAAAATTAACTTCAAATTTGATAACAATACCAGGCGACTTTTTTTATATTTCATCTGGTAGCCCTATAAA
Organism: Sarcophaga caerulescens; assembly: GCA_927399465.1. Taxonomy (NCBI): domain Eukaryota; kingdom Metazoa; phylum Arthropoda; class Insecta; order Diptera; family Sarcophagidae; genus Sarcophaga; species Sarcophaga caerulescens. The sequence continues at coordinate 18,926,418 of OV656868.1, read as the reverse complement.
TAAACAAAAGTCATCTGCTTTACAGTGCATTATCAGCACTCTCGATTTATACAGGGCATAAAATGCAATGCCCTCCACCATTGGCAAGTGCAAATTATTTAGAATAAAACATACCACCCTTTTAGAGGGCGAAACATTTTTAAGAAACAAACGCAAAATTGCCTTTTGCGTTAATAAAATGCACATTTTTTGGTAGAAAAGAAAACACCATAAAGTCGACTCCGAACGACAGATTTTTTTTTTGAGAAGCTTTTCATAGGAATTTTATTTACTCTCAGAGTTTTTGCCAGAAATCTGCTGAGAGGAAATCGCCAAAGAAATATTTTTTATATTTTGTTTTTTTGTCTGGCCTGGGGCTCGAACCCTGGCTTTACGTCTAATAAGCCAACACACTACCTACTAGACTACGGCGACTTCATTCCGATATAATATAACCATTAAAAACGCAAAAAAAACATTTTATTTGCATCATTGTTCTCTTTTCATTTATTTTACTTATATTTTGCCGCTGCCAGTTTCAAAATAATTAAAGCGCATGCTGGTTTTCATTGGAATTTTTTTTTTTTTTTTTGGATTTTATTTTTCTTGTATCCGTTGGAAGGACCAAATCGAGGAAGCCCTGTCATCGATTGGTGTGACCAACTGGCGTAGGCGCGCAAGAAGCAGAAGCGCCTGGAAGGATGTGTTGCGGCAGGCCGAAATCCGTTAATCGGGTTGTTAATGGCCAATTAAGTAAGTAAGTAAGTAAGTAAAGCGCATGCTGTTTGTCTAAGCTGATAATTGAAAAAGTGCCTGTACCTTAGCCTAAATCCGAAGCAGCAGAAACACTGCTTGCTGTCGCGCTGCCTTTAAAATAATCACCCATGTATTCTATTTTTAAGAGATACGTGCTTTTGCTGCATTGCGTTTAGTGTGTTTGTAGTGTAATTTTTTTAATTCGAATTAACTTGTTTTTAAGTGCCTGAATAAAATAACGCGGCTCTTATTGATGCGATTATTTACAGGCATTTAATCGATTCAAATATTTAGGATATTTTTTTTTTTCAACATTTTCTCGTTTTTTTTTTTTAATTTGTTGAATCTATCCGAATATTAATCTATGAAATGATTTTATGCCGTTTCTTCTACTTTGTGATCAAAATTTGACCTTTGTTTATAATACACTCTCCGAAATATTTATAAGACCAAACGTATTTCTCGAAAAACTTAAAATCTTTTAGACCAATTCGTACCATTTTTGGGTTAAATATAACTAACAATAAAATAAATCTTTTTATGCAAAAAAAAAATAATTTTTACTTTATTTAATAAAAGGATAACACAAAATAAATTTCATTTTCAAACGAAAAAATTATAAGTCGAAATCCCAGCCCAAACTATTACGTTGCCTCCACCGAAATTTCGCGACATTCGACTTTGCAAAAAAATACCAATATTGGGAAGAAGAATCCGCTTCAGTTATTTTTTCTGAACCATCTAAATTTAATTTAGATGGTCCAGACGGTTCCCAAAAATAATGGATGGATTTACGTAAAAAAAAAAAATCAACAAATGTCGCGAAATTTCGGTGGAAGCACCGTAATAGTTTGGGCTGGGATTTCGACTACAGGCAGGACTCCTATTTGTTTTATATCAATTAAAATGAATAGCGAGAAATATATTGAATTATTAGATGACGTTTTAATCAATTTTGGTGAGGATTCGTTAGGCCATAAATGAATATTTCAGCAGGATAACGCCGCAATCCATAAATCAAAAGCAACAAAATCGTTTCTGTCGTCCAGAAACATACCAGTTTTGGATTGGCCGGCATGTAGTCCAGATCTAAATCCGATAGAAAATTTATGGGCAATACTATCGGACCAAGTTTTCAAAAATAACACCCAGTATAAGGATGTAAAATCTTTAAAAAGTGCCATCATAAGAGAATGGAGTAGGATTGATCAAAATTGCATTGAAAATTTAATAAATTCTATGCCCCGCCGACTTCAGGAAGTCGTTATTAATCACGGTGGACACACTCATTACTAATAAATACTAAAATTACTTAGTAGTTGTTTTTTATCATTGTTATTTTAGTTTTAGGTGAATATTATTTAATTTTGGTCTTATAATTTTTTCGTTTGAAAATGAAATTTATTTTGTGTTATTCTTTTATTAAATAAAGTAAAAATTATTTTTTTTTACATAAAAAGATTTATTTTATTGTTAGTTATATTTAACCCAAAAATGATACGAATTGGTCTAAAAGATTTTAAGTTTTTCGAGAAATACGTTTGGTCTTATAAATATTTCGGGGAGTGTATAAAAAAATAAGATGACATTTTTTAGCAAAAATTGGAAAAATTAAACAATCGTGGCTCTTAAAATCGTTTGTCCTTCTTCTTTCAAATTGTAGGCATGCATCATGCATTATCTGCATGATTTAAGAAAATATCTGAAATAAATATGCTTCTCCTTGTAATTCTTTCAATTCAATATGTCAAGAAAATATTCTTTCATTGAAACATTTAAAATGCATACACACATATACATATGTATATGTACTCATACATACAAAGAATACATACAAATTGTTTGAAATGCTACTGAAATGACTTGAGAATAATGAATTTGTCAATGATTCTGGAAATATGAAAAAAATCTCTATGCCCCACAGTATGTGTGTTGTTGTGTGTAAATTTAAGATCTAATATGAGTAAGATGAGCTTAATAAACTTATTAACCCTTTCATGCCCGAATTTTTTCGGACAGAGCTAAAATTTTTCTAAGGACATGTGTTTGTTAGTCATGACATAAATATGAAGTGATATTCAATTCAGAGTCCTACCTATTCTGGTTTTACAGTTATAAAATGTTGCCTACAGGCAACATTGGGCAGTAGTGGAAAATTTTTAATGAAAGACTTATTTTTATATATTCGTAATTTTAAAATTTTTTCATTCTAATTTCTTGTGATATAAAAGAAAACAGGTTTTTTGTGGACTTGAGCACAAATATACATTACACTTAGCACATTTGGATCTTGGAATTCCGGTTTTGCCTAGTCTACATCGGCCTTTTGCTCTCCATTCTATCCAATGACTTTTGTCAGCAAAACGTACGGCTTTTGGTGGATCAGATACGTATTTTCTTCTTCCCCGCTGTCACCATCATCATCCTGAGACTCATTCCAGTCAAATTCCACAATTCTTTGTATTTCTCTTTGAGACCAGCCGTTTGGACGCATACCTAATGCAGAAAAAGTTTAGTGTAAATTTGATACATTATGGACCAATGTTGCCTATAGGCAACTTTGAGTTTAGAAAAATACTGGAATAAAACTAAAAGCATATTTTCCACTTTTTTTGGTTATAATTCTTCTCTTACCTGCTTTTTAATTATTCACACACTTTTTATGAAAAAAATTCAAAAATTTACAGTTATTTTTTAAGTTTGAAAAATTTATATTTTTTGACTTTGGCATTGATATTGGCACGTGCCTACGCAAATTCAAACACCGATTAACTGAACATCAGTAGTGATTACTCATTAATTTTTTTTTGTTAGAATACGCGTTTTCAATCAAGCTTGTTAGCAAAAAAGAAATCTTTTACAAAAATTTAAAATAACGGGATTTATGAGCAAATATGTACAATGTTGCCTATAGGCAACAATGGGCATGAAAGGGTTAAGTATTCATATACATACATACATACATCCGTTTGTATATGTTTAAAGATATGAACCTTGATTGTTTTTTTTTTTTTTTTTTTTTTTTTTTTTTGGTTTCGATGTCTCATTATTTTGGCACTCCTTGAGTGAGTTTCGTATGCAAAAATGGCAACATGGGCCAGAATGATGCCGTAGAAAATAAACAATAAAACAAATCGATTATGATTCTTATCATAAATTCATGCTGTTAAGTCTGAGGCATCTTGTCATATTTCCTTTTATTTATTTTTTCTTTTTCTTTTTTTTTCAATATTTTTTCGATTTTTTTTTTCTTTTGTTGTAACCTCTTGATTTTATGGAAAACACTTTAGTTAGTAGTACGATTGCATCGTTTTATACATTTTATACGTGTTATTTTCATAATCTTAATAAAACGTATTGTTGTTAAGCGTTCTGTCTTTAGCCCAAATCTATTAAATTAGCAACATCAGCATATTTTCCTTATTGTCTGCTCTTGCTTGCTGGCTTGCTTGCTTGTCGTATAATAAAATGATTTTTCTTTTATTTTTATGCAAAATCTTCTTTTATTCCACTCTCTTGTTCATAGTGTTTCATCTGTTTCATCTGGCTTTGTTGTTGTCGTTGTTGTTTTCTTTGCAATAGTAATTGTGCACTTGCAAATGAGTATGTGTAAGTGTGTGTGTTTATGAGTGGAAATGTTTGTGGTGGTAAATTTCTTGGGTTTTTCAAAAGCCTTGTAACGTTTCTTTCTGCCGTTGTTAATTCTACAATACAATGCGATGTAGATAAACAGCTCATGCAGAGATTCTCAAAGTCTGATACAACAAAATACAATACATAGGCATAAATCTGAAATAAGGGGTGATTTTTTAAGAGCTATAGGAAAATTTTTCAAAAAAAAAAAACACATAAAATTCAGAAAAATGCATGAAATTTTTATTTGAATCGATAGTACGGTCCATATAATTTAAAGTTTAAAGATTATTTCATGCAAATGTTGACCGCGACTAAGCCTCAAATGGTCCATCCGCTTAGTCCAATTTTGGCATACTCTTTCCAACATTTCGGCCGGTATCTTACGAAGAAATGCTTCAATGTTGTCTTCCAATGCGTCAATTGAAGCGGGCTTGTCTGTATAGACATGAGCTTTAACATAGCCCCACAAAAAATAGTCTAAAGGCGTTAAATCGCACGATCTAGGCGGTCAATTGACCGGTCCCGAACGTGAAATAAAATGTTCACCGAACTCGACTCTCAATAAGTCCATTTTTACACGTGCTGTGTGGCATGTGGCACCGTCTTGTTGAAACCACATGTCATGCATGTCAAGCTCTTGCATTTTGGGCAAAAAAAAAAGTTGGATATCATCTCACGGTAGCGCTCACCATTCACAGTTACGTTACGATTCGCAGCATCTTTGAAGAAGTACGCATTTTGATAATAAAATTCAATGATTTGCAAGCGTTGTTCGTTTGTAAGACGATTAATGGTTAAATTATAGACCAAACTGAAGATGTTTCACAGTGAAACAAAACACGAAACGTGCGTGAGCTGTTTAAACCAGTGTTGCCAAAAAGATAATAGCTAAAAAATCACTCTTTATTATTCTCAGAATGTAATAATCTCTTTCAAAGTTTTCCTGTGCCTATGCATTACATTCTGTGCGCACCTTTTTTTCCAAAAGTTTTACTTAAAAAAAAAATAATTGGAGAACTTTTGCATTTCATCGCAGAACAAGTCATAGCATTTTCAAGCCCTATTTCGTTTCAACTCCTACTTAGACATATTTACTCGATCATTTACCCTTCACGGAAGTATTTCAACACCTTAACGGTTAAAATCGTTCTTTTGTCATTATTCTTGATCATTATTTCCAATAGTGTTATGTCGCCGTAGACTAATGGCTAGTGTGTTGCCTTATTAGACAAAGTCCAGGTTAGACATCTCGATCAAACCGAATTATAAAATATATTTCTTAGGCGATTTCCTCTCAGCAGATTTCTTGCAAAAATTTCCATGAAAACTTTCTCAAAAATTCGTCGTTCGGAGTCGTCTTTAAACTGTAGGTCCTGCCAGTCATGGATAAAATAAACACGATACATAAGTTGTATGAGAAGCTAGGTCGTAATCCTGAAGGATTGTAATGAACAGTTATGTATGTATCTCTGTTTTTTGTTTCAACAAAAATGTGCACGATTCACAATCACTGGTGCCTACGTACTAAAGCCACCCCCAATATCCTTCAACCACTCTCCCTCCGCTCGAATGTGGTCTGATTAGCTTGAAAGCTTTCTCACGTTAAATTAAATTTCGTTTTTGTACTCCAACCTTCAGAGTTCCAACATAAATACAGCCATTCGACCACTGTTTCTACTGCATAGAATTCCAGAATTTAACATCTCCCCTATAAGACGGTTTGGCCCAAAATTCATCTAACCGCACCCTCTAAATCTGGGGTAGCTTATTAGAATTTGCTCCTGATCTACACAGTTTGGGCATATATGGGAGGTATCCAGTCCAAATCTGTGCACGTATTTTCTGAAGTTCAGCTCGTAATGTCTGTTCTCCTTCCAAGGGGTTACATTAGGGGCAAGGTGAAATGTCGCCTTCCCTTTAAATTATTCTCCCATCATGACATTCATTTGTGCATGGAAGTCGTTCGCTTCTCCGCTTTTATAGCTGCTGTTTGTTCTGGATACTCGAGACGGCGAAAGTAAATCTGCTTCATCTCATCCGTCAATATATCAATCGGCTTTGTTTTTGCATATACCGCCAATACCGCCAGTACCGCATTATCAGACACTGTCCTGAAACTACTTATCTGTCTAATCGCTCTTACACCGAGGACAGTTTCCTCCTTGTCGTCCCCACGGATGCTAGAATATCCAGACTTTCAGTGGAAGTTACCAACGTAACAATGCATCACCAACCTGCTCATGATGTCGCCGCTTACCGGCAAACAGGGAACCACTGAAATAGAATTACGTACCGCTACCCCAAAGGAAATCAATATGTTTGTAGGTGTGTGCAAGTGTGTGTGTGTGTATAACTGAGTTTTACTTTTACATGAGTATTGTACGCGTATTATGTTCGTCAAGTAAAATAGATCGTGTACATTGTTGCTGCTGGTATGATTGTGGCTCCTCGTCGTTGCTGTTTATTATCATTTTCTGTTCTTCAATACTTATTCCATTTATTTTCAAGTGTTTGTATGTATTTTACGGTTGTATTGATTTATGAACACTTTCTTTGTAATGCAACTTGACACTATTATCGGATGTTTAACGACGATTTGTTTTGACAAAAATAATTCAATATTGAGGTCACCAGATTGCAGAGAATGATTTTTATCCACACAAACATATTCATACACCAGATGCTGGAACACTTTCTGCATTTATGTAGGGGGGAGGGGGGTGTGTACATAAACATAAAGGTGAGTGAAATTGAGTTTTAATACGTTGTGTCAGATATTAAAAATTCAGTTTGGAGTTTGGAGTTTAAAAAGCGTTCGGTTGTTCTCTGTTCCAACTGAACATATTATATTTAATAGCAACTGAAGGAATTGGAGCAAAAATTATTAAAATTTATTGAATTAAAATAACAAATGTTGCTCAATATATTCAAGTTTCGTAAACAATAAATTATGCTTCTATGAATTGAAAAAAAACAATTCAATTTGATTTCAGGGCAATCATTTTTATGATAATCAGAACAAATAATGTGTAGACAATAATAATTTTAATTTTGATTTGTGGTAAATATTGCTAAAAGAAGATAATATACATAAGTTCACCAGGAATCTAATTCGTTAAAATATCAATAGATCTCAAAATAAATTAAAAACATTAACTTTAACTGGATGCGTTAGTTGTTGGTTTTCGTTGGTCGTTCTGTAATTTATTTTTTATGCCCAGAGCTTAGATTTCCAATTTGTATTATCATCAATCGAACCTAATTCCAAGACATATTGCTTGATATATAGGGAGCGCCATTTAAAAGTTTCAATTTAAAAATGCAAATAAAATAAAAATATTTTGAAATTTTATCAAATTTCTTTTTTTTGTTGTGAAGTACAATTGTTTCGGTTAGAAATGGAATATAATTTCATTCATATGGCTGCCGCGGCTGGCTTCACAGTACCTCATTCGATTGGACCAATTTTCATGCACTTTTTGGTGTGGTTGTATCTTGGCAACGATATCGCGAATGTTGGTCTTCAGATGCTCAATTGTCTCTGGATTGTCGGCATAATACTTTTCTTTAACAATGTCTCACAGAAAATAGTCCAAAGGTGTGAAATCGCATCTCCTTGACGGCCAATTGACATCACCACTTCGGCCATCAAATGTTTGATGCAATAAATCAATAGTGGCATGAGATATGTGGCAATTTTCACCATCCTGTTGAAACCATACATCATTCACATCAATACCAATAAATTGATTGTGGCATTAGAAACATCATTCAGTTCAATACCATGAAGAGCGGGTACAAGAAATTCGGTTATGATAGTGCGATAGGTGCCTCCATTGACCGTAATGGTTACGCCGTCTTCATTTTCAAAGAAATATGGGCCAATGATGCCTTCGCTCCACATGCCGCACCAAACAGTCACTCGTAATGGGTGCATTGCCTGCTGTAAGACCACGTGTGGGTTTTCTGAGACCCAAATACGGTAATTTTGCTTATTAATGTACGTACCCACCAAAGATGAAAAGAAGCTTCATCCGAAAAGATAATTTTTTTTTGACAAAATCGACGTCACGCAGTTTCTTGTTGGCCAAATAAATCCAAATTGATTCATTACGGCGAGTGGAGATAATATATTGAATTTTGTGACAGAATAGAATGACATAAGTATTGCCAGATTCGAAATAACCGATGGATCAAATTTTAATCGATAGATGCTCCACCCTATGTTAAAAAGTTAATATGTTAAGCATAAAAAATTAAAAAAAAAAATCATCAGTCTTTAAGCGATGTTTATTTTTAATATACATAGGATTGCATTCAATTTTATTTATTTATTAATTTATTAGAATAATTATATACAGTAATCTCTCGATTTACGTCGCAGTTGGTTCCAAAAAAAGGCGACGTTAGTCGAATGACGATGCAAATTGAAGTTAGAGGGAACAAAAAATTTGACGACGTAAATCAAAACAACGTTAATCGAGGCGACGTAAATCGAAGGATTACTGTACGAGCTGAGTAACATAGACCAAATGAACGGTGTAGTGTAACAGACCAGAGTCTCTAGTGGGAATCAAATCCACGACCCTCACGTAGCGTATTACATTCAATTACCTTACATTAAAATTAGTATTTAATTGAAAACATATTAAAACATTTTGTAAGAGATATCAACTATAGATGACGTAATATATATAAATATAAGCCTGATAGAATTTTTTTTTTTTTTATTATTATTGAATTTTTCTTAATGAAATTTACAATAGTTTTCAAATCTTAAATCTAGTTTTGAAGGTTAATAGTTAGCACCAGCGTGTTAACTATATATTGTATTCAAATCTTATAATAATACTATACTACATTAGAAATTATGGTCAGTGCAGCCGTCGAGTGAGGCTCAATGTGTCTCTTCGTTTTAGCCTCTGATGGCCGTCGAAATGAAGCAGGTCCCTTGCCAATGCGTTGGGGTGAATCGTCAGTTTATCGACGTATTTTATGGCGAATTTTTTAATTTCTTCCTGAATTGTAGGAATGTTGAGATCTCTATGGATATTGTCGTTACGAATATACCATGGAGCGCAGACAATTTGTCGTAAAAGCTTGGACTGTCTTCTTTGTAATTTCGAAACGTTAGATGCGCAAGCGCTGCCCCAAAGCTGAATGCCGTAGGTCCATATTGGCTTTATAATGCATTTGTATAAGAGAACCTTGTATTCAAGGTCTAATGTTGAATTAGGGCCGATAGTCCAGTGCATTTGAGCGGATTTCAGCTTAATGGCCGCTAATTTGGCCTCGAACTGACGGGACCATGTTAGACGTCGGTCTAAGTGGACTCCCAGGTATTTGAAGTGGTTTTCAACAGGGACATCAATATTATTTATTTTTATTTTTGGGCAATCCTGTCTTCTGAGTGTGAAGGTTACATGGGCACACTTGGATGGATTCACCTTTATTCTACACTTTTCAAACCATTTTTCTAAGTCACATATGTGCGACTGCAGTTGTGTTGATGCTACTTTCGGATCCTTGTTGACGCTTATAAACGTGGTGTCGTCTGCATAAGTTGATGTGTATGTGTTAGGATTTGTGGGCATGTCCGAAGTATAAATTAGATATAGAATAGGGCCTAGTATGCTACCCTGGGGGACACCTGCGGAGATCTTTTTTGTTGTAGACATTTCGTCCTTCAATTTGACCTTTAAAGTTCTGTCAGTTAAATAGCTTTTAAGAAGTTTGTGTGTGTTCTCGGGGAGCAATCGTGTTATTTTACTGAGTAGACCAAACCTTATCGAATGCTTGTGAGATGTCGATAAAAAGAGCTGAACAATATTGTTTCCTTTCAAATGCCGATCTAATTATAGTGACGATTCTATGGACCTGTTCAATGGTACCGTGATTAGCTCGAAATCCAAACTGATGTTCAGGGATAATTTGTCGCTCGTCGAGGAACGTGGCTAAGCTTTGGAGAAAAATTTTTTCGAACATTTTTGATAATATTGATAGCAAGCTAATAGGTCTATATGATGTTATCTGACTAGCATCTTTTCCCGGCTTGAGAATCATAACAATTATAGATATTCTCCAAGATGATGGGAAGTAGCCAATTTTTAACATTGCGTTAAATATGAATAGGACAATTCTTATAGCATAAGTAGGTAAGTTGATTAACATTGAGCCTGTAATGCCATCGGGCCCTGGCGACTTTTTCACGTTAAGGCTTTTAAAAGCGGCCTGTACGTGAGAAAGCCGGAGTTTTATAGGTGCGTTTGGTGGGCAGATATGAGCATTAATGTCGTGTGGTGTGAAGACTTTCTCCAGGTGGTTTGCAAAAGCGTTAACTTTTTCACTAGAAGTCTTTGCCCAAGTATGGTTCTCCAATCTTAGCGGTGATTCTAGAGTAATAGGACACCCCATATGCCTTACAGCTTTCTTCTTTAAATTCTGGCATTGGAGAATGCCTCACATTTTTCCTAACAATAATGGCACTGCCACCACAGGTCCTTCCACTTGGGTGCTTAGTATCATAAATGTAGAAGTCGTTGATTCTAAAACAGTTTTTATTGATGAAGTGTGTTTCTGAGACCATAAGTATGTCGATCTCTTCTGTGTGCAAAAATTGTTCCACTTCGAGTTTAAGTTGGGATGATAGAATTTGAAAACTAAAAATTTATTTCCGAACTTTCGTTCTCTGTTTTCTTATCCTATCTTTACTCTTTTGCCGTGTTTATAACTGATCTAACTGCGGTATGAATTCAAATGTTACCATCAAACTTCACGTTTCAATTACTTTTTATTCATTTAAATTTCAAGAATTTTTTTTCCTCTTCTCACCTTTGGAAAGAGTTTTTGTCATTTAAATTGAAATGTTTTAAAATTCAGCCTAAGCAATGGCCTCATTCCATTAGACTTGTACGAGAATGGCGCTGTTTGTGTGTGTGTGTGTGTGTATACATCTTATAGAAAAGGTTGACATTTTCAACCCTAAAGACTCATGCAATCAGATTTTAAAATTAATTGCCAAAGAAATGAAAAATAAAATCGAATATTGTCTCATTAAATTGCATGGGGCAAGCGATTTAATTATCATTTTATTCGAATCAAATTTTCTTGCAATTTTCTCGTTGCCATTTTACCCTTCAAGTACACACTTTATACGTACGTAGTAAGCTATTATGTCGCAAGACCATACAGTAACGTCTTTCTTTCTTTCTTTCTTTCTTTCCATTTTATCGCTTATTAATCATCTTTGACATAATTTTTCCTACTTTAACCGTATTTAGTGTATTTTGAGTGTGTTCTTGTTATTTGTTTTTTTTTTTTTTGTATCATTCGTTGGAATAAAAATATCACGTTTTTGTACTCAAGTTGACATTTATTTGAGTCAAAGCTTATAGCGTATGAAACAACAAAGAGAACTCAATTTTTCATTATTATTTTAATTTTTTTCCTTCCTTTACCAGTTGCTTTGACTTTTAAGACGACTTATAAGCAGTCGTCGGCACAAAGAGAACATATGAACATATAAAGCCGAAGAAAATCTTCCCCTGAGGGTCATTGGTGCTGACGTCTGCTTATAAGCCAGGCTGTGATACGCTGTTTTATTGCAATGTAATTGAACTGCTTAAAGAAATGTCTCAAAATGTTGCCAAATGCTGCGTTTTCTATAGACTCCAAAAGAAAAAAAATCGATATTAAGCAATGACAGTAGCCTGGGAGTCAAATAAAAATTCATTTCAATATAAAAAGCTTTGACGTGATTTATATAGAATTGGCCATCTATTAGCTTAAATTTCAACCATCGGTTATTTTCGAATCTGGCAATACTTATGTTCCATTCTATTCTGTCATAGAATTCAGTATATTACCTTCAGTGGAGAACGTAATGAATCAATTTACGCTTAAGCAACGTTGGGATTTATGTGATGTTTTTGTAACACAGCCTATTTCACTTGCCTGCCTGTTTATAAGGGAAACACAAACAAAATTGAGTGTTTTTGTTTGTGTTTTCCATGCAAACAGGCAGGCAAGTGAAATAGCCTGCGTTACAAAAACATCACATTATTGGGCCAACGAGAAACTACACGATGATGTCGATTTTGCCAAAAAAAAAAATCATCTTTTCAGATGAAACTCATTTTCATCTTGGTGGGTACGTACATTAATAAGCAAAATTACCGTATTTGGGCCTCAGAAAACCCACACGTGGTCTTACAGCAGGCAATGCACCCATTACGAGTGACTGTTTGGTGCGGCTTGTGGAGCGAAGGCATCATTAGCCCATATTTCTTTGAAAATGAGGAAAGCGTAACCACTACGGTCAATGGAGGCACCTATCGCACAATGATACATACATAATTGGTCATTACAACCCTTCAGTCAGGATTATTGACCTAGTTTCTCACAATTCTTATGTTGTGTGTGTTAATTTTATACATAAGTGGCGGGACCTACAGTTTAAAGTCGACTCCGAACGACAGATTTCTTGAGAAACTTTTCATGGCAATTTTATTTACTCTCAGAGTTTTTGCCAGAATTCTGCTGAGAGGAAATCGGCGAAGAAATACTTTTTGTATTTTGTTTGATGTCTGGCCTGGGGCTTGAACCCTGGCTTTACGTCTAATAAGCCAACACACTACCTACTAGACTACGGCGACTTCACTATGATAAGCGAGTTTATCGTACCCGCTCTTCATGGTATTGATTTGAACGATGTTTCTAATGCCACAATCAATTTATTTCGCCAAACGTTTGATGATCGTTTAATTACACGAAATGGTAATGTCAATTGGCCGCCAAGAAGCTGCGGTATAATGCCGTTGGACTATTTTCTATGGGGTGCTGTTAAAGAAAAGTTTTATGCCGACAAAACAGAGACAATTGAGCATCTGAAGGCCAACATTCGTGATTCCATAGCCGAGATACACTTGAAAAAGTGCACGATATTTGGTCCCATCGAATTAGGTATTGTGAGGCCAGCCGCGGCAGCCATATGAATGAAATAATATTCCATTTCTAACCGGAACAATTGTACTTCGCAGCAAAAAATAAATAAATTTAAAATTATCAAATTTTCAAAGCGTTTTTGTTTTAATACATTTTTAAATCACCCACCCCCATATATGAGCCGTTCAGTGCACAAAATGATTAACTCCACTTTTTGAAAAATCTTAAATTTAAGTGTCAAAGCACTTGGGATAGTCATATATTTTTATATTTATTATAACTTTCCTGAATAGTAAAGATTAACACGAATGGCCCAAAATTTTTTGGGCCATTGAATAATAAGTAATTTATTTCAGAATACATTTTGATTAACTCCATGCTCTTATGTAAATCGTTTCAATAACGCAGTTCAAATGCACCACTAGCAACCGTTGAATGATAACAGTTATCAATTTCCAGTTACTGTAAAAAAGGCAGAACGGGCTCGCAGTCAAACGAGTGCCGATCGAATAGCAGCATTAGAAAAAATTTTCGTATTTTTTTTCGATTTAGGAAAACCTTTAACCTTTCCTAAACTAACTACATCTGTAGCTTATTATAAGCGAAAATCATATGTTTATAATTTCGGATGTCATTCATGAATTCAGTAAAAATATAAGCCACATGTTTGTTTGGTCAGAAACTGAAGGATGTCGTGGACCTCAAGAAATTTCATCGTGTCTAATAAAGTCCATAAAAACTTATGCTGCAAACTTTGAAAATATAATAACATATTCTGATACGTGTACCGGGCAAAATAGTAAAATTTAAAACTGTCTTAAGTTTATTGAAACTTGTTCAAAGTATGAAAATAAGAGCTGAGTTAATTGAAATGAAATTTTTGGTAAGTGGTCACAGCTATTTACCTAATGACTCAGATTTTGCCATTATTGAGTCACATGCAAAAGAAAAAAAATTCAAAACATTTATTCACCAGATAATTGGTTCAATATAATCAAAACGTGCAAAAAGAAAACACCATTTAATCTAATTCAAATGACCCACTGAGATTTTTTCTCAACAAAACCTTTAGAAAACTCAATCATTAACAGAAAAGCAACCGTTACAGGGTTTCCAGTAAATTGGCTTAAAATACGCTGCATTAAGCTAGAAAGGTCAAAACCCCATCTCATACAATTCAAATATGACTCTAATGGAGATTTAGAATTTAACGAAATTAACATAAGGAAATCTGTTCTTTATTACTTTTTTCAGTTGCCAAATCGATTAACTCCACCAATCACATGAAATTTATAACATTACGGACATTATTTTTTTGGCTATTCTTTTTTATTAATTTTATATACCATTAGATGAAAGCTATATATGTATTTATGTATTCTACAGGGTGGGCCAAAAGTCACGAAGGGGTTTAATCGTTCTTGGGAATCTCGTGGCTTTAGTTCTTGCACTAACTGCAGCTTGTATGGGAAAATATGTAAATTTCCCTTTAATATTCTGCATAAAGACCGCCGAGACATTTGCAGCTCAGCAGAGCGCCTTCGAGTTGATGGATTCTCGAGGATTCTCCTCAACACTCTCCAGAACGCGTTGAATATTTGCTTCATTAATTACAGAATGTGGTCTTCCGCTTCGTGGAAGATCCCTTACTAAGCCGTGTTCCTGAAAACGTGTCACTAATTGATTCGGATGGTGAATTCCGCACATTAAAATGATGACGATAGGCTCGTTGAGTTTGAATTATTGATCGATGATGTTCAAAATAAAGTTCTATGATTTTGGTTCGCTGGATAACGTTGTAACCTTCCAAAATTAATCTCACAGATTTATTTTACAAGTCCTAAAAAGAAAAATAAAAAAAAAAAATTAAACTAGAAAAGTTATTAATTTTTCAAATCCCTTCGTGACTTTTGGCCCACCCTGTACAATATATATTTCCATTTATATTGTAAAGGGAATTTTATACAACAATTTACATTACTTCATCGCATTTCTCAACTTTTTGTTTTATGGAGTTAATCAATTTGTGCACTGAGCGGCTCATATGATCACTTGAAATTGAAAGTTGTTTTTTTTTTTTTGGCTTTGGTAATGTGGTATGAAAATCTATAGAAACATACTAAATAGGCAAAATGATCTGTTTGCCTCTCATAACCTCATGAACGTGGAAGGATTAAAGATTGCCATACAAGCTCTTTAATAAGAATGATAAAATAATATTTCCTTAAATGTAATAACTTGTATCTTGTATTCATCGTGGACGGGAATTAAAATTAAAAACATTAATTAATATTGTGTTACACAATTAAACGGCTGATCTAATTAAATTGCTTGATCATTGTAGAAATGCATCATTTCTGGCATCTGGTATATCGGTTACCACATGCCAATACTTTCAGTTTTTCTTTTTTTTTAATTTGTTTTAATCAAAATTTTATTTTCAACAGTTGTTTTATCCCATCATCTCATCATATTATGATTCATACAAACAAATTACTGTTACACATACATATCATAATAACTATTAATTTGCACCTCAGTTTTATTCATTAATCAGTACGTAGATATTGATTGCATACGATAATAACAAAAAAAAAAAATATTTTTTTAAATCATCACCATCGGAACTCCTTCCGCTTACAAAATTTCATTATGATTGTATGAAATAATAACAGCTCAACGATAACAGCACAGATTTCGTATACTTTTTAATCGAACATTAAATCAGGGTCAATATATTGCGTGTTTTCATTTTTATTATCATTTTTTCTATTTTTAACGTTTTTTTTTTCTTTTTTAAACTAATGAAATATTAATTCATTAATTAAAATTGTGTACATATAAACATATTCAACCAATTGTATATGGTACACATTACCAAGAAAAAGATACAAAAAAATCACTTTTATGATAACAAAATATTGGCAATTCGATTCATTCAGTTACAAATTTTATAAAAAAAAATAAAACAAATTTTTTTTTTCGAATATGTAACAAGAAGTCGACGTAGTGTGTTGGCTTATTATACTAGAGCCCGTGGTTCAAATCCCAGCTCAGACATCTCGAGCATCACGAATATGAAAAAAAAATTACTTCTTTCGCCGACTTCTTCTATGGAAAAGATTCTGAAATCTATCGTTCGGGGTCGTCGTTCAACAGTAGGTCCCCCCACTCATGTACTAAATTAACAAACGTACCACGAGTGGTGGAGGGCGAATCTGGCTGCTAGGGCACGTAAAACGGCATGCGCTGCTTACTGCTGCAGTAGAGCGGTCGGAACCAGATGGGATCTTCGCCCAAGGATCATGCGATGGATATATTCTACGGTCATCGAACCCAACCTCCTATACGGTGTTGCTTTCTGGTGGACTGCTCTGGACAAACAACACAACGTCAGACTTCTTGCAAAGATCAGTAGGTCTGCCGCCATTTATATAACTGGCGCTCTACGCACCACCCCCACGAAAGCCTTGTTCGCAATGCTGAACTGGCTTTCTACTGTGCTTCTCGCTAAGCAGGTGACCAAGTTTGCTGCGACTAGACTTAATGCTCTATCTCGTTGGCACATTGCACCTTCTGGTCACTCCACTATTCTGGAGGTTGATCCGGTGGCCCCTGTCAACATGGACTATCTCCCTGCTGAATATTGTCTTGACAGAGGCTTCCACTCTCTGATTCCGAGTAGGGATGACTGGAATCCAAATACGGTCGTCCCCCCGGAAGTCCTGGATATATATACCGACGGCTCTAAACTCGATAATGGGGTTGGAAGCGGTGTCTACTCTGGGAAAATGGACCTGAATATTTCTCTCCGTCTGCCGGACTACTGCAGCGTGTTTCAGGCGGAGGTGATGGCAATTTACCGGTCCGCTCAATGGATCCTCGTCAACGATGCTCCTTTCACTCGCGTCTCGGTCTTTTCTGATAGTCAGGCCGCGATAAGATCTTTATCGGGTTTCGTGAATAACTCTAGGATCGTTAGGGAATGTCGCCGCTGTCTCGACCTTCTTTCGGGGCGCTTCACTAGTGTCTCTCTGGTGTGGGTCCCTGGGCACAGTGAAATTCCGGGAAACTGTAGGGCCGACGAGCTCGCCAGAGCTGGTGTGCTCCTTACGGAATCCTCTTCTGTTGAATTGGGTATGCCACTTGCCTCGGTCAAGCTGACCATTGTGCGGAAGTTCTTTCGGGACGTCTACCTATCCTGGGTCAATGAGGAGTCCTGCTCCACCGCTAGACTCACCTGGCCCAAGATGGATAGAAGGCGATCCAACCAATTACTTGGTCTCGGTCATGATGTCATCTCGACTATAGTGGCCGTGCTTACAGGTCATTGCGTCATGGGTCGACACGCGGAAAGAATGAGGCTCCCTTTCAACGACTTCTGCCATGGATGCAGGTCCGCTGAGGAAGAGGAGACTGTTGTTCACTTTCTTCTATAACAACTGAGTTATAGTTTTTATATATGTATGCTGTCTTATCAAATGAACTTTAAGTTAAAAATTTTCGAAATTTTTGATGGATCTTAAGTGTTTATTGAAAAATGCCTCCTTTTTCCGTAGGACCAACCACCGGAACTTGGCTAATGTTTGCGCAAAGCGAAATAATAATATTTGCGAAAAACGGCAATGTTTGACTACTTTAGGTAGTCGTTCAAACGTTCAAAAAGCAAATTCTGAGGTAAACAATCAAGACCAATCAAAAATTTTTTAAATTTTTATATAACATGACTGTTAATACTCTTTAAATAATAACTACGATAATTTTTGTTAAATTTTATCAAACAAAGTGTCAATCTCTTCACAATATAATGCACTTTCACAATGTCGATACTTATTTCATATTCTGGCTTTTAAAAAGTCAGTGTTATGGGACTCATTTGGGTTTTCTGCAATTAAAAAAATTATTTAATTTTCTGTGCAGCATGTACTTTTGAAAAACTCAGTCACAGCAATAATATGAGGAACACAAACACTTGTGGTAAATATTATGACAAATGCTTACGATAATCACATTTCTTGGAATGTGTAATGCTCTGCAGATCTTTAAATTCAAACGTATTAAAATTACGCTTAAATGCTCTACTTTATCTTGAGTTTGTTGGTTGTTTTTTATTTCTGGTGTCACATTTTCAAATTTAACCGTTATTTGCATAAACAACCTAAATTACTTCACTTATTATCGGATTCGTAAATTAAAATTCTCACATAATCCAATAAAAAAAAAATATTGTAATTGAATGATGGAAACATTTGCAACCAGATCAGCGAATAATATTACATTTCATTGCAGGTATGACTGTGGTGGCTCATTAAATTTACAAGTATTCAATGTTTATTCTTTTTTATTTTTCTTTTCTTGTGTGCGATAATAGAGTAAGTTTTTTAGCCGCATCTGACGAATATCGGTATTTTTTTTTTTTTTTTTTTTTTTTTTTTTTTTTTTTGAAAAAAAATCCAATGTTAACATCCTTTAGGCAATCTTTGACATTAACCTAACATGAGTCAAAATTTATAAGATACGTGGTGTCTGTATCACTTGATACCGCATTGCATTATTAATATCGGTTTGCGAAATAAGCACACACACAAAAATACGCGATCAACGAGAGAGAGAATGCAATTACTCTAGTTTTGTTGTTTAACTAAAGGCTTAAGGCATTAATAAAACGAAAATGACGGAAAGAAAAAATTACAATAAATAAGCAGACATGTAAACCTAGGTATGATAGACAGACAGACATACAGACACGGGGGGGGGGGGAGAGCAAGAGACGAGCGTTTGGACAAGCACGCGGATAAGTTGAAAAACAAAAAAACACAAAAAAAAACAACAACAGTTAAATCTAAACATGTTGAGATACGCGTTGTTGTCAAAATCATATTGAAAATAAAAATTAAGAAAAAAAAAAATTACACACAGAGCCATTTACATGTAAATCAAAACGAAAGACTTAAGACACAAGCGTGTATTTTCATAATACCGGTAAAACAACAAAAGAAAAAAAAACTAACAACAGAACACAAAAATACAAGAAAATCGAAATTTTATTGAAATGAAAAATTAAAGAAAACTTGACCGCAAGTATTTCTTAATTTATACAAAAAAAAATAAAAACAAAAATTAAGCAACAGAATCAATAACGACAACTACAACATGAAACCATAGCCATGTACATACGAAAGTGTTGCGAAAGTACAAGATGAAAAAAAAAACACTTAAGGAATCAATTCTTTTATTGGGATTTAATAGTAGGAATGAAAATATTTCATTCGCTTTTTAATTAAAAAATTCTTTTAAAGTTATGTATGCCAACTCATTGGCTGGTGACACGACATTTTCGTAACATGTTCTAGCAGTTTGTCGTCGACACACAAAAGACATTTCGCTTAACAACTGCAGCAAACGTACTTGTACGGCGTATGGCAAAGATACGACAACTTGGCTGCTGTTGACTGTCGGCATAATTGACACAATTTGAATAAATTCAAGTATATTTTTTTCGTTCGTATGCCGCTTCCATCCCGCCAAGATGTAGTCTATTCGCGGCACACACATACTCAATGTATTATTTGTTGTGAATTTAAATTAAAAAGAAAAAAACTTTCAATGACATTAAAATATAAGAATATTTGTTCGAGTTACTCGATTATAACGTGTAAATGTTAATAAATCATTGATTGTATGGTCTACACATGCCTATATTACCAGACAACATTCTGGTAGAGTTCTGCAGAACAACGTCATTGAATGTTTTTTTTTTTTTTCTTTCCTCAATATCCACCAAATTAACAGGACCTAGTGTTGATGTTGCCACAGTTTGATTTGAATTTTATTCATATTTTTGTGGTCATATTTTGTTACACCCAATATTTCATGCTTAAATTAAGGTCACACCTATTCATTTAGAAATTTTAGGAAAACTAATAAGTATTTTAATTAATTAACCTATTCCATATGAAAAGGTTACAAAATGTTGTAATATTTCTACAGTTATTGTCAGTAGTTGTCCGTAGAAACTTTGATCTCAAAAGAAACTTAATAAGAAGTCTATTGCATGTTTCGTACAATGCAACTTCATTTATTTCTCAATTAAAATTTTAACAAATTATGTCTTCCAAAAGAATATTCGTTTGGAAGTTCATTTCTGGTCTAAGTAAATGTACCTCAGCTCTGACATCTCGAAGAAAAGAAAGAGAAGGAAATAAAAAAGTATTTATTTTGGCGGCTTCCTCTCAGCAGTCTTTTGGTAAGAACCCAAACCTATCATTCAGAGTCAATCTTAAAGTGTCTTTTCCACCACTCATGGAAAAGTGGTGGAAAGTTAACACTCACAACATGGGTGGTATGAAAAGCTAAATCGTAATCTTAACTGAAAGTTTATAATGACCAATTAAATAAGTAAGTCAGTGGCCTTTAATTACTTTGTCAAAATAATTTCATATTGTAACTATGCCGTAAATGATCCTTCCTTAGCTCCAATTTTCACAAACTTCCTCCAGTACATCCGGGGCCAACTCACCAGCATTGTATCTGGCTTGTCCCTATACTCGAGAGGATTCAGGTTTCTCTATAAAAATTAGTGTAATGGGAAATTTATTGGTCACCAAACTCACCCATCAATAAATTCATGGTACATCATGCCCAGTGAGATGTGACAGTGTCATGCATGCAAACCAAGCCCTCTTCTTTTATTAAATAAAAAGCGTAATCATCGCATAGTATCTTGCGTCATTGACTGTGACGTTGTGATTTGCATTGTTATTGAAAAGTACATCCAACGATACTGTCAGCCCACAGAGTGCACTAAACAATGCATTTTTCGTAGAGTATCAGAGGTTACTCAACTGTCTCTGGCTTCTGTTTGCATAAAATTAAACAATTCAGTATTGATAACAAAATTCAATGATTTGCAAGCATTGTTCGTTTGTTAGTCTATCCAGGAGTTAAAGAGCAACATTGCTTTCTACATTTCACCAATATATACACCCAATCCTGTTTTTACACGGTATATACTAGGGATGCCAAATGGGATCGATTTTTAAAAATCCCGGTATAAGGGATTTCGTAATCCCGATCCCGAAATCCCGGGATATTTCGGGATAATTCGGGATCGAAAAATCCCGAAAAATCAAGCGATTTCGCGATTTTCTCTTAATGATAAAAAAGAAAAAAACATATTTTGTTAACAATTTCATTTATATTCCAATTATATCAGAATTATATGTCTATAAAAATAAAATATATAAAAAACAAAACAATAAAGGGTAAATTAACAAAAATAAAAATTATTCATAAATATGCAAATGCATTAGTTTTAAGAAAATTATTTGGATTCCAAAATAAGTATATTATTGTTTTAAATAATTGTTTAAAAAGATTGAAGCATATAACATGTGATCTGAACGAATTTTGTTATCAACATACGCTGCCGTTGGAAAACACTTCTTTTAATCAACACCTTTTGGTAAAATAGTTCCAAGATAGCTATATGCAGCTTGTAAATATTCACCTCTACCTCCTCCTGATGTAAATAAATTTATTTCTTGGGACAGTTGAGTATCTAAATCAGTAACCCTCTTAATTGATTTTATAGGGCTTTTGCATTCTTCGATGGCATCAAATAACTTTTTAGTAATGGAAGTAGGGTTTTCCTCATCTGAGATGCTATTATCGAAGTCGAGTGATATAGAATTTTGTTTTCAGGACCTTTTACAAGGTCAAAGTACATATGAATTCACAATACCGAAAATCCCGAAAAACCCCGGGACAAGTTTTAAAAAATCCCGGTATTCGGGATTCACAAATCCCGGGATTTCGAGGTTTGGGATTTCCAGAGAGCGCCGTGTAAAAAAGTCTTGGAAAAAACAATACATATTCATAAGGTTATGTTTGGTTTTTCAACCTAAAAGGTGGTCTAAAAAATTGATGTTTCTTCGAAACACAAAAAACAAAATCAAAATTGTTTTATACGGTATCAGTTTTTTAAGATAAGCAAGGTCTTTTGCATTGCACTTGTTCAATAGCAGTGTCGTCTTCCAATGCAACTTCTAACAAATTTTCTTTTTGTTCCGTTTATAACATCACAGATGAGGTTATCAAAACCGTCACCTCCATCAGCTTGTGCCACCTATATTATTTCTTTAAGCATTACATCGGCCACATTTGGGTTCACAGCAGTATTTTCGCATTTAATGCAATTATTTTTCCAACAGACATTCAGTGCTGATGCTTTTACTTGTCAAATAGAACGGCAGATTTTTGAGAAACTTTTTCATGGCAATTTTATTTACTCTCAGAGTTTTTGACAGAAATCCGCTGAGAGGAAGTCGCAGAAGAAATATTTTTTCATATTCCATTTATTTGGAGATGCCTGACCTGGGGTTCGAACCGAGGCCTTACGTCTAACAAGCCAACACACTACCTACTACATCACATGTCTTTTTTAAACTTATAAAAATATATTTGGGGATAAAAATATATAAACATTTGCTATATATACATAGTATGTATGTAAAGCGATCATTTCAATACATTTTAAATAGAATAGAATATGATACCACTTCTGATGCTACTATTACTGTGATTAAAGCAGTTCTTGACTGATAGAGTTGAAAATTTGTGTCTGGCCTACTATCCAATTGTACTACCGTTGGTGCAAATTTCATTCAAATCGAAAGACATCGATTTTAAAAATTGGGTGACTTGACACGAAATTGCCCACATATGTAAATACATAAAATATATATACATAAAATATATGTATATATATAAAATATAAACGTATGGCACCCTAATGTTTTAACAAACATGCTATCAATATCTGTTTACAAGTTTGATTCATACAGCACTTAGCACTTAGTCAGCCTAAATTCAAAACGTTTTTTCCTTTTCATATTTTTTTTGGTGGTATTTTGTTTTTCTGGTAAAATATAACCTTTTTTTGTAAAGATTTTTTAAATTGAATTTTTTAATTTGTTACAGTTAGATATTTGCCGTTTAAATCAATTAATTTTTTTTCCTCGGCTATATTTTAAAGTTCATTGTTAAACAAAAAAGTAATGCCAGTTAGTGGATACATTTGATTTTTATTTTTTTTTTTTTTTTTTTACTTCAAATTAAATGTCCTTGATTGGGTGTTTTTTTTTTCATTCTGGAAATAGTGCGGGTAGCGCACGATAACAGATTTCTACAGTTCACAGTATTTATAATAATCACCATTAGAGAAGGTGTAGATATAGAAGTGTGTGTGTTTTTTCAAAAGATATTAATCATCATCAGATTTATCGTTAAATTGAAAGGAAAAAAAAAACGATAAATAAACTTTAATGTCACCACAATGTTAAATTGTAACTCTTTGAACAGTTTTTTTTTTTTTTCTTCGTGTTTTTTTGTTTGGCATTATTATTCGAATGTTGTATTTAGAAAAACAGAAAAAAAAATATTTCTTTTGTATCTGAATCGTTTGACTTGGTATCATGTGCAGATAACTATCTACCTTAACATTGCATTAAAAAAAATTGGAATTTTTATAAAAATCAAAAAAAAAAAAAATAAAAAAAAAAATAAAAAGATAAAAAGGGTGTGACTTTAATATTATATTTTGATCGTTCGTCATTCACTCGCTCCAACCGTCAGTCATTAAAATTGTTGAAAATTTATAAACATGACGTTGATTAGTAGCATTGCATTGCACTGTCTGTCTATAATAATCAGTCACATTGAAAGCTATTAATAGACCAAAAGGAACATGTTCAAATAAAATACATTGTTGCACAAAGGAGAGCCTTTTAATAGTTTCCCTGATGAAGTTGCAGCCACTCTTAATACGATATTTATGCTGGTATAACGTGGAACGTTCTTGTATTAAAAACGATTTTAATTTATGATTTGCAATAAATTCTGTCATTAAAATTTCCATAATTATGGGTTAATTTAATTGTCATGTAAACGATTGCTTGGCATATCAAAAGTATTCCAATGAAATGCTATCCTTTAACAGTAAGTGGTTCATAACAAATTACAGAACTTTAGTAATTGAACTTAATTATGGTCATTGCAATATGGGCTAGTCAACGATAAAGACACATATTTTAGGATTGCAATTGAGTCTATTTTTTAACATAACTTTGGGAAACCTTAATGAAAAGTTTCTTTTTTATTAACGAAAACTCTTTCAAGTATTTGTATATTTTTTTTTTTTTTTTGTTATCATTTTACCACACTTATCTCATGTCTGATTTGATAGAATTAGTTTTATCCTTCCGCTGAACGAATATGACCATCCAATGATCCATACAATTGACCATCCAATGCGTTTTCGCTTCGCTAAGTGGGCCTGCGATCGACTTACAGAAGATGCCGATTTTGGCAAAAAAAAAAATCATCTTTTCAGATGAAGCTCATTTTGATCTTGGCGGGTATGTAAACAAGCAAAATTATCGCATTTGGGGCACAGAAAACCCGCACGCATACATTGAAAAGCCGACGCACCCAAAACGAGTCACTGTTTGGTGTGGATTTTGGTCCAGAGGCATAATTGGGCCATTTTTCTTCGAAAATGAGCAAGGAGTGGCCGTTACAGTCAATGGCGATCGTTATCGGGCCATGTTGAACGAATTTTTACTCACAAAAAATAGAAAAGGAGGATATTGGCAACATTTGGTTTCAACAGGACGGCGCTACGTGTGCCACACAGCCGAAGCTACACTCGATGTTTTGCGCCCTGTTTTTGAAGATTGCATTATCAGTCGCAGAGCTGATGTCGTTTGGCCACCTCGGAGCTGCGATTTGACACCGTTGGACTATTATTTGTGGGGTGCCGTCAAAGATAAGTGTTACGCCGACAAGCCAGAGACAATTAAAGCTTTAAAGAACAATATTCGTGAAGCCATTGGTGAAATACAGCTGCACACAATCGATAATGTGCTTAAAAATTGGACCGATCGTGTAGGCTACTGCATGGCCAGCCGAGGCAGCCATTCGAATGAAATTATTTTCCACTATTAACCGGAAGGATTGTATTTTCAAATAATAAAAGAAATTTGAGAAAATATTCAGTAGTTTTTTTTTTAAAGCATTTTCAAAAAAAGAAGAGTTATTTGGCGGACCCTATATATAATATCAGTAATCTTGCTTAAGTTTAAAGTGTAATAGGCACAATTGTTGTACGCGAATATCTAAAATATCTAACAATAGCCTCAATATTGTATTACACATTCAGTGTAGTGAACTAATTTTTCATTTAACGGCAATGTACGCGCTGTTTGTTCCAAATAACATGCTTTAATTTCACTTTCAATAGACATACAAAAAAAAATTTTTGTTTGTAAAATAATAACTTTGACACCTTTAAGCATCAGCAACAACTGCCGAAAATGTTTTTTTTTTTTCTTTTTTTTCTAACTTTTTCTGTAGGTTGGATGTGAGATAACGTCGAAAATTACAAATGATTTCATAAGAAAATAAAAACATAACAAAAAAAACAGCCTATAAAATGTAATAAAAACAAAAATAACACGAATACATACATGTATGTACATACATTGAACAGTGGGAAGGCTGTAAGAAATACAAACATTTTGTATACGTTAAAGGAGTGAAAATTATTTACTAAGATAATTGAATATCTATTGAATGTACAACTTAAAAATGCGGTGCTATTTATCAATGATATACGTCATGTGAAAGTTATAGAAGTCCCGTAGTCTAGTAGGTAGTGTATTGGCTTATTAGACGTAAGGTCACAATTCAAACCCCAAGTCAGACATCTCACACAAAGCGAAATACATATGAAAAATTGTTTCTTCGTTCACTTTCTATCATCAAATTCCTGACAATAACTCCGAGAGGAAATAAAATATGCCATGAAAAATTTCTCAAAAATCTGTCATTGGGAGATGACTTTAAACTGTAGGTCTCGCCACCCACTCATGTATAAAATTAAGGCGCAGAACATAAGCGGTGTTAGCAGTTAGGTTGTAATCCTGACTAAAGGGTTGTAATGACCAATTATGCATGTATGTTTCAGAGATCAGCAACGAGTATTCAAAACGATAAGTAGATTCGAGTCATACTTATAATTTCAGCTACTTATACGCATTCATACTTATTTTAATATCATACTCATACTACTCATATTCAAAGTTAGAAATACTCATCGTACTCATACTTAACAATACGCACGATGTTGTTGATTTCGACTCTCCATGATTCAACATATACACGAAGCACAAAATAAGTATGATTCGAGTACGAACACCACAATACTCGCTAGAAGGTTGTGTGTGTGCTTTGCTTGCTGTCTTTGTCTTTGCCTTTTCTTTTCTCTTCTTTTGTAAATGCAACAATAACTAAGACTGTAAATTTTGATGAATGATTCGAGTGACTCGAATCGTTCGTAAGTATTGTAAGTATTTTTCTAAATTTATGAATCTGAATGAGTAGGCGTATGAATCAAACAATGAATCGAATGTTGTGAGTTTGATGTCAACGTTGTACTCATACTCATTGCAACCTATACTTATAAATCAATGTTGTAGCGAGTACGAATGAATCAGAGTAGTTGAATTTTAATACTCTTGACTCACTTATACTCAAAATTTCATAAGTACCTATGAGTAGCGAAAATACGATTCATTGCTGATCTCTGGTATGTTTGTATACGTCATTAGAAAGAGCAATTCCTAATCAGTCAAAATCAGTCAACATTGTTTGATTTGTTTTAATTTTTTTTTTTTCCTCAAGATGAAAAATTCTTTAAAATCTTTAAAAGCAGCCTTTGCGGTAATTTTTGTTGAAATATTTTTTTGTGAAGAAAACGGCACGTGCAAATCACCATTTGCTTATGGAAATATACATATAGTGGGTACGCCCTTTTAAAAACACAGAGCAACGCGTTTCAAGAACGATGATTTTGACATCAAAGACAAAGAGTTCCCGGGACAGCCAAACAAATTTTTTTAGTCACTATATATTAAAAATATTATTCCGTCAAGATTCGTATCAAACGCAAAAAGAGCTTGCACAATTATTAAAAATGACACAAACAACCATTTCTATTAGGTAGTGTATTGACTTATTAGACGTGAGGCCACGATTCAATCCCCAGGTAAGCCATCTGTAACAAAATGAAATATGAAAAACAATATTTGTTTGCGACTTCCCCTCGGCAGATTTCAGGCTAAAAATCTGAGAGGAATATATAATTTTTATCAAAAATCTGTCGATCGGAGTCGACTTTAAACTGTAGGTCTAGCCACTCATGTGTAAAATTGAGGCGCGTAACATAAGTGGCGTGAGAAGCTAGGTCGTAATCCTAACTGAAGTGTTGTAATGAATACGTCATTAGAAAGAGCAATTCTTAATCAGTCAACATTGTTTGACTTGGTTGAGCACATCTTAAGTTTTTTTTTTTTTTTTCAAAACAAAAATCATTCGAACCACCGAAAAAGCAGTATTTGCGATAAGTTTGATTGAACCAATATTTTCAAAGAAAAATACAGGTGCGTGTTGCCATTTGCTTATAGAAGTATACGGTGGGCACGCTCTATCAAAAACATAGAATAACCAGTGTTTTAAGCGTTTCAAGAACGATAATTTTGACATCAAAGGTAAAAAGTTCCCGGGACAGCCAAAAAAATTTTTTTAGTCACTATATATTAAAAATATTATTCCGTCAAGATGCGTATCAAACGCAAGAAGAGCTTGCTCAATTATTAAAAGTGACACAAACAATCAAATTTCAAAACTTTTCAAAACAGCAAAATTCATTAAAAAGCAAATAAATTGAGTGCTGAAGACGAAAGAAGGTAAAAGACGATTTTGCATGTCTGAAATGCTGTTTAATAGCTTGAAAACGGTATAACTTTTGCATCGAAATATCACTGGCGACGAACAGTGAGTGGATACACTAAGGCGACCCCAAACGCAAAAAATCATCAGTGAAGTCAGTGAAGCAGAATATTCATTGACCCAATGTAATCATTAGGGGTTATGAAGATCAGAGCTATTAAAACCGGACGGCTCAATCACAGGCGACCTCTAGAAAAACGCCCTGAATATGCAAGAAATGCAGAAATGATGCCGGTCAAAAACTATTTGAAAAACAGTGAAAGGGATGTTTTACCTCACCGTCGTTATAACCTAGACATTGCCTTCTTTGACTGTCATCTGTTTTGATCAATGCATAGCGTTGCATTCGGAGAGGGTATCAAAAATTTGTTCAATTCATTTTGGGTTTCAAAAGACGAGCCGTTTTTTTTGGGTCAGAATCTATACAACGTACTTACTTGCTCTTTTTTTTTTCATTTATTTATTCCAAAGTTTTCAAATTTACATTTAGGGCCTCAGCACCATTATGGCATTATTGAGGCTATCTGGCAACAATTCTTACTATCATATAATATGATTATAGTTTATAATACAATATCATGAATTAATAAAAAAAAAAAGAAACAAACATAAAAAAAATTAATAAAGTATATACAATATAAGAAAATAATAAATATATTTACATAATTAAATTACTATAAAAGGAGCATATCAAGGGTTTCTAGCAAATATTCTTTTAATCTTCTTTTAAAAATAGAAATAGATTCCGAATTTTTAATTGACATCGGCAATTTATTATATTGTAAGCTACCATTGTACTCAATTCTTTGCTTGGTAGTTTCTAGACGGCACCTTGCAGTTAGCAAATTAGACCTTTGTCTTGTGTTTACATTATGTTGATTAATATGTAATCTAATCGTATGGTATCCAATGTTGTGAAGTACCTTATATATATAAACAAGTAGTTGCATTTTGTGTAAACCATAGACGGGCAAAACAGTGCGCGCTATCTCTTTATACAATATAGAGGTGGAAAACAAATTAGGTAGTTTATAAACATTTTTCAAAGCTTTGTTTTGCAAAACCTGCAAGGATTTTAAATCAGCATTTCTCTTGTATCCATAAATAAGTGACAAATAGTTAATATTACTTTGAATTAGCGATTCAAATATCATTAGTTTTGACTTTTCATCGAGTTTATGTCGAAGTTTATAAAGAATTCCCACAACTGGAGATATTTTAGTAATAACATACTGTATATGGGACTGCCAATCAAGATTACTCTGAAAATTAACGCCAAGGTATTTTATAGCATTTACTTCCGTTATCTGTTTTCCATCTATTTCCACCACACAACTATTAGCTTGGCTCCAATGCGGTCTAAACCTTATAAACTTAGTCTTATTTGTATTTAAGACTAGTTTATTAATTCTTGTAAATTTTGTAATTAACTCTGCATCATGAGCAATTATTGATTGAAGAACTTCTACTTGCCTGTATGGATAAAAAATGCACAAATCATCTGCATACATAAAAATTTTCCCTTGCAATCCGATGTTGTTAAGATCATTAACATAAATTTTAAAAAGCAGAGGTCCTAAAACACTGCTCTGTGGCACCCCATATTTCACATGTCTCATTGAACTATTAATTGAATTAACAGCGACATACTGTGTTCTATTAGAAAGATAGCTCTTGAAATACGCAAGCTCTCTTCCTGCCAGGCCATAAAATGACAGTTTTTCTAATAAGATTGTATGATCCACCAAATCAAATGCCTTACTAAAGTCATAAAATAAACCTCCAACACCAATGTATCCTCTATCTAAGCAATCACAAATATAGTTTATAGCATTGATAATTGCTTCATCAGTACCACAGCCTCTTCGGAAACCATATTGGTTGACTGCTAGCAGGTTTTCCATTTCCAAATATGATGATAATTGCTTATAAATCAGTTTTTCAAAAATTTTGTCTACTTTAAAAGTAAAAGTATCAATTAGGGTTGTGGTACTATAATTTATATTTTTTTTTTGACCAGATGTGATGTTTATTATTATTTTTGTAGTTCACAATAAGTTCCGTGGTAATATAAACGTTCCCACTAAATAAATTAAGGTGTCCTAATATTACATTCACTTTACTGGACCACTGTTATGACATCAAACACTTTCTTTACAAATTCCAAAATCCACTCAACATCATTTAACACTTCATTGTCTCCTGGTGTTATGCAAAAACCAAGCCAAATACAAAAATGTAGAAACATAAGAGACCAAGAAAAATAAATTACTTAAGTAAGCCAGCCAGCATTCTATCCAAAATGATCATAAAAATGTCGGATAATAATTTGTTAAAGGAAAGAGAAAAATTTCAAAATCCATAACAAATATTCGAAATGAACCCATTTCAGTTGGCTGACTGACGGTAATGGGGGAAACAAATCAGGAAAAGTGATAAATTTTTGTTTTTTTTTTTTCGTTTGTTTCACTTCGTATAGGAAAAAGTGTGTGCTTAAGAAGCTGAAATGAAATGAAAATGAAAAACAAAATTTTTTTACGACTTTTACTTGAATTTTGTACAATATATTGTATAAATGTGTCGGTCGGTCGGTCGGTCGGTTTTGCATATATGTCAACTCTTTGTTGCAACACAAAGAATATAATTTTTATGAATTTTTTTTTTTTTGTCTTTGCCATGCAACGTACAGCAATCGACTGCCATGCAAATGTCTGTGGTCAGTTGCAGCCACTCGAGATATTATTTTTTGTGGCCTTTTTAGTGTAACAAAGAAATAAAAAATAACAAAAAAGTATATGGCGTAATGCCAAAAATTATAACAAGCTTAACCCAATAAATTAAAAAACAGAAAAACGGGAAAAAAAAATTTATTTGTAATTGACAGCCAATTGCATTCCAAATAAAATTGAACTGAAATGAAACGAGAATTCATTGTTTGAAGAAATTTTTGATTTTACTTTTCAAATTCGGTGTTAAAACGTTTGCTTTCATTTTAAGAAAAAACGAAACTTTAGAAACTTTATGGGTTCCTAGGATATTAAAATATCACCAGAAATTGTATTTCAGATCATTTGGCCAGGCATGTTACAGGGCATAGGTGTTCCGATTGCCTCTGTTAATCGAAGTCGCCGTAGTCTAGTACACCTATCCCCCGATTTACACGGTACTTGTTTTACACGTTTTCGCTTTTACACGGTTTTCCAAATAAGTTTTTTTTTTTGTTTGTTTTTATCGCACTCTTTTTTTTTTTTTGTTCTTCTGTTTAATGTATTGTAATTAAATAAAAGTGTTTCCGTAATATATTACATATTTTAACCTGTCAATGCATTTTATTTTTATTTCTGTGTACACCTAAAAATATTGAAAAAAAAATCACAACTGTTAAATAGCAAAATTATGCATTTTCTGCAAGCTTTTCGATTTACACGGTTTTGACTTGAAAATTTTTATTTTCTATTTACACGTTTTTCTCAGGAACGTATCTACCGTGTAAATCGGGGGATCATACCCCAGCAAACAATACAAAATATGGAAGAATATTTTGACGAGAGTAAATAAATAAATAAATAGTTGCCATGAAAAGCTTCTCAAAAATCTGTCATTGGGAGATGACTTTAAACAGTAGGCCCCACCATTCATGTATAAAATTATCACACACCATATGGATGATGTGAACAGCTAGGTTGTAATACCGACTAAAGGAATTTAATGTCCAAATAAGTTAATAAACGACATATTATCCGCTTGTTTTATATAGAGAGAGGTTCAATTTCATTTGTAAAGGAAATGCCGATAGACTTGGTATTTCTTTAAATGACTTTTGCGGGAGCTGTGGAGATGAAGAGAAGGAATAGCCCTTCTTTCATCTCATGTGTTAGTACCTCGCTCTTGCCTTGAAAATGTAAAGTTTTCTAATTTCTCATTTTCTGTTATACACACTGCAATAGCAATACAGTAGTTTTCCGATTTAACGAACCTATATGTTGTCAGGCCTGTTCGTAAAATCGAAAAGTTCGTTATATGCAGTACTAACTTAAATGTGGGTTTTTGGTATGAGAATAAGTTAAAAGTACATAAAATATTTTTTTAAATGTATTTTATAAAAATTAATTATTTTTTATAAAAATAATACAAAAAAGGAAACAATTCATATCACAAATTAATTGTTTTTTATAAAAATAATAAAAAAAATAATACATAGTAAAGGTTTTATTTTTTTCGAACCACTGGCATTACAACAAACTAGGACAGTAACTCGTTCCTTGGATACTTTTCTGCCTGGAGAACATCTCTCTCCAGAATGAACATAAGTTTTTTCAGGTAATGATTTCTAAAATAAGCCGGTTTCATCCGCATTGAAAATTGCGTCTTTCGGCAAGTTATTTTAAACAATTATCTGCTGTAATTTTCTTTTAAATGGCTCCAATCCTTGGGTATTCGACGAAAGTTTCTCCCCACTTTGTTTTAAGAGCCGTATTACACACCTTTTTTTGAATCTTGTTAACCACCCGTGGCTGGCATTGAAACCGCTTAAAACAACGGTATATTTTTTTTTACTACACATTAGGTTTTTTGTTATATTTGTCAAATGTCATTTTATCTTCATTCAAATAATATTATTATTTGTTCGTTAAACTGAGTACAAAAAATAATTTTTGTTCGCTA
Source organism: Sarcophaga caerulescens (assembly GCA_927399465.1). Lineage (NCBI taxonomy): Eukaryota > Metazoa > Arthropoda > Insecta > Diptera > Sarcophagidae > Sarcophaga > Sarcophaga caerulescens. Next base: position 18,893,589 of record OV656868.1, on the reverse strand, counting down.
TTTAAGGTACTCAATAGGAAAAATTTGCCTGTTCGTTAAATGCGATGTTCGTAGAAATGAATGGTCGTTAAATCGGAAAACTACTGTATTTAGTTTAGAGCCGGATTAGACATTCTATAGTGAGCGTTTAGTTTCCGTCTGGAGTCTAGTAGGTAGTGTGTTGGCTTATTAGGCATGACACCCGGTATAAACCCGAGGTCATACATCTCAAAAAAAAAAAAAAAAAAAAACGAAAATATAAAAAATATTTCTTCGACTACATACTTCCTCTCAGCAGAATTCTGGCAAAAATTCTTAAAGAAAATAAAATTACCATGAAAAGTTGCTTAAAAAAAATCTGTCTGAACTGACTGTAATGACCAATTACGTACGTATGTATGTAAGTCAAGCACTTCACCAAGATTTCTGTACTGTATTCGAAGGAGCAGAAGAGAACTAATTTAGCCGCACAAGATGTCTCCTAATTTGTTCGGGAAAAATGGAAATCTAAATCTAAAAAAAAAAATAAAAATTCGGAGCATACATATTATTATTCATAATTCCGGATTTCAAATTGGAAATTAATATCCTTTAAAGATTTCGCTAATTTTGTATGCCAGTATAACTGCTGGATAAATTATAATTTGTGTCTTAAAGTTCTTAAATAGTAAAGAAATTATTTTGGAAAAGAAAATCAAAAGTAAAACATTTTATTTTGTTTAACATTGTTTTTGTCTGTTGTATATGCATAGCTGCCAGATAAATGAAGCATCAAATCGTCAAATATTTGAGAAAAAATCGTCAAAGACGTTCATTGAAATCGTCAAAAAATCGTCAGAAAAAATAAATAAATAAATTGAAAGGTTTTTAAAAGGAAAAACATAAAAAGTCAATGTTGGATAGCAATAACATTGCATCATCTATACCCATGTGTGATGTAAATATTAGAGAGTCAGAAGATCTTGATGTTATGGACATGAAAATTCAGTGCAATGTTCGCTAGAACTTATACATTTTTCAGTGTCTTGGTTTCTTAAGATGGTGCAATAAATACTTTGATCTACTTACCATTTACACCATTTAAAACCGACCGAGAATGGAATACAACTCTTATGTATGGGTTGACCCTTAACGTCTATTTTGAGGCTTCTCGACCGTTTACAGGAGAGGCCGTAGTAGCTCGTTAATCACGGCAGTGTGTTGATTCATTGGAGCATCGTTGCAATATGCCACTGTTCTATCGCTATAAAGGGTATTGCTCGAGCGAAATAAGGGACTTGTTCCCGAGAATCATGTATTCCTACGTGACACTCTTCTTTCTCGGCCAGCACATCCGTATCTGGTCGCTTGGCCAGTGTATCGCACATTGCATTACAGACAAAGTTCGTTTGTTAGACGGACTATTCGTATGTGTAACTCCCTTCCTGCAGAGACCTTTCCTGTTACTTATGGTATAAAAATATTAAAACCTGGTCTCAATAAACACTGCTCCCTCTTTCCTCCTTCCTATAATATATTTTCCTAGTTCCAAACACAATGCCATCCACTGAGTGTTGGTCGAATGAAAAAAAATAATGGCACTTGCCTTTGTTTTTCCGATGGTAATACTATATTAGAAGCTGTAATCGAATTTTTAAAATTGTCTGCAACAGCATATGATAATCTATGCTCAACTACGATGTTATTTAGGAGTTGAAATTTTTTGGCTTTTGAGGTAGTCTAGTAGGTAGTGTGTTGGCTTATTAGACTGAAGGCCCGAGTTCGAATCCCAGGTCAGACATCAAAACGAAAATATGAAAATATTTCTTCGGCGACTTCCTCTCAGCAGATTTCTGGCAAAAACTCTGAGAGTAAATAAAATTGCCATGAAAAGCTTCTCAAAAAAAAAAACTGTCGTTCGGAGTCGACTTTAAACTGTAGGTCCCGCCACTCATGTATAAAATTAAGGCACACAACATAAGTGGTGTGAGAAGCTAGGTCGTAATCCTGACTGAAGGGTTGTAATGACCAATTATGTATGTATGTTATGTATGAGGGATTAAAAAGGCATAAAATACAGAAAAATCATCACAGGTATTCGAAAATAACTTAAAAATGTAATACTTTACTCCTTGTTATTACTAGCATAAATTTACAATAGTAACAATTGCAAAGGAAATACAAAGCTTAAGGAGCCTTTTAATGTACTAATGTAAAGAAAATGATGAAAATTTGTGATTGCTAAAAATCGTCAAAATAAGGACATAAATCGTCATGTCGTCAAAATGATATTTTTGCAGCTCAAAATCGTCAAAATGACGATAAATCGTCAAATATGGCAGCTATGTGTGTATGTCAAAACAGTCACGTTTCACTTTTACTACATGCGTTTCATTAAATGAGTAATGAAAGTAAAAATCAGAACGTTTTCCCCTTTTTCTTATTTCACTGTTAATAAATACGATTATTAACCTCATTTCATTGACATTTTTCACAAGACGACAAAACGTTAAATTGTTCTTAAGAAAAATGGCACAAATTAATGAAAGTGTCAAGCAGATGTGTTCCTTTGGTAGCAGCTATTGAATGTAAAAACTGTGTTTCACGCAAATTCAATGTTCTAAAGCAGTACCACAGATGGTTTCACCAAATTATTTTCGTGTCTCAGTTGTATTTTTACCAAAAAAATAATTTCGCATTTAATTAAGGCATTTGGTAAAACAATGTGAATCGACATGAATAAACATACATATAAGAATGAGTGTGTGTGTGTGTTTTGGCGTATGTATGTCAAGCAGTTATAATTAAATGAAACCTAAAATAACATAAAATCTCTACGCTTATCTCATAATTATGGGCATGCAATTCAAACGATATTCGTTTCTATTCTATTTCTCATGATGTTCGTGTTGTTGACCAACATACTAAACAAAAAAAAAAAAAAAAAAAAAAAAACTCAAGAATATTTTATTCCTTTAGTAACTGAATTTCAGTTTCTCATTGTTTTATTTTTTTAACTCCACGTCATTCTTCCTCTTGTCGGGTTTCCTCTTAAGGGGTTTAGAATTTTTAAAATAATTGTTGTGGTCAGTTTATTATTTGAATTTTTTTTTTTTTGTTTGTTTTATTTTGTTTTTATTTTTGATTTTTAAATATGTATTCATCGCATTGTCTGTCTCTCTCTCTGTCTTCTGAAGAACATCATCACCACCACCACCACAGCATCATCAACAACATCAAGCCTCTTCGTTGCTGTCATCACCCAAAGTCATCATGTTACTGTTACTATTCCTCCATACTCCCGTGTGCATTACAAGAACATTTTCTATATATTTTTACAGTTTTTTTTTTTCTTCTTTCTTTGGAACACACCCAAAAAAATCTAAAATTATAAGACGATGAGAAGATTTGAAAACAAAAAAAAAAAAAAAACTGAAATCTTTTGAAATTTTATCTTGTCTGCGGTTTTCATTTTTATTTCACCAGTATATACTACATATACATATATGTATATATTATGTATGTGTGTGTGTGTTTGTATGAGTGTTTGTCTGAATAAAAATTCTACTGACCCAGAGATCTTTGACATCTTTGATCACATTTTATACGAGATTTAAGGTAAAAAAAAAAAAAATAACTTTTGCGATTCCTCTTCATTTCATCGCTTTTTAATATTTTTTTTTTTTTTGTTGCTATTCTTTTCATTTTTTTTTTTGTTGCCATTATATCTTTGGGAATTCTTGTTGTTTTTGTTTCTTCTGGGAATTGGGCTTTTCTACCTTTTCTACAGCGTCTGTCTGTTGTTTTACATGTGAAAAAGTTTACGTGCTTCAGAATGAATACCAGAATGTCTTAACTACGCAAAATTATTCACCTCAACTAAAAAAAAATAAACAACAAATCCAACAACAATATCCAATAAAAAATTGTACTATTTATGGCAACCAAAAAAAAAAAAAAAAAAGTGGGCAGACAGTCATGATTATTTCGTACCAGTGATTTGGGTGGATGCAGAGGAGAAAAAAAAAGGCGAACATATGCTATTATTTTAAATTAAACAATCAAATTATATTTTAATAGACAACAATCACACACACACACACACACACATACACACATAAAACAACTAGCCGCAGGTCATAAGGTTATTATACAATACAATGAATGGTAAGTTTGAAGGCAAATATTTAGAAAATTTTTATAATTCACACAAGAAAACACACACAAAAATAAATTACAAGATCAATCGAATTAAACTTTCATTCACTCTTTTTTGTTTTTTTTTTAATAAAATTTAATGATTTCTAGTACTTTCTTTGTAGAACGATGCCGTGACATGTGTACACATTTTTTAACGACTTTTTATAACACAGCTATTAATGAAGTGTGGTTTGCTTTTGGCATGCCAAATATGACACAAAAGTTTGAACTTTTTTTTTTTAGAATAAGAAATGTTTAGAAAGAGAAATATTTTTGAAAATTCAGAAACAATTTGTCGCCAAAACCACCAAATTTCACGGGAATGGGCTATTTCCTGTGGTGGCATTTCTAAGGCAAAGACAATCTGCATTTGGAACAGGTCATTGCTGTGTTTCTTCGCTGTTAAGTGTGTCTGAAGATATAAGATCCAATATCGATAATGGTGGTATCACACTTTTGATACTCCTGGACCATTCAAAAGCGTTTGACTCTGTAAACCGTGATATACTTTGTAAAAAGATATACAAAAATTTTTATTTTTCTTCGAGTGCATCATCGCTAATAAAAACCTATCTTGCTGATACATACCAGTCTGTCTCTGCTGGCGGAATCGTATCTACTCTCATGCCCGTGTCTAAGGGCGTACCGCTTTATTCTTGGACCACTACTGTTTATTTTGTACATAAATGATTTACCTAATTGTCTCTTGCATAGTGATATCCACATTTACGCAGATGATGTACAAATATATATAAATTGTAAAAAGGACTCAATTGACGACTGTTGTGCAAAACTTAATGAGGACCTTGACAGAATACACTACTGGGCATCGTCAAATGGATTATACCTGAAACCTACAAAATCAAAAGGCCTGATCATAGCACAACGAAATCAAAATATTGTCGTTGATATTTCGATCACTTTAGGAAATCAGAACATTTAAATAGTAGAAACAACAAAAAATCTCGGTATAATTTTTAACAAATCTCTTCAATGGAATATCCACATAAATTCTGTCTTCGGAACAATGTTTTCTGTGCTTAGAACGCTATATTCCCTACAACACATTACACCTCTTAATATTCGTGTGCTTCTTGCGAAAACGTACTTAATGCCGAAGTTGTTATATGGCTGCGAAGTTCAACAAGTAAAACTAGATTAACTGTAACGTTTTTTTTTTCAACTAGTACTTATTTCGTGAATAGCCAGAGACAATTGACGCTAGTAAGGACAATATTCGTGAAGCCATTGGTGAAATACAGCTGCACACAATCGATAATTTGCTTAAAAATTGGACCGATCGTGTAGGCTACTGCATGGCCAGCCGAGGCAGCCATTTGAATGAAATTATTTTCCATTATTAACCGGAAGGATTGTACTTTCAAATAAAAAAAGAAATTTGAGAAAATATTCAGTAGTTTTTTTTAAAGCATTTTCAAAAAAAAAAAGTTATTTGGCGGACCCTTTATATGTACGTACATACATGCATATATTTTTGTTCTCGTAGCGGTAAGATCTTTCTATGATGGTCGTTATTGATATTTGATTTGATTTAGGCGATCTAGATCCACAGGGATTTCTGAATGAATTACATGTAGATTAATTTCATCTCTTAAATTTTTAAACGTTTTACGTATTCTCTCGAATTTGAAAAACCGATTCCATACTATGCAATCCACATCAGTGTTGAAAAATTCAGTACTTTTTTCAGTACTTTTTCATTTAAAAAATTCCGCAGTACCCCCGCTACGCTTTTAGTACTTTTTTATTATTACATATTTTATGTTTTGTGCTTTTCATCTATAAATGCATTAGAAACACGTTCAACGCAAAGCTAAAGTAGAGAATTAGGGTTTAGCCCCGGTTAGCCAGACGTCCACGGAACGTATGTTCGGTTTTAGAATACGAAAAGCAATGAAAACTCTTGCCGAACGAACCGTAATGTAATTTCGATAAGCATTTGCATTGCTCTTCATTTAATAAAAACGAACGTACATATGTTACATTACGTTCCATCGACGTGACTAAACGGGGCTTTTATGTTTAGTTACGTTCCGAATCAGCAGTTTTTGTCCTACTGTATGTGTATTAAATATAAATAAATAAATAGGCTAATAGATAGCAGTGTTGAAAAATTCAGTACTATAGTACTTTTTTCAGTACTTTTCCATTTCAAAAATACCGCTGTACCCCCACGGCGCTTTCAGTACTTTTTTATTATTACATATTTTATGTCGTGTGCTTTTCAACTATTAATGCATTAGCAACGTAATACTAATGGTAGAATTTGTCTTTAGCCCCGGTTAGCCAAACGTCCACGGAACGTACGTTCGGTTTTATAATTCAAAAAGCAATGAGACAAATGATTTCGGTAAGCATTAACATTGCTCTTCATATGCTACAAACGAAAGTATGTTCCATAACGTTCCGTCCACGTTTGACTGCACGGAACTTTTACGTTTTGTTATGTTCAGAATCATCAGTTTTTGTTTTACATGTGAGGAACACGTATAAATCGTTAGTTTTTCTGTTTCGTACCATACGTGCATTAAATATGAAGAAATAAATAATCCAGTAGGTAATGTGCTGGCTTACTAGATGTGAGCCCCCGGTTCATACCCAATGTCAGACATCTCCAAAATAACGAAAAACAAAAAAAATATTCCTGAGGCGACCTCATTCTTGCAAAAACTCTGAAAGTAAATAAAATTGCCATGAAAAGTTTCTCGAAATTCTGTCGTTCGGAGTCGACTTTAAACTGTAGGTCTGGCCACTCATGTATAAAATAACGCACACAACATAAGTGGTGTGAGAAGATAGGTCATAATTTGTATTGTATTGTAAAGTATGTATGTGTTTTTTTTTTTTTTCAAAAGTACTATTTGATGCGAAAAAGTACTCTTTCAGTTATAGTTCAGTACCATTTCAAAATTTCAATTTTTCAACACTGATAGGTAGTGTGCTGGCTTACTAGACGTGAGTCCACGACTCAAACCCAACGGCAGACATCTCCAAACAGTAGGTCCCGCCACTCATGTGTAAAATTAATACACACAATATAAGTGGTGCGAGAAGTTAGGTCGTAATCCTGATTGAAGGGTTATTTATAATGACCAATTATGTGTACTATTTGATGCAAAAAAGTACTTTTTCAGTTATAATTCAGTACCATTTCAAAATTTCAGTTTTGCAACACAGATCCACCTTCATATTCACATCAAAATTTTTTTTAACAAATAGCACTAAAATTTTGAAATCATAAAAATTATTATTAATTTCGTTTTATCTTTAAAGTTTTATTAAAGTGTTGTTGTATTATTCATAAAAGTATGGTGACATAGCTTATGTGAATTTCGAAATTTTTGGATTTTCTAATTTCACTATTTATTGATTAGAGTTTAAGGGTTTCGCGATATTTTTGCAAAACAGTTCAGTTGCTTGAATTTTCGCTTGAATTATATGCAAATTTTGTTTTACCAAATTCACGCAATAGTGTCGTAAATAAGTCAGGCAAACAGACAGACATTCAAACAACTGCCGAACAGGTATTTACAGCCCAATGAGAGCATGTACCGTAAGGCTTTTATATTTATCCGCATTTACAATACATTTTTTTTTTTATGATCGTATGTCAAATATTTTTTTTTATTACACAATATTTTTTTTTGGCAATATCTGATAAAAGAAAACATTTCCTTATTCTCTATATTACAGCCACCAAATACCAAAAAAAAATAAAAAAAAATACGAAGAAAAATATGCAAAAATTGTCATATTTTGTTATATACTTAGTACAACACATATGACCATATGACGACATACACATATAATACACTACGTTTGTTTACATATGATATACATTATTTACATTTAATTATGTAGACAATGGCATGGTGAACATTGGTAACATGTTCGTACTACATGTATAAAACAATTGTAGTGGGTTATTGAAAGACATACGAAATACATACAATTTTGCATTACAAGTTACAAGATAATGTTGCTACAATGAATGCGTATTGAAAATGTAATACATACATTGAACCATATGCAATACGACAAAAGCACACAAGAAAATAAAAACAAAACCAAAACTCATATATACTCGGTACTTTTTTCACCTTTAAAAACCCACCTGAAAAATAATTACGTTTAAAAAATTAGTTGAAAAAAAAAAAAAATTCCAATAGAATTCCAATTTATCATGAATAAATTTTCATTAAGAAATCATAAAGGATACATATGTAGATTTTTCTTCTATCTATTATGTATTTCATGGAATTTACATTAAAAATACTATGGTGCACAAAAATATGCTTTATAAGCCTGAAATAAAAAGTATCTTACTAAATGTGCACTTTTTAAATTTAGCGCTGTTTTTTTTTTCCATCTCTAAAATTTGTGGGCTTTCGATTTTTATAAATGGAGCGTTGCACGAAAGAACAATGCGTTATAATTGTAAAAACTTATTACAAAAATTTGGAAAGCTATGTTAAAGCCGCTAAAAAAAACTTCAAAGAATTTTCAGTTGTACAAGAATACCCAAATATGTCCGTCTTTTGAAGAGTGGTGAAAACAATGTCAATTAAAATAAGCCAGTCTGAACTTGAAAATATTACTGCTGTAAAGGAGAGTGCCATTGAAAACCTAAAAATATAAAGTCGATGTCGTCCTTAACAACTTAACCCTTCTGCATCCCTTGGATATGTGCCCTTCCTATGATCCTTTGGGTCAATATGACCCAAGGTTAAAATGTAAACAAAATTTCATATTTAATATAAGAAATTCATTTGTTTTGTTGTTTTTTTTTTTTATTAAGTATAATAAAAAATAATGATAACTAAAATAAATAAGTCATATATGGCGGGCTTTGATGGAATGTATTGCCAAAAACTGCACCGACCTCGAAATGGAACCAATTGTTCATCTATGAGTACAGTAACATTTTCATGAGGATTTTAAAAAACTTTGAGCTGCTTACTCCACTTATCCCAAACGTTTCTTATCGGTGCTAGTTTGTCACGAAGTCTTCTTTCTTCTCTATCTTCAGAGCTGTCAAACCGTAGACACTTTGATATGCTCGCAAATCGCTTGAGACTCATTGTTGCTCGAAAAACAAGTCTTCCGTTTTTCTCATTCCACAAGCTAGTGGGATTTTCTCCATAAGATTTAGCTCTATCATATTCATATAATTCTAATTTCATATAATTCTACACTTTTTTGATTTGTCAATTGGATCACAATATTTTTTATATTTTATGATATAAACAAATCGAACGAACACATTTATTTATCTGTTACCATAGATGTTGCTCTTTTGGTAGATTTGATTTTTCGGTAACCTGCCTGTTTGAAGTGGTGGTAGTTCTTTCCAACCTACACTTTTGTCTTTTGATAAATAAGTGCTGTGATCTATTCCTATCGCATCTTCCACCACCACGCTTTCAACGCTATTATTTGATGATGAATATGGTTCGTCTTCTGCATCGCTATCGGATGAAACAATTTCATTACTATCATCAAAAATATCATCATCTTCGTCATTCATTATTTGTTGCAACTGAAGATCACTAAGAATCTGAAGCAATTTCATTATGGAACAATCAAGTATTAGAAATTTTATTTTACAATACTTATTATTCTTCTTTGTGACATCATGTAAAAATATTTAATTATGATGAATTACAAAAAAAAAAAGTCCGGGAAGAACTAATGCCTAAAAAAAATACCATATTACGCCTCTCGTTCTTAAAAGTCTAAAAATAATTGAATAATTTAGTTTAAATCTTAGTTTAAATCTTAATTTAAAAGTCCTAATACTTGTATAAAATAGGTATTTTATTAAATCATAACTATCTTCAATTCTTATCCAATTAACTTAACTTATTTTATGAAAATGTAAATTATTATAAGTGACCGCCGTAGTTTACTAGCTAGTGTTGGCGTACTAGAGAACTTCATCGTACCTAAACCGCAACTATGAAATCTTGGAAAACAGAAAGTATTTTTATCCCCTCAGTAAATTTCTAGCGAAGTAATTGCCATGAAAATGCTTCACTAATCTGTCGACGTTTGACAGCAACTTTCACCACTCATGAATAAAAATTAACACACGAAACGCGAGTGGCGTGAGCTAGGCAGTAAATCTAGCTAAAGTACTGTAATGACCAATATATCACATACACATACATACATAATTGGTCATTACAACCCTTCAGTCAGGATTATGGACCTAGTTTCTCACATCACTTATATTGTGTGTGTTAATTTTATTCATGAGTGGCGGGACCTACAGTTTAAAGTCGACTCCGAAGGACAGACGTTTTTTTTTTGAGAAACTTTCCATGGGAATTTTATTTACTCTCAGTGTTTTTGCCAGAAATCTGCTGAGAGGAAGTCACCGAAGAAATATTTTTTTTAATTTTTATTTTCGTGTTTATGTCTGACCAGGGGTTGGAACCGTTTCCTTACATCTAATAAGCCAACACACTACCTACTAGATATTTTATACAAGTATTAGGACACTGATGTGTGTGTAAATAGTGACGGAAGTCGCCGTGGTCTAATAGGTAGTGTGTTGGCTTATTAGACCTGAGGGCTCGGTTCAAACCGCAGATCAGGCATCTCTAACTAAGCGAAATAAAAAAAAAATATTTCTTTGGCGACTTCCTCTCAGCAGATTTTTGGCAAAAACTCTGAGAGTAAATAAAATTGGTATGAAAAGTTTCTCAAAAATCTGTCGTTCGGAGTCAACTTCAAATTATAGGTCCCACCACTCATGTAACGGGTGATTTTATAACTATTATTTTTTTGGCAACACTGGTTTAAACAGCTCACGCACGTTTCGTGTTTTGTTTCACTGTCAAACATCTTCAATTTGGTCTATAATTTAACCATGAATCGTCTTACAAACGAACAACGCTTGCAAATCATTGAATTTTATTATCAAGATGGGCTCTTGGAAAGTTGGCCGAAGATCCACTTCTTTATCGGAAAATTGTGTTCAACGACGAAGTTCATTTTTGGCTCAATGGATACGTAAATAAGCAGAATTGTCGATTTTGGAGTGAAGATCAGCCAGAAGCATTGCAAAAGCTACCAATGCATCCAGAAAAAGTCACAGTTTGTTGCGGTTTATGGGCTGGTGGCATCATTGGACCGTACTTCTTCAAAGATGCTGCGAATCGTAACGCCTTTAGACTATTTTTTGTGGGGCTATGTTAAAGCTCATGTCTATACAGACAAGCCCACTTCAATTGACGCATTGGGAGACAACATTGAAGCATTTGTTCGTGAGATACCGGCCGAAATGTTGGAAAGAGTATGCCAAAATTGGACTAAGCGGATGGACCATTTGAGGCGCAGTCGCGGTCATCATTTGCATGAAATAATCTCCAAACATTAAATTATATGGACCGTACTATCGATTCAAATAAAGATTTCATGCATTTTTCTGAATTTTAGGTGTTTTTTTTTGAAAAATTTTCCTATAGCTCTTAAAAAATCACCCTATATAAGAAATTAATGCACACAACATAAGTGGTGTGAGAAACTAGGTCGTAATCCTGAGTAAAGGATTGTAATGACCAATTATGTAAATAGTAGCGTTATCTATAATTTATAACAGTTTAACCCATTTACAAAGCTTCTTAACATATTTTCCGATACCCATTGTGATATATTTTGTGTAACAAATGTTAATACGTTCACCGATTTGTTATAGGGTATCATAAAATCCACCTTAACTGACAATATGTTTCTTGGTTAAAACTATTGTACAACGATTTTATTCAAATTTCAAAATATTCCTAAATATAACGGTAATTCATAAATACGGTATTTTCAAAAAACAAAATTATTAATTGCGGACATTAATTTTAATGGTTTGGTAATAAAAAAAAAATCAAATAAAATTCAATTTAAAATATTTTTTGTTTTTAATTTTTCTTATGTATTTTTTTCTGTTTTTGTATTAAAAACTTGAACCTGAGTCATAATTGAACTTATGCTCCATGTATATGCTGTGCAGTCAATATCTGTTTCTTGTTTCTTGTGCCAATCAGTGTTGAGTGTTGTCTTTTCGATGTTTTTTTGTTTTCTTTTCTACAATTATTTGGAACTGAAAACTATTTGTTTATGTCGAGAAATAGAAATATTATTAAGTAAAATCTATGTACATATGTACATACATATGTATGTAAGTATGTATAAGTGTGTGTGTATGTATGTAAATGTAAAATATTTATTTGTTTTTAGTAATAAATGTTGCCATTGATTTTAAAGTACTTTTTTCTTGTATTTGTTAACGAAACATGTTGTGCACACCTGGACTTAAAAATTTGGTTGTTTTTGCTGTTGTTGTTCATATTGATAAAAAAAAAAAATTATTGTCTTTGTTTGTTTGTTTATTTGTTTATTTCAATATGTAGGGCATATGCAAGAACCCTTGCAAGAGTGATAATTTTTCTTAATTACACTTAAAGTTTCGCTTTAATTCTGAAACACTGTACGCTGAAACTTATTGCAAAATGTTATTATAAAAAATTAAATTCATTTTAATAATTAGTAATACATAATAAATTGTCTAGTGACTACGTCAAATGAAAAATCTAAAATCTGTTTGCAAATTCTTTTCATAAAAATATGATAAAAATGCATAAAATAAAGATAACTTTTTTCAAACCCAATTAATGACATTCTAATGGCTGAAATAGTTTGGGAAGTTTACAAAGAAAAAAGTGCTTTCGATCTAGTCATTAAGGATGTAAAATATGCAAGTCGTTCTGTTTGACGAATCACTAAAAAATCAATAAAATCATAAAAAATATTACTAAAGGCCATCACATAAGAAGCGTGATTGTCAAATATTTGAAGGAACTTGGATAACCAAAGGTGCTCGATGTTTGTGTGTTAAAAGTCATGGACAAATTTAGTTTATGAGTTTCAACAATATGTTCAAAGAATTAATCCTGATTTCTACTCTCAACAATTAATGAGATTAATGAAAACAATTCCAAAAAATAGCACAAATTGGGAAAGAGAAAAAGTGTTGTGTTCCATCAACAGAGAGTGCCAGACACTTAGATCTGATGGTCAGAAAGTGAAGCATTCTTTCCTGGGCAATCTCTAGATTAGCATTTGATTATACACTAGAGCCCCGACTTGCGTCGGAAATGGGGACCAGAGAATTGCGACGCAAATCGAAACGACGCAAATCGAATCAAATTTTTCTATACAAATGCATTGAAATTCATCAGAATGAAGCAAAAAAACTTAATATTTCGGATAAAACAGAATTATGAAAACATTTTTCATTATTTTATTAAGTTCAGTAAAGTTTTCTCTAATTATTATAAAGAAATAGCAAAAATATAAATTAACAAAAAAAACTTAACAAAAATCAATAAAATTCATTTATTAAAAAAAATAAATTTTAAAGAAGAAATTGTGCTTTGTTTAGTTTATGTGGTGCTTTCTTCAGATAATAAATTCAAATCAACAACACTCCATTTCATTACGTGGTCTTACAGGTTTGTTAACAAAAAGTTTTGTTGAATTTTTAGAGATTTTTTTGCTGATATGTTTCCTTGTAACAACTAATGGCTTGGTCAGCAGATGCTGCTACGCCCTCGCTACGATTTTCGTCAGGATCGTTTTCAGAAAATATATCCAATGCATGGGAAATTAATTGCATAGCTTTCGAAATATTGGAGATTGTTATTTTTTTTTTCCTCTAATGTATTACCAATTATCATAACATCATCTTCTAAAGCATGCTGAATATTAATGGATAATAAATTTTCATTATCAAGCTCCTCATCGTGAAACAGTAAAAGTTCATTAATGTCATCCTCTTCCATTCCTTCAAATTCGGCTAAATTTAATCGACGCAAGTTGAAATTGCAACAACGCAAGCTGAGTTTTGTCAATTTTTAAAAAGCGACGCAAATCGAAACGACGCATATCGGATCGACGCAAGTCGGGGCTCTAGTGTACATATATCTACATATATAAATGCAGTAAATTTGAATTCTATAGAGACGTGAAAAATGCAACTGTAAGTAAGTGATTCTGTCAGAAAACTTAGAAATTTAACACTGATTGAATAATTAACGACTTTACTGCCAAAGTTGTGAAATGGTACACATACTTACTTCATTGGTTATTATAACATTTTAGTCAGGATTATGTTAGGTAAGTGGCGGACCAAAGCGAAGTGAAAGATTCCACTTAGGCTAGCATTTAGGCCCATTGTGATACCACAATTAATTATACCCGGAGGTCAACCATTCCATAGAGAAAATCATTCCGATTCCAAAGTAAATCTTGCTATTGCAGCAATCTTAGAGAGCTCGATGTCAGAAAATTAGAGATCAGAAAACTCCGCCTTCTCTTGGCAAGAGCAGGACACTTATACTTGAGGTGAAAGACGGTCTCTTCCTGCTCCTCTTCAGATCCACAACTCCTGCAAAAGTCATTAATTGAAATGCCGGATCTTTCGGCATGCCTATGAAAAGAACAATGGACCGTAAGGATCGCTATTGTGCGATGGATGGCCATACGATTTAAGGACAGAAATGAGTCAGTCCTCTTTCTCTCCCGCTACCAACGAGAGGACAATATTCAAATTAACCTAAGCTATCGGAATATCTTGTAGACGCCGTAGTCTAGTAGGTAGTATGTTGGCTTATTAGACATAAAACCCGGGTTCATATCCCAGGCCAGGCATCAAAACGAAATATAAAAAGAAAAAATATTTCTTCGGCGACTGCCTCTCAGCAGATTTCTGGCAAAAACTCTGAGAGTAAATAAAATTGCCATGAAGAGCTTCTCAAAAATCTGTCGTTCGGAGTCGACTTTAAATTGTAGTTTCCGACACTACTGTTTAAAAATTAACACACACAACATAGGTGGTGTATGAAGCTAGGTCGTAATTCTGACGCAATTTCTCCCAATATTCACGAAATACATTATGAGCTAACGATTTTTGAATAAAAGCCTATATATCAGCAATGCTCGTAGATATCTTCATAAAGCATATCGTGGAGGCAATAATTAAAGGACAATCAGATTATTTATTAGACTCTTTTGTGAACATAGCCGGAGTTGAAAAGATAGACGTTAAGACTCATAGCGTTTCACTAAACATAGTTAGGTTGTATACAGACGTATAGAGATTTCAGAGTAGCTCCTAAATGCAGGAAAACATTTGTGCAGCTCTAACAGAATATAGTACATATGTTGCCTTCTTACTTCTTCGTACCGCATTATGATGGCTGATTACTTAGAAGTAAATTGGCATTAATTTTGGATCAGTTTCACAAAATTTTCTAAATTCAATGCATAGGTAGGTAGGTAGAAGTGGCTGTCCACCCGATGAGCGGACACACTTAGGCCTCATACAGGGCCCATTGTGATACCACAGTTTCATCTTTCCCCTATTCTAGGAACCACTCGGAGCTTCCGATGAAGCGACTTAGACTGCCAATATCCACGCATGACAGTTCATCTACGTCCTCCATGTAGTAGGCACCCAGGTGTTTCTTTCTCCTCCGACCAAGTGCAGGACATGTGCAAAGTAGGTGAAGAATAGTTTCATCCTCCTCTTCATCTCCACAGCTTCTGCAGAAATCATTCGCAAGGTGTCCAAGACCAATACGCCTCGCATGTGTTCCTATAATACAATGCCCCGTAATAACCCCGATAACAGCTTTGAGCCTGCTTCTTTGGAGCTTAAGCAGAGTCGTCGTGCGCCTTCTATCCAGCTTTGGCCAGATTTTTTGCGCCGCACTGCCCTTATCCGAAGCTGCCCATCTACTGTTGGCAAGGTCCACGATTGCATTGTTAATAATAAGCCCACTGGTACTTAAAGGGATCCCCAATGTAGAGAATTCATCAAAGAGCTCGACGGTCGTGCCCCTTCTAGCCAATTCACTCGGTCTGCAGTTGCCGGGAATGTCCTTATGACCCGGTACCCATGTGATACAAACATCACATCGGTTCGCCATCTCATTGAGACATCTGCGACAGTCGTATACTGTCTTGGAGTTTATCACACTAGAATCCAGCGCCTTGATGGCAGCTTGGCTATCGGAAAGTATAATGATCCTTCGCTTGCGAACATTTTTGTCCGCAACAATTTTCACCGCAGCTTGAATAGCCGACACTTCCGCCTGAAAGACACTGCAGTGATCTGGTAGTCTCATAGACTTGGATATTCCGATTGATCTCGAATAGATGCCAATACCAACGGCTCCTTCTAATTTGGAGCCATAGGTGTAGATTTGTGAGGCATTTCTCGTTAGGTGCGCCACACCCTTTCCCCAGTCCTCCCTTTTCGGGATGGATGTCCTAAAATTCATTGAGAAGTCATATCGCGGTGTCATATAGACTATGCTTCCGACAATATCAGCTCCCTCAAGTATCCTTGTATGACCAATGCTCGATGCATGCCAATCGCCCAGAGACGCCTACTGATCCTAGCCGCCACACCCCTGCAGTATAGGTCGAGCGGTAGAAGGTATAAGATCATCTCCAGGGCGATCGTAGGAGTAGTGCGCAGGGCACCACTAATAATTATGCAAGCATATCGTTGTAGCTTGCGTATCAGGTTCAAGTTCGTTGTCCTATTCAGGGATTCCCACCACACCAGGCATCCGTAGGTCAGGATAGGTCTGACCACCGCTGTGTAGATCCAGTGAGTCATCCTAGGTTTCAATTCAATGCAATGCATATTCAGAAACTATTTTATAAACAAAAGAACTGGAATCCAATGCCTGTATAAATCCAAAACAACTGGGTTGATTTTTGGCTCATACAACGACAATTACAATCTCGTACCTGTCGTTAATTTGTTCAGTGAAACTATAACCAAAGGAAGATGTATAGGCATCTTTTAAAATTGAAATCGATAAAGTTTGAATAATATTTCCATGTTTTATTTCTCCTCACTAACGAATTTATCATGGTAGAGCGTGTGGTCCAGAGAGTCAAGATGATTGAAAGCATTTTAATGATAAATCTACAATATACAGAGTAATTTAGAGGAAGTCACTTTGTATATAAATTGCTCCAACAACAAAATCATACTGATAATCATGATATAAAAGGCATTTCATTAATTTATAGGATATATCCTTGGATTATTTGACGGTTCTGTGTTATAACTACTATGACGTAAAGTAAATTTGATTATAATTAGTAACTTCTGGCAAACACAGAGCCCATAATAGTTACAAAAATTGTAATTTTAAAATGGAAAATTTTTATTTACATCTGCTCTCCCTCAAGCCGTTAATTGAAATATTTCGTCAGTCTCATTCACAAAGGTGTTAAGTCCACTTTTTTCCAAAATTGAGATTTTAATGCAAAACGGTAACATTATACTGTTACAAAAAGGGAATTGATGTTGTTAAAATAATAAGCAAAAGCTCCAAAAACAACACAATGGACTTGATCACGCATAAACAAAAGCTCCAAAAACAAAACAATGCAGTTGTTCACGTGATCAACGAATTAGTAAACATATAGCAATAAAAACAACAGGCTTGTTCACAAGATCGATGAATAAACAAAAATATAGCAACAACGTCCGTGTATAAAAAAATATAGCAGAAAGACAAACAAACAAAACAACAACAACTCTGCCTGGACGAAAGTAAACAAGATACACGAACAACAAAAATGGAAACAAGTTATTTACATTTTTGGATTGTTCCCGAAGGTCGTCATCATCCTTCAAGGGCATTCATCACACTGTTGATCCAGTGATATAAAAGGCAAGATAAAGCGAGCAACGATGATTCAGTTAGAATTCAGTCAGCCGTGTATGAAGACACGTGATTCTCGGAGTTCGAGTTTGAATTTAATCGTGTAAGACGACGTCACGTCGGTGTGAGAATTAAATCTATCGAGCTTTAATTCGGTCAGACTTGTGTGCAGACAAGTTGCGTTTGAGAACACAGTTGTTAGTGTAGTGCTTACAAAAAAAGGTTGTGAGCAAAGAGGAATGACTAATAAGTGTTGTTGCTTACAAAAAAGGTTGTAAGCAGAGAAATATCACGAATAAGCACATATTGCGAAAGTTATCGTTGTATAAGTGGAAGAAGTTCGAAGAGTGGCACAAGAGTTGTGCAGATAATAAAGAATTGACTTAAAATTAAACACAGATTTATTTTTATTTTATTTGCAATCTACGAACTCATATTTTTACCTTTTAAAAACGTAACAATACATAATACATATTTTACAACAAAAAACATGTCATTATATAGTTCAAAGTTGTTGTAATTTTGTGGTTTGCAAAAGCGCTAAGTCCACAAAACTTCGAAAAATATTAATATTAATATTATTAATTAATTAATAATAATAATAATAATTAACATTATTAGTTATTAATATTGTTATTATTTTGTAAAAATAATTGCGTTTAAACAGTTTAGAAATTTTAAAAACTGAAAAAGCTACAATGTTTTTTGTGTCTCCTGTAAAATTTGAAAAAAGGGACTTAACACCTTTGCGAATGAGACTAACGATTTGTTTATTTATTTATTTATTATAATACAATTACATATTATGTTTAATTATTTGCGAGCTGAATTACTTCGACAATTTCCTTGGGGTAGTGTAACAGGACAGGGCATCGAACCCACAACTCCTTACGCTAATAGTTTAGCACACTTACCCACAAGACTACCAGGGCTGCCATTAATTGAAATAAGTTTCAACAATTGCTACACGGCAACTGATACACTGTAATTGATTTAATAAATGTTTAAAACAAATAGGTTTTCTTTTGAAGACAAAAAAAAAAAAAAAGAATTAAAACCGTGTCCATTTATTTTCCTGGTAAATTAAAATGAAAAACCACCACCACCACTCTATTCGTTCAGTGAACTCCTTGCAAAGAAATTCTAATTAAAGTGAATTGTTTTCGGCTTTAACACACCCACAAAAAAAGCGAATATATTGTATGTTTATGTGCAATTAAACAAATATTTAAAGAAATACCTTTTTTTCCTCGTTTTTTTATTTATTTTTGTTTTTTTCGTTTACTATTTTCTTTTATTTTATTTTGGAAAGAGAATTGCGTGCCAACAGCAAACATCATTGTAATTTGCGATTACAAATCCCAAAAGTAAAGGAAAAATTCTACAAAATTTTCGTTTGAGCTTCAGTTCTCCTTTCAAGCGTGACAAGCTTGTTTAATAATAAATTCGAAAAACAAAAAGAATTATTATGAAAAAGGAAACAGAAATAGAAAACAGAAAAAGTAAAAAAATATTCCAAATTAGAAAAGAAAAAAACGAAAGAAAATTATTTCCAGTAACTTCACACAGGGGGCCATTAGTTTGAGCATAATTTGACAGAGAGAAACGCGTTTCATTCAAAACTCAACTCGCCTGATTAATATTTCATTTATTGGAAAAGTAATATTTTCCCTAACGGGAAAATGAACAACAACAACAAAAAAAAACAATAAAAACAGGAAAAATGTGAATAAAATGGTATGATTGCAGGCATTTAAATTATTTTTTGAACATTTTATAAAGTGTTGTTGTAAATGAAGTGTGTGCTTGAAAAGTGTCAAGAAATGCTAATCAATCGTTTATCTAATGTTAGACATTGAATTGAATTGACTATTGACAGGCGATTTTTATGCTAATGACTCATAAACAAATTATTGCATTGCAAACTGTCAATATTTGATCAAGACAATTAATATAATTGTTGTATTAAACAATTATTTATTAATACATCCCCACAGGCAAACACTTGGGTGTTATTATCAGTTTCATTACACTCTAGTATAATTGCAGAACATTTTTAAAGTATTTAATCTCAAAGAAACAAATTCAATGATTCAACTGTTGTGAGATTTCCTTGAGTTTTTAATAAAAAAAAATTCTTAATTTACAATTACACCTATTGTCACAGTTAAGTTGCAATTTATATAGGGTGGGACATTTAAAAGTTTCCATTTTAAAAATGAAATAAAACAAAAACGGTTTGAAATTTTGTCAAATTTATTTTTTTGTTGTGAAGTACAATTGTTCCGTTTAGAAATAGAATATCATTTCATGCATATGGCTGCCGTGGCTGGCCTCACAGTACCTTATTAGATCGGACCAATTTGTGTGCACTTTTTCGATTGTATATGATCGTATCTCGAAAATGGCATCACGAATGTTGGCCTTCAAATGCTCAATTGTCCCTGGTTTGTTGGCATACAACTTTTCATTAACGACGTCCTATAGAAAATAGTCTAACGGTGTCAAATCTCAGGTTTTTGGCGACCAATTGACATTACCATTTCGGCTAATTAAACGCCTATCGAACGTTTGACACAATAAATCAAGGGTTACCAAAAAATTTTTGGTTATGTATTAGTGAGTAAGAGAGAGAAAATAAGTGAGAGAATTTATTTATTTACAGCCATATGCCTCGTACACATTGGGCATTTTTTTGTTGACATTTTGTTTAGTCATATTTGAATTGAATGCAACATTTGTATTGCCGTTCACATTATGTTTTTCGATAACATACAATTTTATTGTGTCAATGTGACAGCAATGTGTGTCATCCCTTAAAGATGGCAATATGTCAAAACCGTCTACATTGAAGAAAAATATTGTAAAAAAGGCATTTCACTTCGTTTGTTCGAGCTATTGAAAATAAAAACTAAAAATGAATCATAAAGTTATTCAATTGGCAAGCGCAACAGCTTGTATGGCAATTATACTAAAGAAATTAAAACAATCAAAAAAAAAGAAAAAAAAGACAAAGAAAGTGGTGGATAAGACCTGGACTGAATATGCGGACAACCAAGGGATTTTATAGCACTCTTCATTCAAGTCTACGGGTGCAGGATGAAGGTTGGTATAAAAATTTTGTGCGCATGAGGGTAGAAAATTTTGATTATCTTGTCGAAAAATTAACTCCATATATTAAAAGACAAGACACAACATTCCGAAAGGCAATATCTGTTGGTAAGAGGTTGGCAGTAACTCTTCGTTACTTGGCCACAGGTGACAGCTTCGCATCTTTGATGTGTCTTTTTTTGCTGGGTAAAGCGACCGTAGCTAAGATTATCAAAGAGACTTGCAAAGCTCTTTATGAATGCCTTAAAGACGGCTATATGAAAATGCCCACCAGTACAGAAGAGTGGCTAAATGTTGTAAAAGCTTTTGAGGAACGCTGGAATTTTCCAAATTGTTGTGGGGCATTGGATGGTAAGCATGTGCGGATTCAAGCTCCACCGAATTCCGGCTCTGAGTATTTTTGATACAAGCAGCCCTATTTCCTCAGAAATTTTAGCCCATGCAGTTTCTTTTGCATTTCTGTCCCTATAAGTGGGCGAGAGAAAATTCCAAACAGCCTCACGCGACTCCACGAGTTCAATTAATTTATTGGTCATTTCATGCGTCCACGACGCTTGAATCTTCCTCACTCGCTTTTGGCAATTTTTCATATCCCGTATTTTTTAAATTTTTTGTTCTTGTTTAAAATTTTATACAATAAAATGACAACAAGTTGTCATTAAGTTTTTGTAGCTGCAATGTTGCTATGTTATTGTGACTACAGTACACATAAGGCTAGCAATTAATTAACAATCCAATGCCACACATCGAAAAATATCGAAATTGACAGGAATTGCGAACAGTACACATTATTATATTTGCTTGCGATGTCACAAAATGGCACAATGTGTACTCGGCAATAGAAAAGTGTTAGTAATATACGCTATTTTGATTTTCATTTCATCAACATACATAAAACTATCTATGTTCGGCTTAATAATTTTAGATAAATAAAAATAAAAAATCCATTTTTTACATATTAACATACAAAATGTCTTTTAAGAACATATTCCCTACATTCTTTAAATGTTTTTTAACATACATATAAGGCATTGAATATTAGCATCTTTTAACATAAAATATTTTTTGAGTGTCATTCCGAAATAAAACGCTAATGCATCCGGCGCACATGTGTTCTTGTCGCAGTCTGATCGACAACTAAATCATAAAGCACAAGAATGCGTGTGAGTTCTCTCCGCACAATTGTGCTATGAAATGATAAACACTGCAATAAATCGATTGTTGCATGGAATATGTGGCAAGTTGCATCATCCTGTTGAAAACAAACATCGTTCACATGAATACCATGAAGAGCGGGTACAAAAAAATCGGTTATCATGGTGCGATAGGTGTCTGCATTGACCGTAATGTTTGCGTTGTCCTTCGCTCCGCTCCACAAGCCGCACCAAACAGTCACTCGTTATGGGTATATTGGCTTCTGTAAGATCACGTGTGGGTTTTCTGAGCCCCAAATATGGTAATTTTGCTTATTGACCTACCCACCAAGATGAAAATTAGCTTCATCCGAAAAGATATTTTTTTTTTCCCAAAAAAATTTTCCAACCAATTGTCTTTGTTTTGGAAATAAATTTCCAATAAATCCCAAAGTTGCTCAAGCCTAAATCGATTCATTACGTTCAGTGGAGATAATATAGAATGGAACATAAGTATTGTCAGATTCGAAATAGCTGATGGTTCAAATTTAAACCTATAGGTGGCCCACCCGATAGCACACGTTCCAATTTACTTAAAGTTTTTCATACGTTATTGTATTGTTTATTGTTTATTTCTGTTTTCAATAATAATTTAATGTAGCGAATATAATTTTTATTGTATTTTATAAAAATTAATTTTCAATTCACAATTTAAATACGGGTATATTTTATGACAGCAGAATCCATTCCATACCATACGTCATACGAAACACATTCAGTACATAATAAAGAATTTCCAGTTTTAGCTTTGAATACAACATATCGCAAATACTATGTATGTATGTGTGTAAATATATAATTTGACTATCGAATAGATGTGTAATTTGTCTGGTAAAAACATATTTCATGTTAATGTCACATGCTGATCTCTCTAACACATTCTCAAAGGTAATAAAAATTATTTCTTTATTACGTTTCATAGAGCTGTATAAGTGTGTGTGTGTGTGCGTGATTGGTTTTGAGATGCCACATTATTATGTCTTATGACTGTTAACGGTAATTTTTATTTGGATTATTCTATTATTTCGGTTAAAAATTCAGCAATAAAACGTAGTCTGCACAATGAATTACCGAATTTTCTTTTAACATCTCTTGCAAGTGACAGAAATATGGTGTCTGCTTTGTATATGGTGGTTTAAAATAAAATAGTAAAATAAATTTGGGGTCGCCGTGGTCTAATAGGTAGTGTGCTGGCTTATTAGACGTAAATGCCAGGGTTCGAGTCCCAGGCCAGACATCAAAAATAAAAAAAAAAAATAAAAATAAAGTATTTTTTCGGCGATTTCTTCTCAGTTTCTCAAAAAATCTGTCGTTCGGAGTCGACTTTAAACTGTAGGTCCCGCCACTTATGTATAAAATTAACACACACAACATAAGTGGTGTGAGAAACTGCGGGCTTCTTGGGGACGATTGCCTGTAGGACTGTCGAATGGTGAAGGTATAGCACTGGCCATTTTATAGTCACCTAGCAGCAACTCGTTTCCTTTCCTAAAAGAAAAAAAAAACCTGCACAATGCACTGCATGAGTAGGGGCCATCCCCTGAGTGCTGGTTTCATAAAAAAAAAAAAAAAATAGAGCATTTATTTAAGGTGAAAAATGTTCCTTAAAGACAAATTAGATACTAAATGTGTTATTTTATTTGTCTACAGTGGTGGTCTTATAATTAGCACACCCATCTCTATACGACCTTTTTCAAGTAACAAAGGTGGAATATTTATTCAAAAAATTTTTAAGGTTATTTAAATATTCTATGGGGTATACTTAAGCGATGAATGACAAAAAATTACGTTTTTTTTATTATAAAAGCAAAAAATTTATTGGTCACGTAATTAGCATATCCCCATTAAAGGTGGACAAAAGCGTCATATGGACTTAATCTCTTTTTAATATTTTGTGGAGTCTCTACTTCTCCTTAATAATCGGACATCTTGCATATTGTATGCCATTGTATGACACTCGAACCGCTTTCCACAGCTGTTGAAAATTTTTAGTTTCTTTTTTTGTTCAAGATCGTTTCATGAATATGATGGGAATCGGAACTTTATGTTGGCCATTACATAATATCAACTTATTGACCCTCTAAATGATTTTTTATTAAATTGTGCGGTGTATTATCATCAGTGGTGTTGTGCTAATATATATAATATAATTATATAATATAATTATATAGACAGGGCCGATCCTGGGTAGGCGGCCGCTCTGTGCGGTCTCATGTCCCAAATTTAACGGCGGGTGATTTTCCATGATAATCCTGGCGGCGGCGTTTTTTTTTTAGGTCTCATGTCCCAAATTTAACGACGGGGGGGGGGAGGGAACGTTCCGGAACCCGTTCCTGCCCAAAAAGGAAGTACCGGAACGACGTTCCGGAGCGTTCCGGCTCGACAACACCACTGATTATCATTATCATCATTATCTTGCATAAAAATCTATTTTACATACAAGTTTTCATCAGCGAATGGAATTAAATGAATGTACACAATGTGTTTGGTTAAATGTTGAGTCATCAAGGAATCGTTCTTTATGAACGGACCTACACTATGCTCAATGGAAGCTGCCGCTCCCATGTACAACTTCTCTGTGCTTAGTTGACGTTATGGCGTGGATTTAAATCTTTTTCAATGGACGCACATATTCTTCTTTCAATCAGTGTGAGATCGATTGAATCTATAGTACGGTTCTCAATTCTTCACAATGAAGATATACATAGGTCAACCCATTCACATAAACGCTGAAGAAAAATATGGATGGCATCTATTACCTCAGCTATTCACCATCGTGCTCGAGTCTGCCCAGCACGAAAAGGTATTACGTGGTGACTCTTGCGCCGACTCTAGAATATGGATTATGCGGCTGACATTTGCCTACTCTCGCACAGGATCTCCAAAATGCAAACAAAACGACAAGTCGTGCGCGTAGTTTTAGATTTGAGATTAAAATCGAGAAAACCAAAGTCATTAGAATTAGCAATGTTGGCATCGACAACATCATGCTACAAAACCAAACTGGCCAGTATAAGTTATCCAAATAGAGCATTGAATGGCGGCTCAAAAGGCTCAATAAAACTAGAGCGAGCGGCTTTCGAATGACTGCAATCAGTGTGGAGAAACTCAAAAATGTCCAGACGTTAACTCTGTTATACGAAAGTGAAATCTGGTTAGTTTCGAAACTTTAGCAGAAACGCACAAATGATAATAAGAGCAAAACAAAATAAAGAGTGGTGGATTACCGACTTTCTGATACTTAGTATAACGAGTATGGAATTCGAGTATAATCCTGAAGGATCAAAAAGCCGTGGACAGCCAAAAAATGTCTGCAGACGTACGACAACAACAAACCGCTTAAGATAACTATACCTTTTGAAAGCTACTATATTATACCACGTGGGTAATGGAAAAACATGCTTTGTGGTAATGGTTATAAATTATATTCTATCCGTTATTTAGTCGAGTAATATTAATTTTATTGACGTGTAAAACAATGTTTTTAAAAAAGTGGACGATATTAATAATTTAAAAACTACATTTACATCGAAACTATATTTCATTGCGTTTTTTTTTTGTTTTACTAATTATTTTTTCCTTTTTTTTTTCTATGTATTAAAGAAATCGTTAAATATTTTTTAATAGTCACATTGTCATTTAATATGTTTCTGTGGTATTCAATTTAGTACATGAGACATAATTTGTGTTTCAAGTCGTAATGATGCCCATACTTTTTATTAAATTTCTATTTCGGTACGTGTAGTATTTATCAGCAGAGATAATTTTTTTTTTTTTTTTGTGTTGACTTTCTTACCATTGAAGTTAACTATGCCACAGTAATTTTTGTGTTTCATTTCGTGTTTTTTTTTAGTAATTTGTAGGGAGTAATTTTTCTATGATTTCTCTTACTCCAAAAACAAACACAAAATGTTGTATGTCAGAGTATCTTAGTTTAATCTCTTTTTTTTTTTGTGAAACCAGCACTCAGGGGATGGCCCCTACTCATGCAGTGCATTGTACAGGTTTTAGGAAAATGGGTTATAGGAAGGTGGAAGAGAGGGAGTAGTGTTTGTGGACATCTCAAGATGCGAACGGCAAGGAAACGAGTTGCTGCTAGGTGACTATAAAATGGCCAGTGCTATACCTTCACCATTAGACAGTCTACAGCAATCGTCCCCAAGAAGCCCGCACCCTTCAGTCCTAGCTTCTCACACTACTCATGTTGTGTGTGTTAATTTTATACATGAGTGGCGGGACCTACAGTTTAAAGTCGGCTCCGAACGACAAATTTATATAGAAGCTTTT
This sequence comes from Sarcophaga caerulescens, assembly GCA_927399465.1. Lineage (NCBI taxonomy): Eukaryota > Metazoa > Arthropoda > Insecta > Diptera > Sarcophagidae > Sarcophaga > Sarcophaga caerulescens. Next base: position 18,867,071 of record OV656868.1, on the reverse strand, counting down.
CATGGCAATTTTATTTACTCTCAGAGTTTTTGCCAGAAATCTGCTGAGAGGAAGTCGCCGAAGAAATATTTTCGTTTTGATGTCTGACCTGGGATTCGAACTCGGGCCTTCAGTCTAATAAGCCAACACACTACCTACTAGACCACGGCGACTTCAAATCTCTTTAACATTATTTATTTCAAATACCTCATATATTATCAATTTAAACTTATGCAAGTATTTCATTAAATGCAAAAAATTAAATTTAGTAGACTTTTAACTGAAATCCTTTTAAATTTTATTTAATTTTTGTATTGTATTCTCTTTTCTTTACAGGTAAACAACTTAAAGCTTGAATAAGGTGTGTAAATTTCATTTCAAATGGCATGTGTTTTATGTCACTCACACTAATGTCTCACTATGTCAAATTAGTCAGTTTATTTCATTAATTTTTACTCGTCATTATAAAAAAAAAAAAAAACAATATGTAGGTTAATTTACATTTAAGTACTGGAGACAGTATGTTTGTCATATTTTAAATGTGTTCTACACAGAAAGAAAAACGGCGTGCTAAAATCAACTTTTCTATTCTCAATTTAAGCCAAAAAACGTGCTTGAAAAATTAAGCCCGTTTTGGCTATTGTTTGCTTAAAACAAGCAAAAAAACGGGATTGATGTGAAAAACTAAGCCTTATATTACTAAAATCAACACTAAAAAGCTCAAATCTATCTAAAAAGTGTAATTTTGAGTTATTTGTTATTTGAGTTATGGAATTGTGGGTTTTAAGTTCAAAAGTAAAAATTTTAATAATTCTCATTTAGTTCATGTGTTTTATACAATATATATCCAACAAAATGTCGTATTTTTCGCAAGTTGCATTTCTTTGTTAAATGACTTGGATTATTCCGGTCGATGACTTGCATTTTTTTGTGTAGATGACTTGCATTTTTTTCAAATCAATCGATTTTAGGATTAAATCAAGTACGAGTTCGAGCTTAAATCAAGTTCAAAATTCTTGAAACAAGCTCGTTTTTGGATAAATTTAGGTTTAAATCAAGTATAATTTAGGGCTTAAATCAAGTTCATTGTGCTCGAATAAAGTACGATTTGCCTCAATTCGATCCCATTTATAAGTTAATCTAGCCTAAAACTTTATAATTCTTGAAACAAGTGCGATTAAGGATTACTTCAACTTCTGATTCTCTTGAATCAAGTACGAATTCGATCTTAAATCAAGAAAAAATATGCTTAAACCAAATACATGATGAGATCACTTTGATCCCAAAAAGGCTTAAATCGCGCTAAAATCAACACTTTTGTACTTGGCTGATTCGGGATTGATTCAACTCTTTTGTACTTGATTCAAGCCAAACCGTACTTACCGTACTATTGTGACCGATATGGATTGATTCAAGCCCGGATGGCGTGATTCTTTTTTTCAGTGTACAAATTATAAACTACTAGCAGATTGTACCCGGCGTTGCGCGGTTTATGTAGTTTGGATTAGTTTAAAAAATTAAAAAAATTATTATTGGGTAATTTTTGCATTAAAAATAACAATAAATAAAAAACCGGTTTATCGGTTTCGAAACCGGTTTCTTAAAAAATGCAATTTTTCAAATTATTCGGAAACCGGTTTAACAAACAACTCTCTAAGTATGATGGTACTTACTCAATATGGATGGTTACTTACTCAATATTCATTTGACAGCTGGTAAACAACAACATTGTTTTTATTTTGGTAGCGAAAATTAGTGTTGTTGGTTAGTTTATTAGTGTTTGTTTGTCGTTGTTGACATTTGAGTTGTCAAATATCAACAGAAAGTGTTCAGTAAATTGTAATATGCTCACTAAACACACTTATGACAGTGTTGCATTTTAAGTTTTACTCAATATTATAACAATTTGCGTATTTATTGCGCAATAATTAATTGAAACTTTATATGAAAAATTGAGTTTAATAATGGCGTTTATTGCGATTTACGCAATAAAGGTGCATATCTGAACACCGTATAAGACAAGTTATGGACAAGTATGGACATTGTAAATATGTACATTCGTTAAGGTCTTAATCGCAACCAGGCTTTCCAAGTAAGCAAAGAGATTTTCAGGGAAGTTTCTGCTACCAAACAAGCATTGCGTCACTTTCAAAATGACCTTAACATGTCTCCTGAAAAAACTACAGTGGCAAGGCGGCCTACAAGAAAGTTTAATATCAGAATCATTAATTAATTAAGTATACCACCATGCCACACAAAACTAATGTTTATAGATCATATGAATAAATTATTATAAAACAAAATAAAGGATAATATGGCTGTCAAAGTTAAGTTGTAAATTTCCGGTTAACGGAGTTCAGTTTTAAACTTCATTTACTTTACACGCCATGTAATTCACTCATCGAAATAAATACTATGGTGACTGGATCATTTTACCCTCCATTTGCCGAACTGAGTTTATTTTACCCTGAGATGAGTATTCAATGCAAACGGAGATTTATTACATTCAGTGCCATAATTATTGGTAACGTTTAGAGTTTGGGGTTCGGGAATTCCCGGGAAATTTTTATCGGGAATTCCCGGGAATATTTAAAAAATTAAATTAACGTATTCTTGTACATTTTTTTGGAAAAAAAGGTCTGTAGACTAGTAAATAGACTGTTCTGAAGACTAGTAAATAGATTGGTCTGTAGGCAAGTCTACAGACTAATCACTGACTACTCTTTTGACTTGTTTATGGACTAAAATCATTTAAATAGTTGTATTGAAAAAATAAAGCAGGAAAATAATTCTTTGTATAAATTGAATTATTTTCTTTATTTCAGACTTTTAAAGTCTTTTAAAAAATGCTACTCTTCAAAAATATGTAAAGGAAGAATTCAATAGAGAGTATCATCTAATCCTAGATGTACGAACTAGGTGGAACAGCTTGGTTCGAATGATACAATCATTTCTAAAAATTAAAAATGCTATAAAAAAGGCTTTAATAGATTTACATTTATCATCATTGTTTGTTGAAGATTATGTCCCACACTTGGAAACATTGGTAAACGTTTTGAACCCCATAAAAGATGCAGTGGAAGCATTAGGCAGGCGTGAAACCAATTTGATAATAGGTGATGCTATTATGAATACACTTTATGAACAGTTATTATCTGTTGATTCAATACTTTCGGAAAAAATGGTTCACACAATTAAAAGTAAAGCAAATGAAAGATATAATGACAAATTGATGTCATTAGTAAATTATCTAAACACTTCACAACAAAATAATATTAACATAACAACGACAATGTTAAAATCCTATGCAGAGCAAATGTACAAACGCCTATTCCAAGGTACTGAAATAATATCGGCTGAAAGTGATGAAGATATTTCCGTTGCACAAGTATATCAATGTTTTAAAGAAAAGTTGGAAAACGCCATTAATGCGGCTAAAGAAAAAACAAGAAAACTGAAATTAAAAACAGACAACTTATTTAAAAGAGAGCTTTATTTGAAGCTAGTACAAACAGAACCAAAAATTTAGACATACTTTTCAATGCATTGTTAACGCTTAAGCCCACTTCTGTAGAAAGCGAATGTGTTTTTTCGTTAGCTGGTAAATTTTCAACAAATTTACGAAATAGAATGTCTGATGAGTTATTAAATGCACTAATAATTTTAAAAACTCATTTTTTGAAAACTTAGTTCTTTGAAAATTTTTTATATTTTTATTTTTAAATAATATTTTTAATCAATTCTTAACAGTAACTGATCTCAAGATGTTATCATTAATCTGTTTGTTTCTGTTTATACAGTATGAATTTAGATGTATTGTTTTCTTTTTTGTTAATAAAATAATATTTTAATAAAAATGTTAAGCATTTTACTAGTATTGTGAATTTAAAAGATTTCCCGGAAATCCAAATTTCCCGGGAAATCGAATTTTTCATTCCCGTTTCCCGGGAAATGAAAAAGTCCGGGAATTCCCAAACTCTAGTAACATTGGAAAAAAAAATTTCATTGAAAATGATTTCTAAAGAAAGTCGGTTGTTTCCTACCATTTTTTAAATTTTTTAGAAAATATCACACACCGTTTAAACAAAATTAATTTCACAACTGCAACAACAACAATTTCAACAATTCCCATAAAAAAAAGATATTTAATTTAACAAAAATTTGAACAACAACAAATGTTTATATTCAATTTAATACACACACAGAAGAAATAATTTCGAGTCTTTTAATCTTTCCGCCTGATTAAGAATCCGCAAAGTGTGTTGTTATTTGGCGAATCTAAGTAAACATTGAATTAAAAACAATAAAAACAAAACAAAAATAATTGAAAATTAACAAAAGAAAGAAAGAGAGAGAGAGAGAGAAACGACAAAAACATGAGTAATTTTTTTGGACAAAATCAACATCAATAATTAGACAAGACGAAATACCTATCCATTGGTATCAAGACGAAGTTAAAATTAACTTTTGGTCATGACCTTGACTTTGACTGTAGACAACAACAACAACAGCAACTTGAAAAAAATAGAAAAGTCCAAACAGAAATCATCATTAACAATAATCAACAACAACAACAACAGCAACTACAAATAATAACCATATGAGTTTAGAAAAAAAAAGAAAACAAACAACATCAACAAGGCTTGAACATAAATAAGCAGACTCACCAAAAGATGTTCATCTAAACAGATGGATGGATGAATGGTTGGATGGATGGATGACTATCTATCTAACAAATATGGTAACTACAGAAATAGCATAATTTGATTTTTTTTTGTTTTTTTTTTGCTTAATATTCTTCTAAATGAAACATTAATTTAAAAAGATTAGTAAGCATTTATTCAGCATCAGCATCAACATCAGAACACAGAAGAACAATCTTCTTCGGTTAATTAAACTCCAAAAAAAAAAGCAAAAGTTTTTGCAAAACCAACAACAAATGAAACGACAAATGAAGTTAAAGTCACTAATGATGCTTACGATGATTAAAGTGGTAGGGAATCGTATTTTCTAGTAAAAAAAATCATTACAGTAGAAGTCTGATAACCCGGCACGTTCGTGACCGGCTCGGTGCCGGACTACCGCAAATTCCGGACTATCGGGCGGTAATTATAAGAACAATTAGGTTAATAATTAAACTGCAAATACAGTATGGAAATACATACACACAACAAAGTTTATTTTACATTTCATATAATGTATGTACACTAGAGCAACTCAAGTTGTATGGAAGCGAAATTCGTGCTCGATGTACCCCCCTAAAAATGAACCCTGGACTTTTTAAAGATGACATTTAAAATATTTCGGCTCCAGTTTTGACCTCTCGTGAGCTGGACCATTTTGAAAAAGGGTCTATTTTGTTAATTTGAGGATCTGTTTCCTTACCAACATATACAATATGAATATCATGAGAAAGGTTTTTTTTAAGGCGCGTCCAACTGTATATACAATTTTTCCAAGGACGATCATCCATGTCCTTTTTTTAAGGTTATTCTGTGAAAAAAACGATTTTTGAATTTTTTGTTCGGGGTTGTTTGTAATAAAAATGCCAAATTAACATATTTTAATCTTTAGTCGATTTAATTAAATAACGGTCTCACCTTTTTTTGAAATTCGCGCTAGTTCGCGTTTTGTAGTAGTTGTAGTTTGTAGTTTTGTAAATATAAACAATAAAATTTTATAATTTTTTTTTAGTTTGGGAAACAAAAATGCGTCCAAAAAGTCGTGGATCATTTCTTTTTTTCTTTCTTAAGTTCTATTTTCATCCATACATGATCTAGAAACTAAATCCGCTATCATATTAGAGTTACCACAAAATGGCATTTTTATATATTCCAGAGCACAGTGTAAAATGCATCTAATTTGCAAAAATCTAAATTATTTACATACAAAGATGATGTACTTGGTAAAAGAAAAAATTTGATACCCATATGGCCTATTTGCAAGGAAGGGTTACCACCCTATTGTATTTTTTTCAAAACGCGAATTAGCGTGAATTTCAAAAAAAGCTGAGACCCGTATTTACTTAAATCGACTAAAGATTAAAATATGTTAATTTGGTATTATTATTACAAACAACGCCAAACAAAAAATTCAAAAACCGTTTTTTTTTTTCACAGAATATCCTTAAAAAAAGGACATGAAAAAAAAGGTCCTTAGAAAAATTGTATATACAGTTGGACGTGCCTTAAAAGAACCTTTCCCATGATATACATATTGTATATGTTGGTAAGGAAACAGATCCTCAAATTAACAAAATAGACCCTTTTTCAAAATGGTCCAGCCCACGAGAGGTTAAAGCTGGAGCCGAAATATTTTAAATGTCATCTTAAAAAAGTCCAAGGTTCATTTTTAGGGGGGGTACATCGAGGACTTTTTTTGGTGAGTCGCTCTAATGTACACGAACTGTAAAACATATTTCACTTTGATTTAAAAAAGTCACGAATTTCTTTTTGTTTTCTTGACTTTTGGCGTTTAGTATAAAATTTATTTCTAATGATACATATGGAATTCAATAATTTCTGAAGCACTGTTGCTAGTACTAGCCTCAGCGAAAGAGATAAACTTATTTAGTGATTCTGCAGCTTCTGCCCAGCTGATTGTTTTTCTTTTCATCCGTTTCGGCATCTGAGTCACTTTCTTTAAGATTTCGAATAGGCTGAGGGCTTACTACTATGTTAATAATGTCCTCATCGGTTAGTTCTTGTCCACCAGGCTCATTCTCGTCGATTAGGCCGAACTATCTGGTATTCCGGACTGTTGGATGCCGGACTAATGGAATTCTACTGTATTTTTAAATATTTATTTGCACAATCATACAATCGATTAAAAATATTTTCAGTTTTTCTTTTTATTAAAACTCTCAGTTTTGAGGGCTCTTAATTGCCATATAAATTTATAATTTTTTTTCTTCACGTCATTTCACTTTTATTCATTGTAACTCTTTGTATGTACATACATATATGTATTTTTACACAAACATCTGTATCACAGTATACATACATATTTCCAAATTGACCTATTCGTTGATAACTTTTTCCTTGAATAACTGTTCCCAATAATTTCACAACGAAGACAATTTCACAAAAATGTATCTGCACACCATATTTTTGTATGTATTTGTGTTATGTCGTTTTTCTGTATGGTACGGGTCAGTGTCCAATAGGTTTTTACGGTTTTTGAGTCAATTTAATTACACGCTGCTCACATAAGTGTTTACAGTTTTTCCAAATTTCGAGAATTACAAACAACGCTTTATTAGAGAACACTAAGGAGATGTTCTATGGATTTATGATCGGCGACTGGGTATGATCGATTTGCTTACGATCATTCACATTTAAAGAAAAAAGATCTTTTACATAGGATTCAACTATTCTGCAGACCATTATTCCAAATGCCTTAGCCGTCACAGATTCACCGCCAAACTTGATTTAACGTTTTTTGCTTCCAAAGTTTTTTCCCGGCTTGTGCCAACTCCTTTTCTTGGCATCCTACCCTAGACAATTAATTTCGATCACACCAGACCAAACGCTTTTCACCAAGGCATCGCATTCCAAACACCAGAGCCCAGACGCATTTATTAACGCCTTTTTTGTGAGCCATAACTCCTTCACTCTGACACTTCCTCCCAAGGCAGATAACAGTTTGAAAAGAAACATGAACATTTCAATTTTCTGCAAGCAGCTTTCGTATCTAAGCTGCGTTTTATATTTTTTCTCTCCAAGATCTCTTAACATGCGTTCTGCTGTCTCGAATATAATTTTGTACTTTTATTTTTGTCTCCTCGGGATATGGGAGGAGATTCAAAGGAAAAAAAAGTCATTTTTCTGCTTACCAAATAGATAATTTGGAGGAAACTGTCACGGATTGACATTGATATTCTAAGTTGCTTCATTAGGTGCTCCAAGTGGTTCCGTGAGTGGGGGATAGCGGAGAACTGTGGTAACACAATGGACTTATGTGACCTAATTGTTTTCATCCAATTTTCTTAGATGGACAGCCACCTTGGCCTACCTACCTACCTTATCTCTTGGGGATGGAAGAGGAAAAAAGTTTCACACAACGAAATCTCACCATAACTTTTACTTTAACGTAAAAACTGATAAAACATGACACATTTCACAATTTAATCATATGTGCAGAGTTGCTGCCTGACACAGAGAGGAGGAATTCAGAAAATGGTTCTGTAGCCACTTTGTCGTAGCTGATTTGCTTATTTTTTATTTTTTAACTATTGAAAAATTAATTTTATTTTCGATTCTTCTTTTCACAAGAGTTTTGTTAATATTAATCGGAAATGCCATTACATCGACTTATAGATTCGTCCATAGTTGACGAATGATGTAAACTTTAATTATACCATGCGATAGTGTCATAATCGCAGCATTCTTCTCAGATAAACATTCATTCATTTCTACATATTGTTAAGAAGATATTGTATGCAATACTAAGTACGTGTAGCTTTCATAGACCTCACAATGAACAGGTGCATGTCTGTTTGTCCGTCTATCCGTTTATCTCTCAAAGTACATTGAAAGAAATAATTGAAGCTGCTGTTCAAAGCTATTGATTGATTATTTAAATAAAATATTAAATAATTAATAGTAAATAAATGTTTATTTATTTACATACTTTTCCTGTGATGTCCATCTTTTTTTTTATTCTTCAAATATTAATTAAATAATTAATTAAAAATAACCTCAACAATAGAGAAATATTTAATAAATTATTAAAAAATAAAATAAAAAAAAAAATAATTGAAAAGAAGCATTTATGTTAAGGTTTACAAATTATTTTTAGCGGAATTTATTAATTGTAAAGAAAAAATAATAGAAAATGATTAAAATAAAGAAATTAAATAAAAAAAAGACACGATTTATCATATTGGAGATTCAACTCTTATTAATTTAACACGTGCTTAATTTCGTTATTTTTTAATTATTTTTTTTTTCCTGTTTTTTTTTTCATTTGTTATTGTTGTTGTTAACTAATAATAATAATAACAATTTTTTGTAATTTGAAATTACAAACCAAACAAACATACATATGTACATACATATTGTATTTGTAATTGCTGTCATACAATGTCAATATACAAGGTTGCTGCAACACTTGGTCAGCAATGTTTTCATTTTCTGCGGCTTCTTTCTCTGTTGCATGATCATCACATTAAGGTACCTTAACTGACAAAATATACAACAGACGAGACAGACAACAATCACTGGCAATGATTTGATGTGTTTTTTATTTTTATTTTTTTGTTTTTTTCATTAATAATTTCATGATTGTATTTTATTATCATATTCTTCTGTTTTTTTTTTTTTTGCTAGAATTGCTTGTCTGTTGAAAATTATTGTTTTTTAAACGACAATTAGTTGAACATCATTAACTATTGAAAAAAAAAAAAAAACCAAACAGGAATTACAAAAAAAAAAAAAAACAAAAACATAATTCAACAGACAATAAATTTTCAATGGATGACATAAAATTAAAAACCAAAAAAAAAAAAAACATCACATCGTCATTACAATACTCGTACGTACCATACATACCCTGTCGGAAAAATAGTTAACTTTAAATTAACTTTAAGCTAACTATTTCGCAACTAGGGTTGACTACCACTTGGATTACTTTTCAATGGCAGCACCTAACCATTTTAACATTGTGATGTCCTAGGCAGTAGTCAATTGTTCTCTTCATTACTTTTCAACTAACTTAAAGTTAACTACTTATAAGTTAGCTTTTAATTGACTTTTTGTAGTCAGCTTTTAATTGACTTTTTGTAGCTATTAGCTGTAATTTATCCTCTGCGTCTTATATTTTTTAGGAGTGAATAATGTTTTGTTTTACACTGAACCAAAAATTTCCGTAAATACTGTAAAAAGGGGTGTAGAATTGAAGAAATTTCGTTATATATCAGCTAACAAAAATGTGTATTCATATCTACGTCTTTTTTAGTAAAAATTTACAAATTTAGTAAATTATTCGTATTGAAAAAATTTCTCCATTTATTCATATTAAAGAAATTTCTTCAATATGAATAAAATGCTTTCGTTATTTTGAGGGATGTAAATATGGCGAAATTTAGTTGAATTTAATAAAAAAACTTTATTTATATTGAAGAAATTTTATTTGAATTTACTAATAATTTTTATTTATACAGTAGTTTTCGTTTATAGTCACTACCTGTTATAGTCACATTAGTTATATTGTCAATTTTATTAGATTTATATGTCTCTATCGATCAATTTCATACAAAAAGTTTACTTTATAGTCCATTTTTGATATAAGAACTTTTCACATATATGCCATCTATCCGTGGTTATTAAAAGTCATATTATATGAAAAAACTTCACGATATTGTCACATTCTAAAAAATTATTTATCAAAATCACTACATACTAAATAAAAATGTATTTGGATACAAATGAAGAAGTTTTTGTTGAAGAAAAACAGTTTTCGATTAAAGAAATTTTAAATGCAGTAGATATTTTGCGACATTTTTGCTCAGAGCAAGATATAAATATAAATTTTTTATTCGAAAAAATAGAGGATACATCTGTAAACAATATCCTCAAGCTAAAACAGGCTAAAATTACTGATTTTTTTTAAATAATATTAACAATAATTATTTTTAAATGCAATGAATTCATGTACATTTTATTTATTTTTGTAATAAAAATGAATTTTTATTTTTTTTTATATTCACAAAAATTGAATATATGAGATTTTCTTTTTAAGCACATTGTGGCATATAAAAAAATTTTGCTTATAGTCACTTTAGCGATATAGTCCTCAATTTGTGTGCAATTAAGGGTTGTGACTATAAGCGAAAAGTACTGTATTAGAGAATTTTTATTTAATTTTATTAATATTTTTCGTTAATATTATAATTATTATATATACATACATACATACATACATATGTACTTTTAGTAAAAAACAGTTAAAAAAACTTAAATATATATAATAAAAAACGTAAGTTTACAATTAAAAAAAATTATTTCAAACTTGAAATTGATGAATTAATTTGTGGGCTGTTCAAGTCTGTATTTGTGGTAATTTACGTATGGGCTCTGATTTTGGATAAATGTGCATGAAATCCATATTGATCTGAAAAATTAATCAAACATACACTTCCTTAAAACACAGTTACATACATTAAAAATTGTCATCCAAAATACTAATTTCCTAACTAAAAAACAAAAATCTTTTTGATTTTATTTTGAAATAACATACATATGTACATACCAACTTAAAACCAAGTGGTTTTTTATATTGCGGCCATTTGTCTATTATGTTCGAAGTGTGTTTCGCACTTGCTACTTCAGATAGCTGGTAGTTTTTGGTAGTTGCCCAATGGTTTTCAATTTTCTCCCAAGTGCAGTTGTCGAGAAGGATTGCTTCGATGCTTTCCTTAGTGTTTTCTTCAGGAGGATCTAATTAGACATAACAAATTATAACACTTAATACTTTAAATATGTTTGTACAGCTCTTACCTAAATTTATAGCCCTCTTCTGCTCCACAACCGAATGCAAAATTAAAGCATTTATTGAAAAAAAAAATAATTTTTTACACTTAAAACACTTCATATTTTGTTAAATTAATAAAAAAAAAATCTCACTTTATATTAACACTTTTTTAACTAAAACCACAACTTTTTAATATATACACTTTCGTAGCAGATATGAAACTAAAATTCTGACAAAATTTTTCCAGCGCCTACTTGGTTTTTTTAAAACTTCAAAAATAAATGAAACCAACATTCTGAGAATAATTTTTCCAACGCCTACTTCGTTTTTTTTTAATTTCAGAAATAAAAGAGTTGAATTAAAGAAATTTCTTCAATTTTACTATAATAAAGGAGTTAAATTGACGAAATTTCTTTAATTTTACAGTACCATTATAAATTAAACGATTTTTCTTCAATTCTACAAAATTTTTTTAAAATTAACAAAAAATAATTATTCAACATGACTAAAAAATAACTAAAGTTTTTTGTTATTTTTATTCTAGTAGATTTATTTAATTTTGGTAAATTTTAGTTAATTTAACAAAACATTTATTATTTTTAACAAAATTTTATTCAAATCAACAGATTCTACTTAAATAAATTTTAAATAAAAATCTTGTTTCGATAATTTAAATAAAAATTTTTATTTTTAATAAAATGTATGTAGATTTCAAGAAAACTTATGTAGACTTGAATAAAAAATCTATAGAGATGAATATCTTTTCGTTGAAGGTTTACTAAATTTTTTAGTTAATATTACCTACGATATTTTTTTCAGTGTAGTTTATAAAAATAAATTTATTAGTACATATATAGGTATATTATTCATTTAATAATACTAATTAGTAATCAATTAGTAATGAAGTCGCCGTAGTCTAGTAGGTAGTGTGTTGGCTTATTAGACGTAAAGCCAGGTTTCGAGCCCCAGGCCAGACATCAAAACAAAATACAAAAAGTATTTCTACCGCGATTTCCGCTCAGCAGATTTCTGACAAAAACTCTGTCGTTCGGAATCGACTTTAAACGGTAGGTCCCGCCGCTCATGTATAAAATTAACACGCACAACATAAGTGGCGTGAGAAGCAAGGTCTTAAACCTATCTGAAGGGTTGTAATGATAAATCATGCATGTATGTAAAGACGATGTGATCTAAATCTACGAATAATCGTTTCTGATTACCGCATTAAGAATATTTTTTAATGACGTTTTGAAAATTTGTTGTTAATTTTTTGTACGACTGCTTTTTGCGCTTGAAAATTATTTTTTTAAAACACTTAATTATTTAATTATTATTTTATTTAATTTAATTATTATTAATTATTATTTAATTAATATTTTAATTATTATTATTAAATTTCTGAAAAAAAGGTCTTGAAGTAAACTTATTAACCACTACGGAATGAGAACCTACAAGGCATTAATAGGCTTCTAATTTTTTTAACAGACATTGCACCCTGCATCTAATTCCAAATGGATGTTCTGTTCTTGTGTATCCGATTTGATTAAAGTTTTCTTATGTTCTTAAGTTTTAGAATGTTGCCAACAACATAAAATGATTATGGAATGTAAAAGCAAGGCACGATAAACTTTATTTGATTGACATTTTATACAATGCTCTGCAATATTTAATAAAAAAAAATAAGTTTTCATAGGACTTGAGTAATTGCTTGCCAATCAAATTGTCATTATTGTTACAGTTTCTGCGAATTTCAAAATCGTTTGCGAATTCTATCCATCAATTCTATTAACTGGTGCTGTTAGCTGCTGGCTTCAAACGTTAAGTAATTATTTTATTTCAAATATACATACTAAAATAAGATTAAAAATCGACATGAGATTCAGCATAATACAATATCAACAACAAATACTCTTTAATTTCGTTTAAGCTTCTGTGAAATCAACATTCTAAAGATATTTCATGTTCGAGTACAGAACTAGATTCTGTTACCAATAAATTCAAATGATTTATTAACTAAAAATTGTTTACAAATCGCATGGTACCATATACACACATTCATACATAATACACGAGTACGAGTAATAAATCATAAAATTGCATATTTTTACGCCTTATAAAGCAATCAAAAGGTCTACAAAATAAATAATAATGAAGCGAAACAAAAAAAACCCGGCATTGTGATATCGATCGATTAAAGTTGATTTGAAATTTGAAAAACTTTGTTGTATTACGTATGTATATATCATATGTTTGTACGTATGTACATACATATGTACATATGTATTTAACAAATCTTTAGTGTTTAATTTTGTTTGTTTTTTTTTTACCGAACATTTTACTTCTTAATTTATCCGCAAATTAACGTTTAGAAGAGAAGAATTTTGGTCAAGGTTGTGATAAATATTGTTCAACGAAACAAATAAAACAACACAAGAAACGCACATACAAGAGCATTTAAAAAGCATGTGTTTAAAAGGAAAATGAACAAAATGCCAAAATTTGAGAAAATCATTGAAAACATTTTGTTCTCTACCTCTTGTAGCGATTAAACAATTAATTTCAACATATTTGTTGTTGAAATTGTTTAAAATACATACTAAAATCGATATCGCTCACCCTCTACTGCCGTTTTAGTTTCAACAGTTCCGAACGTCTATGATATTAACCATATTGTATATGATTTTTATGTCTTATTAATTAATTTCTTAATTATTATTGAAAAAAAAACTAATGAAAGAAATAAAAATACAAATCGAACGAAGTTTTGTTTTCAGTTTTAGAGTTCGACATGCAATGGTTAATTAAATTTCGTCTCTAGCATAACATTGAGCATTAAGATCGTTAAAGTGTGAAATTTCTACAAATTAATGATATTTTTCCTGAATCTATTTAGTGTTTCAGCGATCAGTTCCGATATTAGTAAAGTAATTCAATATATATGTAAATCGATAACAAGGCTGTTATAGCGAATGCTCTTTTCAGAATTTTTCTCTTAAAAGGTCAGTTATTCAGCTAAGAGATTGCAGCAGGCTTTTTCGGTGTAGACCAGAGATCAGCAATGAATCGTTTTTCCGCTACTCATAAGCACTCATGCAATTTTGAGTATGAGTGAATCAACAGAATTGAAATTCAACTACTCTGATTCATTCGTACTCGCTACAACATTGATTTATAAGTATAGGTTGCATTGAGTATGAGTACAACGTTGACATCAAACTCACAACATTCGATTCATTGTTTGATTCATACGCCTACTCATTCTGATTCATAAATTTAGAAAAATACTTATAATACTTACTAGATGACCCGTGCGAATATTTCGCACCGTTAGTTGTCATTTTTGTAACATAAAATAAAAATAATTAATAGAAATTTTATTAAAAGTATAAAAATATTAGAAATCATAATATATCATACATACATACATACATACATATGTTTAAATGCTTTTATAATACTTCTTTGAATACAATGTTAGAGGTAATGAATGACATGATCATCGTTAACTTTTTGCCCGTACGAATCCCTAATACAAACAAAAATATCTTTAAACGTACGCACTCGAGAAAAAGCCACATATAACTGCCCATGTGAAAAGACCGGTTCTGGTAAATACAATCCTACCTTTTGAAGGGTTTGACCTTGTTTTTCTTAAAACCTTTTTAACTGTTAAATATTAGCTGACACTATATATACATATGTATATATTAAAAGACACCGTATTACTACACTTCATAAAACAAACAATGCCATGACAATAACGACATTACCAAAATGGCTTTTACAACTTTATATATTATGTGGAATAGCATTACAATTAAGCGACCCTGTTTATCGCACTTGATCTAACAACTACTGCAAAGTATTGCCAAAACAGCTTTTTACAACTTAATATGCATATTATATATAACTGACTTAGTAATAAACGGCATTATAGTAAATAGCGGTATTGCCAGAATGAATTTTAATACATACTATTTATATTATGTAGAACTGCATTACTATTAAGCGACCCTGTATTACCACACTTGAACAAAAACATATAATCATAATGACAACAGTATTATCATGCAGTTCTATATAAAATATAATTTTTATCAATGAAAATATTAATTTTTCAATTTCTAATTATTTTTCGTCATTAGTGTTAGATATAAGCTTTAAAATGAGATATCATTCATTAAATTTGATGCGGTGGTTTGGGAGATATTTGCAACCGACAAAAAAAAAAGTGCTTTAGAAATAATATATATGATGATAAGTGATTCGAGTGGCTCGAATCATTCATCAAAATTTACAGCCTTTGTTATTGTTGCACATACAAACAAAGAAGAAAGGAAAGACAAAGACAACAAGCAAAGCATACACACAATCTTCTTGTGAGTATAGTTATACTACTTACTACTCATACTTATTTTGTGCTTCGTGTAAATATTAAGTAGAGACGACTCGAAGTCAATAACATCATGCGTATTGTTAAGTATGAGTACGATGAGTATTTCTAACTTTGAATATGAGTAGTATGAGTATGATATTAAAATAAGTATGATACTTATCAGAAAGAATAAGTATGACTCGAATCTACTCATCGTTTTGAATACTCGTTGCTGATCTCTGGTGTAGACTAGCTTGGATTAAATATAAGAGGTTTTTTCGAATTCCTATATGTAATTACAGTAATATTAAGACTTCGTCAGTGGAAGGAACAGGCAAATTAAGCAATGGCAGTACAACATCTTTATATATTTACAGTTTTTGATTGTAACTTTAATTGTGTCAATTTTTTTAAATTTTTTTTATAATTTATTTCAACATGTTGAGCAATTATTTTTGACGACATACCTTGCCATCAGTAACAACAAGAGTAATAAAAACATTTTCCAAGTAGTTGGAAATGCACCAACACATTCAATTGAACTTTTTGTCCAGTCGCTCATTTTGTAATAGTAAAGAGGATTTATTGAAGTCGCCGTAGTCTAGTAGGTAGTGTGTTGCCTTATTAATTGTAAAGACAATTCAATTCAATTCAAGCCCCAGATCATACATCAAAACGAAAATATGAAAAAATGTTTCTTCGGCGATTTCCTCTCAGCAGATTTCTGACAAAAACTCAAATAAAATTTCCGTGTAAAGTTTCTTAAAATCTGTCGTTCGGAGTCGTCTTTAAAATGTAGGTCCCGCTACCCATGGATAAAAATTTAACACACACAAAGTAGGTGTTGTGAGAAGCTAGTTCTTAATTCTAACTAAAGGGTTGTAATGACCAATTATGTATGTTATGTAAAGAGGATTGATATGTAAAAAGTCGTCTCATTTTCTTTACCGCCTTCTATAAGTTATAGTATCACTCCTTCATTGAACTCAAGTATATTTTCTTCTTCAAATAAGTGTACGCTTTAGCTCTTGAGATAGAAACTCTTATCATTGGCGTTTGGTAGCACAAAAAAATTGTTATCGTCAATTTTAATTTCATTTTCACACTCCAATGAAATATTTAGTATCATATGAAGCTTACAAATATTTCATAACATAATGTGTCATTACAATCCTTTAGTCCGGATTACAACCTACTTTCACACACCACTTATATTGTGTGTGTTAATTTTATGCACGAGTGGCGGAGCCTACAGTTTAAAGTCAACTCCTAAAGAAAGATTATTGAGAAACTTTTCATGGCAATTTTTGTTTACTCTCTGAGTTTTTGTCAGAAATCTGCTGAAAGGCAGTCGCCGAAGAAATATTTCTTTCCAATTCGTTTTGTTGGAGATTTCTAACCTGGTATTTGAAACGAAGTTTTACGTCTAACAAGTCAACACACTACCTACTAGACCACGGGGGTTTTTATACTTCAAAAAAATTTCAGTCATATTAACATGAAATGGACAGTTTTCCTGTAATAGATTTACATCAAAAATTATTATTGTGGATACTGTTGGCTGATCCTGAAACAAAGTTAATAACGTCGAAAGTGAAATTATTTATATCCAGATTTTATTTTTATGAATGTAGGATGCGGACTAAGCTAATAGCAAATTAGAATATAGTTCATACAATATTATGCCGCAACCAAGCCGCGCCTAGAAATCAAAATATAAAATATGCTTATTTAAAAACTCTATTTCACATACATATTTATCTGTATCCACAAAGCTCTTTGCACAATGTCATCCACATCTCCATACAAATTTTTTGATGACTTTTGGTTTAATTTCAATAGACAAATTATTTTCTGTTCCTGTGTTAACGATTTACTCTCCAAATGATTGTTGGAATTGAAAACGTTTCATTGAATACAAAATTTAAAATTTAGATTTTTACCTTCAGATATGCACATTTATTGCATAAATCGCAATAAACGCCATTATTGAGCTCAATATTTCATATAAAGTTTCAATTAATTATTGGGCAATAAATACGCAAATTGTTTTAATATTGAGTAAAACTTAAAATGCAGCACTGTCATAAGTGTGTTTAGTGAGCGTATTACAATTAACCGACTCACTTTCTGTTGATATTTGACAATTCAAATGTCAACAACGACAAACAAACACTAATAAACTAACCAACAATACTCATTTTCGAGACTAAAATAAAAACAATGTTGTTATTTACCAGCTGTCAAATGAATATTGAGTAAACTGAATTGCGTATATTATTATGCCTGAATACTTGAAATATTGTACTCAATTAACCGAATATTGACTCAATAAAAGTGCATATCTGAACATACATAGTATTAGACTTTCATTTCTAACTTCAATTCAATGCACCTCTGAATTAATTAAATTCAAAATATATTGTTTTAATATTAAAATTAATTTTACAAAAAAATACAGTAGGTTCACCTTCTTAACATGGTCTTAGACTTGTACAAGGGCTGTCTGCGTGAGTTGTTATACAGTTTCCTTGCTTTTTGTAATTTCTATATGCATTATGATGTCTATATGCACCGTATGTCTTGGGTTCGTATATTTAATTAACATTGCAGATGAATTTCTTAAGTAAACATAAGACGTAACGCGAATATTGGATATGCAATGGCAGCAGCGGATAAAAAACAAATGAAAAGCAACGACTGTTGTTATTCTGTTATAAGGGAACATTTCTTAAAGCACTTCAAATCAAGTCCAAAGGAAATTAAGCGAACAATATATTGCAGGAAAATAGCATCTAAAAGAAAACAGAAGATGAAGTCGAAAGCAAAAAAAAATCAATCAATTAAATTGGTACTGAACAAGAAGAAGACAAAAAAAACCGAAACATAAAAAAATACAGGAAAACAAAACAAAGGAACACCTCCAACACCTCCAACTCGTACATCAGGCCAAAACAATTCAGATGTGTTCGTCGTAGTTCGACTTTTACTACCTCCGAGTTTTTTTTTTTTCATTCTTTGGCAAAACAGAAAAGAAATCAAAGCAAAAATAAATAAGAACATGAACCCAACAACAACAACAACAATACGAATCATCAACACTGGGATTTTACAATGCAAAAAACACATTTTCGCACACTCCCACATGTGTTGTGTGCATGTACATATGTGTGTGTTACTTCAGCATAGAATCCCATTGTAAGTGCATAATTGTATTCGTGGCTTAATGGCAGTTTGGTGTATATTATTGCACACCTTCACACACATACAAAATACTTTCATTTATATGGGTACTTGATATATACATATATGTGTGTATGTGTATGGTACGTAAATTTTATTTGGCATTTTGTATAGAACGAAAGTACCCGCATTTATCTTCTTAACTGAAGTTGAACTACGTTTAAGTCTAAAAGAGTTCATTGGCATCTACACCTTCAACTTTTGTTACTAAACTGAAGAAAAATAACAAACAACAAGAACAACAATAACAACAAAAAATAAAAGCTATAAAAACACCAAAAGAAAAGACAACAAAAAATAATCGAAAAAAAAAATGTTCTAAACATTCATTTGACATTAAAGCAGACATTTAACAGAATGCATTCTTTTCAGCATTGAAAAAATCAATAAAAGCATTAAAACATTACAAAATCATTCAGAATTTTTCGAGCAATAAAACCAAAAACAAAAAAGAGAGTGGAAAGTGAAATCCGTCTTCAATGAACTTTAACCAAGCTTTACTTTATTGCATTTTAATTTTGAAAACAAACCCTAACTTAGCGAAACGGAAGTTTTATTTGCATCTCGTTAAGTTCTTTCTCGAATAGAGCTGCATTGTATAGCCATAACTACTATTCACTTTGTCTTCAATCCTATTTTCTGTCTACAATACTATCCTCAAGAATGGAAAGAAGCTGTAGTTAAAATGTTTTCTAAGTCCGGCAAGGATCATAGAAAATCGAAATTTCATAGGAATAAAAACTGTATACAGGTTCATCAATTTGACTACAGAAGGAAATACAACACTATAGAGCAAACCCACAGATTGACCTGCACCATAAGAGGTACATTCGAGGAAAAGAAATAGTAGTCTCGATAGGATTCGCATTCGATAGGATTTGGTACAAGGGACGAGTACATAAATTGAAAAGAAATGTTCCTACCAATATTGGAGAGGCTGTAGGGAAGCTATATTATCGGTCGATAATTTGTAATTAAGAAGGCTGCCTTCGTGAGTGATTCCCAGCCTACAGTAGACGGTATGCATAGACATATGCATTTGCTGATGGCATTCCTTTTCTTAGCCTACATGAGGACCCCACGAAGCGTTCCGGTTTTTAGGGAAATGCACTTTCCAGAATGAATATAAATGTGTTCATGTGATTTTACCGTCTCGCAGTGAAACAGTCGCAGCAACAATCGCATACTAAATGCGGTTAGTTTTCCCCTTGATAGAAGCCTTACTTGAAAATTTAGGATTGAAGCAAATTTAGAACAAATTAATTGAAGCTTTTCGAAATACTCGTACGTTGGCTTATAGTGTAGAAACTTCTGCTTGAAATTGCACTGTAAACTGTCTCAGTCTCACACATTGAAAAACGTCGAAACAAAATTTTAGGCATCATTACAGCAGCTCCGTGGTACATCAAAATCTTCAATATTCATAAGGGCTTCAACGTTCGAACTGGCAAATCAGAGATTTGAAGGTATTGTGGGAATTCCCTTACACCTAACATTTTTATCTATATTGTACACTTTCGCCTAAGGACTATGCAGCCCTCATACCCACTTTACAGATAAAATTGATTCAAGACATAAATTTATTTCTAATGTTGATCAGGCATAAATAACACTATGCGACAAAATAAAAAAAATTAAATACACCCGGCTAATGACATAGTGTAGGTTGTGAGTTTTGTTGAGTAGATCTCAAAAATATTTTTTTTATATTTCTCGAACCCTCCAAACTTTTTTTTTTTTGACAAAAACTGTTTTTTTAGACTTTACGCACAAATTTCTAGATTACTCAAACATTTCTGATCCGATTTCCAAAATTTAAATCTTGTTGGAAAAGGGAGAGATGGGCCTTTAAAACAGTATACATATATCTATTATTTGACTTAATATGCTATGAGGTTTGATGAGGTAAACTTGGAAAATGCGAATTATTTTAATATTTTTTCAAGTTTGTCCGTTCATAGTAGCAAACTTTACTTAAAAAATATGAAATAAGTGATAACATTCTGAAAGTGCATTATTTTCTGAAGAGATTGGCATTTCGTTTGATCAAATCGGATAAAAATTACCGTAGTTATTAAATAAATAGTATAACAATCGTATAATATTTTTTATATATGTCAACTCATCAAATGAACTTTTAGTTCAAAAATTTTCAAAATTTTTCGCGGATTTGATTTTTATCACAAAATGTGACAATATCACGTTTGAGCGACCACCAGAAGTTGACCAATGTTTGCACAAAGAGAAATAATAATGTTTGCAAAAAACACAAATATTAGCTGACTTCTGGTAGTCGTGCAAACATGAAATTGACACATTTTGCGATAAACAATTAAGATTCATCAGAACTTTTGAAAATTTTTGAACGGAAACTTCTCTTGATAAGATGACATATATAAAAAATATAACACGACTGTCCGATTTGATCAAAGGAAGTGCCAATCTTTTCACAAGATAATGCACTTTCAGAATGTCATCATTCATTTTATAGTTTTTAATTAAATTTTGCAATTAATAATAGCTAAACTTTAGGTAGTGTGTTGGCTTATTACACTGAAGGCCCGAGTTCGAATCCCAGGTCAGACATCAAAACGAAAAAAAGAAAATATTTCTTTGGCGACTTCCTCTCAGCAGATTTCTAGCAAAAACTCTGAGAGTAAATAAAATTGCCATGAAAAGCTTCTCAAAAATCGGTCGTTCGGAATCGACTTTAAACTGTAGGTCCGGCCACTTATGTATAAAATTAACGCACACAACATAAGTGGTGTGAGAAGCTAGGTCGTAATCCTGACTGAAGGGTTGTAATGACCAATTATGTATGTAAACTTGAAGAAATAAGAAAAATTAAATATTTTCCAAGTTTACCCCATCCAATCTCAAAACATATAAGTTTGGACCGTTTTAAAGCCTAATCTCTCCCCTTTCGAAAAAAAAAAATTTGGATTTTTAAAATAGGTTCAAACATATTTGGGTAATCAATAATTTTGTGTGAAAAGATAAAAAAAAAAACCGTTTTTGTCAAATAAAACAAGTTTGGAGGGTTCGAGAAAAATAAACAAAAATATTTTTGAATTCTACTCAACCTAGTGAATAACTTATACTACGTATGTAGTTGCTCGGGTGTATTTTCACTGTCGCACCGTGTTATTATTAAGTAAGAATAATAACGATCTATCCACATAATATCACAACAGTTATCGCGTTTTCTGTTTTTCGTTCCGAGCGAATTCCTTGTTTTGTTGTAAAACAATCAATCTTTATTTTAACTTATGACGAGATAGATATTTCAATGTGAAGTGAAGAAACATGAATAAAAATTTAAAAAATAAATTTGTCGGAGAGCTAAGAAAAAAGATACTGATTCATCGATTATTCCAACAAATAAAAGTTAATTTTTTTTTAATTCCTTCAAAAGTTTTCACTCCTTGCCATATCACAGTTTACTGTTCAGATTTATTTTGTTTCGTTTTTTTCATTTTATTTGCACTTCAGAAGCAATAAAAGAATAAAAGAGCAAAATCAGCAGTATCAGGAAAGAAGGGAACTCTTCTGTTGCCATCCACTGCTAAACATTAGTAGAATTTTAATGCCTTTTCTTATGGCATCTTCGTTTGTGTTACTTGTGCAACTCCTTCAACTTTTCATCGACATTGCCAAACGAAAAATACATGACTTTTCAGTAACAGCGAACACTATTTTGCTTAACTTTGGGAAACTTCTTTTATAACCATTTGTTGTCTTCGTTTTCGTTTACTTTGATTTTCAGCAATCCATCCATCTTAAAATGTCGTTTTTGTCTGATTGTGATACTCACTTATTTTTTATATTTTTTTTTGTTTGTTTTTTTTTTTTGGTTCTTTTTTTAAAAAAAAAAAAAGTTGCACAATAAAACGAAATGAGTTTCAACAGGGAAAAATATGTTATTTCATCAAAACTTTTATATTTTGTATGAAAATTTTTGGCAAATGTAAGCAAAACGACCCATAGTGCTATGCAATCTGCATACATTCTGTGTAAAATCCGACAAACTTACTATGGAAACGATAAAGTTTTTTTAAGTGTGGTAATACTTCTTCTTCTTCTTAGCCATGTTTAAATATGGTGCCATCGCTGGCTGTCATCATCATCGCCACCACAAATTTTTCTGTATTCCCAAGACTTTGCCATCCAGTTGCGTCGTCATCGTCATCATCATCATCTAAATCTTCACGGTTATTTATTTTTTTTTTCTTTCATTTTCTTAACTGAAAATGTTTCGATTGTTCATTTAGTTTAGTTTGATTCAGTTCAGTTTAGTTCACTTCACTTCAGTTCGGTTGAGTTTAGTTTTGCATGCCAATGCAATTTTCTTCTTTTTATTTTCTCTTCTTTTTTCTTGTCTCGTATCCAAAAGAACATTTTCATCGTATTAAAAAGTTCAAACTGTGTTGTTTTTTTTTTTTTTTTGTCAGTATAAGGAGATCTTTAGGGTTTATTTTGTACTTTGTTGCTGATTTTGTTGCTCAAACCTAAAGAATAGGGAACGAAAGAATACTTCAAATCCGAAACGAAATGAAACGACGATTATCTTGTGATGCGAAGCATTAAACAAAATGTACATAAAAAGATGAAAAAAAAAAAAAGTTAAAAATCATTAAATTTCTATTGGGGTTCATTTGAATCACTTCCGTAAACAAGAATTTTTTAATATGAACACAGTTTTGTACAAACAATTTCGAAGAAATCCAAATTTAACAATATCAAGCAATTTTTTTTCCCAAATCAATTCAAATCAAATCCACTAATAAAGAGCTCAAAGAGAACTTAAGGGAAACAAGACAATCGGATGTGAAACAATAAAGTTGCAATAAAGTTTGTTGTACATCAAGATTCACTCAAAAAAAAAATTCTTTGAAACAAAGAAATTTTATTACAAAAAAAATATTTTTAAATTTCAAAACGTTTGGCTTGAAATAACTATATTTATAATACATACATACATACATATGTAATTGGTCATTATAACCCTTCAGTCAGGATTACGACCTAACTTCTCAAACCACTTACATATGTTGTGTGCGTTAATTTTTATACATGATTAGCGGAACCTATCGTTTAAAGACGACTCCGACCGACAGATTTTTTGGGAAACTAATTTTCATGATAATTTTATTCACTCTCAGAGTTTTGCCACAAAATCTGCTGAGAGGTAGTCGCCGAAGTCATATTTCATTTTATTGGAAATATCTGAGCTGAGGTTTGCACCGTGGCCTCACGTCTAATGTGCCAACACATTACGTACTAGACTACGGCGACTTATTATATTAACACATTCGCGACGGATGACGCCAAAGTCGTCATTTAAGATTTTCCCTTCCCTTATGTAGTCATTTAAGTTACCGTTCAACTACTCTTTAAAAATGCCATTTTTCAAATTCAAATTTAAATTTCTTTATTGTGGCATCTTTTACAATACTTAACAATTTAGTTAACAAAAAGAAATGAGTAATCTTTAATGTAGTAACAGTAAAAACTACGGTAAAAAAAAATTATACAATATAGTTTAGCTTGGAAAACACCATCTTGAAACTTTTGAATCCATACTTGAACAAATGGCATCATATATACACAGATAATTTTTACAACAGTGTTAAGTTGGCTTCTACATTATTGTTACACAAGGTAAGAGTTTGCGGGACAATAAGATAAAATCGGCGAGTACCGAATGTTTTAAGAAATATAAAATTGCGACATGAAGAGACACGTTACAAGCGAAGAGGTGAAATTATGATACAAGTATGGAACAGTAAAAAAAAGCGCAATGTTCAAATGATCTCCACTATTCATAATGCCGACATTCTAATAAAATTGACCGAAATAGCCAACTTTTCATCAAGAAATCGTACTGCATCATCGATTGCAATTAATACATGAATGGTGTCGATCTTACCGATTAATATCTTGCTATAACCCCATCTTCAGAAAACCTCTCAAATGGACTCAATAGACTCTCTTCATTGCGCCATATTTAATTCATTCCCTATTTATCAAAAATTAGATTTTACGATTTCATGCTGAGTTTAGCGGAAAGTTGGATTGAAGAAAGCCCAGATATATCACATTCTAATACCGAAGAAGCAACCAATGAGCCCTCAACTTCTACACGAACGTCCCGTTTTGACTCAACAAAAAGGTTATCAGGAAATATAAAACATCACGAATTAATGAAAATTTTGAGCAACGGTAAGACCGTGAAAAAAGATTTCGTGTAGTTATTCGCACAAAATACGTCGAGATACGTCATATACATATGTGTAGGAGCTGTAAAGTTCCCCTACATATTGAAAACTGTTTTCAAGCATACCATACAAAAAAGAATATTGACAATCATGGTGAAATTATGTATAAGGCAACAGGCAAATTTGTTGTTTCTCTTGCTGGCTGAGGCTGTCAAAATCACCTGATTGAAAATTCACCATGGAGGCAAATTTAAAAAAAAATGAAAAATAAATAAAAACAAACAAATTGATTTTTAAACTAAACATTCATTTTTATTAATTAAAAAATATAAAAATAGTAATAAAATTGTATACATATGTATATGTATAAGTTAAATTAAGTACTTTTTTTGCATATAAAAATTATATTTTATTTAATAATTTTTCTTATAGCGATCTTACTCGCTTGAGCTGTACTTAACAATTGATTAATAATTAAAAGAACTAAGAATAATACGAGCTTCATACTTGAGTGTTATTGTTGTATGTAATTATGTCGCCAATTCAGCTTAATAATTTGTTGGTAGCGATGTAATTGCGTATTTGACAATTATGCTATTCTCGTAATGAGAAAGCTTTGTTACAGCAGGTTAAAGCTTTTCTGTTGCTATGTTCCTTTATAAAGATCATGATAAAAAGGAAAATAGAATGAGTGATAGAAGTATGTATGCATGATTGTAACACAGCATCTCAACATACGCAACCAAGCGAACATTTAAGTGATAATTTGTATTAACGCAGCTTTGCGACAGATAAATGTATGAAACAAAAAGTGGATATTTTATTAACTGTGTTAACTTATATAAATGCGTATACATATATCATAGCATTCTGCGAGGAAAAATGGTCCATACAGACCAATGCGTTTGTAGTGAAATTCATTCTGCATATTTCGTTCCATCGCTCATCCTGTGGAACTTTAAAAAAGCTATCACTTCCACTTTTTTGTTTTTTGTTACAAATAGCACAAACTTTCATTGTAAAAAAAACTTTAAAATTATTACAATATTCACTCACAATGCAAATAAACAAATTACTTTAAAATTTTTTAAATTTAAATTTAAAAATTTTAACTGTCAAAACGAAAACATAAACATAAAACATAATAATTTGACAGACTCAACCTCTATACAACAACATAATCACCTGACGACCTAAGCACACCTGATAATTAATTTCACCATGCTTACTTTGAAATGAAATTTGAAAATTATTGAAAAATATGTATGTATGTATATAATTATAATAAATAACAAAACAACAACAAAAAACGGCCCCCCGTACCCATAGTAAGCGAACCAAGCAATGCCAAGTCGCGAATGTGTTAAGTTTAATTGAACAAACTAAATTAAAATAGAGGAACTTTGATGAATATCTAGGTATGTAGGTTCTTATAATTCTCAGCAGGATAATACCCACAATATTAACCAAGGTGTGAAAGTGAGAGGTGAGATAAGCATCGGTATAGTATTTAACGCTAAAGCATATTCGAAATGTATTGTTCGATCATCATGTATGGTATACCCAGTATGATAATCATTGAGTCTGGCATCTTCCGATTTTCGTAAAATATTTATTTTTATGATTTTTATAATTAAATTCATAATATGTATGTTATACTTAAGTTGCGATCGATTTTTTCTTTTCGCCCTTCCAAGGAACCTAAAGAAAAATATGTAACAGATTAATGCGCACAAATGATGGTTTTTACAAATGGCATTGACTGCGTAACGATTTTACCTATCAATTGCGAAAGCCTACAAGTAGATAAACTAAACTAAAACTAGGAAACTTTAATTCCATTTAAAAGTCAGACTTTGATTCGAAATCGCTGAATCAATTTATGTATCGTATATACTTAAGATATTTATGTATCCTTTTACTTTATTTAAAACACCATAATTTGTTAACACTTCGTTGTTTTTAAACATAAACCAGACAATATAAAAATTGAATTTCTAAACTATTTAATGCCTTTAAATTATAAGATTTATTCAAACAACAACTTGCTACAAAGCATACTCGTCTTCAGCACTTATTACGTTTTAGGTATACATATACATATGTATGTCTCGAACGTTAATGATTTTACAAGATTTTTTATTCAGGTTTTCAGGCTCTTGTAGTACATATGTAAGTAGGTACTGAGTTGGCTTATAGACGTAAGTCGACAGTGCAAACACCATGTCAAACATCTCCAACATCTCCTATCAGAATATTTCTGGCAAAAACTCTGAGAGTAAATAATATTGCCAAGAAAAGTACCTCCAAAAATCTGTTATTCGGAGTCGACTTTAAACTATAGGTCCCGCCACTCATGTATAAAATTAACACACACAACATAAGTGGTGTGAGAAACTAGGTCGTTGTCCTGACTGAAGGGTTGTAATGACCAATTATGTACATATGTATGTATTTATCTATCTTTCTAAATTTGTTAGGGGGTTATTTCTTAAACCGTTTGAATCTTTCGATAAAATATACTCTCGTTTATCATCGAAAGTGTAATATACCGCGTACAAATTCTCACTCTAATCAACAAGAACGAAATAGTCGACAAACGATGACTGTAGTTAGTTGCTATTGTTGTAACAACTTTATTGTGGAGTATAACATCGTTCAAATGTCCGCCTCGGCTTTCCTTCGCAGTGCGCATTCAAATTTTTCGATTTTCATAAACCTCATCAGGCAGAATTTGACCGATGAGTTTGGCCAAATAGGTTATATAGGCTTTGACAACCGCTGAGGGTTTTGGTTTAATCGCATATGCCTGCAACTAATAAAAAGCCTACATGAAAAAATCTAATGTAGTTAAACCGCATGATCTCGGTGACCAGTTTAAATCACCTCCGGGTGACATGACCATGTCTCAAATCGCTTGTGCAGAATGAGCTTTGTAGCACTATATAGGTATGTCTTGCTTTAACAAGATGGCCGTTATTATCTGTCATAGTTTAAAGATCCTAAAGGGTCCGCCAAATAACTTTTTTTATTTTTGAAAATACCTAAAAAAAAAAACTACTGAATATTTTCTCAAATTTCTTTTTTCATTTGAAAGTACAATCCTTCCGGTTAATAATGGAAAATAATTTCATTCAAATGGCTGCCTCGGCTGGCCATGCAGTAGCCTACACGATCGGTTCAATTTTTAAGCACATTATCGATTGTGTGCAGCTGTATTTCACCAATGGCTTCACGAATATTGTCCTTTAAAGCGTTAATTGTCTCTGGCTTGTCGGCGTAACACTTGTCTTTGACGGCACCCCACAAATAATAGTCCAACGGTGTCAAATCGCAGCTCCGACGTGGCCCAATTATGCCTCTGGACCAAAATCCGCACCAAACAGAGACTCGTTTTGGGTGCGTCGGCTTTTCAATGTATACGTGCGGGTTTTCTGTGCCCCAAATGCTACAATTTTGCCAAGATCAAAATGAGCTTCATCTGAAAAGATGATTTCTTTTTGCCAAAATCGGCATGTTCTGTAAGTCGATCGCAGGCCCACTTAGCGAAGCGAAAATGCATAATCATTTATTTTCCATTATTAACCGGAAGGATTGTACTTTAAAAAAAAAAAAATTTGAGAAAATATTCAGTGGTTTTTTTTAAAGCATTTTCAAAAAAAAAAGTTATTTGGCGGACCTTTATAATAAAGCAGTTATTTTGTGTGCTGCACATAACAAAAATTGAAAATAAAATGAGGTCACCACCGAGTGTATTTGCCTGTGAACGACAAGCTACCCGCTAACCTATCCTAACCTAAAATGATGTCAAATAATGTAATGAAATTAAAATCAACCATCCCATCTATATGCAGTTAAATAACTTGGTAATAAAAATTTGTATTGATTTGGAAAATGAATTTGAAGCGCCATGATAAACTTAAATAATGTTTTTCTTTAATAAACCTGCATTGCCGACCTAGTGATAGTATGCGAGTCCCAGTAGATGCATATGTATCCCAGTTAGGGTTGCCAGATTCCGATTCGCAAAAAGCTGGACATTGGGTTTTAAAAAGCTGGACAAAACAAAAAAAGCTGGACATAAAAAAATACTGAGAAAATGTTAATTTTGATTTTGTGCAAATAATTTTTATGTCAGTGATGATAGAAGAGGAAAATCATAACTTAGTTGTATAAAAAATGTACAATCAGTGTTGGCTAACATGATTTGACAAAGATAACATGAAAATTATTGCCCAAGTTATTGCAGTGTACTAAAAAATTTCTATTTATCTGGACAAATTAAATTTTAGCTTGAAACTGGACAAGCATCAAAAAAGCTGGACAATCCAGCCAAGTCCAGCCAGGCTGGCAACCCTAATCCCAGTAGATATGTATCTTTCGTATTATTTCTCATTTAAAATTAGTTAATATCCTTATAAGTCCATCAAATTGAAATAAATGGAAAGTTTATTTGGTATTCAATTATTTCGATTTATAAGAATATTTTTTATTATCGTTTTAAATCTGTATCGAACTATTCATGTATGGCTGTCTAATAATGAATTCGTGATTTCTTTGTTTGCTTGAGCCAACATAAAAATTTGTCATGCAATTGCAATTTGGCAGCATTGACAGTGGCAGCAGCAGCAGTAGTAGTATTTTGCATGATAGCTTGTACTTTATACACCAAATGTACACTACCAATGGCACATTGGGCTCAACACAATCAACAACACTCTGTTAATAGACAATATCAAATTTATATTTAAAATGTTATAAAAAGGAATACAAAAAACAGAAACAAAAACAAAACAAAACCTATAAATCATAAGAGTTTTGTGTTTCGAAGCACATACATATAATATTTTTCTATCGTCATATTTCATGTTGCCACCAATTGTGAAAATCATTTCTTTTTTTCAGGTTTTTTCTTGTTTTTTTTTTTTTGGTTTTTGGTTTTTTGTTTCTTTTTGTTTTAGTTTTAGTTTTCACAGTAGATTATTTGATTGAAATCAATTTCAGTTAAATTTTTTTCGTATATCTATACATACATACATATATCCACACATACATACATATGATATACACTAGAACCCCGACTTGCGTCGTTATTGGGGACCGGGGAATTACGACGCAAATCGAATCAACTTTTTCTATACAAATGCATTGAAATTTAATTTATTGGGACCAAGAATTAAAAATGAAGGAAAAAACCTAATGTTTCGGATAAAAAAGAAGTATGAAAATATTTTTCATTATTTTATGAAATTCAGTAAATGTTGTTTTTAATTATTATGAAGAAATAGGTAGGTAGGTAGGTAAAAGTGGCTGTCCACCCGATGAGCGGACACACTTAGGCCTCATACAGGGCCCATTGTGATACCACAGTTTCCTCTTTCCCCTATTCTAGGAACCACTCGGAGCTTCCGATGAAGCGACTTAGACTGCCAATATCCACGCATGACAGTTCATCTACGTCCTCCATGTAGTAGGCACCCAGATGTTTCTTTCTCCTTCGACCAAGTGCCGGACATGTGCAAAGTAGGTGAAGAATAGTTTCATCCTCCTCTTCATCTCCACAGCTTCTGCAGAAATCATTCGCAAGGTGTCCAAGACCAATACGCCTCGCATGTGTTCCTATAATACAATGCCCCATAATAACCCCGATAACAGCTTTGAGCCTGCTTCTTTGGAGCTTAAGCAGAGTCGTCGTGCGTCTTCTATCCAGCTTTGGCCAGATTTTTTGCGCTGCTCTGCCTTTATCCGAAGCTGCCCATCTACTGTTGGCAAGGTCCACGATTGCATTGTTAATCATAAGCCCACTGGTACTTAAAGGGATCCCCAATGTAGAGAATTCATCAGAGAGCTCGACGGTCGTGCCCCTTCTGGCCAATTCATCCGCTCTACAGTTGCCGGGAATGTCCTTATGTCCCGGTACCCATGTGATACAAACATCACATCGGTTATTATAAAGAAATAACAAAACAATAAATTAACAAAAAAAAACTTAACCTCTTCACGCCCTTGGCCACATATGTGGACGTTTGATTTTTTTTTAATTATAATTGTAATTAATAATAATAAAAACAACAAAAAAATTTATAATAACTTATTGACTACCAAATCTTTTAACAAGAGAAGTAAAAATTTTACCGTTTGTCTGCACTGATGATATTATTTCCGGTGCATAGTTGGATACTTAAAAAAAATGTGAAATAATTCTTTGACAATCTGTTTTATTGGATTATATCAAGAAATCGTTAATATTTGAAAAAGATAATATCAGATATATTTAATATAATAAGTTTTACCATCACTACCTAAAAAACCTAACTGCTGCACTAAAGTTAACCCTGGAATCAGACTGGACGGTATAAGTCATTATCCTAAATACAAGGAACTGAAAAATCCCCCCAGATGTCACGATAAAAATTGTGTAAGACGAACTCTCTACATTTGTGAGAAATTTTAAGAATATATATGCCTGATATGCCCGGAATGTATGAAAGCATTTCACACATATACAGGGTGGGGCAAAAGTCACGAAGGGGTTTAAAGCGAACTGCATAAATTAATCGTTCTTGGGAATCTCGTGACTTTAGTTCTTGCACTAACTGCAGCTTGTATGGGAAAAGATGTAAATTTCCCTTTAATATTCTGCGTAAAGACCGCCGATACATTTGCAGCTCAGCAGAGCGCCTTCGAGTTGATGTTTCAGGATTCTCCCCAACACTCTCCAGAACACGTTGAATATTTGCTTCATTAATTACAGAATGTGGTCTTCCGCTTCGTGGAAGATCCCTTACTGATGGTGTTTTCTTTTCTACAAAGAAAATGTCACCCTCTTACAAGGTGCATTAAAAAAATTTTTGACCAACCCTGTTGTAATGTCATTTTTTATTTGAGAACAACATAACACAAATATTAAAAAAGGGTATGCCCTGAAGTCGCCGTAGTCTAGTAGGTAGTGTGTTGGCTTATTAGACTGAAGGCCCGAGTTCGAATCCCAGGTCAGACATCAAAACGAAATTATGAAAATATTTCTTCGGCGACTTCCTCTCAGCAGATTTCTGGTAAAAACTCTGAGAGTAAATAAAATTGCCATGAAAAGCTTCTCAAAAAACTGTCGTTCGGAGTCGACTTTAAACTGTAGGTCCCGCCACTCATGTATAAAAGTAACGCACACAACATAAGTGGTGTGAGAAGCTAGGTCGTAATCCTGACTGAAGGGTTGTAATGACCAATTATGTATATGTATGTATGCCCTGTGTTAGCACTTATTAAGAAAATGAATAAGGAAATGCCAATTTGCTCAAAGGTGTTGCCAGATCGCTAATTTTTCGACTTCATATTTTGCACGCTTTTTTTATAACAAAAAAAAAAATATATTTTAACACTGTTCTAACATTGAATGCAATTTTTTATATTGCTGACCATGTAGTTTTAATAATGTAATATTTCCTTAAGATTACTCCACAAAACAATGAAAAAATTAACTTCAAATTGGATAACAATACCAGGCGACTTTTTTTAAATTTCATCTGGTAGCCCTATAAATAAACAAAAGTCATCTGCTTTACAGGGCATTATCAGCACTCTCGATTTATACAGGGCATAAAATGCAATGCCCTCCACCATTGGCAAGTGCGAATTATTTAGAATAAAACATATCACCCTTTTAGAGGGCGAAACATTTTTAAGAAACAAACGCAATATTGCATTTTGCGTTAATAAAATGCACATTTTTTGGTAGAAAAGAAAACACCATGAGCCTTGTTCCTGAAAACGTGTCACTAAGCGTCGAATCATTGATTCGGATGGTGAATTCCGCACATTAAAATGATGACGATAGGCTCGTTGAGTTTGAATTATTGATCGATGATGTTCAAAATAAAGTTCTATGATTTTGGTTCGCTGGATAACATTGTAACCTTCCATAATTAATCTCCCAGATTTATTTTACAAGTCCTAAAAAGAAAAATAAAAAAAAAATTAAATTAGGAAAGTTACTAATTTCTCAAATCCCTACGCGACTTTTGCCCCACCCTGTATTAACATTAACGCTCAGTGGCCACAAATGTTGACGTTATCCCTATTTGTGAATTTTCATTTTTTTTTTTTTTTGCTTTTTGAATTCCTATTAAAATAAAGTTAATTAATTTAAAAAGAAAACAAAATTTTAACATTTTTTTGTCATCATAAAAAAATCGTCCCTGAAGAGGTTAACAAAAATCAATAAAATTCGTTGATAAAAAAAAATAAAGTTCAAAGAAGAAATCGTGTTTTGTTTAGCTTATGTGGTGCTATCTTCAGATAATAAATCCAAATCAATAACACTCCATTTGATTAGATGGTCTAATCTAAACTGTCTAAAGTTTGTTGAATTTTTAGAGATTTTTTTGCTTAAATTTTTTTCCTTGTAACAACTAATGGTTTGGTCAACAGATGCTGCTACTCCCGCGCTGCGATTTGCATCATGATCGTTTTCAGAAAATATATCTAATGCATGGGAAATTAATTGCATAGCTTTGGAAATATTGGCAATTGTTAATTATTTTTTTACTCTAATGTATTATCACTTATTATAACATCGTCTTCTAAAGCATGCTGGTATATTGGTATGCATGGTATATTAATGGATAATAAATTTTCATTATCAAGCTACTGAAGTCGTCGTAGTCTAGTAAGTAGTGTGTTGACTTATTAGACTGAAGGCCCGAGTTCGAATCCCAGGTCAGACATCAAAACGAAAATATAAAAATATTTCTTCGGCGACTTCCTCTCAGCAGATTTCTGACAAAAACGCTGAGAGTAAATAAAATTGCCATGAAGAGCTTCGCAAAAAACTGTCGTTTAATTATGTATCAAGCTACTCATCGTGAGACAGTAAAAGGTCATTAATATTATCCTCTTCCATTCCATTAAATTTGGCTTCTATAGCTAAATTTAATTGACGCAAGTAGAAATTGCAACAACTCAAACTGAGTTCTGTTAATTTTTAAAAAGTCGGGGCTCTAGTGTAATTTTCATTTTTTTTCTTTCATTTTCTTTTTCCTTTCTGTATTTTCTGTAGTTTTTGTATGATAAGTTGGAATTGCATACGAAACTAAATTTGAGTAGATGTTGAACTACACCCATGAAATTAAAATGTTTATTAAATTCATTCTCATTTTTGCTTTTTGTTTTTATTGTTTCAGATTCGTTTTTTGTGAAATTGCATACAATTCAAGGTAACACCCATAATTTGATAAACATGTTGCATATTTTATTTTTTATTTTTATGTTTTTTTTTTTTTTGTTGAAACAATTTTTGTAAATAACAGTTGCTTGTAATTATTTACACGATAAAAACAAACAAAAGAAAGAAAGAAAAAAAATTCTGAAATATTTAGAACTTTTGACTACACAACCTATGTCTGTCTACCTACATATGTACAGGGTGGCTGATATGTATTGCAACCAACTTCAGGTTGTTATCATTTGTAAACCGCTCGTCTGACAGCTGACAGATTTATTCCAGTGACAGTTCATTTTATTATTTACAAGCTTACAAAAGCATTTTGACCTATTGCATTCAGAAAAAAAGTTATTCGTGATGGAATTCAAGCGTGATAGTGTGATTGCTTAATATTTGGCTGGAAAACCACAGGTGCCTATCATTAGAGCCCTCCAGCATTTAAATGTGAATAAATCTTTTGTTTCTCGTACCATTGCTTGTTACCGTGATACTGGCAGTGTTGCATCGCGTCCTAAAAGTGGACGAAAAAAAACGCTAACAACACCAGAAATTATCCGAAAAGTGGAGGCCAGATTTGATCGAAATCCACGCCGCAGTGGTAGAAAAATCGCTCGTGAGCTGAACATATCGCGAGAACGGATGCAACACATATTGAAAAATGAGCTTGGACTAAAGCCATTGAAGTTCCAAAAAAGTTCTGTGCAAGAGCCGATGGACAAAAAAAGTTAGACTGGAAAGAGCCAAGGAGTTACTTCGCTTGCACGAAAGTGGCCAGTTACCGAATTTGGTTTTCTCCGATGAGAAGCCATTCCAAATTGAGCAGTTTGTGAACAAACAAAATGATCGGTTTTACTTGCCAAAGAGGTCAACTGAAAATTTACACCTGCGATTGGCCACCAGAACTCAAGCGCCGCCGATGGTAATGGTGTGGGCCGCCGTAACGGCCGATGGTCGCTCCCCGCTCGTATTCATCGACCGTGGGGTCAAAATAAATGCCGAATGTTATCGGGAAAATGTCTTAAAGACAGCATTGAAGCCCTGGGCAGACAAACATTTCGGCCGCAGACCATGGACATTCCAACAGGACTCAGCACCATCGCACTCAGCACGCGTCAACCAAGAATGGCTTAAAAAGGAGGTTCCTCGCTTCATTTCTACCGCACAATATCCACCAAAATCTCCGGATCTCAATCCGTTGGACTTTTGCGCCTGGGGCATTTTGGAGAGTAAGGTTCTCACTAAAAAATACCAAAGTGTCGATCATCTCAAGACGGCGCTTCGCCGGGAATGGGCCAAAATACCGCAGAGCCACTTTCGTGCAGCCTGTGATGGCTTTGTCGGCCGTTTGAAGGCCATAATTCGTACCAAAGGTGGCCAATTCGAACAAATCTAAACTGATTCTAAAATTTGATGTTATTTCCAAAATTTTTTGCTTTTGAACAATAAAATTAAAAAAAAAAAATTAAAAAATATAGCGCCTTACTTTGTTGCATTATATATCAGCCACCCTGTATGTATATGTACATCAATGGGGTGTATATTTACTGTATGGAGCATTGCTTCTTTGGTATGCCTCCAGAAAACAATATGAATATACGAATCCGTTAATAAAATATTTGTATAATGAACATCAACTGTTCATAAGAAATAACCGTAAACAAAATTCACATATGAAACTAGAACCTTCAACAGTATTGGTCACAATTTGTTAGCTATTAACCCAGAATAATGTTTCCAAAATACAGAGCAAAAGTAGAACAGAGCAGAAAAATCCAAGTCAGAAAAAAAAAATAATGTCACAACCGAGTTATTCAAAATATTTCTTAACCACACTGGCTCACCTAAAAAAGAAGTCATCACGGATATGCTCTTTTATTTATTTTTATTACATCAGTATTATACGGTGTTCAGATATGCACATTTATTGCATAAATCGCAATAAACGCCATTATTAAGCTCAATATTTCATATAAAGTTTCAATTAATTATTGCGCAATAAATACGCATATTGTTATTTTTTTTTTTTTTTTATGAAACCAGCACTCAGGGGATGGCCCCTACTCATGCAGTGCATTGTGCAGGTTTTTTAGGAAAGGTGGAAAGGGGGAAGATGCGAACGGCAAGGAAACGAGTTGCTGCTAGGTGACTATAAAATGGCCAGTGCTATACCTTCACCATTAGACAGTCTACAGGCAATCGTCCCCAAGAAGACCGCAGTTTCTCACACCACTTATGTTGTGTGTGTTAATTTTATACATAAGTGGCGGGACCTACAGTTTAAAGTCGACTCCGAACGACAGATTTTTTGAGGAACTGAGAAAAAATCAAGGAAAAAATACTTTTTGTTCGAACCCTGGCTTTTACGTCTAATAAGCCAGCACACTACCTACTAGACCACGGCGACCCCTTAATTATATTGTTATAATATTGAGTAAAACTTAAAATGCAGCACTTTCATAAGTATTGTTACGAAAATGGAAATGGTGTTGTTAAAATAATAAGCAAAAGCTCCAAAAACAACACAATGGAGTTGATCACGCATAAAAACAAAAGCTCCAAAAACAAAACAATGCAGTTGTTCACGTGATCAACGAATGAGTAAGCATATAGCAACAAAAACAAAAGGGTTTGTTTACAAAATCGATGAATAAACAAATATAGCAACAACGACTGCGTATAAAAGAAATATAGCAGAAAGACAAAGAAACAAAACAACAACAACTCTGCCTGGACGAAAGTAAATAAGATACACGAACAACAAAATGGAAAGAAGTTGTTTACATTTTTGGATTGTTCCCGAAGGTCGTCATCATCCTTCAAGGGCATTCATCGCACTGTTGATCGAGTGATATAAAAGGCAAGATGAAGCGAGCAACGATGATTCAGTTAGAATTCAGTCAGCCGTGTATGAAGACACGTTATTCTCGGAGTTCGAGTGAAGTTAGTCGTGTGACGACGTCGCGTTGAATTGAGTGAGAATTCAACCAGTGGTGTGCGAAGTGACGAGATCGAGTTATAATCCAGTCAGACTTGTGTGCAGACAAGTTGCGTGAAGAAAACAGTTGTTAGTGTGGTGCTTACAAAAAAGGTTGTGAGCAAAGAAGAATAACTAACAAGTGTTGTTGTTGCTTATAAAAAAGGTTATAAGCAGAGAAATATCGCGAACAAGCACATATTGTGGAAATTATCATTGTATGCGTAGAATAAGTTCGAACAGTGGCACGAAAGTTGTGCAGAAAATAAAGAATTGACTTAGAATTAAACACAGATTTATTTTTATTTTATTTGCAATCTACGAGCTCAT
The DNA here is from genome assembly GCA_927399465.1 of Sarcophaga caerulescens. Taxonomy (NCBI): domain Eukaryota; kingdom Metazoa; phylum Arthropoda; class Insecta; order Diptera; family Sarcophagidae; genus Sarcophaga; species Sarcophaga caerulescens. The sequence continues at coordinate 18,829,260 of OV656868.1, read as the reverse complement.
ATTTTTAACGTTTTTAAAAGGTAAAAACGTAACAGTATGTTTAGTGAGCATATTACAATTTACTGAACATTTTCTGTTGATATTTGACAATTCAAATGTCAACAACGACAAACAAACACTAATAAACTAACAAACAACACTAATTTTCGCGACCAAAATAAAAATATTGCTGTTGTTTATGTTAATGAATATTGAGTAAGCTGAATTGCGTATATTATTATGCCTGAACACTTAAAATATTGTACTCAATTAACCGAATATTGACTCAATAAAAGTGCATATCTGAACATAGTATTAGACAGCTAAAGAAATTTTCTTCGAATATATGTATGTATGTGCCATACAAATTATCGAGAAAATGTTAATAGAACGATTAAATTAGTTACGTTAAGCTACTACCAGCTAAATGTAGTACAAAATCTTTTATGTACCGAATAACAAGAACAAGTATAATGACAAGCAAGGATTAATAGCTACGAAAGTTTTAATGCGTACCATTTAAGTTAAGTTTACACGATAAGAGCTTACATGCTCAAATATTAAAATAAGAATATTGAAATTTAATTATAGTAACAGTAAAGTGCCGAAGTTATTAAGTAATCGTAAAATTTAATTCATTTTCACGCATTATTTTAACGTTAATGTTCCAGTTACGAAAGAAAATACATACATAAGTGGTCATTACAACCACTTATGCTGTGTGTATTAATTTTATACGTGAGTGGCGAAACTGCAGTTTAAAGTCGGTTTCGAACGACAAACTTTTTCATGGCACTTTTATTTATGCTCAGAGATTTTTGTCAGAATCATCGATATGTTTTTCTCTTTCCGTTTGAAAGACCTGTTATTAGAGGTGGAACTCTGGCGCATAAATCAGGCTGAATATGAGCGATGACATGGGGTGTGATTGTTGGTATTAAAATCATCAAATTCAAAAGTTTGTAATCATTGACCCAGAGTGCTTACGACCAGAGATCAGCAATGAGTATTCAAAAAGATGAGTAGAATCGAATCATACTCATAATTTCTAATACTTATACGAATTCATACTTATTTTAATATCATACTCATACTACTCATATTCAAAGTTTGAAGTACTCATCATATTCATACTTAAGAACACGTATCATGTTGTTGATTTCGACTCTCCATGACTCAACATTTACAAGGATCATAAAATAAGTATGATTCGCGTAGGAACACTTTAATACTCACTAGGAGGTTATGTGCTAGCTCCACTTGCTGCTCTGTCTTTTTTGCTTATGTGACTATTTTTATTTTTTTGTATATGCAACAATAACTAAGACTGTAAATTTTGATTAATGATTCGAGTCACTCGAATTATTTACAAGTATTATAAGTATTTTTCCAAAGTTATGCATTTCAATGAGTAGGCTTAAAGATCAAACGTATTTCAAATGGTATGAGTTTGATGTCAAGGTTGAAATCATACTCATTGCAACTTGTACTTATAAATCAACGTTGTAGTGAGTACGAATGAATCAGAATATGTAGTTAAATTTCAATATTGTTGACTCACTTATATTCAAAATATCATAAGTGCTTATGAGTAGCGAAAAAACGATTCATTGCTGATCTCTGGTTACGACACAAAATTCGCCAAGTTGAGGTCTGAGAAAGCCTACGACGCAAAGTCGACTGTCCCGAATTCTCCTACATATGTACTCTGATGAATGGAGGATGAATGTACTTTTTCATCCAGAAATGAGCTGAATCGAGAAAAATTATTTCTCGATGTAAATTAGGGTCCGACAGAACAGTTATTTTGATAAAATAATTTTATTACTTGCACTTGTCGTTGAATTCTATTGCCGTCCATGGTGAGGACAGATTACACAGCCCTGCATGGGTTTTACAAACAAGATGGTTCCAGGTGTTCCTGAAGGCATTTTGCGCGCTGAACACGAATCTGTATTCAAAATGGCGGATCCAATATTTTCAAGTAAATCTGATTAATTTTTGTAAACCTCGACCGCCATATTGGATCCGCCATTTTGAATTTTTTAAATGTGAATGAAGATCTGTAATCAGCGATCCCAAAAACCCCTGAGTAACAATTTTCAAGTAAATCTGATTAGTTTTTAAGGACCTCCGTAATGTGTTTCTTTTTCTATTGCATCCTTTGACATAAACCCACCCCCTACTTTAAGGGTGCATGCAAACAATTTGGCTTAGGGCTGATTTTAAAGAGCAAAGATCAATTGTCAATTTCTGATAATAGCGAAGGTTCTAGCACGTCAGTGTTCAGCTCTATAATTCTTCAAAAATGGCCAAAAACGCTATTTTTAGAGGTTGCAGCCCCCTTTTTCTCGAAAACCTGACGTGATGGAAAGTTTTTGAATACAGATTCGTGTTCAGCGCGCAAAATGCCTTCGGGAACACCTGGAACCATCTTGGTTGCACAAAAAAAATTTCCATTTGCAGGGCTGTGTTATCAACTGTTCTTAAGTCCCTGTAGAAAATAATTTTTAGGAGGAGGGACAGAGAAATTGGTATGAAACAAATTAAGATACCTTCGATATAATTTTTATTTTTTATTATTACAATTTTTTTAAAAGCTCACAAATACTGGCGGTAGAATGATAGTTATGTCTATGGAAGCTTCTGTAAGAACTTCCAAACATCAGCACGCAAACAGTGTACAGTGAGTGTACTTATGATGACATTCCATAGAGTACCAAAAAAAAAAACGAAAAATTAATTAAAAGAACTAGTGATGGCTGTGTTATCAATGAAGTTTTAATCACTGTTACACGCTTTGAATATCAAGTAACGATTATTACAATATTATTATGTATATGTACTCGTAATTATTTATTATCATACGTAAGAAACAAGAAGAGTTTTAATCAAAAACTAATTTTTACAACACACACATATTTGTAAAGAAAGAGAAAAATAAAATTAAAAAAAAACAAAAGAAACAACAACAAAAATATTAAAAAATAATTAAAAATAGCCAGCCAATGTATTGTATTGTGATCAAAAAATTTTTCGGTGTATTAAAAAGAGTTACTGGACAACGCCCTTTTTGAATATTTCTTTTAATTTTTATTTCTTTTTGTTTTCAAATTATTATGAAATTTGTTTAATGTTTAGAATGTTTAATTGGTAAGTTATTCTGTAAACGTTGATTTGCTTCTGCGATATTCTTACAATTAAAGCCGCATTAGAGGTGGTCTTCTATACGGTCTCTATCACCTTATTATTCCATATTATTTATGAGACCCAAAGAAAGAAATCTTCTATTTATATTGAAATACGTCATTCTGGCATTCTAAAATCATAAAAAATATTAAAAAACAATACATACACACATAATTGGCCATTACAACCCTTCAGTCAGGATTACGGCCTAGCTTCTCACACCACTCACGTTGTGTGCGTTAATTTTATACGTGAGTGGCGGGACCTACAGTTTAAAGTCGACTCCGAACGACAGTTTTTTGAGAAGCTTTTCATGGCAATTTTATTTACTCTCTGAGTTCTTGCCAGAAATCTGCTGAGAGGAAGTCGCCGAAGAAATATTTTTTTTTTTCATATTTCGTTTTGATGCCTGATACGAACCCGGGCTTTAAGTCTAATAAGCCAACAAAAAACAATACATTTGTATTATTATTATGATAATCAAAGGAATTTATGAAGACATACCTTAGTACTGCGATCATACGATCTATTGTGCTCTTCTCATACTTTATAGGAAATCCACCTAATGACTCCTACAAGTGTATTGGCAAGACAAACTTTAAGATGCTGATCGTTGTCGACAAAGACATTCCCCTGCCCATGCTCCCACATGGATCCAAGAATGTGTGCCGATGATTTATTTTAATTTTCACAGAATGTACTTTATAGGCTCAAGGCAATCCCATTATGAATAATTGTACTCTGAGTCTTCAGTGTCCTGTCAAAAGACCGGTTATCAACCTCAGATTATTTGTTGATACCCTGCATGTATCAGATCTCCTCTTGGTTTAATTTCTCAGCAAAAGTATTTATTGCCTCAAACCCAGTTGATTTGGGTAGAGTTTTCCTTCCTTTCCTTCCTTTCAAACACCCGCCCCCGTTCCCAAAGCATTTTAGCCCTATTAATGGCAGGATAACTCCCCTTCTCGCCTGCTCGTTGCCGAAAATTCCCACATGACCTGAGACTCAGTAAGTTAAGTTAACTTTTTTCTCTACTTAGCTGATTCCACTACCCCAGACAGTCCCAGACTTTCTTCAATTTAATCTCATAAGAGCCGAGTCCTCGAAGGGCAGTCTGACTGTCAGATAGTATTGGAATGTAGTACGTTTTGTATTTCCTCTCCAAGTTTTATTGAGCACATCTTTCGATAGCATAGACGTCGGCTTAAAAGATAGGAGAAGGTGATAGAAAAAAATTGAGTCTTCGATGTCTTAATAAGACTACACTTTTAACATTTAGTGTAATGGAACGCTTTAAGAAACCCGTTATAATTATGAAGAGTTCTTACCAAAATTTGTAAAGTTATACTTCGGTTCGGTTTTGGACAATAAGACTTCTGTGCGTCAAAGTATCGGCAAAAACACTGCTGCTGTAAATGAGAGTGTCGCCGAAAACCTGAAAATAGTTATTCGAGTTGTTCTCAACAATTTCACGAAGTACTAAGCAGCTAATTTTGACATAAGACCACAATTTTCATTCATATAAAATTGAACTTACTCAGGAGCTCACACTAGCATACTATGAAAAGCATATTTGGGAAAGCATCATTGGGAAATGAAGCAAAAAGAAGTCAAAAATATCATCTCCGGTGAATTGCATTTCAATCTGAATGGCTTAGTTTTGGCCAATACTGTATATATATGTATATATAAAATATAATAGAGTATCAAAAATCTATAGAAATCAAAAATATTTCGAAAAATATCATTCGACTTTACGGCGTACAACACTTAATAACATACTCAACTACTCCTTCTACAAAACCGTTCCCTATGTTGGTACGTAATTTACAACATTTTCACAAATCGCTACGGATTCATGTAATTGACATATAAAATGATCACAGATGATTCTGGCAACACATCCATACAGACATACAGTAACATGCATATGTATGGATGTACGTTCATGTACACTAGAGCCCCGACTTGCGTTGATCCGATATGCGTCGTTTCGATTTGCGTTTTAAAAATTGACAAAACTCAGCTTGCGTTGTTGCAATTTCAACTTGCGTCGATTAAATTTAACTATAGAAGCCGAATTTGAAGGAATGGAAGAGGATGACTTTTATTTTCTGACGATGAGGAGCTTGATAATTAAAATTTATTATCCATTAATATTCAGCATTATTTAGATGATGTTATGATAAGTGATAATACATTAGAGGAAAAAAAAATTAACAATCGACAATATTTCCAAAGCTATGTATTTAATTTCACATGCATTGGATATATTTTCTGAAAACGATCCTGACGAAAATCATAGCACGGGCATAGCAGCATCTGTTGACCAAACCATTAGTTGTTACAAGGAAAAAATCTAAGCAAAATATCTCTAAAAATTCAACAAACTTTAGACAGTTTAGATTAGACCATCTAATCAAATGGAGTGTTGTTGATTTGGATTTTTTATCTGAAGATAGCACCACATAAGCTAAACAAAACACGATTTCTTCTATGAACTTTATTTTTTTTATAAATGAATTTTATTGATTTTTGTTAATTTATTGTTTTGTTATTTCTTTATAATAATTAAAAAAAAAAACATTTACTGAACTAAATAAAATTATGAAAAATATTTTCATACTTCTTTTTTATCCGAAACATTAGGTTTTTTCCTTAATTTTTAATTCTTGGTCACAATAAATTAAATTTCAATGCATTTGCATAGAAAAAGTTGCTTCGATTTGCGTCTCAATTCTCTAGTCAGGGCTCTAGTGTAGTCTTATTTGAATATTTATTATTTCCATACAAATTGCAAATGAACGTAATAAATTGAAAAGCAAACCAAAAAAACAGAAACAGAAACAAAAAACAAATAATCTGATGATGTCGTAAATCTCAGGAGATTAAAAAAAAAATAAATTAAACATGGGTTGAGTTAAAGTTGATTGACTGTAATTTCCTTTCAATCGCATCACATATAAATTACGGATCCTTGCTTATAAAGGGTGTTTTTTATAGAGGTATAGAACTTTAAGTTGGCATTACTTTTCAAGATGGCGACCGATTTAACAGCTGTCAAGTGATTTATTCTCAGTTTACTTTGGCAATTCATCATGAATAGACTCACGCCTGAACAACGCTTGCAAATAGTGCAATTATAATTCGAAAATAATGGTTCTGTTCCGTTTTTTCGTCGACAAAATCGTCCATCAAAGCAGTTAATTCGATTAACCATGGAACGTTTTCGCACCACGTTTACTCTTATTGATAACTCGCATCCCCAGAGACGCCGTACGGTGCGTACAGAAGATGCTTTTGCTGCTGTAGAGCGTAGCATTGAGGAAGACCCGAATGAGTCCATCCGCCATCGAGCACAGGAATTGGATCTGTGTCCATCCACTTTATGGAAGATTTTGCGGAAGGATCTTGCTTTGCGTGCTTACAAAATCCAACTCGTGCAAGAATTGAAGCCAAACGATCATCAAGTAAGGCGTAGATTCGTCGAATGGGCCCAAAACGAGATTACCGTTGTTCCCGATTTTCATAAGCGAATTTTGTTTAGCGATGAAACGCACTTCTGGTTGAATGTCTACGTCAACAAACAAAACTGCCGCATTTGGAGTGAAGGTAATCCTCAAGTGTATGTGGAAACACCGTTACATCCAGAAAAACTGGTGGAATCATTGGTCCGTACTTTTTCAAAAACGATGGTGGCCAGAACGTTACAGTCAATGGTGATCGGTATAGAGCCATGATTACTAACTTTTTCATTCCTGAATTGAATACCCATGATGTCCAGGAGATGTGGTTTTAACAAGACGGCGCAACATGTCACACAGCTCGTGCCACAATAGATTTATTGACAGACACGTTTGGTGACCGCCTAATTTCACGTTTTGGACCTGTGAATTGGCCTTCAAGATCTTGTGATTTAACACCGCTAGACTATTTTCTGTGGGGCTATGTAAAGTCATTGGTCTATGCGGTAAAGCCACATACGCTTGACCATTTGGAAGACAACATTCGCCGTGTTATTGCCGATATACGGCCACAAATGTTGGGAAAAGTCATCGAAAATTGGACGTCCAGATTGGACTACATCCGCGCCAGCCGTGGCGGTCATATGCCAGATATCACACAAGATTATCTTTCGGATAAATAAAATTCATGTCAAACGAATAATCCATCGTCGTTTTATTGCAACTTAAAGTTCTATACCTCTATAAAAAAACACCCTATATTTATACGTATGTATGTACATAACATGTATTGACAAAAAGACATCAGCGATGGTGTGTGTATTAGTGCTTAGGCTGTGATTGGCGTGTATTTAAATCAAAATTGTGTAACATGAATAAAAACCAAATAAAATGAAATCGTAAAATTGAAATCCATTACAAAAGTTTATGATTTCTTTAAAAAAAAATGTTTTTCTTTACAGAGTTTTTGTATTTTAAAGTCAAAAATCGTTTACATGCCTACACAAAATAAACGACCAAAAAAAAAACACTCCCATTGTCATCGTCATCAGAGTCGTCACACACTCATCATCATTATCAGCAATAGCAACAGCAGTTGTACTACTATAGGGTGATTTTTTAAGAGCTATAGGAAAATTTTTCAAAAAAAAAACACATAAAATTCAGAAAAATGCATGAAATTTTTATTTGAATCGATAGTACGGTCCATATAATTTAAAGTTTGAAGATTATTTCATGCAAATGTTGACCGCGTCTGCGCCTCAAATGGTCCATCCGCTTAGTCCAATTTAGGCATACTTTTTCCAACATTTCGGACGGTATCTCACGAATAAATACTTCAATTGTCTGTATAGACATGAGCTTTAACATAGCCCCACAAAAAATTGTCTAAAGGCGTTACGATTCGCAGCATCTTTGCAGAAGTACGGTCCAATGATGCCACCAGCCCATAATCCGCACCAAACTGTGACTTTTTCTGGATGCATTGGTAGCTTTTGCAATGTTTCTGGCTGACCTTCACTCCAAAATCGAAAATTCTGCTTATTTACGTATCCATTGAGCCAAAAATGAGCTTCGTCGCTGAACACAATTTTTCGATAAAGAAGTGGATCTTCGGCCAACTTTCCAAGAGGCCATTTTGATAATAAAATTCAATGATTTGCAAGCGTTGTTCGTTTGTAAGACGATTCATGGTTAAATTATAGACCAAACTGAAGATGTTTGACAGTGAAACAAAACACGAAACGTGCGTGAGCTAAAAAATCACCCTTTATTACGTTGTATTGTAATACAAATCTATGAAAATTATCTGCAAAAAGAAAAACAAAAACGATAAATTGAATCGAATTGAATTGAATTGAATACATTGGTTGTGTTTTAATGTCGTGCAGCAAAAACTGCAAATGAAAACAAATGAAGCAGATAAAATCGTTAAAATAAAATTAAATACAGTGAAAGCTCCCTTTGCGGACAGCTCTTATAAGCGGACATCTCTATTAAACGGACAAAACTTAAATCTCTAGAACCGTTTGCATAAATCCAAACGAATTACATTCCCTATAACGGACGCTCCCATGACCGTACGCGGACAGGAAAAAAATACTTTCTTTGAAAAAAAAGTTGTAATAAGCGGACATTAAAAAAAATTAAAGTTAAATTAAATTAAACATAATTTTGTTTAAATATGATAGGGGAAAAAGAAAAATTATTGGTAATTGGATAAGCGGCTCGACCTAGAGCATTTAAAAATATGAAAATTAAAGATTTACCAGCATTGTGGAAGCATAACAAGAAGGCTTGGATGACTGGTGATATTATGGCTGAATGGCTCATGCCATTTGACAGAAAAGTGTTAAGTGAAAAAAAGAAATATTTTGCTGTTTTTGGACAATGCTGCTTCCCACCCTAAAGACATAATCTTAAAAAATATTAAAATTGGTATTTTTGCCTTCCAATACCACTTCAGTTTGCCAACCATTAGATCAGGGTGTTATTCAAAACTTTAAGGTACACTATAGAACTGCTATCATACAAAATTTACTGCCAGGCATTGAGTTTAATGATTCTACAAAAACTTTAAAAGGGACAATTAACGTTTTGGATGCTTTGTTTTTTATTAAAAAATCATGGGAAAAGGTAACACCCGAAACCATAAAAAACTGTTTTGGGAAAGCAGGATTGATACAAAATTTTAATGCGGTAGAATTAGATGCAGAGGATGACATACCTTTGTCTATTCTTTCAATGTTGGCAAGACAAAACTTAGAATGTGTTGAGTTTACTACTATTGACTATGAAAACCTTTTAACAGAATCTGATGATGTAGAAGTTTTCTTTGACGAAGTGAATTTAAGTTCATCAGAATATGACATAAGCACTGTAGAAGAACATCAAAACAAAATATCCTCTTTTAAAGAAGCATTAGAAGAAGTTAGATGTTTAATGAAGTTTTCAGAGGAAGACTACACAGCATATGAACACTTTCAAGTATTTAGAATGTTATTATGGGGAGCAAATTATGAAAGAAAATGAAGTTAAGATAAAACAAAATAATATTCTGGATTTTTTTTCTACCATGCTTTAAAAAACATAAGCCAATAAATATCAAATAAAACTAAAATATTTTCTTTTTCATTACTCTCCAACAAGCGGACATCTCCACTTGGCGGACAAAATAGTCGCCGACGGAAGGTGTCCGTTTATTAGAGCTTTCACTGTATCTCGAAATTTTTAACATAAGACAAGTAAATAAATTATCATCCGGCTACTCCGATCATTTAATGCAATACAAACACAATCTCAAAGCGAATACATTTTAATCTCAAATATCCCGAATTTCGACTAATAATATTAGCCATCAAGTACGTGGCATTCAAGTATTTAGTACGTCCTCACACATGATGAAATTTAAAATTGAACAGTGAACCCCTTAATCCTAATATATATTATAAATCTTTCTGTAAGTCTGTTTGTTTGTTTGTTTGTTGGTTTGTTTGTTAGCCAATCACGCCTGAACGCCTGGACCGATTTTCTTGAAATTTGGGATATAGATCGAGCTTTTGTCGGTGCAGATTATAGGCTATAAATCTTTTCAAAATTTTGACCAAAAGGGGAAAAAAATGGGACAGAGGGAGAAAAAAATGGGTAAAAATTAGTACTTTACGCATAAATGCTGTATTTTATCTATTTTATAGGTAATTTTTTACGATTTAGCTTGGTTAAGTTTCCCAAATAGCTATTGGAGGTGTTCCGTTTCTAAAGTTGAAACAAAAGGGGTCCAAAAAGGGGGAAAGGGGCCAAAAACGGGCAAATTGAGTACATAGCCAATCACGCCTAAACGCCAGGACCGATTTTCTTGAAATTTGGGATATTGATCGAGCTTTTGTCGGTGCAGGTTATAGGCAATAAATCTTTTCAAAATTTTGACCCAAAGGGGGAAAAAATGGGACAAAGGGAGAAAAAATGGGTAAAAATTAGTACTTTTATGCATAAATGCTGTATTTTATCTGTTTTAAAGGCATTTTTTACGATTTAGCTTGATTAAGTTTCCCAAATAGCTATTGGAGGTGTTCCGTTTCTAAAGTTGGACCAAAAGGGGTCCAAAAAGCGGCAAATTGAGTGCATTTATATTTAGGACTTAGAGTATTCAAAAAACTGGGTTGTTTGTTAAACCGGTTTCCGAATAATTTAAAAAATTGCATTTTTTAAGAAACTGTTTTCAAAACCGGTTTCGAAACATATAAACCGGTTTTTTATTTATTGTTATTTTTAATGCAAAAATGACCCAATAATAATTTTTTTTAATTTTTTAAACTAATCCAAACTACATAACCCGCGCAACGTCGGGTACTATCTGCTAGTACTACCATAAATGAAGTTAGAATTATTCAGTCTTTCTCTCATTCATTGGGATAATTGCTTTTATGCAGCCATCAGCACAAACAACATCTATGCGAAGCACTCTCAATGTAGGGTGTAGGATATAAACAGTTAAAGCCGCAATGTCAGTCAATATGCGCTCTTGCTGATGGGCGAAAATAAATTTTACAATGAATTACACTCCGTCAACGTTAACATTTATTTAATCCAGGCAGAAAGTTAAATACAATTTATGGTTACAATAATGATGATAATGACGTTTTATGTATTATATTATGTTTAAATGTTGTTGTTTGTTGTTGTTGTTGTTGTTGTTGTTGTTGTTTTTCTTAATATTGTAATAATAAAATGTATTCATAATTCAGACATTTTGTAACGAATTTGTTTTGACTGGGTTTTGTCTTGTTATTGTGGTTTAAGTGTCACATGGATCTTGGGCCGGATGTGGTATATCAACACAGATAAGAGTTTGCTTTGGTTGGCATAAATAATTATTCAGGCTATAGATTTCATAATCCTTAATACAATTATGACACAAATACAATGATAATTATAGGAAAAAAAAAATAACAATAAAAAACAATAAAAACAAACTATTAAAAGTAAATTTTATAATTATAATCTTAGTTTGCTTTAAAAATTTGTTCATGAAAAATCAATCAATAAAAGTATCGAATGTAGGGTTCCAATAAATGCTTGCTCATAACACAGAGCTTAAATTAATTAAGCAGAACTCAGTACAAAAGATGGGCTTGGTATCTTTGAGAGCTTATTATTGCTTCTGCATACAGTTTAAAGTCGACTGTCCGAACGACAGATTTTTTAAGAAACTTTTCCTGGCTGAGAGGAATTCGCCCAAGAAATATTTTTCGTATTTCGTTTTGTTAGAGATGTCTGACCTGGGGTTAAAACCGCGGTCTTACGTCTAATAAGCCAACACACTACCTACTAGACTACGCTGACTTCTTATTGCTTATAATCTTGCAAATTCTATGTAGCCTTTTAAGTTTTTTATTCCTGCATCTGAAGCCATCTGCTCTGCTTGGAAATTCATCGGCGTTTGCGGTGGTTATTACATAACCACCATACGATTACAGCAAGTTTGAACTTATTTTTAACTGCCACACACATTTTAAATACAAAAATATTTGAAACTTTGAAATTTTTTGGAATAGAAATTTCTCCAAGGCCACAATGCAAGTTGTGGTCATGTGTTACTTTTTGAAGTTAAAGAAAAGGATATGGAAAGAACGGAAAGAAAGAAATAAGTCGTTTTACAAAAAAGCAAATGGGAATCTCGGGTAGACCATATGTTATATACAGGCATGTTCCCATAAATATGTTATCTAAATATGTTATCTCATACAGGAATACACAGAAAGAAGTCGAGTATGATAAAAAAAAACCATTTGAGACAATTACGTTATGTTCTTGATCTTTTCATATTTTCGTTTTGATGTCTGACTTAGGGTTTGAACCAGAGATCAGCAATGAATCGTATTTTCGCTACTCATAAATACTCATGGAATTTTGAGTATGAGTGAGTCAAGAGTATTAAAATTCAACTACTCTAATTCATTCGTACTCGCTACAACATTGATTTATAAGTATAGGTTGCAATGAGTATGCGTACAACGTTGACATCAAACTCACAACATTCGATTCATTGTTTGATTCATACGCCTACTCATTCAGATTCATAAATTTAGAAAAATATTTATAATACTTACGAATGATTCGAGTCACTCGAATCATTCATCAAAATTTACAGTAGTAGTTATTGTTGCATTTACAAAAGAAGAGAAAAGAAAAGACAAAGACAGCAAGCAAAGCACACACAAAACCTTCTAGCGAGTATTGTGGTGTTCGTACTCGAATCATACTTATTTTGTGCTTCGTGTATATGTTGAATCATGGAGAGTCGAAATCAACAACATCATGCGTATTGTTAAGTATGAGTACGATGAGTACTTCAAACTTTGAATATGAGTAGTATGAGTATGATATTAAAATAAGTATGAATGCGTATAATGAGCTGAAATTATAAGTATGACTCGAATCTACTCATCGTTTTGAATACTCGTTGCTGATCTCTGGTAGTAATCCTCTATTGGCTCTATTCAGACGAGAACAATTTTTAGTCACACAATTTTTGTTCTTTTCAAATCACTCGGAATGAATATCAGTTTGACAGAAATGTATACATATACACAGCTTTGTATGTATTATGGTGTTTTCTTTTCTAGCAAAAAATGTGCATTTTATTAACGCAAAATACAATTTTGCGTTTGTTTCTTAAAAATGTTTCGCCCTCTAAAAGGGTGGTATGTTTTATTCTAAATAATTCGCACTTGCCAATGGTGGAGGGCATTGCATTTTATACCCTGTATTAATCGAAAGTGCTGATAATGCCCTGTAAAGCAGATGACTTTTGTTTATTTATAAGGCTACCAGATGAAATTTAAAAAAAGTCGCCTGGTATTGTTATCCAATTTGAAGTTCATTTTTTCATTGTTTTGTGGAGTAATCTTAAGGAAATATTACATTATTAAAGCTATGTACATGGTCAGCAATATAAAAAATTGCATTCAATGTTAGAACAGTGTTAAAATTTTTTTTTTTTTTTGTTATAAAAAAAAGTGTGCAAAAAATGAAGTCGAAAAATTAGCGATCTGGCAACACCTTTGAACAAATTGGCATTTCCTCATTCATTTTCTTAATAAGTGGTAAACACAGGGCATACCCTTTTTTAATATTTGTGTTATGTTCTTCTCAAATAAAAAATGACATTACAACAGGGTTGGTCAAAAATTTTTTTAAGACACCTTATAAGAGGGTGACATTTTCTTCGTAGAAAAGAAAACACCATTAGTGTTTTTGCATTCATTTGATGTTTTAAAAATGTGCATGTATTAGTTTTGTGCTGGTAATGCAAGGTTGTAGCTGGTGGAAACTTTACGCCACCGAAAAACCATTCTCTTCAACCCTCTTGCCAATAAACTAACATTTTACGCCAGCACAATTGTTTTCGTGTAAAGAGAGCCATTGCCAGCACAAATACTCTCACTGTTAGGACTAATTACTTCATTGCTGCGAACAAAAATAAAAATTTGCCTAAAAGCAAAGCAGCATAATCTTTGCTTGTTGTAGCGCTACCTTTAAAATAATCACATGCATATACATCCATGTATTCTATTTTTGAGAAATTGCTGCGTTTGCTGTGTTGCTTTCATTGTGTTTATGGTATTACTTTTAATTGTGGTCAACAATCATGCAAATATAAAAACCAATCAAATAATTTTTTTTTATTAAGCCGTAATTGCAAGAACTGGCATTTACAAAAATGTTTGTTGTCAAGCAAAATTTAAAACAAAAAAAAACACAAATCATACAACACATACGCCTACATTGCTGTAAAACTTCCTTAAATCCCTTAACAAATTAATGGCAGTGCGATAAAATTGTATTCAACAAAAAAAATGAAAAACAGAATTAAAATTTTTTTTAATATTTTTAACAATTTTGTGAACATTTCATTTTTTATGGTGCTTATTTGATTAAATCATTCTGAAATTGAAAATGTTGACCCAAACAAAAAGATAATTTTCATATTAACAGTGACGTACATATAATAATTGCTGATGGCAAATGACAAAAATTTTAATTTTATGATCTTTTTTTTTTTCGTCTTTGTTTTTTGCTTATGTCATGTAGTTTAATAGCGTTAATGCTATACGTTTATACGTTCATTCATTTATTTACCGTAGAGATTGAAAAAATAAACTAGCGCGGGCATTGATACAAAGAGTACGTAGGTATTCAATGATTGTTTGTCTACGGCATTCGTCGTACAATGACAATAATTTTTAATGAATTAATTTTTATCGTCTCTTTTCGTATCTTTTATTTCATTTAATTTCATCTGATGGTGGACAATGAATATAAAAACGATGAAAAAATTTCAATAATAGTTTCACTGTCAGTTTACGTCTGTTTTTGCTGTTTCATTAATAATAAATCATTCGCAATTCATACATTTAAATGCAGACACATTCATCAATTCAGTTTTCAAGAGAGCGTATTTGAATATGAGTAGCTGCTACCAACTGACGAATGATGCATTTTATCGCATCGTTTATATTCATTCCAGAGATCAGCAACGAGTATTCAAAACGATGAGTAGATTAGAGTCATACTTATTATTTCTGATACTTATACGCATTCATACTTATTTTAATATCATACTCATACTACTCATATTCAAAGTTAGAAATACTCATCGTACTCATACTTAACAATACGCATGATGTTATTGACTTCGACTCGTCTCTACTTAACATTTACACGAAGCACAAAATAAGTATGATTCGCGTACGAACACGACTATACTTACAAGAAGATTGTGTGTATGCTTTGCTTGTTGTCTTTGTCTTTCCTTTCTTCTTTGTTTGTATATGCAACAATAACAAAGGCTGTAAATTTTGATGAATGATTCGAGCCACTCGAATCACTCATAAGTATTATAAGTATTTTTCTAAATTTCTGAATCAGAATGAGTAGGCGTATGAATCAAACACATTTCGAATGTTGTGAGTTTGATGTCAACGTTGTACTCATACTCATTGTAACCTATACTTATAAATCAATGCTGTAGCGAGTACGAATGAATCAGAGTAGTTGAATTTCAATTCTGTTGATTCACTCATACTCAAAATTGCATGAGTGCTTATGAGTAGCGGAAAAACGATTCATTGCTGATCTCTGATTCATTCATTAATTGTTGCGGGTCGTCCGATTCAAATGCATGCCGAAATGAAATACGAATAAAGTCAAAACGAATTAAAGTGACATTGCCATTATGCTTATTACAAGTTTTCTGCGAATTGACAAGTACTTGGCATCAGATCTGTGATAAATATTTTAGAGCTGAATCTTGGCTTTGGTTATTCGTACGAACATGGTTTGTTTTGAGTTTCGTTCTCTCGCTCTCTGAGTTCCAGTCCTCTATTTTTGAGAACTTCTTCTATAGGTGTCCTATAATTTTCCCTTTAGTTTGCTTCGCTAATTAGTCCCAGAAGTCGCCAGCACAAATGGGTTCCTTGAAGAGAGAGACACCCATGTTTCACACGACCAGTCTGAGGCAAGTGTTTTCAAATGAGTAGTGCCTCCCTCTTCAAGCGAAAGACATGCAATCTCTAGTTATGTTTGGCATTATATTCGACGACTTAATAAAATTATGTTCCTACAGTTTTGTAAATAAAAATGCTTCAAAATTTCACATTTAAAAGTATTCCGCACTTTTTGGAATACTTACAACACTTAAAGTAAGTGCAACTAATAACAAAGGAATGTATTGTGATGTTGGATGGACTATGGTAACTGCCTAATTGAATTTTTTTTTCGTTGTAATCTATGTTTTAACACACATTTTAATTATTTTCAGTATGTGGAGTACACAGGGCCACAAAAGTATACATACGACATGGCCGAGACAGCGCAGTCGCTGGCAATAAAGCAATGTTAAAATCGTATGTTCTCTGCCTCTATTTCCAACTTTCGGTGCGGCTAACGGCACCAGTGAGTAGCAATCCTGATTGTGTCGGATCTGCGCAAAGCATCTGTCTTTCCGCCTATGAGTTTCGATTATAATTGGAATCTATCAGGTACAGGCATATATTTGAGTATATTTGGCTAGGAGACCCCATATATTTAGTGTGTTAAAATTAAACAAACAAAAATCAGTCCATAATTAAGAAATACCTCAAGTCTACTTATGGATTTATTTAGAAATACGTAAAATTCTGAATGAATAAAAAAAATTCTCAAAAATCTTTATTTCCTGTAGATATAATCATTAGAAGGGAATAAATCGCTTCCAAAAAGTATATCCAAAGTAGGATTACTTGGTCCTTTTATTTTTCTTCTTCTTCTTTTTCTATGCGAGTATTTCCACTGATTTAGCGTTTCGTAATATTAAAACTAACAAACTCACAGAAATAGTGTGTGGTTACATATTCATGTCGTATTTCTTTTTGTTTTCCTGCCGTCCAATGCGATAAAGAAAAAAGTCAGTTTTATAACAGGGCCAAACCGATACTACAACAATGAAAATAAGGAGCGTTCGTTTAAGTCAGGGTTTACCAAAAATTTTTTGGTTATGTATTAGTGAGTAAGAGAGAGAAAATAAATTGAGAGAATTGATTTATTTACAGCCATAGAAAAGTGTTTGTAATATACGTTATTTTGATTTTCATTTTATCAACTTACATATGTAAAGCTATCTATCTTTGGCTTAATAATTTTAGATAAATAAAAATAAAATAAAAAAATCCATTTTTTATTAAAAGATCGTAAAGGTATCCAACTTTGGCTTAAAAATTAGACCATGTTTTTAGATAAATAAAAATAAAAAAAATAATAAACCATTTTTTATTAATAGAGAAAAAGCAAGCATTCTAAAGCATTTAAAAAAATTACACTATGCGACAAAATATATAAGGCATTGAATATTATCAAAAGCATCTTTTAACATACAATATTTTTTGAGTGTCATTCTGAAAAAAATGGTAAAGCATCCGCCGCACATGTGTTCTTGTCGCAGTCTGATCGACAACTAAATCAAAAAACACAAGAATGCGTGTGAGTTCTCTCAGCACAATTGTGCTATGAAATGGTAAACGATGGTTTAAGTACAAAAAAAAAAAAACAACTTTCTTGAGATTTCCTACAAAATTTTTGTTTTTTTTTTGTATTATTTTCGTTTTTACTTTGGCTTTAAGTTTTCTTTTTTTGCAAACAGAGCAACAGAGTCTGACTTCTCAAATAAATGTGGCAGCAAAGTATTGCACTTGTTATATTGCCTTAGTTTAGCGCAGCTGCCATACATAGTCTATGGTCTAATGTTGCTTTAATGACTGGGATTTGAACTTCAATTGTGCAGCATCAGTGTGTGTGTGTGTTTAGATTGTGTTGATGCTTTAAGTTTTGTTAGTTTCTTCTTAATTCCTGATAACCGTATCCAATGATTTTTGCTTTTCAACTGCCTGCAAGTGAGCAGACAACGTCTTTAGTGCCTTTCGGATTTAATGTTGCAAGTGCCTTTTCGTATTTTTTTTTTTTTTTGTGGAACGTTTCTCTTTCATCTTGGGGTTCGTTCGTTCTTGGGTAGGTAATTGGTATTAAAGCACAACCTTTAATGTATCTAATCGTTTAAGCGTTTTATTAAATTATGTACGAATTAAGCTTTGTTTTGTTGTTGGCTTTTGTTTTTGTTTTTGTTGGCTGTTTACTGGCAATTTTATTATTGTTATACTATTGCAGGTTTGTTGTTGCAATTGTTTGTTATTATTGTTGTATTTATTTAAAGTCTCTGGCTGTCTGTTTGCTGGCTGGCTAGCTGGCTGGCTGGCTGGTTCACTTGTTTTAATGGTTCAACTTAATTTTTTTTTGTTTCATATTTTTTTTTTTTTTAGTTTGTTTGTAGTTTTAGTGGCTTTAAGCCTTTAAAACATTCATTAGAGACTTAAGGCTGGGGTTGGTTGCAAGCAACAGCAACAGCAGCACTAGCAGCAACAACAAAAAGTAATTTAAATCAAAGTTGTTACATCATTGTTGTTCAACTGGCTTCGTTATTTCTTCTATTATTATTATTTTTCTTTTTTTTTCATTTTTTATTCATTTTTTTGCTTTTAACTTTACTTGGTTTTTAAATTTTTTTTTTCTTTTTTCTGTGTGTGTGTGTTTTTTTTTTATCTTCTATTCCTGCTGGCATCATTGTCTGCCGCTTGTTTCTATTTTATTTCATTTTCTTTCTTAGTTTATATGAAGTTGTTGCCATTATTACGTATTGTTTTTCTTTTGTTATAACACATTGCTGTCGTTGTTGTTATTGCTGAAGCTTAATGGTCCATGACCTTGTTGGGTGTTCTCTAATGCCAAGTTCAAGGCCAATTTTTTTTCTTCTTCTTCTTCTGTTTTTCTATCTAAAAAGTTCATTTCATTGTTGCTTTTGATTTCTCCAATAATTCCCCAAGTAAATCACATGCGAATTACGTGAGACTTCATTAGACTTCACAGCAGTACAGTGCAGGTAACTTGAATAGATTCTTAATAAAGTTCCCTCCCGGATATTCATTTAATAATACAAAAATGTTCGTCATTTAATATTTGATTCTTCTTTTTATTGTTGTTGTTGTTGTAATACTTACTCATAAACTTCAATGTTAGGCAACAAGTGTTTTGAGTTGGCTGAACTTGAAGTAAAACATGTTTATTTAATTATTCATTTCACTTTAACGATACCACATGCAAGTAGATTAGGAAATATTTCCTCTATTTACCAAATATTCTGCGATACATAGCCTTTAGTCAGGATTACAACCTAGTTTCTCACACCACTTATGTTGTGTGCGTTAATTTTTATACATGCGCGGCGGGACCTACAGTTTAAAGACGACTCCGAACGACAGATTTTTGAGAAACTTTTCATGGCAATTTGATTTACTCCCCGAGTTTTTGTCGGAAATCTGCTGAGAGAAAGTCGCCAAAGAAATATTTTTTCATATTTCGTTTAGTAAATAATGCCTGACCTGGGGTTTGAACCGAGGCCTCACGTCTAATAAGCCAACACACTACCTACTTAATTTGAAGGGTTGTAATTACCAAATATGTACGTATTTAAACCTAGAGCTAGTTCCGGGACCACCTAGGCTTGACGTTCTTGAGAAGTGTAACGATTTATGTTTTATTGAAATTTAATTCGATTTGTGTACTTTACTACCGTCAAAGCAGAATAAACATTTATCACCATCCGAAATGGTTGTGACTTTAGTATCACAGGTAGAAATGACTGTCCCAAAAACCATAGACAGTTGCAGATTAGTGTTGTCCGTTGTGTTACAAATTTTCTCTAATTCTGGAACCATCCGAAGCTCATGAATTTTCTAATATCTTTATCCGAAATTCTGAATGGTTCAACTGTATGGTATAAGTTTCCTTTGCGAAGCACTGCCGCTAAACTGGTAGACTTTTTGGGGTTATGAGTCTAAATCCAAATGCCACCATAACATTGTTGTCTCTGGGATGTGATATTTATCAACAGATTTGAATAATTTAAAATATTTAGAATAATTGTACTGTAGCGAATATAATAATGATTCTCTGCCCAGATGAATGTTAGCGTAGCATTAAGAAATACTACGATTCAATCAGAAGAGCCTCTCACCACAGCACCTAATTAACATCTGTTATTTGGATCTGTCATTTTAGGTAGTTACTACTGTAAGCATAAACCTGGAGTTAGAATTGAACACATTATTCCTTCCAAAATCAGTAGAGATTTTAAAAATCTAATAAATATTTGAAAATCTTTACATACATAATTGGCATGACAATACCAGAACATAATAGTGTAAGATACCTGTGCATCCATCTCGACTGTCGCCTTATCTGGGCTCACCATATAGCTGCTAAAATTACCCAGATCAAACGCAGAACAGCACAGCTTTACTGGCTTATTGGACCTAAGTCAACCCTTGACTTAGAACTAAAACTGCTTTTGTATAAGTCAGTATTGAAATCTAATTGGCTTTATGACATCCAACTGTGGGGAAAAGCCTCACTATCGAATGTAGAGAAGCTTCAAAGGCGGCAATCTAGACTTCTTAGAATAATAACAGGTGCTCCTTGGTATATGACAAACAGTAACATCCACAAAGATCTGAAGGTGCTCCTAGTTCGAGAGGAAATAAAAATACCAAGTTTCAACTACGTCTCTAGGATTAAAGAACATCCCACCTATCTTGTAAAAGACTTACTTGTATTCGTCACAGACGTCTCAAGAGGGTTCAAACAAAGAACATTCCAACCGTTTTGTAAGATACTTACTTGTATTCGTCACAGACGTCTCAAGAGGGTTCAAACAACTGATCTGATCAGATAAATTCACTTTTGTTGAGCACTTTTAGTTGTACGTTGCAGTGGCAATAACAACTTTTATTTTTGTATAATTTTTGGTGAAGATTTGAATACTTATTGTAAAGGAAAGATTCAATAAATACATACATACATAATTGGTTATTACAACCCTTCAGTCAGGATTACGACCTAGCTTCTCACACCGCTTATGTTGTGTGCGTTAATTTTATACATGAGTGGCGGAACCTACGGTTTAAAGTCTATTCCGAACGACCGATTTTTTAGAAACTTTTCATTGCAATTTTATTTACTCTCAGAGTTTTTGCCAGAAATTTGCTGAGAGGAAGTCGCCGAAGAAATATTTTCATATTTTCGTTTTGATGTCTTACCTGGGATTCGAACTCGAAAGCCCGAGTCTAATAAGTCTAATAAGCCAACACACTACCTACTAGACTACGGCGACTTGCAAGATTCAATAAATAATGTATGAAAAAAAAGCCTTTGCAGTGTGTGTTAATTTTATACATGAGCGGCAGGATCTACAGTTTAAAGACGACTCCGAACGACTTCATAGCAATTTTATTTATTTACCGAGTTTTTGTCAGAAATCTGGCAAAATCATATTTCGTTTAGTTGGTGATGTCTGACCTGGGGTTTGAACCGAGGCCTCACGCCTAATAAGCCAACACACTACCTACTACCAAATATGTATGTATGTATTTAAACCTAAAGTTAGAATTGGTCACATTATATATCAGTAAAACTCAATCATTAGAATACTGTTACGTTTTTACCTTTTAAAAACGTTAAAAATATGAATTCGTAGATTGCAAATAAAATAAAAATAAATCTGTGTTTAATTTTATGTCAATTCTTTATTATCTGCACAACTTTTGTGCCACTGTTCGAACTTATTCCACGTATACAATGATAACTTTCACAATATGTGCTTGTTCGTGATATTTCTCTGCTTATAACCTTTTTTATAAGCAACAACACTTGTTAGTTATTCTTCTTTGCTCACAACCAGCGTTACCGTTTTGGTTATTTTTAACCAAATTTGGTTATTTTTTTTTCTAATGTGTAAATGTGTATTTTTTCTTCATTTTGGTTATTTTTTATTATCGTTAATACAGCAATGCTATGTTCCTACCTGGTTTAAGGATACTTATACCGGATAGGGCACAATGGAATGGTGGGGTACTCCAGGGGCAGAGTGGTATACCCATCTTCACAGATGGGTCTAAGTTAGGTGGATGTACAGGTGCTGGTGTTTTCTGTATGGAACTCGGTCTTGAACTCCACTTCAGGTTGAATGATGACTGCATGTTTTTCAGGCGGAGATTTTCGCAATACTGAAGGCTATTGAGGCCATAGCTGGTGGCCCATCTTCGGATTCGGAATCTTACATGATCTTCGTTGACAGTCAGGCTGCCCTTAGGGCCATTGCGATGGTCTGGTGCAAATCACGGCTCGTTCGCGAGTGCAAAGAGTCGTTGAGGACTTTTGAACCAGACCGTATCCGTCTATGCTGGGTTCCGGGTCATAGCGGAATACTGGGCAATGAGACGGCGGATGCCCTCGCTAAGTTAGGTTCACTTTCAGGGTGCGATTTAATAGTTGATCCTGACCCCCCAGTCTGCCACCTCTACGGCCTCATCAATGGATGGGTCAGGGAGGAAGAGCAGAGGCGCTGGGGGAACGGATCGGGTTGTTCTGTCTCTAGATGTCTATGGCCTGCTGTGGACAGTAAGAGAACAGATTGGCTGCTGGGCTTGGGTAAGGCCAGCTTATGGTTGATTGTCGGTTTTATCACGGGGCACTGCGAGATTAGGTCGCTGACGGGGATCTGGAACAGCCGGACTATTGCAAGGCATGTTGCGATGAAGAGGAGCTAGAGACTATCGAACACCTCCTCTGTAACTGCCCAGCCCTTGGTACGTTGAGGACCCTTGGCAGGGCCTTCTTTGAGAGCTTGAATTCTGTGTCGAGAGCCGACATCAAGGCTCTCCACAGATTCATTAGTAGCTTGGGCTGGTTGAGAGGTGCTAGGGCTTCATAAATGTAGTCGCGCTCTCCCCCTTTTTTGTTTGTGTCTGTTTTCTTTCTGTGTGATTTCTCCGCTTCCTTAATTTATTATTTGTAGTTTAACTACACAGAAAAAATAAAATTTTTGTATTAAACCTTAAATTTGTTAAAAACAAATACATTTATATAAAAAAAAATTTTTAGTTATTTTTCTCCTTATTTGGTTATTTTTTATTTTAATTTTGGTTATAAAATTTTTTTGGTCGTGGCAAAGCTGCTCACAACCTTTTTTTTGTAAGCACCACACTAACAACTGTTTTCTTCACGCAACTTGTCTGCACACAAGTCTGACTGAATTATAACTCGATCTCGTATCTACACACACCACTGGTTGAATTCTCACTCAATTCAACGCGATGTCGTCACACGACTAACTTAACTCGATCTCCGAGAATCACGTGTCTTCATATACGACTGACTGAATTCTAACTGAATCATCGTTGCTCGCTTTATCTTGCCTTTTATATCACTGGATCAACAGTGTGATGAATGCCCTTGAAGGATGATGACGACCAATCCAAAAATGTAAACATCTTGTTTCCATTTTTGTTGTTCGTTTATCTTGTTTACTTTCGTCCAGGCAGAGTTGTTGTTGTTTTGTTTGTTTGTCTTTTTGCTATATTTTTTTTTATACACGGACGTTATTGCTATATTTTTTGTTTATTCATCGATCTTGTAAACAAGCCTGTTGTATTTTTGTTGCTATATGTTTACTCATTCGTTGATCACGTGAACAACTGCATTGTTTTGTTTTTGGAGCTTTTGTTTATCATTTTATGTGTGATCAAGTCCATTGTGTTGTTTTTGGAACTTTTGCTTATTATTTTAACCACACCATTTCCATTTTCGTAACAATACTAAACTTCTCTGCATTAAGAAACAACGATTAATTCCTGTTCCCGAATAAGAACAGGAATCAAATGATTTTTTTTAAGCTATGCTTGCCACATACGTAGTTTATTTTATTTCAAATTGTTATGATTTCCTGTATAGTTTAATAGACTTTAACAAATTTTAAATTCTTTTTTTTTTATACAGTTTTGAACTTGAAAATGTTTATGTTTTCACCATTTAAAGATGAGGGACACATACATAGATTATGTTTTATTAGCTCTAAACTTAACTTAAGTTTCATAAACTGTTAATAAAAATTATAACGATTTGGACAACACATTTATTGCACAAATTCATGGTCATGGGAAAATCAGACAAATCGTACAACATCCTTTCGAATTCTATATTTTGCTTTTTATAAATAAAAATTCATGGACTTAACTTGTTCTTCTTCTTCTTCTTCTTATGCTTTGCAAACTAGAAAATTATTATTGTTTTGCTTTTTATTACTTTATTTCATTAAATACTTGTGTTTACTATCAACTGCTAAAAAAAAACTGAAATAAAATGAAACGAAACGGAAAAAAGTTTAACTTTACCGTACGTTAAAGAATAAAGAAAAAAAAAATAGAAAAAAAATGCCGGTTATAAAAACAAAACCTCCTTAAAAAATAATTATTTTTTTATTGTCTGTAACTCTACTGTACTACTGTTTTCAAACACTAATGCCGACTTGGGAAATTCTTCTTCTTTTATTATTATTATTCATAAAAAAAAATAATATTAAATTTATACAAAATTATTTCTTATTATTATTTTTATTATTATTATTATTTTTGTTTTTGCTTTTTCTTTGTTGTTGTTGTTGTTGTTTTTTTTTTTAATTAATCAATTCGTTTTTATTCAAAATATTTTATTTCCTTTGAGGGGAACAACAATATTTCTATCACATGATGTTTTTCATATGTTCACGTCCAAAACGTGGCAATATTTTTTGATATCGCCTGTACCGGGTTATCCATTTCGTGGTTTCAAAAGTAAACGTAAATAAAATACATATAAAATATTTTTTTCATGATATTTCTTTTTTATTGTAAAGTTTGAACGTTGACATTATGTGTGAAACACTACATCATTTAAATGACATCCACGCGAAGTGTTGCAAGCATTGATTCATATTGGACGGTATCTCAGCCATAACTTGACGAATGTTGGTTTTTAAGTGCTCAAGAGTTGAAGGTTTATCTGCATAAACACGCTCTTTCGCGTAGCCCCACAAAAAAAAAAGTCTAATGGTGTCAAAGCGCATGATCTTGGTGGCCAGTTGATATCGCCACGACGAGAAATTACGTGGCCAGGAAATGTCTCTTTTTTTTTTTGGTGAAACCAGCACTCAGGGGATGGCCCCTACTCATGCAGTGCATTGTGCAGGTTTTAGGAAAATGGGTTATTGCAATAAAGCCATATTCGCTTGAATTGTTGGGCATGTGGCACCGTATTGTTGAAACCACATATTCTCCAAGTCGTATTCTTCAATAGCAGGCAAAAAAAAGTCGGTTATCATATGACCATATGACCACCGAATTGACGGTGACAGTCGTTCCATCGTCGTTTTCGAAGAAGTAAGGTCCAATCACACCTTCGGACCAAAGAGCGCACCAAACAGTGACTTTTTCTGGATGTAATGGCCTCTCTTCAATTACTTGAGGATTCTCAGAACCCCAAATACGACAATTTTGTTTATTAACATACCCACCGAGTAAGAAATGTGCTTCATCGCTGAAGAAAATTTTGTTCGAAAAATTACCGATACGCACGATACGTGGCTGTGGCAGAATCACCATTTTTGTAGTAGGTTTTGATAATTTTTATGCGCTGTGTGATAGTTAAGTGATCCATTTTCGTCAATGTCAGACTTTCAGCTGAAAAGAAAAAAAAATAGGTTTCACAACTTAGTTTGACAGCTGTCGAATTCCAGTCCCATACTTTTGAAACCACGAAATGGATAGCCCTATATTTATGAAAACCGAATTCTTTATTATAAAATCATAGACATTTAAGCCATAAATCATAATTTATTACGACAAATATTGTTTTAAGACAAGCGAAAATACAATAAAAAAAACGAATTTTTTTAATCCCAAAATTCACTATAGAACCCCATACTGTGTGAATAAATAGGAAATTAATTTTGAAAATTTTTCTTTAATTCCCAAACAAATTTCAAACAGAAAATCATCATCATGTACATAAATATATGTACATAAATATGTACAGCTATGGACATTAAATTAGCACAAAATCCATTTATATGTAGTTTGATTATGATTTTTTTCCTACAAGGATAAAGACCTCTCATTTTGGAAAAAAAATACTTTGGAGTAATGAAACAAAGATAAATCGTTTGGGACCGGATGGTAGAGTCTTTGTTCATCGGCCAAAATGTCAGGCATTTAATTTACGTTACACTCAAAAGACCATAAAGCATGGTGGAGGAAGAATCATGGTGTGGGGATCATTTTCATGGCACGGTGTGGGTCCAATCGTCAAAATTAATGGAAAAATGGACCGTTACAAGTATTTGGACATTATGAAGAACAAAATAGATCCATATGCTTTTGAAAATATGCCAGTTTCATTCATATTCATGCAAGATAATGATCCCAAACACACGTCTAAGCTGGTAAAGGATTGGTTTTGCAAAGAGCTCATTCGCGTTTTAGACTGGCCGGCGCAAAGTTCTGACTTAAACCCGATTGAAAACCTCTGGCACGATGTGAAATGTTTAATTGCTCAACAAAAGTACAAAAATTTGGACGATTTGTGGCTTGGAATACGGAACGCTTGGTACTCGATTCCCAAAGAACGTTGCCAGAATTTGATTGAAAGCATGTCCCGTAGATACCACACGTTGCTTAAAAATAAAGGCTATTCCACCAAATATTGACCAAGTAAACGAAAAACAATAATATTTTTACTATTTATTAAAATATATTATTTTTATTTCAAAAATTTTAATATTGTGCTATTTTACTGTCCAGCTAAAATCTAGCATTTGATATGTCGCAGACCTTAATGAGCATACGATCGGCAATTTAGTCAAAATTTTTGTTTTTGCTTTAAAGAAGAATATGCCTTTAATTTTTTGAAGTTTAAATTTTTTTATAAATAGACTTAAAATATTATAAAAAATTAGATTGTTTTTATGACAAATTTTTGTGCTAATTTAATGTCCATGGCTGTATGTATTTATGTATTCACAATTTTTTTTCTGTGAAAAGGAATGTGTAGAGGAACGCTACCCATCGTTTATGACAAAAGGAAGCCTATTTGATGAGATTTGCTCATGCATATCTTGTTGTGGCACTGCGTAGCGTATCTGTTAAGGTTAGGATTTGATTTTATTTACTTACTTACTAATTGATTGGCCTAAATTAATGAGGCAATAGCTTATAGTTAGTAAGGAAGCAATATACTATTCAAAATATTTTCAACAAAGCAGAGCAACAGACAGTCGAACAGAAGATGCAGTATCTCTCCTCTTCCTTCTCTTTGTTTAGGCATTTAATATCAACGCCATACATAAGGTACAAACAAGTGTCATGTTTTGTCATTTGGTGCTTCTTTTTTTCTGGATTACTTGCCATCAAATCTTAATAAGCCACCGGTATTTTGAGAGATATTTGCGTCTACAATAAATATCAAAAAAAATCTATAACCTGATTGACTAAAATAATCAGAAGCCCATGGAGAAGATACCGGCATATCACATCCCACATTCAACTGAGAGCTTCTCGTGAAGAATGGGATAAGTACTCTCTCGAGTGAATATTTGAATCAAATGGCTTATCGAAGACCTTAATTAGGGACATATAATCGGTGCTATAGTCGCCGTAGTCTAGTAGGTAGTGTGTTGGCTTATTAGACGTAACGGCCGGGTTCGTATCCCAAGTCAGGCATCAAAACGAAATATGAAAAAATATTTCTTCGGCGACTGCCTCTTATTAGATTTCTGGCAAAAACTCTGAGTGTAAATAAAATTGCCATGAAGAGCTTCTCAAAAATCTGTTGTTCGGAGTCGACTTTAAACTGTAGGTCCCGCCACTCATGTATAAAATTAACGCACACAACATAGGTGGTGTGAGAAGCTAGGTCCAAATACTGGCTGAAGGGTTGTAATGACCAATTTTGTATGTATGTATGTAATCGGTGCCACTTAGGTCATGCAGTTTTGTTACAGATACTTTAAGCAGCAGCCACTATTATCTCGCTTTGTCTGGAATTCTTCTTCGTCTGAAGAAGACTTTGGATTGGTCTTCCACCAAAACATATGAGTTTAATAGCATGGGTCTAACGTCTCCAGACCACACTCAGTCTATAATGTCTACAATGGTATGTTATTCCCACAAACCGTTTCACATCAGTCAACCGGTGCCACTTAGTTTATGGAATACTGTTCCAAATATAGACAAATTAAACAGCAATCACTAATATTCTCGCTTTACCTGGAATATTTCTGATGTAAACATTCAAAACAATGATTGTCTTCAGCCTGTAAAATAGTTTAAGAAGACCTTGGATCAGTCTTTCATCAAAACATATGACTCCTTTGACAGCTTGCGTCTAACATTCTCAGCCCACACTCAGTGTACAATGACGGTTGCGAGTCTGAATCTGGGTTCAAAAACTTTCCAGGTTTTCGAGATAAATAGCGTTTTTGGCCATTTTTGAAAAATTGTAGAGCTAAACACTGACGTGCTAGAACCATCGCTATTATCACAAATTGACAATTGATCTTTGCTCTTTAAAATGAGCCCAAAGCCAAATTGATTGTATGCACCCTTAAAGTAGGGGGTGGTTTTTGGTCAAGGGGTGCAAGAGAAAAACAAACACATTACGGAGGTCCTTAAAAATTAATAAGATTTACTTGAAAATTGTTACTCAGGGGTTTTTGGGGTCGCTGATTACAGATCTTCATTCAGATTTAAAAAATTCAAAATGGCGGATCCAATATGGCGGTCGAGGTAAATCTGATTAATTTTTATAAACCTCGACCGCCATATTTTTTAAACCCAGATTCGTGTTCAGCGCGCAAAATGCCTTCGGAAACACCTGGAGCCATCTTATTTGCACAAAAACAGTCCAAATTTGCAGGGCTGTGTTATTGTACTACCCTTGACTTATAGAGGATATTCCTGTAATGTCTCTGACAAAACTGTTGCCTTAAAAACTTCAGGAAGTTGTTTTTCTCAATAATCTGATGCATAACTCAAATTACTTTTTATTGTAATTACCCAATCAAATACTTTTGACCTCAGAAGAAAGTCTGCCTCTATTCATCATTCCTTTCACCGAATACATTCTATAACTCCACTGAAAGGTTCTGGCTTCATCAGTGGCGTGAAAGGAACTGTAAGTTTGTCTGCTCACTGAAGCGATTTCTGTACTAATCTCGAATCAAACTTTTAGAAATATTCTTTCTATTCAATTGGAATTGGACAAATCTTTCGATGGCATTAACTTGGAGTATAATCAAATTACACCTTTCGCTCTTATTATTGAATTTCGTTGTGAAACATTTTCCAAAATCATGGCATTGTGTGGGACTGTCCAGCAAATTAATGAGGGAACTGTCAGCCAATTGCCAATTTGCCAGGACACAATGCATGCAATATGCTTTAATTTAACAGAACCTACAACACCTTTATAGAATTGGTTCTCATGGACAGCGTTAAACAAACGTAAGCCCCTCTCTGTCTCTTATGCAACTTCACATTTATGGGTTGATTACAAGTATGTATATGGCATATTGTATTTGCATAAGTATTTGTGTTAAGTTTTTAATTTCGATGCATCCAATAAAAAACTTCAATATTTAATCAATGTTGAGCAATAAAAAAACATCGAGTTGTTTCGATGTAACGATATTAGGCGTTTATTTTGAAAGTGGTTTAAGTCCAATTTTTAAAAAAATTTAATTAATGATAACAATAATCATAATCCTATATATAATCTTTTATTTTATAAAAAATTTAAGTCTAGTATCATTAAAATTGCTATGATTTGGGGCACTTGAAAATTAGTTAGTTAACGAAATTGAAAAAAATTTATTTTGAAACTGGTTTAAGTCCATTGAAAGAAATAATTTTTTTTCATAACAGATTAAAAACATTAGTGGCGAACCTGTAAATTGGATAAGGAGGTTGGAGGATAAGGTTGGATGCGATTTATAAAAAGTGAAGCCTATAAAATGTTTTAAAAAAATCTATGGAAGTGGATACAGAGTTTAAAATACTTGATTTATTACCTTGTCGGGGAAGACCAAGGAACTCCAATAAAATAAAATTAACACCACTATACAAAAATGGACGCCCCATTTCAACTCCTAAGTATAAGGATATGATGGAGTTACTAATGCACCATGAATATTTTAACAACCTCACACATAATCTAAATGTGGAGAAATAATATGGCAAAATCGTTAATATTATCCTTAATTAATGAACGTTGGTTTAATTTCTTAATAAACGAATTAATAAATATTTTTAAAACACATGTTTTTCTAATTACATAAATAAAAATCTGTATCTAAATTGAAAGCTTCACTATTTATTTTAAAGCTATTACATTCATCTACATTAAAAAGTAATACATTTACAATTTCTATTATTTAAATTTCTTTAAAATAATAATTCCAAGAACTTACCTTAAAACCGTAACTATTTAGAGGAATCACTAGGTATACAATTCTTTTGGATAATTTGTTCAATATTATTGTGAAACTAAAGTATTTTGTTGACTTATAATAATATTAAACAAAGAACACTAAGGGGACTTATTCCTTTTCACAAACAAAAAAGTCATTTTATTAATTTTGAAAGTGGTTTAAGTCCATTTTAGGTTCTGAAACACAGCTTATTTTTCTAGTAATGTTTAAAAAAAGTATTACGTTATATATTCTAACATGTTTAAGCTTACAAAACCATAAAAACCACTTAATACCAGTTAACAATATTTTTGAAACAATTCAAAAGCAAACCCTTAAAGATCTCAATATATGAAAAAATGGACTTAAACCACTTTCAAAATAAACGGCTCATATATATCGAGTGTTTTTAAAACATCGTCTACCACTACCTCCAAGACGAAAATATCGTGAGCGAGACACATAAATACATAATTGGTCATTACAACCCTTCTTCAGTCAGGATTATTGACCTAGCTTCTCACACCACTTATGTTGTGTGTGTTAAATTATTATACATAAGTGGCGGGACCTACAGTTTAAAGTCGACTCCGAACGACAGATTTTTTGAGAAACTTTTCATGGCAATTTTATTTACTCTCAGAGTTTTTGCCAGAAATCTGCTGAGAGGAAATCGCCGCAGAAATATTTTTTGTATTTTGTTTTGATGCCTGGCCTGGGGCTCGAACCCTGGCTTTACGTCTAATAAGCCAACACACTACCTACTAGACTACGGCGACATCGTGAGCGATAAGTGATTTGAAATACGAAGAATTAATTGGAGTGCATTTTTTGGGCCAATTTCTAATAATGCTTAATAATTATGTCATACCTTTGGATTCATTAACCAATGTTTTCGTTTTCAAAAAATTTTGGAAAATTGTAAAAAAAAAATTTGAGTTTCAAAAACACTTTAAGATATTCAAATAACCACACCGGAGTACTGCTATAAATATTTTTTATTTTTTATATTTTATTTGACAAAAAAATATTAAAATCTAATGGATTTTAATCAAACATTTTCATTTTGTTTCACTAAAGTGAAGAAAAAAAAAGAAAATAATTTTTTTTTTGCAAGCCATATACATATGTACATAACATATTTATTGTATGAGTTTGTATATGCATATGTTCGAATATTCCATTGTCCAAATGTAGTAGGGAGACAGACAATCGTTAAGAGACAATAGGTTGTAACAAACAGTTGGCTTATTGGAGGAGATCGCTTTTTATAAAATCCAACAGAAAGCCAACAGCAAGAGTGATGACCTGACTGACGTTCATAATGCATTATAATGGTAAACACCCGTTTTATTTTAAAATTCCGATTTTGTAGAACGATTAAATGTTTCTTTCATTTCATTTCTTTTCTTCGAATGTGTTGTGTTGTGTTGTGTGCATTAAATACAGAAAAACTTGGTATTTTACTAAGAATAGATTCTTATTTCTTTTATTATTATTAATTTGATTAATTCGTTGCACGTATTGATTATTAATCAGTTTAACTTAATATTGTTGTAGCAGTTGCATGTGTATGTACGAGTATGTATTATACATGCACTGCAGTTACTTTTCCTGTTACCAAAAGGTATTTAAAATAACGTTCTTTTTATTATTTTTATTTTTATTACAGCCGGGCAACTGTCACCGACACCGCCACCGCCACCGGTACCACCAATAGTTAGAGTCTTTAAGGCATTCATTTTTTTTTTATTTACTTATCGGCATATACATATTCTTCATTTGTTGATAATATTTTAAAATCTTCATTAAATTTTTAAATTTCATTTCATATACATACGTTCTCTAGTTAGGTTTTTTTTTTACACTCAGCAGTATTTGTTTTTCTTTTTTACTTTTTTTACTTCCATTCCTAATTTTTTTTTTCTTTTTTATGAAACCAGCACTCATGGGATGGCCCCTACTCATGCAGTGCATTGTGCAGGTTTTTTAGGAAAGGTAGAAAGGGGGAAGATGCGAACGGCAAGGAAACGAGTTGCTGCTAGGTGACTATAAAATGGCCAGTGCTATACCTTCACCATTAGACAGTCTACAGGCAATCGTCCCCAAGAAGCCCGCAGTTTCTCACACCACTTATGTTGTGTGTGTTAATTTTATACATAAGTGGCGGGACCTACAGTTTAAAGTCGACTCCGAACGACAGATCGCCGAAAAAATACTTTTTGTATTTTTTTTTTATTTTTTTTTTTTTTTGATGTCTGGCCTGGGACTCGAACCCTGGCTTTTACGTCTAATAAGCCAGCACACTACCTACCCCCGGAAGTCCTAGATATATATACCGACGGCTCTAAACTCGATAATGGGGTTGGAAGCGGTGTCTACTCAGGACCTGAACATTTCTCTCCGTCTGCCGGACTACTGCAGCGTGTTTCAGGCGGAGGTGATGGAAATTTACCGGACCGCTCGATGAATCCTCGTCAACGGTGCTCCTTTCACTCGGGTCTCGGTCTTTTCTGATAGTCAGGCCGCAATAAGATTTCTATCGGGTTTCGTGAATAACTCCAGGATCGTTGGGGAATGTCGCCGCTGTCTCGACCTTCTTTCTGGGCACTTCACCAGGGTGTCTCACTGGTGTGGGTCCCCGGGCACACTAACATTCCGGGAAACTGTAGGGCCGACGAGCTTGCCAGAGCTGGTGAGCTCCTTCCGGAATCCTCTTCAATTGAACTGTTTATGCCACTTGCCTCGGTCAAGTTGGACATTGCGCGGAAATTCTTTTGGAACGCCAACCTATCCTGGGTCACTGAGGAGTCCTGCACCACCGCTAGACTCACCTGGCCCTTGATGGATAGAAGGCGTACCAACCAATTACTTGGTCTTGGTCGTGACGTCATCTCAACCACAGTGGCCATGCTTACAGGTCATTGCGTTATGGGTAGACACGCGGAAAGAATGAGGCTTCCATTTAATGACTTCTGCCGTGAATGCAGATCCGCTGATGAAGAGGAGACTGTTATCCACTTTCTTTGTCAGTGCCCGTCTCTTGCTAGGTGTAGATATAGGTTATTTGGCTTCCTATTTCTTGTCAGCTTAACGGAGCTATCATCTATTGATATCAAGGATCAAGGATAGCTTCATTTATCAAACTTTCTGGCTGGTTTTCCAGTGTACGGTAGTCGTGCTTTTGATGTTCAGCCCTTGCGCTGACCAACTTCTTCATCTTCCCTGATTTTGGTGGAACTTGGTCAGTACAGGGACTGCGTTCACCCTTGGCATCACAACGGGCCGCTATAAGTGCTCAAGTGAGCTTTGTGTTATCAGAGCTACCGCTTTAGAAAAAGAATACTCGTTGCAAAATTATTAAGGCAGCATTGCCAACATAAAATGCTAATACTAATTAACTAATAAAAATATCAACTGATCCTTAACTTATATGCCCTTTCACATAGATTATGTTGTGAATTAATCAATTCAGCTCATTACTTTGATGAATTTTTATTTCAGCTTTAAAATATCATTTAATTGGGCTTAAGTGACAATATTCGTTTTACAAATAAAAAATTTCATTTTTGTAATATCACTATATACCACGGTTATATGCATTAATCTTTTGTTTCTGTCTCTAAAGAATTAAAACGAAAATTAAAGTAAATACTTTTAAGAACATATTTACTCACACGTAATTCTTAACAGAATAAATAAAACAAAATCTTGGTGGTTTCTGAAATTCCCCAGAATATTTAAAATTCCAGTCCCTTAAAGTTCCATTGAAACGTAACTAATCATACAATTCTTTTTAATAAATATGACATAGTGAAAACCCCCCTGTTGCAGTGCCGTTAGTAATTATAAATGCAAAAGAAATTTTAAATTTTCTTTGTTTTGGGTTTTTTTTTTTTTTTTTTTTTTTTTAACAAAACATACATACATACCTGCTGCATTGGTTAATAATTACGTTTAAATGAAGGTATACAATGAACGCAATATTTGATGTATTTTTTTTTTTGTTTTTTTTTTTTTTTTTTATTTTGTATACCAGAGATCTAAATATGACATGTAAAATCATGGTCTTTACATTATTAAACATGCATTTAACCGTTAATCACACACATGATTCTAACTGACTCATAAAGAGAGAAAGAAAGAAAAAAAAACACTTCTTAACTCCACTTAAAAAATAAAATTTCCAAACAAATACGTTTTTTTATTCTACAACTAGCTGACCCGGCCCGCGTTGCTGCGCCACCAACGAAAATAAATTTGAAGTAAAGACATTACACGAATGTCCAATTAATTTTGAATCATTTTATTGATTTTGTTTCCCGTTGTCCTTATGATTCAGATGAACGGGCTTGAGTAGTACGCATTCGATCAGTTTCTAATCTCATTTTTCGTTGTTCAAGTGGTTCAAGCGAACGGGTCTCAGCGGCATATATTAGAAGATTTTCCAGTCTCAATGCTCGTCTGATTCTGAGGCTCGTAATGCTATTTTATTCCGTGCTTGAGTTGTAGA